>OY968831.1:0-1273633 GCA_963695495.1 Hololepta plana | reverse complement strand
ATTCGTTTGCTCCGTTGTTGTGTTGTATCATTTGCGTTCATTAATAAGTTATAACCTCTTCCTGTCTCTTGCCCTGTTTTACACCCTTTTCACTAGGACGTAAAATAAATTGCCCCTCTCTCCGTTACTAATTATTAGCATTGAAATTCGTTTTTCATTTGATGTAAAAGCGCGAGTGAGAGAGAGAAAGAGATTCTTTCATTCGGGGCAAAAATATAGTCAGGCATCTGGCGTTTCCTGCCTAGTGGCGCATCCGGTGGCGGTGTCCGGATACACTCATTAGGGTAGTTTATGTCCCTTTCGTGGTTTTTTCATAAACCCTCCACAAAACATATAACGTATAAGGGAAGAAGAACAAGAAAGACGGATCATTTTCACATTCGGCTGACTAATTTTAGGAGAGAAGACTTATATAATAAATGAATACGATTTTCATCCAAAGAAAGGAAAAAATTATGATGAGGATCATTAATTAACTAAAACATTTGCCCCCCATTTCTTTTTAATAAGTTGCTTCTTTTTTCGTTTCGTAACGACTTTATTATTTTTCATTAATTTCTCGTGTTAAAGCGGAAGAAGGAAAATCACCCTCTAGAGTTGGTTTGCAGAATGACGATGGAGAGAGCTCCGATTCTCTTATTCCAATTAACTAAATTAGTGTTGTCTTTCCGAACAAATCTCCGTGCAAATATTATTTTAACTGATAAACGAGCAAAAAGGGCGGCCGAAAGAGGAATTGAAACGATGAAATACGTGGCGAAGAGATAAGAAAAGTTGCCCAATCTCTCTCTGCTTATTTCTTCTAGCAGCAAACTAACTGACAGTTGCCTTAACACCAAGTATTTATATTGGCGCGCCGGCAATTTGTTTTCAACTCACGTGATTGAATGCTGAAATCAAATGGGTACATTTATTTACTGCGAATTCCCCATTTTTTTGCGGACTTTTTACCGTTCAACGTTACGCACGTTAAGCAATAGTACACCGAAGAAAACAACGGAAGAATCTACGCAAGCATTTGAGTCTCTTTCTTTATTTGCTTCAATCTCCTAGACAATTTTTCCCACTTTCGACTCCCTTTATTCCTTTAGATATTTACCGAACGGCTTTGCCGCACTTTTCTTCTTCCATTTCCCTTTTTTCTTTTCGTACTCGGTATTTAGTTACGAGGTACGTCAATTTTACATTTGACACTTTTCGCGTCTTATCCCGTCGTCGCGCTTTCTTATTCTTCCAAAAATAATACTCAAAATAAGACTTAAATTGAAGATGTCATCAAGGGGAAATAAACGAAACGTCTTGTGGAGGAAATGTTGGGAATATTTTAACTTGAAAAACACGAAAGAAATCCATCGAATGGATCGCTTTTTCTTACGATTTCAACCAGTTTACCATTTAAGTGCCTTCAATTTGTTGAAATTAAATGTGCTTTTTTTCGTTTAATAAACATAATTAACACTCACTTTAATTTCAACTAGTTGGACGGTAATTGAAATTATGTCTATAATTAATTAAAGTATTTTTGTTTGTTTGTTGTAATAATTAATTTTTGTAAGTGATTCATTAAAGATTGATGGATTTTCATTTATATTATTAATTGGATAAAAATGCTTGATTAATTAATTCGTTTTTTCGGTTTCGAAATTAATTTATAACAATTTGTTTCGTTTTCTAATTGATAAAATTTAAGTTCCAACGTATATTGCGTTCGGTCTATGAGGGTTGATAAATTAAATAAAACTTTCACATTTATCTAAATCAAATGGACCGTTTCATTCGAGCAAGAGTTTTTTATGATCTCGTAAAAGATCCATACATCATATAGACACACATCGTTGTTTGGAATCTTCAAACGTATTACAGCGACGAGACGTTATTATTGAAAGAAAAACTTTCTCTCGCTCGCTTTATTTAATATCATTTTTCTTCTCCACTTTTATTTAAGGTACTTTATTACTTTCGTCTCTTTCTTAAATAAAGTGCAGCAATAGTTGTTTGTTGTTGCAATAGTTGTATACGTAATAATAGTATTATAGTGAGGGAGGGTTCCTTTTAGGGCGAAGAAGAATGAGATGGGAAAGTTGCAAGAACAAAAAAGAAGCGAATAGTAAAAATGGGGGAAAGAAACAAATCTCTTACCAGCTACTAACCATATTTCTCGTGTTGCATCTTCCCAAACTTTATTTCCCATAATTTACAATCGAGGCAATAGAAACTAACCAATCCTTTTCTGTTTATATTCTTCTTCTTCGATTTCCTTTTAAGCGATGCCATTCTTTTGTTGTAGATTTTACGGCTTACATTCTCTCGAATAAAATCGAAGTGAATTGAATCGATGGATACGATTAATTTGCTTTGTTTCTATTCATTAAAAGGCACTTTAATCTCTTGATCTCTTCATAAAACTCATTACTTATTTTTTTTTTAATTAAAATGTTTAATTTAATAGTTTTTCCTCTACGTCGCAATATTAATTTAACCTCTTTTCTCTTCTTTCTGGAACGTTCTTTAAGCATGTAGCTAAGCGAAGTACAATTTGCAAAATAGCAGCCCAGCCAGCCAGCGGTGGTAGCTGGAAACAACTCGTTACCGGTTTGCCGGAAATAATTAATTACTACTCTCCTTTTTTCTTCTTCGTTTTCTTCTTCTTCTTGTACTTATTATTGTTGCTGTTGTTGTGCTTGTTAAGTTATTTTCGCATTAACTTTAAAGCGGATCGGTTTTGAGCTCGTGAATCAGAAATAATCTTTCGTCTACTCTATTATTCGCCCATTTCGTTTTCCTTTTCTTCCGCTATTTTTATGTACTCGACGGAGAAAATTTAATATAAAACAGATACATTTCCCTCACTAATACACACACGCACGCACTCGCAACATCCATTACTCATTCTTCTGCTCCTCGTGCCGCCGCGAAGGTAGGAAAGAGGGAACTTTTCCAATTTAAAACGAATAAATTTCGCTGTTGTTGTTATTTATTAAATCAAAACAAATCCCGGCTGCACTAGAATTAGTTGGAAAATAAAAACGGATCCCGACCGCTAAAGTTATTAATTTCGAAAAACTAATTTGTTTTTCAGTTATTGTTGTTATTAATTACCATTTGAAATCTAATCAACGTTTAATTGCAATTTGCTTACGAATGCGATTTCAATGCGAATGATGATCGTGAGCGAATCGATTTCTTATGCATACAGGAAGTGATAAAGTTAAAAAATCTTTTCTATTCGGTTCCGTTTCGGCTTTGGTAATCGAAATGACGTTCGCCTTGACTTCCTGCTTTATTTTTATAAATCGGTTCAGGAACAATGGCGCTGGGTGATTGCCCTCGAGGATCCTTCCTCGCGAAACTACCCAGGAAGTAGAAATCCCCAGTTTTTGTGTTTTGTTATTTTTATTTGTCGTTTCTGCGTCGGATAATGTGAACAAATTGGTCGCTTATATTGTTAAAGATTCACGTTCCTCCATTATATCTATCGATCGAATCAACAATGAAGTAGGAAGACGGAAGAGAACATATTTTATCGTTGATCTGATAATTAATTAGCGAATCGTATTGTTGCACGCCAAATTTGCGCACATTTGTGAAACCGTTCGCCTTGATAGCTAACAGCCGGAAACATAGTTTGCAAAATTGCGATGTGAATAATAATAATAATCCAATCACAAAAACTTAATGAGCAAAATTTTCCGCTACGAACGAACGCTAAAGTTTCCATTTAGAAATGAAATTGAAAATATTTTGCACAGCGTTATCGTTGGATTGTTGGCTTAAATATTTTTTTATTACTAAATACTTGGGGAACCCAAGAGGTATCTTATCGATTGAGATTGTTCACTGAACATGCATCCGGTTGTATTTCCTGCCTCGACCATTTTTTTCCGAGTTTTCTTTAGTAATAGTGGTAATAATTCCAACGTAAAGAATATGTCAAGAGAGAAGGAAGAGGAAAAAAAAAGAACGCAAAGGGAAAAGGGGATAGACAGAGGAAAAGGGATGGAAAGGGCAAACTGTACCTTATATAAACTAATCTTTAAATGGTTGTGTCAAATACAGGAGTGATCAATTGACGAAGAAAGGATGTAGTAGGTAGGCTAGATCGAGGAAATCTCTCCCCATTTTTTGTTTGCCATTTCCAATTGGAATTTTAGCCGAATCCAAAACGATTTTCATCTTTTCGTTCTAAAAAGTTCGATATTAATACGGATCAATTCAGCGGACGAATGATTGAATTTAAACGATTTTATCCAAATTTCACAGACAACCATTTGTAATGGTAATAGAATGAACAGTTCGTGCATAGTTAACGAAAATAAAAATATTGTTAGAGCGGAAAGGAATTATTTTACCTCTTGTCATCGAACGAGCGAGAAGGAGCGAAAAAGGTACGACAATAATGTAGTCGCGAACAATTTATAAAAATGACACAAAGGTATTATATTATAAGAGCTGAAGAGGTACAACATGATGAAACACGAAAAGGACGAAGAAGAAGATGCCACGTAAAGAATGACAACCGTGATTTTCTCTTTATCGGATCAACGTTCTTTTCTTTTTCGTCTCTCCTCTTCGTCACTTTTTCTTGTCTTCACTTTAAATCAAGATAAATTCGTTTTACGTTCGTCGTCGTTGCTTATTATCGCGGAACAAAATTCAGTTCTTAACTGGTAGTTGACAATTTTGTTTCATCGACGATTAATTTCTTGTCTCCTCGTCTTTTTTTGGCGTTTGTTTAAGAAATTTGGCAAACAATTCGCACTTTCTTAAACGATTTGGTTTCGATTGCGACAGTAGCCATCGGAAATTTGGGAGAATAGAAAACTATTATTAACCTATTTATTAACCTATTATACACATATAATAAAGGGGAAAAAAGCTTATTTTTGTGAGGCCATTAAACACTTTACAAAGATTTTTTAATGCCATCTTAACACGCGATCTGCGGTTTAAATCTGGTACAATAATAGTCAAAGAACTGAAGGAAACGCTTTTACTTACAAACTTTGAGTGTGCGCAATCTTAATACGGTTCGACTTAAGCTTTTTATTAATCGTAAATTTTTTTCGCTTCAATACTTAAATAGACTCATTAACGAGATTGACTCCGGTCGCAATTAATTACATACCGAAATGGACTCGATTCGAAACGAGAGAAGAAAAAGAAAATGAACAGACGATTAAGATGGACTTGAAATAATTGAAGAGAACGCAAGTAAAAGTGGCGAGGAATAAATTAAGAAGTTTACCTTCCTACATGCGTACATACACGCCTTGATTATGTCTAGACGTTGTCGATAGTTTTCTTGTTTACTTTTGCATTCGTACAAAATTTATGAAACATAACATAATAAGAACTGATTAACTCTACGTTTATTAATTTCTTCGATTTCATTAAAAGAGTGAGCGAAAAGAATCGGGTAATTGCAAGAAGAACTCTTTTGTAAAGCATCGTATAACAATAATTGCTAATAGCGTATAACCGAAACATTTTTTTTTGCGAAAAAGGATCTTTTGAAGTTAAATAAATAGCAACACTCGAGATTATGGACGAAGAAAAACAATTCTTGCGAATTAAATAGTATAATTTTATTCGAAATACAAGCATGCAAGCTTATTTAAAATTATATAGCCTTTCTTCTCACTTTATATCACTCTGCATTAATTTTTGTCCGTAATTTCCTACCACATTTAATTCAATTTCATGCACTAATTGTTTATATGAAAATAACTGAATCATAATAAAAATGAAATAATCGCTTCAGATTAATTCATCCTTTTATATAAATGTAAAATTTGAATAAAATGCATTCTCAAAAAATGAATGAAACTCACATTTAAACTCTTATTAATCCATCTTTATTGTTTATTTCCATATTTAGTCACTTTAAGAGTTCCAAAATTAGTTTGTTTCAATTTGTGCAAAAACGCAAAATTTTAATATAAAGATTCTCAAAAAATGAATTAATCTCAATGTAAAACTCACACTTGAACTCTTATTAATCGATCCATAATTAATCTTGGTACTATCGAAAATCGAAGGAATCTCAGCTTTTTTTGTACCGTTTGACATTTAAAATTCGATATAAATTCTTCGAAGATTTAAGAAAGAAACTGAAAATCGGAATGTTTGGTATGAAATATCTCAATTAATTTCCATAAATTATTGACATGCATTCGGCGTTAGAATTGAATTGGGAATTATTGCGTTTATAAATGTTCTCGGAAATAAATAATCACTTAAATGCTTGTAGAATAAGTTAAGTATCTGGTAGGAATTTATGGATAAACGCGAAATTACTAACAATTTCTCGTTTTTTCCCCATTTACCACTCTGCCAGCGATAATACCAGCGTCATAAACTTAACAATGCTTTGTAAACGTACGTAATAGAAAAGAGAGGAAATCCTTCTCCTAACTTCTTATAATAATTGCGAATAATATTTATTTGCGAATTAGACTCCTCGCGATTCATGCCTTCCTTTTATAGATGTTTAATAGATAAGTAATGATGTTATTATTATTACTATTCCTTTTCCTCTGCAGCCACTTGTTCGACTCTTTCTTCTTCATCGCGACCATTCAAACCGGCAATTAATTATTGAAATATATTTATAAATCGACTGGGTAGAGAGGAACACTTCAAAATGTGCCGACTTGCTGAGTATAGGAGGTAGAAGTTGTTGTTAGTTGGCAGTAATAATAAGTAAAAGAAGGATAAAAATCAGATGCGAGCACACAAACACCTGCGGTTTTTCGTAACCAACCGTCGTCTTCCTCTTATTGTAGTTAATAATGATACTTAATAATAGCGAGATAACTAACTAAATTCTATTCTATTCTTCTCGATTTATTGCGAAGGTTGTTCTTCCTCTGCTCGAATGGGAAATTGCTTGAATTAAAAAGAGGCATTACCAACGTGTTATTGATACCTGAGATTGCTCGTTCGCGCACCGGCAGTAAATAGGCACCATTAGATTCTATGGGATAATAAATAATTTTCCATTATTTCGATTTAATTCGATTTATTATTATCATCGTCAGATAATAATTGCTACTTGGAATTGAATACGTACGTTCGTTAAACTCACCTTCTATTAACTCTACTTGCCTTTGTTGCTACTGCTCTTTACTTCTAAACATTAATAATCGCTTGTTTGTTTAGTCGAACCGTTTGGAGCAAACTCAATTTCTGTACGTCGAACTCTTCCTCAGAATAACAAATTGCTCAGGGTCACATTTGATTTTCGTTATATAACCATCGACCATCAGTTCAAAACGATTTTTTGTCGTGTTCTTTTGGTTCTAAATTTTAAATTAATCTCTGTTACGTTTTTTTTGTGTTTTGAGAACGTGGATTCGATAGATATTTATTGCTGTTATTATGAATAAGCCCACCTCCTTTCGCCTCTTCATCCTCCTTTATTATCCATAATACTACACACACACACATTCACAGTGGCAATGAACTATGCTAATTAGCGAACACAATGAAACACGTTTCGAATGTTCTTCTTCTCCTTTTTTTTTCATTCGGTTTGGTATTATTCTTAATTCTTCGGGTTTTTTGTTTCTCTTTGTTGTTCCTGTGTATCACCAGCGTTCGCGTTCCTTTATGTAACTTTATTTTATCTGATTTTTTTCCCGTCCAAATACGTTTCATCTCCAGCATTATAACCATCATCTGGTTTCAATGAACTTTGCTACTAATCACATTACATTTACTTCGAAAAAAAAACGTCTATTGTGAGCGAATTTGCTTTATTATTACCAGTTTTTTTCGTGTTCTAAAAACGTGGTGCCAAAAGAATACAATTTGGCCTCGCATTTAGCCGTGAACTTGTTTTTCTCGTTTATTGGACGTTGTTTGCAGAAGAATGATCTCTTCCTTGTTACGATTATTAAGTGGGAAGTCTGGAGAAAAACTGGGGAATTCTGTTTGAGAATCGGCGATGCTCCTGTTAATTAGCTATTTGTCCAAAACTAATTAAAGACGTGTATGTCGCCTTTTAATTGTTTGCTTTAAATCATAACGACTTGGTAATTAATGCGAATCGCATTAACTAGAATGATTAAAAAATTATTATAATAATCGTTAATAAAAGGTAATATGAAGAAATGGAACGGTTGTCGTTTTCTTTTCAGCCGGAGTTTTCGCTAGTTAGATTTGCATGTTACTATTCAAAACAACTTTTCTCCGTCTTTTTCCCATTTAATTTCATTCCTTCGCTCATAACATTTAAATTTATTTATACTTATTTACGTATTATGATTCTCTCTTTTTATTTGTTACAATACAATCGTATCTCTTTTATATCTCGTGCTATTATTATTATTATTATTACATTTAAACTGTACATACGAACGTATAATTATAACTGTATAATGTCATTAAGATTTATACAAAATAATTTATTATTTAGTAGTTATAATGATTACGATTATTATTGAATAATTTAACGTTATTATTAAATAATGTATGGAGAAAAGTTTCGAGAAAAGGAAAAAGAGGTGACCTCTTAACACTCGTCGCGATCGCTCACAAAAGAATCGAGAACTGGAAAGTTTGCTTGGGGAACGGCTTAAAGAAGTGGAATGGATGCCCTAATTCCATGCGTAAAAATAGGGACGATTTTTATCTTTCTCTCAATTCGCAAACTCACCATGCATTTCACACGTTTCGCGGGGAACTTTCGCAATAAAACTCCAGATGTCGGATTGCTGATTATAATTTCAATTCGATCGGATTTAATGCCACAATTTTACGCCGCATTTCGTGCAAATCCTTTAATTATTTAATTAATTTAGCCTAGCTGTCGTATTAGCGAAGTGATAGAAGAAAATGAATTCGTAACGATTCTAATGCAATCTAAATGATATGCGAACGAACGTAAAATAACTAAAATAGATTGCATTTTATTTATTAACCTTTATTAAAAAAGAAGTAATGACAAGGTCTTTTATTATTAATCATCATAATAAAATTGCATTGAATCATACAGAATTGCAGAGCTAAGAAGTCTCAAAAGTTATATGTGTGATCCCGTACGATATCTGTGCCAAGGAACGCACTCTTGCAAAAAATAAAAAGCGCGCTGGTTGTACTACATATTTGCCATTATTTTGCGCTCGTTTCTCTTTTTCTCTCTCGCTTTTTGCAGACCTTGGCACGTACACCAATATAAATCGAACGGGCGAAAACTAAGATGATAGTTTGCGAATGCACGAACGATAGTTTTTGCAACGATGCGTTTTTCGATTGTCAATTTCTGTGCGACGTGAAAGTTTCGGCGCCTCAAAGGAACGTCTCGAATTTCGCTCAATCTTTCGCCCATTATCTTCGCGTTAAGCAGCAATCTGAAAGTGTTAGAATGAGATTGAAGAAATTCGTGTAAGAGGTGTAACTGTACGAGATCCAGTTTAATCTTCCGCTTTTAGAAATTTAATAATTCACCAGCCGAAATAAAATTGGGTTGTACGCTTTCACCTTTGACGTACGCTGCTGCAACTCTTGAACTTTCTTTCGTAGACACCGAACTTTACTCAATATTTCAGTGTTTTTAATCAATGCGCAAATGATTTCCCTTCTTTTCCCTCTAATCTTTCATCTAATTTTGTTCACAAAATGAAACGACGATAGTTTGCAGATTAAAAGCGCTTATTACATATTAAATGCAGGTGTTTCGTTTAATTTTAGGTTCGCTCGACGTTCGGTTGAAAATGCGAACAATTTTTGCCTCGTTTAAATCTCTAATGAAATTTCGGCGCGTTCTAACGAGATTTGCGAAACCGCGTCTTCAAATTTCGTTTGCGAACGCTTCTAAGCGCAAATCTGTCTTCAGAAAGCGTGTGTTTTTTTCCTAATAATAAAATCATCATGTCCACATTATCGCACGCCAAATAACAGCTAATTAAATTTACGTCAACTAATCTAGCTTAGGTTTAAGCTTGTCGCATTTTGTACTAGATTAATTTGTTAACTCGAACCTCCACGATTTAAGCACGAGAAAAATGGGGAACTTTTTTCGAAAACTTTATGAAACGCGACGTGCTTTCCTCCTCGTTTGCTCACTCAATTTATTTACTTCTCAACTTTTAGATCTAATTTAAGCTCCGTCTCTCTTCCTTTCTCTCTCTCTCTCCCTCTTGCCGACTTTTTAGATTAATCTCCTTGCTTGATACACGGAACGTACGGTCTACTTATTTTAATCCTCGGTTATAAATCAATCGCTGCTTTAATTGCTGGCCAGTGTGCAGAAATGTTATTGAAAGAAAAGGAGGCAACAACAACGCGAGTTTGCCATTTTCCATTAATTTTTTTTTTTTTGTGCTATTTCTCCGCTCTAATATTAACTTTTATTTCGTTTGTTATTTCTTCTAATTGCGCGATGTAGCCCGCATTAGATTACAAGATTTGCACGCAAATAAAGTCGACTACCAATAATAATAATTATGAAATTTGTGGAATTTACGCGACTTATTATTAGAAAATGGCACGAATTTCATTACTCTCGCGATTCTCGACAACCTTTTGCGTCTTTTTACAAAACACAACTTTATTCGACGATTTTTGACTCTCGTTTGATCGTTTCGTTTCGCCTCTTCTCTTCATCGCGTTTCCTCATTAATAGAAAATAATAAACGCGTGGGACGACGTTGTTACTGCTCGTGTTGTTGTTTCTGTTGATGATGATGGTAATAAAATAGGGAGAAAAAAATTATGTACACGGAAAAAAGAGACCGAACGAGCGCCACTTACAAAGTGAAACGTTCTGACGTTGATGATGACGTTGTCGAAACGGTAAGATTTCATTGGGTCTCCGAGCGTGCCAGCGGCTCGCGATGTGTGGAAGCGAGCCGGAGCGATAAAAGCGAGAGAACGGGGTATCAAACCGAACTGACCGGGATCGAGCCGTCGGTTGCGCCGATAGTCGAGTTGGGACCGTCGTACAAACGCAACGTTCGATCATCGAGGATTTTCATTTTTTTAGTTCTCCTTTTTTTCGGTTCATTTTCGTTCGGTACCGTTTGTCGTTGTCGCGTTTTTTAATTTCTTCGCGAACTTTTAGTTACGCTCTTCGCCTGGATTTGTTTATTTGAACTTGTGGAACGGTGGAAGGAGAAAAGTTTTTCCTTCTTGGTGAGAGAACGTGTCGCGACAAAGTTTTCCTAAAGTTTCGCACTCATTCGCAACTTCGTTTCGCGCTGCTGCTGCGGAATCGTCGTCGCGGTCGTCGTCAATAACAATTAATTAAAAACCTGAAAGGTGTACATAACTGTAATTCGATTTGTTTCTTCGCCTTCCTTTTTATTACCATCACCAACGTTATTATTCTCACTTCGTGCACGGAAAAGCTCTAACCGATGTGTGCTTAATAAAGTGCGCGCTTTTCGATTCCGTTTTGTGGATTACGTCGATTTTAATTGTACGATTAAGGACGATGATGGTAGTGCGTTAATGTTTTCGATTGATCGAAATAAATCTTGATGGAATTTACTAATAATATCATTTTTGGGATCTCACAAATGTAATAAGCGCCGTCGATTTGTTGGACGATAAGGAAAGTGTTGTATTAATCTCCTCAGTGCGTGCGACAGAAACCGATAAATCCGACGAAATTGACTTGTGACGATGGTTATTGGTTTCTTCTTGCCATTATCGTCATCGTCATCATCATTATTGCTATATGCGTGCGGGCTGGATGAGTGAAATTCTCCACATACTGAAGTAATTAAACACAATAAAAAGCTGCTTTTTCTTATTGCTTCACGTCGCCGTCATCGTTCTCGTCGTCGTTATTGTTATTATTGTTCTTGTTGTTCACGTGTGTTGGGGAGTGGGGTTTTTAAGGAGAAACAAAGTGAAAAAAGAGGGACTAAAGAGGCAGAAGAAGCAGCAAAAGACGCAGAAAAGTGGAGAAGGAAGAGGTGCCATAGACAGACCACATGGTTGTTGTACTTCTTCTTCGCCGTCCTATTATTGTTGTTGCTGCTGCTGCTGCTGCCGTTGTTGTTGTCGTTGTTGCCGTTGTTGTTGCCGATCGTATGTTAAAAAGTAGTGCAATTAAGAATGGATGTATTTACGGTTATTTCTCCGACTATTCGCGATTTATTTCATCCTCGTGTACGTGCCACCTGCGGATTCGCATAATTCCCATTCGAATTGAACCGCTCACCTCCGCCGTCACGGTCCCCGTCTCTCTCGCTGCCTCTGCCGCTGCCGCTCTTCATCTTCGTCCTCCACTATCACCGTCCTATCATCTTACCTTTTAACTTGCTCCACCAGAGAAACACTTGTATATCGTCGTCCTCGTCGTTGTCGTTGTTGCTTTTTTTTATCAGTTTCCCATTGCTACTTCTTCGTCGACTCGTTACAAACAACCAGTTACAACTACATGTTGCTTCGTCGTTAATGATAGTAATAATTCGCTCTGATTAAATTCGATGCGTTTTAAGTGGAGCTCGCGCTGAATGTTTCGCCAATCTTAAGCGTTCGTACTTATTAGCGGACACCGCGAGGAATCAGTTTCGACATCGTGATGCTACCGCTGTTTATGTGATCGACCCCTGCGTCATCATCCGTTACTGTTGATTGTTATTCGTTAAGTGCCGGGAGCCGGTGAAGTGATCTGCTGTGATATTAGAGAGAAAATTGTATTTTTATCCCGGCGTACTACGCTTAACGTAGTCAATTATTGTTGTTTTGTTTCTTTTAATGAAATCGATTGTGATAAATTAGTTTAACGTAAAGCGAAGGAAAATGAAGATTAAGATGCCGTGCAAATTGTGCGAGTTATCGACAACGACGACCGCCATCGAACCGAAATTCGGTTTCAACAATTGCAATCACACGTCGTTCTTATCGCAAACGTCACCAATAAGTTCCTTGCCAATTAGTAGTAGTAATTTACAAAATTCGCCGTTATTCATGGCGCCGTTAAGGGAAATGATGTTGGCCGCTTATTTGTTCCGAGGTGAGTCACAAGAATTTTTTTCATATTCACTACTTCTTCGTCTCGCTTCCCGATTATCGGGACGAAATTATTCCTTTAAATAATATTCGAGCCTAATAACAAAATCGTTTCGTAACAATTATCCGTAATTAAAGCAGAATGTCTTTCGTTTTCGTAGTCTATTGTTAATTTATTTAATAACGTTCTTCCTCTCCAATTAGTACCCGGAATGGAAGAAAGGACGAAGCAAAGAAGAGGAAATTTGTGTGCCTCCCATTAATTATTTTAAAAGCGTTATTTAATGCACAAGTGTAGGAAAGAGATATAGCATAAAGGCATGTTCGAATATTCCGCTTACTTACCGGTAGGTAATGAATTTTTGAAGAAACTCATTTAACTTCTCGCAGCAGAAAAACTGTGCATCATTCGCTACTTTTATTTCTCTTTTTGCTCCATTTAACAATTCTTCGCTATTATCATCATTAACCGCCGTGCCTTCCATCCAATCATTCTTCCTCATCGTCATCCTTACTTCTTTTTTTTTTCATCTTTTCCTATACCACATTTCGGCTGCCGGATTATCTTCGACGGTAACATTATAGCATTATTATAAAATCAAACAACCCACAACCGTTCGGTCCGTCCTTCCCATCTTTTCTGCACCTGTTGCTTACTTTTTATTTTGAATAATAATTTTATAAATGCGGTTTAGTGCTAGGAAAAAGAAAAGGTTATATGGCCAGTTGGTGTTGTTATTGTTATTAAATGGATTTATATAAGCATATAAATCGAAAGGAGAGGTGTGCCACACGCCAAATCGTAAGGTGGCAGTATAAAGAAAGAAAAGCGAGGAAGAGAGATGACCAAAAATAAGAAAAGCACAGTTTTTTTTTCTGTAACATGCCACCCAGGTAAAAAGTGGAATAATATTGGAGTCACATATAAATTCCGATTGGGCCGTGGTGACCATAAAAACGAAAAGGAAAAGACAAAGATTTAACGTCGAGGTGCGAAAGATGAGAAGAAACCGCAATTTAGCCGTAATACTCGCAATTAAAAAGGACGCAAAAAGCAAAAAATTCATAACTTGATGGCTCGTGATTCAATGCATAATCGACGAGATGACATCTATCGATTAGATACGAGTGCGGGGATATTAGCTGGTTATCAGATTCGTTGATATGATGCTTTGTCCAAATTTAGACTAAAATTAGAATGGAATTCAGCAGAATTTTCGTAAACCTTATTAACGTGCGCTGGTGCTAATTTATTGGAATTTTAATTTTTGTTGATTTTCTTCGCAACTTTTACCAAAAATTTGTTTTCTACTTTAACTCTTGGGGTAGGATTTATTTTTTTTGCAAGATGATGCTTTTGCTTTCTTAAATTCGATATCGAATTTGCGATCACTTAATACGATTTAAATCATTCAATATTTCGTTCGTGTCTATGAAATTTGAATTTCTCTCGTAAACAAAGTGAATCGGCGTTATAAAACGTGGTAGTAGCAATATTAAAATGAAATTCGTTGTGCTGCACACGCTTGTGTAAAAGAAGATGGCATCATTATTAAAATGCAAATATTCCGTCGTTAGAGCGAGAGTGGAAGTGCAAAAATTAAGCAGAATAATTTAATAATAGTAATGAAGGTGCAAATATTTGCACTTAATTATAATTCTCTTTTTAAATAAATTCTTTTTGCATTTTTTTCTCTCTTTCTATATATTTGTCCTGCCCCGGAGGCGTTCATTTTAATTGTTCGCCGTCCTTTTTCGCCACGGTTTCGCGTAATAATAACGATTGTGTGTTTGCTCGCTTAAGTTTTTCGCCACTTTATCTTTCTCTCTTATTGTTGAACTAGCAAACTTTAACTCGGGGGATACGCGAATTAAACTGTCAAGATGCCCGTTTCGCATACATTTCATCTCCGAAAGAAATAAAAGCAGAAGGGAAGAAAGAATGGAACGCCATCATCATCCTTATCAAACCATCTCTAAATTTTAATTGCGTATTCATTAGTCCGGGCGTCCATTTAACGATAATAATGTGACAAGCGTCGAGGAATTTTTATTTTGATTAGTATTTAGCGAAGAATGAAAAGCAGTCGGATACTTATTGTGGTTAGCTGACTGCTACTCAATCTATTTCTTCACATTTTGTTTTTCGTCTGACCTTTACGATTTTATCATATTTATGGGTATTATGAACGTGTTATAACGAAGCTACGTCCTTGGGTCAATTTATATAATTAGACGGTCTTTGATATTATTATTGCAAGCGAAATATGTCAGAACGATTCGAGAAACGGTTTCGGGAAAAAAAGCACGTTTGCCTCTTTCAACGCGCAAATACTGTAATTGGCTAATTGGCGTTCCCCGTACATTGATTAACTTAAAATCTTCGATGGCGAGAATTAGGATCGCAATTAATGTAATTGGTCTTATGCACGACCAAAATAAAAAGTGGAACGCAAAATGCTAACAAAATTGGATTGATTTCAACTTTAGTTTGCAGCTTATTGCAGATAAAATTGCGCATAAAAAACCTTAACACTGCGAGCATTATTTTGATTAAAAACCCTATATGCTCGTAGGTACAATAATAATATTAAAATCGATAAAAAATCGTACGTCATCGACTGTAAACTAATATTATTTTACACGGGTTACATACACGCGCGCGCGTGTGTGTGTGTGTTTGTGTATTAAATTGCTAAAATCCCGTAAACATTTTGCGGAATATTTAATGCAAAACGTTTGATAATTATTTATAAACGCTCAACGTATGTGTGTGTGTGCGTTTCAAATGAAGCCGTTTTATTTGTTATACAAACAAATCTAGGAATATTATAATTAACCATTAATTCGTTTATTATCATCGCATGCGGTATTAATTATAATTAACGTTATATTTATAGTAATAAACGAAGATAAAACATTTTTATTAAGCGAGAAAAATTTCACGAAAATGAAATTATATTTTTGAAAAAGGAATCTCTCTCGTTCTTTTCTTAAACCTTTAAAATCTAAAAATAACTGGAAGCAATTCATCTAGTTGTTTGAGTAATGTCATACCCAACTAACTTAAATAATATTTATTTTGTTAGTTTCGTGCGGGCAAAAAATTATATAGTTGAATAAACTTTTGTTAGTTGACAGAATCAGATTCGTCTTTTTTTTGCAAGTTTATTAAACTCGCGAAACTGTTATTCTTTTTTTACATTTTCGATTCTCTTCCGCCTCGAACTCTACGGAATATTATGCCAATTAACTGTTGAAAAGTGTTCAACATTTTTCTCTTTTTTATTATTAGCGAGTATTAAAACTTGTCAAGGAAGTGTAAATAATTTTTTTTTTGGGTTATCTCAAAATGTGTCAACGATCAAGCAGAGGAAGTTATTTTACGAAAAATTCTTCGAGTACCTTTAAAAAAGTTAACTATTAACAAATCGAGAAAGAGTATCGACAATTTGTAAATATTTATAATTGCACTCATCTTCATAAAACGTCTATTAACCGTTGATCTTTTTCTTTTTTCTTCCTAACGATTAATAGATCTGTCTATATAAAGAATAGAAGAGCATCTGGTCTTCACATAATAACAATAATAAAAGCATAAATTATTCAAATAATGGCATTATAATTATATTCAATTATTTAATTAATTAATTCATTAAGAACCGTTTAAAATTCTCCTTCTCTCTTTCGCGCACAAACGCACGCACACACAATCTTCAATTTTCTCTTTAAACTCGGATTCACGTTATAAATCCTTTCGCATAATTTCCAGCTTCTTTCTCCGCTGATGAACGAAAACGCAATTTGTTGCTAGCGGGCACTAATTTTATTCGGTTGTAATTGCATTAAACACACGCACAAATATAATATACAAAGTTTACCTTAATACGTTTTATCTCTTTTAAAACATATATTTCGCTTCGAGGAGCTCTTTATTAACTAGACACTAAAACTATTATTATTGTTAGGCGTGTGTGTGTTTGTGTGTACGAGCCCGTGACACATACCAACGTTTTAAAATTGTTGAAAGTTCTTCGTCGTCGTAGTACTAGTTTCACCATAAAGTCGTTTTGCTCTTTAATACATATAAACACATACCTACACATCCAACAAGAACTACTGCACACAGAAAGAGACTCAACCATCAACCGCTCTTTCTCCGACTCTCGATGGATTTAGTAAGGTACAGCACGTACTTATGCGTCTATCATGTGCATCCAGACAAGGAGAAACTGGGATTTATCATCATCATCAACAAGAACAACAGCAACAACATCACCGATGGATGCGTACGACTCGAGGCAGGTTTAAACCTTTTTTCGGGGTCTCCGTCACATACGAACTGCTCGCGTTCACTTTATCGTTCCTCATATTTTATTACCGCGATGTTAATAAGGAAAACGTGCGTGCGTTCGAGTTTTTCTTTTCCTCATCTTCGCCGTTTTCCACGCTTTTCCTTCGCTTTTGTTCCGTCGTTTTCGCACAAGATGCACGTAAAACGAAGATAAGAGAGCTGGCAGGGATTATTTCAAAAACGCTGCCCTCTTTTATTTCTCTCGAACGCCGAGATTAGTCGTCGCTCAATAAAGTGTTTATTACGAACACACACACACACACACGCGCGCGTTTTGTTATATCGCATTCCACCAGCGTTGCAGCTACTTCATCGTCTTTTTGTTGTTCCTCTGCGTTCGTTATGCGACCCGTTTCGTTCTCTATATGAACGCGCTATCAACCCGAATATCTCCATTTTAATATTACCATTACGCTTTCCAACACGGTTTTTCAGCCAACGCTTTCTATCTACCTACCTTTAATACAGTTATCATATTTCAATTCACGCGATTATAAAGCGAAACATCGACTTCCTCATTATTATTATTGTTAATTTTCAATACTAATCTCCCCTAGTTTGGAAACACGTTTCATTGATAAACGATTCAATTAATTGCAATTTATAATCATCAGAGTGTAGCTTTAACTACGGAGAATCTGGGGAATCCATAGAATAATATCCCAAGAACTTTTTGACACTGATATAACTATAAGAGATCACTACATTTTTGTGCATTACTTTTTATTTTCGTGGCTCAATCTGTACGGAACTTTATGGGATTCAGAATGACAAAATGCAACGAATTATAGCGATTTACAATAATTTTTTAATATTTATTTCGAAAAGTATCGCTAATACTTGAAAATTCACTGACACCGAGAAAAAAGCGTTAATAATTAGTAGGAGCTCCATTATTTTGAATTAACTTAAAAATGCGATTCTGCATAGATTCTCAAAGCGAAATTAATATATTTCGGTGAATTTTAGTCCATAACGATAGACTAGATCGCCACAATTATGCATTGCCCTTAAGATAGAGTTGGAGACGCTATAAGATTCGATGGTCGCGTTTGGAAAGGATGGAGGTTTGTAAAGGCAGCACGGTTTTGAAACGGTTTACAGCCGTTGCAGCGTATTGTGGTAGGCAATAATTTGGCCCTTTTTATGTCAGATAAAAACCTGGAGGGCGACATTTTTATCAAAATCCTGATTAATGACCTGACATATTACAAAAAGTTCTTTCTCAAACATTTCGGATCTTTTAAAATGGCTTAAGTTGATTCTGCCATGTGAAAATCGCATTAATTCGATGCATTTGGTCCAGGCCAAAATGTCCAAAACCTCCTCTCAATCATTCCAATGCATAGTCACATCACCCAACTAAACGAAAAATTCCTTCAGAACTATGCGAAAATCACACTGGCCCTTTAGGCAATCCAAGTCCTGCTTGAACAATAACAAGTCATGAAAACAAATAAAATTCCAAACCGGGGAAAGGAGCGCCTCACGCTCGAATCTCTAAGAAAAGTTCAAGTAAGAAAACACATCTCCCGCCTTTGGCCTTTTTTATGTCAGATACAGAAAAGGATCGCAACATTTTTACCAAAATCCTGATTAATGAGCTGCCATTACAAAAAGTTCATTCTCAAACATTTTCAGATGTTTTAAAATGGCTTAAGTTCATACTCCCAAGTGAGTGAAATTTCAATTATTTGCGGTGATTTTTAAATTCTTATTAAAGAAAAATTATTGCAAATCGCATTTTGTCATTCTGAATACGAAAGTGTTGGTTTAGTTCAGATTGAGCCACGAAGTTATGCACAAAAATGTAGTGTCACGCCATACATATCAGCAACGGATTAGTTTGCAACAGTTGAAAATCTTGCTAGGATTTGATTGGAATTTGCAACAATTTTCTCGATCGTCTTCAATTATCTTGTCTCATCTGTCCGCAGCCGTTTTGTTCGACGTAAAATCTCAATTTGCCACCCAATCCTCGATCCATAATATCGTTAATTATAGCTTTTGTAAATAACGTTTATTATTTAACTCACAACTGTAATTATTATACGAAATGCCCTATTTAAGGCGGATTAATTGATTCTAAACGAATCAAATTGAGTCGATTATCTTTATGAAGCCGAGGGAGAGCAAAACGTTTTTCTTTCCCTTTCTTTTCTCCTTCGTAATTGATGTTTCTGCCATTCGAATCCGTTTTCGTAATGAAAGGGGGTCCGTTTGTTTATGATTATTCTTATTTCCTATATTATACCTGGCAATAATTACACCTGAACCTGTTAACTTATGATTACGGAACACTATTACTACTTGCTGCTGCTGTTGCTTTAATCGCTTTTCTTTCAAAGTAATTTGTATCTACCTAAAAATTACAGACCGCACCAGGGTCATTTAATCTTCATTTATTTCAGTATAATTGCACTTTAAATAATGTGTTTGTAAGGATTACTTTACGTTTACCTCTTTCTTCTCGCTTTCTTGTCGCTCGCGCACACCATTTCTTAAACGGAACGGAGAATAACGAGAGCAAAAGAGATTCGTTGAACAAATGGAATTATGTGCAACTTCTTTCTCTCGTTTATTTGCTCTTTTGAAAATCTCCATCTCGCTGGGTTTCGTTTAGATTAATTAAAATGACTACCGCAGATTATATATGTATATTTTAGATGGAGCTCTTGTTACTTTGCCCTTTCTCGTTTTCCTTTCAGAATGTGCGGATAAAAAAGAGGCAGGAATTTAAAGAGAAACATTTGAATGTACGTTTGCTAAAAATCCCGTGTTTAGCTCTTTTATTTTGGCCAATGTTGTTGTTTGTTGTCGGCGGTACTTTATTGTCGGTGGCTGCTCTACAGGTAGTTTGTGTGCCGTGTGTTAAATAACAGAGGGAATAATAATGTTGGATGATGTTTTATCGTATTTTAAACGTTAGCGATGGCTTTAAATGCGTAACCATTTGGTATTAGAGTACGGTGTGTGTAGCGTGTAATTTTGCTCGTTTGAATACACAACATAACGTTCGTTTCTGCTACCGTTGCTGTTGTTGTTGTTGCGATTATTATTGTTGTTTATTTGTTGTTAAAACGTTTATAGTTTAAAAGCGTTTACTGGTTTGTTCCTCTCTTCTTGTTATTGTGGTTTTAAAATTAATACGAGACATATTTAACAATGCATGGAGTAAAGTAGCGGGGCATTTAAATGCGAATTTCCATTCCATAATTCGCGGTTTAAAGTATTATAAATATTATGTTACAACAAATTACATGTACGAATTATTATTATTGCACTCTTCTCTGCCTCTTCTTCCGCGCTCCCCTTTTATCATTCAAGAGAAGGAGTAAGAGTACTAAATATCACAATGAAGCAGCTTAATGATACAATTTCGTATTTAATTAAGCACATTACTAGAGGTTCGTAACGTGCAATTATTATGCTACTACGATATGGGAATGCCACTCGGAGAATTTATATCGTCTGGATTAAAAGGAGCTTTACCACTTACAAAATGCTTATGGTAATAATAATAACAACGAAAGGATATTAATTGAATAATTGGCCGTGCATTTCATTTTCGCTCTTTTACGTTTTCTCTTTGTTTTTTAACTTCAATTTCTCATTATTCTCTTCGCTCGTTTTCTCCCATGATTAACAGTTGCACCTTCGCCAGCGATTGAAAATAAATTATGAACTTTACAATAAACACACGGTAATTATTGTACTTATTATTTGCAATTTAAAACAAGATCACCTTCACATTAATTTATTTCAATTTTTTCTTCGTTTCGCTCGTTTCGATTCTTTCGCTCCCCGTAAGTAATTCGTTTTAATTAAATGGCAATCGTTTAATTTTTTACACCTCTTTCTCGCGCTCAAATCACTTTTTATTCAGCTTTACTTAAATGCAAACAACTCGTAATACTTGATAATAACGCGTTATTATCGTCTCACAAAGAAAGAGAGGGAAAAAATGTCGAGGAAATGATGGAACGTTTTAATGAATCAACAAGTAGTTTAAGTGTTAATTTTGTTCTTTTCCACTATAATTTTTTCCTCTCTGCTTCCTTCAAATTTATTCACTTCCATTCCGCTCGATTCTCGTTCTCCCTCGTGCCCGTCTGAAAATAATGAGAAAATGCTCGATTGACTCGCTGCAAGAGTAATAATAGATTCGATCATCGTTCCCCATTAAAGATTATTTACACCGATTTCCAATTGATTCATTTCTTTTATTCGTTTATTGTTTGTGTTATCGCATCAAAATTGGTGACGGTACATTGTCGTAACTTTTATTATTGCTTATGAGTAGAGTCGTAAAAATGAACCGTCATAAACTGGCAAGGAAAAGGGAAAAGGATGAGTTCGGCCGAGAGAAAATTCGAAACGTAAATATTTATTTTTTGTAGAGAAGAGAAAGCGGAAACGATATCTTTTCCCATTTATTATCATCATTGCCGTTTATTATCGAATTGGTTACTTTTTCCTTTAAAAAAGTAGTAATCATCGACAACATCAAACTTGTTATCGATTTTAATATCGTGTTACTCGGATGATTCGAGAGATTATTTACGGGACGGAGAAAAGGAAAGCACACGCTTTCTTTACTTTAGAAATTAAATTTAAATCCTGCTTTTTTATTGAAAGAAAATCGTTCTCGACATTTCGCTAGCTCCAATTCTTCATCTGAACTCTTCATCTCGTCGCTTAGTTCTTTTTTATTTTCCGTTTATACAACCAAAAGTTATGTCATCGGCCATCTAGAGCAGAGCGCAAGGCAATTTTTAAAAGCCAATAAACTCCGGTTCACGAAGAACGTAAGGTATTTGCAACAATAAAAATTTTCATTTTTTTTTTTCGTTTGCCGTAGTTGTTTTCGAAATTTAATTAAATCATTGTACAAGCAACAAATTAAACACAATGTAAAGTAGGTAATCAATTTCATTTCGAGCGAATAATAACGAAATGAAAGTTGGTTGGCTTCGCGTCCGAGAGAATAACGAATAAGAGGCACTCGCACGTATTCGCACTCGTTCTCTTGCCGCTGCTTGCTTACTTACCTGCCAGCAGCCACCATTTATATTATTTAATCGCAAAATAATACGTAACAGCAACAATTCGCTTCTCTCCTTCTCGTTTTGCACAGTTCGTTACGTGTTGTTGAACTTCTCATTAATTTTCGACGCGATGAAAAATCGCAACAACTATTTCCAATTGTTTCATTCGTTTCGGTTCGCATGGGAATTGGCATGTACCGTCGAGATTAGGATTCAGTTCAAAACTACCCAAACATCTTTCAGTAATCGTTTGCGTGATAATAATAACGTTTCCACGATGATAATTGCTAATTGCTCGAGACGGAGAGAGAGATATTAAGAGAGAGAGAGAGAGAGAGAGAGAAGAAAAAACGGTATTCGCATTAAACGGTCTTCCGTTTATGTGCAATTTTTTTGCCAATTACGCAAACCACAAATTCGCAATTGGAGAAAAACCGATTAATTTAATTATAAACCGAACGCTATACGCTACCTTTAAGCGTGTGTGTGTGTGTGTGTGTATATTACAGATCGTAATCTCGTAATTATTATTACCTTAATTAAAAGCTAATTGACTATTTTAACTTTCAAGTTATTAATTGAGTTACATCGAGTCGAGATGATTTCTTCATTAGAAACCAGACACGACAATAAAAAGCAACATACGCGATCGATTTTTATTCGGTGCGAATCGCAACGATGATTCGTTTCGAATTTCTTTATTAACAATTCCCATTTAATTCGCCGCGAACTCGCGTGATTTATTGCTGCCACAGTGTGTTAATTAAAAAAAAAAACGTTTTCGCACGATTCTTTAAACAAAACGCGAGCAGAAAAATAATCTCTCGCAAAATCGTTATTTTAAACGCAGGGAAGAGAGAGATTTTTTAGCACGGCCATCAATCAAATCGGCTCGCATTTTTAAGTGTTATAATAATGCAGGAGAAAGAAATCGGCCATAATCTCGGCTACGTACGTTTTGTAACCAGTTATAAAATAAGTAATTCCTACTTTCCTTTAATTAAAAAATAAAAATAAACGCACGAAATGAGAGAGAGCGAGAGAAATAAAAGGTACGTGCGGTTGAAGAAATTGCTATTTAGTTAAGCCACGAGGAAAAGAAACGGACCTTTAATGAGAAAGAGGTACCTTTCCAATTCGCTCATCATCCAATACGAATTTCACATGATCGTTTCTCTCATTTCATAAATACGAGTTTCTTCTTCTTCTTCTTCCCATGTACTTTATACGCCAGTTCGCAGCTTTCCTTTCGACTTGTCTTTATTTGCATGTAGTAATGTCGAATGTAACAAGATATCGGTCAGAGATAGTTGTATCGTGCAGTTTTACATCAATCTTACCAGTTCGGGTCGTTTTAACTTTATATGTAATAATAATGCGCCGTAAGAAAAAGAAGTGAAAAAGTAGGAAACTTACTACGTGCACACAGAAACTCCTGTTTGTTTGTTTGTTCTTTTTTTTTCGTATTTTCTAGAGAAGGCAAAAGTTTATGCGAATGCAAGAAATAGAGTGAGAGAAAAGGTTTGGGTTGCACTTTTTAATAAAACATACGGTACATACACACACCTGAAAGGAGACTTTTTTCTCTTGTCGTAATTTTATTCATTTAATTTCTGGATTCCGGTTTTATTTCATATTAAATGACCTCGTTAATTTGCGCATACTTTTTTATTTCTCTCTGCTTCTCTTCGTATTTGTTAATAATAACGATACTCTTTTTTGCGCATTATTTAAATAATTTATGGGACACAAAACGCTGTTATTTAACATTAATTTATTTGCACTATATGATCAATTCGATGAATGTTTGTTTGAATAACTAAAAAAAGAACTTTTTAATTAATATTTACTGGTCGTTTTCAAACGAAATTTATAGTTTTTTTTTGTTTTCGCACACGCCACACCGCACACGTGTATACGTTTTTCATTAACTTTTCCGTAACCTGTTGCCTTCTGTTATTTAATATTTTCGCCGTTGTTGTTTCGCATTTTAACACTCCATTATTGTTTGCTTTATTTCGCATTAATTTAATTACAGTTTTTTGTCACTGTCAATTTTTTGCTTTGGTGTGGATCTAATACTCTTCTTTGTCAAACTTTTCCACTGTTTTCTCCGGCGAACTTCTTGTTCGCCCAGTACATCAGACATAACTCCAGGAGATTCAATCTGAATTATTTATAATAATAATTAAATGGACTGTTTTTTGTTGTTGCGTTTTTCAATGAAGGCTAATTATTAATTATATGAATTATTTATTATGGTCTGCATTTAAATAAAAAGAAACTTCATAAGCTACTTTAATAGTAGTAATACGTGAACGAGTTCCTCGTGCAATCTTATCTTTATCAAAATGAAATTAAAGTATCAATTTTGCCATAACTGAATGCAATTTATCAAGCCGGATTCCTTTTATTTTTTCCTACGGACAGAAAGAATGTAATACAAACCGGAAATTTTCTCGTTTTTTTTGTCGTTTCTCGTCCATTTCTTCTTGTTCTTTTAATCATCGGTTTAATGCGATTTTTAAAGCGTCGTTTGACAAAAAAAATAAAATAAATTGAAACCTGTACAATAATTTCCGATGTGTAATATGTAATTGGCGTTCGGAACTGTTTTGTCGTAAAGTGCTTAAGTAAAATAACGCCCATATATACGACGATAATTTTCATTTAATGTGCTTTCTACTGTACACTACAACTGCTTACTACAAGCTCATTATTATTAATTCCTCTTTTATTTTCTTACTTCCCTCCTGTAAAATGGATGAAACGAAAAGAGAATGATGTTCCAGTTGACTGAAATATTACGGATTCTTTGATACAAAAACGATGTTTATTTTAAATGAATCTATAAAAGAAAAGGGTTAGAGAGCGAGAGAGAGAGAGAGGATGAAAGAATAGGAAATTAGTGCTTATTGTTAATTTATTGTGACTTTTTTTCGAGTTAAACGAACAAAGAGAAGAAACTTAAACGACTTGAATGAATCGCGTTATTATTACTTTTTTCTCGTCGGCACTTTTAACGCTCGAAAATTACCCGACTATTCAGTAATTTATTGCGTTTTCTTTTTCATTTTTGTTTTGATATTTTCCAAAGAACAATTTATACAGTCAAATCGTAAATTTACTATTATTGTTTCTATAAATTAGAATCCCCTCATTTTACGCTCGTTTTTTCGACTTTTTCGTTATTTAATTTGGCACGCTGAAAAGCGTAATTCGAAAATTTTATAAGCAAACATTTAAGAACAACACTTTTATTACCATTATATCCCCCGTCTCCCATCTTTTTATTATCTAACATTCAACTATTTTTAACATCGGTTATATTACGCTAGAGAAAGATTTTCTTTCTGAAATTCGAGTCCAACTCGTAAAGCGATTGCCTTTATCTCGCAATGAAAATCTATTCGCTTAATACGAGCTCGATAATTTCTGTTTTATTCCTTAATGGGAAAACCATGCGTTTGTTATGCACTTGCAAAAGCTCGCCGCGTGTTCTCTCGCTGTTTATCTTAACGCTAAAACAATAATAATAATATGGTTTAGCGGTTTCTAATAAAACTTACATTCCGCAATTCGCATTAATCGTGCAATTATTTCATATTTCCTACGACAAATCATTTGTGCCATTGTTTGTTTGCATTATTCAAATTTCTCGTCCACCTTCATTCTAATTCATTCTAATGTTGCTAATTAAAATTTTGGTGGTCGGCCGCTTATAAAAGTCAAAATTAATCGTGTTCCCCGATCCGTGACAAATTGTAATTAAAACCTCTTTTTTGTAAACGTTAATTAAACAATAGTTAATTAATGAATAATAGAGGTTAAATATTTTTATTAGTGTGCAGGCACAAAGAGCAACTTTTTTTTGGAAAGCAGACGGTCAACGAAAAACGCTTCATCCATTATGTTAATTTTCTTGAAGGAAACATTCTTTAAACAGAAACGCTCATCAAACAAACCACACAATTTCATGCTATAAAGGAAACAAAATGTTTTTTTCTGTCGTTTACTCAACGCTCCGCGTTAATCCATTCCGTGTTCTTTAGTGCCGTTTTATCATCATTATTGCTCACATTCTTTACGACTTATTAAGGATACACGACGAAGCTTTCTTCCGCCACTTTCAACACAAATCTGGTCGATGGCGACGATTTAATCGAATCGAGAAAGTATTCGATTAATAATAAACTGATCCATTTGCACTTTGAGACGAATTAAATTGCAAAACGTGAACAAATCTAAAATTGTAAACACGAAGCTTTTTCATACGCACTATTACGCGACGTATAAAATAACATTTTTTTCCGTTAACATTAACGGGTTTTTAAAAACGTAAAGCTCCGAATGGAATTCGACTCTGATAACTAATAATTCAAAATATGACATGCGATGGCGGCGAATGAATGGGGTTTTTGTTTTTCGTTTGAACGATTTAGTGAATTAACAACAAAAAATGTGGTCGAATGCAAATTAACAAAACGTTATTTGATTGTAACCTTTCGCAATTTATTCGAATTTAATTGATTTAAACCTACTAGCACAATCTGCGAGCAGAGTGTTTTATTCTCTATTATTATCACTGTCATTGTTAAATATTTGCAAGCGCATAGATAATAGCAAATGTTTGCAGCGACAGTCGACATTGTCCATTAGCAATTTTTTTTAATTGGCATTATTTATCGATTTTCTATTCAAATATCGGTACGTACTTATCGAAAATTTAAAAAAAAATTATTTATTTGCTTTTTGTGTTAATTGAGGCCATACGAAGGTCTCCGATTTAGTCATAAACAATCTTTTTTAAAGAAATCATATTACTCAACAAATCCAAGAATTTAGCATATTAATTAATTAATTAACGAACGTAATTTATTTGGATGACTATTTTTTTCATCGTGATTTGATTGAGGCACCGAACGGACACTGAGAGAGAAGGAAACTTTTTCGATATCATCATCGTGGAACATCTTTGGCCGCTAGTAAGCAATTATCCTGTATTTATGGACTTTCGAAATTCAATAATAATAAGATGAAAAAAAAGACGTAATAACGATAATATTTCAATGGGAGATACCTTCCAAATGAACAAAAGGAGCGAGATGAGGAGAGAGAGTTTATGTGTGTGTGTGCGAGAGAGGAAAATGATTATCTAGCGACGCGAAAGTTGTGCCATTATAATTTTTTTTTTGTTAAAGGTCGACAGGCTTCGTTATTTGCAAGATGTGTGTGCAATTTTATGTGTACGTACGTATACGAGGAATTTTAAAACGGGAATGAGAGGCCTATCTTTAAACGTATTTTATTCATTGGTTAATATTATTGCATTGTATTCGCTAATTAAAAAGCGATGAGGAATGTTGAAATTGTACTATAATAGTACCTTCTTATTTGAATTCTCTCCGTTTACTCTTTTTATTTCACCTCAAGAATCTATTTGATACGTTAACAAACACAAGAACCAGTATAGCTGTCTCTCTTTTTACGTTGTAGCTTTCCACGCGTAATAATTATGTAATATTAAAATGTCAATGATTTTTTTCTCAACTTTTCGAAAAAAATAAAAGTAAAAACCACGTTGAAAATGGCTGAGTGAAAGATTAAGAATTATTTCTCTCTGTCGATTCAAGAAGAACATTATAATAAAAATTCACGTCACACAGCGACGATATTTTTCAATAAGTCTCTCTCTCTTTCTTGACATTTTTTTCCGTTCAATACAAACAATAATGTACGATTTTTAATTTAAAATTCCATTCGCATCTTTATTATTTTAGAACGTGGGCCCCACATTCAACAAATTTATTTCGGTTTCGCTACTACCAAAGCGCTCACTCTGAAGTCTATGATTTACAAACGAAGAAAACGAAAAAATAAAATTAATTTCGCCGAAACGAATTAAATTAAACAGTAGAAACAAGCAAAAAAGGCCATTCGAATAACAAACAGAAAGTGTTATTTAAAAAAGTTTAGATTATTATTATGTAGGAAGTGTGTGCCATTGTTTCAGAAATTGCATGTAATTAATTTGATTCATTAATTGCAATAAACTTGCTGGTTTTATTTGCATTTCTATTGTAGTTCATCTGGAAGAATTCCTTTGTGCCTCACATTTTTTTTGCAAACAATCTGAAACCATAGTTCGTATAAGAAATCTCACCAATTTACTAATCTAATCTAATCGAGTGCATTGATAGTTTATTTCTTATCTGCGTTTGATTAGTATGGCATTAAAATAGTTCTTTGTTAATTATCAAAAGAAGTTTCCTTAAGGCTTTGCGCTTAAAAAGAGGTTGATATCTCTGTTAATTTTACACATAATTTAACTTCATTATCGACGCAAGATTCATCATTTTCTTTAATCCCGGTACACTTTCTTAAACGAATCAAATTAACGTCACATTTATCGAAAATTTATTGCCCATCTTCGCCTCTTTCGTTTCTTCTTCTTCCTTTTTCTTTTCCTCTTATTTCCTCTTCTGCATCCTGCTTTGTGTGTGTACACATATAAAGCTAAAAATTCATTTATCCAATATTATTATTATTACATGAAATGAATTGTAAATTTTCAAGTTAATATATTTGATGAATAATTGATGAGTTTGTCTTCGTTTCAATTTCTTTTTCAACTTTCTTTGCTTATTATTATTACGTGATTCGAGCGAAAATATTATGAAAGAATTTAAATTAATGTATAAAGCTCGCGGACGACGACGAGGACGATGCTGGCTCTTAAAAATATTTAATTCTCGTGTTTTCTTCTTTTCCCGTTGAAATTATTCAAATTTATTTAATGGCTTATTTTATCATCTCAATATCGTCGCCGATTACGTTAATTAATCACTCGTTTCATTAAAAAAAAAGGAAAAAGTAAGAAACAATTAACCATAATTTAATTACCACTATTTAACCATGTAAAAAAGTTGGTCCACAATGGAATTGTCTGTAAACTTTATATTCGCCATTAATTCGAAAACGGTTTAACACGATTTTTAAGACACGTTCACCTTGCCTCCGATCCAAATTAATTCCAACGAGTATTATCATTATACCGTAAAAATCGAACTGAAATAAACACGGGTAATCGTCCAAAGAAACCAAACAAGAATTAAAATACGGTGAGAGAAATCTCTTGTATCCTTTTATTTCATTTTTCGTTTTTCTTTCTTTTCATCGTCGAGCTTATAATACAACTCTTTTAACCTTGTTCGATTCGTTGTTTCTTCTCCTCGTCGTCGTTGCCGTTTGTTTGCGGTCGAATGAATACGTTTGTTCGACCTAATTGATTATGATGCCCTATACCACACAAAAACGTTCATTAAGAATGACGAACCGAACCCTTTTTTTTCTGCCCATCTACAATGGATCGCATTTAAATATAAACAAAGAGAGAAAGAAGCCCGCTTTCGTAAGAGTTTATACAGGGCGATTCAAAATAACACCGGCAGCGCTTAATTTTGTTCATAAAAAGTAAACGAAAGCATACTTTATTTTGGGCTTTGGGGAATCTTAATTTCATGTTAAGGAGCTTCTTTTGACGTGATTTCAAACTTTGAAAAACTTCTGGAAAGTGGCGTTCTCGATGGCCCACTTCTTTCCAAAAGCCAAAACTTTTTTGTCTTTAGAGTTTTGGCAATTTAGAATGGATAATTAGGATCCCCCATGTCTTCTGAATCGAAAAGGTACTCTTGTTGGAAAACGATATCTTGCACCAGTCTCGAGAAATTTAATGTTTTTTAAGACCATGTCTCCTGTGCACCTTAGGCTTCTGTTATTTATTAGGATGGTCACTTACATAGATATTTACGTGCTAACGTATGAAATACGCAACTTTAAGGCATCAAAAAGACTGCCACCAAAAAGATCAAAAGAAAATATGCTTTCGTTCATTTTTTATGAGTTAAATTCGGATTTTGAAATCGATCTTTGACGGCCGATATCTCGAAGATTTTCGGACCATGGTTCATATGAACTTTTTGGCGTATTTTAACGAGAGGAATCGCCCATTAAGCGCTGCCTGTATCATTTTGAATCGCCCTGTATCACGCAAGATTTTAATTTCTTGGTGACTTTCTATTAGGACTTTTTGTGCGGTTTCATTATAATAAATTTGTATCAAATTAGCAAGGTTGTTAACATTTATTTGGCGATAAAGCGCTAATATGGAACTCGAATTAAGTTGTAATATTAATATGTTGCCTCGGAGTTCTCTTGTTAGTTCGGTTTGTTTGCTGCTAAATTAATTAATCACCGTGCGCATTTGTGGAGGGTGAAATGTTATTATGATCACCAAATAAGGCTTTATGACACCTAGAATATAATGTACACTTGCCACTTGTGAACGATTATTAATTTGTTTCATTCCGTAATTCGATTGGGCGAAAGTCGAGGAATTGTTGACCTCTAGAAGAAGAAAAAAGAAAACTGAACAGCCCAATATGTTGGTCGTAAGTGTATTGATCGATCGCACATTCTGGAGCTCTCATTTAGGATGTGTACGAGGAAACGTTAACAGTAATGGTAATAATAATGACATAAAAAAACGAATTATATTAAACCGAGAAAGGTCAAGAACCTTTTAAATTATTGTTGTTGCTGTTGTTGTTGTAGGTTTTGCAAAAGTATTATTACTACGTTTCGAATTAGCAATACCTATACGTTGCTAATGGTGTTACAACGGCGAAATATTTTTCGCGTCGAGTCCCATATCTTCTTATTTTAATGCAAATTATTATGTGTAAAATTTCATAATGAACGATAATAACGTGACCTTTCCGGGGTCTGGCGGTAATGTTGCAAATAATTCGCGTGTTTGCGCGATTAAGACGTATTTTTCATCGTGAAATCTCCGCGGCTCCGAAATCCGTCAGTTCTTTTTTTTTTTTTTTTCGTTACGAAAATTTAATTACTCGTTGGCGAAGATTAATTCGTTCCTCGTTCGGGACAATGCGAGTAGTTTATTATTTTTCTTATAAAGTTGTTGAAAGACGCGGTAAGAAGAAACGGGGAAAATGAGAAATCGGTACGTTTTCCAGCAACAACCTCTTCGCGATGTTTTGTTAACTGTTTTTCTCTTTCAGTTCTCTTTTGATGTGAATGTAGATGAGAGATATTATAATAGTAATAATAACATGTAGGCTGGTTAGTTATTATCGGCGCGAATGTGTACAATATAAATAGCGCGTGACCCTGTTGTTGTTGTTGTTGCCGTTGTTGAAGAGAAACGAAGGATCGTGGAAAAGCAACTATCTCTTGCTGGTTCGTATTCACGTGCATTTAAAGTCTTCGTGAAAGTCTTTCCCTTCTTTAAGAAAGTAGACGGAAGAAACGAAGACTTTTGGTAATATTATACGAACTTTTTTCTTGGCGTTGTGCTCTTTATACTTTTTAAATTCCATATTTCTTTTTATGGAGTTCTTCTTTTTCTCTTCCCATTCCTCATATTTTTTAATGGCACCCATAACATTCGCAAATATGTTCTTCAACTTCATACATAATTTGCACATTATCGTAAAGCCATAATGCTAATAACGTTGAAGGCGAAAAGAAAAATTTATACGTCGCCGTTCGTTTTCCGGAACCTGTTGAATAACGTGACTTTCGAAATATGGGCGATTTTTTGTTGGTTTTGCAATCAAATAAAAACGGTCAATACACCTCTGTTATTCTTTTCTGGTTTTCATATTCTTTCGTTCTCTTCTTCCAACGATTTAAAATTTATATAAATCACATCTGTACGGGAAGAGAGTTACACATTTTACGTGCTTTTACACCGTTAATTTACTGTATTTCATACCGAACACGATTCGATTCAATTCAATAATAAATACCGGGTAACAAAAAAGTAACAAACACTGATTATTATTATTAATTTTAATGGTTGGTCTGCTAGTTTTTTTTTCTTTTCGAATAATTTTATTGCGCGTATTAAAGTTTATTTTATTCGCCGCTTTTTATTTTGCGTTTCGTTGGATTAGGTACGAACGCCAATGTGTTTCAATAAAATATATAATTTTCACTTTACGACAGAACATATGGAACTAGGAACCGAAGCTGCTTTCTAACGATAAGCAATTATGTGAGAGAAACGGAGAGGGAAAATAATAAATTTTATTTCTGTTTATGATAATTTACTTCTCATTTTTAAATTTCTAATCTAATCACGATCGTTTTTAGTGCACTGCTTAATTGGGAAAAGTGAAAGATCAAATGATATCGCCTGTTTATATTGACTGCCGAACGATTTGCCATATCTTCCTCCAGCCAGACTTACAGATATAAAAATCGATTTTTTCGTAACCTATCACTGCAGTAGTTTCTTTTATTTCATTACGTTTATTGCTTTAATCGCCCCGATAAGCAATTATATTGCGAGAGTGATAAAGAAGATGAATCGCAAAGTAGTTTCATGGATTTACTACTCGCTTTAAAAATATTTACGTGCAAAGTGCCTATAAGCATTTCGTTGCACTCGAATTTGGAATTTTCGATTAAATTAGATTGCGAAATTGTCGAATGAATTATTGCGAAATGGCAACGATGATGGCCGCAAAATTGTGTACCCTCGCCATAATCGAGTTTCCTTCGGATCCTACCTATTGCTGTAAATTAATTAGGAACGTTCCTATGTCAAATATTAATAATTTCTATTGACTTGCATCGATGCTGTGTGCGAACAAATCGACGTGCAATTTATTAGGTTTGGCAACAACACAATTTACAGTTTAAGTTCATCGGATCGGGTTAAAGTTTGGACTTTAAGAAATCTGCAACCAATGAGAAAATACCTAGTGACCAAACTTGGATATTCTTCAACGCCGATGCCAATCTATTCAATTTATTACTACGATAATATTTATTTTGCACTCGATGTTCGTGCTGAAACGGAACGCTTTCCACGTTTTCCAATAAAATTCTATTTTAATACTCCCATATAACAAATTAGTATAATAATAATACTAATTAATAAAACGTTCAATTTACAGTTAATTAATGCAAAAAATTTAATTTGTTTCTCTCGTGGTTTTTCTTGCTTTCTTTTTAATTTCATTAGGTAAATATATTAATGAAAATATTAATTAATTGAATGACAATTTACATTAATTTTAATTATAATTATTGAAAAATTTCTCTCCTTTCAGTTATATATATATAAACTATTCAAATTAACAGAATATAAAAGAACCAACTTTGAAATAATGTTAATAATTAATTGCTATCGGTTATTACGATTATTATTTTTCTTTCGTTCGTTATTGTCGCCGTGCACATGACTTTTTTGTTCGTTTCTTGCTTTTATGTAAATCACGTCCTCGTACTATAAAATAATAATCGTTATTATGCCTTAAATAAACGGCTGTTAATAAACAAATATCCTATTTAATAATAATATTATTATTAATTTAATTTTGTTAACGATTGTTGCTGATTAGAAGTACGAACGATGGAAAGGAAAACAGATACATTTTAGTACGATTGTTTAATCGCTCGTTATTGCCTGTACGTTAAAACGATATTGTCTTTTTCTTTCCACTTTTAATTGTTGCTAAACGTTTATTATTATTAAACTGGGCATAATTTAATCGGACCTCTCTTTCCCCTGTCGCTTTATTAATAAAGTGGAACAATTAATAACTCGTTTCTATTCATGTTTGCCCATTTATTCTCCGAGCTTTCTTAACTGAAAAATATCATAAAGTATTATTATTAGTAGTACGGTTGCTTACAGCAAAAGGAAAAAATCTCTTATGGGATAGAAGAAATATAATCCCATATTTCCTTTACGTTTTGTTATTTATTATCGTATTAACTACCACAAAATGATAATCACAATATATCCAGTTCAATAATGCGAATGTGTTAATTCACTTCTATTGCGCGATCGTTTCGATTCGCCGAAGAAGATGCTGGAAGCAATTTTTATCCATAACCATCTCATTAGAGTTTGCCATTAGCATCAATTTGCGTCTAGGAACATCATCAATCAGAGATTATGCATCTAGATCTGAGCCGATCTATTTTTAAACGGGATTCCATGGGAAATTCTCGTTCGCATTCTAACCCGTTTTTTCATTATTTAATTTGTTTGTTAAACTTTTCAAATTACGTTCTAAATTAAATTCTTTTGTTACAGGTATGTACCAACTTCATTCCGTACAAGTAATCTTCTTAATAAGAGCTGGTATGTTACGTATTCACTTGCTTCGATTATTATTAACACACGCTCTCTCGCTTATGGTAAGACCTTCCTTCCCTCTCAGCGTTTGCCAATAAGACTTTTAATAAATAACACAACAATAACAACAACAAAAAGAAACGTTGCACTTAATAAGTAATTGTTCAAGGTTGAAAAAGTGCCGTATAATTTAATGCCAGTAATAGAGAGAGTGTGCAAAAAAAAGGAGCAAAACGGCAACAAGTTTAATTTCCGAACGTGCAACTTGCAAATTTATTAATAGACCAACATTAATAATAAAAGCGCAAACGTGAAATTTATACGTGGAATTAAATTTTACAAGTACAACGAATACGATTAATCAATCAACTATTTGCTTAAATAATTCCACGCTAATTATGATTAATGCAAAATATGCTCGATATTCGACCGATAATATTCTAAATCAAATCGGTTTTAGGTGGCAAACGTTCCAATGGTTAATGTTATTAATGAACCAAATTCAATGAAAAATTCAAAATAGACATTTGTTGGACTTCGCTTATGAAACACAATGATAATCTGTGAATCGTGCCACTCGTACGCGTTTTTACGAACATACAAATTATTTTATTATGCATATTAAGTCGCGTTATATTAAAACAAATCGTCGAGGACAGAACAAAATTGGTAGACGAGGGAAGAAATGCGATGAAGAATGACTTGATAAAGTATGAAGATGACTATCGTGGAAATGTCCAAACATTATTATTAGTTTATTAAACTCGAGATGAGGACACACACGCACGAATATTCAGAAGAAAAAGTAGATGGTTAATGATGAAGATATTTAGAAGGAAAAAAGGAATTAAATGCGTGGGCGAATTGACTTGAGAAAGATGGGAATACGTATAATCTCGAAGAAGCTGAATGTAGTTTCTTTTTATTTTTTTTTCCATCGGCTCGTCGTTAGAAAAGCAAAAAGGAGAGGACAATATTCGAGAAATAGAAGAAGGAACTTTTTTCGTGAAATATCTGCGTTAAAATGAAAGAGAAAAAGAAACCCATTCGAATTCTTATTTCGTTTTTATTTTTCACAAATTCTATTTCAATCTTTTTCCTTATAATATTTTCATCCGCTTTTCTTTTTCGGCCGGTTATATTTGAAATATGTGTTTATTTATGAACAAGAAGAAGAATTTAAACAAGACGATTTTTTAAAAAACGATATCCATATAGTTTGAAATATTGCTGTTTTATTATTGCAATTAGAATCAAAGGCGAACTATAAGAACATCAACGTAGCACGCGATTATTGCTTTTCTGCTTATTTAAGAGATTAATTTACTTTTAGAGCCGAAACGCTTTGAATATCAAACCATTTTTGACAATGTTGTGTAACATTTAGGTTTTTTTGATAAAAAAAATACACTCTTCTTCATACCAAAATATTCATCCAAAGACATTGATTTAACACTTTGATGCGCAACAACATATTTCCTACTCTATTATTATTTTCTTCTTCCATCTAATCTTTTCTAATTGTTATTATAAGTTTCCACGAAGTTTCAATTTTATTAACTTAACATACGAACAGCCTACCAGTTAGTTCGTTAGCTAGTTTGTAATATCATGTTGTTGAAGTTGATGATGATGTTGAAAGAGATATTCAAACATTATTATTATTAATGCATTGCTACTATTATTAATATTATACTGTACATATACTCCTATTTGTTATAACGTTATTTCGTACGGTAGCAAAACATAGCGTCCTATAAATAAGATGAGCCGCACTTTATTTTCTACTGCAATAATATAAAAGGATTTATAATGGCAAGAAATATTTTCCTTTTTTTGTTATTATTTTAATTCAGTTGCATTACATTTTGCGTCGCACATCAAAAACTTAACACGATCTTCAAGGTTCTTATAACACGTTTTAATACGGGTATCAATTAATACTAGCAAGTCGAGTTGATTAATATTAAACTGCGATTCATCAGCAGTAGCGGCATCGAGCGATACGCATTCGTTTGATTTAAGGTCCACCTCGATTATACGTTTATTAATTTGCTTTAGGTAACGTTTTATGCAGATTTAAATGAACTTCGTTTACGTTTTAGCATAATCAGTGTTGAATGCTGTTGTTGTTGTTAGTTGTTGTTGTTGTATTTTTCTCCCTTGCTCTTTTCATATTATTATGTTAGTTTATGGCAGCATTTGCATAATATATTGTTCGCAATGCCTTTCTAAGCACGTTATGATAGTGAAGGTCTTCTTTATTAGGTAGTGGGTTGGCATTCGCTTTATTATTATTACTGTCGAAACTAACTTATATGCAGATGTAATAATGTTATTTCTAACTACTTAACTAAAAAATCATTCCCTTTTTTATGATTGTTTAATGCAATTTGCATTGTGCAATTGCAAGATGGATTTTCGTTTAGCGAAAATAAAAGGGCGATAAGGGGCATCGCGATTATTCCGATTAAACTGCAATAAAAATGTTCGATAATAATTTTAATTGAATGAAAGCAATTTAAAACAATTTTTTATTGAAATGCGCGGAATAAAATATTAACATTAAAAGCGAGTAGCGACTAAAAATAATAATTGGCTTTCATGTATATTGCACGAAACGTTATGTTCGCAATAAACGCAAAATATTTTCGATATTGTTCGAATTAAATTAAATAGTTTGTACGCGAAAAAAAAAGCTTTTTTGTTGAACAACAACAATTATGCAAAAATCGTAATCGAATCGAATAACTAATGGTTAATATACCATGGAAATTTAATTAAAAATAAACTGAAACTACAAAGGAAATTAACCAAATGCGACAACAATAAAAAGTCATCAACGAGCGACCTTCACCTTCATCATTCGATTCCCCCATTATAATTGTATATCTTTTTTTTCCAAATGCTAATCACTTCAATCCGACCGTTTTTAAATTATAAATAAATGAAATGTAGATGAAATCAGATAGCCTTAAATAGCAAGTGGTAACAGTAAGTTGTTTGCTGATGGTGAAATTGAACCTTGACTAAGATTATTCACATTTACTTCTTCATCGTTTTCCATCTATTGCCTACCTAAAACGCACAACGAACCGCATTTCTTTTGCTTTATTACTAACTTTTTTTGCCAACGACAAATAGGCAATGATGTACGAAAGATTAAATAAGAAAGAGAAATGGAGGAAGAACATCAACAAAAGTATCGTGGAGTTACGGTTACTGACCCTAAATTTTGATAAACTTTGATTCACCTCAATTTCCCTTTGCATTAACTATCTTGTTGTCTTTGTATTTGCTCGCGTTAATAATGGCGAAATATGCTAATACGTTTCGCCGGAAGGCCGAAGTTTATGAAAGAAGATGCTTTTAACAGAGACCCAATTGCTTTTTTTCTGCTCTTAACACACGTATACTAAATCGCCACTTTAAGCAAACTACCATTATGCGAGGATGATGCTGGTTGTAAATTTAAAATAATAAACTGTAGGAAAAGTGGAAAGAAGCCTGTCACGTATTTTATTACTCTTAAGAAGTTTTATGACAACTCGCATGGGAAGGAAGAGGCCGACGTTGGTTGTTTTTTTCTCACAGTTCCTAATGTTCGTCCATTGTTCACAAGAACTTTATCAATCGATGGAAAATGTTTAATTCTAACGTTTGCTGCTTTAATTGGTAAAACAATGATTTACAGATCGAATACCTTATCGTTGATTGTTGTTATTAATAAAAATAATTGGTAGTAATGATTAATAATACGATTATTGTAGCCTCCGGTTAATTGATTTTTCTGAATCGTTCGCTCGGCTCGTCTCCGTCGTTTTCTTCGCTTTCCAACTATAACGTTTCAATTAAACGGTATTAAAAGCGCTCGTAACACGTGTATATTACGCAATTAAATATCGAATAAATTCGTTTTGAAATTTATTTATTAACCAAGAAACGGGAAAATGTATGGAAATATCGTAGAAACGTTTCGAATAATCGTTTTTCTGAGGCTTCGATTTATGCTATTCTCTCTCTCTCTCTCGGAGAAAACTCTTTTCTCATTTATGTTTACAAAAAGATTTTATGGGTCCCGTCTTTATTTATGATTATTGTGGGACGAGAGAAACGCGATACCACCGGGCCTTTGATTAAAACAAGATAAGCCATCGCCGAATGCACGATTAATTATGATTGAAAATTTATTATAAACTTCTAGGCAGTTAATTTATTTAAATATCATACAAATTATGAATTAGCCAATGTTTAGCGCACGAATCGGTTTCTTTTTTTTTCTTTTTTTTCGTGTTCTCTTTTCAATCTAACGTTGCGATTAATAAATTTCTAATTATGAAAAAGTTAATGAACAATTAAATCAAATTTATGTTAACGTTTATTAGATAACGATACTATTAAGAGAGCAAATGAATGGCAAAGTTCTCGGTTTATTCTAAATTTAATAAGAAGGGATTCGGTTTAAGCCGTAACGAACGATTATTGTAGCAATTAACCTACAAAGAAAGAAGGATGCTTAGATTACTTGCTAGCCAGCATTAATGAAAGCTCGGAACGAAACGTGTGTAAAATCGTTTGAATTAATTTACAAGCTGCGAAACGAATTTGACGGGATTAGTGCGAATATTTTGCATATAATAGAAGATTACTTGCAAAGGACTCCCCTAAGGATTCAATTAGGTTAATATAAAGGACAATCGTTAGTCCGGTTCTTGCAATAAAACAACGTAAACAATTTACATTGTGAACGAATAATTCCTCAAAGAACCAATTCCACTTGCATTAAAACCAAGTACTTTAATTGGCCTTTTCTCTTACAATATAAGATGCATACGATTTATTATTAAAACTAGTTCATAAGCCAAAAATTCGAATTTTTGGATAAATCGTTCTCTTGTGTTCAACCTCGTTGCAATTGCAATTCGGAAGCGCGGCATAATTACACGCACCAATCTTCACTAAACATTGTTTATTTATTCGAGCTATTGCTCGGTAATTGATTAATTATGAACAGAAACATTAAAGATCAATTATGTACAGTTTAATTGTGCGTTTTACACTGAGATTCATTGGTTTTTTGAGATTTTTTTTTAAATTTTGCACGTTTGTAGAAGGGCATTTTTGGAGCTCTTAAAGTGGTTAATTGTGCAAAGTAACATTAAAAATCGATTAATTAGAGTTTAAATGTGAGTTTGACATTGAGATTCATTCTTTTCTTCATCGCATTCTATTCTGGACCATTTTGGATTCATTTTTGGGCAACGATTCTATCCTCTTCGTGACTGCGAGAGTCGAGGAAACGAACAATTTTAGAAAACAGAAAGAGACGGGAAAAATCTCGTGTACAAAAACACGACGCACCAAATGTAGTTTATTAGTATTAAAAAGTTAATCGGCGGTTAGTGAGAAGTTTGAAAAGTAATTTTCAAATAGGTCAACTATTATTATTCTTCACTCTCTTCGGTTAACCAAAGTTTCTGCCGACTTTGGAAGTTTGCGCGAGATTTATTATTAGAAATGCATTGATCGATATCATCGACGTTTAGTATTGAAATTCATTTATTTTGTATGTGGAACACTTGGAAATTAACTTTATAATTTCAAACTTTAACTCTCCTTCGCACTTCCGAAAAATTGTAAATCTAAAGGATTTTCCAGAAGAACCATTTCGCGCCAGCCGCTATTTTTACGCTACTTCCCAGAGTTTCCGACCTCCACTTATTTGCGTTTCTCGTTTCATAAGTTTTCCTGCGCTAATTTGTTGTTATTATTGTTCTTCGTTCCTTCGTCCGTTGAAGAATGGAATCCAGGTGTGCACCGTACTTCCGCCGTTTAGCATTTAATACTTTGTTGTTGCTTGTTGTTACATTATTATTACTTACATACTTGCCACTCTTTCGTATTATAATACCGTTTTGTTTCGTTTACTTTATTAATGTTCCTTTATGCGGCTCTCTTCTCTTTATTTCCATTTCTCCTCGGATTTTAACGAAAATTTAACACGACACAATCGCATTTTCTCTCTTCTATACTTAACAGTTTAACTTCTCCTTTGTCGAAATAACATAATCCGGTCACTCCACTTTATCTGCTTACTACCAGTTGCCGGTGTGTGACGCACGTCTAAATGCATTCACATCAACTGAATGGTAATGAAGAAGAGGCGGAGGAACCGGAGGTTTAATTTTCTATTCGTTTCCATTGTGGAATAACAAAAGGAGATTCCTTTTGTTTCAACTGCTCAAGGAAAATATTCCGGCAAACTTTTCTTAATTTCGATTCTTCTTTTTCTCGGACGACCGAAAATGTATAACACAAAAACGGTCTCTTAATTATATTCGCTTCTGGCACGTTTCGTGACATTTATTATTCCCGCGGCGATAATAATTTAAGTTAAACTAATGTTAAGTTTCAATATGTTGCGCTAAATTATTTACGACTTCATTCAATATTGATGATGATGATAGTGACGGTCTCGATTAAATTTATGCTAATTCTTTCTCCGCCTTTTTTTTTCATACTTTTAAATTAAATTTCATTAAAATTAATTACGACAATTGCAATGTATTTGTTTGTGTCTGCCTCTTTTTTGGGGTATCCTAATGGCACTGCGACACCTGCTGAATTATTTAATTTCGTCCCATTTTTATTTGCACGTAAATATATTTCGGCCATTTACCAAATTGGTATTGAGATGTAATCGTTTATTTTCGCCATGAATTAAAAACAAAACAAACGTAATTTGCACCAAACGGGGCACCTTTGTTTTTATCATTTTCGGGTACTACCTACTATTAAATTTCGTTGTTGTTGTATTAATTTTAAATTGAAATTAATTTATTAACGGCAGCAAAAAAGAGATAAAAGTAATAATCGTCCCATATTATTACTGTTGTTACGTTTGAAATGAAAAGAATGGAAATATTAAATGCATTTTGCATAAACGTACTAAATGCACAATTGAATTACAGGAAATATATTTTATATTAACAGACAAAACTGACAGTTTTCGTTGGTGCGTTTTCACGTTGTCGGTTTTAACAAACATTTTATATTGTGCACTACCACAATGATAGTTATGATAATAATAAAACGTCCATCTATCTACATATTTTACGTGCTTTATGTAGAATAAAGTTGCTCGCTCCTCTTCACAGTAAGTTAAACATCATAACAACAAACAACAACTACAAATTGATTTCCGAAAGGAAATAAATAAATCCGAATGATGCATTTGGCAAATTTGCTCGAAATAAGCGCCCGTTTATTTGCACATAAATTAAACGTAATTATTATATTATACAATTTGCAGAAAAAGTATTTTCAAACTTTTCTTAACAAACAAGTTGTTAGCACGGGGATCGATTGGAAACGTCGTCGAATCTTTTATAATAGGGACAAAAAAAATGAAGACTAGTATTTAATTACAAGAATAGTTTCATTATTAAATAAATTTCGCAACGGTTTACAGCCATTATTCGACAGCACGTTTAGTCGAAGACGACATTTATTGCTACAGACGCAGAGAAATGTTTGCAGTTTCCACGTCGTCGTCTTTTTTCTCTCTCTCCCAACGAATAAAGTATAGACAGTGTTGAAGAAAAGAAAAATTCTTTGCTCTCTCCGTATAACATTCTTTTACTCTTTCAACTTCCTACTTCTTCACTATAAATTTTAAAGTGTGTGCTTTATAAGCCGATGGATGAAGGAGGAAACAGTTTTTCCTCGCTCACTCGCTTCGAGCATAACAAACTGCAAATAAATAGACAATTTCGCCGCTAGCTCTTTCGATTTCATTCTTTTTTTTTGCAATATAAATTAACGACTAAAGCGTAAACATTTTATTTGCAACTAAGATTAAAAAAAAAAACGAAAAATAAAGGCGCACATTTTTTTGGCAAAAGTTTTAACCGCAGTCTTTTATACATTGTAGTTGTTGTTTGCCGTTCAAATAATTTATGGTGCATTTTCCTATTGCGATTATGAAAAGCTAAATAAAGCTTAATAATAATAAAACGAGCGGAAAAAAATGACGATTACATAATTGTTATTTGAATAAAATAAGAATTAGTAAACGTGTCTGTTTGTTTATTATTATTATCGTTGGACGTGCAAATTTTTATTTAATCGACTTCCAAATGACTTCTCTTACTCGTTTTTTCTCTCTCTCGCTCTCGATTTAACGTCGCAATTACATTTAGGCGAAGAAAAAACGTTCATTTCGCTAAGATAATGAGCTAAATTAACCGCAAACAGCGTTATACTTTAAACGCGAGCGTGTCAATGTAAAAGACTAAAAAGTGCTAGATGTTCCTGCTTTTTTCTGTTGGGCCCCCGAGTGGTCGTAGCAAATCCTCTTCTGCTTAGCGGTAGTGCGACTACCAGTAGTAATCTTATTCTTATTCTTCCTCTCAGTTGTTTGTTGTTGCCAGCGAGTTATTTTGATTTATTAATACGTTACATACGATTTGTATAACATAAACACGAACACGACTTTCCACCACGTTTTTTCCTCTTCTCCTTTACTTATTCATTCCTTTTTCTACGTTCCATCTCTTTCGCGTTATGTAATCGCTTTTTATTTAACCTTGTTCAAGTTTTGTTTATTTTCTTTCGATTCACAATTAGTTTCTTTTTTACCATCATCATCATCGACGAATAGAAAACACTCGCAATGAATTTTTCTACGCTGAAAAGCCTATTTTCAATTTTTATCATTCGCCTTGCGTTTAAATTGATTTAACCGCCACGATTCTTATTTGATGTAAGTACAAAAGTACTTTTTAAACTTTTTTCGCGCGCGCGTGCATGAAGTGGATGTATGGAAATAAATAAAAAAAGGGGCGAGCGGGGATTTATGAAGACCATTACGATTTTGTATTAGCATAAAAGGGCGACGAGGAAGAAGGGCGGCAGGGAAATAATAAAAATCTAGACGGGATTCAAAGGGAGAGAGAGCGAGAGAGTGCTTTACTGTTGTAGACGGCGAGTGGATACATAAGGATACAAGGATAACGATGATAATAACATAAGCACGGTGACGTCGGTTTATATTTCCGGCATTTATTTTATGATAAATGCTACCATTTGCCTCGCTCCTCTTCTCGCGCTCTCCTTTTCGCCTTTTTTTTTTCGCAAACCTTTTGTGTAGCGTTTTATATGTGACAAACGGTTTTATTGCGAGCTTCTTTCGTTCGAATAAATATCCGCACGTGACACTTGTTAAAAGGACGAAATGTGCAAAGAAGCGCGCAAAGTTTAACACGTGTATTATTAATTTTTATTCGCGAAATAAGTTATAAGCGAGATCTTCCTTCAATCGACAACGAAATTAAATCGAACGTCAAGAGCGTTTTCTTTTTCGATTGATAAATATAGAAAGTTACACATTGGTGTGATATTCGAGTCTTGCAACTCGCAATAAACGCTTGGTTTGTTTGTTGATTTTTTTAATCATCAACGCTGATTAATTTCCGTTACGAATAAATCGTGTCTCATTGCTATCGAATGTGTCATCCTCGTTTTATTGGCGATAAGTCGAGAATTTTCATGCGAAGGAAAAACGGGCGACCTTTGGGCGAATGTTTTATTAATCGCGATTGATTCGCTCGAATTCCGCTTTTGCTTTCTGTAATAATCAAGTCCTTGATACTATTATTTTCTTTTCGTCATGATTATTATTGGTCGAAACAACCTTGCGAACACCTTGGAACAGCAGCAATAGTAATAATGTATCGGCAGCAGATGGCTTTTCCTTAAAAAAGAAAACGAAACGTAACATTAAACCGAGCGTAGGAAATCCTCTTCATTCATATTTAAGGATAATCATAGCCTTCGCTCTCCTTTAACCGTGCAACAACGGCGACGCAGAAAAGGCGAGGGTCTTAATGATCATTAAGGAATTGTACCGGGGAATGGAAATAAGACATCTGTAAATAAGTGTTAAGGTTAAATTATGGCTGCTGCATCGTCGCCAGTTGTTGTTGCAGGTAAATGGGGATGAAGACGAAATTGCACCTGCCTCATCCAATTTCGTCCTTTTCGTTACCGTCTATTCTAATCGTTAATGTCCTCTTCTCGGTATCGCCGTGCCAAACGCCAACAGCAATTATCATCTTCATTCACTTATATGCCGTTAATTAATTCACCTCGCTTTGCCGTGCAAGAGAAACGGTTCGGGGCTAACGAGACGTTAATCGTTTTCGAGATTAGATTCAATATCGTTTTTTTTTCTCTTCTTCTCTCTCTCACTTTTTGTTTCTTAATTCGTAGTGCGTGCGTCAAGTGTAGCAATTATGTCTCGCTGTTTAAGAAACGTTTTGTACTGTCTTAATCATTTCTTTTCCCTAACGCCGCTTAATTCCCTCTTACATAAGCCTCTTAAATTAAAGTCCTATTACCTGTGCGTTTGTCGTAGGATAAAGTTGAAGTTGCTTAAGTCTCTCTTTTTCTCTCGAAGTTTAACGATGAATAGAGTTGAAAAAAGAACTCGTTTCGAACGTCGGAAAGTGTTAGATTCTTCTTTCTTCTTTATGATTTTTATGATTAAGAAAAAAATACGAGTCGAACGAGAAGGAAGAGGAAAATGGGAATAAACATGAATAGCTAATGTCACAAAACTTGTTATTAGTTTTGTTACCTTTAAGTAAATGAAACTTGTACCGAAGTATGATGGTAATAGTACTAACCAACCAGTTCGTGGCGCGGTTTTAAGGACGGCGAAGCAGAAGAAGGAGAGAGAAGTTTCTGATATTTTACTATTTCACGTTTACGTTACCTTTCTCGACATTATTCCTCATTTCTTTTTGCTCGTTATTACGCTATTATTCCTACATATTTATACGATTCAGTTTAGCAAGGAGCAAGTTAATTTATTTTTAGATTTATATTACGTATCTCCCCTATCTTAAAATAAATACAAAAATCTTAAACAACAACAACTAGCAGATACACACACGTAATAACACTAGTACCACTTAATCCCATATGTGTGTGTAAATATCCTTCTTCTATCTTCCATCGTCGTCATCATCCACGCTCAAATAAACGTGTGACTCACATCGAGTGGAAACGAGATAAAAGAAGTAATTAAACGTTGAATAAGAAGTAAATATCGACGATAGGAATTAATTAATTAATTAACGAACATCCGCGACGTTTTCTCGACGTCTACGCATATGAAATGGAAATCGTTCTCGATCGCTTAATCTAAATCAATCTCTGCGGATCGCTCCTGATGATACAAACAATTTAGCATTGAAGCAATTGTGTTGCAACGGTTTGCAAATGAACGTGGGTGCTTTATTACGCGATTTGCCAAAAAAGAAAAAAAAAGGATCAACACTTTAACGTCCATTAATTTTTATATATCATGACAGAAGAAAATTCTTGTAAATTGGTTCAATTTGCTGAAACGTATTTAATATTGCACTTACAAATATCCTTTCCACGCGGCAAGTCTTGATTTTGTATCAGAACCTATTTGTAAGCAGCTTAAAGAACTTTCTATTTAGTTTATCAAAGTTACGAATTCAATTTCTTTTCGCTCGGCACATCGTGCAAGAACTTAAATTAAATTCTCGATCGCGTGGAATTCTAGGCCAAACACACGAGTAAGTACACCATCTATATCTGTAATAATGGCCTTAATAGAAGGAGAACTCGTGTTTATTATTGAGTCATTTTCTACTTAAATAGGAGCAAATATTTCTACTTCCCACTTGAAAGTTATTAGATCATTTCTAAAAGAAAGAATGAAATTGTTAGTATTTTTTTTGTTCGCTCTTTAAGGCAAGGAATTCAATTCTCTCGCTCATTGTCAATTATCCTGCGCCACTCGAAGCGTTTTATTTTCACTTTACCGACAACATTTACATTGCTATTTTATTTTGTTTAATTGATGCTTCGCGATAATGGTCGTCTTCCTCGTTTTTTAAATTGAACTTCATTTTAATCGTGTGCCTTAATTTGAATATAAAAGTAACCACACAAGAGCAAAGAAGAAAAAAGAAGCAAACGCACTTCGCTCTGCTCTACCTTCCTCGGCTTCGCTAGATTGTTATTATTACCATCATCGTCGTCATTATTAGTCTCGTGGAATTTAAAACGTTCTCTTTGGCATCTCTCTTTGTTGTTAGCATTCAAGTGCAACGACAGCGGCAACAGAAAGGGAAAAAAACCCGTTCATTAAACCGACTTACCTTATAATAACGTGCGTTTATCAATTTGGAGGAACACGTTTAGTTCGAATTTGTATATTGCTTTTAGTGGCAATCAACGATTGTCGAAAAGGCTTCGTTCGCAGAGCCATTTGAAGTTTCAAAAAAGAAATCGACTTTTCCTCGCTTCACCTCGTATTCCACGTTTACATTTGATACATGTGTTTTATCGTTTTTCGTTCGAAAACGTTTCAATTCGAAAAGCATATTTCCCTCAAGGAAAAACAACCAACCACCCTCCATTCGGCGACCGTTCGTCGCATAAATTTCGTGCTTCTCTCGTGAAATTCATTTCATTTTTATCGAAATGTGCATGCACTTGTGAAATATGAGACCTTTCGTTTCACATTCTAAATGTACGTATGAATATGTCCCGTTTATTTTCCTTTTCGTATCTCCCAATTGTAAATTTTAATGCTACTAAATTCACCGTTAATTAATTCATCAAGTCGTGTCGAATTTCGTATTTGATTTGAACAACTTGAAGCGCTTTCGCTATAATAATAGCGTTTCCAATTCGTGCAATAAAAAAGGGACGAAATCGATAACGCGAAGACAAATCGTTGTGTAGAATAGGAAGATTTATTTTCATCTACGCTCTTTTTATTTTAATAGCATTCAATTTACTTTTTATTCATTGCCCTTCGTGCGTTCATTTATCACCGTTATCGAAAGAAAATTAATTCCGTCGTTGTTGTTAATCGTCATTGTTCACTCGCATTTCCGCATTAAACGATATCATTTGGCAATGCGTCGAATTGCACGCGCACATTTTCGCGATTTACCCAAAATTGCCATCATACAAGTGTTTTTGTCGTCGATTTTTTTCTGCGCGGAAGGAAAACAATTTTCATGCCAAAAGTGTCGAGATAAATTTCGTTTAAATTATCACGTTGGATATTTATTTTATTAGATTTACATGTCGCACACGTAAGATCGAGAAAATAGGAAAAAATAAATTAAATACGTGCAATTGATTTATCTCTTTATCAGAATAATTTTCGCGATGGCAAATACCGCAGCTACTGTTGCTGCTTCACCAATTGCGACGTCTCTCTTCCACTTATTTCGATAAGTTTAACGAACCCGCTCCACGACGTTTGTTCTAGAATAAAACCTTTAAGTAACAACACTCTCCTTAACACACGTATGTCGGAACGCAAGAACGTTTTCCAATTGGAAGAGCGAAACTGTAAATAATCTAAATTAAATTAAATAGGAAACGACCGTAGGCAGCATCGAAATTATTTGCGTCGTTGGCAATTCTTGCGGGCCGGCGTTGGGGAATTATCGTGAAAAATGGTTAATAAATTCACTCGAAAATATTGGTGGTAATATGAAGAGATTTTAAAGAACGAATTGGCGTAAGAGTGCCGAAAGCTTTGAATTTATAACCACGTACCGCGGAAGTGTTTCTTGATAATTACTTTTTAAGTGGTAATTTCACACGTTCATAATAGTTTAAACGATCGCAAATAATTTTCTAATTGCTAAAATGGCAAAACTTTCGCTTAGATTTTTGGCACGGGAGGGATTTTGCTGTTATTTAAATTTCTTATCAAACCGTCTCCTTTTTTACTACCTCGCGCGAATTATTAATAACCATTAACTATATCAAATTTAATTCGCAATATACTGCTTCGAAAAAGGCAATCAACTGAAGGTGTACAATATTAGTATGGCAAATTTTATGCGTTAAATAATGCATAAAATATCGAACAACTGGTTACATACATAATCTCCCAAGGTAATATACACTGTCTTATGTTGATGATGATGATGGTAATAATAATATCTTAACGTTTATATGCCGAATAGGACATTTGTTCCATGTCAATATCATCCGGCTGAACATCTAAAAAACAGAAAAGAAAAAAGGAGACTTGTCGCAGATAATATTAATACTCTCCCGGTCTCCCCATCATCGTTCCTTTTTGCCTTTTCGCATAATAATCCGCTCGTTCTGGCAGTCGTATACGTTTAATAACTTTTCGAGGGACGCCTACGTGCCACTTTTTAGCACTTATCGCTTTGTCGTTATTACCTCATTTCAATTTGCAAAAAGTTAAATGTTGAATTCTTAATGCCGATCGCGCGGTAGTAGTCGTCGGCGAAACAAAACTTTTCGCCCTAATTTAGCTGGCTTTTCCTTGCGAACTTCTTGCGCGTAAACGATGTTTTGCAAATAAAAATCCGAAATCATCAATTCGTGTTTCTCTCTAATCCGCTATCTGTTGCAAGTGCGATGTATACTTTTAATTTAACTTTTTTTAAACGAATTTCAAATACCTGTTACATTGTCACGCACCAGCCCTTCGGTCCTGTTTTTTTTTTACCGTCGCTCTGCGCGAACCCTTCGCAGCATTTTAAACGATTTCGTTTACAATAGCGTTAACCCTTATAATATGAATTTATTTCCCCTCGTTCCGTTTATTTTTTGCAAGTTAATTCCGCCACTTAATGAATTAAATTAAACATCAACGTTATTGGTTGATTAAATTGAATTAAATAACGTATCCTTTCGCTTGTCCGTTCCGACTTTTTGCGTTCTTCGCAATTTCGCGATGAAAACCTTGTAAATATGCGGCTCGATAAATAAATAAACGTCTTCGCGTCTCTACTGGGAGGCAAGTTGATTTTATTTTATTTTATTTTTTCCCGACGTTTAATAAATACCGAACGAAATTGCTTAAAAATTTATTTATATACGTCCACGGGGCAAAAACGGTTTTGCGCTCCCTTTTAAACTTTCTGCCAATTTGTTAACTTTAAGCGGAATTTATCGGTTTCGATTCTAACGTTTGCCTAAAGTTTATTTGATAAAATCGCTTTAAACGAAGAGATTTATGGAAACGTGCGTGGATCGGGGGGCAGAGCGGAGCGTTAAAATTGAAAATCTGCGGAAATTCGATCGAGCAGCGACAAGTCGAAATTGTTTCTTCGAACGACAATGCTTGATTTAGATGGCGAAGTCTTTGTTGCAATCGTTTTTTGTCTCGTTTTTTCCTAATTGAGTGAAAGTCAAACAATAATCTGATTGAGCGTGGCATTCTATTGTTGGGAACGCGTTCCTCTTTTTCCCCCGTTCCTTCTAACAAAACGTTAAAATATGTAAATTTATGAGCCTTATCAAAAATTCATCGCGTACCTACTTCATACGTTACCATTTAATCGCGCATCTGACGAGCGTGCGTTATGCATTTTTTATTAATAACAATCATAAATAATGCCAACAACAGAACGAAAGACGTCATACCCATTGTTAATTGTCCCATTGTCTATTATCATACGATTATTGGCGAGACTAGTAACAAATGCGATACCATTTCGTCGGGGGCTTTCGTCAAGTTTCACTTTATCAATCAATAATTAATAATTATTTAATTCACCGATTATCCTGGGATTATTAATCGGAGCTGTTTAACTGGCGTTTAGTTGATGCCTACCATTTTAACTTCTCGTAGCAAAGAGCCGCCATAAATTATTCCAATTTTGTCTAAACAATAACATTTTCCCCTTTCGTAGCCGCATAAAATCCGATCATTAATAATATTCTTGCTCGCGTTGCTGCTGCCGTTTTGCTGCTGCTTTTACGTGTCGGTTTAAGTGCGGACCTACGTGGAGGGGCCAAATCGTGCAACTCGAACTCCTCCTCTCCTTCGCCTCGCATTGCGGACTCTGTCCGTTTGTAAAATGGCCGACCGACCGTCGGAGCCGAGGAGAGACCTTCCAAGAGACGGGCGAAGACAAATGTCGGGGACGCCACGCGAGAAAACGCGTTCGATTTTAACTGAACGGAATTCGTTTAAAAACTGCAATCGTTCGTAGAATCTCTACTAATTGATCGCAATATTCAGTTGGAAAAGCGATCTTTAAAAGAAGCTGTGCGGCATGAAAATCTCTTGCAAAATTCGTTTATTGAGCACGAAGAATAGAAATTTCTTGATTTAGATAACGATGCGTATCTTAGACCAACAAACGATGTTCAAGGAGAGCGGATATTCTTAAAAAGTGCTCAACATTTGACGTTTCGCGACTCGCATTGAAGCTCTTCAATTCGATATGAGCAAACAACTAACCGAGCGCTTAACGAGAAATCCGACCGCATTTGAATAAACAAAATTGAGGCCGTTATCAATTGCGGTCAAATTTCCAGGATTATCAATCTGTTCCCTTCGCACTATCTCTCCCCACGCTCTTTTTGTAAATTATGTTTATAATAATATTAACAACTGGAATTCTGAATGTTTGTCGTTAATTAAATCGATTCGCATTGAAATTAATTTATCTTTGCATGACTCGTTCGGAATTAATTACTGAAACCGTTTGATATCGAAACCTTTAAGTAAACCGTGTTGCTCAAAAGGATGCGCAATCGAAGGGAATATAACTCTTCAGGTTACCATTAATTAAATCGCAACGCAATTTGCGTTTTTAATTTATTTTAACGGATCCTTTCTAACATCGGACGATACGCGAACAATTATCATTACTAACCTTTTTTTTCCATTTTACGACCGACTTTCTCTATTTAAAATAGGCGAACAAACGTTTTGTAAAGTTTTCTTTTTCAAATATATTTAATAATTCTCGTTAAAGTAGTTTCACAACGGCGAGAAGGTTCAAGAAGTGAAGGAAGAGTTGTAAGAGTCGCGAGAAGGAGAGAGTTCATTTTCGTTCTCTTCTCCATCATCGTCATCATCTTGTTTCCCTTCTTGTTGTTCAAGACAAGAAGAACAAAGGTCATCCTGAAGATCTCAATATTTCTTTAATTTTTCGTTCGCGGTGAAAGCTAAAAAGTTGAAGCGAGTCTCTTAAAATACGAGCTGCGTTTTCGTTTGTTTTCTAACGCTACGAGAAGTAATTTAAATTAAATAATGCACGTGCAAATGGCAAACTAAACGTGCATTATTTCCTCGCATCCTCTCTATCTTCGGCTGGGCGCTGACTTGTATCTTCGTTCGTTTCTTCATCATCATTATTATTACCATTCCTTGCAGAAGACTTTATCATTTATGGCACTTTATGAGCCGAGGACTTGTACTATTAAAAACGATGCGTGTATCTCGCGTTGTTCTTTTCTCTCTTTATACACATACGCGTACGCATTTTATGTCTTACGTTTTTGTTAGTTAGTCTCCTTCGAACGTTAACAATCCAATTAGTATTCTGGTATTGAAGAATAATTATTATGTTAATTGATGGCATTTCCTTTTTATTCGGTTAGAGCGCAATGCGTTTTTGCTCCTTATTACGATCCCTCGTCTCAGGAAAGTGGTTTTCGAATTTAAAAAAATATATAATTTTTTCCTCCTTAATTCACGTTGTTAGTTCTTCAGCATTTACAACGACCATCATATTTCCTCTCGCATCCCTTTGCCACTCGCTCTCCCGTACGCGGTAATTTATTTATTTCAATTAATTACTGCCTGTCGCCGTCGTAAATTACATTCATTCATACTGGTAGGTAGTGCTTTCGATGGCACTTCCTATAAACCGTCGCTTTCCCATGGAAATTTACGAATCAAAGTAAGAAAGTGCGCAAAAAGTCGACAAATTGCTAGTAAGATGAAAATAATATCTTGTAGCTCGCTTGTGTAGTAAGTTAAAAAAAAACTCGTTTACAAAGCTTTGACGTTCACGTTCGTTTTTGCATGATTATTTTCCATTTAGAACACGTGCCAACAGTAATTATGGAAGCAACGCAAGAACAATAATTTAACATATTTTCTTTTCCTCTCTGCTACGATTTCTGGTACGATTTTAGAATGATCTCCATAAAAATGTGTTAAACAATAGGAATGGTCGCTTCGGTCTTCGTTCTCCTCTCGGTTTTCAATCGCAAAGAACGAGGATAGTTGTAGGCATAAATGGCGTTCATTACAAACAATACTCGTATAAAATATGTTAATTCCGCTGTGAAAAGCAGAACGAACAACTTTTTGACCTTATTCCTATCGCTCTCTCACTTTTTAACACGTTCGTATATACACAGGGTGTCCCAATATCTCCGGAACTATTTCAGATAGGGAGTTAAACTTTTTTAGTTCTATGAAGCAAGAAATAGGGAAGAGTTTCCACTGCTTAAAGTTAATTGCAAGTGGCGTTGATTTGTGGACTTAAACTTTGACAGTTTCAAATGTGCATAATTATATTTTTTAATGGAACCATATTCTTTATTATGACGTTAGTTGCAGTAAATAATTCTCTTTCGATCATATTCAGGTCATATTGTGTCTATTGTTAACTGTTTTCCAGTTATTTTCCATTAATTGATATTTTGTGTGCACTCGTTATGCACTCAACGATGTAATAATCCAAATAACAGCAAAAACAATTGAAAATCAATTATATTTGGGTTAGAATTCCATTTGTTGAAGTCATTCTTCCGATTATTCATAAAATTTTTTTTAATAAGTTCAAAAAATTATCCAGTTGAAAGTAACTTTTTTCACGAAAATCAATACAATTTTGCCAATTTAAAACAAAAAGCTAATAACTTGATTGTTTTCTTCAGTTGTCTCATTGTTTCTCATGTAATTTAGTAGAAAGCATATAACTCGAAAACCCCATTTTACCTTTAATTAGATCGAAGGAGAGCAATTTTCTGCATCTAATGCAATAATAAAAAAATATATGGTTCTATTTGAAAAAAAAAAGTTATGCACATTTGAAAATATCAGTTTTACAGGCCACAAATTGCAGACAGTAAATTAAAAGTAAGTATACCACAGTGTTCGCCATTTCTTGCTTAACAGAACTAAAAAAAGTTCAACTCTTCAACTTAAATATTTCCGGAGATATATACGATTTTCCACGGCCTTCCAAATGACATTTTCCTGGAAAAACACTAAAATAACTCTGAAACGGTGCATCTTAGGCTTATGATTGTTTTAGTAAACTTCCCTTAAGATTCGGTGAGGAATCCAAAAATGCAATAAAAATGAGAACATTCCGCTTAAAATAACGGAGCAAGTATCAGGTCCGGGTATATCCGGAAGTGCGCCATCTTGGACGATATTTTTTACGTAGTAGTCCTTGTCGAGGGAAAACTTTTTCGTCTGAAACATTTATCTATAACATCAACTGTTTGGCACTATTGAAACACCCTGTATATTATTAAATATAATATGAACCATCATCAACATCGTCATTGTAGACGTTTTTCTTCTCTAACGCTTCGTTCATTAGAAATTCAAATATTGCGTCCCATTTTGTCTAGTTTCCCATTATAATAAAATAACGATTCTTCTTCGTCCGCATCTTCTTGCTGCTTCTTCTGGTTTGTTGCGTTTTACCATTTCCTAGAAGCGCTGAATACACCATTAAAAGTGCTTCGGGATAATAACAATAATAAATGTTTACATTGTATGGTATCGTGCGATAAAAGCAATCAATTCAATTTGTGTGTCAATTAATTTTAATTATGTACACGTGAATTGGGCCGCTTTATGTAAATGTATACGTTTTAAAAATGGAGAAGTGATATGAACAAATAGATGAAAGCATAAAGTAGTAATTTTATTAGTGTCACGGTAATAACGCGTTTGTAGTCGTTTAATATATTTTTTTTGTTAGATTCTTTGATATTCAAAGGAGGGAATCAAAACGTAGCTTCTTTCCCAATAAATTGTTATAAATTGTTTGCTGAATTAATTCGCTATAAATCGTTATAAACTAAAATCGTATTTTGCAAAGAATTGTTATGCTTCAATGCGTTCCTCTCTTATCTCCACTAATAGACGAGAGACAACAAACTTTTAAGCAAACGGAAAGCGTCTCTTGTAAACTAAAGCAAAGTGTGCAGTCATGTGAAAACAATTTTTGCATTTCTAACTCCTTTTTTGCGGCATGAGCAATTTCTCATTATTATTATTCTTTTCTCGTCGTTATTGTTAAAAAAGAAACACATTGTTAAATGGGGTTTAACAATTATTTGCATAACACATTTCGGTTGTAAATTTTCTTACCGAATTAGAAAAGAAAAAATTGTTATGCTGGTACTCGACACTACGTTTTATTAATGCGTTTTGGCAACGTTTCCTGCAAATTTAACTGGTGGCCTAATAGAATACCACCATTTCGCCAATTAACGTGGGCAATTAATTGACGATTTGAGCATAAATTACACCGAGCATCGCAATTAAAACCGTATTAACGTGCACGAGATGGACAATTCGATTTTTTTTTTAATTTTTTTTTAATCAATCAATTATTTTAAATGATCATACAAAATCGTTCGCCAATGAAATACGCTTTCTTTTAATCACTTCCTCGCCTGTCCTTTTTCGCTTCCCATCTCTTTCCGATTCGATTCGAGAATCGCCAACATCATGATTTTAATATTATTTAAATATTTATCGATAATTAAATGCATAAATTAAAATCATCTTGATTAGAGATGGGAAAAGGACGATGTTTTTCATCCGTAAGATACGATCTGATTCAGGTTTTCGCGATTCGAATTAATTCCAAGATACCGGAGAGACGAGTTAAACGAATGCGAACGAGAGTAATAATAATGATCAAGCTAAAGAACATATTTGCAGTAAATTGAATCATGAGATGCGATTATCCGCAGTTAATTACTGCACAGCTTCAGTTTTCTTTTTTTAAATATTTGTTTCGCAACTAATTTATGATCTCGCGTTGATGCTCTTTATTCATATTTCACATCGCTTTTTCATTTTTGATATGCGACACAAAGTGGAGTTACGAAAGCATATTGAAAATGCAAATTTCTCCATGTCTATTATTAACAATATAATGAACATAGTTTGCGAATAACTTTTTTCTGCGTTGTTTACGACTTGAAAGAGATGCCACTTTCTCCAAGGCATTAATCATGGGCATCTTCCTCTCTACGTACATTATTGTTTATAATAATAATATATGGTAATAGTATGGAACACAATGAGTTTATTTATTTTTTCGTTGGTAAGAAGAGGAAGGCTGCCTTTTAATCTGCACCAACAAAAGCCCAACTAACTATTAAAGTCGTAAACTAACATAATCAACGTGGTTCGCACAAAATCCGTTCATTCATCATCACGAGCGTACCCGTTGTGCTAACGCTTTGCCTTTTTTTCCTTTTTGCAAAACGTGTTACGCTACATAATGTGAGCGAATAAATGGAGATAGATGGAGTAGGTGTATTTGTGAAATAACGCTGACTGGTTATATTATTTATGACTTTATTTATCAATTACCCATATAATAATGGTAATCACATTGTATTGTTTTCATGCGGTAGTATTAAATGACAATCTCTTCTCCTTTGGCCACTTCTTCGCCTTTTGATCGCAACCAACGCAGAGAGAAAAAAATAAGAGGAAATCGACCCAGCAAAAATCGTACAAAAGGAAAGTTGCCAGTTCTTCTTTCGCGATAGGATTTATTAGCAGGCATTAACGAACTGCAATTGAATTACTACGGCAAAATGAGAGAGAGAGAGAGAGAGAGAGTGAAATGGTGTACGTAATAAAGGCAACTCTTGTACTAGCAACAACCAAGTAATAATAATAAATGGTACGAGAGGCGAGAGAAAAAGAGTGCTCGTGCAATACGGTAGCGGCAAGTCTTCGACCTGAAAAATAGCACCGGCCCGAGGTCAAAAGCACGTCACTGTCAAGTGGATTATTATAACGGAGTGGAAGAGATCCGTTCGACGTGTGCGATGCGTGAAATTTAACGTCGATTTTTTTTTCGTTAAAAATAATACGAGGGGATATTGATAATTAACTTAGCCCTGCCATATATAAATCGCCACAAAATTTCGTCTATTCAACGTGATCCACTTTAAGACTTTGACATCAAGGCATTAAAAGGAAATCTTTGTCTTGGTCTTTTACCTTTCAAATGTTCTTTGAGTTTTGGGCACAAATAAATAGTCTGACGGTGCTAAATCCGGGGAATTGGGCGGTTGGTCCACCAATTCAAAACCAATTGCGTCAATTTTTTGCAGTGCAATCAACGACTTGTGTGTAGAATCGTCGTCTTGGAAAATTTTCTGATGTAATTTAGTTAGGAACTCAGTATAATATGCTCTCGTGATAGTTCTAAAATCTTACCACGGACATAATCAATGTCTTCCGGAGTGGTAGCAAAAATTGGTAGTCTTTTGTATTCCGCAACCCAGTTTTTAATAGTGGCGTATGATGGACGCTGATCACTTAACTTTCCTCTGTCAATATCAGCAAAAATTCCTCTGACCGATAGCGCGTTCAAAAATAAATACTTAATAACTGTCTGGTTGTTCTCACTACACCAATAAATCGGACAATATATTATTGCTAGGAAAAGAAGTTAGTTTCTTTCATGTACCTCTTTATTTGTAAAATATTCATTATTTTTTATATTCATTCGTAAAAGAGAAATCATTGTTGAAATAGCTGCAGCATCGTTTGAGTGTGAGACTTTGTTAGTTGTTTGGTCGGCTCACAAGGAATAATAGCCAAAGAATGCGACTAGTTGAAGGGATGAAGGAGCCTATAGTTGCGAAGAATGATTACGAACATCAACCAGTCAGAACGCGAGCTTCATCCCCCCAAAAAGCTAGTTGCTAAATCATAAAGTTTAACATTTTAGCATCAGAATGCTAAAAACTTTCAACCAGACCATTGAAACAGAAACCATTGTAATATAAATTAACGAGAAAGTTCAAGCCGCGTTTTTTCTTAGCAACATCAAACCAGTTACATCTCTCAACTAAGAAGAGAACTCAAGACGCACGATTGTCCGAAACTCTATTTTTCAAAGTCCATATTTTTCTCGGACATGCCGTTTTCGAAATTTCAGACTTTGATCATCGCTCAACTGATGGATGCAAGCTTTGACAGCTTCATATAGTTGTAATCGTATCAATCATATTCGCCTTTCTTTACTAATTACTTATCAATGCCCCCTCGTATTCGCTCTCGACGCTCTCTATGTGCGTGCGTCTTTCACAGGTTTCAAGTTTCTGTGATACAAAACTTTTTCGGTTTCGTCATACAACGCGGAGAAAAAAATTAACTCGAACCAACTAATTCGCTTACAAGTGCAGACATTTAATTAAATCTCGTACCTGCAAAACGCAAGCTAAAAGGTACGTTTGTTAAATAATATTGGCACGTATTTCGTATCAAAGCGATACCGAAATCTTGTGCTAATCACCAGCGTTTGTGCGAAGAGTATTTAAAAGCGAAGCGAACGGAATTGAATAACAGATTTCGTGCGGTAATTACGATATCACAATATCTATCCGTTTATAGCGTAAATTGATCCCACGAAATCGCGCTTGTTACATATTAAAACGCGCCATTTCAGGTTATTACGAAACACGCTCCATTCGATTGTTATTATCGTTGGGATTGCGTTTGCGATCGATTAGCATCGCTTTTGTTAATTGTAATTTATTAGTAATCCAGTTAAAATAGGCACGAAAATGCATTGAAATGTCCATACAGATCGAAATTGATTTAGAACAATATTATAAATTCTTTCTCGCAATCGCAAATATTACAACTGTGCGATTTTCCCAACTCGCTAAATTTTAGATTTGCTGTTGGATTTCCTAGCGTTAGTAATTAGCGAGAATCGATTGTTTAAATTTGTTAATCCCGAAGTAAACCGCAGAATTTCAATCACCGTTAATTGACATCCAACTACCGTATTATTTATTTAATTATCGTTGCATAGAGCAATTTGCGAACTTTACAATTTCGACAGTTGCGCGAGTTTAGTTGCAAAACGAGAGGCGATCGGATGGATTAGAACTTTTAATGTCTGTGTCGTAGATATAGCCACGGATCTCGTATATTTTTTCATCCAATCCCTCGGCCTTTTCGTATTCTATTTGCGAGGAAACAAATAAAATATGAGGATAAATAGCGATGACGATACCGAAACGAATTTATCTTCGCATTGCAAACATTGCTTCGGAGGAACGAAACAAAGGACGCTCGCGTGAAGCACTGAAACAAAACGGGACAGATTTAATAACAAATTACCGACGATTCAGCAACATCCAAAAAAACCTGCTTGTTTGGCCAATAAATAATTTAATCTTTTCGTTTTCGAATGTAACACGAAGGACTCGCAACCGAAAGGAAAACCGCTGATTGCAATTTTTGCTAAAATTAAAAGGCATAATTCGCTTGAAAATCTTGGGGCATTGATTGAAGACGATACATATAATTTATATTCGGTAATAACTTCTTCTTGTGTCTTCGTCGATCAGTCCATAGGTATTAATTTAAAATTTAAAAATTAGTGTGTATTTAACTTATGCTGAGGTGATTGTACAATGGGATTCAATTTGAAATTAGTGCTAACGGAATAAGATGAAAATGGTTCGTGGAACTAATCAATTTCACTTTGAGTAAACGAATTCGAAAATGCCGTGCGAAAAAAATAATATGAGAAAGAGCGAGAACGAGGCTTTAATTAAATTTGTGGAATATTTGTTACACGAGTTAAATAATAACGAAAGGAATAAAAGTTGCGAGGCTATTATTACTTCTTGCTGGCATTATTATTATTATTCTGAACTTGTTAATTACTTATAATAAATATACGACGGGCACGTTCGTTGCTACAAAAGGGGAAATGATGGCCTCCATCTATCTCTCATTTCTTTGATTGATGAACGTACATTCCGGCGTTAAAATTAAGTCGAACTTTTATCGTTGCAAATAAAGCCATTATCTTGATGATGCATTATTTCCTCTGCTATTTTTACGCGAAAAGCAAACCAGAAGCGCAAGGATAAGGATTCCTCCCAATCATCGTGCGATAAAACAACTGGTTGAACATGTCTTCCGCGATTGCGATTCGAATCCAACAACATTTACATCAATTTTAATGGGCCGATGTTATAATATTTGCATATTGTTTTCGCTCGCGAAACGTTCGACTAATTTGACCAATTAGCATTCTTCGAATTTCGCCATTAAATTTGTGGAATGCCATGAAACCAATACTATGCGTATCTATGCTAATGAGAAATTTTGTACCAGGAATTTAACGAAAAATCGAAAATTACAAGTAAAATGTTTTGAAAAATAATCCAAATTGCAATTGGACTATCGATTCGCGGAAAATCTCCCAAATGCATTAGCTAATTAACGGAGTAAACACGAATTCTCTTAGCGATATTACTTTTACGGCCGCATAAGTTGAACTGAGCTTTCCCCGTTCTTCCGGTGGGCATTATTGTTAGAATCGAGTTAGCGAATCCGCCACGAAGAAATCCAACCGTGCGAATACGTGTAATGCGAAAAGTACGGCGTTATATTGTTATAAAATATACAATAGCGCCATATAAAGCGTATAACGTCGCACTTGGTGGTGGCGATGGTGCAGCAAGGATCATGTTCTCCTTAATGGTTAATGCTGTTGGGAGAAACTCGCATCAAAATGATAAACGCCATTTCTACCACACCATGGTGCCGTTTCTTCACGCAAAATGATTAGTTTCGAACAACTTTTTCGCGCTTTTCTCGTAAAATTACGTAATAAAATGTTTGTTTTGTTTCACTAACGAAATCTCTTGTTGAAGCAATTTAATTAAGGGCTTGCATAAGGGGCGGCGTTCGTTTGACACGAATCGTATGCGTGAAGAAGTAGACGAAGAAGTGGTGCACACGGATTCTTAATCGTAATTAAACTCTTTCATTTCATCTCGTTTCTTTGCATTCGCAGGATGAATGAGTTTGTTCATAATCGTGTCGTCCCGTTAACGACCAATCTATTTATCAGTGTTAATAGATTATAATTAACTATGCTAGGAACTTTTATTTAGTTGCACTCAATTTTAAACTCGTTCGATTAAATTAACAATAAATGCGTGTGCATTCCACGGTGCTTATTAATTGTGTACACATCGTATTTATGTTATTATCGACGTTTCCGCTTTCGTTTCTTTTGCGCCTCTTTTTCATTTCAAATGGAAACGAGCGCGTCTGTGCGGTTCTCGTTTCGTTAAATCGAAATTTTATAATTATCAATAATAATAGCATTAATGATGAATAAAGTGAAAAGAGAATTCGACGGAGAGAAAATGGGTCGCGGAATCGATGCGAGCTGACCTTATAAATGTATAAATTTATTTTTACGACGTGAAAGCACACGAAATTACAGAAAAGGAAGAACGCAGCGAAACTGCCTTTCTCTCCATCCACGTATCTGTCTTTCTCTATCGACTTTCCTCCATTTATTTTTTCTCTCTCCTCTCCTCTTTTCGAATACGTCGCCAAATATAAATATTTGCATTTTGCTTTCAGGTTATTACCAGCCCGCAGGTCCGCTTATCAGCGTCCCACACGGGCACACGCAGCAGCAGCAGCCACTAGGTAAATCTGCCCCACTTTCGGAACCGTCGCCATCCACGCCACCGCCGACGCATCAGCCGCCTCCGCCTAGCTCCGTTGGGGACTCGTCCGACAGCGAGGTAGTAGCCAAAAGAGAATTTTTAATCGCGAAAACATCGTGCTATTTTATTGCTAAATGCCAAAACCGTTTATTTCAACTTTCTCGTTATTTTCTCTTCTCTCAAGTTTTATAATTCTATACAGGGTCCGACAGAAATACCTCCCACGTTCTAAGATTAAATTGGACGTTGGGTTTTTCAAAAGACAGGGAATTTTATGCCACTTTATGTTATTTAGTTGAAAACATTATTGTGCCCAAGGAGACAATTTTCCTTGATTATTTGTAACCTATGCCTAAACGCTTGCACTTTTCGCTATTTATCATAATTTCAGGCGATAGTGCGGCAATACCATGCCGTATTGCTTCTTTCATTTTGCCAATATTTTGTGGACGATATCCGTAGGCGTTAGATTTTAGATGGCCACAGAGGAAAACGTCACATGGCAGCAAGATCGGCTCTGAGTGTAACATTTACGTAAAGAAAAGTGAGGACTCCAAACTATCCAACAGCACACCAAACAGTAACACGTCCTCTGTGGAGTGGTCTTTCATATGGAACTGCCATTTGATGTGCCACCATCCAGTGGCGAAAATTCCTTTTGTTTACCACACGCTGAGCCAGTGGCTTTAAAGTTGTGAACCCACAACGAAAGCATTATTTTGACTGTGCGGAGACTTTGGACGGCCCCGACACGTTCACACGATCTTGCCTGAAATCGATGAACACCGGCCACAAAGTCTTGGTGAATTCAAAGAAGCAATACTCCACGAAATTGCATTTTAATAACGCCTAAAATTTTGCTGCGCAAGTGAGGCAAGCTTCCAAGCACAAATTACTAACAAAAACAAAAAATGGTCACCACTTAGAAGCAATCATTGTTTAAACTAAATAACATAAAATAGCATAAAATGCTGAATCTCAAATCTTCATTTTCGTACGACTCAATGTAATTAATTCTCAATGATTCCAGGTGATAATCACGTCAATTACGACAGCTAAAGAAGCGACGCCGCCTCAACAGCAGCAGCAGCCGATACCGCCGCCGCCGCCGCAATCGTACCGATTCGGTCAGTTTCCGCCTACGCATGGAGGTTACCCGTACGGCTACCCGCAGTATTATCCGGCACCGCCGCCGGGGCCGGGTTTCGTGCACCACGACCTCTGCTATCCGCCGAATCCGTATCTACATCACAAAACCTATCCGCCGACGTATCGGCGTTACATAACGCCGCTGGCCGGCTCGCAATATTTCTCGCCCAACCAGGAACTGTACAACGCGCCGCCGACGGCGGCCAATCCGCCGAATCAGCAGGTACGTTCTTCGGGTTTCCTCGAAACCTCCATCTTTTTACATTCCATTTTCTTTTCCCTCTGACACCACGTAGTTTATCACGACCAATCTACAACAGGTCGTCACGGCATCACCGTCTACCGCCAACGTGACCAGTTACCAATCGTCGCCCAGCGGACCACCGCCGACGCTGATCGAAACGTATCCGCCGCCGCCGACACTGGTCGAGACTTATGCCCCGGCGGCGCACTATTATCCCCCGGGATATGGCCCGCCGCCGCCGCCACCTTCCTGTTACACGCATTCGCCTTCCAGCAGAACATTACCGTACATAAGTGAGTAAAACTAGACGTATCAAGAAGCAATACGCAATTCGACTTAATTCCAGATCCAACATATCAATCATGCCCGTGTCCAATGCAATCGTGTCCAAAAAACGGACTTACTGGACCTCTTACTGGTGATAGTAAGAGGTCGAGCATCACTTCTATCGCCAAAGAATCGTTCCCGTTGCCGCCGGTCGCGCTAGCGCTCCCGCTGGAACCGGCCAGCGCGACGGGACCGCCCAGTCCGGCACGCGGTTCGGCCGGCATGCCGCCGCCGCCGTCGCCGGCAGGCGCAACGTACCAACCGCCGCCGTCGACGCCGAAGCAGGAAACGTTGGAGCTCGCCGATTTGAAGCCGGCCGAGAAGAAGCGGCAAGCGCGCGTCGGCAAAGCGATGGTGCGGAACACTATCGCGTCGCACAATAACCATCATAGCGCGACGATGCTGCTAATGGTCGGCCAGACGAATAACAACAACGAGCCGAAGGTCAAACGGGAAGCGGAGAGTCCGAAGGAGATCGAGCACAAGAAAGAGGCCGTGTCGGAGGTGGAGCTGAAAATCAAGGCGGACGATGCGGTGCACGAGACCGCGCTAGAAACGTACAAAAGTTGCGTTATTAGCGACGATTTCGCAAAGAAATCGATCGACGAGACGATCGTACAACACGTCTCGTGCTTGAAGATGGAAGACAAGAAGGAGACCGTACCGCTCGTCGTGCCGGAAACCATCGAGAAAGGCGAAGAGACGGAGGAGATGCAGAAAAATGACGAAAAGGAGAAGGAAGAGGACGTGTTACGGCAGCCGTGCGTTAAAACGGTTGCGGAAAACGTTAAGGTGAAGAACATGAAGCGAAAGCATTCGATCGCCGCGGGCGACGTTACCAATAAAGCGGAAACCGATTTGGAGTGTCCGTCGTCTGCGAAGAAGCAATTGTTGCAAAAGTCTCCGTCTACTGCCGCCGCTGCCGTTGCTACTACTACCGGTCCAACGTGCGCGAACGGAAGCTACAAGGATTTGATAAAGAAGAGCACAACGAGCATTAAGATAAATAACGGCAAGAAGAAACTGGTCGAGGCAAGGAACCCGAGAACGCGAGCCAAAATGGCGCGATTAAAGCGGTCGGCGGCGGCCAAGAGGAAGATGAGCGCCGCTAAAGACGACACTTGCATCAACAATAACAAACGTCTGAAGACGTCGAAACCGTTGATAGACAGCAATTTGCACAATTCGAAGGTGAACGCGAAAGAGAACAAGGACAAGTACGTCGATTCCGATCTGATCGAGAACAAGGAACCGATCAAGAAGAACAATTGTCGAAAGAACGGCGTCAATACGAAGAAGACGCTTTCGAAAAAGACGGCTCCTGCCGTGTTGGACAACCTGATCGCGAAGAACATCGATCGGACGATCGACAGTGTCGTGGGTGAATGCGTGACGCGAACGGCACCGTGTAATAAAACTAGCGACCCAAGTGCTTTAATAACGAAAACACAGGAAAAGTGTAAAATTAAACAGGACGTTAAAAAAGAGAGTGTTTCAAATAACAATAATAATGCTAATAATAACAAAAAGAGTACAAATTTTAATAAGACAATAGCTGTTAAGTCCTCCACATCATCGTCATCTTCTACATCGGTGAAAAGCGACAATGCGCGTAAGGTCGGTGCCAATAAGAGGAAATCGAAAACATCGACCGAAACGGTTCTTGCGCCAGCAGTCGTCCCAAAGGTGCCGAGGAAAAGTTTACTGCCGAAATGGTCGAACGGCTGGGCGTGGGAAGGCGAACCGTACGAGGCGAAAGTTTTTCTTAATGTACAATCGAATCGATCGTTAAATCGAAGTCGCCTAACTATTCCTTTAATTTTAGAGCGACGAAGCGACGACGGTGAGGAAATGTTATCCGGCGATGCGGCACGAAGAAGGCGACGTCATCGAGCCGAGGGATTGCGTCCTGTTAAAGGCCGGGGCTAGAAAGAACGAATTACCTTTCGTCGCTAAAATTGCCGCACTCTGGGAGAATCCGGAGGATGGTTAGTATCCGAAAGAAAAATGAGAATACTTTCTTTTAGTCGTAATCGCTTTAAGTGATAGTTATTTCTTGCCTTAATAAAAAAAAACTGCAACAACTTTTTGTAAACGGTCGAATACTGAGTTTTGCTCTTAAAGGTGAAATGATGATGTCGCTCTTATGGTATTATCGTCCGGAGCACACGGATCAGGGTCGACTCGAGACAGATCAGCCGGACGAAGTGTTCGCGTCGCGTCATAAAGATTCGAACAGTGTCGCTTGTATCGAAGATAAATGCTATGTCTTAACGTATAACGAATATTGTCGGTTAGTAAAATCATTTACGATCATGTAAAATTATGCATTGTAATCTTCAATTTGCTAATTGCATTCGTGTTTTCTTAAGATATCGTAAAAATTTGAAGAGGATAGATGAGGGCATCGAGGACGCCACTTCGATCGTGCCGGAAAATGAACCGTACCCGAGGGAGCACAGGCAACCGCCTTTGTCGGTCCAAGTGTCGCCCGATATGGTTTTCTTCTGTCGAAGGGTATACGATTTTAGGCAAAAGAGGATGTTCAAGAATCCTACTTAAAGGTGACTCATTGTTTTTGCCTACAAGATTTTTAAACGATCAATTTGCGATCGAAATGATCCATTTATGACATGAGATAAACGCCAGAGCATTTTGCGCAAATTCGCGTGTGTGTGTGCAGAAATTATATACATTGGCCAGTTCATCAAAATTGAAAAATAAAAGAAGAAACCGAGAGGTAATATTAAAACATTAAGTTAATAATGAAATCAAACTAAGTGAAAGAGAGCAACAAAAGAAAATAATAAGATTTTTATATTTATATGTAAGAAATAAGCAAAACATATAATAGTAAAAAAAATGGGAGATATACGTCTTTCAGAAGAATTCTAATTTCGTAAATTATATTGTTAATGTAATAAAACTTTGAAAAAGGGATCACTTGTATCATAATTAACTAAATAATTAAAACTAAATGATATTTGTATAGATGCAAAGCAAACAAGATAGAAAACCAATCGCAAGAACGCGGAGAATTAATCAAACACACGAGAGAAATTTAATAACGAACAAACAAAAAATGGAAATCGTATTTAAACATTTTAGATGAAACTAGATGCAGTAAAGTGTAAATGGTGTGTGTGCTTAATAGGACGTAGACGTCTTAATCAGTGTTCGTAATTAATTAATTACAAGATATTTTATTATTAACGATATTTATTAGCGGATCTTTAAAATTAGTATTTATATATTGAAATGGAGGAACAAGCAACAACAAAAAAATGAAATAATTTACAGCAACCAAAAATCGTACTAACACATTACCACGAATAATAAAGAAGAAACGGAAAATTTCAAACTAAATCAAAGTAAATCAGAAAATGTCATCTTCAATTAAGTTAATAAGGCAACAACAAGAGATCTAAACAGGAAATCTACTTTGCAAAAGTAGTTAATTTAATATATGATAATATTTAATATGATATATATTTTTATTTAATAAAAATAAAAATCCAAAATCTGAGATCGATCTTTTTTCTCTTTTTCTTTTGAGGTCTACTTGAATATGTTGTTTGTCATATAAATTACGTACGATCTAATTGTTAAAAATGAAATGAAACGTTATGGTGTACTGCTAATTAGAAGGAATCAATTGAATGCAATTTAATGAATAGGGATTCGTGTTTGGGTCGAAGAAATTTTGTTATGAAGAAAAATTATTATAATTTTCTTTCTCTGTTTATTCGTTAAAACGTGCATTTTGAATATGCTTTTTGGAAAACATATTATTGGTAGACGTCTTTCTATATTAAAAAGGAAAAAAAAAGAAATTATAGTATTTGTTATGTATATTATTATACAATATTGTTAGTTGAAGCAGTTTATTGGTACCTATAAGATGATATTTTTTTATAGTTAGAATTTAGTAGTTTGCATTATTATTATTATATTGAGTAATATATCCTAATATATTTCTACTTTTATTTTATTACTCTTATTTATGATAATTGATTAATTAATATATTCATTTTGCTCTTTGAGCTCTAAAACAGTTATTATATATTTTAATTCTTTCTCTCTCTTCGTTTTATTAAATAATAAATAGCCAAAGTTATGTTATGTTATATTTATTTATTTTAATAGCGTATAGTAATTGTGTATTTTACGTATTTTTACTATTACTATTATTATTTGTTTAGTAGATTAAGGACTCTCATTGAACCACACTATGTTTCTGTATTCAATATCTCCTTCCTTCCTTCCTAAGACTTTAAATTGTTTCATTTTTCATTATTATTATTATTTTATAATTTTTTTTGTTTATTTAATTCAATCTTTAATCCAATTATTGGTAAATAAATAAAAATATTTTTAAGATATTCATATTTGTGTTAATAATATACAAGTATGTTAATAAAAGAAAACCAATGCCTTTTTTAGGGTGCCTTCCTCTGGTCTCCTTTCAATTTCCTCTTAGTAAAATTGTTGTTCTTCTTTGCGTTTCTTTAACAGATTAACATAACTTTTATTTGCTAATAAATGTTTTAAAACCATTTTACAAAACTTATTACATAAAACCCAATATGTAAGAATGTATTCCTTATAGAGAGTAAAATTAACAAACACTTGAGCAATATTTTTGATCCTCATTTATGCTTTTAATTCGCCAGTTGAATAAATAAATAAATGCGGAATAACTTTATAACAATTTAAATTTTCGCAAAGTGAAGTTGGTTGCATATGCTAACGAAGCAGCCAAGCTTGTAGTGTGGCTATTCCAATGTAGAGTTTAACAAATACGAAGTGTCAAAGAATATAAATGTTTTCGAATGCGTTTCATTTTATATTGTAATTCATTGATAACATGTTTGGTAACTATTTTAGAATTCATTATTGTAAAGATATACACGCAGAATACATTTTTTACACATTTGTAGCATTTATCACCACATAAATTAACATTTATAAATTTCTGTTACAGGTTCAATAAGAGTGGTACCAAAATGAATGATCTCTTCACGAAAAACACAAACAGAAGACGACCAAATTTTTCTAACGGTACATATTCAATAATTTCAATATAGGTTACTAACTCTTTATGTTTTAGGATGGTCATCCAATTTTGTGTGACATTCACCAGTTGATGATTAGAATATGTCGTAGAAGTAGCTGCGTTGTGGATGGTGATATTTTGCTAGTAACAAGTAAAGACCTGCAGGAGCAACATCACATTGCAAGCTTTAAGGTATAATAAGTTGGCCTATAATGGGTCATGAATGTTGATTATTGTTTTCACTGAAGTTGAATATGATGTTCAGGTTTTTTAATGCCTTCTTATAAAATGCAACATACTAAATGTTAAATGCATTTAAGTAGAACTAAGTTTATGATATCGTGTATATACGAAAAACAATTGTGTGCCTCAATAATGAATGTTTAGGCAAATTGCACATTTCTTATGAGATTAACATAAAATGCAATATTATAGTGATTAGACCAATTAAGTTGAGATGATAATGATCATGAAATAACGTGCGCCTTTCTTTTTCAAAAAAATTCTAATTGGATTTGAGTCAAATTAATTTGCATCGTTTCTTTTTAGCTTCTATTCAAATAAATTTCATTCTATGAAAAGTCACGAATTTGAATTTCGCCCGCTGTTAGAATTAGAAAGGAACGCCAGCGACGAAATGAAGATGTCGCCGTTGGCGGAAGTCAAATTATCGAATACGAAGTGAAAATAGTTTCGTGTTAAATCGGCAACAGAACATAGAACGTGATTGGTTACGATAATAACCGAACGGGTCAATGTCTAAGCATCTGAAAATTAATGGTGAGGTGAAGCCCGTTGGAAATTAATAAATGGTTTAAAGTACTGTTAAATGACTTAGTACCGAGTGTAAGTGAATTATTTTATGTGCACGAAATCGGTGTGTTAACCAATCGAACGGTTTTCAGTGATCCAAATGATAGTTTGAAGTGATCCGGGAATTATTCTATTCTATTACGAGTAATAAAAAAAAAGGAGGACACAACTTGGCCATCCGTAGGAAGTGTGAATTAGGGTGTCAGCGAGAAATGTGATAGGAATTCCTGTATGTTTCGTTAAGATTGTCCGTACGAAAAGAAAAAAAAAGCGAATCGAACGGAAATTAGAATAAGGCAAAAATAAACGGTTCAGGAGAGAGACATGAGTGGACGCCCCAGAACCACGTCCTTTGCAGAGGGCAACAAGCCACTTAACCCACCATTGGGAGGATTAAAAATTAGCAGTAAGTCGCCTTCTTTTACATTTTAACTAGTAATCCTTCCGTCCCGTACGAGACGCATCTTTTGCAGGCTATAATAAAATGCGTGACGTCTTACGGAGAGCGCAGTCATACCATGTACATTGCATATAGCCTAACTACGAGCTGCTGCTGGAGTAGTAGTTCAACATGGCTGCGCTCTACGAAAAAAAAAAATGATCCCGCACGTTTCTCTCTCTTGCGTTAAATCCAAGTGTCGTTAAAAGACTCTTTAATCGCAAACAAAACGCACGGTCCCTTTTCGCATTCGTGATCCGGGACCATCTTGTCAGACGGTTTTTCGCTCCCTCTCTCTTTCTGCCTCGCTCCGTTCTAATCAGCTCGTGCTCGTGGAGTTATAAAAAAAAGCACCTCGTAGCTGTCATCGATCGACCCCCCAAACCGTTCGTAAGCATATTAGATTTGCCTGTGCACGTATATTACCTGTCGTGAAAACGTTTTAGCTCCTAGATGGAGTTCAGTGCACCTGATTTTTTGGCCAAGTTATTAGGGCCCTTAATACGCGAGTCGTTCTTCTCGTCTCCGCAATTGCACCCGTCCACCTCGTCGTTTTATCGCTGGAACAATTAAATTATGTCGTGCAGAAATGATACGCCCACCACTGCATATACCGTCGTCATTAGGTAGGTCATTGTTATCGTCTTCTCTTCTTCAGAAGCGGTTTTTGTGCCGGAGGATTCGTCGATTCGTTTGAGGTTAATTAGTCGATTAGAGGATAAAAGGCTGAATAGCAATGGGATTGTTGAACTGTTCCTTGGCCATTTTTCGCGAGCGAAAAGGGAAAAATTAATTAACACGCAATTGAAATGGGAGGGAAGAAAACGTTTAAATACGTGTTATATGACGTCGTCAATTTTGGATTATATTATTAATGACATCTGATGTTGCCAAAGTGTATCGTTGCAGAAATGAGTGAGTGAGAGAGAGCGGAGAAAAGGTTTTTATAGATAATTTTATTTTTATTTGACCTCGTACTATTACGTTTTCGAAATAAAGCCAGCTGACTACGTACAGTAAAAATGATGTACTCGCCGAACGGTTTCGACTCTATGTATGAAATTCTGGTGATTTTTTCGCAATTAACGACACACTTCCATACGTCGATTGGGATTTTTGTTTCGCTCACTTTGTCGGCGGAGTTTTGCGGTTATTCTTGTTTTGGACAAAATTGCATCGGCTCTATTTGCGCAAACGGATTCGTTTCTTTTTGGCGAAAGCATCATTGACGTAAACGCTGATTAAAATTTCAATTAATATTAGCTGGAGATAGGGCAGGCCAATATAAAAGCGAATCAGTTAATTATCAATTTGGATGTCCATTAAGAGGTGCACGATGCGTGGCGAACACTCGATGGGGCAGAGAGAGTAGCGACGAATCACATTACGTTGGTGTATATAATCGTTAACGACTAATAAATTCAAATTAAAAATAAAACGAATGGAATAAAAGGACTTCTTGAACCTTGACTTTTGCAAACTAGTTTAGAATCATTTTACGTTATTTTATTTTTTTTGCACGTTGGAATTGTACACGTATGTGCGTGTGTGTGGATTCGTTTTATTGTTATTTTCTTTGCAATTCGCAAAATGAAAACGAACCGTGAGACGTACGATCAACAAACGATTTGATCGGGGATGACGCGTTCAAGATAATTGATCGGGATCAATCGAGTTTCGTTCTTCTTTTGTCTGCGTGAAATCGTTTTCGACTCTAATTTTACTAACGAACACGATTTAAAAGTGGATTTTCTTTATTGAAATATATAAAGTTCTATAATTATTTTCTATTTATACGTCTGACGTTTGCGTATTTCTCAGGCTCGATACGCGACGACGACGACGACGTGGTAAACTCTTAATATGCGTGTATTTATGTCTTTTTTTTGTTAAATAAAAAACGCGTTGCACTAGATGGAAAACGAAAAGCGATCGGTGCAAATCGCATTTCGAAGCTTTTCGCAATTTTAATTTATAAATTCCAAACGAATGCTTCAACGATTGTAGAATTATTTCCAAAAAGAGATTATTCCGAAATAATAAATGTCGAATGTGTAACGAAAAAAACGGGAGAGAAATTGGAGCAAATTTTTAATCCATCCGCAGTTTGGGCGTTCTCTTCTTTCGCCCGTCCATCTCTCTCTCTCTCTCTTTCGCTCCCTATTTAGGTCTGCACGTGTTTTCCAGCGGCTCAAAAGGGGATCGATAAAAGGAACGCGATGGGAAATTCTATGCGAAATAGTGAACGTTTTCCCGATAAAGTTGCCACATCTTCTTGCCATCCGCTTTTCCTTCTTCATCGTCATCGATTATTATGTACGTTCTCTCGATTGAGCTTTTGCTTTTAATTCGAAATCGCGAGGGTAAAAGCAAATATCCGGATTCTTTTTTAATTTTTTTTATTGTAATTAGCGGTAACCTTTAAGGCCTAGCAACATCTGATTGGGTCGTTTGCGTTAACGTTTCTTTTTGTTCTGGACGTAGGAAATTGGTTAAATTACCAAAGATAAACAGGCCGCAGATATTGCGGTTCAAGATAACAATCTCTCGATTAAGCGATTTGGTTGTAATTTCAGACCGTTTGTCTGCGAAAGAATCGGAATTAATGAGTTTCTCTAATTGCTCCCATTCATCCTATACAATTTATCGCAATTGCGTTTCGCACGAAAAACTATCGCAGTGCGAAAAAGTATCGAAAGCGTCGCCAATTTTTTTTAAATTTGTTTTAATCGTACAAACGAAATGGTTTTGTTATTTCATTGTCCGAAAATTAGGTCAATGATTCGCCCGATTTGCAAAGTAACAAAAATAAAATCTCAAGTTTATCGTGATATGCGTGTGTGTGTGCACTAAATTAACAATAATACGTCGATAACAATTTGATTTGGGTTTGGAGGTTGAATTTTCATAAACGATTCGCAAGAAAATTAGAAAAACGTGAAATTAAAAGCAAACTTTTATGTTGCAATTGATTGAGAAACGAGACTTAAAAATTTGTTATTTGAATTCTTTTTTCGTCGTAAAACTTATTTACCATTAAATTTTTTGCCGAATCATTATTATAAAATTGCACGTATGAAAATGATATTAATTAAATTTATAAAAAGGATGATTCTATTCAATTGAAAGCAATTTGCAAATTGCGAGATGGGTTTCTCTCTCATTTGCAATTAATAAACGGTTTATTTTTGAATTAATTTAAAACGAGAGCGTGGCCAATAATCGGCAGAGGCAATTTGCATAATACGATTTTAAGCAGACAATGTATGGATTAATTGCATGAGAAATGATTACGTGTTCACGTGAGGATGTTGTGTAATAACATTTTTCTTCGCAGACGATAAATTACTTTGTTGTGCAAAAGACGAATTAAAATCAGCAAAACTTTATTTAAAAAAAACAACATATTTTTATCGTTTGTTTTACCAACAATTATTTAAATAAATTGTTATAAATAAAACGTGTCGGATTCTCGTGTGTGCACCAATAATTTTTTTGTTATCAAACTTCCTCGTTTGCGTGGAAAATGAGCCATTCGATTAACTTTCGCTTTATCAATATTCACGATTAAACTTCAGCTTAAACAAAAAGGACAACTTTAATCGTCTCTAATACGCAATTTATAATGCCGCGATAAGTGATTAATTAATCAAATATGATGCTAAACGTCAATATTGCGATATCGTATCTTATCTTTTTTTTATGATACTTATTACATTTTATTTTAACAATCGTCGATAATTCCATTTAATGACGGGCGAGTAAAGAACGCTTAATTAAACCAGCGAAACGGGGAAAATTTCGATTAAACTCATTGCAAAAAAATTGCAATTAACCTTATCGTCGTCATCATCATCGCGATTGTTACTGTGCTATTTGTTGGTTCGCCTTATGTCGCTCAAAAACAAATTTATAAACTACATTCGTATAGGTATCATGTGTGAATAGATTAATTTTTATTGGAAAGTGATCGCATTAGCAAGTAACCATATTATAAAAAACGTATTATGGGAGCAAAATCTCTCTTTCACACTCGATAGAGATCAGTTTAAATGGAACTGTTGGAGCGGAAAGTTGTTCGCGTCGTCGTTGTTGTTGCTTTTTTCTCGCATTTCAAAGGGGAAAAACTGTCACTTTTTTTTTTGTTCGGCTTTTAGTTCTTTCTCGGTTTTATTAAATCCACTCGATCGAATGTGCTTCGCAAACGAAATCGAAGAGAATCGTTAATTAATTAACGATCGCCGCTCGCGTTTATTGCACGTACTTTGTTCTTTGTTGTTTTGTTGTGATACTTAATTGGGACGGATTTTAAGGAAATCGTGCTTTTCGACGGCGAATTAACATAATTTCGCCTTCGAATGTAGTCTTCTTCTTCTTTTTTTTATTAATTAATAGTTAGTTATTTTTAAAACGACAAACATCGTTTCACACTCGATAATCAACCGATTAATATGACCAACTCGACAAACAACAATTTAATTTATATTGTTGAATATTCAATTATCCATAAATAATTCACGTGCTTATTCTTAAATTAATTTATTAAGTTTACGTGACGATGATGCTTATTTGGTAGGGGAACTGGTTAGAATTAGGAAGAACGATTTTTCATCTGCGAGAGACGTTTTCCTAGTCGATTCGCAATGAATTTCGCATCTTGGCGACGCCGTTTTGTCGTCTCTTGTGATCGCGTCGACGAAGAAAAATAATTGCAGACAAATTATAATAATTAATAATTTTAAAATGGCAACTAATTGTACGCCAAGAGAAACCGTTTCTTTTTTCTATTCAATTTTCGGTGTTTCTCAACACGAAAGGAAAGTTTTCTGTTTTTTTCTCTCTCGTTTTCGTTAACGAAGGAATGAATTAGGAAAGTTTGCCACGCAATAGTAATTCATAATTATTATAATTAACGAAAAGTAATGCGATCTAATTAAATTGTTAACAACGTAACGAGATGTTAAACAATGGTTCTTAACTAAATTAAAGCGCGATTTTTAGTAAGTTTCTCGAGAGAAATTCATTTTTAAATATTGCAGTGGAGCCGCGAATAATTTTGCTAGTTCTTGATGGCACTTTAAAATTTTTAATTAGTTACGTAACGCGTTCTTAATAAAGTGCAATTAACTAGCAAATTAATGCGAAATGCGATGGATTTAAAAGTGATACGAACGAAAAACGATATGAATTTTGATAATTCGCCCATTTGCGCAAAAAATACCAGTAAATCATTTGAATATCGTGGCGTTTTTTTTTTTCGTAAATTTTTTCCGAGGTATACGAGGAATTGGGACTATTAAAATATCTGACCTTAAGAAACGAAAAAATAAAATAATAGACGTAGAATTTGTTGTTGTTTTTTTCGTAACGAAACAACCTTTAATACTCATTTCGTGTTCAGATTAATTTCGTGCGCTTCTTGTTTCCCTCTTTCTCGCCGCGTTCGTATCAATTTGGTAACAGAGACATCGATAACTTTGACGATGAAAATAGTTCACCGATTTTCGACAAATTATCCGTTGCGATCACGCGCTTAAAAATGGAAACATTATTTGCGAGTCGTTTGCTTCATTCTACCAGTTCATTGTTTGTACCTTGAATTATCGCTTTGAGTTAATTGATTTTCACGTGAATCCGTTTAGTAACAACCGTTTGTTTACGCCAAGGAGCCAATAATAATGAGATTGTGTGCGAGAGAAACGAACGAAAAATGAACTGTATCCACGAGCGCGGAGTTTCACATCATTTGCCCGCAACTGACCGGAGGCAACGTTCGTTTCGCCGATTGTTTTCGAACTTGACGACAGTTTAATGTACTTTTTGGTTGTAAAGCGAAACGTTCAAAGTTAGAAATGTCGCCGAGCGTCGAACAGATTAAAAGCGTCGACGATTTGAGCGGTTCTTACAAAAAGACCGACGCGATACTCGACGGCCAAACAAATTCCGTCGAAGTTATCGACGTCGGCGAAAAAAGTGCGAACGGCAAGAGTGGCATCGTCAAAAAGGACCGATACAGTAAGCGGTCGAATTCGGCGAGCGACATCGATCGCCGGAGGAGCAACTCGAATCTCGAGCTGTTCCGGCGCAAGAATCGCGCGGACACTTTGAGCACGTTGGACGTGCTGCTGAAGAAGAAAAAGGCCGGCGACGACGAGCATCGGCATCAACATGGTCCGTTGAAAAGTAAATCCGCTTATTGTAGATTCGTTAACTATTTTAAGAGGCTCGGTTGGCCGCTAAGTAGTAAGTAAATTGATAATCTTAATTACTCTCGCTATTAATCCGAAGCTTTTTATCTGCTCGTGTTTGTTTTTTGTTTATCTGCGAATAAATCACGTACAGCGTTTAACGAGCGAACCGAACGATAATCTGCATAACAGGTTAGTTCGCTTATAATAATACTCGCGGAATATGAACGAGGGAGCGATCGCCGTATTTGGATTGGCTTCCTGAATTATTGCCAATTGATTGCCCGTGCGAAATATCAACGTCGATGCACAAATGAATTTCAGATATTCGCGCCATCGTCATCGAATTGCCAGCTGACATTGATTGGCACAAGTCGCGTAATGCGCCTCAGCCGACGATCACTTTGGCTCACGAAGCGTTCAGTTTAGCCGTTTCGTTAAAGCGGATTAATTATTAATTTTCGTCCTCTCTCGAGTGACACGAAAGTGCTTTTCGAATTTCTTTCCCCGTTGGTTTGCTTCTGCTAATCAACGAGGGATAATTGTTATTCGCAAATCTTTTCAAAATATTTGTTAATTTCCACTCTCAACCATATGGCTCCGCTCTACTTCAAAAGGGCTTCGAGTCAAGCGTCGAAGAAGTGACGTCAGTCGCCAGCGATCGAATCGAGATCAAATGGTGACGAGTTTTCGTTGACAAAATTTCGATTTTTATTTTGTTCGCGATCCAACTGTCATTCAGACAAAATTAATTTTTCACGCTATATATCAGTTTTTTTAACTAATCAAAAATGATTTAATCCGCATCGGACACATTTTCTTCATACGTTTATCCATTTATACATTTTGGTGTGTCGATACCGAAAAAGGAAGAATCCTCGAACCTCGTTTTTCTACAGTTATCGCTCGTATTTCTTGATTATAATTAAATGGCAGATAGAAGTGTCAGCCAAGGTTGTAATAACAACAGCAACAACAGAGGGAAGGACCCCTTCGACGACGAATCTTGCGACAAGTATGCGATTATAACGCCGAAGGAGAAGCGAGGTATTATTTTTAAATGTTAATTATCGATCCCTGTCGTGTTCCGACTTGTCGCTGTTGTTCCAATTGATCCGTGTCTGCGAGGTACGTTTTCTATAACGAGGAACCTGTAAAGTTGATGCAATTCGTTACGCCTTATTATAATTTTTATTAATATTATTAATTATTATTAGAAAATAATACGCAACGGTGGATTCGGAAAAAAGGAGGTTTTATTTTGTCGTCGTTACAATTTTACATAACGCTTGCAATTTATTCGTAAAATAAAGTAGCGACAAGAGAAAGAGATACACGCAAATTTCTGATATAATACTCTCGTTTTTTTTGCCGTTCTTGTCGCGGCCGTTTCAAATACATGTTTCGTTAAAATCCACGTTCGTCGCACGTGAACGAATATATTTTATTTAACGGATTTAGAATAATTATTACAAACACATAACACACACGTTATTATAACGACATGTCCAGTTCAAGGCGAAGTTCAATTACACGTTCGAATAGAAATCCATTTATTACTTTTTTTTTGTTCAGATTTTGCTCACTCTGGAATCAGGGTGCGTCTTATATTCGAAGACGACTTGCAAAATTGCTGATGGGTTCTTGGTTCACGTTTTAACAAAACTCTGCTAATTGTTGCTCTCAGAAAGAACAAGGAAAAATCATTTCTTCGAGAGCAAAATTTTCCTTCGGCGTGCGACTGTTTAACTAAGCAAAATTGTGGGTTGTATTTAGCGTTTTCCTTTAACATTACAAACGTTGAAACGAAACATTTTCCCTTAATTAAATGGAAACTTCCCTCGTTTAAGTCCCCGTCATTTCTGTTTGCCCAAACGACACTTTGTGGCTGCTTCTTCTTCAACTAATTGCTTATTTTTTAAAATTTAAGATCCGATCTTATTTAAACCGCCCGGACCTCCGTGGAAATTGGCTTCATTAAACTATGTAATCGCACCCAAACGCCGAAGATTAATAAACTCCTCGTCCATATCCACGTGCCACCGCCCGGGGGCGTAACGCCCTTAATCCTCTCGCTCGATCCGGTCGATTTCGAATGTAATTTACTTAAGCGATTTACGCCGTAAAAGCGTCTCTCCCCTAAATCGCCTTTCCTTATTGCATTTTAATTAGAGCGCAGTGGATTGACCTTACAAGAAGATGGAGTACGAAGCGATCTAAACTAGATCCTGAATCGTTCGTAATCGATTATAAAATCGCAGCGATTACGGTTTCTTTTCGCATGCGAATTCATTAACGAACGCTAATTAATTAGCGTTGAGTCATTGAAATGAATTAATTCGCGTTTGGCGTTATATAATGCGAAATAAATCACTTATGGTCGAATTTTTCTATTGCACAAATCCCACGCAACGCGTATCATTCTTCGGCTGTCCCGTCGAAGGCTTCGATTTCTCTTTTCGAATCGGGCGATTGAATTGAAATTGAATTCGATTATTGTATGTTAGTTGTTTTGGCGTTGAATTAATTCCTTTTCGATTTCGTTTCAGGTAAGGACGGGGGCAAAGTAACGACGGTGGTCGCGACGCCGGGCCAGGGTCCGGATCGGCCGCAGGAAGTATCTTATACCGATACGAAAGTAATTGGAAATGGCAGCTTCGGTGTCGTTTATCAGGCCAAGTTATGTGATACCGGCGAAATGGTTGCAATTAAGAAAGTGCTACAGGATAAGAGGTTTAAGGTACGGATGCGGAAATTAACGAAGGAAAACTATTTTCGGAGCTGTTGTTCGAAGTCTTTTAAATTCTGATTTCGTTTTCTTTTTGTTTTTTAGAATCGAGAACTTCAAATCATGAGGCGGCTAGAACATTGTAATATAGTAAAATTAAAATATTTCTTTTATTCGAGCGGTGATAAGGTTAGTACGCATTTCTCGAGTATTCGCTTTTATTCTTTTCGACTTTTTTTCTTTTCGTTTCGTTCTCAGCACGAATCCTTCGTCTATTTCTATGATGTATAATCGATTAATCAATTTCAAGCGACAGAAATAGATTTTGTAAATAAAATAATGAGCGCGAGAAATTTTGATAATCAGAATAACAGAAACGAAAAAAGTAATAGATCTAAAAGCATTTCCTCGCATTGAATTAACCCCCCCAAACAAAAAAAAAAGACGTATGTCCGTTTATGATTCTTAAATATCAAAAAAAGTGTTTGGTGTTGTTGTATGTTTAAGACGGCGGAAGTTCCGATTGAGTTGACTTTTGTGATGGGTGCATGTGAGCAGGTACGATCCCTGCCCATTTTAGTGACGTAGAGACCATATATTTAGAGACCGCCAGAATTTCGTACATTATTATTAATGATAACACAAGCGCTATTGTCATTTTTGGTTTGTCCCACCCATCATTTCTTTTTGGTTTTCCTTTTCTTTTTCATTTTGCCTACTAGCATTTCTTATGCAAAGCGTTTAAAAAAAATTGATCACAAACTTTAACGGGCGAGTATATGACCCACGATAAGCAGAAAAGTCTTAATGAACACGGGGCCGGAAATGGACCGTTTCGAAGCCTTTCGAAAATCATTGACAATCAAGCATTGGTTTAAATTCGATGACATGTCTAATCTATTCCGCGATTCGAGTTTTTGGAGTTCATTTACAAGCGCAGCATAAAGTGAGCTTTTCAAATATCCTCAAAAAATGAAATCGAAGGGGTTTAAATCGGACGATTTTGCTTTCCTACCCCAAAAAAATCTGTGGAAATGTCTCAGAAGACAAACTAAAGGAATCTGACGATTGGAATGAGCTTCAACATAAAGACGTAGCGTTTATTTGGCATTTCCCATTAGCAGCATTTCATATGTGATGAAATGCTTGATGGACTAATTCAGAATTAGAGGAAAAGGCCCTAGCGAAAATTGTCATTAACGACTGAATACCAACTGCAAAAAGGTATGAGGAAACCTGTCAACTAGGACACGAAAATGCAAGTTTTGGAAATGAGGAAATACTCCGGCATATCTTCGAAACCGTCCATTTCATGAAGACTTTTTTGCTTGTTTTTCGCCATATTGTCGTGTTTTAAAGTTATTGACACATTTTTTTTAACGCCCTGTATATTCATCATTTTATTTTAGAATCGATTCGAGAAACATTAACAGGACACACGTAATATTTAGAATTAAATCGTCAATGAAGTAGCATATAATAATCGTATAAAAAAATGTTTCTTTATCGTCACTTTTGACGTGCCATTAATCTCTTCGTTATTCGTCGTGCAAACAACGATATTTTCCAATCGTTACTTTTAGACTAATTTATAAATGCCGTCTATCGCGTTTAGACGTTGGCGCAAACAGCCTTTGAAGTTGATGCCGCTTCATTTGAAATTCTTGCCCCTTTTAAGACTTCAAGCTAATTAACATATCGATTCTCGCCAGTTTTTTTGTTGTTGTATGTGCGTGTCCGAATTCTTTTAATCCTCGCGGTTTGCCAATTCTTTCGGGAAGAATTGCGTTAAAGCGAAAGCGGTTCGATTGAACGCCAAACGGTCAAATCGCACACACGTACAAAAGGTTTTTTTTTGCTGCTGCTTTATGCTCTCAACTTCGATAATATCTTGTGGCATAATTTGAAAATCGATATGACGCTAATTCACTTACCGCGTTTAGAGAGACGTTGGCATGCACTTTTACGGTTCCGAACGTTATCATTTCGTAAATCGATCCCGATAATTGATTAAACTTGAGGAAACCTCTTTTATTAAAGCAAAAGCAGCCTCGAATTCCTAAAAGCAAAAAACGAAAGTATCGAATAAAAGTACACGAGCATTAAAAAGTCTTTGCGGATTTTGTAATTAATTAATTGGTTCTGTTAATTAAATCCATAAAAGCAGAGCGAATGAGCATTTTCCTTTTAAAACCGGGGAGGATTCATTTATTGTTATTATCATTCTCTCGACAGCAAGGAATAAATGAAACCTCCGCCAGAAGGGTACGCGAAAATTCGAGGTTTAAAACGACGAGTTTGGTATGAAGCTTTTTGCTAAAAAAATATTATAATTTTTTATTAATTGATTAATCAAAATTCTCTTTAAACAACGCACAATTAAAACAGAATAAACAGAATAAAAGTTTATGTATACGTTTAATCGAGATGATTTTATTTTTGAAATTATGTGGTGCATATAAAGTGCATCGAGACGGTTTTTTTTTTGCAAACTGTATTTGTTTGCCATCAAATTTGCATGCAGTTTAATGTTTGTGTGCTCGTCTTGTTTTTAATAAAAGGTCGCTCTTGGAATTGTTTGCAAATTAATTAATTGAAAAGCCTAATAATACTAATCGAGAATTAAAAGGGATTTTCTGCAGACTTTTTTTTTTTAATTTTCTCACCATTGGTAAATTGAAACGTACAATGGGACCGGAATTTCTTTTTATTTCTTTTTATTTTTTCGCTTAGACGAAGCATTTGCAACATGTATGGCGTTCATTTGTCTTATTAACCCCCGTCACCCGAACAGCTAACTTACCCTCTAATCTTGTTACCCTTCTTGTATTTTTCCTTTTTTTTTATATAATCGATCTCCTTTGTTAGCGATTGAAAAGACAAATTTTAAGTTTCTTTTTAACTATCATTGAAATACTCGCAATCGCTTTTTAATACGAAACTGACATTGAAACACGTTTATTGTTTATATGTTGTGTGCGACCGCAGAAGGACGAAGTTTATCTTAATTTGGTCCTAGAATACATACCCGAAACCGTTTACAAGGTGGCGAGGCACTACAGCAAATCAAAACAAACAATACCAATCAGCTTTATAAAGGTGAGCGAGACAATTCAATTTTTCCTCTTCGCATTAATTATCTTCCATTCTTCTTTTCCAGTTATACATGTACCAATTGTTCAGATCTCTGGCGTACATCCACTCGTTAGGTATATGCCATAGGGACATCAAGCCGCAGAATTTGCTCCTCGATCCGGAGACCGGCATATTGAAATTGTGCGATTTCGGCAGTGCCAAGCACTTGGTCCGTGGCGAGCCGAACGTCTCGTACATATGCAGCCGCTATTATCGGGCGCCCGAGTTGATATTCGGCGCGATCGACTACACGACCAAGATCGACGTGTGGAGCGCCGGCTGCGTGTTGGCCGAACTCCTCTTGGGACAGCCGATCTTTCCGGGCGACTCCGGCGTCGATCAGCTGGTCGAGATCATCAAGGTTTTGGGCACGCCGACCAGGGAACAAATCAGGGAGATGAATCCGAACTACACCGAGTTCAAGTTTCCGCAGATCAAGTCGCATCCGTGGCAACAGGTATGCACAATTATATTGCGTGCGAATTTATCTCATACATGTTCTCGCAATTCGTACTCGTCGTCTCGTGTCAATATTGCGCGGGCGAACCGGAAATGTTTGCGTTGCATGTTGCAATTTTGTTGATCCCCTTTCCGAAGCAGATTCGTGAAACGATTTGTTTTTTTGAAACGTGCATGTTGATGTAGGCGATAGACGATGTCAATCCGTTTAGAAATTCGTTCTCGCCAATCTAATTCCCGTAAGCCGCTAATAATTATTAAACAATTCCGTTCGAGCATAAAAACGCCATCGACATATTGTTTAGGAATCTATTTTAAGCGTTCGCCCTCTTTCATCCGCCACATTAAATACATACGTATCGATTAAATAAACAAATTTCCATCACCTATATTAAATTATTATGTAATAATAATAACGATTTGCGAAATTGGATGGACGAAAGCATTTCGAAATGTAGTTATTCGTTTACATTTTGCCATCGATAAATTGAAGCGAGCCAATGGAAAATACGTTTTCGCATAATTTCATAACTCGATTCCACCGGTTAATTTTGTTATGCTTCATATTTTATTTATTGCCGAAAAAGCTGCGAGAGAGCTTTTCCCATTCGTGCGGCAGTCACTCTCAATTATTTCTGGACGAAATTCAATAAATGTTAATGTGCAATCGAACGAACTGAATTATTTGTTATGATCGATAGAAACGCAAACATTCTACGCGATTACGATAAAGTTTTGAACATAAAATGCGTTCGAACCAACAAATTACTTCAAACTAAATGGTCCAAACATTTTCATTCATCACTCGCTCATTATCATCATCATCGTGTAGCTTCTTTGATTGAGATGATTTGTAAGTTGTTTGTAAATGATAAACAAATAAACCGTCATTATCGGTGCTAATTTCAATTTGGGAAAAGGAACGTGAAATATGAGATTATGGACCTCTGTTTGCAGTTATTACTGACGCGATTGTCTCTGCCCAAATGTTCCACCGAACATCAAAAGATTCGCGTAAGTGGCTGTATGTTTGCCGAGAAAAATTACAGAACACCAACGCCAAATCAGAAACAAAGAATTCTCGTTAAAGAGTAAAAACGTGAGATAATGACACAGAAAATTGAGTAATTTTCGTTTACATAATCATTCGGCTTCTTATGCTAATAACTAATGAATTGGTATTTGTCTATCACATTTTTTGACGATTGGACGCATATTTGTACGAATGACTTGGCTTTCGTCTAACACCACATTCTCATCCATTCGTTATCGATCATTCTCGTTTAACTTGATTGTTCGTTCTTTTGCTTTCCTCGCGTTTTGGCACTTGTGCGAATTAATTACATACGAACGTTTTTTCTCTGTTGTTCTCTTGCGACTCTGCATCAGGTCTTTCGCACGCGTACGCCGCCCGAAGCGATCGAACTCGTCGCCCGATTGTTGGAGTACACGCCGTCGTCGCGGATCAGTCCGCTTCAAGCGTGCGCCCATTCGTTCTTCAACGAGTTACGCGAACCGAACACGCGTCTGCCGAACGGTAACGAACTTCCGCCGCTGTTTAACTTCACCGAACAAGGTGAGTGGAAACGTTACGAATCGTCACGAGAAGAGGAGATTATAATTTTTTGCTTTTAGAGTTAAACATACAACCTAGTTTAAATACGTTATTGGTGCCGCGTGGAAGTCAAGAGGCTGGCAACAACTCGTCGCAAGAGAACGCGACTGCCACGTCGACGAACGAGACTAGCGAGGCGCAATCGGCGCCCGTGCAAGCTACTGCCTCCGGCATAGCCTAGATAGGGTAGTTGTAGTTAAATTTTGTTCTCCAGTGTAAAAGAAAATTAACAACGGCGACGACGACAACATCAACAACAACAAAATACCAATAATTATGTGTGAACGAGTCATTTTTCCATCTTTATTCAAAGAAAGCAAAATCTTAAAACTATTACGGTCATGAAACTACTTTTTAGATGAGAATGTTCACTGAATTTTATATATATACACATATGTATATGTAAAAGAGAGAATGGGAAACACACAAAATGATATATTGTATTGGCTAGTTTTATGCTGTAGAAACGAAACTTGCGATCTGTGTAAAAACAAATACTATATTAGAAGACGAGAGAGATAGAGAGGTGGGAAAGAGGAGATACTTGCTCGGGACGAATGAAACGAGAAGATAAAATTTCTAATAATAATAATTACTTTAAATGAGAAAAGCTGTACTATAGGTTAATTATTATTATTATGTACGTGCATTGTACAGAATTTATCATTATTATTATATATATAATATTATTAAATGTAGTAGGTCCGGCATTATTTATGTTCAATGCCTTATGAAAGAAAAATACAAGAGAAAAATTACGAGAAATGTCCACAAACACACGACACACACACACACACACACACTTGACAACAGCTCTTCTTTAACTAAGACGTCGCAGCAGGGTAAGACGATCGAGAGATGATTTTCGAAGCGCGCCAATCTGGATTCAAGTGATTCTATTTAAGTGTATATATTATTAGTAGCAGTAAATAGTTCTCTAATTAAAATAATAATGCAAAGACGAATCGCAATTCTAACAAACAAATCTGTAAGTAATACAAGTTCATTGTTATACGATCTTCGTTTTATAGTAGTAAATAATATGATAATAATCGACGCGGATTAGCTATCTTGTTCGCCGATTATTGTTTCAGTTGATTCGATCGAGTACAAAAGTCTAAATGAAAAATCTTTGAAGAGCAAGAGGACACACACACGATTACGATGAAGAAGGGGTGCGAGATAGAATTTATTAGGTTACTCAGTGTTAATATATTATTGTTAGTGCTATACAATATTATTTAACGGCAAAGAAAAAGTAGTAAAAGGAGAAATTATATTTAATTAAAAGAAAATTAGAAAAAAAAAAGAGCAAAATGAAATTTAAATTATTATTAATAATATTTTAGCGTAAAAAACAGGAAGTTATTTCTCTCGGAGGACCTTTCCGTTGTTCTGTCTTTAATCGTTATTTACTAATCAATCATTTTCTTTGTTTATGTTGTATTTAGGGTATACATATTACATATTTTTTAAAGTCGTTTCCAATTTTTTAACCCCGAAAAGAATCTATTCGCCAATTCTTGAGCGAACAATTTCGGCATGGCGCAAAAACTTATTTCTCTCATTTGACGACCGACGAAAATTGCGTGGTATGCGAAAAGTTCGTTTGCAACAGAAACTCATTGCGAATAACTAAAATTGATCGTCAGTGTTTTTTATTACGGTGATGATGAACTGATGCGATATAATTAAATAAGGATATGCATACAATTTAATTAATTTAGGTGATACATTAAAAAATATACATCATAACACATATATAAATATATTTAAAATTGGAATGGAAGTAAACCTTTTTGCAAATGTTGCATGTGTATCTCTAGCTTGAGCTTTAGAAGAAGAAATAAATTAAAAGCGGAAATTGAACAAAATTAAATGGACGAATGCGCAAGTAGATTTCAAATTGAGCGAATTCCAGAACGAGGGAAAAAGTGCGTATTTTTTTTTTTTTGCTTTTCGTTTCGAATTATGCGTGCAATTCAAGTACAATTTCGATAATCGTCGTTAACGCTAATTACTTATGGTGAAAACTAATTATAATAGAGTTGGGGAGTAATGAACACATGAAATAATGGATTATACAAAGAGAAAAGAAAACGAGGCGACCTTTTTAGAATTATATATATATAAATAGGATAGAAATAAAAACGAAAAGATAAAATTTAAAAGAAACGATGAACAGAGAAATGTAACTATAATTAAAAGAATAGAGATTTTATGTAGACATGCACCAATTTTTCCGTTTAATTTTTCCATTTCATAGTCCTTTTCGACAATTTTCTTTTAATTCCTATTAACGCTAAAAAATAATAACAGTGTATAGAGAGAACAGATGATTATTGTATAATATATAAAAATAATGACTTAAAATTAAACTAAAGTGTGTAAAGTGTGTTAATAGTAATTTAATAGCCATTCAACGTTTGCGATGCAAAAGGATGAGAGTCGTTTTTCGAAACGAGGCTGTTTCATTTTGAATTCTTGGCAATTTTATATATTAATTAATTAATATTTTGCACTTGTTTATATATTTGAATTTTGGTTTTCAATTCATTTGTTGTAAAAAAGATGGCAATTAAAGGAGTAACGAAATAAAACGGAATTAAGCAAAACAAGAATGAACAATTGTTGATAAATTATTTGATTCTCTAACGATCTATTCTATTTATTATTAATATTATTATTTAATGTCGGGATAATAAATGAGAAGACGAGATTTGATTAGAAAGCAACAATAGCAAAAGAAAGTTATGTAATAATAATCGTAAGTCATTTTATTATTCTTTTAGCATTAGTAGACTCTTTACAACTCTAGCAACGTGTAAATTGCAAGTCTTCTAATTATTGTTTTTTTTTGTTTCTAATTAATGAAAAACGAATGTTTGCCATTATTAATATTATTAATTTACTCGTAAACACATTCTTGATTTGTTATTCAATTTTATTCTTGTTTTCTGCGTTGCATCCGACATTTTCTTTGCAAGTTTCTATTTAAACAAAGGTTTATTGATGACGATGACGGTGTACGTCTAGTAGTTACGATTTAATTATTATTATTTGTGTGCAATTTGAGAAGTGAAATTAGTTATCGAACGTAGGAAAGAAGGGCCACTTTTTATTGTTCATCTTATTTCATCGGGATTCAAGGATGTGTTTTAATTATCATTATTACTATTATGGAATATTAATTAAAAAGAAAAATATATATATGAAAAAGTGATATTTTTAATTTGCCTGTAATATTATAATAGAGAACTTTTAAAAATCGATGGAACTTCTCTTTTCTTTTTTCTCATCATCTGCGTGCGTGCATAAAGTTCTTACTTTCATTTAACGCTGAAATAAAATTTTACATATCAACATTGATTTCGATTAAACGATAATAAATTTTAATTTTGCAAACCATAAGGAGATTACGCTAATTGTTGTTTATTTAGATTATTAACGAGCGCTGCAATTGACTATTAACCCACACAGATTCATAGAATTAATTTAGTTATGGCAATTTTTAATTGTTATCCTTTGGTCTCTAGTGTGTTTAGAGTTTTAAAAAGAAAAGATTAATGAAAAGAGAAAGATATAAAAGTACATTAAATATAGAAATCATTGTGTGAGATGCTAACAATTAAATGAGAAATACACGACAGCTTTATATTATTTAGTGAAAATATGAATTTATTAAGGAATTAAAAAAATATGATGTTATTATTTGTAAGAGAAACTAATTATTAAAATGAAATTAACGTAAAATGCATTCTATGAATGCTTTTCGAACACGATTTATATTAACGTAATACAATTATTAATTATAATTATTATATAGAACAAAAGATTTAGTGAACGTACAAGGAAGTAGTGAATAAAGGAGAATAAACAGAAAGATGAAGCATAATATATTTTAAAAGGATCCAGTTTATGTGGAAACGAAAGAGCTAAGGTGTTATTTTTCGCGAATGATCTCAGCATCTTTCCCTTTCATGTATTATTATTAATATATTATATTATTTTAAAATCGTCTTATAATAAATATTTGAACGTAGTAGGTAAATAAAATTATGAACAGCAAAATGGACAACAACTATTACTAATAATAATATTAATAACTTTTAAAAATAACGAAAACGAAGAATAAGAACAAGAAATCGTAAATTAATAATGTTATAATAATTAGGATCAAAATGATAATAAATGAATAAAAGAAAAACGCAGGAATTGTACATAATAATTTTCATGATAAAAAAGAGAACAAAACACACGATTTGTTTAGATTAACTATTGTAACTACTATTTAATGTATTTGGGGCAACAATAGTTTTAGTCAAAGTACATAAATAAAGTCAAGATGATGGATGAATAACGATGTGACTTCGAAGCAGAAAAGAAGTGCAACAAAAAATTAATTGATTAATAATAATACTAAAAACATGTCATTTAATAAAATCATTATAATACACCAGCTTAATTGGCAATTAAAAAGGATAATTAGATTGCCTTTCTTTCTTTCATTCTTTAGCGAAACGAAAACGTCATGTGCCTGTCCGATGTTCGCGGAATTATTTCCTTAATGTAAATATAAACAAATTCTGTAAATCAATTGTGCAAAAACGTAATTATCAATGTTTATAAACAATTTTCATTGCGAGTGAATCGTACCTCTTATCACCAGCAGCAATTTCGATCAAGTGCATATCGATGATTAACAAGAAATTATTTTCGTAGATTTATTTTAGCAAATAACAACAATCGAATTCGCTTTAAATTTATAAGTTTCACGAAATCAAAGAAAGAAATTCACACCGATATTTGAGCAACGATTTTTTATTCGGACCAGTATTTAATACAAAATGTTTATTATAATAATTATCGTTTAAACGTACAGGAAAATAATGACTTCGAAAACGAATGCGCGACGATCGAACGTTATCCGAGGAGCACCTTCCGCATCATGTAACTTCTGCCCGGTCGCACGTCGTCTTTACCGCCCGTTATGCACTTGGACGAGCACAAGTACTGCAAAAGCGGTATCCGATACTTGCCGCAAAAGTCGACGAACTTTATGTGTTCCACGCGATTATCGAAGAACACGCCTGCAGCAAAGAAGACGAAAGTTACGTACAAATGCAATATTTCTTCCGTTAATAATTCGCGTTCTTTTTACCTTTGCATTTAGGATTGACGCATCGATGCGCGCTGTCCAGATAATTGAATAGCGTGAACGGTATGTCGCCGCGTTCGACGTTCACGTTGTGTATCTTCACCGATCGCGCGGCCAATTCCAATAGACTCGCCGGATTGTGGGTCATGTCGCTAACGAAGCGGACGACCAACGGATTGTCGCGCAAGCTTAGCTAAAACGGCGGATAATCGATGAGTTATTCGTAAGTTGGAAAATGACGATTGCGTACCTCGTTTAGATTCTTCAGCGCGATAATCTCCGGCGGCAGCGTTCGTAAGCGGTTCTTGTGCAGCTGCAGCGTTTTCAAATTGTGCAAATTCGCAATGTTCGCCGGCAGACTCTCGATCAGATTGTCGCATAAGACTAGCGCTTGCAAATACTTCAACTGTCCTACGGTCGGCGGCACGTCCGTCAGCGCGTTTCCGCCCATCGAAAGAATGTGCAGACTGTAAAAGATGCGTCAATTAGTAATCGTTGTTTTCGTTTTCGATTAACGCCAATTTACTTCGTTAACTTCCAGACGTTCCGCGATATCGACGTAACGCAATTGCCGCCCAAGTAGAGATATTTCAAGTTGATGAACTCGAAGAGTTGCTCGGGGAATTGCATCAGCAGGTTGCCGCTCAGATTCAGTTCGCGCAGCGTCGGACAGGCGGAGAACGATTTCGGCAACGATTCGTTCGTCAGGTGATTGTTCTTCGCGATGAGCGTCGTCAGTGGACAGTGCGCGAAAATGTCCGGTAACGTTCGCAGTCCGCTACTGCTCACGTCTAGCACTTGCAAATTGGAAAACTTGTACAACGTCTCCGGCAACGTGCCGATCTGATTGTTGATCAGGATCACGCTCTCGATCTCTTGCGCGGGCTTCTTCTCGTCGTCCACGAACACCTCCAGATTGTGCTCGATCGTGTCGATGTCCAGCATCATGTAGCCGAAGTCTAATAGTCTTTTGCCGTTATTTACGTCACTATCGCTACTATCTGAAGTGTAGTGTTCTTCCATCGCGTTTCCTTTAGGTCGACAGTTCGGTAGGGAAAATTATGCGAAACGTAGAAAAGTAACTGAGCGCACTTTGGCAGCGATGATGTTATCGCGCGTCGAACGTTTAACTCGCACTGACTTTTAACTTTGAAAAATGAATCGTAAAATTTTAACCGTAATAGTAATAATAAAAACGTCTCTCTGATAAGTGACGATAACTTATTCTTGAACCAATGCCCCCGACGATAATTATTAATACGCAAGGTTCATCACACGAAACAATTACCATTTATATTTATATATTTGCAAGTGGAGTGCAACCTTCGACGCGCCTAACAAACTTTATCTCGTGATTATCGTTAGTCGTTCGCGAGACCTACTTTTTCCCCATGTTTTAAAACCATTTGTAATTAATTCGATATCGGCATCCCTCCTCTTTTTCCACTTATCGCTATGACAATAAACTTAAAAATGATCGATTCGTTTAATTTGATAGAGTTCAACTGCGATTTTTATAAGAATCGCAGAAAAGAAGAAACGCTTTGTTCGAAAATAACTTCCGCATTATCAGAAATAATTTACGCAGTTTAATTTTCAATTGTATATTTAAGATCGAGTTAATCGTAAACAATTAATTTTTGCTGGTATTCGTACTTTTCACCACACCACGTCAACGCAATTTCGACTAACGTTTTACACTTTCTTCAGAAATTTATTAAACATGATGCTTTACAGCCTTAAGAAAATTCTTAGAGTATTAGCGTGTAGAAATCCCTTTTCGACCAAAAATATGCATTTTCCATCGTCTCCTTACGTCAAATATTCTAGTTGACGTCTTGATACCAAAGATAATAAAGATACTCTATGAATACTATCGGAACAAGCGAGACATTCCTTACCAGCCGATAAAGGCGCGTTCGTTAAAAACTTTGAAGTACATTTAAAGTTAAAACTTACAATGCTGAAAGCCTACGGAGAATTATTGCAAATAATTAATGAAGAATATGTATAGCATTTTCGCTATTTGTTTAAACTAATCTTATTTTATTTATTTTAGAAACCATTGCCTCAGAGATGCATGCAGAATATTGGCTCAACATGTTGGAGAAACGATATTCAAATGGATTTGAATAGCATTCATTGGATACTTATCGACAACAATACTGGGAAGGTTTCTGGAACTCCAGCTTCAATTTGACGAGTATTATTATACATGATACCAGGCCAAATACTCATATAAAAGCATAATGATGTCAATAAGAAATAATCAAGTATAAATTAAATGTCTTTATGAGAATAATTGTCATATTCTACTGGATTATATTGTAAGAAGCATTTATTTTTCATTCATATTTGTATAAATTATTTTTGATTTAATGTAAACCATAGTACTAATAAGGAATATACATTGTTCTTATGAAAATAAGAATGATTTAACACTCATTGTTAAGTCATTGAATATCTTTATGAAAGCAAGATAACAATACAAACGTAATGTGTAATATACTTTGCTTTTATAAAAATAATAGATAGAACTATTTCTTACATTAAACAAATTATGTAAAATAGTGAGAGTTTTTCGCTTTCTAACAGTAAAAACAAACCTACAATGTAATGTAACAATAATTATACGAACACAACAATAATTTATTATTGAATAAACCCAATCTAAAATAACTCTCATATTTTTATTTAATTCCTTTGCTTTTTCCTTTAATTTCAAAATACAAATTACCTTTCAATTAAAATTCGCACCGCCGTATGGCGCCCTCTGCATTCAAGATGCTAAACTGCTGTTAGTTTTCCCCTTCACTCATAGATGGATACATATCCTGCTATTTTGGCGGGAAAAATTGACGAAGAATGCTCACGAATTTCTCGGACTTTTAATTCGAGAAATATTAGGAGAACATAAGGACCGAGGAGGTCGTCGATCCTGATATTTGGCGGGAAAAATTCTGGGCGAATGCTCACGAATTTCTCGGACTTTTAATTCGAGAAATATTAGGAGAACATAAGGACCGAGGAGGTAAGCGATCCTGATATTTGGCGGGAAAAATTCTCGGCGTATGCTCACGAATTTCTCGGACTTTTTATTCGAGAAATATTAGGAGAACATAAGGACCGAGGAGGTCGTCGATCCTAATATTTGGCGGGAAAAATTCTCGACGAATGCTCACGAATTTCTCGGACTTTTAATTCGAGAAATATTAGGAGAACATAAGGACCCAGGAGGTCGTCGATCCTAATATTTGGCGGGAAAAATTCTCGACGAATGCTCACGAATTTCTCGGACTTTTAATTCGAGAAATATTAGGAGAACATAAGGACCGAGGAGGTCGTCGATCCTAATATTTGGCGGGAAAAATTCTCGACGAATGCTCACGAATTTCTCGGACTTTTAATTCGAGAAATATTAGGAGAACATAAGGACCGAGGAGGTAAGCGATCCTGATATTTGGCGGGAAAAATTCTCGACGAATGCTCACGAATTTCTCGGACTTTTAATTCGAGAAATATTAGGAGAACATAAGGACCGAGGAGGTCGTCGATCCTAATATTTGGCGGGAAAAATTGACGAAGAATGCTCACGAATTTCTCGGAATTTTAATTCGAGAAATATTAGGAGAACATAAGGACCGAGGAGGTCGTCGATCCTAATATTTGGCGGGAAAAATTCTCGACGAATGCTCACGAATTTCTCGGACTTTTAATTCGAGAAATATTAGAACATGAGGACAGAAGAGGTCGGCATAAGCAACTCTTTTTGATATTAAAGGAAACCATAGGAATTAAATAAAAATATCAGTGTCGTTTATACTCCGTTTATCAAATAATAAATTATTGTTACATTACATTTATTTTAAATTGCTTATAAAATGAAAAACATAATTTTTTACTGTAAGGTGACTGAACTATTGCTGTTTCAGCATTTCGTACACAGATGGCGCAGTGCATAAAGGTAATAATCTCAACTGCTTTTGTTGTTGACAACTTCATTATTGTTTACTTTTGAACTTTGATATTTGTTTCGCTTTCAATGCAATTAAAAAAGGTTATGGTACAGTATAGGTTATGTTTTTGCATGAGAAATTTATATAAGCAACTGTAGGACAACAGTATTACAATATAATCTAATGAAAGTAGAAATGGATGATATTGATGATTCTACGATTTGTGATTCCGTGGTAATATAATGTTTAGAAATTTAATCAAGATTTAATGTTATTGGTTCCTTTTCCCTAGGCGTCCCTTATTGAAGGTTGTAGATTACCTGTTCATATGAAAGGGACCGACGATTGGCGTAAGAGTTTATTTAACAATATATTATTAATTAATTGAATTATCAATCTTTTTATTTTGCAGCTCTGGCAGAAATTATCAGTATTAAGGATGTTGTTGGTAGTACCAAGAATTACTATGTGCATTATGTAGATTGTATGTTATACATTTACTCCAGCCATAATTTATTATAATTAAACATTTTCAATATGTCCTACTAGTTAATAAGAGATTAGATGAGTGGGTCACAGAAGAATCATTAGACACGAGGAAAGTCCATTTTCCTAGAAAAGATGGTGGTGGTGGTGGTTGTAATACTGAAGTGTCTACACCAAAGAAATTACAAATAGGTGCTGGTGGTGGTCAATCTGTCTCACGGTTTGTATTGTGAACTGGACTTTATTTTTAAAAGTTATAACTAACATTTGTAGGCCATCAAGTCCTGTTATCAATTCAGACTTGGTAAATGGTAGTGCTGTCTTAGCAGCAGCATTACAAAAAAGGATTAATAGAAAGAGAAAAGGACCATCATTGGAAAGTGAAGATTCACAAGATGGACCACAGTCACAAAATCAAGGACCTAGACAATCAGGAAGTATGGTTTCACATCATGATGATGTTATAACAAGGATGAAAAATGTGGATATGATAGAGTTGGGGAAACACCGAATAAAGCCATGGTATTTTGCGCCATATCCACATGTACAAAAATGCTATTTTTCTACAACTAAATATAATTAAGAAATTTTATGTTCGTAGGAAATGGTTGGACTGAAATGTATATACATATGTGAGTTTTGCTTGAAGTATAGAAAAAGTAGGAAATGTCTTGAAAGGCACTTGATCAAATGCAATCTGAAGCATCCACCTGGAAATGAGATTTATAGAAAGGAGGGTATATCATTCTTTGAAATTGATGGAAGAAAGAACAAAGCATATGCTCAGAATTTATGCCTGCTGGCAAAATTATTCTTGGATCATAAAACATTATATTACGATACCGATCCGTTTCTATTTTACGTGATGACCGCATTCGACAGTCGGGGATTTCATATTGTGGGGTATTTCTCGAAAGAAAAAGAATCGACAGAAGACTATAATGTAGCATGTATTTTAACAATGCCTCCATATCAAAGAAAAGGATATGGAAAATTACTTATAGAATTTAGTAAGTATTTTAATATCACTTTGTATGTGGAAAAATGCGTGCAATAACCATTATTTTACTTACTTCAGGTTACGAATTATCCAAATTTGAAGGTAAAACTGGATCACCTGAGAAACCACTCTCAGATTTGGGATTATTGTCCTACAGAAGCTATTGGGCCCAAACAATTTTAGAGATTCTGATATCAATGAAACCGGTCGGGGACAATGAAAAGCCGCAAATTACGATAAAGTGAGTTAGTTGCATGAAGAGATTTGTGTACAATGACGTTAATTCATATCACTTTATCTTTTTTAGCGAAATTTGCGAATTGACCAGTATTAAAAAGGAGGACGTAATATCGACGCTGCAAAATTTAAATTTGATTAATTATTACAAAGGTCAATATATAATAACTTTAAATCGCGATATCATCGAGAGTCATAAAAAGGCGATGGATCTGCGGCACATCAGAATAGATCCGAAATGTTTACATTGGACGCCCAAAGATTGGGGCAAAAGAGCAAAGTGGTGATTAATCTGTTACAGCCGTTGTGAACTATTTGAATTTCTATTTTAAAGACTTGATTCTTTAGGACTTTCGACGAACTCTTACATATAATGTTCATTATGTAACATGTGACAAGCAAAACAATGTTTACTATTAGTTTCAGTTAAAAAAAAAAGGGAAAATTAATAAAAACCATAATAATTTCGATCGATCAATATAAATGAAATTGACTGGATTATATAGTTTGTAATTTTATTTTTAAATAACAAAGAGCAAGTAGGAATTCATAGATGATGGCATTATGCATTTTTATTAACTTACACTATATATCTCGAATTGTTCTACCACTTGTTCATCATCGTCATCATCATCATTGCATTGTTTCCCATCAACTAATGTGGTATGGATATTTATGACTGCACATGACATTGCAAATTAAATAAATAAGTGTTTAATCGATAAATACAATTCTAGTGATTAAGTTAAATATTTACAAAAGAATTTGGAAGTTACCGTATAGAATTCTCTTATCGTTTTCTTTAAATAACAATTACATCGATAATTGCTGTATAAAAATGCTATTTTTTTTTCTCTTATTTATTCATTTATACATATATATCACCAATAATAAAAAATTTCATGTTTATTGTACAAGATTCACTTTTATAAGAAATATGTGTCAAAAAATAATATTACAATAATCATCATCAACATTTCAAATTCTATATGGTAAATTCCAAATTTCATGTACAAACTGCTACTATATTTTGAACACATTCACCACTTTATTGCGGTAGTGGATTGGACGAGCTCTGGTAATTGAAATATGTCTCACTTCCATTATTTTTCATGTTTTTAGTTTTCTTCAAATATTGCTTGAAATGGATGATAAAAATATTTTAATCAATCGGAGCAAATAATTACAATAAAAGTAACAATTACTTACAAATGCCATATAAAAGTGTGTATTTCCTATATAAAAGAAAATAGGATGCGTTCGTTTCGTTTTCCGTCATTAGCATACATGAAGGGGCGCATAAAATCGTGAAAAGTTATTTCCTAAAACCAAGAAACTTTCTGATGCAACTAAAAATTGAACGTTAAAAACCAGAGCTCCCTTTACAATATTCGGAAATCATAGGAAACATGTATACATATTTGTATTAATTTTTCTCGTCTTCTTCATTATTCTTTTCGTTCTCTATCAGTTATTCACTTTTATTTAAATACTAGATCATAAATTACTTCATATTAATTAACTTAAAAATTAATATATACTCTTCAGATGATTTTAAAAAATATTCCTTCTTTTATCATATTATTTATATTTATGTATGTATATCATGATAATGAGATGAAACGATGCAAATTGTCTCCTAAAACGTATCACGCGCACAAAACTCCCATCATTTTCATTTTAAATATCGAATAATCACAACAGAGCGTAAGCCCCAAGTCTGTTGCCTTTTCTCTCATTAATTACTCGACCAACATCATTGTAGGCAGTCTTCTTCTTCGTCCTCTATTAAACAAATCGGCCTAGAGAATCCGCAGTTCGTTATTTATACATCATTAAACATTTAACAACACGTATTAATAATTTTCTTGTTTCCGGGTACCTTTCTCGCTCTCGCTCTCTCTCTCTCTCTCTCCCTCTCCCTTCTCATTCACGCAATTTTTTACTCTAACTTAAGAAACCATTTCACGATAACGTCTTTCTCCGTTGTCGTCATCATCTTCTGATCGCCTCCATTCTTCCTCCTCAGCCTTGTTCAGCGCACTCGAGAGAAGTCACTTTCATCTCTCGTCATTCATCTTTGTGTCAATTATTATCCTACATTTTTTCAATTTTTATGTTTTTTGAGTGTGTTTATCCATATATTTTTTTAAAGAAAACTTGTATTCCCGCCCGATTCGCAAATTACTTCAATGTATAGCGACGGGACTCTGTTGCACGCAGACCCCGACCATCGGGCTCTCGTCCTTGTCGTTCTTTTGCGCGCTTTGGGGACCGTTCGACGCCGGTTGCGGCTGCTGCGACGACGACGACGGCGGCGGCGGCAACAGCGACTGCTGATGATTGTTGTTGTGTTTCGGTGGCGTGCCGTCGGGCACCAGGAGGCCGCCCGCGTAAGGCGCGAACGGTAAGGACGTCGGGCCGATGCTCATCAGCGTCGACTGATAGCGTTGCTGTTGCTGCTGCCGGTGCGTGGGCTTCGAAGGCGACGGATCGCATTCCATCCATTCCATTTCGGGCTTATAGCTATGATTCGAAAGGTCCCTCTGTCGACCGACCACGTTTAACCCTGTAACAGATTGTTGAGGAGGAAATGGGAAACGTTAATCGAAAAATCGTTTCTAATCGTAAACTACTTCGTCGTCATTCAAAAACGGCGGATTCGCGTATGCGACGGTGCAATTCCGGAGGGTTTCCTCGAAGCAATTGCGACAAATCGCTTCGAATACAGTTACGTGCACCTTCGCGTACGAGGATCCGTCGAGTTTCAAGACTAAGGCATTCCGAAACAATAAAGCTATGCGATCGAAACGTGAAAAAGAAAATAAACCCATCAAGTGTAATTTGGCGATTATTAATCAATAAAAAGGTACCACTCTCTAATGTACAAAGTTATAACTAATTAGGGTTGCAGCTAATTATTCTCAGCAATAGTACCTGTGTTAGAAATGTGCACTTACGGCTCGCCGCCGTATAACTATGTTAGTCATCGCTGCATTCCTGAGACGTCTGCATGAGACAAATATCGATAATAAATAAATAACTACGATGACTTCTCGTCGAGAAAAGGGCAATTATTTACGAGAGATTTCTCTCAGTTTTCTTGTATGAGCGCTCGCAACCAAAAATTAAATGCAAATATGCAAAGGCGAGAGTCGAACTTAAGATTAGCATACGAATTGCAATTGTAAGTTCTTTGCAAGTTGGAACCAAACACTCTGACAACAGAAAATCCACGGGCAAAAGCGCGATTGTTAATTCTAAGTTCGACAATCTGCAGAAACGTTTTCACGTTCACGTGGCCACATCACATCATCGTCCTTCCAGAAGGCGATCGACGATGCGTTACCTTGTTGACTGGACGTCGCCGACGACGTCAGGTCCATATTTACAACGGCCGGACTCGTGCTGCTGCTGTTCGCCGTGTTCGTGCCCTCGTCGCTGGTGCGCTTGAAGAAGTTGTGCTGGAGCGCGTAGTACGGCGTTATCCGCGTCTTCGGATCGTAATCGAGCATACGCAATATCAGATCTTTGAACTTCAGGTAGTCGGACATCGAATGGCCCTGTTCGCCGATTCGTCGGCCCCCGGGACCGCCCGTCTCCACGCCGAGTATGTCGTGCAGTTTCTTCGTGCCGGGCAATTTGTATTTCTTGCTGTCTTTCGTTTTCCGTAAAATGTACCTAAAACACGATTCGATATCGAAGATTCTACTCCGTCGCTTCGTCGATTTGGTTTCGTAACCAGAGAACGAAGAGGATCGTTACCTGCCGTCGGACAGTTTATCGAAGAACTTCCGCACCTTGCTGCCCTGATCTAGCAGATGCCGGGGCGGCATCCCCAACACCTCGACGATCTTGTTCATTTGGTCCGATTCGTTGGCGCCGCTGAACAACGGCTCGCCGGTGTGCATCTCCACGAGTATGCAGCCCAACGACCACATGTCGATGGCCAAGTCGTATTGGATGCCCAAGAGGACCTCCGGCGATCGGTAGAAGCGCGATTGTATGTATTGGTATATCTAAAACGATAAATATGTAGGAAGACGGCAAGAAGAAGAGGCTCGCAGATATTCGTCTACCCTGTGCCCCAACTGGCAGGAACTGCCGAAATCGACGATTTTAATCGCCGATCGTTTCGGATTGCACAGCAAGATGTTCTCCGGCTTCAGGTCGCAATGGATGATGTTCAGCTCGGGCGTGGAGAGGAACAGCAGGGCCGTGCACAGTTGTTGCGCGAACTTTCGCGTCAGGTTCAGCGAGACGCCGCGGAAGTTCGTGTTCCTCAGCAGGTCGTACAGATTGTACGAGAGGAGTTCGAAGACGAGGCACAGATGATTGCGCCACATGAAGTTGCGTTTTAATTTAACTAAAACAAACGACACCGAATTGAAACGGATCGAATTGCGCGAATTGCAATTTACTTTACCTATGTAATACTTGTTCTCCGCGTCCGCCTTGTTCATCATCTCCAGCAGTCTGACCTCGATTTGGGCCTGATTGAGGAAGGGCTTCTTGTTCTTAATGATCTTGATCGCGACGTGACACTGTTCTTCGTGGTCGAACGCCTTCACCACTTGGCCGAACGACCCTTTGCCGATCAGCGAGTCGATTTCGTATCGATCGAGGAACTTCTCACCGTTTTTCACGATGTAATCGTGATTGTCGTCGTCGTAGCCGTCGTTATACAGTTTGCGCTCCTTCTTGTGCGAGCTGTCCTCGCCCTGCGTCTGGGCCGCCCTTCGCTTCTTCTTCGCATAATACACCTGCAACAAGGAGGAAATTTCAATGATTATTGCTATTATTTTCACGATTTCCGGGAAAAAAAAACTCGTTATTTTGTGCTATTTACTTGTTTCCGTATCGTTTGCAATTTCGATGCGATACAATGCAATTTCATGATCGCTCGCAACGAATAAACGTCATTTTGATTTATCGCGCTTTCTACATGGCATTTAATCATTAACTGCTTTTAATTAGTGGGCAAAAAATTGGCTGAAACGACGACACGGATGCAAGGCAAAATTAATGGACGTCCGTCGAGACGTTTGTCTTGTCGTTCGTCGGGCAGAAGTGGTCTCGCGTAAAATTACGTAACACTTTACAGTTCTCGTCGCATTTCGCCGCTTGATTTCTTTTCTCTTCGGCGAGCCAAAAGCGACCCGTATGCACGAGAGATCGTGTTACAAAAGTTTTTAGAAACGTAATAAATTTCTATAATATCGTTGTTATGATAAGCCAGAAGAGATCATATGTTTGCTGGAGGTCCCTTCTTCGTTTCCACAACCTTTTGTTCCATCCACTTCGCCGCCGCTCGTTCCTTTATTCTCGCTGCCGCGCGCTCCTCTCCAATTTTTTTTTGCTCATTCTCCTCTCTTTTTGCTCGATAAGAGTGGATTTAAAGCAATATGTGCAAGACACCGTCCTTAATGCGTTAGAGTAGTAGCGGAACAGCATGACTGTAAATCAATATATATATAAGGCCATTTTGACGGCACAAGCAATGAATCAGTTTTATTATTAACCACGAGCGGCCGCCGAGATTTCCGCTGCATTTCCAACACAGAAGAGCCACTTTTCTCTCTCGCTCTCGCTCCTTTCCTTTCCTTTCCTTTCCCCAACAATCATCCTTCATCTCGCCCATAACACGATTTGTTTTCCAATTAAAGGCGCGTACATGGAGTTGTCGGCAAATTTCATTTCCCCTTTACCATCCACATACACACGATGGGAAAGATGGGAAAGTTCGATCGCATTATTCGATTAACGGCGTAAAAATTAATTAAAATAGTTTTAAAAAGTAAATATGAGGGGTCGAAGAAGAGAAGAAGAAAGGGTAAAAAGTTCTTTTTTTTTTGTTCTTCTTGTTCGACTTGTCCACGCTGCTACTAATGTCAACACCATCTGCACGAGGACACGCACTCTCGCAAAAAGTCTTAACATTAATTTCGTCGGCAGAGGGAAAAAGTTCGCGCATTGTTTTTCTTTCCGTCCACTTCTTCCCGTTTCCCCGCTGCGGCAAATAGAGGAAAGTTAAGTCTTATAAATGCGTGGGTGGGTCATTTACCCGCACACACACACACACACATACGACGACTAAAAAATTTCGAAGATGTCGTTAATTCACCCCACCGGAGCTCCCGGTAAATTCCCGTGTCCGGCGCAATTAATTAACAGAAATTTGCCCTCGTGGCGACGATACGAGCGAAGTGAGCGAAACGTTTCGAAACGTTTTCCATTTCGACACTCGCTCATTCCATCTACGTCGTGCCCCCATCGAAATTTCTTGCTCTTATTTATCTTCGCTTCCTTCGCTTTCCTTTCGCGAGGCTCGTTTTTTTTGCGCGATTCGTTCTTTTTTTTTTCTGCAATTCGCAACCGAAGGAGTGACATCAAAACAGTGGCAGTAGCGAGCATTAGCGGGGGGGTAGGTCGATTTGGGGGGTGGCCCCATCGGGGCGCGGGGCTGACACGCTCTGCCGATGTGTTGACTGTCGTCTAGCTTGTCACTTAGCCATAACTTTTACTGCCATCGGGAGAACGTGACCTGCATTCGCAAATAGATAATAAGCCCCGGCAACCGTAGACAAAGTCCCAATATATATTACTAATATTGCCGATATCTCATGTGTCTCGCTCCACCTTCTTTCTTTTTTTTTTTTCGCTTCTTTCGCTAACGTTAACTAAGAAGGGTCGCAATTCGCTCCCGTCTTCCTCCTGTTTCGTTCCTTTCTTTTCGTCGCTTTCGATGGGTCTTGTGCACACTGTTGGGGTATAATGCGAACGGAATTGCGCTTTTATGTTATTGGCGTTATTAAATGTGATGGCCGCATCGGAATTTTCGAGAGGGTTCGTAACGACGATGGGAAATTAATTAAAAAAAAAAGTAAATAGGATGCACTCGAACGGTAAACATCGTCTTAACCTTAATGAAATCTCTCCTCGACGACTGTTGCGGTTGTGTTCGGTTGGAAAAAAGACCGATAACGATTACGTACAGGAAAGCGAGTGCGGTAAAAGGATCCAATCGGATCGAACGGGATCTACGTGTATAATACGTACGTATACATTTTTATGGCGGCAAAAAACGTGATCTCATTTGCAGTTTATATAGAATTAAAATGCCTTCCCGTCCCCGTGCGCCCCGTCGATATTTTTACAAATTGCGCACGACACGCGGAGGAAGGACTGAACGCGTAAGAGATTCCTAATTGCACAGTTTCCTTCACGTTCGTGGACCTTCAATTCCGGATGTTGGTCTAACGATTATTCGCGATTCTTCTGAAATCGCAGATTACCGACGACAGCGTCGGGCGATGCAAATATAAAGGAGAACAAAAAAACCCGTTCGGGGGAAACACCGGCGTGTCTCTGCACTTGATGTTGCGGTGAATGCGTCGTTCACGGGGAAAATTATTTCATTTAACCGCATTCGCACGTTACGTACGAGCCCGTTCGTTTATTATCATGGAAATCGATCAGTTCTATTCGAAATTTAATTACGATAATAATTTAACGAGACGAAAAGAACTTCGAATTGAAGATCGGAGTTTGGGAGCTTTTTAAGCGCAATTATTGTTTTGATCAACCGTTTTTCCTTGCGAATCATCGATCGATATCGCTCTCGAGATACATATTATCGGGTTGGTGTTGTTAAATTAAAAAAATTAAGAAATGAATCAAAGAAAAGCTTACGATTCATGTCAACGGTACATTATTTTGGAGGTTGGCTTTTTTTCTGTTCTTTTTGGATTGCTTCTTTGCAGAAATTTACTAGTTTGAAGTTGTTGAAGAAAACTCGAGGTCCTTGGGCTGAAAAAAATATCGGTGACGGAAACAATCGGATTGCGGAAGGCCCGAAAAACCCGCCGGAAGACTTGAATCTCTTGGATTCAATCAAAGAAGTTGTCGAAAATAAAGTTCGGCAGTTCTTGCTTCAATCCTCTTAAGCGTCTCGCATTGAATATCGCCAAGTTGGTGTCACCGTAATAACATCGTCTTCCTTGAACGAAGACCTAGTTTGGCCTTATTCGGACTTGGTCACCTTCGAGATGAGAAAAAAGCGACTTAAACTTAAGAGAATCAAAAGATTCTTCGGGAGGTCCTCTTCCGGCGAGTTTTTGGACTTTGCGCTGTCGGATGATCACACATAGCGATCATTTTTCCAAACCACTTGCCTTGAATTGCCTTCAACAACGACCCGGAACTTTTTGACTTGCCTCAACAACATACCAACTTGAAACTACTAAATGTCTCCAAAGAAGCAATAGAAAAGGAACGAAATGACAAAATAATGTAGAACAATGCACCATTGCCATGAGTAGTAAAGTTGTCTTCGGTGCATTACTTAAATGCTTTTTTTATTTAACAAAACGACTGCAAACTGTGCAAAATCTAAATCTAAAATCTCGAACCAATTAATCGACGAGGCACGACAACAACACGGCCCACGTACGCATGTACGTATACGTATAAATTGGGGGCAAACAATTTACGCGTTAACATAATATTTGATTGTAATTAAATATCAAAATGTTAATTAATAATTAAATTGTTTATAATTCGCCGGTGCGAGCATCAATGCGGCGTAAATTGCTGCCTATTATTGTTATTTGCCGCCGAATGGAATATTATTTGTGCGGAACGAGACCCGAATTGTGCGCGCGTGTTTATTTTAATTGTTGCGAGGACGCGAATAAAGTGGCAACGAAAAAAAAAAAATTATCGCCAACATTCGACGATCGATGAGCGACGACGATCGGAGGGAACGTCGTAAAATTTTGCAACAACTTTTCCGTGCGAAACGCGTAAAATGAAATATCATTTCGAGGAATTGAGGGGAGAAGCGATATTTTTCGGGTGGAGGTGTCGGTGTTTTTTTTTGCTAGACGATTCGATAGAATAACATTTTTCCTTTTGCTGACGCATCCTTCGCTCGTATTATTTTATAATAACCTCGTCATTTCAGAGTCAGGAGCACGCGGAAAGTTGGGACGAGTGCGAAAATCGCGCGTGCGTTTTTGTTTGCGCATAAAAATGCATGTGTCCTTATAAAATGATAATACTTTTCCCTTTTCGAACGGCAGCGTAAGTACGTATTTATTCCTTCTTAACCATGCTGGCACGTTCAACAAACACCCAATACGCTTGCATAAATACACATTCGTTAGACGTTTATTAAATTGCCAACTGAATTTTATTACTTTCAAGAACGATAATACGAAAAGAGAAATGCGAAAAGAAATGCGCGAAACGTATATTTTCCTCCCATTCAATTTCCCATCCATTCGCATAATAGTCAACTAACTGGTAATACCGCGTTACTTCTTTAGAATAGGTCGATGTGAAACGATGGGATTTATTAAAAAACGTGTTATTTTACACTATTTGCATTTGCATCGAAAATCGAAAGCGAAAGAGCGACGAAAATTAATTCGCACCTAATGATTATTAAGAGAATCGTATTTGCAATAAAACGGCAAAGCTTCTAATAAACGCGAAGAAGAATTGGACCGAAGCCGAATGGACGAAGCAAAAAAATAAATAAATAAATGGCGAGGAAATCTCGGTAGAACAAAAAATTCGGAATTACTTCTTCGGCGTGGTAAATACGGCGAGAGACGGAGTATTTACAGTGGCCCTTTGAGATTTGGCTCTTAATTTTCGCGACGATCTATTGCGGAATTGTTGTAATGATTGCAACTGTTCTATTCAATTTAATTGGAGCACTTTTGCTCGCTCGCTCGCTGGTACGAAATCGCTAAATTCTTTGGCCAATAACACGGAGCGTTTTCTTTATTTTGCTGTTTAATCAGGCGGAATTAGGGGAAGGATGTTAACGTACGTGCAGAAAGTTTCCTTTTTATCGTGGATTCGTTTATTAACATTTAATTATTAACCAAAAAAGAACAAATAAGAGAGACTTATTCAGTGTGGATTTAATAAACAATTACTCTTCTTAAAGTAACGTTTATTATTACTCGCTATTTAATGTTAAATGCCAATTTACGAAATGATTTATCGTCATTAAATAGCACCTTTCCCGCATTTTCCCTCCACGTTAATGGGAAACCTTTTTGTTTTCGTTTTCCTTAAGAATTGACTTCTCACTTCTATTTAATGGAGAACAGCGACGCGAAGGGAAGCACGTAAACATTTTTAGCATTTCATTTTACAATTGCGTTATTATTATTCTTGTTGAATAACGTAAATAGTGATTATCACGAAGATTAATCTCTTTTGCCTAGGTGCTAGTTAATAATGCAAAAGATTATTCATTCTTAATAATAAAATGTCATCATCTTCATCAGCAGCACCGACAAGACAAACGCGGCGAGGAACAAGCGCAAAAAGAAGCGAACAAAGAAAGAGGGAAAGAAATGAACAAAAGTAATAATTATCTTAGTTTTTTAATTAAGAAGTACGTTACGTGCATTTCTTTCGTTCGGTGCATTATTGTTATCGTAAAGCAAAATCTCGGAAAGGAACGAAATGAAAAAGATGGAAAAGCGATGTAGAAATGGAATTGAAGAAAGGAACAGAAAAAGAGACCGAATTAATTCAATTTCTTTCTTTTCTCTTTCTCTTATTATTTAACGCTCTTGTGCTAGAAAAACCTGACTTAACAATTAGCTCATTTAAATTGGTTTCCTCTAGCTCCTTTTGCCTTTTTCTTCCTTTCATTCTTTTAAAACTGCTAAATGCTATGTTATAATAATAATTATGTTATTTTGCTTTTAGTCGGTTCTCACATCAAGTACCTCTTTAACATTTTTGCCCTCGTTCTTTTTCATGTTTCTCTTCTTCTTCTTTTTGATAATTACGCCTCTTCGAAAAGGCGCAAAAATCCTTTCCAACAATTTGTATCAATCGCACGTTTTTAATAATAATTCTTCGAAACGAAGCGAATTAACCCGATGGAAAACATAAATAAGGGGATTTTTTCGTTGTTGTTTTGTATGACCGTTAATTCCTTAATTAGATTAGTCGATTAATATTTATTAATTGATATGCAAATAATATACACGAAGCCAACGAATGAACTAAAGAAACTAGAGAGAGAGAGAGAGAGAAATATTAAAGAGAAAAGAAAATATTTATTAATTGTATATCGATAAGGAAAATGAAGTTGAATACATTAAGTTCTGGAAATAAATTTCATTATAAATAGGAAATTGTTAGGCACGTAACATTCGTTTCTTTTTTCGGGACTCCTTTTCTCCGCACATTAATTGCGCTTTATTTTTTATGATTCCATTTAATTTATCGCAACAATAAACAATTAATTTAGAAAAAAATTACAAATTAACAAACAATGTTTATGTTAATTTATGAGAGTAAGTAAGTCTCGCAAATGTTCATATCTCCTTCTTACTTTTAGCGATTTTTCCACGCATAAAACGCTATAAATTAGGATCGATTCGATTTTCCTCGTTGCTTTTCTCCCACCGTTCTCCTATTTTAACTACTCCCGCCCGGTTGTTGTTGTTGTTTTCGTTCTAGAGGTATCATCATCATAATAATCATGTATGCACGTATGTCCGTATGACTAATTTAACTTTGGCGTGATGCGGAATATTATTTTTACATTAATATTATTGCGTCGCTTTTCGATTCGGTTAACGAAGAGAAGAAGAAGAAAAAAAAAGAGAGAGAGAAGAACGAGCGAAAGAGACGAGAAAAACGAAAATCCTTAACGGATAACGATTAAAAACGAGCAGACTAATAGTAATAACGAGAGATGGATGGGAAAATTTCGGTGCTCACCTCGACGATTATTCAATTTCTTCTTTGGCGCGTCCTTTTCCAACGGGGCTTACCGTTATTGACCACCCAGACACGAATCAACTTTGATGAAATTGTTATGGGATCATTGGAAACTACAAAACCTACATAAAACACGTTGACGCACGAGCTCGTAAAAGAAAAACTTTGTTGCAATGTAATAAGAATCGGAAAAGGCGACTTTTTGTAAAATTTTGCGACTTAGTCTTAGATAATTTTTGCCTTTAATTATCTTATTGCCCATTTGGAAGCGCTGTTGGAGCGCCATCTATTCATATAAAATAACATTAATAAAAGTTTATTATATTAATGGTTTATGAAGAATTGAAAATGTTAAGTCTTAGAACAGAAGAAAGCAGTTTCCTGGAAAACTACCTTTCAAGTTTAATTTCAAGAAAAGTAGCTGCTCTTCAATTACTCTGGGGGAAGTTTGGTAAACATGATGCAGAAGATGGTTTCAATCGGTCAAAACCGGTGAATTTGATGTCTACGACAAGGAGCGTCGCACAAAATCTAAAGACGAAGAATTGCAAGAATTATTGGCCGAAGGTGATGCCAAAACACAACCACAATTGGTTGATTCATTGAATGCGACTCAAGCAGCAATTTGAGACCGTTTACATGAAATGGGAAAGTTTCAAAAGGGTTCAAAATTATGTGGACATCGAAAAACGCATTGGTAATTGGATTGCCTTCAAAGAGAAACAATTATTTGATGGTGGAATCCAAAAATATTTGGATTAATGATGAAAATTCTTCATGAAAAGATTTCTTTGGCACTTTTATTATAGTTTTGTACCTAATATTAAGTTACGTTAAAGGTAAAACAAACGGTAGAAAATCGTATTGATCTTAACATCCTTCAGTTCTCTTCCTTAACGTAGAATTCTAACCGATAATTTCTGCCATAATTCCACACCGACCGCTGATAATTGTTATTTAATTAGGCACTTGTACATAGAAATGTACGTGCAATCAAACCTCGCTCTCTGTTCTTATCTAATTGCGTCAGATCGGATCTTGCGTAACGTTTGCCTATTTAACGTTTATTATTTATGAATTTTTCCCCGTCCGTGTCGAGCTGTTATTTTTCCTTTTACTTAATGGGAAATAAATTCCCGCCCTTATCAATGGACCCACCCGTCGTTTCTGGCCCGAACTGATTGTTTTATTAAAAAGCAAAGATCATAAATTTCGGAATGCCGTTGAATTCCATACGATTATCGTCGACTTTTATTGGCCGTCCGAAAGTGCGGCCGCAATTACGTATTTATGGCCCGAAGAAACATAACGAAATAATAAACGCAAACAAAAAAGTCGATAAAATTTCTTGCACTTTTCCTCTTTTGCTTGCTCGTTAAACTCATTCGGCGCGCTCGTTAATTAACGCAATGTGACTCATGTGCGCCGTCCATAGACTAAACTATCGTCGGACGCGTAATCGCGCTAATTGATAACAATAACGTTTACTTAATTGGCGAGAGAGACGGACGATAAGAGAGCAAATCGCGAGGAATCATTCATAACGCGCTCTATTTTTACTCTCGCTAGATTGATCGCTTGTTTAGTCTGCGTCCGCTCGCTAATCGCGAAGAAACTGATTGACGACCGTCTCGTATTTATTTATAATCATTATTGTTAGACGAGTGGCAAAAAAAATTGCGAACGGCCACGTAAAACCTCCGATTTTGAGTCGGGGCAAAAAATTAATTGGAATCCGACTCGTTTCGGCTTCTTCTCCGATTTTTTGAACCGTTCGAATCCCTCATCCCCTTTCGCGAGGGTAACGGTAGCGGTGCCGAGGGTTGAGTTGTTCCTTCTGGCGGAACCAAGGTCTCTCCTCTCTCTCTCTACATTGCATGGCAACAACAGCAAAAGCGAAAAAAAGAACCCGTCGACCTGACCTCAAACTCTCGAGGAACAAAGTGTAACATTGTGTGTTTGTGTGTGTGTGTGTTCGCCTTCAGCCTTTTATACGTTATTACTATTATTATCATTACTATCACTACAATTTTATGTACGTACACTGGAAGAGATTTTATATATGGACACGTTCCTTTCTCTCTCGTCTTTTTCGCACTCCGCTCACCCTGTATATATAAATTTTTTTCTGACGATTATTGTTATGATATTATTTTCGGTTTCCCTCAGCTAGAACTTTCCTATTACTGGCCCGACCAGCGAGTATTATGTCGTAGAGTGTCCGAGCGAGAGGGCGAAAAACCGGGGGGCAGAGTTATTACAAATTAGACGGCCACGTCTTCATCAAAGAAAGAGGAAAGTGCCATAAGAAGAGGCGAGAAGAAGAGCCGGAAAGTGGTGGCGAATGGAATACGAGAAGAAGTAGTAAAATTATATTATTTGCTAAGACGCTTAGTGATTTGAATTGTTTATAACGAAACGGGGGGAAAAAATAAATAAAAGTGGCGACCCTCGGGGATACGACGACTGCAAGGGCGAGAAGAGGGAATGGCTTCGAGAGTTTATTGTTAAAGGGTGCAAACAGAATCAAAAACTTTTTCAATATCGTAAAAAGAATAATATAAACGGGGACGCTCGCAATGGGGCGAAACTATTCTTAATTAATATTTATTTACGCAATCTAATCGAATGCAAGGTCAATGATACGAATGGCGAGCGCGTTTTAATTTGCAATAAACATAATCAAAGCACCAATCAAGCAAAGAATTATCGCAATTCCAAGATATTCGCATAATTTCGTGAACCCACCAAACTTCATCCGAAGCAAAACACTCGCCAATTAAATAACTTAAGCGAGGTTGCGGCGACGAATTAATCAAAGGGAGGAAAAATCGCCTATTTGGAAATTTGCAAATATCAAATAAAAAGCGCGAGGATCGAGGGGATGGATTGGAGGGAGGACGACGGTTTTGCTTTTGCGGTCGTGCAACTATTAATATAATATACTCGTATCCGTTCCGCCATCTTTCGAATTTAAATTCATCCCCCGCATCTATTTCAACCATAGGCTCACGTATTAAATAATAATCGAGGGCGGCGGCGGCGGCGATATTAGAGGGATGATGCCAATGATGATCGTCACGATGAATAATTAAATAATTGAGACCGTATATTTATGAGCGAGATGATTATTACGGAGCAACAAAGAAAGAATAATGATCGACGGAAGTATGTGAGAAATTTTAATAACAATTTACTCGAAAAAAAAAAAAGAGGCGGAAGTATTCGGTCGTCTCTTTCCGTTGGGAATAAGATCGAGGGCAAAGAAGAAGGAAATTCCGCCGGTGTATGTTCGAGTGAGAATACACATTCCTCGATGTAATGCTAAATGGTAAAGAAGAAACGAAAAGAAAAAAAAGGTGGAAACAAGTCGAAAAAGAACCGTCACGATCGCGCGACGAGGACGATCTTCGCCGCCGTCTTCGTCTCGCTCCACGTTCAATTCGGCGTCGCCATAAAAATCAGCGCTTCACAGTTTAGTACACATGCAACCGCCCATGCGGTTGCGACAATACAATAAATTCCCCTCAATTGAACTCAACCTGACTTCGTGCTTCCACGCCCAAAATGTTTACTTTACTTGCACAATTTCGGTATTATTACATTTGCGAATAAATAAGCGCGAGCAAAAACGGCGCGCACAAGAACAAAGCGAGTCGAGAATCGGTCGACCGTTCAATTAAACGCGAAATGGACACTCGCAAAAGATTCCTGTCGACGTTTCTTTCGTCTTGTTCGTCTCGCATGCAAATTATCCCTGCTTCCCGCCCGGAATCCTTATCGTTTTGTTTTTCGCTTTTTTTTAATTTATGAAATAACAGCACGAGATTACCTACTTTTCCCTTTCTTTTTTTTTCCATCCCTTTTTCTAACACCGACGGCTCCCTCAAGCAATATTTCGCGGCGGTTAGTAACATTCGTTCGCGTTATCGTTATCGGCGGTCGCGTTAATTTCATTAATTACAGAATTCTCCCGTTTCGAATTGAACGAGTTAATTAGAAACAGAAATGTTTAGTCGGTTGTTTAGCGGAATTCTTTTTAATTGCGATAAGAATTAAATTCCGCACTCGCGTGCGATAAATCCGTCAGATTCAACGCGTTCAAAAAACGCGGAAATTGATAGTTGCTCCGTTATTTCAAATAGAATGATCTATTTTCTATTGCGTTTTTTGGATTTCCCATCGAATTTATCGGAAGTCGCCAAATGTACGGTTTCCCAGTTGTTAATCTTTTCCCGCAAAATTACATTTGGAAGCTTCTGCAAAATCGCACATATCTCCGGAAGTAATTGAGATGGAAAGTTGAGCATTTTTGACTTCGTTTAAGCACGAAATCGCGATGAGTTTGCACTGCTTAAAGCTTGTTAAAAGTGGCACTAGTTTTGATTTGCGGACTGTCAAAGCTTGGCATTTTCAGAAGTGCATAACTTTCTTTTTAATAGAACCATTCAATTTTTTTTTATCGCTAAGATGGGGAAAATCGCTCTCTTTGGATCACATTAAGTTAACATTCGGCCTATTGTCGATGGCTTTCGAGTTATTTCCGATTAATTGCTAATTAATGACATAATAATCCAAATAAAAGCAGAAACAAATGAATCTCAATAATATTCGTGTTAGAATTTCACTTTTTGGCGTTATTCTTCAGACTATTCAATAAAACATTGAACATAGGAGCAAAAAATTATATAATTGGGGATTAAATTTTGTCATATAAATAAAATTTGCCCAATTTTAAACAAAAAAACTTAAAAAAATATATGATTCCGTTTAAACAAATTAAGTTATACGCATTTCAAAATGTCAAAGTTTAAGAGGCCACAAGTCGTAGTTCGCATCACTTTTAATTAATTTGTAAGCCGTGTCAAATCTGCGCCATTTCATACTCAAGCCGAAGAAAGTTCGACGCTCTATCTTACATAGTTCTGGAGATATATGCAATTTCGCTGAATCTTTCAAATGAATCTTTTACTGGAAAATATTGAAATAAACGTGTAGCATTAATGAACTCCCCTAAAAATTCAATGTGGAATCAAAAAATGCAAAAAATATTGCTATTCTATTTAAAATAGCGGAGCAAATATTAGTTTCCGGGCATATCCGGAAGTGCGCCATCTTGCAGCATACTTTTACGTTGTGGTTTTTCCGAGGCAAAACTTTTTCGTCAAACACTAATGGTCCCCCGAGCCCGCACCATTGGGACACCCTGTATATTATTTTCGCATATGAACGTGTTTAATCGAAATTTGGCGAAATGTCGTTGTCAAAATTGCACTTTCCATTGCGTTTAAGAGGTTAGGACGTAGCAACACAAATGAAGAAATGCAATTCATCAATTTTGTATAAAAAAATTGCATCTTAACAGATAAGAGAATTTGCAATGGTCAGTACGTGCAGAATAAATTTTGCAAACTTTGTTCGAAAAGTCTCGAGCGCTAAATTGTCAAAATACACAAGTTTAGATGGGGACTATAGAAAAAGTGCGTAATATGCGGGATGGCAAAATATTAGGTCGGTACATTATCCGCCGTTTTTGAAAGCTATTTCTTAGGCAGTTCGCAACACAAAAATTTATCGTAAACACCATTAACTTATTAATAAAGGTCCAAATTATCGTCCATTTCAATTGCAACCTGCGATTTGCTTGCTAGGTGGCAAATTCCACGTGTACAAAAGAGCGAACACTTTGCAAGTTTGCATGCCGTTACATCGATCACCAAGTAATAAAAATATTCCCACATATCACCATATAAATCGTTCGTTGAAAAACTATAATAGTAAAGTGTACGAATATTTTTATTACTTGGTGACCTACGTGAGGGCATTCGTAGATGCAAATTTTTAGCTCTTTTGTACACGTGGAACGGACCACTTAGCAAGCAAATAGGAGGCTGCAATTTATTAAAAAGTTGATTGTGTTTCCAATACATTTTTTTATTGCGAACTACTTCAAAAACAACTTTCAAAAAACGGCGGTTAATTATGCACCGACCTAATAAAGCGGAGCGTTATTTCGACGTTTACGAAAGTCGGGGAGAAGAAACCAAAAAAAAAGGGAGATCGAGAAGAAAAAAAGGAGCAAAAAAAAAGAACGGCATTTCTCTTCGAGACTTACCTCGTTGATGTGCTTGTAGGTTTTGATGAGATCGACGCTGAGCTTCCGCAGCGGAGCGTGTGCCGGCTCCCGAAAGGTGTGCGGTATCCTCGCCTGCATCGCCTGTATGTCGACGGGCGCCCCGCTGTTGTTCGGCGGCATGCCCATTTGATCGTCCGACACCAGCCTTCCGTAGAGCGGGACATGCCGTTGCCTTGACACCGTGTCGCCGCCGCTACCGGTCACCGGCACTGCAACGAAGAAGGATAAATGCACGATGTTAAATATACGAAGAAAACGGCAGCGAAAAGTCGATTGTTAAGCGAAGAGAACGCGAGGGAGAGAAACTCGCCTTCCTCGACAACTCGTCGCTCCTTATCGCTGCATTTTATACGAAGCATCGTCACATCCATCGGGAAAAGAGCGGGCGGAAAAATGAAATGGCAAAACGTGCCGATTTTTTTTTCAGCAAACTTACTTCAAATTAATGCGCAATTTTTCGCGCCGCCCGACAAGAAAAAACGCAAACTATGACCGTCGAGTGTCGGCACTACCGACGACTGAGCGCCAATTCAATTATTTCAAACGTTATTATAAATTGTTTCCTAACGAACAAAGACGATTTTTTTTGCGAGCAGATCAACTTTTAATTTTAATTTCGAAGCGAGACAAAGCGAAATGAATCAAAGCGGAGGCGTAGTAATTACGATGGCGCGTCGCTCGCCTTTTTTTTTCTGGTGGATGCGCCGGGCCAAGTGCACGCCATCCTCCGCAGCAGCTCGCAACGAGCCGTCTTCCGCTAATGTGCTGCAGCTATGCGGTTGTTGTTTCAAATTAAATGCACATCTCCTGCTCCTCTTCATCATCGTCATCTTCTTCTTCTTCTTGCATGCAAGCTAGTGGCAAAACTGCGGAGGGATTGTAATTGAACGAACAGAAAACCTTTACGCGTTTAACTCCGGTACCATTTTTTTTTCTTCTTTCTTTTCGTCGCTTCTCCGATATGGTTTATTATTATTAAATCAAAGTTCGTAGCAAGTGCTTGCTCGCCTGCTACCAAACGATCCTTCTTGCTCGCTTCTATAATTTTGAACTGTTGCTGAAGTGAACATGGTGTTCGCACAGATTTATTACGTCCCAAGAACGACCTCTTCCCACTTAAACGTTCTTCTTTTCTCGACCCGACGTTATGCTTCGCTTTTTCTTTTCGTCGTTTGCGAAACTCTCGTCCGAATCGTCTTTTAATAAACATAGTTTTCCAATAAGTCTTGCGTTTACGAAGTCGGCAATAATCTAATTGATAAGCGAATTAGGGCAAACTTTATGACTTACGCGCTGCATCGCGGAGATCGAGAAGTTGCCGAATGTACGGAGGGAGCGAAAAGTATCGGAAGGTAATAATTTGTATCGGCAGTATTGACGTGAAACTTCGTTCGCCCCGTAGTTCTGTTGCTCGCTGTACGCGCGATAGCTCTATTAATTTAAGTCGAATCAAATTATTTCTAATGCACCATCCATCTCTCCATCGTCCATTTGTTTGCTAATTTATTATTAGACGCCGCACGTTTGCAAATAATACGTTTTTAATTAAATAATAAATTGTCGATGCGAGGTGAGCTACCCTAATTCTTCGCATTGTCTCTTCAAAACGTTATGTTCTTTAATTTTCAGCATGTAAAATACGTTTAAGTGCACGCGTTTTTCTCCGTTTGTAACGCATTGTTGGTAACTATAAGCAATAATAACATTACAAACGATTTAACAATAAAGTATTACCTCCATAAATTGTAACGAACCGAGAAGAAGCAAGAAAGGGGAAAAACTGCGGCTTTTCCGCGCTCGGTCTCTCTCTAAACGTTTTTTTTTCTGTCGGTTGAAAAAAGTATCGAACATCGGAGAAAGAACGACGCGAAAGAGCGAGCGATCGAGAGCGAGAAAGAGCGCAAAGGTAAAACGAGAACGTTCACTTAACCTAATTCGCTTTAATTCATTTCCATTGTAATAAATAAATAATCGCGCATAAATAAATTTATGGCAATAAGTATTTTTACAAAGGACCGATTCGAGTGTACTGAAAAAGTTATGGAATAATAATGACAATGATGCTGCCGTTGCTGATGAAGAATGAGGATTTCCCTTCTCCGTTCCCTCGCTTTTCCGGCGGCGGCTTTTCCCGCGAGCGTGTGTGCGAGGAAAATTATAGAGACGAAAAAGAAGAAGAACATTATAAGCATCGTTAACCGTCGGCTCCTTGTATCGAGTTACTAAATAACCGGCGACGTTGGCGACCAGACGCATAAATTCCGACGCTTCGGGCCTTTTTCCTGCTCCCTCTTTCGCCGCCCCCCCAAGTAGGAAGAAAAGTACGGGAGAAGGATAAGACGAACGCCCCAAAAACTGCTATCTACCCCTTTGCACAAGAGAAAACCGAACTGAAAATCTTATCTATGCAAACAATGCGACAAATAAATTAAAAAAAGGAAGCGAACAGGAGCGAATCATATCGTCCGTAATAACATATCATTGTGCGTTATTGTATTATTGAACGCATTTTGCGCAAACCAATTCGCGAATTGTCGATTTTCTCTCAAGTCCGCATTGTACGCGAGATTAAGGAGCATTTTTCGCTTGATCTTCTCATCCCGATGTTACGCTTTATAAATTAATTTTGCGCAGAGCGACGCCGGTTCATTTCGAATTCGGATTTTCGCGTGCGATTTTTGAATTATGCTTTTCAATAAAGCGGCCGTCACAAGCGCGCTTCGTCCGATATTTAATAATATTTTGATTGATGCGAAGTGATAAAACCAGCGCGAGAAGGATGGGTTGGCAAACAAAAAGAAACGACGAATTGTCATTACTAAAACTACTAACTATCATTGCGATGATTTAATATTTATGAATTCGAAAAATTGTAATCCAACCGCGCAAATACGTAATAACGTTTTATTTATACGTTTCCAATAATGGAATTTAAATGCGTTTCAAATTTCCCTCTGCAACGAGCTAAAGACCCCGCCGCGCGATTACGGTAATGATGATGGTACAACAATAAGTTTTCCGGTTGTAAATCTAAATCGAATCAGACGAAGGATTCGTGGCGGAGGATCCGTCCGCGCATAATGTAAGCGACCGATAAATGGCGCGACCCCCTTTTCCGTTCGCTCTCTCGAACGATTAACTCAAACAATTCTTCATAAATCTTCCAATAGGACAGCAATAAATGTGCGGCATGAGAAGTCGTCGGCGACTTTCCGCTCGGTCGCAGCGTTTAATTGCGTTCGCCGGCGAGCAGAAATTCGTCGTGGTTGTTGTTGGCGAAAAGAATCGAAAACGGTGACATCTTGACAAAGCGGCCGCGTCGCGGAAACAAAGTGGCACTCTTAACTAGATGCAACGTGCATTTTACGCGCTAGCAGCGCATAGATAAATGAACGGAATATGTCATTACCGTTGGCTGGTTGCTGTTGTTGTTGCTGTTGTCCTCATGCAAAATAAATGCGACCATAATAATAAAATACGCGAACGAATGCGCGTATAATAAAAGATGCGCGCTCTCTCCTTTCCTCGACTCTTCCGTTTCGCGCTTAGAACAAGACGGAGAGCTTCAAACGCATAAGCAAATACGAAGAAGACGAGAAAACAATTTTAATTTCACAACTCGTTGACCTGATGATATAAGTCATAGTCAACCGTAAAATGCCATCATAAACAAGAGTGTGCGACGGCGATGGTGCGGGAGAGAGAGAGAGAGAGAGAGAGAGAGAGCGAATGGAAATGGAGAAATCGGGCGATGGAGATGGGAAGCGGACCAGAAGAATTATATATCCGTTTATTATTACGCGATGCAGCAGATGAAGAAGCGGACGTGGCGAAATGATGTGCGTGCGTGTGCGGTCCGAATTGCGTTTTAATAATGCGTGCAAAAATGCCGCAAAAAAGAAGGAAGGGGGAGGAGGAGGAGGAGAATTAAATGCTTCTTGTACGTAGTTGACGAAAACTTTACGAATTAATTCAAACGAAATTACTCCTAATTTAAAGTACGTTATATTAAGATGATGGTGGAGGAGCAGAAGAACAACAAACAATGATAATCATGTAAATGAGTCCTCTCCACCCCCCCGGTTTATGGTTAAATAAATAACCGAAACTCCCAAGTAATAATTAAGAAGAAGGAAAAAAGTGCTCTTAGTTGGGCGACCAACTACTAAAAGAATGAACGTACGAGAGAGAGCGCGCGATAGGGACAAATTGGGGAGTTTAAAACTTCCATTTACGATAATAAATTTCGTGGAGATTAATCTTATACCGTTTGAATTTATTGTAAATTATTAGCAACAATAAATTGTTATTAATTAATAATAATAACGTGGCGGTGTGGGTCGTTGTTGCCGCCGCCGAAAAGTTGCTGCGTATCACTTAATTTACGGATCCGGTATTTTAGCGATAGGCTTAACACGCGCTCGCATTTAAAAAGCCGGACTACATAATAATGATATTAAACCGAAATGAAATTATTACGTTGCACGGCGTGCGATTTCGTTTTATTCGTAATAATTAATTGGTTGCGGGGGGCGAAAAATGCACGCGCGGGCAAAAATCAAATTAATCCTTTAATTGTGCCCGCGTATCATTGCGAAGAAATTTAATCATCCGACCGGCGGATAGATTGCGCCGATTTGCGTTGCTTAATTTATCGTCAATTTGCAAATTGAAGGCGAACGGAGAGACGTTTGCTTGACCGAAAGGATAAATAAAAAAGATAAATAGAGACCGGCTGATCTGAGCGAAACAAGAAAAAGCAGGCGAAGAAGTTAAAAGGAGGACGATGCGATGGGAGTAAAGTAAGATTTAGGAGTTGTCCGTTTGTGCAGTAAATTTTCAAGAATTTCTTATTTGTGCATGTCCATATACGTACATGTATATGGGAGGATATAAATGAACGATGTCTTTTGCGAATTCTTTTGGTTCATTTTTTCCGTCTCTCTCTCTCTCTCTCTCTCTCGCAGTGCATTTTTCAGTAAAACCAAATTAACGAAACGAAATCTTCGGTTCAATTTTCCCGTCTCTTTCGCTCTTCTTCCGGCGAGCGGTTCGCGTATTATCGAGGACGAGGAATATAAACGTCCTAGCGGACTTTTCCTATTTCAATTTAGATTTGGCCTGGTCCATAAGATATTTATTTTATATACGTTTCACTATAAGGCCAACAATAACAGCAGCAGCAACAACAACAACAACAACAACGGCCAGTATTTATTACGTCTTTTCTCTTGGTAAAAATTGAGTATAACAATGATGATGATGATAATAAATGGAGTAATGTGCAGTATTGAAAGGACGAGCGTGGATAAAAGGAGACTTATTATTACTGCTGCTGCTGCCACATTATGTTCCGTTCCTTAGTTCGTTAATTAAACAACAAATTGTAGTCGGGCGCGGAAGAAACGGGGCGAGAGTTTGCGAGAAGAAACGCAAAAGTGTCGATAGATTGAAATACGCCGTCGAGGTAGAAATGTTTCGTGACTCGCGTCGGGAAAGTTTGCCGAAGAGGCTCAATCTTTTTGTTCTCCGCTCGGTTAAACGCCGATAAATCTGCGCCCGTCGTCACCGCGAAAAGATGATGATTTCCGTCTTTTGATCAAAAAGAAACGTGCGGCGATAAATTATTTCGTCGATTGCATTAGTCGCCCGCAACTTTCCTTAAATTACGAGCCAATCTAAATAAATCCCGGACTCTATTAGGGAGCCTCCATTAATTCGATTAATATTTATAACGGAGATAAATGTTAACGCGAGGTCCGAGAATGGACAAAATAAATAAAATAAATGTGTATTTATCATAAAAGTTCTTCTAGGTGGAGGACAAGAGCGGAGTGAGCGAGCGAGAGAGCGAGCGACAGAGAGAGAGAGAGAGACGAGGGTCCGTTTCTGGCAAAGAACAATAACAATAATATCGTGTAACAAATGGGATTGATCTAATGCGAAAAGTACAACTTCAGTCATTTCTCCTTATATTTACTACATGACTCGTATGAAAAATCTTGACAATGTCTAATAAGTTAAGAGGAGAAGAAGTCGAGGAGCGAATGGCAATAGCAATGCAGGGACAATTTTTTTTCGCTCGTGTTGAACAACTCTTCCGATGCTGCTGCTGCTGCTGGTGATGTAGCCGTTGTTGTTGTCTTATCTATCTCGCCATTATTACGAGTTGCAAAGTTCAAGATATAATATATACATTTTAATACAAAATAACGATCATAACAAAAGCATAAAACAGGTTCCAATTGCAGACGTGTTCAATGGCGCGCCGCGAACATTGCAATAATTTTCCACGACTGTTACTACTACCACTACAACCACCACAAACACAACTAGTATTGCACTAGAAACAACAACCAACAACAAGAACAACGCTAGATCCTGGAGCGGGCGAGCGAGCGAGAGAGGGCGGAAAAAGAATCGTGCACGATTCATTCATTCCAATCCGCCTATTATTTCTTTCTTTTTTAGCTTCCACTTTTATTTAATCCGAATCTGTTCGAGTCCAGTTTCGAAAAAAAAAAGAATGAACGAGTTTCGAATTGAAATAAATGCAAATAAAGTTTGGATTAATTTTTTAGTCCGCGTATGACTTGCTCTCTTTTTCGAGAAACAATATTTGTAGAAGCACAAGGAAACGTTACGCTGCGAATGGATGCCCCATGCACTAATAATGAAACATTGTTATCGCATTAGAGTGCAAATAGAAAATTAGGTCGGTATTAAAATTTATTGCAGGCGAAAGACATAAATAAAGCAATAAAAAAAAAGAGGGCGGAAAGAAAGAAAAGTCGCAACCACTACAGACAGTCCCGTGTAAATAATAAATTTTAGGGGAATCAATTACGTTTAATCGATCATTCATATAGTTTGGCTTGTTAATAATAATTTTTTCTTGTCTATGAATTATTGAAATTGATAGAGTTTCGGGATGATGATGATGATGACGGCGACGACGAGGAAGAGGCGGAAATACGACGATAGCGTGACTCAGAAAATTCTCTTAAACGTTCGATTTCCACTTTTTCTTCGTCTTCGCCCCAAAACCCATCCTAAAAATATTTCTCTTATAAATGATTCAATCCGGAAAGCGCCACGTGATAATAGAGATATTATGCGTGGCCGTTTTTTCTTCCGTTCCTTCGCTTCCAACCCCCTATTAGATTATTATTATTATCACAGTGGATACTATTATTACTACCACTAAAACACACACTAATCGAACTAACAACATTCTACCAAATTGTTCCACTTCTTCCACGTTCCTCCACGTTAAATCGACAATTTTTCCACGAATCTTTTTTCCTTTTTGTTCTTGCCCCTTTGCCAACGTTCAGAAATTGTTACCCACCTAATTTTACATTCTTCTGATAGCAAATCGCAGGGAAACGCAGGGAAACCGTATTATAATGTGGCGGTAACGGTGAAGATTATTCTGCTCATTTTTTTCTTGCCTTCAGCTTTTCCTCTTCCTTTTTTCGCTTCGTTTTCATCTCGCGTCCTCCTCTTCTTTTTTAATATAATACACATTCCCATCCACGTTAATACAATCACGAATACGTTCCAGATATTTCCCCATCGCGGTCCCTTGTTCCTCCTCCTCTCTTTCGCACACACTCATTTCTTTTGCGGTATTATTAAATAAATTTGATTTATTTTTACCCTCGTCTCCTTCCCGTTTTTCCTTTTCCTCTCTTTCCCCCGCGCGCATACCAACAGAACATGATGAATGACTTAATACTTTGAAGATACGTTACGTATAGATATTTATTACGTGTTTGGACTACAAATTACCTCATTAACCATTTATATATTTGCCTATATAATACGTATTATTGCATTACGCTCGCCGTCCCCGTCGTACGGGGGGTTGCAAATGAAATTACGAGGAATAGAAAATGTTCGCTTACCGTCGCGGACGAAATAATAATAATCAATCATGTTCATCATCGTCGATGGCTATTAACGCACGCATTAATTGCCGAACAAATCGCAACTAAACTGATTCGTATCGGTCGGCAGCCTTTTTATGCATCGATCGCAACGATCAGGTAGATAGATGAGCCCTTTAAACTCGTCCTAACGGACCTTTTGCGAAAATTATGCAAAGAAAATGGGTGAGGCCATAAAGTGTTTAAGATAACAAATAAATTAATTAAAATTGCATTTGAAAGACGACGACAATGAAAAGTACGTTTATCGCATGGTCTTTTGCCTATTATTATTCTTGTTACAAAATAGAATGTAATGGAGCGGCCTTGCAAAAATAAATTCTTTAATTATATGTAACTAAGTATAATCTACCTGCTAATAATAACGTTATTTCGAAAAGGAGAAAAAGATTAACAAAATGAACTGAAAGAGATGTTTTTGTAATTTGTTCTGCGGAATATTCCTAGATATTTGCGGGGGGAAAAAACGGGATATCACAAGAATACGTGTTTGTTAACGAGCGGAATGGAACAACGTCGGTGGCTACTATCGGAGATAAATGTCATTTTATAATTAGCCCGTTGTTAATTATTCGCATTCCGATTGCCACTTAGACATTTATCGCTGATCGCAATGAGAAGGAATTTCCATTTTTTTGATTTATTAATTACAATAACGACGACGACGATGATTGCATGTTACCCATAAAAGAATAAAACACGGTGACTCACTCGCACATAACAATAAAAGGTCTTCGTATATATTCTAGTTGAAAATCAAAATAAATGATTATCCTATTATTATAATTACCGAACGAATGAAAAAGAGTTTCGAAAGTATGTATTTTTTAAAAGTCGGAGCGTAATACAAATTTATTACCGACCGACGAAAAAGTTGTGTAAGAGTGATTAACATAAAAGTTTTTAATAGTTTTAATACGTGTAGATATTACGACCAACTACCACCTCATAATTACCGTCATTATCGCCTACAAATGTCCAAAGATGCGGCACGAAAAGAAAAATTGAAAAGACCCTTTCATCAACGCATATAATCACAATTAAGGTATCCGACCCGAATAAACGAACCTTAAAGCACTCGGAGGCGAACGATAATTTCGAAAAGTCCCATGAAGGTTCTTTAGCTTCACCTGAGAAACTTGTGTTTGGCTTGTACAACTCAAAGTCTTCTTATGGGATGCAGCGTGAAACATTATCAAACTTTTAAAAATTTGATCCAAAACAAATCAAAGATATGATAGAGAAAACTCGGTTAATTTGTGTCAACTTAAGACATTTTCACTTTCCTATTATTGGCCAAAACTCAATGTTCTTTGAAAGTTAACATGTATTTTTGATAAGGCCCACTTCAGATAAAGGGCGAGCCATCTTTTTTGGGCATGGTATTTTTTGTTTTATTACCAGAATGTTGAGAGGTCATCCTCAAATCTATGATTAGCGTTAAAATAAACACAAAGAAAATTGTCCCAACTTTACAACATACGATTACGTAAGTGCAGATTCTTATGGTGCTATTTTCAATTATAAGCTAAAAAAGAGTTACTTTATAGAAGTTTTCTAATGTTTACGTCGTATTTGAACAATTTTCCAACTCGTTCTTATGATTTTCATAGGTCACGTGTTCAAAATAAGGCCCACTGCAGAGCTTTTTAAACACTCTTTTTCTTTTACCTCTAAACATCTACTTTTGTCACTCTGTACAAAATTACGTGGACAATCTAATAAACTTCCAGTAGCCGATGTCTGTCAACATTTCCGTCTTTTATTATATTCGATTGCAAAATTTCGACTGACTCTCCGTCTCTAATTACACACGTGTGGCGTGTGTGTATATACGTTATGCGGATAGAATGTGATTAACAATTAGTTTAATGTAATTTTAGTGAAGGCAATACTAACGCGAGATGTATAGCTGGCGAATTGTGTTTAGCAGATGGTTTGCCGTGGGATTAGAGGAGGAACCAGGCGAATATACCGCACATCGGGATATGATTCTCATCTTCTGCCTCGTTTCTTCCCATTCACCGCATGTACGAGGGCCTTTCAATAAACTCTGGGTGGAAGTGGATGTTAAGACAGAAAAGTAGTTTTTGAGGCTCTCTACTTGGATTTTCCCCAATTTATAAAGTTTCTGCGCATTATTGAAAGTCCCTCGTATCGCGTTTTAATAACGATCTCGCTAGATCTACGTCTGGAGCTTGCATATGATAAGATGGTACGATATTGGTAACTTAATTTTCTGTTGCTGCTAATATATACGCAAGCGGATGAAGTTGAAGTTTGCGGCGCAAGTTTTTCTCTTTTCCCATTTTGCAACAATTTTCCCGATGCCCGCTGGTAACTGATTTAATGATCCATATTACGTGCGCGTTAATTAATTTAAAATCTTACTCAACACCTATTACGTCGCGATCTATTATTGTAATTATCGTTATGATGACCGTCTTTCTATTCGGTGACTCCGTATTGTCTATGACGGACTCTCTTCAAGGTAGCAATTTCCGTTTAAATTAGTAAAAACCGTGCGACCGGAGACATTCGTCCGTTTAATTATGAATTAGGCTCAGTTAACATCATCATAACGACGTAAACGAGGCGAAAACGGTTCCGACGTTTGATCGTCGTCGCTTAAGCGCTGGAGTTTTGCGTCGAAAATCTCGAATAGAAACGAATTCGCGACGTCGAATGGAGAAAAACGAAAACAGCGGCGTTGATCTTGATTATCGTTATTATTAAGACGTCGTCCCGAGTAATACGTAACGTGAGATGGCTGGGCCGAGATAAAGGAGGCCATAAATCTGCGTTTAGGATGAATAAATAAATTCATTAAGAAGATTGAATTTAAAGATTTACTTTCGTTATTATCATCATCATCATCGTTATTTCACCTTTCACGCCCCTCTAATATAGAAACAAATTACCGCCACGCACGACAAATAGCACTTTAACCGTCTAAAATACAAGTGGAAGACGAAGAAGAGGAACGCGCGAACGACGGAGCGAGAGAACGAAGCGAAAGGAAAGAAAAAATGGATTAAGAGACGTCTTTAAATCATTCCAACTTTCAGACGGCTTAATATTTAATTTGATGCTATTCCTTCAGTAGTGGCGGTAGTAATAATGATAAGATAAATTCGTACGGACGATTTATAACGAATTTTCAATTACGAACGGAGGGAAAGTCGAAGAGGAAAAAGAGCGCGTCTAATTAAATTGTTTTTCCTTTGCGTTATTGAAGCTAACACATAGGAAGGACGTTGGATCGAAGCAGATAGAAGAAGAGGATTTATTAGATTTTTCTCTTTGACGAAGATCGCTCGATATACGACTCCTAATAACGATAACAATAATGAAGACAATTTGAATTTAATGAAGATATAAATGTTTTATTAACATCTCTTACGCGAACGAGACGTCGAGATGCGAGTGGAGGACGATTGCGGGGGAAAGTGGGAGCAGATGAGCGACGTATCGTTTGATAATGGTTAGTGTGGAGGATGGCTCGAGGATGAGCAATTTAACTCTTCTTCTGATAGATAGATGTTGGAATTTTTGTTCAGCGCGACCTTTATTGACGCAGACAGTTTGTAAAGTGGTTGCTGGCAAAAGAGGCTGGGGGATGAGCGAAAGATACAATCGGAACATCGCGACGAACTTATCTCGACAATAATTTCGCTCTTAAGCTCCGGTCGAGTGTCCTCTTCCTTAAACAATTATCAAAACGAATGCGCCGCGGAATCAATCGTCGGGACGCAAGACGGGAATTACATAACCAAACTGTTGCGTTCTCATTTCTTTTTCTCTTCGAGTAATGGCGTTGCAGCAGCGGCGTCGTCGTCAGCGAGCGAGCGAGCGAAACGATGCTTTGAATCCAAAGTGGAAATTATCAATTTTTCCCTCGTCCTCCGGTTTCCGCGCGAAAGCAAAGAGCGAGGGACGAGGGAGATTCGAGTTAATATTTAGTTTGGTAACCAACTATTTCGCAAAGTCTTGCGAGCAACATAAATTTCGAGTCCGTGTATAAGCGCTCTATCGAAACCGATCAAACTCATACATTAACTTTAAGCGTTATGTGTGTGCGCGCGTGTGTGTGTAACAAGTATTTTCCGATAAAATTCGTCTTTTTGCATTCGTACGTTTCCCCCTTTCGATTTTTGCTTTCTTTCGTCCGCCCCGCGTCTGAACGCTATTAGGGATTTGGCAATAAATTCGTAACGTTATTATTTGAAAATTTGCAAAGTCTCGTCGATATCGATAGGAAAATTATTGTTGTTGTTGCGAACAGACATCAACATGTTTGGTTTATTCGCAACGGCGCAAGACGGAAGTGTCGTTGCATAAAGTTTGTCGACATGAATATTAGCACCTGTTCGTTGCAAATTGTCGTAAATTTTTCCGAGAAACTCACTTTTCAATTAATAAACCGTTTCCATGCATCGAAAATAATATGCATTCGGAAACTTTTGCCGCTTTATAAGAGAAAGATTTACAACTGCGAGAACTGTTTTGCTTCATTGCTGCGCCCTTTTTCTTTTTAATTTTATTTCGCTTATCCGAACCCATCGAACGTGTCATTTTACCAGTCGCCGATATCGGGTTTAACCGGAAAATTCGATGCGAATCGGAAATCAGCTTCAGCGGTTGCAATGTTCAATTCTATCTCTTGTACGAGTAAACCACCAACACACAATCAACCCACCGACGTCATCATCGACTAAATCGAATCTTTCGATCTTCCGCAAAAAATTCTCCACTTGCGCTAATTTCATAAATATTCCTTGAGCATCTGCAAAAGTTGCTCTTGGTATTACGATCAATTAATTTAAATGCGAATGCTACGAACGAAAAAGAGGAAATTCCGTTTTCTCTTCTTTCTTCGCGCGAATGGACGTTGTGGCGAGTTTTATTGCGAAACGCCGCTATTTAATTGTTTATAATAAGATATAAAATTTTAATTTAGTTGTCTGTTAGACGGCATTAAATGCACCAGCGATATTAATAACAAAGCAAAGAAAACGACGACGACGACAACAACAACAACAAACAATAACCGACAACAATGTATTATGATAAAATTCCATAAAGTCATATACTAAAATTAAGACATTAAACTTTACGATTTGTGTGTAACGTTATTATTGTTATTATTATTTACAACATAGTCAGTCGAGCATCATCTCATCATCAAGATCTTCCTGTTTGTTTATCTTTTCCTCTCTCTTCCTCTCCTGCCATTTTTGCTTGATTTTTCCGTTTTAGTGGTCGATGCAAAATTAAGATTACCGCTTAATGTCTCTTTTATGTTTGATTCCTCGAGTTTGACTACTTTTTCCTCTAATAAAGCCCGCTTTCTTTGAGAAAGAATAAAACCACTTATTGCCAATAGAAGCCCCACGTTAAGAGGGAAACAAAGCAGTTATCGCGTGCAATGTTACGAAAGTATGCAATTTCTTTTCCGCGATTATCATCGTCATCGTTCGCTATCGATGGATGGATATTTTATTTACGTCGAACCGGCAATAATTGAGACGTCCCATCAACTTTTTGCTCTTATTAATAAAACATGCAGCACGACGTTAATAATAACGATTTAGTTGCACGTTTCCGACTTAAGTAATTCTATAAGCTTCGTTCAAGAATAAATGCGATTGGTAATGGCGATAATAAAAGCGAAAATTCCTCGTCTCGTGACATCCCTCATTTTTTTTTTTCGTTCTAAAAAGGCTATTTAATTACAACTGTTTAAAAAGTTTTTTGCGCGAAAAAAAAGTATGCAGATTCATCATCAACATTCCATTCCTCATCATTTTCTTTCCCCTCGCTCGCTGCTGTCACCGTGCGACGGTCTCGCTCTTTCGCCCAACACACACGCGGTCTCCTTAATTGAATTCGGAATAAATCGAATGGCAATAACTTTTGCAAAACTTTTTGCAGACTTTTCAAAACGATAAATTTAATTATATTCCCCCGGATTATAACGTGTCGATCAACATTTATTTCTCTCGCGAAGAAGCACTTGATAGTTCTTTTCGTCGAAGAACAACGAATTCAAACCTATCGAAAACGATAATAAACGAAAAAAAAAAATGCTGCTCATTTTGAGAGAGTTTCCGCGAGTTTCGTGCGGTGATTTCAAAAGATTTGCGCTCGTTAAAAAAGGGAAGAAGTAAAGACGTCTTAATGCTTAAACCTAATTCACTTACAACGTCTAGTGGTGCTCGAAAACGTGTAGTTACCTGCAACAGAAAGAAGAGAAAAGCACGAATGCATGTTAATGAACGCAAGAATGTTTCCTGTGAGAAAAGTGAAAAATTAATGTTGCCGCCGACCGACCCTCTTTCCCTCCGCGCCGAAAGAGTTAAATGGTTAACGGTGTCAAATTTCAAGTAGATGCGGCGGTTGCAGTAGCGAGCATCAACAAGTGATCTAGATATCGCACGTGTTAAATTTCAGCGTAATGTTGAGGAGGAGGAGGAACGCGAAAAAAAGAAGCAGCGAAAATGCAGGAGAATGTTTAACGAGTGGAGCAGTTGCAACTTTCTTTCCCCGTGGCACGAAAATGAGTCGGCATTAGATAAGGTCGCCCATTCCGCGGGCCGCATTCATTCCACCGCCGCTGCGGAAGAATTGATAACATTAGTTTGCAGACGCTTTAACGTAAAATATTCGCAAACATAAACGTACTTCTTTAGCGCCCGCCGCCGCCATTATCGTCGTCATCCTTTTGAATCGGGTCAAAAACGTTCATTAAAAAGGAAGGGAGAAAGAAACAGGCGAACGTTACCTTAACGGCAGTTAATATGACGGTTATGGCTCTTACAACAACTGTCTCGCGCATGCATTTACGGTTTAGCTAACGAGGAATTATGGCCTCGAAGAAAGGAGACGAAGAAATGAAAGATAAAGGACGGAACGGGAGGACGCGTTACCACCGACTAATCACCGCTAATTCCCCCGATAACATTTCACTTACGACAGGAGGAAACGTTGGAAGGAAAACGGCAAACGGCAAACTTCAGAGGATTCGCAAAGAAGTCGCTAATTAAGATGTCGATTGCGACGTCGATTTTCGTCCGCAACCGCGACCGACGAAATTCGTTTCGATTTGATAACCTCGAAACGGTCGATAACTATTTCTCTTCAACTCTCGCTTAACAATAGCGGAAAATCAGAAATCGCAACAGTTGTTTGTGGCGTATTTGGCGGTAATAATAGTAGGGATAGTGGAGAGAATGCGGTGGGTCGACGCTGGCGTCGGGTGGCGATCGTCGATCGCCCATCCGCCGTTTTCCTACGTTTCTCTCCCTTTTCGATTGCGATTCGACGACCGGCGGCGTTAAGGTCGCCGTAATAGAATCGACGCTCGAATGCATCACTATGGCGATGTACTCGAGAGGTCGGATAACGTCGGTCCGAAGTTACGAGAGAAGAAAAGGACTTTTACGGAATGATGGATTTCTATCTTTACTTCAATTTCTCCTCCTCTCGTTGTTCGGTGCGCGTCCGAAGATAATTCCCGAGGATTCGATGGAGGAAAAGGAGGCAGAAGACGTCGCTGCCGTACGAAATGTATTATCGCGAAAGCGAGGGACGGAGAATTATCCGATGCACCGGCATCTCGAGGAACTTAACAATGAGTTTAAACGTTTCGTTTTTCGACATTCTTCGAATCGAACGGGCAAAAGAAAATAACGCGAGATCCGTATTGTTACGCGCGGAATTAATAATAAATCCAAAATGTCGCCCCTCGAAGCCTTGCACCGTATCCGTGCATCCGGTTCGTTCTTTCTTTTCGGCGAAACAAACGTAATAACAATAGATAAATTACAGGTTTACGAAAACTTTTACCGTGCTATAACGATTATTTCGTCGTTCCCCCGCGTTACGTAACGACGGGGGCCGCATTATAATTGGGAAAAAAGTATTAGTTTAGTTTCGCGTGAAAGTGTGTTATTAGTGATAACCGAGCGGATTCTTTCGCTCGAAAGCAAGAACCAAAAAAAAAGAAATACGGCGACCAGCCGCCGGTCGATCGATAATATGGAAATAAAGAATCGTTTAATTAAAGGGCTTGGTCTATTAAATACGTGTGCGTCGCTTTTCTGCCTCATTTTTTTAAGGAGGGTACGGTTTATTAAGCATCAGAGCAACGATCTCTTTATTGCTTGTATCATTATTAGAGTCAAGTGAAGAAGCGTATTACTCCAACCGCGCACTTCAGCGACAAACGACCAGCGGCTTTGTGTCTCGCGCCCATCGCCGCCACTTTGGCAGAATAGGATGATCGATTAGTTGTAATTCTTTAGCGAAATTTGCTTCTTTTTCGATTTCCCCGCGGTGCAGCATCGTTCTAATTGCAAGTTAAACGTGCATCGTCTTCGGTACAAACCGCGGCGAAAACGAGATGGAAGAATTTTATTCGCAATGAAATTTACAACCGCAATTCTTTTTTATCATTAACGATATTAATGGAGGGCGCAAAAAAAAACGTATATCTCCACCCTCGTATAATTTAATGGCTTCGTTATCTCTTAAACATAATAGAGTCGTATTGTTGTAATTGCCGAAGTATGGAAAGACCGCAACCGAGCAAAATGTGTATTTAAGAACTAATTCAGCAGCGAAAAAAGCTCTCCCTCATTTTGCTCGCAATTAATTCCTTCGCGTTCAAAACGAGTTAATCGCGACATTTAAAGGGAATCAATTAACCACCGTATGTCGAAGAAACGTCTCGAACGTCTCGTCGAATGCGTTAGGACGTCGGCCAATTTCTTTTGCGAGAATCCGAGACGAGTCGCGAGTTAAATAACATCGTCGTTATTATCATTGATAATGTGTGTAGAACATGAATCCGTCGAGGAATAGGGAGGGCGCGCGGAGGGCGAATAATCGCAGTTCAAGATATGTTCCTTATTATCATACGTTTCCGGCCGTTTATGGGCGAAGAAATAATTCCTCCGAAAAGGCCGTATTCTGCGAGTATATTGTCGGAGCAATTCATTCGATACTCCCATTCATATTTATATTGTTGCATTATGCGAGGAAATGTACGACAAACGGAAATGGTAGGAAGTTATTTATATCGCAAGATGTTGTTCTTAATCGATGCCGCTGATTTTGCTATTATTTATTTTTTTGCGCAATAATATCCTAGTTTTTTTAACAATTTCCGAATGGACCATCGATTTCGCGGATCCTCATCAAATCATCATATTGTCGCGGTAATTAATGATTCAACGTGATTAGAGCCGTCTCTCCCTCGAACCTTGCCCTTTAACAGCAAAAAAAAAACTACTGACGGATGACCCAATTTATCGATTGTTTTGTTTTGTTCTGCCGCAAAAAAAACCTTTTTAATTGGGACAAAAATTTCCGCTTTGCAAGGAATTATAATAAATTTCTCCCTTTTCCATCCCAGCGCCCTTCATATTCCTTTCATGTACGCTGAATTTTTAACAGGTCTAGACGTATTTACGTACACGAAGAAGTACATGTATATTTTAGACAATGACCCTCGTCAAAAACCTTTTTCTGCATCGTCGTCGTCGCCGCGGCAAAGAACCTTGAAGAGTCGGTCCTTTTATTGCGTACGACGACGCACACGCTATCAGCAATAATAATAGTGATCCCCCATAAAGCTTTTCCGTTATTGTTCTACGGCGCAATAATTACGTGGCCGCGCTTTATTAACGAGGCGAGCGAACCGTCGACGAAAATCTGGAGCATCGGCGAAAAACCAGCGTTAAGTATGCACGGGGCGTAGTTGGATTTAGACCCAAATCATTCACGACCTCTTTTGCCACTCTTTTCCCCCGTCTCTCGCTCGCCAAAATAATCGCAATTTTCCGATAAATAAACTGGGGGTGCGTCGGGAGAAATTTGAATTCCGCGACTGAAACGGTGTAAAAAGGCAGAAAAGAAGTAAAAGCGCATGACTTCGTTACACAACAACGGTAACGATCAAGAGGATTTTTTTTCTTGCGCTCTCGCTCGCCCATCTTATTCCCCACGACGATTATGATGACGATGATGAGAGAAAGAGTCTGTGTGTGTGTGTGTGTGCGGAGGGGCGAAATTTCATCCCTTTGTTCCCTTTATCCCACCTTCCGCGTGTTTCCCTCCTCCCGATTTCGCTCCTCATCTTTCTTTCATTCGCTTCTCATTCTTATTACCTTAAGAAAATGATTAGGTAATCTTACAAACGTGATACCCAGAGACTATTACTAGCGCCCCGTTCGCTCTCTCTCGCACTCGCCCTCGCATAACGCGTGTCTCTTTACGTGCATTGTCGCGAATTGTTAGTGGATAGTTGTTGCTGCAGGTGGGCAACAGAGAGAGAAAGAGAGAGTGGAGGGCGCCGCTATCGATCGCGCTGAAGAAGAAGGAGGAAGAAGCTGGCCGACGATGATGATGCGGCTGCTGTTGCTCCTGCAGCAACTGTACCACTACTACTACGATAACCGTTACTGTTGCCGTTTCCGACCGTTTCGCCACACTCTGCAAAAACGTCTGCCTTCGCCTTATAAACGCGCTCCTCTTCGCACGCGGCGGCGGCGACTCGCACGGAAAACGTTACATCTCCGCCGTCTCCCGATCTCCACGAGTCGTTTTTGCGACGTCGTCCCTTTTTTCGCCCGAGCTCACGCCGCCATCGCCCTCGACCTATCGCGCGCTCTTTCCTTCCCTCCGCACGTACCATTTCAAATATATTGCGCATTGGAACCCTTTTAAAATTTTCTTCCTCCCCGGCAGGTCTTTTTCATATCCTCCACTTTCATTCTCTCTCTCTCTCGCTCGCTCGCGCGCGTTCTTTTACCTATTTTCTTTCGCGAAATTGTCGTCAATTCTATTAGCAGACCCCCATTTTTATTATTATACAATTCCCGTTCGCGCCCTCCCGCCCCCGAAGCGGGCAGACATTGTAGTTACGTGTGTACGACGATCGTTAAGGTTTTTATGCGATTATTTAGTTAATTTAAAAACGAAAAAAAATCATCCCTTATCGTTGGCGATTCGGCGTCTGAAGAGGTTTCAATTGTAATCGATTTCTTCGTTTTCCTCCAACGAAAAATGAGCGTCATTGCTGGGGAAGAGAGCTGAGGAACGGTTCATTCGAGAACGTCATCTGTTGTTATCTGTTCGAACGAGGCGAACCTGTTTATTATTTTGTAACAAATTCCGGTAACAATGTGTACGACGTTGAGGTACGTTGTAATTTTAATCGCACGACGACGACGCGGACGACGTTAAAACGTGTTCGTATGGAGAACGAGTTTATTAACAACGAAAACGGCAACATTGACGTTCTGCCGCGTGTGTGCGACTCTCCATCCTGCTGCTAATAATAATGAACGGGAACGGGGAAAGATGACGAGAATTGTCTGTCGCCGATTCATTAAAATCCGCTACTGGTTCGCGAAATAAATTGCCAATAAGTTGCACAAAGTATTTACTACGACAACAACAACAAAAAGTGTCATTAAACTCGCGTTATTAGAATTAATATCCATAAACTTATGCTGGCTGTCTAAGCAACTGGGAACGGTTCTTTAGTTCTTTTTTTTTTTTTCATCTTGCGAATCGCATTTTGCAAAGAGTGGCGGACTCGTTTCGGCCCGTTGTTGTAGCACTTTTGCAGTTGTTGTTTGCGTGCGAAAAGCTTCCGATGCTTATTTATCCGCACAACATTGATTTGTGCTCGCGGCTAAATTCACAATGAACTTAAACGTTTTTAGCATCTTACAGGGGGCGATAAAAGTTAACAAGTCACTGGGCAAATTGCAATTGAACAGCGTTTTACTGTGAACCTAGCTTCAGAATCTCATTCGATGGCAAGTGGATGACGCCAACATTTATTACAAAAAAACGCATGCTATTTGGTTGTTTGCGAATTCTTGCCTCACTCTGTATGTGCGACAAGAAAGAATAACAGCGGGGAAACGATTTTTAATCTGCGATTGTTTTTGCACTCTCCCTATACGATCAGATTTAACCTACATTCCCTATGCAACGTTGGAGAACAAAAAAATTGCGAACGGCTTCGAGTGTACATAATTTCGAAGGGGTGCGAAAAAGTGATAAAATAATTAGGAAACGAAATGATAATGACAAGGACCAATTAAAGGCTCGTCTTCCATTGTTCCATCAAGTATTTACGTACGACGGCGACAAGGAACGGAATTCGAGTGGCTGACAAGTGGCCCTTTATTTAATTTTTTTCTTGCGAATTGTTCGTCGAGTTTTAAAACGTCCGGAACAATTTGCTTATTAACAACGAAAAACATTCAAATGACCCAGTCATGTCACGGTCGCCGCTTTCTTGCAAGTATAAATAAACATTTTGTGCATACGTAAATTAGCCGAGACAATTATTATAATAGCACGAGTAAGAAACAATAACGTAGACGAACAACGGCGAAAACAACAACAACGAACGCATTCGCCGTCCATTTTCCGCTGCAGAAAATGCAACTGCCCAAGAATGGCGTAAGAAGACGGAGGCGGAGGACAAAAGCGTCGATGCAACAATGCAATTTCTATTATTGCTATTAATAACAATTTTCCTCGCCGCTTTCTCCGACTCCTTATTGTTATCTATCGCTTGCGCAAGAACGAGCAAACGCGCGTTTCGTTCGCTTAACAAAGTGCGAAAGAGGCCGATATCGGAAAATAAGAATACGCTCGCAAAGTTTACTTTTGTTCGGCCGCATTTTATTAGTTAAAAATAATAACAAGCGGATCGCTTAAAATATTAACAAGCGATGGGCGAGAATCTTCGGCAAACTCGCGGCGTAGATGTTTCGATGAAATAAATAATCGATCGTTTACAATATTTTGCCAATTTGTGTGCGAAACGGGACGAATCAATGCAACGACGAAATATGTTTTTTTTTTCGTCGGATTTAAATTCGCCGACAACAATGAACATCGATTGGCGCAAGCGGCGTCGAACGAAAATAAGGGCATTTGCATAAAACGAAAATTATGCAAATTCCATGTTAATAGTGACCCCCGCATTAAATTAGAACGTTTTTCGCATCGATGCACCTTCGCGCGGAGGTGCACGTTGCGACGTACGTCTCTTGCAAATATAAATTTTCGCAATAATGTAACCCGGCTTAATGGATATTTTCAATAGATAATGATAATCTAAATATAGCAGCACACGCCGGAGCGCTAATAAACGTTGTTGTAACCTTACCTGTCAATTAACTTGATGCACTTTACTACTTACTACTATCACACTATCGCTACTACCACCATCATCATCATCGTCGACATCATCAGTAAAATTACTACGAGACTAAACGTGGACCAATGGATAGATCATCATCATCATCGTAGCGCCGCTGCTACTGCTGGTGACGACGATGATGCACTTTATGTGGACCAAGAGAGAGAGAGAGAGAGAGAGAGAGAATCTCCTTTCCCAAATTGACGTTTGATTTGATCGAATGAAATGTACGTTAATTGATCGCAATTCGTCTTTTCGCGTGCATTTTGGTTAAAATTTAATGCAAAAATGCTGGCAAATAAAGTTTTAAAAACTTTCGGCAACAACTCTCGCAGCGCTAACGCCATAGCCTTAAATCTAACGCCCTTTACTTTAGCAATAATAATGGGACGAATAATTTTTGCACGTCGCCCTGTTATGCAACAAACTCTTTTTCTACTCCGTTTAACCACGGAGTACGTGCATAACAACGCAAACGCCCCCTTAACTAATATGCATCTCTCTCTCTCTCTCTCTCTGTGTATAATGTGTGTTATGTATAATAAATAATGCAGAAAAAACGAGTGTAATGCTTAAATTACCGTAAAGAAGTAGCGCTTGTAATAATAATGGGCGATAGCTACTATTACCGGTGGCGCTTCTGATAATCGTAACAACGTTGGCGGCGGCGGCGATGGTATTTCGTCCTCCTCCACATGTACAACATATGAATATGAATGGGATTTTAAAATGCGTTCGGTTGCATAAAGGAATTCTAATATTCATCTATTACCGCGTTATTATTACGCCCCGTTCATGGAGCAACAAGGAGGGCGCGAGGAGAAATAAAACTTTTCCATTAAGCGCGCTTAAATAGCCGCCTCGGCTATGTTTCACGCTGCCAAGAAATCCAGGAAGAGACGAAGGAATAATGTTATTTTGATGATAGGTTCCATATCTGGCAAGTTATAGAAACCAATTCATCAATAGAGCGATAGGAGGAGGACCCCCGTTCGCAATTCAAAAGAGTTTCTTTTTTCTGTTTATTGGAAAATTTATGTATTAAGAAGAACGAGGAAGGAGCGGAACGGAGAAGAGGAAGAAACGAATCGTTTACAAAGTTTTTTCTTCTTTTCGGTCCTAGATATAAATTATTTTTTCTCCGCTTCCTATTAGATGTCGAGGAGGAGAAGAAGAAAAAATCGAAAAAGAAATTCCTCTTCCTCGTCTGCCATCATAAATAATTCCCTTTGCTCGCATCTTACGAATATCGATCTTATTTCGCTCCTCCAAATTGGCGCATCTTTAATAATAATAGTAAAGATAATTCTTGCACATTCTTCTTCCACTCCCGTTTCTTCCGAGGAAAATAATTACAAGTGTCTTCATGAGCAGTTCGTGCCGTTGTTTGTTACTATTACTCTTTCGCCCTCGATGATACTTGTTGAACGCCACACAGAAGAACATAAACTATTATCTTAATTATGATCGGCGAGAGCGAGAGAGAGAGAGAGAAGGAATCATGCCATTTGCCTTAATTATGGATCATTATTATCCGCATAACTCTCGCCCGCAAAACGTTGGAGAGGCGAAAAGAAGCGAGCAGCAGAAGACGTTTGATGGCCGCAATAACAATAACGATAACATTATTAATACAACAATATTATGGCAAGAGACGCGAGACGAGGAGACTTTATAGCCGACACATTCGTGAACGTAAGTCGTGATCGATTAGATGTGGCGGAACGTGGTGGAGACGATCGTTACGACGACGATGACGGCGGTGGAAGAGCGAGAAAGAAGCGGCAAGAAGAAGAGTTCGGGAAAAACGGGACTGCATCGGAGCGCGTTGAGGTAGGTTAGTGTTCACATTGCGGATAATACGGGCGCATGATTGACGCGACCTGCAATCGTTGCACTGGCTCGCCGTTATTACCATCGTCGTCGACATTATTATCATTATTGCGTCTCCCCGTCCGTACGTATTTATACGTACGTCTGATTGTTGTTGTTGTTTGGCCGCGGTCTCGAACTGCTCAATTAATACGCGATGTTCTTTGTTTTAATTAATTGCGATGGATCGAATGGAAAAGGTTCGGAGCGGGAAATCGTCGTGTCAGCACGTGGTCGGACGTCGAGGAACTTCGATCGACTCGATATTAATCGTTGGGGTTTTATTGATTGTCAAAACCGTCGTCGAGTAGAACCTCGACAATCAGCAGGGAAAAATATGCGAAATTCAATTATTAGATGTTAAAGGCGAATGGGAATTAACGTCGTCCGAAGGGCGACGACTTAAAAATAGACCAAAACTAAATCGTTGCACCCGTTCCTTAATACTGTCAACGCCACAAAGGAACTCTACATATTTGCCGTCGTTCGCATCGAAATAACTCACTCTTGGGATCGGATCCACGGACACGCGTTGAACGCATATACGTGGACGTGTGTATTATAAATACGGAACGACCGACATTTTTCGTAGTGCAAATTTATTTATAGGAAATCCTTGATTCCCACCGCTTTATTTAGCAATTCACAATTACTTCTCGTGCCGTTTCGTTCTCCGGTGGCAGCCGCTGCTGACCACTCACATACGCGACTCGCAAGAATGTACGGAGTGTACGTGAAGGATTCAGTAAACTTGACTTAAAATTACAAAAGACGACAAAATTTTCGTGCATAACTTCTTTTTTTCGCGGCTCAATTTGAACCGAGCGGATGTTATCGGATTCGGAATGACAAAATGCATCTAATTAATGGGATTTTCAACAAAAAGCAACTTCAGCGACACAGAAATATATGATCACTTGGGCGAAACAACTTAAGTCACTTTAAACATCTGAAAATCTTTGCGAATGAACTTTTTGTAATATCAGGTCATTAAGCAGGATTTTGAGAAAGATGTTATCTATATGACATCAAAAAAGGCCAAATTATTGCCTATCACAGTTTGGACTTGGTCAACCTTTTCAAAAGTGTCCTGCAACATTTCTTGCAAAATCCTAAGAAATATGGAACAATTGGTCGTCCATCTTTTCTCAACGCGACCATCGAATCTTACAGCGTCTGCAACCCCATGTTGAGGGCAATACGCAATTGTGGCGAACTAGTCTATCGTTATGAACGAAAATTCGCAAAAATATACGAATTACGCTTTGCGAATCTATGCGAATCGTATTCTTAAGTTAATTCACGATAGGGCCGCATTATCTACGAATTATTAAAACTTTCTTCTCGCGTAATTTTATATTTCTTAGCGAAATTTCAATTATTTGCAATGGATTTTTGAAGCAGTTATAAAATAAAAAAATGATTGAAAATCGCTCTATTTCGATGCATTTTCTCATTCTGAATCCAATAACATCGGTCGATTCAGATTGAGCTACGAGAAAAAAACGTTGTGGCCCAATATTTGTGTCACACCATATCATCCTGTAGAGAAAAAGTTTTCCTCGCCCGTTCAATTTCCCTTGCGCTCGAATAAACGCCGTCCTCCCACGGTTTCGGTTAGACAAGTGTTCCTTGGTTTCTTGTGCCACGCATTTAGGCGCACGGAAACGTTGCTTAGAAAAAAGAAAATTGTGTCAAACGCGAATAAACGTGTTGGTAGCGTTCCGAAAACGAGAAATTAAAAATAAACGATCGCCGCCGGAAAATGGTTAAACTTTGATCCAAAAAAAAAACACGTTTCCCCGTTGCTATTATTACGCGTCGTTCGAAGGAAATACATTTTCGAAAAAGAATCTGAGCAATTTTGTTCGATTGCATTGAGAATAATAGCAATTTCTGAGAAAGTCGCATTAGATTATTGCAAATAAAGCAATTGCAACAAAATGTGGCGGTTAGATTTGTCCTTCTCGTGTGCGTAATTCATTTGAATAAAACCGATGTATTAATGACATTTAAAAGTAAGATTTCTCGGTAAAATAAAAGAAGGAAATTCGCGAATTAGACAACAACAACAACGACGACGACGACGACAAAAAAGAATAATGGCAACGATTTGAGTCAAGGACTTATTTGGCATTTTCTCTCTCTCGCTCCTCCACGTTCCCTCCTTATCCCATACACACGTTAATTAATTGGTTCGGTTGTCTTAAGCATTATTCCCGGCACTGACGCATTTCAATTCCATAAAAAGTCTTCCCTTCTTTTTTGCGAACTTGTTATAGTTTCTTTTTTCGTTCGGGGATAAAACTCTAGTTAGTCATCGACTTCCATTACAAAAGGAGAAATAATCAAGATAATCCGCAAGAGCGAAAAAACGGGGAAAACAAAGACGAAGAATTTCAACGTACACGTACGATTTTGTTGTCAAGATGGAAATCTAAAAGTACTTCTTTATTATTATTACCGCTTCTTCTTTTTGTCGATGGCAGTTAAGTGGCCAGTGGTTAGCGGTAATAAAATGCACAAAACCCTATCGTGATAGGAAACCATCATTATTTCACAAGTAGCCGCCGCAGTAAAACGAGAAAGATACTTTATACTATCATCGCAACGAAGAATCCGCTCTCCTTCTTCCGCACGTAACATTTCGCGAATTTCCTTCGCTTCGCCACGAACATCCCTCGCCATAAATATTCTTATTATTTAAATGCGAAAATGGGCGTTTTTGCATACGATTTAATTGATTCTTTATTGCGTATTGTTTCAGCAATCGGGCCCCCTAAGGCACAAGACTTTATTCAATTCGCTACGAGGCGAACGTTCGACGAGGAAAAGAAAACGATTAAGATCGCCGCGTGCGATAGATTAAAAAGATTCAATTAATCATTCATTATCGAACGATTGAAATTATCGGAAAAAGTCCGGCCGAATGACTCGAGGTACGAGAGCTTTATAAGCTTTACAATCAGAAACGAGTAAAGGAATGGCAAAATGGAGAGAAAAATTTGCTCCAATTTCTCTTTGTTGATAAATACAAATAATAATAATTAAAAGGAATTTTTCGTGAAACTAGTTCATGTAAAGTTGCCAAGAAAGAAAGAAAGGTAACGAGCGATCGTCGTCGTTACCTACATTCTGCCGCTTATTTTTAGCTTATTAACAGGAGAGAGAAATAGAGAGAGAGAGAGAGAGAGAGAGAGCAAGGAAAAAAACGAATCACTTCTGTACATATGCGAATTTATACGCAAAATTGTCCTGTTCGATCACTCTCATCGCCCAAACTTTTAACGGCAACGATTTATTTATTTTTTCGCTTACTTTTAACTACATATACGAAAAGAATGAAATCGTGCCAGTGAAATTCTCGCTGGCACCGTCCGACTAATAAACGTAATGCAATTTAATACAACTCCCCGCAACCTACGTCAATAAAATTAATAATAATAATAATAGAATGCGTACGAATTTGCGAAAAAGAACTTATTTTTAAATCGCCGCTAAATATAAAAAAAATCACATCTAATAATACACGGATTTTCAATATAGCGAATCATCTGTAACGAAATCGATAAATTGAAAATCATAATGAAAAACGAAAAAGAGTCCGATAAATTTAGAACACTTTTGATCCATTTCCCGGATAGATACAGATTCTATTCGCGATGCCGAGAGAGCTTTTATTTGATATTTAGTAATAATAATAAAAAAAGAAACGGGAGAAAAAGCGTTTTAGAGTCGAAGAATTGAATTGATCAAATGTAGGCTGCGAGGCACCAACTAAACGAAAAAAACAACAAAATAAAACCAGGTACGAGCGAAGAATCTGACTTTGTTCACGTTTCATTAATCGCACAATTAATTAGCCGGCTAATCCCATTCGATTCGATTATTATTATCGTTATTCTAATCTCGCCACGTTTATTATTGACTTTCTATTCGGATGAATTATAACAGAAATTTTATTTCAAGTCGCAATTTAATAACGCTTTACGTCTGAACGGACGTCTAGTTGGAACTCGATGGAATTTGTGTCACAGGTAACCCGGAAGAAACGTAAGAAGACGAAAACGAAGGAGGACGGCAAGTTTTGTAATAATAATAACAGTCGTGAGTTTTATGAAGGCAACGATTACACGAAGAACAAACATTGAAACAAACTTGTAAGAGAAGAAGCCGCACGATCATCCGTTCACCTGCGACATTTACGTAAAAAAAAACAAATTCTTGCGAATCGCGAATTTAAAATTTCCGAAATAACGCAGGAAACGCGGTTTAAAACAGCGCGGAAAATCTGTTTCGACGATGGCGATGGAAACTATTTTAATTAACTTCCTGCTCGCACGGAAATTTTAGAGGCCAAAAGGCGAGTCGCCCGGTTTTTCTTTTTTCATTTCTTTCCTCTTCACCACAACAACAACAACATCAAGGAAAAAGGCAAGAATATCCGTGCAATGCCGACGAACACTTGCCGGTTGATTTTACGCAGATATTTGATGCAAAAAAAGGCGTGCAATCTTCGTCGTCCTCGACGCTTATTTAACAATCAACGGCGTTATTTAAGGCGCGCGATAATCATCACCAATTTCCATTTCGATCTTGAAGATTATCATACAGTGCAAATAACGCGCGTTGCACAATTAGTAACCGGGCTACCCAATTCGTTTTTTTTTCTCTCGCGAAACTTATATAAAAAGCAGGTGCAAAAAAAAGCAAAACCGTACAACTTCGTCACAAACACATTGCGAAAAAAAAACGACCGCGTCGTACGAGTGTGTGTAATAATCTTGTCTGTTGCTAGGCCGATTAAAATGTATTACGTAGGATCTATCTATTCTACCTCACACGACCGCACAGCTAATACACCGCCGCGGTAAGCGAAATGTTAAGTGCTTCAGTTGCCGGCCTGCATAAAATAAGAATTAACTGGATGGAATAGGTGCGATCAAATGCGAATCCAATTGAAACGGCAAACCGAAAATAAAGAAAAAAAAACAGGGGAATCAAATCGGATACATCAAGTGTATACAGGGTGTCGCAATAGAGAGAAAAGTTTTCTCTGGGTATGGACTACAAGATGGCGCACTTCCGGATATGCCCGGAACTGATGCTCGCTCCGTTATTTTAAACGGAACGATCTCATTTTTATTGAATTTTTGGATTCCTCATCGAATTTCAAGCGGCGTTTATTAAAACACATGCCCAACAATAAGATGCGCCGTTTCGACGTTATTTCAGTGTTTTTGCGAAAAAATTGCATTAGAAAATCGCATATATTTCCAGAACTATTTAAGATAGAGAATTGAACTTTTTTTCGTTCTTTTAAGCAAGAAATGACGAACACTGTGGTCTACTTATTTTTAATTGAAAGTATTACTGACTGCGATTTGTGGCTTGTTAAACTCTGACATTTTCAAATGCGCATAACTTAATTTTTATAAATGGAACCGTATATTTTTTATTAGCGCATTAGATGCAGAAAATTATCCCCTTTCGATCTTATTCAGGTAATATGCGGTCAATTCTTGATGGTTTTTGAATTATCTGCAATTATTTACATTTATAGAAGTTTTTTGCATATTTCCCAACAAATTACTTTAGAAAGCACGATACAATTGAAGAAAACAATGAGCTTATTAACTTTGTGTTAAATTGGAGAAAATTTTATTTATTTTCATGAAAAAAATTACTTTCGGCTGGATAAATTAACATTTTAAGGAATAATCGGATGAATAGCTTAAAAAAAAATGAAATTCTAACCAACAGAAGTATAACTCAAAAACCGTCAACAATAGGCCCTTAATAATAATAAATCGGCCCATCTTAATGTGATCGAAGGAGAATCGGTTTCTGCATCTAAGGCCGTAATGACAATTAGATGGTTCAATTTAAAATTTAAAATGTCAAAGTTTAACAGATTATAAATCAAAGCCAGTTTCTCAAACCAAACACATTTTTGATAATAATTACAAAGACGAAACATTGTAAAGCGCGGTGAAAGAGGCACAGGTTTTTAAAATATTAATTGTTTATTATAAAATATCAATCAAACAATGGGCCACTTCCACCACCTTCTTCAGCGCAAGAAGAAAGTTCGCAATCAACCACAAAATGTTAAATATCTTAGAAAAGCTCCGTCGTTTAGTGTAAATAATGCAAATAAATTAATTAAAAAGTATGTGATTGTTTTAATAAACTCCCTTTAAAATAACGAGGCAAGTATCAGTTTCCGGTGTATCCGGAAGTGTGCCAGTTTCCCGAGAAAAGTTTTTTTGATTCCAAATATTTTTCACCGAGCCCACACTATTGGGACGCGCAGTATAAAGGTCATTAAAATATTCTCTGATCCGTGCTGGGGCGAAGGAAAAAAGAACGGAAAATGCGGGGCACATCAAAAAAGAAAACAATTTTTCAATAACAACGACGGAGGGAAAATCCTTTTTAGAGATTTGCATAAAAATCGAACGCAAAGTATAAAAGAATTGTAACAGGGAAAAACTCCCCCGTCATCTTGACTACAAAAATCACGGTTGAGCGATCATGCAACCATAACTCTAGCGGCTGCGGCTCCGTTGACCAATAGAAGAACCTAATAAGTCAGCAGCAGCTTTGAAACCAGCAACATGTAGTTCATATATTTTTTTTTGTGAGCGATCGCAACCAAAAAAGAGGGAAAAATAAAAGAAAACGTTATTCGCGCCACTCGAACCGTCTCGTAAGTTAAAAAGTCATAATAACAAGATGTAGATGAGGAGAAGAAGAAGAAGGAAAGCGAGACCTAATAATATAAATGAAAATAAAAATTTAAAATTATAATCATACAATTAGGATACGCTATTACGTTATAATAGAAGCAATCTGCGATATTGAAGACAAAGACCTTTTGCTTCCTCTTATTTTCCGTCTCTCCCTCGACTTCTTTCTCCCTCTTGATAAAAATTATTATAGCAGCATTAATATAATTTACGTGGTTTAAAATGGCGAAGACTCGCAACGTACGACCATGAAGCAGTTATTAAAGGAAATAAAAAGGCGATATCGAAAATAAAACGCAATTAGTTGTTACATTAAATCCCGTCATAGGTTCAACGTAATTGTAGTCGTGATCTTTCTCTCTCTCTCTCTATTCTTAGATCTATTTACTCTCCTCAGAAATCATAGCGGTACGAAAGCAGCAGCGACGGCTAATTCGGTCCTTCCTATATCTGCACGAGACACATCCCGAGACGTTACTGATTGAATTTTTTCACCGATTGTCTGAACAATGATCGCGTAGCTAATTGCATCTATAATAGAATCGGTCTATTTATATACGGAGCTGTACTCTAGCGAAATTCGATGATTAAAATGTTCGCTCAATTCCAATCCCTTTTCGTTTCGCTTTTTTATTAAACACAATCACATTTCCTTCAAACTCTTCCTTCTTTTCTTCGCCTCTTCGGCAAGAATGTTTAATTTTCAGTCGAATCATTAAAACTTCTTTCGAATTCTGCGAGTGGAAACGTATACAGCGCAGTGAAAAACATTTCGCAATCTTGTTGAAACTCCAAATGGCTCGCTCGATTGTCCATGCAGACATAAGAGTCTATTGGAGGGTTTAAATTCTTTCAAGTTGACGGGGAAAAAATTAATTAGCAATTATTTACACGGTTTCCTGTACGTTTTTTTTTCTTGGCACGTGTGTGACCCATATACGAATCGTACACGTAGGAGAGACACGTATGAAGATTAATGATCATTATTAAAATATCACACTTTTTCGCCTCCCCAATTAAAACGAGATTAAAAATGTTCATAATTAAAATAAATAATAATGTGCGTTACTTGCACTAATTTGTTGTTATTCCAAATTGAAACGAAATTGTTTTTTACGTAATTAGAACGAAGTGCATATGGAAAGCGAGGCGTTCTTTTTTTTTTTTTTTTTTTCGTTTGCAATTATTTTCGTATCATCGACTGGTATCCGGAGCGTTAGTTTGGCAGAAAAGTGCAATGTGCAAAAACGAAAACCGTATAAAAGCCGGCGAGTGACTGGAACACGTTCCTATTGGATTTAAATTGATATTGACCGACCGCAAAGAGGGAGAAAAAGAAGAGCGACGGGGAGAGGAAGATTCGAACTAAAGTTATATGAACCATGATACACGGAGAGAGCGAGAGAGAAGATTCCCTTCAAATCCCATAAAATTTACATAACAAAGTGAAATGAAGTTGTTTCCTTATGTAAACAATGAAGGTACCTTACCATGTATACGTATCCAAACGCAAACGATACCCTCACGTATTTCATCCAATACCATCAACCAAGAACAACAACAACAACAACAACATCGTCCCGTCATCAACAGCGGTACATGTTTGTCATCGGCGGCAAGGCATCATCATCATCATCGTCAACGAGGGTGAAAGAAGCGCGGCGAAGACTGTTTAATGTTTCATTTCGTACTTGATGATGATGGTTTAGCAAAATAAAGAGGCAAAAGAAGCAAAAAAGGACAATTTTTCCGTTAAAGAAAACGCAAGGGAAAAAGAAGCGATTGTTATTACAACAACCACTATTATTATTGTTAAGCCGCTTATTTAAGTAATGTTACATGTAAAACGTTTGTTTGCCAATAGAGCGTACAAGCAAACATACCTTTTAACCGTTACCGCACCGCACACTCGCATATACAACAGCAACACACGAACACTTCTTAACGCCCGCCCGATGATGATCGTGGCGTACGATTAATATGGAAATAAAGGCGAAATGCATGCAATCATATAATGGGGAAAAGTCGTGGTTGGGGCAAAAATGGAAAGAGGAAAATCGTAGCGAAAAGCCGGCCGCCGCCGCTGGATACATGAAAGTGTATTAATAACGTACGACAACAACAACAACAACAACTTGTTTCGTTTTCATTAGTATTGCCGCTTTTCTCATTCTTCCTTTTTTTCCCTCCTTTCCCTAAACTAATACACCTGTTTAACACACATTATTTTTAATTAATTAGAACGTGTTAAATTTAAATAATTGATAACGCGATTTTTATTTCCAGGCCTTTCCTTGCGCCGCACATTCGTCCCCGGCGAATCTAATTTTGTAATCTCGTTAATAACGATCTTGTGTAATAACAACAACAACAATATTTTTTCCTTTTTGAATTAATAGAGAACGATTTTAAATTCCTTTTCAATTTGCCCGAACGATGATCTTTATTGTTTGTTAATAAGCGAATCGAAAGTACTCGTTAATTACCCCCAAAAAATACACATCGCGAGGGTGGTTTGATGAATAACTTGTTTCGTTACATAATATGTTAAATGGCAGAGAACAATTGCGGTTTTAACGACTATTAATTAATTCTTCCACCTGGAGCCTTCGAAGTCCGAAGCACTTGTGCCAGCGTTCCGCAAGCTTTCTGATTCTTTTGCAGAAGTGATTTCGTAAGGACTAACATAGCACTCAATTTCGCTCTCTATCACTTTGAGCAAATCTCTTTCGGCTAGTGAAGTTCGGAGTTTCGTGAGCAGATTCTTTTGCTTTTGCCTTCTTTCGCGAGGCTTTTTCGTGTGATTATGCAAAATAAGATAAACTCATTCATTTCAGATGCTCGCGGTTTCTAACATCAAAAACTTTATTGGCGATTTCAATCGTGACTGCTGCTTTTAAAGCTCTAGTTCATCGATGCATTTCGAATGCTTCTTGTGCCGGTTTAAAACTCGTTCGCCCAAAGACAAACGGTTTCATAGGAAGAACATGCGTCGCCCAATGAGGACGGCATTCGTTTATGGGTTTTTGCGCTGTTTCCCCATCGAAAGACGCAGAATTCAATAACATTTCGAATCCAATTTTATCCACTTTGTTCGTCACTCGAAGCGCTTAAATTGAAATGGACTTTTAAGCAACTTACAATTGCCAGAATTACTAGCAAAATTGAATTTGTCTTGAAAAAGATGAAATTTTACGAGTACATCGCAATCTTTTCTTATCTCCTGCTATAACTATGCGAAACGAGTTATATATCAAACCGCCCTCGTATTTAAGTCAAAACCGGATTGGGTGCTGCAAGAAGCGTCCATTTCGTTTGCGCAAAAATTTGTTTAAACATTCGGCGCCAGGAACGTTTTCTTTACGCGTTCACTCTTTCCGTTTTCATTTTGGATCAATACCCAATAATTTTCATAATCGAATCAATCTCTTTTGCGAATTTATTTATTCCGCACCCCTAAACTTCGATACGAACGCGGGGAAATGGATGGAACGTGAAAGGGAGGCCCCGAAATGTATCTTATAACAATTCATATGTAAACGTTTTTAAGGAGCGAAAAGAAAAGATTACATTAAGCGTAAGAGGGATAAATAAAAATAAAAGGGAACGGCGTCGGTGGCGGCGTTGTGCCGGAGGAGCGAGCAGAAATTTTCCTCTTAAAAAGGAAATCCTTGAATACATTTCGTACTTTCTTTTTCTATTCTCGATCCATCTGTCTCGTTCTCCTCCTCCTCCGCCTCGCTGATACTGCCGCCCAGTTTTGTTTCAATTTAAAAGTTGAACAAGAGAACGCCATATGCGCCATTTACAACGAAATATAATATATCGCTTTCTTTGTCCGTCGCTATTTTCCCCGTTCCACTCGAACGAATGGTAAAAGCGAACGAATTATATTCTTATTAGAAACTCTTTGCGATTCGACGCGATAACGAAAATCCTCAAAGTGAACACGAATTTAGAGCGATCATCGGCGAAGCCGGTCTCCCTTCGAGAAACACGTAAGCTATTGCTCTATTTGGGCAGGACGGCTACTCAAAAATCTCGAAAACAGTTACTTTCGGCGAACCGTCGAGGAATGGTCGCGGAGACCACGAGGAATTTGTGCGTCGAGACCGAAGCGAACGCCGCAAGAAGTCGAAAGGTGGGAGTCGCGGCAAATGAGTCTACCTGCATCAAAAACCGAATCGATTTGCTTGTCTTCGTCGACTTTTCGAACGCACTCGTCTGAACGTCGCGAGAGACGCGATCGGCGAGTGGCACGAAACGGACGTGCACACAATCGCGAGACACACAAGACCAATGATCTGCAATATAAGGTGAAGAGCCTGAAGAGAATGCTCGGAATGTAACTGGTCCGGTCACTCACTCGCTCTTTATATTATTATTTTCACTAAACGCCGCTTTACACACACACACACACACGCGCGCGCGATACTCGACCACCCGCTTTCCGAGATCTCGGCCTCTTTCATTGCCTCTCGTTTCTCCCGGTTAACAATTTTTGCTTCTTCTTCTTCGTCGGCATCTTTCTCCTCGATTTCCCTCCGAAGAACAACCGGACCTCGTCGCATTTCAGCCCAAAGATCGGCAATCTGGCCGCGAGAGTTTGCGGAACGAAGAAGTGGAGGAGCCGCAGAAGCAAATTGCTCAAACGACCAGTAAACGGAATCGTAAACGAGCAATCGATTTTTTTTTTAATTTTTTTAAATCTTTTGAAATTTTGGCAGGTCTAATTAAAACGTTAATTAATCCGGTTAAACTAAAGGCAAAGACGGTTAATCAGCTACTTTAAATTCATTCCGAAAGCCAAATTGCGAAACCGAATTCGCGAAATCATGCCTCGTACTCTCTGCGTTTTCGCCGTTTTCTATTTGGCGTTCTCTCTAAACGCGAATAGCAAACATCTGGTCCGCTTTTATTATTTAAACATGCAAACGAAACGAACGCGCGCAAAAAAGGCATCGACGCGAAATAGTAATATAGGTCACTTTCTTTTCGGTGATTCAGTAATATAATATGCAAAAGTTAAATGGTAGAATAATAATGCGAAACGACGACGAAGAAGCGGAAGAGGGAACGAGGATTGAGCGTTAATAAGAATCGGTATGCGAGCGAATGGGCGTGAAGGCGAGAGAGAGAGAGAGAGAGAGAGAGAGAAACGGATAATCGAAAATCTGTTAGAGTCGGAATTATGCAATTTGAAATATTATTGCGGGATTGAAAGTGGCGAGGAAAAGGAGCGCGATGGCAGAAAAACAGAAAGGATTGAATCAAGGCGAGAATGCCTTAAACGGAACTCGTTTAAATGCCATTCTCATCCGGAACGTGTGAGAGAGCGCAGAGGAAAGAGAGCGATTTTACTTGCCTCTGCGACAACAATCGGATCGCAAAACTGGAATAATTCCGCGACTCACCTGGAACAAAGAGCGAAAAAAGCGTAAATAATCGATCGAATTACGCGGAAGGCGGCGATAAATTAAAAGGACGTGTAAATCTATTTTTATGCGATTTAATAACCGTTATTACTATAACGCACATTTCGTTAACCTGCCGTTCGACTGTTTCCGCAGCATCCATCTGCAGAAGGGAAGTTCCTTTCGTCGGAAAGAGGCGCAATGCGAACGGCAAGCGAAAGACTAAAACGCGGAAAAAGAGCGGACGCAAAACGAAAATAAATCCGGCAATAACAGAAGGACTCCCTCCCAACCCAGATGCGTATCATCCTGCACACGTTTCTTCTGGCGGTGATCGGAAACGAAAACGAAGCTTGACTAAAGAATTGGTGATATATTGCATTTTATTGGCATCAAAACTCTTCAACGCGCTCCTCCGCTCGTACGGTTCGGCTATAAATTAAATTCGCATCGGCGAACTTAATAAATATCGCAATTTCACAAATTTAATTAAAAAAAAGGAGTTGTTTAAAGTCGCAGTGAAAAATTCAAAAACCTCCGCCGCAGCAAACTCTTGTCCAAAAATTGTTTTATCCGGCGACACCGAATCCAATTATTTCGCTCGGCGGCGGCGATCGCTGCTCTTAAATCATTCGCAAGCGATTCTATTCCACTTTTTGTCGTTTTCCTCTTCGAAAATTCTAAACTTTTCCCCGGAGGAGAGCGTGGCGAAGAGAAAAATAAACGAGACGTAATGGTAATCAATTCTATCATTATAACGCACATCGGCTAATTTCAATTCCATCGGATGCGCGCCGCTCTAAATCATCGATTGGGCGGCACATGAATAATTGATAATTTACGAGCGTTACTAGAAAATTTATACACTTTTTTCGCAGACGATAATAATCGGGAAAAAAGGAGCAAAGTGCAATATATGCGATTTAAAAATAAATATTTATAATGCGAAATTGTGTCTGCGCTCGTTCTATCCGCATCCTTCGTCATCTTCACCACTTACTTACGCCTCCAACTCTTTCGCGATCGTAATGGCAGATAGAGTGGAAAACAAATACAAAGGAAGCGTGCGGTTGATGTATTAAGAAGGAATAATCTTGTTTACGAGAAAAATTGTAAACACGGACGAGAGCGAACGAAACGCGTTTATTAACGCCGCAAACGCGAAAGGAAAAGTGCGAAGAGAGCGCAATAATAATAATGCTAATAAAAATTGGTGTGTGTATTGTAACGGGTTTTATGCACATTGATTAATAATAATAGCAAATAATGGTAATGCCACCATCATAATAATAATAATTTCGCACGTCTTCCTCTAATCGCTGCACATTATTCATTCGCCCCACGTTTATTTATACCTTTGCGAAATAATATTTCTGCGTTTATTATCATAGCGGATTTTGTTTTATACTCTCTCGCGCTCGCTTTTGTCCATTGAATTGCAATCAGCAAAATAAATAATAATCATAATAAATTTCGCAATACAATTGCCGGATTGAAAATGTGTGTACCGGAAGAATGGAATAAATCGCGAGGCAGCGTCGAATAGATCCTTGTTTTCTCCTTTTGGACGTACATTATAGAGCCTCGACGAGATCGTCGAATTGATTTTAATTCGTTTTCCCGACGAAATTCGCAATAACAACAGATCGAGCATAACGGCGACCGTTCGTTTTTTGGGGAAAAAATTCGATCGGCAAACTTCTGCGAAAAGCTTCATTTTATGCGACGAGGACCGACCGCGCAAACAATTCGGACGACAAACAAGTTTATACGACTGCTCCACTCGTGCTAATCCAGTCCGATATTTCTCGATTTCTTTAATTAGATCCACAACGAAAAAAGAAAAACGGATACTTTAAACTTTCCAACGCTCGAAGGTTATTTTCTTCGGAAGGAGAAGGAAAAATTAACGTCATAAATAGATAACCCCCGGTACGTTTAAAAGAAAGTTTCCGATAAGGAGGAAATCGCTTTCCTCCTCTCTCGATCTCTTAAAAAAGAAACGATTTAACATACGTATAAATTAAAGGGTCGCAAAAACGCCAGCCGGAGGCGAAAGTGCGCGAAAAAGAAATGGAAACAGGTGGAAGGTGTGGGGAAAGAAATGTGGGCCTATTTAATATCGCATTAATCGTATATATAAAGAGGTCGACCCTTGAATTCGGTTCTTCGTTAATTTGGTTTTTTCCTTCGGCACGAAATCTCAAATTGATCGTTTAAGATGCGGATCCGAGAGAGGTACAAGTTAATCCCGTGCTAAACGAATTTCTTGCGTTTGTAAATTACCACCTCGAATTACCTTCATGAATAATTAATTAATACTTTCGCGCTAATTGCTAAACGCAACACAACAACAAGAACAACGGAGAGGAGGACGAAAAAAACGTAATTGAAAATTAGCGAATATGACGAGGGTCCTAAAACCCGAAACGCGAATTGCAGAGAATCATAATCATTTTTCAAATAATGAAGGCGAATTGAATTTGAACAGCAGGGGAAACATTAACGGTAACGAATTCGTGGGCCGAAAAACGAATTCGTTTTTTTTTATTTTTTTGGCTACCTCGTAACCGCGTGTAGATTTGCGAAAATAGGGCAAAAGCCCCTCACGCCACACTTTTATTTTCTATTATTTCGCAACAATACCTAACATTAATTCGCGCTCTTTTTTTCCGCCCGCAAACCGTTTCGCCCTGCGACGGTTTACATTTAAATTAATTGGCGAATGTGTTCAAACGAAATTGAATTCGAAATGAAAAATCACAAACAAGTACGAAAAAAAAAACACGCGGAGAGACTCGGCGGCAATGAACACGGGCGAAGATCATTACGGGGCCGTAATTGAATGTAAGCTAGAAAATTGAAAGTGGAGGAGAGAAATTTAGAAAAAAAAAACACGGAGAAAACCCGTCGAATTTCCATTAATTTAATTCGATAATTAATAATTCTTATCGAGTTGGATGGGAAATTAATGAAAAAAAAAGGAGAAAATGCGAAATGTTAATAGGGATTAAACTATAAATCGAGAGGAACGAAAGGGAAAAAAGGCGAGGGTTTAACGTTTTCTTTTTTTCGCAGGGGCAGATTATAAAGGGCAAGAAGTGGCAACAAGAAGCCGAATAACTGCGATAACTACGAACACACGATCGCATCGCTATGCAAAGCTCCGCAACAAGACGAAAAACAATGCAATTTTCGAATCCCAGTTTAAAGTGTAACAACACCGAAAACCGAATACAAAGAGGAGCGAAAAAATGGGCGGAATTTGAAAAAGGAAAAACAGCAGAAGAAATCACACGCTACGAATACTCGTGCAGCAAGTTGGATGCTGCCAATGCTGTCGATTGGGAATGTTGTCGATAGTGTCGATGGCGGTTTTATATTGGTTTTTAGCCTCGGCACCGACCGTTTTTGCCATTGCCGGATGGCGATTTTATATACACTCGTTCGTTGTATGGGAGCATCGAATAGAGTACGTAGTTGTCGATACTTTGTACTAGTGGTAATGCTGTTTCGCGCCGGATTATTGGTTTTAATCCCGTGTAATTCCGGTTTCGGTATATTCTTGTTGCCCCGGATAATATTGTATCAATTACTTGCTATATACCGATCAAATTTGTACGATTCATTTAGCAAGTTATTTTAACGGGAAATACAAACGGTTCGGAATGATAGTAGGAGTAACAGGCTACGAGGGCGGCTTCGTAAATAACTTGCTTTCATATAATAGATTGATACACAATTACGTGCAATTTTTTTAGTTGCTAAAGTGCGCTAAATAAATAAATTATTTTGCAATTTGTTAAATGCTATTCGATAGAGGATTTCTCGCTCTAGAACACTATGTTCTTATTTTTTTTATAATTTAATTTTGCGTTGATTTGCAAATTATCATATATATATATATATATATATATATATATAGCATATATTGAATAACATTTCGAATTCCAATTTGATCCACTTTGTTCAGCACTCGAAGCACTTAAATTGAAATGAACTTTTAAGCAATTTATTATTGCCGGAATCACTTGCAAAATTAAATTTGTCTTGAAAAAGATGAAATTTGATGACTCCTATAACTATACGAAACAAGTTATACATGAAACTGCGTATGTACATGCACAAACATTATAAAGGCAAGAAACTAAAACGGATGCAGATAATAATGAAAGACTTTTTTAAACAAATGTGGCAAACGTTTAGACATTCCGTCCATCCGTAATAATCCGTCTCGCGTTCGAATTAAAAGCGAGAAAAGCGTTCGCATTGGAGAGCCACGTTTATGCCATAAATACAATTAAAGAGTCATTAAACTATACGTATTTTCCTATTCCCTCTCGTGTCTCTCTTGAATACACACAAATATTTATAATAATAACGATATATACACCTATAAATTGTGCCTACACACACACACACAAACGGGCGCGCGCGTGTGTGCTTTTCATTTCGTTAAGCATATTTGTTAATTAGAAGGCCTTAATTGGCTTCGTAATAAAATAAATTAAAAAATAAAAGACCGGCCACACGGGATCATCGCGGAGAGCGAGAGAGGTGTCGTCGCCTTGTTACAAGGGAAAATTAAAAAAAAAACAGGGAGAGAGAGAGAGAGAGGGGGGGAGGGAAAACTACAATTTTCATTAATACGTTTGGAAACCCTAACATTATTTTTAATTGCGTCCATTAAACGTGAAATGATAATCATTCGATGAACTTAAAAATGGAAATAAACTCGCCCATATGGAATGATTTAACGGCTAGCGTTAAACTTTCAAAAGATATCGATATCAATTGGAGGGAATAGAAGAAGGAAAAAATTGATAGAACGGTGGAGAATGAAAGGAGAGAGAATTCGAACATCTGTCCATTATTATTATCCCTTTTTTGTTTCCTTGTTTCTTTTGTTGTTATTACAAAATAGCGCCTTCCTCTCTCTCCCTCTCTCTCTCTCTCTCTCTCTCGCCGTGGTCGCTGCCATTCTTTCCTTCCTTTTATCTATTTTTATAACAAAGAATCTTTACGAACAGACCGAAATGAAAATGGTAAAGGTACACGCGTACTTTATGAGCGGAAAGGAATCACCTGCCCCGAACATATGGAAACCGAAGCGGCCTTGAACTGGACACAGCACCGACGTCGAATTTCGACACACGAGGTAACAATAATGACAGAATTTCAGCGAGCAGAATATGAAAAGGAAGGAAAACAAAATAAATGGCAACAACAACAAATGGTCTATTGTCCTCGCCGTCATCATCGTCATCGTCATCATCACTACCAAATTGTTTTTTGTAATTAATTGACTATTAAAAAAGCACGAGCCATAATAGAACCGCCGAATAATAAATAAAAAACCGTTTAATTAAAAAAGAATCGAGCCGACCGACCATACGGTCTCCATTGTGTTCGATTCTTCTAAACGAAATTAAAATAATATCGCAAATTTTGCTGCTCGCAGAAAATTCGACGGGACCCACTTTTAATTAGCAGTTCGCGAATTTGTCGCGCGTTAATAATTTATTACTGAAAAACGTGGCATTAAGATGAATGAAAAATAGCGTGTGTTTGCGAGCGTATGGGTTTCGTTGAAAAAAATAGGTGCGGTTTTTTATATCATAAAACACCTATTTTCCCTTTCTCTTCTCCTCCTCTTTCATTCTCTTCTGCTGTCGTTTTTTTTCCCACTAACCCACCTACTCGCGAAATGACGGAAAAAAACAGTTATTATTACACATTTCGCAACAATTCGCCCATATCTTCGTTCTTGTCGTGCGGCAACAGAAGGCTCCAAAAATAGATGAAAGCAACTAACGTGTGCACCAACGAACTTCCTCTTTAATGTCTTCTATTGCAGCGACCGTCGTGGGCGTTAAAATGGAAAGTACGATATGACGAAATTCGACGCGATCGAGAGAGAAAACGCGACGGTTTCGATAGATTTCCTTAACACCTACCGTGCGCAAAAGAAAAATTCGCAGTAATAATAGCACATATCCACCATATGGCCAATTTATACGACGATCGTATGAATGAAAGCCACAAAAACGCAGTAATTAGCAAATGGCAAAAAGGTGTCTCGGCCTTTATTTGACGTTTGGTGAATCGAATTAATATAAAAATGAATCGTTTTCATTATCAGAAATCCTCAAGTTAACCAGCATCCGACAATAGAAAACGAAAAAAAAAGGACCCAATTAAAATATACAAAACGTTTTGCGTTAAAATGCGATGCACGTCCCTCTAATTTCTATTTTTTTTTGTTATGTTTTCGTTTTGGCTAGGAAAATTTAGTCCTTTCGTTTTATTTATTCATGCAATGGTAGTTAGTCGGTTCTTGTGCTTTATATAAAACGTATTTAAGCCAGAAAAGTAAAAGATAATAAAGATAGACAGCGACAGAGAGAGAGAGAGAGAGAGGAGAATAATGTGGAGAGGCAACAGAAAATGTTAATGGTTATTCTAGAAATGAAACTAGTTCAGAAAAAAAATTGGACAAGAACAAAATAATAGTGAAATAAAATGACAATGAAACGTAAAAGGCATAAAAAGTGCTTTTGTAATGACGATAACAATAATAATAATGCATTTCTCTTCGCCGCTCTTCTAGCCATTCTGTGACAGCACGATAAATTGTTTAAATTAATTAATAATGAATTAAACAAACCCAACAATTCATCTCGCCTTTTCCCCTGCAGTCGATTCGCTTTAATAATCAACCCCGATTGATAATTGATATTGCCGATGGTGATGTAAAGGTAAAATAAAAGCGAGTTAATAGAATTAAAAATCCGGTTAATTTAAGGGAATAAACGTCTGAAACGTAAAGGCAATTCTGTAATGAACGAAAGAGAACAAACAGGGATTTGAGAGAAACGCTGTTTGGAGTGTGGTTCGGGGCAAAGAAAAATGGTAACAGTACTTAAAATTTATTAACAATAAAAGCTCGTTTCATCTGCAATTGCAATTTGCTGCAATCGACGAATGCAAAAGTTCAACAAAAAAAAAGAAGAAACGAGACAAGAGACGGCGAAACGTAAACGAAAAAAAAAAGCCAGAAAATACCTTTGAGGAGACGAAAAAAAAAATTTAATCAAGATTCTAGATGAAAGGAGATGGAAGCAATAATAATGATAATAACGGAAAGAAGTTGAAGAATCAATATTTACAAAGTCACTACGACAGACACATATCTATATACATTTACGTGAAGCAAAAGAGGTACGTCAATTTTTATACTTCAACCCGTAGTCGCAGTCCTCGGCATCGCATTCGATTTAGATAAAGAGGGGCAAAAGAAAACGAAAGAAAATAAAAGAATCGTATAATCAGACGGCGAAAATGGGAACGAAAGAACGAGAGAATCGGCAAGAGACGCGAAACGATTCTCGAAAATGAGCCCGTTCGCACCGTCGATTCTCCCTTCGTCTTATTATTATTATTATTAAATCTGCAATTATTTAACGGTCATCCATAAACATGACGGAGGATCGCGCTTCTTTTGCTCCATTAAAAATTCCCAATCCCTCGCTTCACCCCGCACGCACTTTTCCTTTCGCTAATACAAAACCCATTCGAAGGGAAAAACTCGTTGGTAAGAAAAGTGGTACTTCTGAAAAAAATAAGGGGACCAAGAAGCAGTTAAGTAAGGGAAGGAAATTTAATACGAAATTAAAAGAAGACAAGCTAATGTATACGTATGCGAAGGTGTTTCCTCGCTTCCTCTCCTTCGTCTTCCCACATTTTAAAGACGCACACACGAGGAAGAAGACCGACTGTGCACTTGAAGGGATCGAAGAAGAAGTATTTCCTCCTCTCGCCAAACTCCGCGTACGTGGAAGAGGAGCGAATGGCAACGGAGAGTGGTAAAATAGGTGGAAAGAAGAAAAGTGCATTCCAGTGTTGCGGTGGCGTCGAGTGGTTCGGTTGAAGAAGTAGGAGACGGTGGCGATGGTGATAGTAATAGCGATGACGATGATGATGTTGTTGTCCCCCCGTCTCGCCCGAACCGTTCTTATACGTCTCGACGGTTCATCAAGAAGACCCCTTAATGCTATTAAATATTTCTTTTCTTCGTTTCGCACTACGGAAAATCCCCCGTTTTCCCGCACCCATCGCGCGCAAACAATCGTCAAGGTAAATAAACTCCGTGCTGCTGTGCAAATAATAACGAAATTAGCAATCTACGCGAGCAATAGGAGCTTGGTCTCGGTTTTGGTGGAGGCGCCAGGCCGAGAAAAAGCGATTAAAATGAAATTCGCAAGAACACGTTTTTGGTGGATGCGCCGGGTTCGTAACTGTAAAAGCAATAAAGCACGTGATGGATTCGATTGACTGTAAGAAGATAAATATTTTTTTAATCATTGTTATTAGTGTTATAACAAAGTGAAGGCACAAAGTTTTATTGCCAATTCGAGAAAATTTGACCCTTTTTAATAAGCAGAAAAAACCTTCTTAGCCAATAATTTATTGATTTTTTTTCACTCGATGTTAACGTACGCTATTAGCAAATCGTTTGGCTGGGATTAATTAATAATTCCTTCTTTAATCGTTTCGTAAATAAATCGAACGCTTTTTGCTTCTTTAAACGGAAATAGTATCCATCTTCATCATCATCGTCGTAGTCGTTGTCATCAAGATCATCAATAATATCGATTTCGTGCTGCGTTCTCTCTTTTCTTGCTGTGCGTATATAAATGCAAAGTTCAAAAGCATACGCAGTTTTCTTAAGGATTAGTTATTGATTTATTTTAGGTGACCCTCGCAAAAAAAACGTAATAATAATAAGAAAAAATAAACCGAAAGCAAGCAGTGAGCACATGGCGCCAGCGGATATATTATTATAGAAAAAGAAGGAAAAAAACGTAATTCTCTCTCTCTTTTGATATCTGCCTATCTATCTTTATCTCGTACAAGTGTAAGATGAGTAGTGATAAAAGTGTTTTCCTCTCTCTCTCTCTCTCTGGGTCTAGCTGATGGAGAAAAATTTAGGCGCCTTAAATTCAACGAAAAAAATACTCGTACATTTCATTATGCGTCACCCGTTATTCCAAATAATATTTATAATATTTACTTTAATATGTGTATCCTAGATAAGGGCGAATGTGTGTTACGAGCATTGCAAATAAATTGCACGATTAGATTCGTAGAATAAATGTAGTAGTAGCTATAGCGAATTGGTGAAGGAGCAAAGAGGGAAAATTCGCGTTGCGTGTAGATTGATTTTCCCGATGATTTTCCAAAGAGTTTTTCAAAATCTGTTCAGTCGCCCGTTGAAAATCAAAATGGGAAAAAAGCTGCTAACATGAAAGTGAAATTGGTGTAATTCTGAAAACTGTTTAATATGCAAATTAAAACTAATTAATTTAGTTGCAATTTCTAGCGAGTCACGATGGAATAATGATTTCTTTTTAGAATTTGTTTTCTCGCTCTTATAATACCATTACTTTAATTTCGTTTCAATTTCAGTGGAAACGTATCGCACACCTTAATTCTTTAATACTAATAATAATAACGATTTGTAATGATAAAATAATTTGATTCGCTAAAAAATAATAGTAATAGAAAAGCGAGTGTGTGGCCGCGAGAAAGACGGAGAATTGTACGAGGAAATTACCGTCAATTTTAAACTACAAAGTACATTAACGTGATTATATAGATTTAGATGTTGATAATAATAGTAGTAAGAGTGAGTTTGTAAAAATAGAGAAAATGCATTTATGTAATTAACAAATAAAATATGTAGGAATAAACAGTTAATCTTATCAGTTTAAAACTACGTTCTTTCTCTTGAAAAAGTTTAAAGTCCTCTTACTGTGCCAGCGAGACGACGCCTTCGCTTTTGCTACTTATTTATCAATTTGCCATTATAACTCAACTAGCTCGTATGCCAAAATTTCGCAGTTTTTTATGAATCCTTGTTTTGTATTCAACCTCGTTTTACAATTATGCGCACTTATTTGGCGAATTTTGAGAAATAATGCAATTCGGAAACGCGGCAATCTTCACTTTAAATTAAAGATCGATTAATTATTGTTGAATTTTGAGTTTTATATTGAGATTCCTTCATTTTTTGAGAATTTATTTTTCTTCAAATTTTGCATTCCTATAGAATTTTGGAACTCTTAATGTGATTAATTATGGATGTAAACGTTAAAGATCGATTAATTAGAGTTTAATTGTGAGTTTTATATTGAGATTCCTTCATTTTTTGAGAATTTATTTGTCTTCAAAGAGCATTTTTTGTCATGTTTGTTTCAACAGAATTCGCGAGCGATTAATCAAAAGCAATCTAAATTTAACTTCCAACCCATACAAATTTACATCTAAAGTGCGACTTTATATGAAATTGAACCGAATCCACGCACTAGTTTCCGAAAAATAAAAGAAATTCTTTTGGTAATCATTGATGATGACGATAGCGATGATCTTCAACCATTCGCCTCTTCCCTCATAATTTTCGATGGCCGTCATTCGTGCAGTCGGTTCCGGGGAAAATGATAAAAATTTCCACGTTCCTCGACGTCTCGTCCGGCCGCCTAACCCACGGCCATACGTGAGGGTTTAGAATATTCACAAGCCGAATATTAAAAAAAAAACTACGAAAAGTCAGACAACGGAAGGGAAATTTTGCAAACATCGCAAAACCTTCCGTGTCCTATCTAGTTTCTACCTTAACGTTATTTATTTGTTGTTAACCGTTACTTTTCATAATAAACGTTTCGCTTAAACGGGGACCTTTTCTAACGATAATTAAACGCGTTTTATAAACAGGGTCGAAATTGTTGCGAAAATTACAATCCACTTAAGTTCACCTATTTATTAACATTCGTATAACATTAACGACCGAACGTTAATTGTGATAGTAAAGTATGTTTCCAGCGAAAAATTTCTAAACAATTGCGGGTGCGATCGTGAAGAAACGGCATTTTATGTTACAAAAAAATGAGTGATTCGTTGTTGATGTTGATTCGGTTCTTAACAGTTGAGTCGAGGTACCTGGCACTTCCACCATTATAGCAACACTCGAAAGACTTTTATGCGTATACGCGAGTGAGTGTACATGAACGATTGATCCATCCCGTGTATGTAATAGTAATAAAAATCCATCGCTTTTTCTCCTTTTTTTTTATGTAGGTTTTCGCACATTTGCATAATGCAAAATAACAACAAAGGGGATTCAGTACAGTAGGGCTATACGCTTTTTTCCTCGGTTTGTATCAAGAATCTGTTTATTTTCGAAGCGAGAATGGGGAGAATTGTAATTAAACGTTTGAATAAATGTTTCAATAAAACGATGAGCGGCGATATTTTCGGTTTTGCAAAAACATTAGCGAATTGTAATCTTATCGCTGAAATAAAAGTAAATAAACAAGGTGATATGGGGCAAACGCCCAGCAAGATTTCTCCGCCAAATTTGCGATTTCCCGGCATCATAAATATCGAAAATTGTGCTTTCGTGAATTATAAAATCCAAAAATAATCGGCTTACAAAAGAAACGCGATGATATTTTTAACGCCGATACGCATACTAATTATTCTTATCAATATAATTGTTCAACATAAATTTGAATTCCTAATAATCGCGTGCGAAATTTTCGCCCAAGATTGGCCCTCCTTAATTTTCCCATTTTCGCGAGACTGTAACGTATTAAAAAAAAACGGAAATTTAAAGTTAACGTACAATAATAAAAGGACACACGGATGGTGGAAAACGAGATTGATTAATTTCGTTCTTAAACGTATAAAATCGCCAACGGAAATGATAGCCGGCTCCTTGTGTGTTTTCCCATCTCGCTTTTCCCTATTAAATGTAATAACCCGCTGCAAAGTGCAATTCACGCGAAATTAAAATTAAGCAACCGAATAAAAGGAACGAAAAAAGAAAATACCAGACAAGTAAAAGTACATGTTAGAAGTGTATTAAAGACTACTTCACTCGTACTTTAAAAGGAGAAAACGAAACGAGACGAAAGCAACCTGAAGTGCAGTCTCGCGCAATTCGTGAAGCCGAAAAAAACTTTAATTTCCCACGGAGAAATTAAAAGGAAAAACGTCAGTAAACAGGTAATCATTTCTCTTAATTAACCCATCAAAACGCCGGGCGAAAAGGAGACTGGCACGAATTTACAAATAACAAACCGCGCCGAATTAAAGAACGAACAGGAAGAAGAAGAAGACCGAACCCTGGTAGTAGAGGCATTTATTTATTTACATGTGCACCAACATAACATCGGAACGTCTTTTGTAAACGTCTCTTTAACATTCATATTCATATGCAAGAAGTGACGGTAAAAGGAACTTTACGTTACGACATCCGTTAAGCGATAAATGCACGAAGTCTTGCGCGTCTTTTTTCTTCTAATTTTGCCACGAACGTACAGGGTGACCGCGAAGTCCTTCTTTCGAGGGACGTTTACTGAATGATGAAAATCCCATTTGAGAGAAAAATAGTTCGATGGCAAAAGGTATGAGAAGCTTCTGGTTAATTTTAATGGCCTCGATGTACGTCTTGGGGATTGCGTGTCTAAAGTTGTATTAAAAAGTGTTGTGACGTTAAATGACACTACATATCTTCCGGAGGAGGTAAGCAGCAGCGAAACAAAAAGTCTTTGTCGATGTTCGTCACCTTTCGCGCCGCGCCAATATAATTAAATGAAAAATGATACGGTCGATCAAAAAAGAAACGAGAAAAATCAGGAAAAGCGCGATGTAGCGATAAGCGAGCGAGCAGGCGAGAGAAAATCATTTTCTTTTGGTAGCGAGCTGATCGAGCTAAAAGGAAGGAAGTACATATAAGAAACGAGCGGAGCAAAGGAGAAAGAAGAATTGCAATACCTCCGACGTCGCTCATTCGCGAACTATTAAAACGGTAAACGCAACACTTTTTTTGCTTCTTTCGCGCTCGCTCGCTCTCCTCGCGTTCGCTTCATTAACTCCGAGCGTCGACTCTTCCCTTTGAAGTGCAACTACCGAATCTTTGATCTACATATCGGATTAACAGATTGTTCGGCGACGATAATAATTAAATCGGCTGAAATTGCACGTGGAACGTTCTTATTGTGAGCCTCACGCGCGCTCGGTCACTTTTCCCGCTTTCGCTTTTACACGCAGACACACACGTGGAATACGCTTTATTTAATATGAATCTTGCGCGTTTATCGCTTCTCTTTTTCTTTCGTGCCCTCCCCGGCTCTTTAATACACTTTCGCTGCATTATTATCGCTGGTGTTTACATAAATTTAATTGCACGAAAAAGACGACCGTCGCATCGCCGGATGGGCGACGGGAAAATGGGGCTGACGCGGAGGAGAAGCTAAGAAAGATTTTTAAAAGAAAACAAAAAAGAAACGGAGGAAATTAATTAAATTACGAGCAACAATTCGGGCCTGGCGATAACGCGGCGAAAATCTTTTTCCTTCTTGCGACTTTGCCTCCTCCCTTTGCGTTTCACTGCGCAGATGGAAATAATATTGATGACGAACTATCCATCACGGTTGTACTGACAATTGAGCCTGACTTTAAGCCTAAAATTACGGCGATTTTTATTTGTCCACAACAGTCAGCTTAAATCGTTTCCATCCGCCTCCCTTCCTTCGCTGTTTTTCTCTCTCGCTTTCACTTCTTTATTCTTATCCCGTCCGTTCACTTCTTCTTTCGCAGCTTTTCTTCGTCCTGATTTATTTCAACACTTAAATAATACCCCAAGACTTATTATTTTATTGTTATGTTCGCCGGCTTGTTTTCCTTCTTATTTTCTTCTGTTGCTACCATTGCTAACTACGTTCATCATCGCGTTCTCCGCACTTGAGTTTATTCATAAACGCTCGTGCGAATTGTTCGTCTAATTTCCCGTCTCGCAATTAATTAGATTTTCGGTTAAAGTGGCGAGAAAAAAAGGGGGCAAAAACGGGGGGCCGCCGCGATGAAAAGAAATGACGACGATGATGATGATAACATATCCATAAAGGGCACTTGACAATTTATGTGTGTGCACTTACGAAGACAAAAAAAAAGGGATGAAAGTTGACGGAGAGAGATGGGCGAAAATTATGGGAAAAGATTGTGTTCTTCATCTCTCTTTCGCAATTTTTCCGTCTCGCAATTTCTGGTCGCCTCAATTGTACGCCGTCTTTGAATGCTTGCGCTTTTGCAAGCGGCAGAGCAAACGCAAAAAAAGTTGTAGAGGAGGAAGAAGAAGAAGAGAGGATGGAATTCATATTACAACCCTTATGCCAATAATTCATTTTTGTGCGAGCATCCACTTGGTCATCTTCCCATTTCCTGCTCTCCCATTGTCAATGACATTTTATTATTATCATCATCATCATTACTACCATTATCATCATCACCAACACCATGAGGAGGAACGGGCGAAGAAGAAAAGAAAAACGAGAAGAAGAAGACGATTTCATGCCGTCGTATTGTGCCGCCCTTCTTCTTCTCGCAACCCCTTTCACGCCGTTTATTAAACAGACAAGTATATTTCCTCCTCCTCCTCCTCCCTATAGTTCTCACATAATACAAACGGAAGAATGATGGATATATAAAATAAATACAAGACAAGTTGGACGGATGTCTTCGCGTTTCCAGCGTCAGCCCTCGCCCAATTCCCTGCACCCATCATCCCCGATTCTCCGTTTACAAATAGAGAGAGGTTGGAGATTGAAAGAAAAAATAAATAATAAGAGGTCATCCAACTCGTTATCTTGTTTATTAAGAATTTCTCACGGCGGTCGACGACGGAGAGGACGGAACGAACTTTGAATGGGAATCGTGAATGTTGCGAAAGAGCGACGGGAGAAGAAGGAGGAGGAGGAGGAGGCGGAGGAAATATTTGTCCCAATTATTCGCATTCCACGTTCGTTTAACGATTAAATATATTATTATGTGCTAATAAAAAGAATGTAATTGCTGTTATATTGCGGTTCGTTTAGAAGTAAATTTCGACTTGGTTTCGTTATGGACGAAATATCAGGTTGGTGCATAAATTCCAACCATTTAGTTAAATTAGTTAAATTTAAAAAAAGCTCTTCATGACAATGGTACATTCCTCTACATTTATTTTGCCATTATGTTCCCGTTCGCTTTTGATTGCTTCCTTGAAGAAATTTAGTACTTTGAAGTTGATTTGTTGTTGAAGGCAGATGGTTAAACAAATTATTCTTGTAGGTGATCATCAGACAGCGCAAGATCCGAGAAACCAGCCGGAGAAGGAAGAACTTCCCGAAGAATCTCTCGATTCTCTTAAATTTAAGTCTGCGAAGTTTGCTGCAAGCCTTCGCTTGCTTATTCGAACTCAGCTGCTTCTTTCACAAGCAATCGTTCTTGCCTCAGCCGCTTTTGCCTCGTCTCGACAATGACTGAGTCCGAATCAAGTCAAACAAGATCTGCATCCAAGGAAGACGACGTTAAGTCTACGGTGACACCAACTTAGGGTCGTTGAATGCGAGACGCTTAAGAGGATTGAAGCAAGAACTGCCGAACTTTATTTTCGACAACTTCGTTGATTTGAATCCAAACGATTCAAGTCATCGAGTTCTTCCACTTCCGGCGGGTTTTTCGGCCTTTGCGCTGTCCGATGATCACCTACACCGATAATTTTTTTCAAAGCAGCGACTTGGCCTTTTCTTCAACAACGACCCGAACTTTTTAATTTACTTCAAAAACATGTCAACTCCAAACTACGAAACTTCTTCAACGAAGCAATCAAAAGGGAACCTCCAAAATAATGCAGAGGAATCTTCTATTGACTAACAGGAAACGGCTGGAAATTATGCACCAACCTGATATATAAATAACATTTATTATCGTAACGTTCTCTCGCGTGTCGATGATAAAGCAATCGAAGGTTAACGCGCCAAAAACTTCCTGATAAGTTTTCCGTGACGTGTTCAAGGTTTCGCAACAAAAAAATTGTTTCAATCGCCGTGCTATTTTAAATATGAGATTAACAGTATCCGAAATACGATCCTCTCTCGCTGAAACGTCATCGTTTAAAGTGCAATTCGCGAACGTCGAATGGCACAGATTGCATTTCGAGAACAATTGCCAACGACCGAATCGGCGAAAATCAAATCATCGAAAATATTTGCGACGCAGGAAGACGGGAAACGCCGCCGAGATTTATGTAAGTGCAATTATTAATTAAAATTCATCAAATATTCATTAAAACTTATATCTATATGTGCACATCTACATGCACGTTTTAATTATAACGCAATTTAAGCAACTCGAACAGCCAACACTCTTCGTCGAGCGCCCAAGTGAGTCGTGTTTAGTAGTTAGTCGTACGTACGTACACACGGTCTTACCGAGAACATGCAATTAAATTTTCAATAGCTGTTTATTATTATAAATAATACCATTTAATTAGTAGGTTGTTAAGAAAAGGGGCAAAGAAGAGGAGGAAGAAAAACGAGGTGTGGAAGTGCACGGGAAAGAGACGGAGGACCCAATAACAGCAACAACAGCAGCAGCAGCAGGAACAAGAAGAAAAATAAGTGGAAGTAGAATTAATAATAAGGCGAAGTGACTGACTGGTTCGGTCGTGAAGACAAGTCGTTTTCGATCTTCCTTTTCTCTTCCGAGCTCGAAACAGAAACATGAAGACATAATTTGAGTTAATGAGTAGCAGCGAACGGAGAAAAACGTGGAATAAATGGTGATAGTAAATAGTGGCGGAAGACGTGGAGAACGAAGTTATTAATTTAATTTCGCCCAACCAGCGAAGATTATTGTAATTTGGATTTAAACAAAAAAAAACATACAAATTCGCAAGATAATTAGTTTAATTACGTGGAATTATGTAAATTTCAATCGTTCGCAATAATTGTGGCAAGTGCACAATTTCAATAACTGTCCATCGGCAAAGATTTCCTTACCGGTGGGCGACAAAAAATTGAAACTAATTACCAATTAGAATTTAACCGCAAATTATCGGGAAAGAGAAAGGGCGAGAGAGAAATTATTGAATTTAACGCGAACTGGATGCAAGAAATTCGACGCAAGAAAAACACGAACAAAAAAAAAACGGCGACGATGATGATGATGATGAAGAGTCCGAAGAAGGAAATTACTTAATTTAATAAATGGTAAATTTAAAATTCCTCGCTTCCAATCCTCCTCTGCTCGCTCTCCACTTTATTCCTTAACACTTCCAACGCTGTATATAACGCAACATAATAAAGAAATAAAGAAACGGAGGGAAAAAATTATTTCGCACGCAAAAAGAAATTGAATTAAAGAAAGACGGGAAGGAGAAACGAAGAAAACGAGAAGGGAGAAAAGTTTATTCGTCCCTTAAGAAAAAACTTTATCGCATTAATTTGCAAATAAATTTATACGGATACATTTAATTAATTATCCGGAAGTAGAAGAAAAGCTTCATTCATGTATTCGACTATTAGCAAAGCGGCAGCCGCAGCTGAGAAAAGTCTAATAAGAATCTAACCCAAAGTTAATTAATAGCAAATTTCCATACCTGACCGCCGACCTCCGAAATAATTAACTATCATTATCAGCTTAACGTTTGGCTTACCTGAAAACAAACATAAGAAAACGGGCATGAATCAAGCAATATAAATTAATTAATAAAAAAAAATTGAAACGGTTTATTTCTTTTTGTGAATGGATATTAATACATATTAAAGAGTCGCTCTTTTTTTACTTAAACGACAAACGCATAAATTGCGGGCCCATTATTATTTTCCTATTCGTTACGGTACGATGACCCTTTAATTAACCTCGTTCCCCGCCGAAACACAAAGGGGACGGAAAATGTCTCCCTTTTCATCAATTAAAACCTAACTTCAGCATTTATACACGCGTTTCTCTCTCTCTTTCCTTCTTAATTTCGACCGCCCTAATAAATAATTTAATACACGACGATGACTTTTTCCTTTTTTCCAAATTCTTCTTTCGGGAGGAATTTAACGATTCCACGCAAAAAAAAAGTTTGCTAACGAAGAAGTTGATGATGATCGCGAAGAAAGGAAAATGCGAGGGAAGACGAGAAAAGATTGGGGAAGATCGTCCGCTTATTTTCTACAACTTAATGCTGCTAATAATAATGCTGGAGACCATATAGTTTTTACTGTCGCTTTAAATGGAGGAATTATTGAGCATTTAATACATCGTTCCTTCGCATGGATGTGTATATTCCAAAAGTTTTTTCCTCCTCTTTGCCTCGTCTTTATGGCCGTCGTATAAAGTTTGGCCACTCTTTTTCTTGCGCCGTTCTCTCTGCCCTCCCCCGAAGCAAAGTTCTCTCCTTGATTATCAATTAGTTTAATATTACCACGTCCACGTGTCGTTCCTTTTTTCTTCGCGATTCTTTTGGAACTCGCGCTCCTCGTTTTCGCCCGCGGAACATTTTATTACACTGCATCGCGCTAATTAAGTTTTATGCCGTGTAATTAACGATTGCTAACGTAACATAAAAGTGCTTGCATAAAACGATTCTTGAGGATGATAATTCTCGCTAATAACGTACGCACGCATATTTTATTATTAAATTTTTCGAACGAAACTGAATTTTTCGTTTGCGAATTAAAATAATTTACTATTTTATACGCAACGCGATTTTATTGGTGGTGCTTTTATGGCGCTTAATAGAACCGGAAGAATTCCTCATAAACTTGCTATAAAAGTAATAGAATAAAAGTTTTCTAAATTAAAAAAGAAAGGTAATTAATTTAATTTATATTTAAGGCGAAATAAAAACGAGCGCGTACCTGAGCAATTTCTTTTTGCCAACTTTTCTTTCCTATCGCCTCCCGCGTCCTTCTTTCTCTCTTGCCTTCCCCGAAGTTCAACTAATTACAAACACTTTTTTGTTTGCGTAAATTAGTTTTATTATAAATAAATACTGGCACAGTGGAAGACTATTAATATTAATAATAACTGTTATTAACATTAATTACAACCTATAATTAGAACCCAATTAATGCAGTAATAATACCGTACGCTCATGTCGCTCTGACTCTACTTTTTACCAGCTTTTCTTTTTGTTTTCGTGCGATCCTTTTCGTTTCGGTTAATTACAAAATTCGTCAATTACCTTCCTTCTTTCGCCCCCCGCCCGTTCTAAGCGGAACAGAAAATGTTAATCATCGACTTGCTTCGGAGATGATTGTTTAGATACGTCGAAGAACATAAAAGTGTACGACAAAAAAAAATAGATATACATTTCTATATTGGAGGAAGATCGGGTCAAGAGCACGAGTGGCACTTCTTTATGGACCCACATACTCCACCAGCATATCTCTCGTGCGGACGTACAGAATTTTATTTTTGTCGGCAAAGACATCGAAAGCACTCGAGTTTGAAGCGAGCTTCTTTCGCCTGACGATTTTTTTGCTTCGTTCTTCGTGTACCATCTCGAGTAAGTAATACGTCCGAGTAGTACTAAATAAATGCAATTTTGCGATTGAGGAGAATTGGCCAAACTGCAATTAGTTTGCGTTAAAAGGATCGACAAAATTGTAGCCCCGAGTCGAGCGACGTCGACCGTAGAACTTGCGGATCTAACCGACAATCAGCGTTAAATATAGTAATTAGTCGGAAAAAGTAATTAAATCATGTCGTTAGCCTTAATTGAAATATGGCCAGATTTGCATAATAACAGCAACAATGCGTGTCACGTGCATGTACGTTTGCCATTTCGTCTCGTTCTTTAAACCGAACAATAATCACGTGTTTTAACAACGGCTTCAAGTTTAATTCCTCATTATTGCCCCGTTCGGTTGGAGATGGGAGTAAGAGGCGTCGAATTTTATTTGGGCGTCTTATAGGGGCGACGATGGCAAATGACCCTCTTATGAAAATTGCGCTGCGTCCAATATATTCGAGAAAATCCGAAATATTGTTTATTTATGTATGTGGCCTCAGAAGTAACAACAAGCGAACGAAAAAAGCTGCCCTTTCTTCGTTCCTTTTCATTTCAGGGCACCGCTCCTCTGCGCGAATATCGCTTTCCATCCACGTTTCCTCTCTATTGTGATCCCTCAATTTAAATCTTTACTCTTTCCCATCGTCTTATTTTCAATCTTCATCTCCTCCTTCGCGCCACATAATACTCGTCGGGTCCTTCTTTTCGCTCTTCCTCCTTTCCCTCTCGATTTCCCATTTTCCCTCTTTTTTTTTCGCCTTTGTTTTGCGGTTACGAACCCAATACTATCACTACACATCTAAACAAACAAACCCGAACGACTTTGCAAAACGAGAAAGAACGATAAGCTAAGAAAATATTTATGTTATATAAAACCAGATGTAGTAGTAGTCGATGGCGGTGGCGATGCCGGTGGAGGTGGCATATGAATAATATTAGGCATCCGTTTCTCTTCCGCCCCCACGTCTTTCCCCGATATCCTTTTTGGTCAAATATATATTTGAATAAGTCCTCGAGATAAGTGTTAAATAAATAAAATTTGGCGAAGTTTTATGAAGGGGACGCCCGTTTCTTCGCTTCCTTTCTGTTTCGTCCACGCGTCGACACAAACGTAACATTATTTTATTGCCATGTTTTACATCATCGACATTGGGATATCGGCATAAATTAATTATGACTAATCGTTTATTTATTCGCTTTTGTTTGCTACGTCCTTTTCTCGCCCCATGACGAGAGGAATGAGATCAGCTTCGCGTTCGCAATTCGCAAACTATCGCTAAAGGACGCCTCGTCTCCTAACACAACGGCAATAGTAATGATCGTGCAGTTTGGTGGCAGCGGCGACAGCAGTAATAATAGTAACGTAATGGTGCGGTAAAGATTTAAGGAACCGTTCGAAGCGCAGCGCGACAAATTCTTGAGGTTTCGGGCTTTTGAATGACAAGCACGAAGATTACGTTTTATTGGTAGCAAGTACAAATCCATAACCGTGTCGAACAAGATGTTTGCGTTCGGCGACGTCGATCGAACCGACCAAAAGCTCACCGAAACGCACGGTTTAATGGGTCTTCGTTCGATTGCAATCTTATGCCAACGACCGCAAATGCTAATTGCGCGTTTTCTTCCTTTCGCATTTGCAATTATTTTTCGTGTGTCGGCTCGCGCGATTTTAATTTAAACTAGGCAAAACAATTCCGACCGCGCTCGTGATAGAACGTGAAAAAGTGGCAAAAATCTCTGGTTGTCGGGCAAAAAAAAACACTCCACGTGTTTATATATGTACATGTGGCATGCAAACATTCGCGCCGCACAGGTATATTTATTCAATTAGTTAATGAAGTGTTTGTTTATTTATTTAAATCATTCGTCGTATCGCCACTATTATTATTATCACGAACAATATATTCATGGGGCGCGAATTAGAGCACGATCTTGCTCCACGTAGGGCGCAAATTGGACAAAAAAACAACGGTTTAATACGGTGCTCTTTTTAATTCCTCTTCGCCTTGATGTTGTTGGCGAATGCGTTAATTGGTGAATTCGGGGTTAGAACAAACGGCGACGAGAAGGAAACTTTAACCTTTCGGGTCGCCCGCTATGCGCCAAACCGAGAACCGTTCGGTCTTACGTGACTCGAAATAAGTTTTTTCCGTTCGTTTCGTCCGACATTTCTTTTTATTCGCAATTTATTCTTTTTCCGTAATACGAAACGATTGTCCGAAAAGTTCGCCTATGCAACGCCACTCCGTTGACCGTGTACGATACGAACATGCAAAACTCGTTGTGGAAATGGGAAAAAAGTGCAAGAGAGAGACGTGGAGAGAGAAAAAAATTGAAACGTACCTACCATTATTGTTGTTATTATTACGGCGAGGATTTCGCGGAATATTATTTTTAAAATTGCATATCATGCATGTTACGACTGTTGCGGAACATAAAAGGAATAAATAATAGAAACGAAAATACTGGCAATAATAATGACAATATCGTAAGGAGAACGAGAGAAATTAAATAAACGTACGTATACGTACACGTAAGGCTATTAGCATGAGTACGTGTGGCAGAATGGACGAAGAAGAGAAAGAAACGAAATCGGGAGGTACGGGGGGCGCCCATTCATTATCCGGCATTTTTATTAATGATACGCCTCCCGTATATATACGTACGTGTTTTTCATTTTCTGTTTGTTTTCGTTCGCATTATTATTAATAAATAATAACGATAATCGCGAACGTTTAACTATTTATGCGATTTACGTTCGATTGCGAGGGAGACGAATAATGACGGTCGCAATAACAATTTGGCAAGCAATTTTTAATTGTGCCTTCCCCACTTCCTTCGCGCGACGAAAAAATTCGGGCAAACGAACCTTTGCAAAACACAATATGCAAATGCCGAATTTAATGCCGATTGTTATATGCACGTACGTTACGCGAAGAGGAACGTAGTTCATTAGCGGGGTGGCACCCCTCGCATTTTTTTTTCGGCTACAACGGCGCGGAAAAAATGAGGAACGAATAATAACAAATGTATATTTGCGAGGAAAATTAAATTAGACGCGTGCGTATGTGTGGTCGCTTTTGCATATCAATAATTTTTTTTGCAGCCGTTTGATGTGTTTGCGCGAATGTCGGAGAGTGAAACTAAGGGGGAGAGGGGGGGAGGCTTTTATTATTATCATTTCGCCGCCCTCGAAAGCGGTTAATGAATATATAGAATCCGGCCAATGTGAGGGTACGTTATTTTTTCTCTCTCCTCGTCGATTCCGTATTAGCTGGTACATTTTTCTCGTAAATATTCATGACGTATTGATTCGCGGGGGGGGGGGGGGGGGGTGCGTTCGAATTTCTCGTTTCGTCCCTCTCCAACGTCATCCGTCCACTTTAGCGTACGTTAAAAGAAAATTCGATAATTTGTCGGGTTCGCAAAGTGGATCTGTAATTTCTCGCGACGCATTTCGCGTTGGTGCGGAGTTTGTCAACAGGTTTGCAAAAATTGCGAAGGAATTGTAAAAATATTTTTCGCCGGCGGCGGTGGTAATAATAATACGCAAAAAAAAACGTTTTATCGAGGGTTAAATATGGCCTCGAAATTGGATCAACAATCAGTAGTTTCATCCCCATTTTCGTGTGGCCCTCATATATTATTCGGCACACATATATACACGCAGAGAGGGAGAGAGAGAGAGAGTTCGGTCTTTAGCGGATACGCTCGGTAGATTCAGTTTCATTCTTTTTTTTTCTTTTTCGTTGGGGCCTTCACCGGTTCTGCCGGAGAGAAAAGCGAGAAGAAATAAACTTGTTTCGGTTTAAAATGTTTTGCGAAATTGCGTTTTTCGCGAAAAATAATTCATAAATATGTCTATGAAAAAAGAGGGAGGAAAGAAAAGGGAACTCGGACGTCGGAGGGCAACAAGAAAATTGTGACGTCGGAGGAAAAAGAAACGCAGGGTCAGACGTCGTGATTACATGTAACATTTCATTATACGTTATAAAACGTCTCGATTGACCGGCAGGCACTTTCGGCAGAGGTAATGACTCGAGGAACGGTTCCGCCCCACCTGCACAAGGTGGTGGCGGCGGCGCTGTTGCCCCCTGCCGCCTCCCAAAAGCCACCCTCACATTCTTACTCTCTCTCTCTCTCTCTCTCTCGTTCTCCCTCTTTTAAATATATTATCCATCCCGTTTTTCGTGCTTTATACGTTACGTAGCGAGAGCGTACGGTACCACCATCAGCAAGCAGCAGCAGCAGCAAGGGCGGCGGCGGAGGTACAAGAGATGGGGTTCGAATGGTAAAGCCACCTCATCGTTGGAATGACAGTGAGGGCTTGCTTGCGAAGGGGTGCAGAGTACGAGGGACACGAGAAAAAGAACGTCGAGGACGATGGGGAAGCAAAAAAGAAAGAGAGAGAGAGAGAGAGCGGGAGGTTTTAGGGATGGAAGAGGGACACCGAAATGTAAGGGGAGGGTTACTTTTACCCTCATATTGATCTGCGCGGCGCACACCAAAATAGCCCACCTCGCGAACGCGATGTTCAACTCGAAGTATCTGAAGGATCGCAACAGCGGCGGCGAAGAGGGCGAAAGAGATGGAAGGCGAGGGTAAAAAAAATAAAATACACGAAACGAAAGAAAAGAATTAAGTATCGGCGAGAGAAGAGATGGTGCTTTTCCAGGTGTCGAGATGTTGAATATTTTAGCCGGTGCTGGTCGTTCGTAAAAGTCCAGAGGGTCCAACGAAGAGGTGCCAAGGCGGAAAGCGAAGAGCGGCCGACGGTGGAAGAAATTAGCAGGGAGCGATTTAATAAATGCGATCGGCCATTTAAAAATATATATATATAAGGGAAACATAATAATTATGTCACGTTATTGATCTACGACGATCCAATGTTGTGTTATCGGTTCCTCGTCCTATTTCGCCTTCCCCCTAGATCGGGGCGAAGCGAGCGCTTTCGTAATTCGCGACGCCCCTCGATCAAAACAAATAAGAGCTAAACGCCGGAATTTATCCCCCCGAAAAAGAAATTGTACGCCGCCCAATTCCTTTATCGCCGCCACTATTATTGTCCGATTTGAATTATGGCGGCATTAAAATTGACCATAAAATCGCTTTAATTAGATTCCATTAAAAATAATAATTAGAATAATATAATGGTGAAGAACGAACAATAAAAAAATATAGAAATCGTTGCCATTCTTTTTTAAATGTGTTATTAATGAATGAAATTTTCTAGGAAATTAATTAATTATTCGCGTTTTGGAATATCTCGACTGCATCGCATCATCATCGTCATTATTATTAAACATGAATATTTTACAGTTCCAAATGAAATTTAACGATTATTATAATTGCGAAAGCGATGATTACGAACGTTTTCGCGAAATCCGACACGGTCGCCGAAGAAAAAAATCTTTTCTCTTCGCAATTTTTGCAACAAAACGAGCGAAGAACCGAAATCAAAAAACCAGCAAACATGACAGAAAAAAATGCTCCGAATAACGAGCGTGTAAGTGATTTAAAGACGCTTTTCTCGTGGAATGTAACACGCCGAATTACTAGAGGCCTCGACAATTAAACGAACAATTTCGCGCCGTAAGAACGAGACCGAGCTAAGCAAGCAAACGCAGAAAAAAAAACACGTCCATTTAAGCTAATTAACGTAAATTTATGTGGTTTAATTTAATAAAAGTAATACGTTCATATTCATCCTCTGGTGAATATCAAAGAGATGACGATGATGGCGGCGGTGGTAGGGTGAACGTGGCAGAAGTGAGAGTAATAAGACGAAGAATAATAATAAAAGCCGTTGTCATAATCGTCATAATAACCGTTTGTAACCAAATAGCGTGCGATTAGTTTTTTGGCAATTGCCTATTCTTTTCGCGTGAACCGCCGCTTTTCTTCCGTAAAAACCTGCCGCTTAAAGGCGCCTACAAGACGAGAGTTGTTGTCCTTAACTAAAAGAAAAAGATGCTCGAGGATTTAAAGTCTTCCGGACTTGAAAATTTTATTGCTCGTTTCGTGCACGTTCTTTCTTTTTTTAATTACGATAACGGACGAATCCTCCGCGGGATCCGCGCGGATTTCGCCTCGACTCGCCAATAACAAGGGCTTCGCATCTTTATCGGTCTCCGTTGGATTTTCCGTCTTGTTTATATTCATAACTTTTTCCGCTGCCGTTCGTAATAATAATTTATCGATCCTCTCTATCTCCTCGGAGGAGGAGGAATTTCGCACGAATACCGCAACCATCCATTTGTAATTAGAACGTAATCGTTTCTTTTACTCGATGCAGTCAATCGCTTTTCACTTAAATTCCCCCTTTTTAGCTCTAATTTGGATAACGCAACTCATTTTTCTCGGCTTTTCGTTAATTTTTTTTTGTGAGCGTACGTGTACGTTTACATTAAAACTTTTTAGACTGAAATAACACAGTAAGATTAAAATCGTAGCTTTAAGTACACTTCAATTAGCAAAAAAAAATGAAGGAAAAAAGCGAAACGAGAAGAAAAGAATGGACGAAAGAAAAAGTAATGTCAAGTGTTTGAGAATTTCAAACTTGAGTAGGTTGGATTTTTTTTCCGTTGCTGCTGTGTATGTCACACGGGGACGTTATATACCTTTGGTTAAATAAGAAGGCACTTACAAAGCTTTTCATTACGAGCTTTTAAAGCTCGCCCTCCCTTTCTACGATTTCTCTCCTTTTTTTTATATCGTCTTAACGCCGATAGTCATTTCATATTTCCTTTCATTCCGTTCCTCTTTTTTTTGCGACTCTTTCATCCCTTTCACGAGTGCATAATAACGCGGAAACGTACACACTCTTTCGTCCTCTTCTTCGCGCTTAATTCGGCGATAAATAATTAGTCGAAAATTATTCGGCGAGCGAGCTCAAGTGGCGGGTTTGTTGTCTTTTTGCGATGAAAAAAAAAAAGGAGCGATCGTTGCCGTTGTAATAATAACAATGATAACGTGCGGTAATGGTAATAATAACGTAGCGAAAGAGGTTGTACGTCGCAACAATAAACAGTCGGGGGCAGTCCGGGAGGTTAAAGTATCGATGCCGTACCACGAAAAAGAAAGAGGAAAAACGCAAAATGCATGTGCACTTTAGTGGCGGCTGCGGCGACGGTGGATATGTATCGGATCGCAGATGTGAATACGTGCCGAGAATGAATGCCGCCGCGTCTCTTCTTCGCCACCGTCATTGTTAGATCCTTGTGTGACATTCTTATTCTTCTTGTCGTTGTCGTCGTCGTAGCCTTCGTCGTCGCTCTATCCCATCTTCTAACCGGAAGTTTCATTGTTACATAAAGACATCGTGATTACATTCGTATGGAGCCTTTTGTTGTCTTCAATAACCGCTTATTTACATTGAACATCTATCTGCTTCTTCGTCTTCTGCTGTTGCTACAATACGCCACTAGTACTACTCGAAGAAATCCCCCGGTCACAACATCGTCGTCATCATCATCATCGCCATTCTTGTTGTTGTTGTTTGGTACTTCTTGTTGTTGTTGTTGGGGAAGTACTTACAACGTATTTAAGTATTAAACGTCGTCGCAGCAAAAGCAGAATTTAATCAAAACGTTTATAACGATTTACTACCGACGTCGGAGTCACTTGTTACCACCGCCGCCGACGTTGTATTATTGCCGGATCGAGAGGATCCCTTTTGTTAAACGGTGCCACTCGTAAAGTAAGTCAGTAAGTCTAGGCAACAGATTTCTTTTGCGCTCGCTTTTCCCACAGAAAGAGAACAAACCTCGCAGCGTTCATTCCAAAAACAAGTTCGCCACACGTTTGGCGCAAAAAAAAATCGGCAGATTTTGACGACGGATTGATCGAAATATTAGCTTGATGCGTAATTTAGTGCGATTTTTTAGTTGCAAAATTGCGCCAAACAAATCAAATCATTTTACAATTTGTTACGTGCTATTAAATACAGGATTGCTCGCTCTAGAAGACTGTGTTCTTGTTTTTCTGTTTAATTTGATTTTTCCTTGATTTGTAAATTGTTGAAGTTTTCTTCATCGCCGATGAAAAATAATCAGATTTTCACCTTTTTCCATCTCCTTCGAACGCTGGGAGATTCCTGCCGCTGAGGCATCGAGAAAGTTATCGAAGGTTTGGAGGAAGTCGCTAACAACGATGGAGAATATTTATCATTGATGAATTCTTCTTATTTTTTGCTTAAAGTTGAAAAATTAATCCGTGAAAACCGCACGAAATTATGCATCAACCTAATATTCGAAGCCTTAATTTCATCGAAGATTGTCGAACTGGATGACCAGTGATAAAATTTTACTCAAGGAAAAGGTTTGCGTTAATTAAATTTTCGAGGGAAAAAGTTATTCATCGTAATGACTAATTAATTGCTAATTGCCGGTCGAATCGTTTGAAATCGCAATAAACGCAGCAATTGCAAAGAGGCGCCATTATATTCTAGTGGCTGGCATAAAAGATATTGGACGATTGTTACGGCCGGTTTATTGTTCGTTCTCAATATGTTAATGTCCCCTTTTGTTCTTGTCAAGTCGGATTTGCAAAAAAAAAACGTCTCTCGTTCTTTGTGTTCTTCTCATCGGCGTAATTGCAAAGACGTTAATCAAAAAAAAAGATAAGCATTAAATAGATTAATAGAGCCACTATCACGATCATCCATTTTTTTTGTATCGACAAATATTTGCTCAGATAGATGCAAAAAGTACTAGTAATTGGATTAAATTGTGTACGAATTAAATCATTCGCAATGACTTTCGAAATTTCGTATCGCGAGATGATTCATTATTCGTTCGTTGGTTCGTCGATTTTTCAATTTTATTCGCAAATTTCAAGTTTTCCACGCGAATCCTAAAGCGAGGCATCAATTTCTTGAAACTTCATATCTCGTGGACAATTTGCAATTTGTCAACGGAAAAAAATCGCGTTCTGGTCGTGATTAATTCGAGAGAACAAATTACGCGGCGGCATTTTCGATAGACCGATACGTAATTTATTGTTGTAGTTCGGCCAAGAAGGAGCCGATATTATGAAGGAAATCGGGTAAATTCCCGGATAAGTCGGTGTATCGAAACAGCGCAAATAATAAAACTGCATTTTATATATCGCTTATCCATCCATCACGTTTATATTGAGAGGAATTGTTTTAATATACGTGTACGAAGAGTATAATTTTGGTTTTTTTTTTGAGAACTTATAAATTCGCATCCCTCACAGAATTTTCCTCCGCGACGGCGCTACATTTATTCATGTCGTTTACTCCGCGGAGTTGCAAGTTTATCTGCATATGCACACATGGAAAATGTGTATATATAAAATTTATACTATTTTTTTTCTTCTGCGAGATAGACGATCGAAACGGACATTTTACGATTGTTTCCTTCTACTAAACGTTAAAAGTGGCGGTGTATGTGTATGCGCAAAAGTAACATAATGCACATTATTCACGAGAGAAATTCAATTTTGCAAATCGACTTTGATTCGAAACTATTCTTGGTTTAACTTACACACACCAAGATAAATTTCCATCCATTCTCTATTCGATTCATCCGGGTTATGGGTAAAGGATGGCCGTTTTCCTCTTCGCAACTTTACAAACTTAACAACGAATAATTTGCAATGCTAAACTCGTTTTTTTTATTTTTTCGGTAGGAGTAATTCGAAATAATTTCCGTTTTTTTTTTAACATCCGAAAAGCCTTTAATAATTGCGAGATGATAATGAAACTCGCTGATAGAGCGAAAGAAGGACTTTAGTAAATTTTTGTCGCGATTATGAAGGTCAATATCCAGCAAGAAATGAAAATAAGTCCGCTTATCACTGTCTCAACTCAATATGCATGTGTGGTGTACAAAAGAGTTGATAACGTGCGCTTATTTGTCCGTTATTTAAAACAAAATAGCGATATATGTGAGAGTTCAGCAACAATTCAGCGCGATTTCCTAATTAATTCATTAATAAAAGCTCGGCGGCGTTTTTAATTTTAATTTTAACGAAGAAATGACCGAGGAAAGAAATTAATGGCCGCATTCTAATTCTAATCAGATTTTTTTTTGTTAATTCTGTTGTGCGCGGCGCTATTAATCCGGCGAGGAATTTAAATGCGAGTGCATTTAATGCAAAATGTTGAAAACAAAATGAGATTTCAAGTGCGAAACGAAAAATTTCTCTCGCTCCACATAAAATATTGATTCAAAGATGATACCACGTTGTTATTATTATCATTAGGGCAGACACTCGTTTCGCAAGAACAATGCAAACAGAGGGGGAGAGGAAAAAACGCGAATTTTACTTTACATGCACTCTGACATGAACTATAATCATTATTTTCTAATAAAATTTGCAATTTAATTCGTTCCTTATCTTTATGTATGCGCCCTTACCTGCTGGGGCAACATTAAAATGTTTCCATTTTCCCCTCCCGCAAATAATGGCAATAATTCAATGGCGTTTTCCTTTCGCGAAATCGGTCATTATTTTCGAATAAATTCCGATCGAAAATGAAAAACCGATAAACAAAAAATAGAACTATATATTCTCGTACTAAATATCAATTAATTAATTGCAAAATTTGCGCTGCGAATAGTCGCATTTTTTTCCCTCTTTTTCGGGCGAGAAAACGAGTCGAAGTTAGTGGATAACGTTTTGGAAATTACATCGAATAGCAATTTAATATGAAAACTTTAACGCCACGACGAGGAAATGTTAATGATACCGCCATTCGCACAGAGAGAGAGAGAGAGATGTGTGCAGTGGGAGAGCGAGATAAATTATTTATTACATGATTAAGCTCTTAAATGTATATTACAAACAATTAATTGCTATCCATCAATTAATTATAATGTTAATAGATAGATTATTTATTGCAATAGATGTACGCTTACGTGCGAGTGTGTGCACAGTCGAATAAATTGCGATATTAATTTAATTTCGCGTTATCGCATCTTTGCGCCGCCTTCGAATGAAATCGGGTAAATTAAGCAAATTAAGCGACGAGAGTTTGCTTCGATTCAATTACTTTTTTTTGTCCATTCGAATACTTTCGACGACGTCGAAAGTTACTTTGCTACATAAACAAGAGATAAAAAGATTAAGCAGCAAAAGAACGGTCTGTGACGACGACGACGACTTCAAAGCAAAGTGCATTCCGATGCTCTAAGAATATCCAGCAGTATCGGCAGTAAGCGGGAGGTCGCGAGGAAAAAGCGAGCGAAAAAGCTTCGGCAATAAATAAAAACCCAATATGATTAAATGGAAAATGTTGTTCCAACTTCGAATCGCAGTTCTCGCTCTCTCAGCAGCAGCAGCAGCACCGCATCGAGAAGAACATAATGAAGAGATTAGCAAACGAGAATCAGAGGTGCACTATTCGCCAGGATGTGATAATTCGTCTCCATTTGCGCTCATTTTATTCACTCGGGAGGGATCTAACAGCGAAATAATTAAAAAAAAAAACTAATCGATGGATTCGATTCGATCCAAAATACGACGCAGAAGTTGAATGAGACTGCGAAGAATCGTGGATGAATAGCAACAAAGCGCGAATGAATAAATGCAGCGAAGAGCTTTCGCAAAGCAACAACAGCCGCGTAATGACGGTGCTGAATTAGTAGATAAAAGAAGTGCCCTAAAACACTGACAACAACAACAGCAACAACCAGCGAACAACGGTGGAAAATATTAAATGAGAGAAAGAATATAAAGTCTGCATTTCCATTCTTTCCTCGTCGTTTTCGCCTTTTTGCCCCGCTTTCTACGGCGTACATTGTAATAATAGTGGCAGTTGTTTGTTGTTGTTGTTGTCGGTGATGTTGCCAGTTTTCTGCGCTGTCGTATTTACTTGTACGAGTCCCGAAGAAGTTAAGTGATGATGATGACGATCGCGTTCACGGATAGTTTCACGGCGCATTGTTCCTCAACATACAACCACCACCACCATCAACGTCGTCGAACGTATGCTCTGCTGCTGTTATTGTTTTTCGTACGGCATCGTGACTGACTGACTGACTTGGCTCCATTTCTCCCGAGCATTTTATGATTTTATTTTATTTTTTTCAAAGCGCGAATCGTACATCGCTTTTATTCGTATGCAAAAATCGGATGAAGTTTGCGCGAGAATAATAATTGGGCGAACGATTATACGAGGGCACGTTCATCTGAAGGAGTGTTAATTTGGATTTTGCCCGGTAGCGCCTTTGAGCTTTTTTAAAAAAAATCTTGGCCTGCAAAGTTTTTGGTGCATCTTTCTTGACAAAAAAATTTGGAAAAAAGGAGTCAGAGAGACCAAAGAATCGCTGTCAAAGTCGATTTTTTTCAGAATTCCTCGATGCCGAAATAGACGCGAATTGTGTGCTAATATCGCGTCAAAAAGTGCAACGATATTTGCAGGGGTTGATACTGAAACCTGCGCCCTTGCATGAAAAGCTTTCGTTTCTCTTTAAGAAACAAAATTTTCGCCAATGCGAGGAACAACAACAAAAATAAATCTGTTTTGAAGCAGAATTAACATAATTTGCCCAATCCAAATCATTTGGACTACAAAGCGTCAGAGTGGAAAAAGGCCTCTTCGGCGTTATTTAAAACGTTTCCGACACGAATTGTGCATGTGACAAGAGAGCCGTAACAGTTTGAACGCAGACAATCTGGAAATAGACGGCCGCATTGCTCAGGAGTCATCATCATCATCATCGTCCAACCGGCCTCGATCTATCGCGACTATTTCCAAACGGCCACGTAACGCTTCTTCGTCTTTGTCGTTGCTGCATTACGGCATTGTTGCGCACATTCGCCATCATCATCATCAGCGGCCAAACATTTATGCTCGCCTCTCCATCCTATTTATAACTGCGATTTTTTTTATCAACTCATAATCGGCGTTTTCGTAATTCGTTCATTTTCCAATGCCTTACTTAATCTCTTGGCTAAGCTTGCGGATGAGAGAAGGAAGAAAGACGGTATTTCCGTTCAATGTCACTCGAACGGTACGAAAGTCGAAACTGATTCTTGCGAAATGGTGGTAATAATAAACGAAATACCTATAGGCCTACATTCTAATAAAAATAGCGCACGAAATTTCGCGCTCTTCTTCGCCTCGTCTGAGTCTATTTTCGGGACTAGGTTCGGGATTAGCGCCGCGGCGGTACGCGCGACATTAAAAAGAGCGTCGTTGCGTACGAACTAATTCTTCCTCGTTTTTGATAATTTATTGCAATCGAAACGCAATAACGTTAATAACAAAAAACCCAGTAAAGGTCGCGCTTTAAATAATATTTGCATTGCTCGTCTATACGGCGCGGTAAAAGAGATTCTCCTTCCTCCTTCGATTTCGATGCGTTTCGGTGTGTTCTTTGAAATTGGTAAACACTCGTAAAAAAGATAAATAAATTTATGTAAATAAAAATCAATTCGGAATTTAATCACGTCGATTGATTTGTTTTTACGTTCGTATTTATTGATGGAAAAGGAATCCCAAAGGAATTTCTCGATAAAAAGTATCATTTTTGGTTTCGACATTAGTCTTCATATTTTCATCTGCTTATCCACAAGTTTTGGTGGAAATTTAATTAGCAGTTGCAGTTTAATCACAATTGCAATAAACGAGTGCCCTTGCTGCGTACAATTTTTTTTTCTTTTTCATTAATTTCATCACCATTTACACTAAAGAGATCGTTCAGATTTCAAGTGGCCGCCTCTTTTATTTTGGCTGTTGTTGTTGTTTTTGCACGATTTTTTGTTCCGGTAAACCACCCGCAAAAAAGTGGATCAAACGGGTTTTGGCTAAACAGCAAATAATTGCAAAATAAATATAATTATAATGGCAATTATTGAAATTAAAACAAATATTTCCCCAGCGCCGGGGCGCTATCTAAACCGCTTAAAAATCGAACGGTTTTTATGTTATTCGGCTTTTTGAACGAATTAATTTGGTAATGGATTTCTATACGTACGCGGCTTATTTAATCGCGCTTGCTTTTTTGTTTTTTTTTCGCTCCGCGCAAGGTTTTAGCAAAAATTTCGAACGGCTCATTGAGAAATGTGCATAATGATCGACGAAACAAAAAATCGCGTTCATTTGTAAACTTCCAAAGCCGCATCCTTTCCACCAAATAATGACGATTATTATTTTATAATTACGGTTCTGCTTATTAACCGGACTGCGTATTAATAACAATAAATATGGACGTATTTCAATAATTATTCGTCACAATGAACAGGAAGACAATTTTTTCTAAGCGACAAATTATTTTAATGTTTGTCGCACAAATTGCTGCAAGCAAAAAATATTGGGCAAATCGACGTATTTCCAATACGAAGCGCTAGTAATCATCGCTTTTATCTTAAGAGACCGACCCACCGGCGGCTCAACCGAAATAATTATGCGGCGGCACAAATTAGTGCGTGTTTAATTGCTTTATTCCGGTGGAATAAAGAGACGAGCCGAAACAATAGGCCGAAGAAAGAGGGACGACGATGTAATAAATAAAGTGCAAAGACCGAATTCTTTTGCACTGTATTAATAGCTGCTTAACGGCCGAGCAAAAAAATAAATAAATGAGACTCTGGGGCTCGCGAACACTATAACAAACGCGCGACTGACAGAATATCGGCGACGACAATCACGATTAATTTAATTACGTTAAACGAGGGCAAAACCGGAAGTAATTAATAAATTTACGTTCGTTTCCAATTTGGTTTCCGTTTATAGATCGATGGCAAAAATTTGTTCGGGGTTTTTGCTACTTAATAAAAAGGAAATTCATTAATGCACATAATCGCGTGATGCCGATTGATGGCTGTGACGATGATGATAATGAGGAGAATTTCTTTGTTTCGGCGGGGGCGGTCTAATAATAACGAGCTTTTTAAAGGCCGATATTTAATGCGTATTAATGATAATAATTTGTGTCCCGAATAAATGCTCGCGTATACACACAGATCGGGGGGAAAGTATAAATAAAAAGCGAACCGGTAACGAACGTGGAAATGGTCACCGGTTCGTTTCTCTCTTTTTTCTCCACGTGTAATAAGTGGATTCAGATTAATTCTCGCGATAGCAAACGAACGAATATTAGTCGGGGGGGGGGGGGGGGGGGGGGTATAAATCGTTAGTTTAATGGACGCATAAAATATTTTTTTATAAATAAAACGAAGAAAACGTTTAATAAAACGAACGGGGTTGCCCCAAAAAGTGTTACAAATTGCGAAGATTTCGAATTTTGCAACGTTCGGGCGAAAGAAACTTCAATTGCCGCTTAGGACGTTGTTAACGTACGTAATAATTATCTGGCAAGAGCCATTCGCACGGAATGAATACGCAATAACAATAAAAGATGGCATAATACTAATGTATTTAGATGTATGGCAGTGACTTGTTGTTCTAAATGGTTGGTGGCACTCGCTCGTTGAAACGGGGTAAGTAGTTGTTGTCGGGGGTGTGTTGGTACTAGTTTAATTTAGTTTTAACGTTATCGTACATCACCACTCTCACATCAGGATGTGAACTAACGTTGGAAAGCCGATTAAACGTCTAATTGCGCCTTCGTAAAAGTAATTGCTTACAAATGAATTAGGCCGTCGCGACGACAAAAATATTGCCATTTCTTTTTTGTGCTAAACTCTAAACATTCGATCGCAAAGATTGTTTTCTCAACGCTACTTTCGCCACTTACGCTGATTGTACCAATCATCACCATGAGCGCGTATCCTCATTTGGAAAACCATGGAAAATGTTGCTCCACGTTTCAAACAGAATTTGCGCTATTAATGTTCTTTGCAACAATCGACTTTGCGCAATTTTGATAGAACATGACCAACCAATTTATTAATTTGCACAACTCAACTGAATGCTGCTGAAAGCGAGAAGGAAAAGTTAAAAGAACTAGCAACCGAACGTCTTCCTCGTCCAGCCTTTACTCCGGAGTTTAAAGACCCAACGAAAAAAAAATTTCTGGTCAATGGCGCTCTTCCTTCGAGGACGCAACTTCTTTTCGATTAACTTTGACAACTCTCGGCCAATTTCGCGCACTTTCTTTGCACAACTCAACAGGATGCTTGTGGAATTGCGGAGGAAACATCGAGCTTTGGAGAAGCGAAAGCGAGAAGGAAAAGTTAAAAGAACTAGCAACCGAACGTCTTCCTCGTCGAGCCTTTACTCCGGAGTTTAAGGACCCAACAACAAAAACTTTTCTGGTCAATGGCGCAACTTGTTTTCGATTAAGTTTTTTCTTTGCAGTTGCTTGCGTGAAGTTTGTAAGTAATTGAACGGGCACAACTTCATGGTGGATTACTCCTTCGTAATTCAAGAACAAAAGCGCGTGACACACCGATATTTCGCGATTCTTTCTAACAGCGTGATATTTCAGAAAGACCAAAGCGGAGTCGAAATGCGAAATATCGACGGTCTATTTTTTTTGCAGGTAAACTACGAGTTGACGTTTTATTGTGATTATTTTTTTTGCAATTTACTCTCCTTCCTTAACAAGATTCCTCCTAATTCCCGCATTATCACCGTCGTTCCCGACAGAAAAAATGAACTAATAACAATAATAACAACAACGGCAATAATATAAACAGTTTCAATTAAGGATGATGTATTTTGCCCTCGTAGGTTAATTCGCCATCATCGCGTTGTTCTTTTTCTTCCCGATATTATTTGTTCATTTCGTCCACTTCCTTCGCTCTTTCTTCTGGTTTTTATTTCCCTGCCCCTCGCCGGCCGTCTCCTCATTTTCCCTCTCGCTCCCTAATATAAATTAATTCCGGAACGTTCTTCAACGGAACAAGATCGCAATCAGAAAATTGAATTTGTTTTCTTTATTTATTCTTCCTCGTCTCTCTCTCTCTCTCTCTCTCGCCCTTCCGATTTTTTTCGCAGGAAAAATCTGCACGAGGGAGACGTTCGACATTGAAACAAACGCATTTTGATTTAGTCGAGAACAAAGGCAAATAATGGAGCGAAAGAAAAAAGAAATCGAGAGAGATTTATTTATATTACAACCGTCCGCATTCTTCAGGTTTTAAAGAGAATGCCGCAGAAAATGGTGGAGGCAGAGAGCGCGTGCGAATGTTGGGCGAGTTCGCGAAAGAAGAATCGAGGGCGGAATGGGGACGAGGGTTTTTGTTCGATTCGCAATCGTGTGAAGGCTCGTCGTTAATTTGCGTAATTTCGAACCTTTTACAAACAGGGAGAGCGCGCGAGGCGAAAACGGGCCGTCGGAGGAATTAAATGGGCATCAGAAAACAACGCGCCTCTTCGGCCTTTGTCGCCGTTGGTGCCCTTCTTTTCCCGCGGTCGTAAATTCGCCTTCCCAGGGAATTTAGCGGTCCCTTTTACTTTTATTCGCTTCCGTCAACCGTCGAAATTCATTCCGATTAATTTGCCCTACCTTTTGTTTTGTCGGTCCAGTTGTTTGCAGCGCGAAACGACCGCGAGAACGACCGCGAAGTTGTAAATATTTTGCGAAAAACTACGCGAAAAAAAAACAACAACCAGCGGCTTCCTTATTATAATTATTATTAGCTCGTAAAATTCGAGGCTGACCCGCCGAAGAAACGAATCGTATTACCGGCGCAAGCAAAAAAAGGAAGCGTTAACAACAAAGCGAAGACGAACGTCTTTTATTTAACGCCGTTGTCTCTCGCACACGAGACGAAATAAATGTAATTGCGAATTGCAGGGAGCGACGTCGGTTGCGGATTATTCGCGGGCGACGCAAACGGGCGCGAAAGGGAGCGAAAGACGTCCGGACGGAAATAAGATGGATCGTCGTTATTCCGTCGAGATGGTTCGGGTACGAGTCGCCGGCGACGTTTTATTTAATCTTCTTCAGCTGGCTGCTGCTGCTGTTGCCGCGTACATTTTTCATCATCGCAGGTGTCCGCGTTGCGTTTGTTTTGAATTTCGCCAAATTTCCCCGCTAATTGATCGCGAGGCATTAATTTATGATAAGGTCGCGCTTCTTATTCGATTATTTCGTTCGCTTTTTAATTTTGCTGCTATAGTCCAGTCAAATTTGGCTTTTACGTCGGAAAAATTAAGGAAAAGCTGAATTTTTGCATCAATCTTCATAATGATGTACTTGACAAAATGTAAAAAGTCCCCATCGATCCGAGTTGAGCTAAAGATTTTATACGGCGTCAAAGATGGCCAAGAGTGGTTTTTCGTGAATAACTCGTTAACGGTCACTTTTACAGCAAAGACACACGTTATCAAAGTTGTAGATTAAGAAATTCCGTACAAAAATGTTGTTGTCACTTTTATTCGTAGGAGCAACCGTTTACAAAATAGTTCGAAATGAAAAAGTTAACAGCGTCTCCAAGCGAGATATTGATACGTTATTATCTTTCAACAGAAATAAAATTAATTTTGAATTGAAATGAGTTTATGACTACACATAATACGCTCATAGTTCAACGTACGTTTCACGCCGTCTTTGTGCATAGCTTCTAAATCCTAAGAAACAAGATTTTTTTTGGTCTAAAAATCACAAGATTTCTGCAGTTTTTTTGTCATATTTTCTGCGAAGAAAATTTGCAACCTATCAAACTTTTTCCACTTTGGAAAGTGATAGTAATCGCAAGAAGCCAAGGCACGTGCATATAAACAGAGTATTCAAGCAATTAGAACCATAAATCGCAAAGTTTAATTTTGATCCACATTCAGTTGTCGATTCATTTCTTTGTTATGCGAAAAATTTGAAGCTGCTAATCTTAGTGTAAAACAAGCTGAAAATGATGTTGGTGTTCTCATTATTGAAACAGAAACCGAGGAATACGAAAAAAGAGCAAATATTGTTGTAGGCGAAGACGTGGAGTTATAAGTAATATTGATTGCACGTGCCTCTGTTGATAGAATCATTTATTTTTTGAAACCTGGAAAATTATTTTCTTGTGCCAAGCAATATTAATTGTATTTCTGTTGAAAGCATCAACATCTCGCTTGGAGACGTTGTTAACTTGTTCATTTGCAATTATTTGCGAAACAGTTGCTCCTACCAATAAAAGTGACAAGAACATTCTTGTAGGGAATTTCTTAATCTACAACTTTGATAACGTGTGTCTTTGCTCTAAAAGTGACCGTTAACGAGTTATTCACGAAAATATATTCTTGGCCATCTTTGACACCATATGAAATCTTTAGCTCAAGTCGGATCTATGGGGACTTTTGGCATTTTGCAAAAATTCAAGTTTCCCTTAATTTTTCCGAAATTAGGCCAAATTTTCGTCTAATTTGACTGGACTATAATAGAAATTAATAATTTTTTGGGCGAACTTTTCCAGTCCACGAGGATTATCTTTGTCGCTTCTCCTACTGTTAACCCTCGCATCTGTTGCTTATATTAGTAGCCGTTAGTTAAAGGTCGCCCATTCTTTTTAATTAATTTTCTCTCTCTCTGTGTGTGTGTGTGTTTAGTGCAAAATATTTTTTTCTCGCCTCGTCTATAATATTCTAAACGACTTTTGACGATCCTCTCCTTATTGCTCAACACTCACGTGTGTATCAATGAAACGTCTTTTGAAGAGATTTGATTTAATAAAAATTGTTAAACCGCCTTAATGAGCGAATTAACGTGCGCTAATTACGCGCAAAGTTTAATAATAAACGAGAATTAAGAATCAAAACATCTGCGCCACCGAATTTCTTTTGCGTTCTCTTTTTTCTTTTGCTGTTGTTTGTGGCTGAAACGTATTTCGCTCGGCGTTAGGCTGCGACTAGACGTTTAGCAAGACGTCGACGAACGAGCGAGCGAACGAACGAAGTGGGGCCTCTTCTCTCGCACTCGGATCGCAAAACAAACCAAGGTTCATAGTCCGTTATTTCGCATTATTATTATTTATAATATATAATCAACGTCATGAACGTGCAAATACGAGCACGAGAGATAGACGCGTTTGTTTGTTGTTACGTTGGCATTAGTTGAAAAAGTAGCGAACGCAAGGGCCGCAGCATTCGGGGATACGCGAAGAATGCGGCGATTTAAGTTACACTCTGACAGATAAGCGCAAACTTGCAAAAAAAAAAGAAATCGATCTCCACCTCGATTCACGTGAGTCATTGTGAAACGTCAAACCGAAAATTGACGCGGAAATAATCGTCGCAGAGCGCATAAACAAAGAGACAATTGCACAACAACGCGAAACGATCGCGAGAACAAAAACGAATCCAAACTCACCTTTCGATTTGTTCTTATCCATCAGCATGAGGTGATCCTGCTTGTGCCAGGCCATCGGCTCCTGGGACGCCATAGATGCGGGGGAATTCGGGACGCCTGAACGGCCCGTGTTTACTAATCAATCCTCAATTTTTCCTTTTTTCTTTTTTCTCTTGGTTAACACTAAAAACACATCATCATCAGCATCATCTTCGTCACCGTGATCATTAACGTCGGGGTATTACGTCTCAAGACGAAGCACTGGGCGAAGCAATTTCCATGCCGTTCGCTGGATAAACAATGCGGCGTGCTAGGGGCAGTAACCTCGCGTTCTCAAGGCCAAACGTTCGGATGCTGATGCCTCTTTTCGCTCGCTCTCTCTCTCTCGCTCTCCTTCTCTCGCACACGCACTCCGATAGACACTCTACCGCCACTTCCGTCTCGTGTACGGATTATTCGTCGGAAAGAGACGGAACGACAACAAAAGTCACCGGGCGCGAGTGGAAGAAACGCGATTAAAACGAACCGTTCACTTCCGTTATTTTCCTTCTTCGCCACCTCGTCGTTACCGCCGCTTTCGCTCGCTCTGTTCCAGCGTGATTTTCCTCCTTTTTCTTTTCTTCTTCCGCACGTTATTCTCGTGATTCTGCCCTCTCCTCGTCCTGCGGCGTGTGTTAATTCGTGTTTTACTCGTATTACGATTTATCTATTATTATCTACGTTACACAATCTCAAAACAATGTCGCATCCTTCCTCCCAAGGAAACAGTCACTCATTATTTTCATTAGGCCCCATAAATCATCATCATCATCATGCAAGCGCATTCCGCGCGCGCGTTTTCGTTAAGGAGAGACGTCGACGGAACAGAAACCCGTATATATATATATATATATACACGTACACACCTCCGTCTGAACAGGAATGGACTCTACCGCCCGTGTACACTCACAACAACAACATCGTCAACAACAACAATGCAACACACGAAAATTCGAGGATAATATCGTCGAAAAAACGAAATTGTTTTCGATTCGTTCTATCGCACGCCTTCAATTGCAAACTCGCGTCGCTCCTCGAACAAAAAAACATCCGAAAACGAAGCGATAATAACGAAGAAAATGTGCGTGTTGTTTGTTTGTAGCCGTTTTCACGTCGTTGTTGTTGTCGTTGCCCCGCACGTTAACGAAACAAACTAAATAATTCCCATTCGATTCCTTGTTTTTGTTGATGCACGATTGATTAATTAAAAAAAAAACACACACACACACACTTTAATCGCAATAAACGCCACTAAACTGGTAACGACGAATAACCGATCATTTGTTTTCGTTTTCCCTTTTTTCTTTTTCAGTAAACGCGTACAACAGCCACCACCACTTTGTTGCCTGCCACAGTCCGCTTGATTATTATTTCGCTCGCTCCACCGCTGCCTTGCTGCCGCTGCTGCGGTTGTTGATATTATTTGTTATTACCGCTCTCTCCCGTTGCACCGACAACTTATTTATGATTGTTAACCTCCAATAATTAGTTTCCTCCAGCGTAACGACGAGAACGACGTGTGACGCGTTTCGCCGTTCTTTTTTTTTTTCAAGAAGAAAACGCGAATCCCCCGAAACGATGACGACGAACGTTCACCTCGAACACGAAAACAACGAAACAAAAACAAAATCGAAGCACAGAAAAACGCCTCACACTCGATTAATATCCACTTATTTGCCTTCCCCTTTGTCTCTACTATTAGTATTCTCACCACCATGCACGTATTTTACTCGTATTATTATTACATGTGTTTTCGATGTGATTCACCCACGTGTTAAAAATTACACCATGGAATCATCATCGGCGATCGACGATACCACGAACGCGACTCACATCACTAGCTCATCGGCCCATAAACACACACGCGAATTATTCGTCGAACTCAAAATGCAATCCTTCGCACGATTCGCGATCGGATCGACGTTAGATTCGCCAACGAATACGATGTACACACATAACACGGGGGGCCGCACAAAACAAAAGACAGTGTGTGTGTGTGTACGTTTTTGGCGTCACCGTGCAATAGTGTATATATGGTGTTCGCAGTGTGATAGTTTTCGCGCAACCTTAATAACATCTCCACAACATGGCAACTCGATGTCACTGGGCGCAGGCGGACGAAACCTCGTTCCCACTAATGTCAACGCGTGAGAACCGAAGCGGCGTCGGAAGCGCGCGACGACGACGTCGGCCGGCCGCCAGAGGCGCCACTTGTCGGAAGCCCTTGATAGTTTACGATTGCCATTATTTCCACTCCTTCGAGCCCTTCTTCTTTTTTTTTTCGTTATCCTTTCGTTTATCGCTGTTGTTCTGCGTTCGATCTCTTCGCTCGTCCTTGAGCGTTGGCGTCCATCAATTTCTCAAGTTGTCGTCGAACCTGTAAAATAAAGGCGACGTACTGTTATCTTTAAATATCTCGCGATTTTTTCAGGGGGGGGGGGGCGGCGTTGAAAGAAAAGTTTCGAAGGGCGAATTCGAAAACTATTCGCGATCGATGCGATCAATTGAATCGAGACGGAGTCGAAAAATAATGACGAGCAGTAATTAAGCCGGCGAACGAACGGGGGGCGGTGGAATTGAATCGCGTGGAAGCGCGAATAGTTCCACCTTATCCATGTACTTAACTTCCTTCAGTTAACGCTCTAAATGCACGCCGGCGATAATAACGAAGGATAATTTCGTTCAAAGGTATATTTAATAATGCGCGCATAGCGTCTCTATTTCGTCCTTTTCGCCATTATTATCGTCGCGATCACTATTATCGGTCATACATATTTTCGTACGAATTAGGTCAAAATGCAATGTTAATCCGCTTCCTAATTGAATGCATATATACATACAAATGAAATTCCCCATCGTCAGGATATGCAGGAGGGACGAAGGCGGGGAGGAAAGGAAGGCGAATGGGATAAGACGATGGCGAGAAGCAACTGGAGATGCAATAAAGGCGAACATAACAATAATACGAATTTTAAATGATCGTACGAGTATTTTCAATTTTTGCGCTTATTAAACGTTCGCCATCAACGGGCGACTTTTTGCTTTTCGTTTGTTATTTCCGTTCAATTTCTGCGTACGAATTTCTTATTACGAATTTTAATAAAGAACGAAATATCGCTATTTAACATTCGATATGAAATTCGGAAGTGCAAATGAATTTTTACCAATCTCCTTTAAGCACCGACAGCACTTTAAAATGTTACTTACACTACCTTTTGTTTAACGTACGTTTTCGCAAATGACGTACCGAAGTGCATAAACGATTTCGCTTACGCCAAAAAAAGTCTTATCAAACGATTCGAACGTTAACAATAAATAACAACAGCAACAAAAAAAAAAGCGCATTAAAACGTTGCGTGTGACGCAACAGCGTCATTAATAATAATAATCGTTAGCAATAATAAGCATTCAATAAGTTAGTTCATTCTTTTGCTCTAACCGTTTTTTATTCGTTTTTCCACCGCTTTAATTGTTACGAATCCTTATTGTTTCAAACTTGGTCGCTATGCATTATTGTTCTCGTTGCATCGACGATAATTGAAACTAATGCTAATAACAATCATCGCGATCGTCGACGTCCTTATGCACGTTTAGACGTCATGACGCCCACAACGCCTACAATCCTTACATTATGAACGTAGGACGTCACCGTTTCTACTCGTGACACCGCTGGAATTGCGATGATGATGATGATACTGAAATGAGAGAGGGTCGTATCTATCTATATGTCGTAAAAGTTTCGACGAAATTTCGGGGGCGCATGCTTTGGTTCCGTTGGATAGACATCAATAAAATTAAATGTATTTTTAGTTAGTCGAAATATTTATTTATTAATCCGTTCGATGAGATCAGAATCGATTCGGCGACGAAAACGCTCGAGATTCGCTTCAAAATGATGCTCTTCAGATGGATTCTTGATGCCACTTTCGAAGACTCGATGGGTGAAATTTCGTTCGTTCGAATCTTCGCAAAAAGGATCGTTTATTGGCGCAAACGAAATGAATGCATTTCCTCAATAGCCTTTATTTAAATATAAGATTACAATAAAAAAAATACATTAACAGATATTTTTAAAACTAAAACGCTCAATTATTCCTTAAATCTATTTTTATACTACAACATCTGCGACAATTGCTAGTAAATTCATTTACGCTGGGATGAAATACGAATTGAGAATAACTGGTTTTTCAAAAGTTTAATGAAGGAATCGACCAAGTGTAACGCGTACTCGGCGATAATTAGTTAATAGGTCACTCATAATAATTCTCAATGTTTTCGGACGAGAAAACAAAAATGGAATGCGGAGAGTCGTAATTAATCGCGTCGACGATCGTCTATTTTTAGCCGTTTTGCCTTAATTGCGACCAGAAATAACCGACGAAACGTTCAATTAAACGGGAAAATTAAACAAACAACGTGGGCAATAACTATTATTTTCATCAATTAAACAAACTACGGGGCGAGCAATAAAAATAACTAACAGTAAGTTGTATTTACAAAGTTGGTAGGAAAGTGCAGTTTCTGGTACAAATTCATATCATTTTCAATTAATAAACCTGCAACCTGTCAATGAAGAATCTCGTCGGATCCTCGACCGGCCCTTGCAGCGTGTCTTCGACTTGTTGAGGACGAATCTCGAAGCTCGCGCCACCCTAATTAATGCACTGAATGTTTATTTTAATTGCTGGTTTTGTAAAAAAAAATTACCTAATCCTCTGTTTATTCGGCTGCTGATGCAAAATGGGCCATAATATAACTTATAAACTGTTTTTAATAGGATCTTATTAAAGAGAAAGAGCTTTTTGTCCGTGTAAACTTACCATCCACTTCGGATCCATTTCCTGGAGCCATTTCTTGAAAATTTCCTTAGAATATAATAGAAAACTTAAGACAACCACAAAAGAAAATGCTCGTAAAAAAAGGATTTTATTACGTTCTTAATTAGCATCGAAAATCAAAGCAAATTTGTCTTACAAAACAGCAACGTTCGTTTATTATCCTAATCAGAACATTAACGATAATTTACGTAATTAATATTAATAATTTGCAATTAATATTCAATAATTTACAATTAATATCTAATAATATTGTAAAAAAATAGTTAACAATAAAGAAAAACATTTAGCACGAAAAGAAATGTAATTTTCTTTCGCCGTGTTAACCATTTTCGGAATATAAAGAGCAAAGGAGGTTTTTTCTTTTCCCTTTTTTTTCGGGGGGACGGTGGAAAGTTTTTTTTTATTATTATTCGAGCGGGGTCGGCGAAGAAAGGGTGGTGGTGGCGGGCGGTGGTAGTAGGCTAGCATCGGCCTAAGTCTCAAGTATTGATCTCTAGCCTTTGCCTCGTCTACATGAGAGAATTACGGATTACTTATCTAATAGAACGACGATGGAGAAGGGAGCGGAGGATTCGTTCTTTTCGAAATCTTATCCTTATCCATCGTTTATGCCGTTCATTTCTCTTGCCAATTATTGTTATTACTTTATTATAATTGCAAAATCGCATCGATAGACGGAAATACAGAGTAATAAAGCGAAAGTGGCGTAAAAAAAATAGGCGTTTCGGTCTCGTTCAATAACATCATCAATGCCGTTGAAGAACGAGAGAATAATCGATTGTTACAATATAAAAAAATATTATTATGTACAATACAAATATCAATTAAACGCTATAATAAATTCGCAACAACCAGGTTAAATTGCATTTGAACGCTGGCACAAGAAACAATTACGTACGTGTATATAACATCAACAAAGAGTATGTGGGGTAAATAATCTTAAAATCTACGTCCGACTTGCGGATAACCGAAATTACTCGAATTCGGCGGATTATTAGGCGCATTATTGAACGGCACTCGATTCGGTGACAAACTGAACTGAATATTCGGATTGTTGGGAAACGGATTTTGATTAGTAAATTGATTCGGATTGTTGGCATACGGATTTTGAGTGTTGGCATACGGATTTTGATTGTTAGGGAACGGATTTTGAGCATTGGGAAATGGAGTTTGATTGTTAGGGAACGGAGTCTGAGCGTTGGGAAATGGATTTTGATTGTTGGGATATGGAGTTTGTGCGTTAATAGGAAACGTCGGATTCGGCCACATCGACGTGTTGGTGGCCGCGCGAGGGCTCGCAGTCTGCAACGTACTCAATAGCGCACGTCGCGGGCTTATGCCGTTGCTGTTGCCTCGGGCGCCGTAAATCCTAGCGTCCGCCACGTTCCGACCGACGAGCGACTCGTGCTGTTGTTGTTGTTGTTGCTGCTGCTGTCGCAGCTCGGCGTCCAACGACGGTTGTTTCTTCATCGGCGATTTATCGCCGGTACGTCTCGTCGCCAATTGTCCGAGCAGTTCGGCGGGCGTCAGATACGCCAACGATTTCGTCTTCAAGGGATCCACTTGCTGATACTGTTGTTGTTGTTGATGATACGCCGAGAGCGAACTTTCCCTCTCGATATCGTCCCGGTGCACTTGTACTCCAACGTCGTACATCGTCGCGAGCGTGACCGTTTGTACGGCCTGATCGACGCACTTGCGTGCGTTGCGTTTGTCGCAAGCGTCGCAACGTAACGGGACCGTTTGCGACGTTGCGGACACTAGGACCGGTTTGTCCCATTGGAACGTGACGCTGTCGACGTTACGCGACGCTTTGAAGCCGTTAAACTCGTTCGTGATGCGCAACGCGGCCATCAATCGATGTATCGACTTCGTGAACAACGATTCGTCCGTCGGTTTCTGCAACGTCGTAAAACCGAATCGCACCAACGGTTGCTTTTTCAACGGCGACTGATGCTTCGTGTCGCACGTACGCTCGAGAACGCGACACGATTTCACGTAGACAAAGTCTCTCTTCGGTTCGCCCGATAGTTCCTTAATCGCATCTTGACAACGTGATATTACTGTAATTTCATTAAACTCTTTAACAAGAATCATAATTGCAATCAACATTAATCAAATTAATCAGCAACAATTTTGTATCATCTTCTTTTGTAAATGTCTACAGGACGAAATAACGATTTCGTCGAATGTTTTTCACCGGAAAATGAAATTTTCATCCTCCGAAATAATAATCTCCCCCCATATATTCCCGCATTCTTTTCTTATTTTAAAACCTTATTATCTACATTATAATGGACGAATGATAGAAAAAAATCCCTCAAACTGGGAATCAAATCGGGACCCGAAAACGTTATGTACTAAAGTAAAAAATAAACGGTAAACGATTTCAAAATCGAATCGGTCAACGAAAACTTTTTAAATGAGAATCTAATAAACGTATTCACCTTACCTTTGATTTTGTTCTGTATATTCAAAGGATTAATGACACCTATTCGAAAAGACGAAGACAAATTGCAAATTAATCGTCATGCCAAATGAATTGCGATGATTACGAACCTGAAGATTTGGCAGTTATGTGTAAATAATCACTTAAACTAATTTTCTTATCCGTAAACAACTAAAACAGAACGAGAAAAGAATTAAAGGAATCGCCATACAAATGTTCTAAAAATATAATTAAAAAATTCCCAAATATCTTACTTGTTTCAAGACGTCCTTCTCGTTGTTAATGAAGGGAGCAGCGGGCGGAACGGGATTTGGATTGCTGGGATTGCATGGATTCTCCATCGCGTTAGGGAACGGTTCGAATTCGTTCGGTTGATAATTATAAGCGATCGGAAGCGGCGGTTGTTGCTGCTGTTGTTGACCTACGAAGAATTGCTCATCATAATAAGCAGGTACAGATTGTTGCATTGGCTGCTGATGATAAATCATGCCTTGTGGCATAAACGGACCGACGGCTGGACCGACGTTCGGCGGTTGCACCATCGTAGGCGGATTAACCGGAGCCGGTGTCGTCGCGTTCAACTTCTGATGGACCTCTTTGAAATACTGATCTTTCGCCAATTTGGCGTCCAGTTCCTCTAGAAACGACTTACATCTGACTTTAATCAACGGCGATTTTTGCACGGAGCTCTTGCTGGACGGTCGCTTGACGAAACTGCGATCGCGACTGATGCTGCGCCTCTTCGGACTTGCTTTGTTACGTGGACGCGACGTCCTCTCGGTCGATCGATTCCTGCCGGACAACCATCTCTCTCGATCGGACTGATCCGAATCGTTGCTACTGCCTCGCGTTCGTCGCGTGGATCTCGGTTCTGGCGACACGTTGGACGCAAAGTAACGCCACGTTTTCGAGCCGATCTCCGGACTGCGTTGCCGCGGTCTGTCTCTGACGGGACTGACGCACGTCGGTCTACGATGCGATCGCTCGGTCAAATCGAACTTGTGAACGCTTCGCACGTGCGATCGACGTTTCTTTTCCGATGGCGCGTGACGATGCAACGGACTCTTCGAACGCGATCGGTTCCTGTAGAACGATCGGTCTCCGCTCAGCGACTTCTTGCGCTCGTGCGTCGTCCTGCCTTCCTCTCGGCTCCGCGACTTACTGACGCGTCGAATATCGTCTTCGCTGTGTCTTTTCCGTTTCAGTGCAGTCTCTTTAGCATTTTGCTTTTGGATTTCAGTCAAGTCCACCTCCATCTCCATGCCTGGTGGAACTAAACCAGTTTCGACCACTTTCAGTTTCTCCTTAATCAACTTAACTTCCCTATCTTTGGCACACTTGTCCTTGTCCCTTTGAATATCCCTTTTTGTTTTACTTGGATCCCTACGATTTTGACCAGAATCATGCTTACTATCCTTGGATCCTTTTGCATCTTCCCTAGCACTACTTTTCTTCCTTGTTTCTTGTCCATTTTTTTCCTTTTTCTTCTTGTTTGTCTCTTTTTTGTTATCACTACTGTCACCATCTTCGTCGGCATCCCATGCATCGACCACATCCAAGCCAGCCATAAAATCCTGATTGAGGAAATCATCGAAGAAATCTTGTGGTATGTCTTCTACCTCTTTAGTCTTCTCGGAATTCGTTTTACATGGAGACGTACCCAACTGATCCAATTCCGCTGCTGTTGGAATGTCGAAATCTGATTCATTCCCTTTCGAATCCTTAGCTTTACTATGCACCATGTTTGATGTTGATTGATCCGTTTTATCCTTCGTTGATGATTCGCTCATTACGCTATTAGTATTCGAAAAGGTATTAGTGGAGTATTTATAATAACAAACTAAGTTACTTGTTTAGTGTGGAAATTTGATTAACCTAACTATGTCATTATAACATTATCTACACATCAACCTAAATGATTTAATCAAATCGTTTGAAAAGTACTTAATTTCTAATAATTTACCATCAAATATGACAAACTTTGAGATTTATCAAATAGCACTTAATTTCGCACACAACTATAAATGACAGTAGGATCAACTGCAATGTCCGCCAGGGGGTGGATGTCGGTTAAATTAATGAGCGCACTATTTGAATATTTCGTTTTATTTATTTTCAAATCATGCACGTTAATTTCTTTTTAGCTTCTTCATTCAATTCATGTCGATGTAAATAAAACCATAAGGGTATATTTTTTATGAGAAATGTACAAAAACTTTCGAAGCATCCTTTAAACCTTTTCTTTTTCCGAATTTCCACTTCAATTTGCTTTTGATTCGTCAAAGGCACAACGTTGAATTCCACAGCATATTGTATTTTCATTGACGGATTATGAATTAAATTAGACATAAATCGTTCCTTCTCTAATGTGGTCCGAAGATTTTCCGGATATTTAACTTTCATATAAGCTTTTCTTCTTCCGGCAATAACATCTTCCGTTCCTGTACAACGGATGTTCATGCTATGTAAATTGCTATCGTTAGTTGTGCTGGCCGAAACATGACATAAAGTTCGTTCTTCATTGATGTGCAACTTTAAAATATCTTTTAAAACCAGACGAAAGAAATCTTGAAACATTGTGAAGCACAATTTCATTTCCGTTCCATCCTCGTTACTTAGTTTGTCTTCTGCGATCCTCCATGTCAGATATTCGTTGCAATTTTTCATATCGATTACAAATTTAGCATTCTGTTCGTTACTCGAACTTCTATGCGTTTCAGCAGTACTTTCACTTTTTATTTCTTTAATTTCACCGTTTTTAGTCTTCAATATCATGTTATCGATACATTTTTGCACGTTGTCAACGCTAACAGATTTAGCAGGTTCTTCAGCTTCAGCGATATTCAGTCCTCTCAATAACTCACGTAGGGAACAATGATTAATTAGAATTTGATAGGAAATCGAACATTCTGTAACAAACTTTTGTAGTAATTTCAACGATACAGCTTTACAAATATTTCTAGATTGTTCAAACGGATCTTGAAAGTACATAATGCTTTCTAGGTTTTCTAATTTCTGTCCACTTAAAATATATTTCTTATAAAGATCAAATTCGTCCACTAGTTTCTCTGTATCCTGCATGTCGGATTTTAAAATAATTGCACCAATATAGGGGCACATTGCATATTGATTGTACTCGAAGTCGATATAGTACTCGTAGAATCTTTGTAGCAATTCTATAACAGAGTAATCGTCACTTTGTGTAAATGGTTTCTCTTCAAAGCCACAATTCCACCCATCTTCATATATATTACATGCTTCATTACTTTGCAAGCTGCAAACCGTTGGATAATTTCTATCCAAATTTTGAATAACAAATATTAACATCATTGTGAGCGAATATGAAGAGAAGCCGCCACTGGCCAATACAAGTTTGTTTAATTTCGCCCAATACTTTAGTACAAGTGCCGTTGGCAAAAAATTCTTATTTAATGATAAGAAGTATTTTATAAATCGGCTGTTGTTTACGGCCAGAGCATTTTTGAAATTTATGTCACAATTTATATTTGTTGGGATATGAGTGCAAGTTATTATTGGCACTGTACATTTTGTTAAAGCTTTTATAATGCTAAATGAATTACTTTTGTCATTTACTATCAATGACCTCGTGTCAGTAATCAAATTTGCCTGAGATAAATTGCATGCATCAACTTTTACATATAAATCAACATCACTATTTTTAAAATTTAAACCAGTTACTACTGAACCAAATGTTTGAATTTGACAATTTGAAAACTTAGACTGAAGTAAATGCCTCAAATCATTACATAGTTGATTGAGGCCTCTATAATATTTGTCATCTGTTTTTGGTGTCACAAAATTCATGAATGTTTCCAATTCACCAACAAAACTTGTATGATAACTCAAAGCATTTAACAAAGCTTTAAATTCCTTGTCAGATTCATCCACAATAACTGAAACAGAATAAAACATCAAATAACTTTCAGTTATGATCAAATTTGTTCTTTCAAGGATTTACCAGATTCCTTATTCACATATAATGCAGATTCAATTTTTAAATAACTTCCTTCATAAATTATTTTCTCTTTTAATAGCAGCAGGTCTACATTCTCTTTGCATCTATATTTGAATATAATGTAATTATTATTTGGAGAAAATATGCATTGCATAATTTTGCCAAATTTCTCAAAGAATTTCTTAATGTCTCTCCTACAAAAATGTTTTGGCAAATCTGAAATATATCATAGTGATCAATTGGAACATATGAATTATGCTAAAATAATATCTAAAGGCCTCCTTACTTGTTACAATTATTTCGCAACTCTTTTGCCAACGACGGAACTTGTGCTTTTTCCCTTTAAAATGTACATCTCTTGAAACTTCATTAGGAAATGTTACACTGCAAATATTGCAGACGATTGGATTCAGTTTCTTCCTTTTATCTTGATGGGACGACATTCCTAAAAAATGATTATAGATATTAAAATACTTCAGCTGAAGTATAGTTATAACCTTTGTTGTTTTAAATTGTATGCAAGAATATTCAATGATAAAACAGTGTTTGGACATATTTGTTATGACAAATTGTCATAAATACACTTCTGTGACATGTTTACTTTTGAATAAAGTAGACGGACAACCAACATCTCTTTGATTACTAATTTCAGATCGAATTAAAAGTATGTACGTATTTTGAAAATTGGTATTGCATAACAAATAGTTTTTGAATTTTATTTTTTAAATTAATTATAATATTTATAAAAAATAGTTTTGTACAAATGTATATGAAAAAAAAATCATTAACAATATAAATATTCATAATTTACAAATTAAAACATTAAGAGCCCCTGGGGAACTTTCGCAAATTCATTATTAAAAGTTCACACTCGTTTTATGAACATGTACCGTTTCCATTTAAATCTACTTCCTAGCATTTAATTATCTTCAATTCGTTTCTAAGTATCTTTCCATTTGGATTCCTCGGTATGCTCTCTATGAACTTCACTCCGCCTTTCAATTTCTTATAATGTGCTACCTTTGGATTAACATATTTTGTAACTTTCTCTTCGTCTAAACTGGTATTTGGTTTTAGAACGACGTAAGCCCTAGGAACTTCACCAGCTAAAGAATCAGGAATTCCAACAACGGCGACGTCAGCCACTTCTGGTATTTCCAAAATCAGATTTTCTAATTCTGTAGGTGACACCTGTAACAATTTGTGCCATTTAATACTAATTACTTGGCAACATTTGTTATCTTGGCTCAAGAACATACTGGGACACTCTGTATAAACCATCAGAGTCTTATGCAACACACGTTACTCAGTGTTTTTATACGTTAAATTATTACTGTTGGTAATACGTTTATGAACGCACTTCATTATCTACATTAATTTGACGTTAAACTCATAATCGTTTGTCAGCGTTTGTGAGCAAAGTTCGCTAGTAGATCTTGCAAAACAATAATGGAAAATCCGGAAGAAATACTGCACAGTTTAGAGGAATTTGCGAAATTAAGGCCAAAAGACATACCACGTGAACTGGAAGAGTATTTGTGCTTTGTGGCAAAAACAGGTGACCCTATTTATCAGTGGTCGTCGATCAAAATGTTGTTTAGAGAGAAATTGATCAATGTTATTACGGAATTCTATGAGTCCTGTCCATCGATAGATATACCGCCGTGTCCAAACGTCGATGTCTTCAATTACGAGATAATGAAGAATTTCATATTGGAAAAGTTAGATACATTTGCAGCGGCACCATTTACAGTTCAGAGGATTTGTGAATTGCTCACTACACCGCGAAAGGAATACAATAGAATTGATAAATACATGAGAGCACTTGAGAAAAACATTTTAGTTGTTAGTACTACTGAACCAGGTAATAGAAGATCAACAGAAAATGGTGAGAATGTAATGAATGGAATTGAATCAGAGAATGGTTATGAAACAAATAATTCGAACAATGATATTAATGTGGAAGAAATGGATGATGTCCCATCATGGCCCAGATTAAATTCCAGTGAAAGTACTTCATATCAAGCAGCAGACATTAATGAACCACAATCCTCGCAAACTGTACATATTGTTCAGGAAACCTTTATATCAGAATCATCCACAAATGAAAGTGCATGCACTTCAACAGGTGGTACTGTAATAACTAAAACCAATGAGCCATATGTTTCAATTGAACCAATTGCATCTGATGATACATGCAACAGATCGGAGACATCAGAAGAATCAGATGTTAGTGTCACCATTACAGCCATACCAGCAGCAGTACAAAAAAGAAGAGATAGCATTGAACCAGTTGTCTCATCTGAGCAAACTGATCAAGAATCTGAGCCTGTAGTAAGTTTTAATTAATTTCAATCCAATGTAATGACAACTTAATTGAAACATCACTTTACAGCAATCTTCAAGTGAGTCAGAGCATATGGATAATGATGGAAATGATAAAGATTTCCAATTAGTAAAATCGAGTTTGGAGCCATTGATCAATGTGGAGTCATCAATAACAACATCAGAAACTGAATCAAATACCCCAACATGTTCCGAACCTGCAGAGGAATTTATTGACGAGAATACAGTTGATGATCAAATCTCAACCACACCAGAGAAGGAGGACGCAAAAGAAGTTCCAGACGACGAACCTGCCGCTATCGAAACAGAAAATTTCGTAGTTGAAGCCGTAAGCGAAGACGTTTTGACCAACGATGAAATATCCACTTCTGATACACTAATAAGTAAGGAAACAGAAAGCGAAACTAAAGAAAGTATTATAACGTCGAGCGATTCCGTCGAAGCCGTCTCGTCAGGCCCTACTTTTGAAGATAAGCCCGAAGAAGAAGAAATTTCAAAAGCCGACAACGAAGCCGAACCGATCGTCTATCCCGAAGAAAAAGAATCGTCGACGGACGAATTACCCGCGACGGCTTCGTCGTCCGTGATCGAAAACGTCGAAGAAAGAGAAACGTCGACCAATAAAGAGGAGGAGACGACGGAAGAAAGTACTATTAACGAATTGGCAATGGACGTGGATCAGGTGGAGCAGCAAGAAGAAAAGAAAACCGAAGAGAACGTAGTAGCATAAAGTAACAATTCGAATAGTTTCAGACGCATCGATCATTAACTGATCGATCGAGAATTATGAAAATTATGTTTTCGATTATATTATAATAAGTATTTAGAAAAGAGAACAGTTGTTTTTTACTTCGTTGACTGACTTAAAAATTTGTTTCTCATCCGATTGCGATTCGTAAGAATTTGAAACCGGCGATAAAAAAAAAATAGAACGGTTTTGCGAACGCTTTTCGTTTTGTGTGCACACGGACTACTTTTGTATTCACACGTGAAAAAAGAAATAAAATAATCAATCCGTTTTTTATATCTTTGATAAGAATCCGAGCGCAATTTTTTATATGAGACAAAACTATGAATAATAATTAGATGATAATATAAATTATTACTTACTTGATTGCCTTTCACTTTGATTAGCTCTTTCGTCCTGTCGACTATGTAGAAATACTTATCCTCGTCGTAATAAGCAACGTCGCCTGTATGCAGCCATCCTTCGTCGTCCAACGTTTCGGCCGTCGCTTTCTCATTGTTTAAGTATCCTTCCATGACCTTTTCAATTATTATTATGAAACGAAACGAGAAATAAAGTTAATTTTTGTACATGAACATTTGCTTTTTATTCCTCTCGTCTTTACCTGCGGCCCACGGACCAACAATTCGCCGGACTGATGCGAGTTCATCACCTCGTTCGTGCTCAAATTGATGATTTTCGCTTCGGTGTTCGGCAGGAGGACGCCGACCGTTTGGATCTTCGACGGCGGCGTCAATATCGGCATGAACAACGTCACCGGCGAGCTTTCGGTCATACCGTAACCTTCAACAGAACCAATTCGAACATTCATACAACCACTTGGTGCACGTTTTACCTTGTCTGATCAAAATGTTATCGCGTCCGAGTTTGTCTTTGAATTTTTGCAATAAACCCTCGGTGGCGGGCGCCGCGCCGGAAACGACGCTGATCACGGACTTTAAGTGATCCTTCGTGACCGCCGGATGCGACGCCAGGAACAAGAGGAGCGACGGCACGACGAACAAGTCGGTCGGCTGATGCTCGATCAGCGCCTTGATGTATTCCTCCGGCGTGAATCTGGGCAAAGTGATGAGATGAATGCCTTGCAGCATCGAAACGTTCATTATACCGTTGAATCCGTAGATGTGGAAGAACGGCAACACGGTGAGCGCCTTCCGATTCTCGGGATCTACGACGAGAACGAATTTATTAATGATAAACGCATTCAACGTTTTCGCATTAATCTCGCACCTTCTTCTAGCAACGCGCTATGTTTCATTTGGCACAAGTTCGACACTAAGTTCTTGTGCGTGAGCATGACGCCTTTCGGCAGGCCGGTCGTGCCGCTCGAGTACGGCAACAACGCGAGATCCCGCGGACTTATGCCGGGCAGATCGGACTCGTGGCCGCCCATCAGCAAACTCTGCAGGCCGTGAATGTTGCCGCTGAGATCGTCGTCGCCGCCGATGCAGATCGTCGAGCGATAGCCGGGCAATTGCGGCGCGACGGTCGTCGCGACCTCCAACAGTTGCGGCACCGTCACGATCATCTTCACGCCGGCATTCTCGAATTGTCTTTTAATTTCGTCTACAAAATGGAACGATTTTAGTCGCGTCTCCACGAAACCCTTTCGCACTTCTTACCTGGCGTGTAAAGAGGATTGACGAAAGTCACCGTCAGACCGGCTTCGATCGCGCCGTGACACACGATGACGTATTCGGGTATGTTGGGTAGCAAAAGGCCGACGACTTCGCGCGGTTTCATGCCGCAATGTCCGAGTAACGCTTGGGCGCATCGACTGATTAGCATCCGCATCATGCCGAACGTGTAACTTCGTCCGGACACCGCACATGTCTGAATCAATTCGCAAAAAGTTTCTGTTTGTTTACGGAGCCATTTCGTTTAAGCAATTTAAATTCGAATCGATTGCAAGCGCGTAAAATAGATTATTTGAATTATTTCGGTCACTTACCGCAGCCGGTTTGTCCACGTAGGTTTCGTAATTTTTCCAAATGTATTCGATTAAATTATCGTTGGAGATTTTGATGTTGCCCAAAGGCGATTGCACCACGCCACTGGCACACCTCGTTTGATTGATCAGCAACGAGTTATTCCTATTAAGTGCACTTTTGGAGAATTTAACGAAATTGTTTTGCGCTTTCACGCAATTCTGCAATTTACCAATCACGCTCAACCGATTGAAAATCATTTTGCTATCGATAATCGACTTTTTGATCGAGAATAATCGACTGGTCGTGTAGCTTGTGTGCGAGTTCTTTGAAAGTAAATCTGCAACGTTAGAGAGATTAAAGAGAAATTGTTTGCATTTGGTTTGCGCTAATTATTGCTCGCTCTTTCTTTAAATATCGCTTGTATTATTTATTCGTTTATTAACAACCTGTTATTTAAATGTTATTCATGCGCGTTTATTTGCGGGAGATTGACTAAAATGCGAGACGATTAATGAGAAAATACATGAATAAACTGGGGGGCACGAATTAATAAATAAACGTTAGTGGCTCTAGATAATTTGATTTCATGAACTTTTAGAGCTAAGTCCAAGGTTCTCAATAATAAATGGTCTCTCAAAAAAAGTTTCAAACCGAATTGAAAACGACCTTTCTTATAGAGAAATTCGGAGTCTATTTTTATTAGTTTTTTTTTATAGTAATTGTCGAGATTTCTGTTTTCGTTTCGATAAGGCATGCATCGAAAAGTTATTAAGCAGCAGTTTGTAATTATTATTAAAAAAATAAAAGAGATTAAAAGGAAAATTAGGCAAGACCGGAGGAGGGACGCGTGGGTTCTCGTTATAAATTGCGAAAATATGAAAGCCAAAATGTTATTTTAACTATCTCCATTTTATTTATACGTGTACCTTTCGCTTTATTTGAAATAGGATAAACGCTGTTTTATTTATATGTTCTTGTTGTTGGTAAATTGGAGCGCACAAACACAAACACACACTCACGCACTAGTATTATAGCACTAACAAATAAATTGTTACAAGAATTATCTAATAACAATTACGGTTATGCATATAAATTGTTGATGTTCAAGCAATTGAGTCAACAATATTTGTTGTACCACGTTTTAATTGTGAAGATTAGATAGAGCGTTATTTTTATGAAAGTAAAAAAAAGTAATAATAAAAATATTATTATAGCGATGAATTGAAATTCGTTTCAAATAATAATATGCGAGATCTATGTGGTAGATACATGCATATATATATATATATATATAATGCTAGCTATATGAAATCGACGTTACAAAGTTCAACGTTGCTTCGTCGATGTGTGGTGCGGCTTTCCACCGGACCGTTCATTTATATCTAATGAAACGTGCGGATTATTTCGTTTTTTTTTGCAAAAAAAAATGCGGAACGTTTTTGAAATAGTACTTTAAATACTTTTACACATCGACTAAAATCCGTCTGTCGCGCGATAAGGCGACTTAATATAGCATTGCGAGTAATTGTTGATAATTTTTGCAAGGCGCAACTTTGTCCGTCTAATTTTCGCCAAATTGATTTCAAATAGAAAGCGCACTTGAAGTTCGAACTTTCGCTGCGACGAGCCTTTTATTTATCCTAGAAATCTTTCGATATTGGCGATAAGTAAAGTTCAATAAACGTTTAATCCGTTTATTCATTCGTCACATTAATTGCGATCGTTATACGAATTTTATTGCTCGAAAGAGGCATACTTATTTTAGGAACGAAGCGATACGGAAAACTTTGTCCGTTAAGTTCGAAAGGAAAATAATTTGCTTATATTTACAAGTTCAATGTTCCAATACAGATGACCTATGACTTTATGCTTTTTTTTGTGCAAAAAATAACGATATATAATATTAAATACAAATATATTTATATTAGTTGCGATTTAAATAAGTGTAATAGCGCAAAATTGAGTAAATTGCAAACTCATAAAACAATTTGTTATTGCGATATTTACAAAGAAAAATCATAATAACACTATATCATTTATTAGGTTTACAATGAAAAGGTCGTGCTAATTTCAAATTACATATCTCTTGTTGAATAACAATGTGCAATTAAAATTAATCAAGGCAAACTGCAAGGAATTTTGCGTCTTGCAAACACACAGAGCAATAAATACAATGTTACTAGTCAGTTTTAATTCAATACGATTCACAAGAAAAATTGCACGACAGCAATGAGAATCCGGATAATGCTCTAACGAATAAAAAACGATAAATTCACAGTAAAACTATAAAAATGATTTACATTTAATTAAAAGAAACGCCAGTAATTGCTTTATAAAACAACAAACAAAAGAACAATTAAGCATTTTAAATTCCTATTTAATGGCAAAATTTATATTGATCGTTAATTTAACGGAAACAGTTGCGTTAACGATAAAAGTTGTAGCATAAAAGATGAAAAATGCTTCTTCAATGAATTACAATCCAACAATTGCCTAATTTGATTTGTCAAAGTTTGTTAATTCGCAAATGACGGTTATTTAATTATCATTTGTGTCAGAATAAGAAAACAGAAATTATGATGAATGCAGAAGGAAATAATGAAACGTATCAAAGTCCCGTAATTAATCTGATTTTAACTCATGACTCGCATTTTCGAATTTAAACTAGCAATTTACGAAATTGAATTGAATTGCAGAAAAACGACGAAAACGTGTCGACGTCGTCGTCGAGTCAATCGTACATGTCGAGCAGATCGACGAAGTACCCGAAACTATTATCCTACTTCAAGATGAAAACAAAGAGACGAGGAAGCATGGACGATGGGCAAACGAAGAGATTGCACTTAAACGACGATGCCACAGAATTGTACGGCTCCAAGAAGACCGCAATCGATAAGGACGATTCGACCATTTTCCACGTATCAAAATCACCAACTTCGAAATAGCAATCGATTAAAATATTTCGTTTAGGACATCGAGAGCAAATCAGCGATCGACGAAGATGATGAAAATGCCGAAAGCGCGATTTCGCAAAGCGTTTACGCGTCGACCAACGACACGATCGAGAATTCTGCAAACTTAACGCAAGAAAGTTTAATTGACGCCGATGCGAAACTCGTCGACGAGAATTGTTTCATTCCAATACCTCGGAGGTGAGTCAAACACAAATTAACCAGTTGGTTTTCGTTTCTGTTGAAGATTCGCCGTTTTTCGCAGATATTTTAAACAAGATTCAACGCTAATCGCGGGATCAAATGAAATCCTCAACTTGATTGAACGCTTGAACGACGACGAGAATTATTTGCTACAATTACTGGGCAAATATATCAGGGACAAAGAATTGCGCGATGCATTATGTGAGCGATTTCAATCGATAACAGGCAAGATCCATTAACGTTTGTTGCAGTCAAATTTCACAAATCCTTCGTCCAAGACCACGTGGAAGCGGAGCGACGCTCGTATTCGCTATCGAAAAAATTATGGCACCAGCAGCAGGAAATGAACAAAGCTGCCGAGCGCAAGACGAATAATCTGTTGGATCAATTGGCGAAGACGAACAGGCGATTGCAAGAGGAGAATCAAACGTTGGAGCAGCGATTGGCCGAGATGATCTCGAAGCAAACGCACAGCTGCAGAGAATCGCACAAATCGCTGCTGTTTTCGTTTGGCGACAAGATCGGCAACAAGAGAACGATATCGTTGATTAACGAGAAGCTAAACGCGAAAATCAATTATTTCACGCGTTATTTGGCGAACGTCGAGGACGAATTGCAACACGTGCAGCAGCTCAATAAGACGTTGAGCGAGGAGATCGCGAACGGCTTCGCCGAAAGCGACAATTACAGAGTGACGTTGCGCCGCATGTTGACCGATCGCCAATTGGAAGAGATCGTTTTGCGCGACGAGATCGTCGCCAATCGGCAATTGATCGACGAGACGCACGACGTGTGTCGGTTCGTCGGACGGCAAGTGGCCGACATGAACGAGCGGATCAAAACGTTGGACGAAGCGAATTTTTGCGAACTGAAAGAGCAGGTCCCTCTTTATTCGTCAATTTAGCATCAATCTCGCGTCACTTTCGCTTCTTCGCCGCCTCCGCTTTCGCAGCCGCTTTCCGCTCCCGCTTAATCTGCTTGATGCGCTTCTTCAGCTTCTTGTACTTTTTGCCCAAGAATCGGCGCACCATCACGCCACGCCACCAAGCCTAAAACAATTAACGGCATCATCGATCTGTTGCTTAACGATTACCGAATGCGCCACCTGAATCCTGATGCTGGCGGCCAATTCGCGGCGACGCCGCGCCTCCGCCTCCAGTCGCTCCTCCTTGATCCGTTTCCGTTCGGCGATGAAGTTCGCGCGGAACTCGTGCTCGTTCCGCAACTTTTCCAAACGGTCGGTTTGCATCTCGAGCTCGACGCGCAACTTGCCCAAGTGGATGTCGCGCGCGTCGCTCTCGTTGTCGTACTGGTCCATCCAGAACTCGATCTCGTTACGCACGTCGACGATCCGTTCGTTCGTATACAACCCGATCTCGTTGTGGACGCGGTTCTCTTGCTGCGTCTTGTGCTCCATCTCCTTGCTAATGTCCCGATAATAATCCTCCTTCTCCGTCAGCTGGTGCAACTTCTGGTCGACCCGCGCGTTCTCCCATTTGTTCATATAGCGCAGCTCCATGTTCGTGTACGCTCTCACGTCTTCGGCGCGCTCGGTCACTTTGAACCACTTGTAATTGTTCCTGTCGATCACTGCCTGAAGCGATTTCTTCTCCTTCTTCAGCGCGCGATCCATGTCGATCAGTCGCTTCTTGTTGGCGGCGAGCTCGTCCAATAGGAGAGCCTCGTCGTGCATCAGATGGATGTAATCGTGGACGGCCGTCACGAGGATCGTGAACGATTGATTCTCGAGCAATTCCAAAAAGCCGGCGTAGAAGACGTTGTATAAAATGCAGAGGTGACGCAGCAAGTTCTTGTTGTTCGTGTAGTCGTAGAATTCGTCGTTCAATTTCGAGTATCTGGAAGAAAGTGCGAGTTAATTTGCGCGAAACTTCAATTTTATTTATTCGCACAGACCTTGCCTCCAGCGTATGGTACTGAATTAAATAATTCCAATTGTCGTCTTGCGTTTCGTTCATCACGCACTTCATCACGCTGAACTCTTCCAAAATGTCGTTGAACACGCTTACGTAGCCTTTCATTTGGACCGGCGGGATGCAGGGATGTCTCAAATCGATGGTCTGAACGTTCGGCACCTTCAGCGCGATCTTCTTCACGTCGCCCGCATCTAAATCGCCGAAATAATAATTGTACTCGACGTAGCGTTTGTTTGACGACATTTTCCCTTTCGATTCGTCGTTCGCTTCTGCAAACTTCGCTTTGGACATTTTCTTTGATCGGATCAATTGACGTTCAACTATGACAAAAATCAAAATGATTCAATCACTTTTTTGTCATTTTCCTTCGTAGATCATAAACGAGGACGATGAAGTGAATTTGCGCGACTTATTACGATTGTGTCGCTCTCACGTGACGACGTTATCCGCCAACATCTCGACGGCGTTAATTGCGGTCGACAGGCGCAAGGACGAAATGTGAGGCATTTGCAACTTCAAAGATAACCATAAACGATCGAAGTTTTCGTTGAAGGAAATTGCTGAAAAGCGAAAATTCGCAACTTTGCTCGTCGATTTTATCGTTGAAAAGCGATCGCAAGGCTTTAGATGAACGTCTATTGGAGAGTAAGAATTATGGAGACGAAGTGAAGACTTGCGAACGGAAAATTGCCGAAATGACCGCCAAATCCATGCAGGAGCTTAAGAAATTCGAGGAATTAACGCGAGAATTAGAGGACGAACGGAGCGCAAATCGAAATAACAAGAATTATATTGCAGAATTGCACGAGAAGGTACTAGCAACAATTAGAATGACTTTTTTATTAATGATAATAATTTTTTTGCTAGTTATTGAAGACAGAACGCGATAAGAACGAAGTAAATGCCGAATTAAAGGAAATTAAATTGCAACAAAGTCTTAACGATCGAACGGGCAACAAGGTGTCAATCGGCCAGGATTGCATTGAGACATCATCAGTCCTTGAGGGCGATGGAAATAAAAAAGTAATTTACCCAGCAAACTTTTCAAAAACATCTAATTGCAAGCAACATTTTAGGTAACAGAAGACAACGACAAATTAAACGAGTTGCTAAACGTTTTAACCGAGGAAAAACGCAAGCTAGAAAAGAAATTGATGGACTACGAGATGAAGTTGGCGGAAAATCGGCAAATTCGCTCCGACGAAATGGAGGCGAACTTTTTGAATTTGAAGGAAAAATTCGATTTGGCACAATCAACAATCGAAGGTTATCTTAAGAGAAACTAAGCTTTTAAAGCCCTTTCTTTACCACGAAATTCCTTGCAGCGCTTCAACTGGAAAGAGTCAAACATTTAAACGAAAAACTATTGCTACAATCGAAACTCGATAATTACGATCGCGACGAGGCCAATTTGAAATTGATTGACGACGCCGTCGTCAATCTAACGGCGGACAACGAGCGATTGATGGTAATCGATGGAAATTTCGCTTTCGATCCATAAAGTTTTCCTTTGAATTTCCAGAAAGATCTGTCCAGTAAAATCGAGATTATCTCGCAGTTGGAATTCAAGTGCAAAGAGTTGGAAAATCAGCAAGTTGATGCTAACAACGAAGTGCAGAAATTAAACGGAATCATCGACGAATTGCGTGGAAAACAAGAAGTTTTACGTGGCAAATTGGACGACGAGATGGAGAAAAGCGATCGTGTGCACAAGCAGAAAAAAGAGACCGAAATAATCACTCACAAACAGGTGATAACCAGATGATAATCGTCAAAATCAAATGGTTAATTAATGAATTTCCGGTGCAGATGAAATCGATGCGTGACAAGCAAAGGACGGAGAGATTGGCGATTAAGGAGTTGCTAAAAGATTTCACGATCGTCGTCAACGAGCGCAACAATTACGAACAATTGAGCCATCGCTATTCCGACGAGGTTCATTGCAAAAAAAAAACAAACTTTCGCTTAATTAAAAAAAATTAAACGCTCCTTTTTGTCCAGTTGAAATTGCTAAAAGCGCACGCCGACGAACAGTGGCACATGATCGATAGCAACAAATCGATTTGCGACGAACAAGCGAGGATCATCTCGTTTCTCGAAAGACGATTAGAGACCGTCGTCGATGAATTGAAGGAGTTAATCCAAAAGACCCAATACGACGCGTCGACGATACAAAAATTACAAGCGGACGTCCACAATGTGAGATCTTATTATACACGTGCTAATTAATATGAAGATGCCTTTTCAGCTAAAAAGCGAGAAAGAAGAATTGGAAGGCGTCGTCGATTATCTGAAGAATAACGCGAAAAAACTACAACAGGATCTCGACGAGATACATAAACAAAAGTGTGTAAGTAAAACAAAGAAAATTGCGAATTTTGTTGCGATTTTAGTTCACAATTCCTTTGGTTGTAGCAACTGGAAAATGTCAAAAGGCAATTGAACGACGAGATCGAAACGCATCTAATGGCGCAATCGCACGATCAAAATCTAATCGAGAGACTCCAGGAGGAAAACCGGAAGTTGAACGACGCAATTAGAAGCGATGAGTACAGCCACGAAACGCTCAGAGTCGACTACATAACGCTAAGAAGTCGCGCGGACGAATCGAACGCAAATTACAAGAATCAAGCGGAGATGCTACAAGAGAAAATCGTCTGTTTGACAGAGGGCAACGATGTGCTGATAAAAGTAAATTTGCCACAATTCAAATCGCCAAAAAAAACTAAACAACTAATTTTCAAAAGCAATTTGGAGAAAAGTGCAAAGACTACGACAGGCTGGCGACGTTGTGTAACACGCTGATGAAAGAGAACGAAGACTTAACGGAGAATCTCAATCGACAAACGACGGAAACGCATAATCTAATGGAGACCGTCGACGGTTTGCACAGGATCAAAGTGAATTTGGAAGAGTTCAAGAGGGACCATTCGAATTGCAACGATCACAACCAAACGATGAAAGACTACATCGAAGAATTGAAAACGGAGCTGAGGAATTGCGAAGAGCGCGAGCGCATCAATCACAGCTTTTACCAGGAGCAATTGGAATCTTTAAATCGGTAACTGAACGGCCGATCGGGATTCGTAAAACTAACCGACGATCGTGTTTTAGCGATTATCTCGATGAACGCGAAGAGTTGCAAGCGGAATTAAAACGTTTGCGCGAAAAGTGCGACGATTTGGATGGCGAATTAAGCGAGAAGGAGGCGCGCGCGATCGCATTGAGCGAGAACAATAAGAGTTTGGCCGGGAAGTTGTTCAAAGCGATCAAAATGCTGATCGACGAGAAATGCGCACGACAAGCGGCCGAAACGCAGTCGAACGAATTTAATCAAATGGTCGGCCGATTGCAATTGGAAAAGGTAATCTTAAGAAATCCTCGGCCCGTCGATAAACGTTACTTGTAATTTAGGAGACGCAAGAGCAAAAAATCGAAATTTTGAATCGCGAACAAACCGAGCTAAACGCGCGAATCGACGAATTAATTCGCGACAAGCAAAACGCGTTGCAATCGTACGAGAAATTGCAAGAGTCGTATAAAATGGCAATGACGAAAGGCACCGAATTGCAAACGGAGGTAATAATCTTGCGCTTTAATCGATTAATTTATAAAACGGACATTTTAAAATGTATTTTAGATGGAGCACATTAAAAACAATTTGGATGACTTGTCTAAATATGATCAATATAAGGCTATAGAAAAAATTAATGAGGCCACTGTAGAATTAGAGGAAAAATTGCAACACAGCTACGAGCATATAGAGGACCTTAAATTCGAACTAATCGAAGCGCAAAAGAGTTATTCGATGTTGGAGTTTAAACAGAGCGAAAGCACTCTTTTGTTACACGAGACGGTTGGCAAATTGGACACCGAGAAGAAACTGAACCGCGAATTATTGGACGCGCACGAGAAAACGTTAATGAAGATCGTGGAGTTTGGCAAACGCGGTGAAGTCAGCCCGCATGTTTGTAACGCATTGTTAACTAGTATTCGCGAGAATGCTGAAACGTTCGAAGACAAAATGTGAATGAAATCTTCGTTGAAATTAGATTTTGAATGATCAAAATCAGTTTGATTTCACCCATGTTTTGTATTGTTACTTTAAAAATTGGATTTGTGTAGCGGTTTTCGATGCGTTTTCCAAATTGTTGAAACACGACTTATCCGAGAAGATTATTCCCTTTCGCTTCAGCTTCTTCTGCTTGCGGAATATTTCCTTAAAGTATTGCTGAAATTGTTCGATGCCTTCGAGGCTCTCGCATTCGTCGACATCGATATTCGTTGCGCTCTCGCTCTCCGTCGCCACATCGACCCGTACAACTTTGTCCAGCTTCTTACGCCTCCGGGTTGTCTGCGACCGATCGCCGAACGTCGACGAGAAATTCTTCCTGTGCATACGGTTCAATCGTGTCGGAAATCCCCAGTAGAAATCCGGTTTTAACGATGCCAAGAACGGCTGAAATCAGTGGTTCGAATTTGATTTTATTAAAATGCGCATCATGTTTCGTTTACCATGCCCAAATTTTTAGACCAAACCAAATTAAACAACGATATGAGAACGATGAACGACATGAGAATCCATGTACCGTAATCGAAGGACAACTTCAGTACATTGCCAACTGTGACATCTTTTATTTTATCCAAGATGTGGCCGAATATTTTATTGGCGATTTGCAATTCCCAAAAGAATGAAACCTGCAAACACAAACAAAATAATAATTTATGAGCTAAACAAAGGTTCGAAGCCTTACCAAAATGATGATGGGCATAATGGACCACATAACGGTTAGAAAACCGATGGGCTTCTTGCCGGTCATGAAGTAAATATCGTCCGATAATCGATGAACGCCGTAAAAGTAAAATATCATCGTGGTCTATCAAAAAAGTTAATTGATTAACGTACAAAAGTAAACGATTAATTCATTAACTTGCTTTTATCGTTAGTAAGAGTAGTAACGCAGTGTGGCAAAATTCATATTCTATGTACGGTATTACATAATGAACTGCGAACTGCAATTAAGATATTTTAAATTGGCAAAAACGAAACTGTTTATTACCTGATTGACAAAGAGCAACGTATATATGAAACAGATCGTGCAGTAGCAGATGACGATTTGCGTGTGAAACTTTTGGACGGTCGGTATCAGATCGAAAAAGTTCCAAAATAGCAAATAAAATGCCACCGCCTAAAAATAAACAATATATTTGTTTAGAAGAACGAATATTCGTAAAATATTCTTCACAGTTTTGCAAATCAATAAATGTTCCCAAACCAATTCGCTTTTTATTGTTAATATTAATTACCAGTCTTCCAAAGTCGCAAAGTCCTATTATCAAGATGTAAATCACGTTGAATACCCAAGGAACTTGTACGAAGCGAAAGAATTCAGGAAACACGGTGAAGTACAGTCCAACATCTGAAATTGATTAAGATTTGAGCTTTAGTTAGACTGTTTAAACTTCCAATTGGATTAATTTTGAATGCCTTAAAAACCGATTGATTCTCCCTAAATCTTAGCTAAAATCAATAACTAACCGCTCGCCAAAATCTGAATGTAATCGAGGTTCATGTGATACGCAATCACGCCGACAACGGCACCGGTCACAAAGCACAAGAACAACGTGAAGACAATGTTCAACGTGACGATGAGTACGGCCTCTTGAAGGAACTTGCTCTTGAATCGCGCGTACGCCGATATCGTCGTGTAACCGATCGGTATTATCAAACCGTATTTCCGACAAGAGTAAACGATCATCGCAATCAGCTGCAAAACGGAACGAAATTGAATCACAAACTGCATTTGGATCGCGTCAAGTTCGATTTCAACGTACGTTCTCTTCCAGTCGTTCTTCCACCTCGACGAACTTCAATTTGGTCAACACGCGGATGGAATCGCGCGAACCGTTATGATAGAGAGCCATCGCCAGTACGATAACGTTCGCCGTCACTTCCATGAGGAAGCAGGCCTTCAAAAAACGTGCCACCTGTCTAAAGCTGACGAACATGCACATCGTGATCAATATCCACGTGGCGGACAGCGCCAACATGTACTGCCACTCGCGATACAACGTACTATCCGGATCAGCGTTTAGTTGCCTACAAGCGAAATTAAACCGATTCAAAAGAGGTTTCGTTTGAAGATCATCGACGTGCCAATAATAATATTGATTCGGATACCGCACGATTCCTAATTCGGCGCATTTCGCACCGTACGGTACGTAAGTGCAAACGTCGCCGATCGGTCCTCTTGCCACGTAATCGTAGCATTCGGTGTCGTTTTCGGTCTGCGGACAGCCGGCACCCAAATCATATGTCGCGTACCACGTAGCTTTCAGGAAGAATTTGCTTTGGGCGACCGTTTCGATGGGCAGCAGAAGGGAATTTAAGAACACAATTATTATCGACAGACCTAAAATGCAAGCAAAAAAGCGGCGTTTGATTGTGAAAGAGAAAAGTCGTTCGCGCACCGATGAATAAAGGGCACGCCTTGTACAATAAAGCGTTCGTTCGTCGCGTGTATCTCCCAAAGAATAATTCCACGTAGATGCATGGCAGCACGATTAGGAACGACGTAAGGAGGAGGCAAATGATGAGTAATCCTGTAATAGATTGATTGTTTAGATTTGCTTTGGTGAAGGATCAAAGAAAATTGCGATCGTACCTCCGGAGTATTTGCATAAACTGAAGATGGCCTTTGGGAATAGGTTGACGCCGTTACCCAGCACCAAGACGTATGCGAAGAAATCTAATTTACTCGGCCACACGTTTTTGTCCTTTTGCACATTCATATTATTTGACGTTGGTGATTATTCTCAATTATATCTAGATTTTAAATCTAACGAATACACTTTTTAAATCCTGAAAAAAGGATGCACGATTAATAAATTCGGGAGCGGATTTTTCCAAAGCGAAATGATTTAGATAAAATTCGTTTATTCGTGATGGGTGATGATGCTGTATTAAAATGTACACTGTTCTTTTTTTGCAAATAATTGAAACTAATTAACGAAACGGCTATGGTTCGTTTCGCACGTAAGATCGTGTCTTTTTGCTCGTTATTTCGGCGCCTCTTGTAATTCTATTAAGCGTTTAAGTAATTCGACGATGCTCTCCTGTTGCTCCTTCATCTCGTTCCGTATGGAGCGCACTTCATGCAATAGATCATTACGGAATTTCCTTTCTTCTTCAGCTTGTTCACGTTGAAGCGTCATCGCTTCCTCTAGATAGCAGTTTATCTTGTCGCGATCGCTTTGATACTAAAGAAGCGAGCGTGAGAAAATTGATTTAACCATTCATTTCGCATTGCTTACCGGCATCGAACAGTTGCTCGTCATACTTTGTGGCGAAACGCTTCGCGACTGAGATCTCGACCTCCTCTGGAAATGATTAAGTAGCAATCAGTAAAGAAAGGAATGTAATTAAGCCATTATAATTACATTTGACCTGGAAGGTCTGTGATTCTCATTCCCTTGATTGGCCATCTGAGAGGTCGACAGGGTAGAATTCGCGGAATCTTCGCTATTCTTTAGTTAAAGCCAAACAATTAGATTCAATTGAACCTTAGGTTTTTAACTACAACAATGATTTCAAGATGAAAAGGATAAATTACCCAATGAAAGGTCGAATCGTTCCCCGCCGTTGTATCACCATTTTCTGCTTCGATCAGTTGCATCAACTGCTCTTCCAGTCTTGTAATTTGCAAATGTCTCAAACTCCCGTCGCCTATCGGAATCCCAAACCGCCGAGTCGTACACGTCTTCTTCTTCAAATTGGACTTGAGATCACGCCAGCACTAGAAAAATTCGTGTTCGTCAAATATACGTGAAATTTTATGAGAAATTCATTACGGTTTTCCATTGGCGCCAATCCTTCTGTGTGCCCAATGAGTTCAACTTGTGCGTGACTTCTTGCCATAAATTGTCGGCAGCTTCTTTAGGAAATTCGTTGCCGAAACGGCATCGAACTAAATCGGGATGTTCGATTAGGAATTGGAAAAGCATTTCCTTCTGTTCTTTCGTTAATCTACTCATGTTGCTACTGTTAAACGCAAATTAGGATTTTAAAACAGATGCTTAGTTAAATAAATCACATTTACCTTAATCAATGCCTCATCAATTTTACTATTCTTCCTCTTTATAAACATTTTCTTATCATTATTATTGATAAATATCATTTCCGATCGATCAGCTGACGATGTTCTTTTTTAATCGAATTCTTAAATCAGCGGCGAATCTAACGAAATAAATACATTTTTCTCACAATTGCAATTAACACGGACATCACAACATTAATTTAAACCTATTTGAATTCTATTTGATTGTGGATAAAAGACAACAAAGACAAAGCATGTATATACCGGATTAAATAAAACTGTCAATATAGAGCGTGTGTTCATCGAGTTACTAACCGATTTGTAATACTCTATGAATCGATTGATTTTATTTAAATTATTTGTAGAAATGTAAATATTAATTCGTTTAGAAAGGATTAAAGTGCTTTATAGTTTTTCAATTGCAAAGATTTACATTTAATTAGCAATTCTCTTTAGTATAGTTTACACATGCAACCAACTATGCACGTACTTTAAAACTTAATTGGGGTTCGATTATCGATTAATAAAATATACATTAATCAAGTTAATTACAAATTTAATCCTTATCAGTTACAAATGCGAGCAATATTTTAATATTGATTACACGAGCAGCATTTAATTACGCGGCTTTGATTGGATTTAGGAAAATTCGCAATATTCACACGGGGTTTCCTTTTAATCTGCGAGATAAATCGTAAATTACAAGACTTAATGCAATTTTTATTTCATTCACATCGAAGTGTTTAAATCCAATTTACATCTCATTTGTATTTAATTCTATGTACAATTATTAAATTCGTTAACATTACAGGACAGGTTACATTTATTCGGAATAAGTCGTAAAGTTTAAAAAATCACATTTATATAAATCTAAAAGTAAGTCCTTGTCACGGACGAAAATGTCAATTCCACAAATTAGAGCACAGAAACTTTAATATTCCCAATTCTTTTCTTCGGCACTGATCGATGCATTAGTAACTTTTTTTTAGTTTGGTCGCGCATTTAAATTTCCGTCGCACCTGTCGTTGTTCCAACTCTGGAATTTGAATAATTACATATTAATCAAACTTGTTATGTTTATACAATTAGAATATATTCAATAATTGAAATCTATAAATCGCGCAATCAATTTGATGTTAATATCGTTAATTTTCCAAAAGTACGATTATTTTACGTAACTAATTAATTAAATTTCGAGACTGTGACAAGATGTGAAAATTCTGAAAATTTCCGAACAGGAAATTTGCGCTGGTAATTGAATTTTATTTATAATCGGATTTCATGCTGAGGAACGATGGAAGAACGGAAATCAATTTCGAAAGAGACGATATAATTTATTTCGAAAGATGAACTAAGTCGAACGTTCAGGAACAATAGGAGGTGAATCGATTGCCTCATCATTTTTTGATGAGTCAGATATAATGGAGGAGATTGTGTACTTTGGAAAATTCTTATACAGACGGTTAGGGAACGCTTTCAAAAATTAATGATTCGAGCTCTCCTGTTATCAATCATTTATCCACCATCAGATTACTATATACGAAGACGGTTTGATATATAACTCGTTTCGCATAGTTATAGTAGGGGATAAGAAAAGATTTCGATGTAGACATAAAATTTCATCTTTTTAAATGACAAATTTCATTTTGCAAGTGATTCTGGCAATAGCAAGTTGCTTAAAAATCCATTTCAATTTAAGTGTTTTGAGTGACGAACAAAGTGGGCCAAATTAGATTCGAAATGTTATTCAATTCTGCGTCTTTGGATGGGGAAACAGCGAATGAAATTCATAAACGAATTCCGTCCTCATTCGGCGACTCGTTCTTCCTATGAAACCGTCTATCTTCGGGCGAACGAGTTTTAAACTGGCACAAGAAGCATTCGAAATTCGTCCAAGTCCTAGAGGCTCAAAAGCAGCAGTCACGATTGAAATCAACAATAAAGTCCGTGAAATGGTTTTGACTAATAGGCTATTGGGCAAAATAGTAGAAACCACGAGCATCTGAAGTGAACGAGTTTACTTTATTTTGCATACTGAATTGCACACGAAAAAGCCTCGCGAAAGATGCGTGCCGCGTTTCCCATTATTCCAATGCAAAAACGAGATTTCGCCATTACAACGCATGGATTTCAGCCGCAACACGCAGCAAAAGACGCTCCAGCAGAGGCTTAAGCCACTAAATTGGCAGTAAAAATCTGCTCACGAAACTCCAAAGATTATTGGCCAAAGGAGGTTTGCTCAGAGTAATAGGCGATAGAGGGAGCAATAGACGGTTATGGAGTTCTTAAGAACTCCACCTCTGCAAAGGAATCAGAAAGCGTGAGGAACACTGGCCCAAATGCTTTGGACTTCGAAAGGACCACTTTGAAACATTAGATAGTCGGTAAAAGCGAAATTGTTGTCTGCCATTGAGTATATATATCAAAGGAAGTTATTCATTAAAACACTCTCGTAAGTTAGGTTTCTTGTTCGGAAAATTAACGACACTAATGCTCGTTCAACTAAGCTGCAAACGTAAAATTCTTGCAAACGTAAAATCCTACAAAAACAACACACAAAAAAAAAACACTTCGTTTGTCATTACCTAAATCATTTATAAGACTGACGTGATTTGGCTACTTGTCCGATAGTAGCAGTAGTAACCGGAAGTAATCAACTCGCTAACGGTAATTTGTGATTTGCAACTTTTACTCATTAACTGTCATACGTACGTTGTATGCACTTCGGACGTCAGCGGCGGTTCCGACGCTTTCGACGCGGCCGCCGTCGTGGTCGTCAGCAGCGTCCTCGTCCGCCGCCCGAACAACTGACCGAACGTCATGCGAAACATGCGATTCATGCTGCAGTAGAGGACGAAATTGATCGAGCCGCTCAACAGGGCCAGTATGTCCATGATCTCGCCGAACTTGTGATAGCACGCGTGCAGGAAGCATTTGCCCCTGATCGCGATGAACAGGCCGAACACGCCCTGCGGGAACTCGGTGAGCGAGAATAGCAGCAGGACGGCGATCAGCATCTTCGTCGTGCGATCGGCGCGTCTCTCGGCCTTCGTCACGTTCTGCGTGTTCACGCAGGCGATATAATTCCTGAGGACCTGTTTGCGCCTCTTCGCCTTGCACAGTTTGCGTATCAGCCAGCAGCTGATCACCGTCATGATCGTGCACGGTAACAGTTTGATCAGCACGCTGTAGGTCCAGAAGTAGTAGAGGAGGTACTTGTCGTTCGAGACGATCGCGTCGGTCAATTGGACGTGGTAGCGCAGATCCCAGAAGTTGTCGTCGATTATTAGCGAGATGTTGATCTCGAACGCGAAATACGTCGGTATGCAAATAATCGGCGAGAGTATGTAGCAGAAATAGATGGCGATCGTGCAACGGCGATCCGAGCACAAGATGTGATTCCTCTCCGGGTAGCTGCAAGCAGAAATTCGAACGTGTGAAATTCGCCGCGCGAAAAGATTGTTTGGCAAACGGCCTATTCAAGTCTTAATCGTTAATTAAATTCCATCGGCACTTTCGACTTTTTGCTCGCGCTTCAACATAATAAGTCACGGCGTCGTTCCCTATCTCTCGGCGATTATTAATAAGTTTAATGCGAAGTCTCTCGTATTGTCTCTGCAAGAGTGTCGCAATAAACAAGCGATTGTTATGAATGGAAATCGAGCACTAATTACTATTGCTACTAGAGTTAATTAAAATACTGACGCGTTCACCAGAAAAAAAATCAATGAACGTTCCTCTAGTTGCGCAAAAAAAAATTGTTTAACGCAAATAATTTCATTGCTGAACGGTGATAAATCAGACGTATGTATGTGTCCGTAGCAAGAAAGTAAATTATATCATTATTATGCCGTACTCCTGCAATAAATTTCAATCATGCATAATACGGGGTTCAGCAGAAATACATCCAACTGACTGTGGTAAGTACGATTTGGGCGATTCTTTTTTCAAAAGTTACTAATTCTAATCTAAATTAAGAACTATCAAAGTCATTGATTGATAATGGAAATAAACATTAATGATCGATTAATCAGAGTTTAATTGTGTTTTATATTGAGAATTTTTTTCTTCTTCAAATTTTGCACTTTTATAGAATAATGCAATAAACGCATTTTGGAGCACTAAAAGTTATTAAATTGTGCAAAGAAACATTAAAGATCGATTAATTAGAATTTAATTGTGAGTTTTACATTGAGATTAATGAATTTTTTGAGATTTTATTTTTCTTCAAATTTTGCACTTTTAGGGAAGGGGGGACCCTTCTCTACATTTGCATTTTTGCACAAATTGCAATAAACGTATTTTGAAGCTCTTAAAGTCACTAACCATGGAAAGAAACATTAAAGATCGATTAATTAGAATTTAATTGTGAGTTTTACATTGAGATTAATGAATTTTTTGAGATTTTATTTTTCTTAAAATTTTGCACTTTTAGGGAAGGGGGGACCCTTCTCTACATTTGCATTTTTGCACAAATTGCAATAAACGTATTTTGAAGCTCTTAAAGTCACTAACCATGGAAAGAAACATTAAAGATCGATTAATTAGAATTTAATTGTGAGTTTTACATTGAGATTAATGAATTTTTTGAGATTTTATTTTTCTTAAAATTTTGCACTTTTAGGGAAGGGGGGACCCTTCTCTACTTTTGCATTTTTACACAAATTGCAATAATCGTATTTTGGAGCTCTTAAAGTGACTAACTGTGGAAAGAAACTTTAAAGATCGATTATCTAGAGTTTAAATGTGAGTTTTGCAATGAGATTCATTAATTTTTTGAGAATTGGTTTTTCTTCAAATTTTGAACTTTTAGGGAAGGGGGGACCCTTCTTTACTTTTGCATTTTTACACAAATTGCAATAAACGTATTTTGGAGCTCTTAAAGTGACTAACTGTGGAAAGAAACTTTAAAGATCGATTATCTAGAGTTTTAATGTGAGTTTTGCAATGAGATTAATGAATTTTTTGAGATTTTATTTTTCTTCAAATTTTGCACTTTTAGGGAAGGGGGGACCCTTCTATACTTTTGCATTTTTGCACAAATTGCAATAAACGTATTTTGAAGCTCTTAAAGTCACTAACCATGGAAAGAAACATTAAAGATCGATTAATTAGAATTTAATTGTGAGTTTTACATTGAGATTAATGAATTTTTTGAGATTTTATTTTTCTTCAAATTTTGCACTTTTAGGGAAGGGGGGACCCTTCTATACTTTTGCATTTTTGCACAAATTGCAATAAACGTATTTTGAAGCTCTTAAAGTCACTAACCATGGAATGAAACATTAAAGATCGATTAATTAGAATTTAATTGTGAGTTTTACATTGAGATTAATGAATTTTTTGAGATTTTATTTTTCTTCAAATTTTGCACTTTTATACAAGGATTTTTGCACTAAACTTTGGAATAAACTCATTTTAGAATTGTGATGCAATGCTTTTGGACTGGATCATTTTCCATTCCCTCTAGTGCGACGATTCTACCTTCTTCGTGAACCCGAGACTTAAGGAAACGAAAATTTTAGAAAACAGAAGGCGACACCGGAGAATTTCTCGTGGACCAGACGCGTCGGCGTCGAGTGTGTTCTATTACTATTAGCGTGGAAGAGATTTCTACCGGACCCCGTATAACCGAAATCCATGTGTTATACAATTCGTCCCCTTTTTCTTACCCATTTTAAAACGATAATTTTCTGAACTGCGGATGCGATTCTTATCCCCGATAAACTACACTCACCCGATGACGATGTACCGCCAAATGGCCAACGTCAACGTCAAGCAAACGGAAATGACGTGCATCACTTGGGAGAAGTGCGTGTGGAAGAGCATGTAGACGGCCCACGACTTGCGATAGTCCAGTTTGCCCGGCTCGGCGATGTAATAGTGATAGGCGAACGGCAAGTACTCGAGCATTTTGAGTATGTCGGCCGTGGCCAGTGCCGTCAATATCCGATTGACCGGTATCGAGCGCATGTCTTTGCGCGTGAGGACCAAGATGTTCAAGAAGTTCGTCAGCGTGCCGAAGATGCAGACCAGCATCGCGAAATAGGCGTGGATGTGGGAGCGATAGAAGACGGCGTAGCGTTCGAATTCGCAATCGTAGCGATTGCAATTCGAGAAGTACGGCTGCTCGTATTGGGACAATTCCGTGTTACTCGTATTGTTGTTCGGTATTATCATCATTTTCTCTCTTTTCGAACGTATTTTCCGCTAGTTCCCTCGCTCCCGATATTCTTATTGTGCCACTTTTGAAGATTATCTTTCTCATGCAAATGATGATGGGAGTAACGGAGAAACGTTGTTCGAATTCGTTTTTCCTTTCGCCGCGTGCACGTCTTTCGCGGAGATTCGTTACAAGTTTCCTATTTATAGCTCGTTATTATCCTGTGCGTAATGACGTGCCATTGCTAAATAACGGTCTCTGGCGAATCTTTCGCTACCATCTTCCTCCATCCAAGGGCACCAATTAGGCCGACAATCTGCAATAGAAAAGAAGACCGTCAAAGGTGCGATCGGTTTAATGTTTTCTTAACGAAGCGAGAATTAATTTTGCCGAGGGGCAAATTTCTTTCTTTTCGAATTTATGCATAATTAACGACGTGCGCATGTTTTTGATTAGCAAGGAATAACGTACAAAGCTCGCTTCAAATATTAATTTGTAATTTAAATTAATTAAAAATATTCTTTGCAAACGTATTTCGTTTATCCTCCACTCGTATTAAATCACGATTTGATTTGCGATGTTATTATTTGATTGGCTGTCTGCGAGGGCTTTGATTAAAATTTTCCCTTGTGCATTTAATTGTGATGTTATCATCATTTCCACACTGACATCATGCGAGGGATATTGATTTGATATTCATGCAAAAAAACTTCAAACTATACATCATGAATTGCGTTATGAAAGGATTTTATAAATGGGACACGAAGAAATCAGTGGAGAACGAACAAAGACGAAGGAATAAATCTATGGAATAACATGTCGCTCATATTATTATACGTGAAGGTGAAGCTAATGGCTTTCGAGCTCAGTAAAACTCGCTAGAAAATCGATTTCAACTTTCGTTATTATGTATTACACATTAATTATTAATAAAGGTTGTATATGGAATTTAGATTGCATAAGACCTTGCATAATATTCCATTTTTTTTGCATTAAGAATGGGGACGCTGAGAGGGCATTCGCAAAAAAAACTAGAGCGAAAAGTCGATATGAAATTAATCAGCAGGGCTTTCTTTACGTCATCGTCACGGTAGATTATTCAAATGACGTGATTAATCGTTATTGATGTCGTTGAACTAGAGGAAAAATTAATCAATGGAAGCGCTTTCTTTTTTATTATCGCGAAATTAACGTTGAACAATTCCAATTTAACTGCAAGTATTCCAACAGCAATGTGTTACCGAATGAGCGTAACTTGACGCCGACGAGTACTTACGGCAGATGACGAGGATAAAGTTTATTGTCGCCGATTTTATCAGACGCCTCTGCGAGGACGAGTTTGATGCCGTTCGGCTTTTGCCACGAAACAATTCGCTCGTTGCTTTTCTTTCTCTTCCTTTTGCCTTTCCTTTGCGGGCATTTACGCAAAGACCGTCGCCTCTTTGTCGCACCCAAACAGTAACTAAAGCACATTCGTACGTCAGAGTCTGTGCATTGGAATCGTTGCCGTCATCGTCGTTAGCAAACTCTCGCAAAATTCGTTTCTTTTTCGTGCGAAACGTGTTTGCTAACGGCAATTATTTACTCCTACAATAAAAAAAAGTGCAATACTCGAGGTTTTGTTTCGCTTTCACCTCTCAGCTGGTCTTTCCACATTAACGCGAAACGTTGACCTGCTGTTAGTGATACTTTTATTTTCTCCTGCTTCTGGTTTCTGCTTTATTTTTTGCTCGTTGGTTTTATTATGGCCCTTTAATTTGTCCACGCATTCGTTTTTCTTTTCTTTCCTGATATTGCAACGTAGAAAAAAGCTCGAAAAAGCGCCATGAATGTCTACATCTACTGGATATGCAGCACAAATGCGCAACAATTTTTTATGGTACAAGCATTAATAAATATACGCACGTTCAAAATTTAATTAGTTCTAAGTGCAACAGTGTGTATGTTAACGGATGAACAAGTAGTGGAAGCTTGTGAATAAATTGCAAATCGATGAAGTAATTTAAGTTTAAATTCGTAGACAATCCCTGGCGTCAGAACGATTGCTCTCGAGTCAGATTGATCACAGTTGGGAATTGCACGAAGGACGAAACGAATAGAATGTCAATTTTATTTAAAAAAATTAAATATTAATTGAAAGAATTAATTTTTGTTGAAGAAGAACGCTTTTCAAATCGCTTCCGATTATTTATAATTTCTCCTTTGAAACTCGAAATTCCCGTGATATATTAAAGCATTTGTCAATTGATTTACTGACAGTAACGAATAATTATGATATAAAAGGAAATTTTTGTACAATTTTATAAAACGAAATTTGCGTGGAAATATCGTGAATATAACAAAGCAAATACTTTACTTTTATTTGCGCTGATATTATAAAGTTATTAGAGTTATTGACGTTTTTTTGAATTCAGTGTTACCACCGATTCAACAAAGCTTTTCATTTTATGGGAATTATTTAACGACGAAAAAGTTTTTCGAATGGATTTGGTGAATTAAAAAAAAATATAGGAAAGGATTATGAAATTTTAATAATAATCCCTTTGGGCTCCATTCGAAAGGGGTAATGCAGAAGCAAATTAATTTAATACTTTTTCGTTAATTATTATTATTATTGCAGCAATGTTTTAATAATCAGTATAAATAATTAATTCGTGCTCTTATTGCTGTTTTAATTGCGAATTCTTTCGTATATTTCCAGAGGATAATTTATTTTGGTATTATTTGTTTAACATTTAAAAGTATTTCTAAATTGTCTTTGGAGCTTTGTATAGGTCGGCAAAGTTTATGCTTCGTTCGATTTACGCTTGCTCTCATTGTTTATTGGATTTTTTTTTTGGTTTATTTCATTAGAATGAAGAAGACCACGCGGAAAGTATTTGTTTGATAAACGATTTTCGTTTGCCAATTTGTGAATCTGTTTATTTCAATTATGTAATTGTGCAAGTTTTGTAAACAAACGGTGCCTATTCGTAATGTTAACCATTTAGTTCTGATAACGTAAATAAATAAATTTGCATTGATTCCGATTTGATTTTAATAAAAAAAATATTAGCGAACCATTAATTAAAACTAATTAAACAGCATACATAATGAAATAACAATGAGCTTTTTGCTTGTTTTCGATTATCAATTGGAACGGATAATGAGAGAATTACAAAAGGAAATGATAAAAATATTAAAATAACATAAAAAAAATTCCATATTAAAGGCCTTTATTCGTTTGTAATCACGAGCAACATAGTTCAATAATATAAACTGACTGACTGAAATAAATCCACGCAAAAAATGTAAATGTAATTCCATTTGGATTCCTATCATCTTTTTACCATATTGTTGTTGACAAGAACTCGCTAACCAAAGGGGGATCACGATCTGTTTTTGCTTCAAGATATTCCTCTTGGGCGAAGCGAGAGAGGAAAATAAATTTATGGAAATGCCAGAAATAGAAAATCTTTACTTATTCCCTGGCACACATTTTCGAAACCAATTGTTTCGCACGTTTTCGGTTGTTGCAAACTCGCACAAAAAATTAAATAAATAATGAGTCGCGGCAACGGGGAATTATTCAATAAAAGTTGCCCCAACGGCTACACGCACATTTATGGATGCTGAAATGAGAATTTTTTATCTCTCTTTTCAACTTATCTGAAATCTTGATGTCTTTCAGCATTCGCCTTTCATTGAAATTTTCCAATTGTCACGTACAAGTTAATTAAAATACTCATTGGCAAGCAGATTCAAATTAAGATGAAAAGTGCACGAAGAAGCTAAATAAAAAGAGAATATTTTAATTGTTCATTAAGTTTTCTTTATCATTCATTATGCTTCCCTGGAGTTTTATGTGCCATCATATGAAAAGCGGTGACTATTTATTATAAGTAAAATACAGCACAATAAAGAAGAGCTTCGATATCAGTAATTTATAGGAAATTAATTAATGCAATAAATAAACGTACCAACAGGAATACGCAAGATAGGAATGATAATTAATTTATAATCTCGTATAAATTAAAATATATGCGTTCCCTAACAATTTGTTCGTCGGGTCCATTTTCATTATCGATATTGGACAGGTGTTGTTGTAGCCGTTTTAAAGGAGATGGATTAGGTGTGTTTGTTGTTTTTTTCGGACGAGAAAATGTATTATTTCGTGAGAGTGGATGTTTATTTTTTTGTAGTAAATGGTATATAGAAGAAGGATAAGGGACAAGGAGGGAGCAAGGGACGAACGAAAGGGAGAAAAGCTCGATAAACAGCTACTTTTTACGAGATGAGAAAAATTGGATTATTTATACGAATAAAATAAATAGCACCAGAAAACGTTCGAAGGAAAAAAGCGAGATGGATATTTAATATGAGTAAGTAAATTCCAAATTATGTGCATACAAATTGCCTCTCGTTTCCTTAGTCCAAAGACGAACCTAACGACAAACGCCCCAAGAGGAATTAAGTTTGTGCTTTCGTAGAATAATTTTAATTCAATGTTACTATTGGAATACATTAAAAGGCAACGAATTTAATGCAACAATGGCTTGGAACAATTAGGAAGTTCCTCCTAATTGTTTAACGTATACCTTAAATTAAACAAATGATCGATGCCCATTATTTCAGGTATTGAATGGTCCATACAATTAGGTTAATTTACGTGAGCAATTTTAATTGTTAATTAAAGAAAGCTTCGGGATATAAATGAAGATAAAAACAATAATTGGACTCCCTTTTCAATTTGTGTATATCTAACATCAATTTTATTCAAATCGTTTGTAAAGCTAGATAAACGAAAATTCTTATGCGACGTCATCATTTGAATAAGATAAATTTAATGTGACGGGAATAATAAATGGCCCTAGCGAAAAAGAACAAATTTTGTGGAAGTTTTTTGTTAGATAAATGCCGATGAATAAAATTGTTGTACATTTAATATGGAATTTAATGGGAAGATGTTAAAAATTCGTTCCAAAAGTACGAGGGAAAGTTTCCAGTGAGGTGAAAGTATTCCAGGAGGAAAAGTAAAAGTTGATGAAGGTAAAAATGTACAAAGCACATCCGGAATGATTGATATTTATCAAGAAAATTGTTCGTTAGATGAAAGGTTTGAGTAAACTTTAAAAGAACCAGTTTAAAGTTGCTATGTAATTAAGCTTGTTTTCTTATTGCTGAATAGCTCCAAGGAAAATTCAACAAAAAGTAAGAGAATATTACAAATGTTTTCAATAATTATTATTAATTAAAAAGCCACCATCGCATAAAATATATTTAACCAGGGAAATTAAGTTTATTATAAAATAACAACAGAAGGGATTCTTCTCAAAGCTTGATTTGCATTTATAATGCAATTAAAAGACAATGCCGGCTACAGGAACACATTAAAATCGGTGTCGGTAGGTGTTAACGTTCTTAGGGACAATAGAAGGATGGATTACCATTAGAGCAATAATGAAGCTTGCGGTGGTTATTAGAGCTTTTTCAACTTTAAGGTTTGCAATACACAAATAACACTTTTTATAATGTCATTTCAAAATCCTTGACAAATATTAGCAAAATGGAAACAAAGACGAAACGAAGCAGGAAGACTGGCGAGCACTTGTCACTTTAGGGGATTTCAATTAAGCTTTCGGTCAGAGCTTTGTTAAAGGATTAAATTAGGATTTAACTGTGTACCCTCCAGATAAGCTTTTTTAGTTTAATGGTGACGAGGTACTTTAACTGTAATATTTGTTAGCTTTTTATTATTTAAAATGAAGGACATTGTTAATAAAGCAAACTTATTTAATTCATAAATAACGACTTTCTCTCGATTTGGCTTGATTTGATATCTATCATCGATCGATCGATCTGATCAACAGCTTCGAATCGAGATGTTTGTGTGTCAACTGCAAACAATGCAAACTTCTTGTAACAAATCTGAAGCAACTTTTTTTCGTCAAAGTCCACGAAGTGATTTTGACGTTGATTATTACTTGTAAACAGACAAGCGTTTTCTTTATGAGTGGAAAAATTGTTAATAGTGAACGATCCCAGTTTATTTTTACTAACAACCAACAAGAGTGGATTTATTTTTGAAGAGTTTTATTTTGAGTATAAGAAAAAGGAAACAATAAGAAAATGGCATTCATTTTCCCTTTACTTTTTTTTTTAACTAATGAATACTTTGCCAAGCGAAAGACGAGCTCTTTTACCACATTCCATTCCACGTGGAAAATAAAAAAGTACAAACTACTAACGGCTTAAATTACACGAAAAAGAAAATCCTTCGTAAACCTTTTTAGACGATTCCCGGAATTTTTGTTATAAAACCTTAATTTTCCAAGTGCCTTTGGTTTTCTAGATTTGAATTCACAATTTTATTTATTCCCCATTTCTGTGTCTTCCACAAATAATTTATTACGTCGTATCTTCTAATCAATTGTCTACGTTTCCACTTTTTTCCCTTTAATTCCCCCGACAAGTGAATTAAACGAATGTCGCGTGACGTTAATTGAGATTTTCACGCACCATTATTCCGATCGCAAAATTATTTTCATTCGCAAACAACTGATGGAAACGATAAGCGTGTAACGAATAGGAAATTGCGTATTAAATACGTTTTACGTAAGGATAATTAAAATGCAATGGGATATTATTAGAAAATTATATTCGCATCGATAAATTGCGAAAATTGTTATTGTTCATTATGATAGTTTGCGCGTGATTCAATTAAATGGAAACACAAATAAATGTTGCCGGAACGTTGTTGCGTTTGAGGGTATCCGGCAGCCGAAAGAAATTAGAAAACTCTAATGGACCACGTGCCATATAATAATCGACTTTGAGCAAGTATGACGGTCGAAGGAAATTGTCCGAGAACAATTGGAAATTGCTTTCAGTCTCACTCAAACTTCAGTTTATGTTTAATGAAGATCGATAACGGAATAAATCGAATTGAGTTTCTAAAACCGATTCTTGTATTGTACTGTAGAAACTAGAAAAAGTCTAATGCTTCTTTCTAGCTTCAATCAATCGATTCAACCGAATCATTATTCAAGAAATAACCATCGATATTCATATCTTGCGAAATCCGATTATTTCTTTCTTTATTCATCGTTATTCGTTTCGTTATTGTTATGAATCATAAATAATGATTATTGGCTGGGAATTGCGGCATCATCATCATCATGATATTATGGATTATTGGTATACATCGCATGGTTTTGTTTCGTTTCTAGCCGATGTTTAAATAAAACCCTGCAAAAAACAAGTTCTTCTGATGTATTCTTTACCTTTATCATTAATATTTATTCGGCAAATATTAATTCATTTACTTTTACTTTCAGTCTGGAATTTAATCAAGCAAATAATCGAACCGGCGAAAACTTTGCTATTTAAAAAATCTCCATAAAAGATACGTGTCTCTCGGAATTGTTTTTCGTCGATTCGCAACTTTAAACGAAGCGAAAGGCATCTCATTGAATTTGATACTGCGATATCGAAATTAAATTGAGCATCAATTTGAAGCAAAGTTAATCGACCAACGGCAAATTGCCGGAAAATTCCGCCTGAAATTTACCGTTGATTTTCCGTTTATATTAAAATTGAATTAGCTAGGAAAAGTTTTATATTATCTTAGTTAAAGTTCTTTTTAGTTTCGCTATAATGATTTCACACAGGATTTTATGTAGATGCCTACATTTTAACTCCGCAATATTTTGGCCAACGATCCTTCCGCCATCAACTAAACACCTTTAATGATGTCGTATATTGAATAGTTAATCGTTAATGGAAATCCCGCAGTTGACCTTAATATTACGGGGTCTAATAATTTTCGTTATGTTTATGAGGTGAAACGGTTAACGACTTGCCCGGAAAAGGAGCCCATTTCAGTTAGTGTCCTTTACATTGTCCTCCATACAATTCGTACATAATACTAGTATTAGCTTAATTTGGACAGAAGTCGCCGAATTAAACGGGCTTCCTCATGTCGATGGATTATTAAAAAGTTTCCGACAAAGTTTTGCAATTAAAATTGTCAACCGAAAGAAAGGGACCGACCAGAATTAAATTACACAGCCGACAAGTGCGGACAAATAAACTAGTTGAACCGAGACGATCAAAGACCAGTGAATAGAAGCATTTTATTTTGGAAATTAACAAATCGTAGTGCTGGTTGTCGTACAAGAATAATCTGATTTGAAAGTGATTAATAGATACGAATGAATGCGTGGGAAATTATAGCTGCAATTTCGCGATGCAAAATACGTTTTTACGCGTGGAAATCCTTTTCAAAGTACCTGTTCGATTTATGGTAAAATATCAGAGGTTTGTGCATCGATTGCAGCCGTTTTGTTAAATTCAAAAACGTAAATAACGCATCGAACAAAACTTTACCACTCATGGCAATAGTATATTCCTCGACATTATTTTGTCATTATGTTCCCGTTCCCTTTTGATTGCTTCGTTTAAGAAATTTAGTAGTTTGAAGTTGACATGTTGTCGAAGAGAATTAAAAAGTTCCAGGTCGCTGGTTTGAATAAATTATCACTTTAGCTGATCTTCGGACAGCGCAAGATCCGAAAGACCCGCCGGAAAATGAAAGACCTCCCGAAGAATCTCTCGATTCCAAGTTTGATGCAAGCCTTCGCTTGCTTATTCGAATTCAGCTGCTTATTAATAGAAAACTTTTCCTTCGTGCTTTACTTAATTGTTTGAATTTAACAAAGCGGCCGAAAATAATGCCTACCAACCTGATGATTTTGGATGATTTAAATTTCACACCGTTCCTTCTATTGGATTCTACAAATTCGATGAAATTAAATCAAATTAGAACAAAGAAAAGTTAATTTGCCCCAACGAAATTGGGCATTGTTTAAGCAATTACGAGCGGTTATTTGGCAACCGTCTCGTTATTTTAATACCGGTGTAGTTATGAATTATAAATACGGCGTAAAAGTAAATAAATAATTCGATAAATTGTAATTTATTTTCAATAAAGGCGCCTTTCGTTCCGAAACCTTCGTTCGATTATAAAATAAATCCATGGATTTTGCATGGTTAATCACCCAACAACCGTTCGAATTCGGGCGTTTTTCGCATTGAAATTGCGTTCGGGATAAAACATTATGGGCCGGCAGTGGGATGAGAGTGGAGGAGCAGAAAAAGGAAATTCAAGGTGGATCGTAATAACTATATGTTTACGTGAATTTTTCTTTTCGATGTTTTCCGTCCCAAAAATTTCCTCAATATGTCAGGTGGAGTCGAATTGAATCGTAAAATGAGAATACACGTGTACGCATATAAAATAGCACACGCATATTTATTTATTATGACCGCCTGAAAAAACCTGAAAAACATTGTAAATATTTTGTTCAAGAAGGATAATAAATAAGGCAGTTTAATTGAGTTCTGCGATCGATAATTTTCTAACGCAGCAATTAATATCGCCCCCAGCATGTTTTCGCGATTTTAAAATTACAAACATATTTAAACTTTTTTATGAAATTTAAACGAACAAAAGTTCATGCAAAAATATTCGATTATTAAATACAACTCTTTCTCACATTTTTTTTGTGTAATTTTCTATAGCTGCTAGCTTACACAACGTTTTTAATTATTTCGTTTACTTCATTGTTTGCAATGAAAAGACCCCGAAATTTCAGTTACAGTTTACACTTTGTGGAGGATAAAGCGTCGTGTAGCTCGCTGCTGGACTGTATTGGACAGTTTTTGAGGTACGAAAAAGCGAAATTTGAGACGAAAAAAAGGACGTTTTAGAAGAATTAATGTAGAGGAAGAAATATGTCATCGACACCGACAAATACACAATTTTCGTTCTTTCATTCACGCGAACGAAATTTAATCGAAACGACACTTTTAATGCATCGCCAAATTCAGGTGACAATTGCAGGACTTGCATTGGTGGCGCAAAAAGAAAACAAATTGGAACCATTTTATTGCCTCGCAACATTTTACATTTAAATGACATCTTGCTGGGCGCAAAGTGCGAAATTCTCGAAAACGATTTAGTTCCCAACCATCTGCTTCCACCCATAACTTTGCATTACTAAACGTTTATACGTACTCGTCGTTTTCAAGGAGATGACGCTGAAAAAAGGAATTGATATCTAGTTTACAAAATAACGTTTTATCTACTCCCATAATCCTCGTTTACGTCGACTTACAATGTAAAGCTCAATCTGCTGCCCTTCGGCTTTTTCGTCGACTCTTAGGAACGATTCGTGGAAAGCTCCTCTTAAGCTCCATCCTTTTGTTTCTCTCATAAACTTTAATAACGCCCACAAATCATCATTCCAATTTCAGCAAGGCGAAATCGATTGCATTTTTTTTATCGCCTTTTCATCGCCCCACAAAAACATTATATTTCTTTTTCATTTGAGCGACACGCAATTATTCGGATGATTCATATCGTTACCGTTTACAATAATAATGTCATTAATTCGCGATGATGCACATTTCAAATTGCGCAAAAATTAATTAAGCAAACTTTTACTGGACGCCGTTTAATCTTTCGGCGAGATCGAAACTTTTTATGGTTACATAAATAAAATGATGAAATATGAATAACAATGTTGAACAAGCAGCGTCCATTCTTCGCCTCCCCCTCAATCGAATTCAATGCCTCTTCATCCCCTTTTAAACCCTTTCGATTCGTGATTGGGAATTCGATATCGAACATCTTTTTGTTTGGTTTCTTTCAGATGTATTAAACCGATTGCTCAACTTGAAGCGTTATCGACAAGAGTGATTAGCAAACAGGTTTTTCTTAATCAAGAAAATGCAACAACCATCTACTCATATCTACGAGCTATTTATTTATTTATTGGGATTGCTTCGTAACTATTTTGGATTTGTTCAGGATTCCACACGACTTCGATTACCGAACGTTTGCAATTTCTTTCGTGTGTATTTGCTTTTTGTTACCTGTACAAACAGATCGATTGAAGCCCGCAAAAAAGAAACCGCCGTTTAAATTTGCAACACTAACGTTTTACAGTTGCTTGCTATTAATGTTTTCCTCTCAATTGGAATTATTTGCAACATGTACATAACGGGAATTTCTTTTTTATTGGCCCGATGGCGTACACAGGTTCCAGCAGAATAAACCGTTTAATTGATGAAAAAAAAAAAAAAAAAACGAACTTTTGTGGCTTGCGTAGGTATAAGCAGAAATAAATGTTGCTATTTTTTTTTAAATTTAGTTTTCAGCTGTATCCAATAAAAAATCAATTTGAATTTCAATTGCAACGTTCTACCAGCAATTTGTTTTGCATAACTTTAAAATGAAATAAAATAATGACACATTTATTCAACATTAAATTTGATTGTCTGAAAGGCGTTTATCTTTTCACATTACGTCCCGTACATAACAAGAATAATCGGTCTGTGGCGGTTGAATCGAAAGAGATTGCTCGAGATAATAAATTAACGTAACGTTTAAATATTAATTATTAAAATTGCCTTGATAACGTCTCCATGTCAATTTTGGAAATTATTAAAGGCTTTTAGATAATGAACAAGGAAATGCTCCTTTAATAGTGATTGCTTAATTACAATTCGTTTTAAAACGAGTCTTCGATAATTGTTTTAAAATAATCCGATTGGATTCTTTCAAATTAATTCAAACTTAAAAACAACGTGTCAATTACGTAAATTAACTACGACAATCGGGTTTAAATAGAGAAAATCTCAGTGTTAACACTTTAAATTTATTCGCGCAGTATCATCGCAAGAGAGCTATAAATGCAAGCAACGTTTCCGTGCAAAATGCAAATAATTGGTAAAAGGTTTTCGTTGGAGTATTTTGAAAGAGACATCCAGAAGAAATAAAATTAAGTAACTATTCTAGAAAATTGATCATTTCATCGTGAAAAGAAGTTTTCCTTGCATAAAATGAAACCAACAGGAATACATAGGATCGAATGAACTTCCACTTTCGCCTGTCTGCAAAATAAGAAATATTAGATCAATTCAGGGCGAATTGTCGCTATCTCGTTGTGCTCCGTATCATTTTATCTCTCTATAAAGGTAACATCTTACTTACAGTGGATTGACACGAAACTCCAATAAGGAGACAATTTAAGAAACATCCATTTACGAAACAATTGCCATACTCTCTCTCTCTCTCTCTTTCTGCAGTAGATTTTTTTGTTATGATCCTTTGGGTTGCGTGGAGAATAAATTGATATCGTTTTAGGGACTTTTTTTGTTGTTTGTTATATTAAAGGAAAAAAATTATATGAAAGAGGCCGAGAATCGTTGGACGAAGTTTAATTAAACTAATTAATATTCATTCGGCGTATCGTTAAAAATATGTATAACAGCACTCTCGCTTTTTGCAGATTAAAGATTAAAAATCGATTAATTACTGATGAGCGAAATATGAAAAAGATTAAAAATTAATCAACCGCCTTTTGTTCCTTTTGGAAGTTCAAAGTAAGAGTTGTTTGTCCAGAAGTTTTAGGATGTTTAATTAGACTTCCTTCCCGCTTAGCTAACCGAAATAACTTTTTCCACCAAACATCTTTTGTTCTGTAGAACTGTCCAACTGGAACTTATACGCTTGAATCGTTCCAAGTCAGATAAAGAATTATTTTTAGTTAACTCCATGATTTGATCTGGGCCCTTTTTGGTGATTGATTTTATTTGTTCTGATACCAGTTGTAAATATTCGAATGTTTAAGTTTTAATAAGGCAGATGTTTGAAATATACCGTTTCACATTATTTAATTTTTTATGCTACGTTCAGCCACCAAACGTTTTCTTGTGGGAACGTCTATAAAAGATACGAACGTAACCGCTGCAATTTATTATGAACTTCTTTTCACGTTATCTTCGCTCTTATCGTTCACTCAAATAATTAATTAATTTCTCTCTCTATTCTTATTATTTTCCCTTTGTATCAACAAAAACCGAAACTTTCGATTCGAAGCTGTTCTTGTAACTTTTTACTACCAAATTAAGACGTAATGAGCAAAAGAACAAACAGAAAATGAGAATAAATAATATTTTTATCAAGAAATGAAATAAACTTTTAAACTCCTCTTTCAAATTCTATTGGAATGACTCGAGTTATCTTATTATATAATATCTAATACAATATGAACATTCGCTTTATCTTTTTGGTAATTTCGAAAATTCGAGTTCACCTCTTCGATCGATTCAAACTTGATGGATCAGTTTTAATTGCTTCCATACTCTGGATTAGCGTAAATTACGCTTATTAAACTTTTTCGCTTCTGCAATCTGAAAAAAAGGGGAAAATAAAATTTCCGTTTGGCAAAACGTGCCAGTTTCACAAAAGGAAAGAATTTTGCAATCGAGAATAACGAGAATAATTCAGTATGTGAAGTATGTTGTACAGGTATTTTGCGAATGGTGCGGCCTTCACGTTGCCCAAGCGTAAAGGAAAAACGTTTTCAAAGTGAAATTCGTTGATGTAACGTGGATGCAGTTGTATTAGCAGCAATTAAATCAATAACAGAAACTGGATGTAAACGCGTAAATACATGTATTTTTCTGGGGATTAAATTGCATTATTGAATGTTCGAATTGTAATCGTTTTCGGCTACGACTCGTAATAATAAATATTGTTATTAACTATTTGAACAAAATTTTAAACGTAACCATAATAGATCTTCGAGTTTAAGCGAAAGTTTCGGCATTCTCTGCGCCCTAAAGGCACCAGTTGCTCTATTATTAATCTTATCACTATCCAAATTAATTATATATGGCTTATTCAACAAGCATTCTTATTATTATTATCACTGGAATGGATTTCCAATAAATTCTTGTTTATCAGGTCACGTGTATGGCATAAAATTATGATGAATGCTGTAATTTGTCAAAATATTCCATAACTAAATTCCGCCCTGGAATTATTCTCCCCTATTCACCAATCACAATGATAATTAACATTTTCTCGCAATGGGTAATTCAATGAAGATGCCTCGATGCTCGACATCATTGTTTCGTATTAAATTTGAAATAAGCTAATTCTCATTGCTTGCAAAAACAAATAGTCTGAAACTGTTATATTGTCTTAATTCATGTTGAAATTTGTTGCCCTGTAGCAACTAAGAACAATAATAACGAAAATAAAAGCAAGATTTGCCATTAAACGTCAGCTGCAAACAATACGATGGCAAACTATATAAGATAACATTTGCAAATACAGTGAAAGCATACGGAAGCAATGTGTTGTTAGCATTACAAAGAAAGTTGGAGGAAATCTCGAGTTACGAATAAAATCTCGCAAAAGAGAGAGAATATAATATTTGTTTTTACGAGTAATCTAAGCAAATATAAAAAATAAAAGACCGATTTGGTGCGATTGAGATATTTACTTATCCAACCTGAATAATGGAAACAATCCAAATAAATTACAAGTTCATTCTGACACTTACACGTGCCTGCTCATAAATTTCAACGTTTGATTAATTTCCTTTTGATTGAACTCGATTTGAGTTACAACTAAAATCCCAATTCCCATTCCCATTGACACTAATTGATGGACGAATTTATTTGTTCGAGCATTTCTTATGTTTTGTATGTGAATGTATAACCGTCACAAACATTAAGGGCAATGGGTGAAATATTCCACGTTTCGAGCGCTATAAATGCGTAAAAAAATTACATTAAAAAATAACAAGTTAATTGGAATGGGAACTAATTCTCTCCCCAAAGAGAAACACAAATCGGAAAGATTGGCGAAGTTTAACGTCGGGGGCAAGTAGACGTGATTGCAGGAATTTTTAATAAAAAATTAACATTTTTATAAACCGAGCTGCGCCTTTAACAAATCGAATTTCCGATCAGTATGAAACCATCTTTCATTTATTGGTTATTGATTTCTCTCTCCCAGCAAAAATTGATGAAAAAAGGAAAGGACTTCTTCGCGTCAAAGATCGCCGAATACTTCCCGGATATGTCAAGTGGGGTTTCGTCACGTTTCGCCGAAATCTACCCTTAAAATTAACGCGGGTGCGGTTAGGTCGCCATCAGATCCATTCAGTCATGGAAAATTCAATCTTTTCGAGGTCGAATAATATAATTTTGCGTTTAGTGTATACGGGGTGTAAAAGAAAGGGCATAAACTTTAAGGGGTGGCCCAAGATGAGCAGAAAAGTTTTAATGAACATGGGTCCGGAAGTGGACGGTTTCGAAGATACGAAACAATTTGCAACTTGGATATTATTAAAACTTATGTCAGAAAAATGCCAATTCCGGACAAAAGACAAATGAAAAATAACTCAAGATGTTCAAAAAGCCCTCCTTCTATTTCTTCTTTGCCACAAAAACCTTCGAACTCTTTCAAAAATCGTTGGCAATCAAGCTTAAATTCGGTGGCATCTTTGATCGATTTGTTACTTCAGTTTCTAGAGCAGATTTACAAGCGTAGCAAAAAGTAAGTTCTTCAAAGAAAGAAATTTAGAGGGTTTAAATTTGTCGATTTTGCAAATCATGATACAGTTCCGCTCCTTCCTATCGATTTTCGTTTAATAATTCTGTGCAAATGTTCTCTAAGAAGATGAACTGAAGTTTGTGACACTTTGTGTTTAAACACCCTGTATAACCGTTTAACGTTTGGTCTCTTCTTGCACTGCGAAGGGTTTCGCATCATTAATCACGCGTATATGGGACCCGTAGAATTTCTTGCCAATTTAATGCGCACATTTTAATCCCAAGAGAACAAATAAGTAATGGATTAAGCAATTGGTTTGATTTAATTGAGATGAATGAATAGAAGAATCACCCCGTATTTTTAGTCGCAATAAAATTCGCATAAGCAAGAAAAGTTTTAATTGCGTTTTACGAATCGTTATTAATTTGCAAGTTCAATTCGGGCCTTTTAAATGTGCATCGTTTTCACGTATTGCGCGGTTGTAATTCGCCAAACGAATACATTTAATTCAACGGAAAAGTTGCATATTATATTAAACGGTGCGCATTTTATTCGTGCAAGTAAATAAATAATTTCGCAAAGTTAAATTGCTAAAGTTTCACCGGATTGTGAATAAATTCCGCAAGTAAAGCAGATTTCGTTTCGAAACAATTTCAAATCGCTCTCAATGGCAACGCTTAATTTCTTAATTGCAACAAGCAAAAAGTTTGCATTGAATACTTTAGTTATTGCTATATCGTTGAGCACACGAAAGTAATTGTTTATTGTCATTTTGACGAACACTTTGCCGTGTGTCTTGGCGCGCGATTAAAAGTTAATGAGCATTGAAAATGCAAAGGTTCTAGTAAATGGCTCGGGAAAATAGAAATAATTATCGTAATTTGTTCGGCTCTTTACAAATTGCGCCAAATTAAATATTAATAAAACCACAAACGCGCGTGAATTATTTTACGACTCAATCGATTAGAACAAATTGATGTTGTGTTCGGGTTAGCGATTCATTTAAATCGTTTAATGGTTTCATTCTGTCTGATTTTGTTGTTGCCGTTGCTGCTAGTTATTTCACTAATAACGTCTTCTTTAATCAACTTAAAGCCACTACAAGCAAACGGTGATTGCGACAGGAAAATGCGACATTCTTCGTAACTTTCCATGCAACTTTAACATCCCCGCAACGCCGAATAATAAGATAAAATTTAAATGGGAACTTTGCACAGACGTACGCCCATTTTTGCTCTTATTCTGTTTGAACAAGTTCATAAACATTTGCTCATCATACGACGATCGTTTTGGTGGAAAGTCTCCTTTGAAAAGTTGAAAAGACTGGCAATTCTCATGAGAGACGACGATAATCGTGTGTCGATATTTTAAGTAAATTTGCGTAACGAACTCAAAGTGGTTAATGCTTGGCGCTAATTAATAAATTTCGTTTCGCCCGCAGGATTATTTAATTATTAGTCAGTAAGAAATTTCGATAAACGAATTTCCAACCGCCATATTAATCTTTGTAACTGTTTACATCTTTACATCCTTCGTTCCATCCGAATTTAATCACAAAAAATTCTCCTTTCACCAACGGCAAAAAAGGGTTTTCAATTGCAGCGCATAATCCGACGATATTTATTATTAACAAAATTCAATTCATATTTCATCGTTTTCGTCTTTTTTTTTTTCATCTCGAAACGAACCGTATGTCGAACACGTTATCGAAGGTAAAATGAAATCCCTCGATGATGTTATTAGGTGATTAGATTTACAGCAACAGGTTTAACCTATAATAACAGTCGATCGGATTGGCAACGATGGATGAATTATTCAGGAGACGATTTCAATTTGATTGACGATTTTTTCGCAAACTGTCGAAGCAATTTTAAAGTCTAATAGCTTACGTGCCCTCGATTGCGATTTTGCAATCGTCTCGGAACGGCATTACGTGCATTTCAATTAATTGACAACTACGATAGATATCGCTAATTTTGCGATAGAATCAATTGGCATCTGCTAGAGCTTTTGAGGATTTTTACGTGGAATGATGACGGGAACACGTGAAATCGAATGGAAGACGCGTTGCAAATTTCATTCGATTTTGTGCTAGATTGCGTTATCCATAAATAAATCATTGGTATTAACAATTTTCTATTTATCAGTTAATATTGTTTTGCATTTAGGAATTTTATTTGCATTACTAATCGAATTGCGTGATTGCAAATTAATTCGCTAATGTAAAATAACACGCTGTTTATTTGAATAGGGAATTAAATGCATGTTGTTAACTTTCGCTGTAAAATAGAATTCGGACACTGAACATTTTGTTAAACTAATTTCGAAATAAAGATTACGTGTTGCTGAGACGGACGTTGATGGGCGTTCTAACAGTGGAAATCCCTTAAGATGCAGATGGCATTAATATGAAAAGAACATTGCTAGAAGTTCGCCTTTTCGCGTTGTAGAATTGCAAGAAAATATATCAAAGGAAAGTAATCTCTCAGGATTAAGAAGACGTACACTCTCTCTCGAGTATCTTTCTTGTAACAGTAAGATAATTTACTATCTACTCACATGAAGTTGTACCATGAAGCCAATGTGAGCAAGGTCTACTTCTTTTACTCCATACATTTTGCAGAAAATAATTGGTTGCAATTAAACGAAATGCGTTCGGATGTGGTAAATGAGATTTGAGGATTTTGACGTGGTGAAAAAATCTTTCTTACATCACATAAGACTTGATGACACTTCGAGACGAATGAAAATCACGAAGAACATTGTAACATTGGACGAATAATGCAAGATGACATTTTCTCTCGAATTCCATCACGATGCGAATGAAGTTTTCCTAGATGTGATTCGTTACAAAATAACAAAGATATGAATGCGTAATAACAACATCAGACTTGGAGCGGCGAAGAAAAATTGTTCCGTTTCAATTTCATTCTTCCACTGGCTCAACTCGAATAAATTGGTTTCTTCCGATTGAAATAGTTTGGGATTTAGTTAACGTATTTTGTTTTACATATAAATAAGTTCCAAAATTGCGAACGTAAGTATTTAACGCTGTGGAAAATTCGGTGAAGTTTGTCTAATTATTCGGTTCTTGTTTCATTATACGCTTTCGTTATTATGTTCATTAATTACGTTCAGTTTATCAAATATGTTAATATTTCATGTTAGAATGGAATTCATGGAAGCACCACGTTTTCCAGCCATAAACTATATTTTTAATTAATATGCCACATACATCATACGAGCCAAATATCATTCATTTCGCTGAACATTTGCCAATAATAAAATATGAAACAATCCTCGCATAAACTAACTCTTTCTTTCGCTCTTCACTTACCTTATTCGCGTATAAACAAACTTTATTATTCGATTAGAGGGATTTATTTCCAATTGAAAGCCACCAACAGGTGGAGCAATCCTTGCAACGATCGCAGTAACGTAACGTGAACGCGATGGACAATGTGCAAACGTCGCTGTAGTTGATGGATAACTGAAAGTCTCCAAACGTACGACCCAAAAAGCTCCGGCAACGGTCATGCTACGAACTTGCGCAAATATTTCAAAACCACGAAAACAATCACTCGCTCTTGCTCTCTTTCACGCCGACACTGAAATTTCAGGTATTTTATTTTATTTCGGAAAAAAAATGCAGCAAATGTGAAGGACCAGGAACAAGAGGGCAAAAAAGGCAGAAATGTTATTCGCATTGAATAGCACGAAATTGTAAACGTTTGAATGTGGCTGGAATATTTTTCCGACCAAATTTACGATTGCAAAGAAAAAAGAGAAAAGAAGTTCGCTAGTTTGCCGCTTACAATGAAATTTAATTAACGAAAGGTTCACCCACGATTTGATTGAGTATTAATGAATGATTTAATTTGGTTTAAAAAAAAATGAAACAGAAATCAATTTTTTTAGTCTAGAGCTTGTAAACTTTTGCAAAATAGTAAATTCAACTCAAGAGAAATATTGCTAATTAATGCAAAACATCGGAGAGGAATTTGCGGTGAACCAAGGAATAAATTTTAAGGAAAAGAAGAGGAATAAATTGCACAGTATTGACATGCGAATGTAATTTTCTCTAATTGAATTCCCAAATTTTGCGAACCATTTGTTCACAAGTGAAAGTGACAATATATTCGCGCATGGTTACATTCTGGTTAATGATTCACCAGAAAATCCGCTAACTAATGGAATCATTAAGCGGAAAAGCTTCTACTCGATGATCATTATACAATTTTCGCAGGAAATATAGTTGCTAATTATAGCCAGACACATTAATTTCGATATTGCGAATTTCCTTGTAACTTTCGGCAGAAATAAAAATTGTAATTACGAATTACAAAAGGAAATTAAATAAATTTCTGATAATAGTCTGCGCGCCACCATTGAGACGATTTTTCGTACTTGCTGATTTTTTTTGCGGTGTTTATTGGTATTGTGCCAAAAATAGAACAAACTATATGAAAAGAAAAAAAGCGTGAAACGTAAACGTCTGATTGCGGCGTAAAACTAACAGACGTGAAATTTGCAAAGAAAACTAGTGCAAAAGCGAAACGTTTGAAAGACATCCGATTTGGCAGCGGTAAACAACAATATCAAACGTTATGCTTCAACGATCGTATCGGTGCGAAATGGGGCAAAAAAGTTTAAGCGAAATAAAACCTATTGTCTCTATGGCTGAAAGGTAAATTCAGGTCCGCAACAAGAGTAAATCTAATTAACTAAATAAATCTCATTATTACTAAATTAAATTTAATTAATTGAAACAAAGATAATATTTACTTTGCTATGCGGATCGAAATCAATTTGGAAGCACAGAAAATGCGTAAAAATGAAATATGGAAATCTTCTAATTTCTTTTAAATAATAAAGTAATTAGTTCAATTCCTGAAAACCGCGAAACCTTCATTTTACCAACGCCTACACTTTTAATGTATTCCAAACAACCCTAACTTTTTTCACATCGAACCAACGATGAATTTAATAATAATTAATCAATCAGAAAATGGGAAATATTTGTTTCATTTTGATGGCGGTATAATATCAAATTGCAAAATGAATGAAACGCTTCAGAACGCGTGAATAAAATTTTACCCAAATTAAATGAAGATACGTATCGGCAGAGATATTAATTAATAATTGACGGAGTCGCAACAACTTCGCGAATTAAGCATTAATATTTGCCGGTGCGAAAGAAACTTGAATAAAGACTGGTAAATTCCAAAACTTGGACTAAAGCGCTGATTAGCGGAGCGAGCTTTTACGGTGACTTGACGAAAATAAAGTCGAATGTTCTTTAGCCAAACTTGTTTACGTTGAAGAGTTGGTTCACGTTTCCATCGATTCGTGAATGAGCTTTAATAAAAGCTCGGGTCCGGTATAAAATCCGGTTTGCTGCATTGTGCGACACCTCTCGGCCAATGTGAAGATTAAGATTCCTGCAAATGATAAGGAGGTTAGAGCTTCGGTTTGAAACGAGGAAATCTGCAAATCTTGTAGCTTCTTTTGGAATCCCTTTGCTTCCTTCGAACGTAGACGATCAATCGGGTAGATTAAAACGAATGTAATCAAATATCATTTATTCGCATCGTATTTAAAGTCACATTGAGTTCACAGTCGTTCCGAACGGGTTATATTAATATACAATTTCATCATATTTACAGGTTAATCGTCACGCAAACGGTATCGTTACGCGCGATTCGCTTGGCGTTGTACGACAACAGCAACGGACTCAGCGTGCCGTTGCTCGTTGCGTTTTGCTCTTTGCCAGTTGCCCTTTCGTCGTTTCGATGCTCCAGCTGCTGCAGATGAAGATGACGATGATGCTGCTGCTGCGCCTCACGATTGCAATGAGGACGATTATTGTTGTTGTTATTGCTGAATCGTATCGTTGTTCGCGACGTTATTCGCTCCTTTTTGCAATTGTGATTTCGCTGCACGAGCGGATTCTTGCAGTTTTCCTCTAAACCTGTGTCAAGAAACTAAAACAATTTATTGGACGAATTCGATTTGCTGCAACGTGCGTCTTAAGACGCCAATTAACGCATCCAACTTCATTAGCAGCGCCTAGCGCAGTAAAAACCTCGTGGCACAGAGTGAGTCTTACCAGTCTTCGTGTAGGAGTACGTGTTTTGCCTGAGGACGATCGGCGAGTTCACGTTTGCCTTCATCGTGCTTCTTCGGCAGCAGCAAATTGCGTTTTGAAAGTACTCCCTAAACCTGAAACACGAACGAACCGCATCACGCAACTAATCGACGGCTTGCATAGGAATCACCTCTTGTTCATCCAATAGTAAATTAACGGGTTCACCATCGCGTTCGACATTGCGAACCAGTAGAAGCCCAAATAGACGTGTTGCACGTACTTCGAGTACAATATCTTGCGGTCGTAGTGCGTGTAAATGAAGTAGCCGTGATACGGCAGCCAGCAGATGACGAAGACGGTCACGATGAACGTGAACATTTTCACCACCTGAAAGATAAGGAAATTTCAAATCGCAAGAATTACAAAAGTAAAAATCGAATGGAGAAATAGTGATTAAACCTTTCGCTTCGATTTGATCGAATCGACTTGCCGCCGCGTCATTTCGCCGATGGACCGCGATCCCCATAAGACGCGACCCATTCCGGTGTAACACGCCACCATTAAGATGACAGGGATCGTGTACGTCACAATCAGGAAGAAGATCTGATAACTGGAAGAAGATTTTTGATTAATTAATCGTTGCTGCTACTATTTTAGCCCATTTTTCCGGGCAATAATGCGTTCACTCACACGAAATCCATGTTCGAATCCGTTGGCTGACCATCCGGCCAAATTATGATACAAGCAGTACGCTGACGGCCGCGTTTACTTGCAAACAGAAAAAAGAAAAATTAAAAATTGCAATTTGGGATTACGTTGGAGGATACGAGGAAGAGAATGTTTGCGTTTCAAATCCGGAACAAAGGAAAAGGGATAAACACGATAAAAACGATTTGTTTGGATTATCTCGATGATTTTCGTGATTATTCGAGCGTTAGTATCATCAACAAAAATGCTGCGAACCATTAGAATAAACAGCAATACGAGGCGAAATTATTTGCTGAATTTGGAGAATATTCGCAAAATGAGCCAACAAACGTGCCGATTAACAGGGAAATTAAGGAAGTCCGCAAAAATTTATTAGAATTGTGCTTAGATGTTTCTTTTCTGCAAAGCGAGAAAAATACGATTATGCGAATAATAATTAAGGAACAGGGTCGTTTTCCCGCAAAATGCCTTAATTTCGTTATTGTTATTGATAAAACACATTCATAAATTTATGTAAATGGATGGAGCGACTTCCTGGTGTTTTCTTATCCTTACAATTGCGAAACGGAAATCTTATGATAAACTAGTTCATAATTAGAGTTTAAATGTGAATTTTACGTTGAGATTCAATCATTTTTTGAGAATTTCTTTTTCTTCAACTATTGCATATGTCGCCTTTTGAATTTTTGCGATGATTCTACCTTCTTCGGGAAAACAAGTGCGCTTTATTAGCATTAGCAATTATTAACTGTAAACTGTTGGAAATGGTCTCGTGAATGGCAAACAATTGCATAAGACTTTTTTGCCTGTTCCCCTTGCAATTTATTTTCATTATTTGATTGCTGCAAAAACAATTTCATTAAATAGTATTTATATTAAATTGTTTCTACTCGAATTAATCTTCGTTTTTCTTCATAATTCGCTATGAGCTTTAAACAAACATAAATCATCGCAGCAGAACAGTGGCAACCGAATGCAGCGAAGTGGATGGAATACGTGCGATGAAATATTCAACGCAAACGTTCCATTTAACTTTCGGTACTAACGGTATATGCACATTCGTTTCCCACAAAGGCCACCGCACATCGGCGAAGGAAAGTATTTTGAATGGGAGACATTTGCATTAAAAAGTTTATGCTGTAAATTGAGTTGTTTTAACAAGAATAGAAAACTGCGGAAAAGGAAGTTACTTAACAATAATCGCGAAGCGCGGGTACGATTAATTGTTAAAGCGCTCACGAATGAAAGATGGACCTTCGCGTTGGTTTCTTACGATTAACCTGAATGACTTTTTGTTTCAAGTGACAAAGTTATAAATGATTTGCACGTTAATCCAAAAGAATTAAATTACGATTTCGACTTCGTATAAATTTCATTCGCATTCGGCCATTATTAATCGTCCACTTCATAATGACCAACGGAAACTCGTTTGGGCACACTAGGTGCATTTCGCAATTTAATTTAATGATTATATATTTATATTTCATAGAGAACATGTCGGGGAATTTAATTTGCAGTTGTTTAAAAAAAAGTTACTTTAATTCAATTGGGTTTTATATGGAAGAAGGTACAGTTGGTAATTAAGGAATTGAACAAGAATTGATTGAAAATTAACGAAAGCTCGATTTCAATTTCAATTAAAACTGTTTTACGCAAACGCTTTTCACCAAGTCAATCTCATGTTGACGAATTTATTTATCATCATTGATGAGTATCTAGACTTCAAATTCGTGATTAAAAGTATTCGCGAGCAATTCTCGAGTTAATTTTTTTTCTTCACCGACCATGAGTCATTGTTTATTCTTCTCATTAGTCCATGTAGTGGTTGTAAATGCGCGTCGTCGTCAACTGGATAACCTGTTATTTACGATAGGAGAAAACCGTCGAAAAAATTGTTAAAAAAGCTGGGGACGGATTAAATCGTTGGCATTTTATTTACTTTATTTCGCGTAGGTAGAAATAATGGGCACTTCGTTGGAGTTTTGCCGAAACGCGAGCGAGCATCTGCCGTTTCGCAATCGATCCAACCAAAAAATTGGGGACTCTGATTACGAGGAGATGGTTGGAACGAAAGTACGAACGAAATTTGCGCGAAAAACAACACCTGAAGCGCCGGAGATTGGGTCTGATTAATTTCGGATTATTATTTATGCCGAGCGACTTGCTAAAGTTTTGAATGGGAAATGATTCCGTCGATCTGTTAGACCTTCGACTTCGTTTTAATGCCCTCCAATTTTTCCAATTCGATTATTTTGCTGCTCCACACGTTGAATGGATATTAAACGCTTGTAGCGGTTTCTTAAAGGAGTTGCTACGACGTTTTGCTTCTTTTCATTCGAAAACATCCTGCAGATATTTCGCTGTTACTTCGCACTTTACATTGTCATGCAATCTCTTTAGCTATAAATTATATCTATTGATGCAGTCGAGCGGGAAACAATCGATATTCGATTTGGTTATTAGTGATTAGGTTGATGGAAAACGTGCATTATTGCTCTAGGATCTGACTTTTAGTTATGGAATGTCGTTGAATTGAATTGCATTGTTTGCATTTTCGTTCCATACTAATAGAAGCTTCGACAGATTGATCTTCTCTGCTGTAGCTAATGCCGCATTAAAACGTTGATTTATAACAATAAAATAATGAAGACGAAGATGGAGTGGTTCGGCCGGTGCGTTGATTTATTGCGTCTGAAAGCTTTGGTCGGTTAACTCGTATAATTTGTTTTGTTTGCTGCTTATAACGTAACGATAATAATCAACGACGATGATGTTGATAATGTCGCGTCCACTTATAATAGTTTATGGCCGTAAATAGGACGAAAGGGAAACACGCACTTACTTATAAGTAATTGTGCCGGAGTATAATAGCACGGGGAACGCAATTATCATGCTGGCTATCCATATAATAACGATCGTTATTAACGAGCACGTCTTCGACATTCTCGGTCTCAGCGGTCGCACGATGGCCAAGTATCTGCGAAAACGAAAAAGACGATTAGCAAAAGCGAAAAAGTTAATTGCAATAATTGGCCGCGGCGGCGTTAATGGATCCACTTCTTGATGACACTTTTAGCTGAAGACTCTCCCTCTATCTATGATGGTTCGCTGCCTTTCAGTATCATTGTAATTGCCTCTTTCGACGCGTATTGCTGATTAATATACCTCAAACGTACGACTAATTCGCATTTATCGTTGTAAGGTGCATTTAGATTGGGGCGCAAATTGATGGGGCCCGGTTCGGCTAATCCGCGTATAGAATCCATTTTCCAACTGCGCGAGCAATTATTTATTCATCTCTCGGCCGTTTTGTTTAATAATTCAACGTTCGTTTAAAATTTAAAATAGAACTTTCTCCGGCGGTCCTTCCTAATTACCGCAATTAGTTTCGACGCAATTAATTACCTGTCGCACGAGATGCCGCTTAATGTAAAAACACTTGCAGCCACCGTAACGTTCGCTATGAAATTGTTTACGGTGCAGTACCATTTGCCGAATTTCCAATCCCTTAAACAGAAGAAAAGAATTTGATTATTGACGCGTCCCTTCGTAAAATTAAATATTATTACGACCCTTTGTAAAAAATGTATTAATTAATTTCTAGTTTATTTGTTGTTCGCTCCGAGGAAATGATTTACGATCAAACCAATCATTAAAGCCAGCTAATTGACCATCCTTTACTGAATTTATTGGGTCGCATATTTTGCAATTCTACATTTCTTAAACATTCTCGTCTTCAATTTAACATCGCTGTACAGCTATTATTTCAATTTTTTGGAAAGCACGTTCATACCGTTAGTTGTTCCTTTTAGGAACTCGAACCAAGTTTTCCTTGAATCGAAATAACAGCTAAAAATCATTCGTGTGCACATAGTCAATCAACTCATAATCAATTTCGTTCGCGCTTCGTATAAGCCGATTGTACATTTGTAAATAAAGTGCTTAAACTTTAAAGTAATCTTGAAGTTACCGAAAGAGTGATCCTTCGACAAACCAATTATAAAAAAAGAATTGCGATCAATCAAGCCGGAAATTAGTTAAGTGCACTACATTAATGGATCTGACATTTTCAAATATGTGCTCAATTATAAATGGGACCAGTTGATGCAATTAAATTTAATTAATTAATGCAAACACATCCTTTGCACGTTTTGCGAAACCGTTAAAGAAAGGAGAGACGAAGAGCCTCCATGAAATAGCTAGATCCTCCTTCTAAAATTTATTTAAATTAACGATCGTTTTTCATAAATTTCCCCGCTTAAATTGAAAAATGTTCGATTCCTCTGAGGGATAATCCTCGCCACTTAGTCCTTCCACACACCAATACATTAGCAGAAGCGGAACATTATAATTTCCGTTGCTCATCGTTAATATTCATTAAAAAAATTTCTTTTTTACGGAAACCGCTCACGAAACTAATTTATTTGAAACCAGTTTGATGTCGTTCAACGTAGCAACAATTTAAAACAAAGTTCCCACTCGCGCATTGTAACGGCTAATTGCAGTTTTCATTCGAGTTTATGAAATGTAAATCGAGCAACAGAACGGAAATTGATATGAAAAATGAGTGTTAAAGTCCAATCGATCACGACAGTAACAACGTTTTAATTACACACCGTGACACGTGTGTTTGACATAGTTCGACGCTTGCCCCAAAACAAATCCATATAATTATTTTGCGAACATCTATTTTCGACCGGAAATAATTAACAATTATTTGCGATGAATGTACGCAAATATGAAACAATATCTTATTAATGAGATAAGGAATTGTGGGCGTTTGCTTCGTCGGATTCGCTATTTGTATTCCGAAAGCGCAAATCAAATCATTATAACTATATAGAGTTTCTTATCAAAATATTAATTATTATTCATTCAATATCGAAATTATTGCAGAAAGAATTAAATAATCCACAAATCCAAAAGAAAAAAGTCGGTTTGCATCCAAGAAATTTCAAGTTGCAACGTTTTATTTATTGATTCTTTCCTCGAGTAGTCCCAACTTCTAATAACGTCTAAATGGCAGAAACAATGTAAGAGATTCACCCGAATGGCTGCTACCTTGAAGGAATTTTACATAACTTTTATTATGTCCGTGCAAATGTTTATCCCTTGCACGACCTCTGATCTGCACACGTGCCACGCAAACTTTGACATGCGATTCTTTTCAAATCAAACATCAAAAAATTCCACGGCGACCACCTGCAATTGGCATAAAACAATCCTCCATCAACCAACGGCTCTTCGTGCGTATTCAACATTCCGCGCGCGGACGTTGAATTGAATTGAAAATATTCATAAACTTCCGTTTGAAATTAGATGCGACGCAGAAAAGCGCATTAACGTTGATACCTTCGAACAGAAATATTCCTATACGTCCAGAATGCAAGGTGAGAAGAAGGAGAGAGAAAGTAAGGAGCTTTGCATTGGAATTTTTCTTCTCTCGCATCCTAAGCTGTGATTCCACACGCGAATGAACGAATTGAATGGCAAAACGTCGCTGAAATCAACTTTTCAGCGAAATGAGAATATGTCACACGCGCTTGAATGATATGGGGGCAAAAGGCATGTGGAATCTCACGACCTCCGCTACGTATTACATACTTATTTATGGAATCATCAAATAAAGAATCTCACGCGCTACATCTTCCATCCATTCCGTCGTTTGCTCGCATTTTCTGCGTTTGTTCTATTATATATTTTTTTTGCAAGGGGCGACAAAGATATAAACTTTTCATAAAAAATTACATGAGCAAGTGTTATTTGCAAAATAAATGGTGGAAAGACAAAAAACGGAATCGCAGATTGTGAGACAGATAAAAAGGCGAGGGACTCACATTTGCTCGTTTGATTTTGGGACTAATGATAGCTTTTTTTTTCTAAATTTTTGCTATTGCTCCGGGCAGATATTCGAGATGAAATTAAGTTCGTGATGATTTTTGTATCGGTATGTCAAGTGGATTTGAAAAATCGTTTTCCCTTCTGTGGTTGACTGCGAGAGAGAAAGAAAAAACTAATCGACATGCACCTGTTCGTTCCCTTTTGTGAGCTAAAAGGAAAATGTTATTTTCGAGGGAAACCATTACCACAAAGAGCAATTGTTTCGAGTATTCTGCTCGTCGAAAATCCATAAATAACTTTTATTCGCCATCTATTTGCCTCCTTCTCCCGACAAACAATCTGCTAAAGAATGAAACGTAAATTAACGTTTTATTGGTCAATCAATATTCTCTCTCTTTCCGTGATTATGATTTAATTAGCCAGAAAGGAAGTTTATTGAAGAGGCCATTTGCATTTGAATTGTTGAAGTTGGGTTTTATTGTTATCGACACGCCACGATTTTTTTTCTGTGGATGATTATTAAACAATTTCGTTCGCATGCAAGTCGAGTTTAAAGAAAATAAAAAATGGCCCATTGTCCATTATTCTTATCTTAATTGTTTTCCCCTTTGAAGTGCCACTTTTTCAGTACATTCATCATTTCCTTTGTATAATTTCGAATGGAAATGACACCGCCTTTTTAACAGAAAACAATTAAGGATCTCGCTGAATTTTTTTAATCAGAACGATTACCGTTGACCTTGTGCGTTCTTTACGTGAATATACTGGAGATGATTCATTAGATACCCGGCGCATCCACCAGAAACCGCAATTAATATAAGCCCTAGTTCTTTTTAGTTTATATTTTTTTGCGTTTGAAATGCGCTAGCAGATCCTTTGTAATTTATCTCCGCCTGCTTAATATGGCTCTTGTTTCGCGTATTTGCAATTAATTCTAGAAATAAAAATTTACGAACCGTAGATAATTATTTTAAAAGTCGATCGTTGTAAATTAATGGCAAACCATTAAGTTGAATTAAGTGATATTTGTGCGTCCAAAGTTTCCTTTTTCGTTTGTCGAACTATAACTATAAACGAAGGAGACTGAAATAATAATGAAATCAATTTCGTTATTGGAAAACGCTTACGGCGAATAAATATTTTACACGCAAAACAAACAATAAGCGCGTCTACGATTCGTGGGGTGCACTTAAGTAAAAGAACAAGTTGTTGGGGATGTTTACGAATTTGTAAATCATGGTAATAAAGGCAATTTGTGTTCGTTCGGAAAGCAAACAGACACTATTTTAAAATCGATCCGCATGACGTTCGTTCGTTTAACTAGGTAAATAGAGAAATGGGCAAAGGAGATGGAAAAACGTGCGCTTTTAATTGCGACAATTCGCCGTAAGATTAATTATATGTACGCCCATATACAATTGAAACCGTTCCATTGTGTCACGGGGCGAATTTAATTTAATTCTGTCTTTTATTTTATTGCTTTCAACGGCTCCCACATGACGATAGAATCGTATAAATTAAATGATAACGAAATAATTGCAATTCTTCTCGCACGGAAATTGCTCCCCATGCAAACTATTATATAATATATCGTTCGTCTAAACACGTCAACTTCCATCCATTAAATTTATAATCGATGCGCGTTAATATCCGGATTCTTTTTTCTTTCCTTCAATCACTTTGCAACTTATACAATTAAACAATTTCCGCTTCTGCCTGTCTCCCGCGCAGAAACTGCCTGCTTAACGATTCTTGGATATTATTATTAAAACTTTTAATTAGAAGTCGCGATCGTTCGGGAACTTGATGAATTTTAAAAGTTTCTCGCAAGTCGAACAATCTCTGTTAGAATTATTAAAGCGCCAAGGAATTTTCTTAAAATCGCATAAGTCGAACGTCGATCTTTTGGAACGCACATAATAATCCGTCTCTTAGATAAGCATCGAAACGACGGAGCGTTATTAATTTTTACCGTCTTCTCACGCAGAAAGTTAACACAAATTAGCATAATGACGCATTAGCAAGTTTGCCTACCGCAGAACAAACGAATTTGCAACAAGCAAAATGATGCAAAATTTGCTTCTTCTGCGTCGTATAATATGCAAACAACAATGCTAATGAAACGACTCGTTAAATTTGCACTTACTTAATAAAAGTCGCAATGAGTAAATGTAGATGAAATTGTACTCACCCGTTTAACATGTAAATGAAATTAAAAAGGCAATTTAACGTGGATAACAATAAATCGGCTGTGCTCAGGTTCACTAAGAAGTAATTCGTGATCGTCCTCATTCTTCTGTGAGCTGGAACAAAAAAAGAAGCGGCGCAATCAAAAGATAAAAATAAGTTTGACAGGGATAAAGGACAATTAATAAACTTTCACGTAACTACCATCCTCATTAGGATCTCGATAATCATTTGCTATACTCTGAAATCCTAGAGGAAGTTGTTATAATATTTTGTACTAACAACGCAATTAATTGCCAAAAGAAGAAGAGTGGACGCAATTAAGAGCTTTATAAAATGATATAGTTCGACATTACATAATAGAGCTTTATTATTGTCCCATCATTTATCCTTGATCTTTATGTAGCAGTTAAAAGAAAGCTTCGCATGCAGCAAATGATTCCGTTCTCTATGAACACTGCACGAACTACAGTTGCCATTTATTTGGCCGACCTCCAACTCGAAGGCATCTATCACGGCCGGACGGAGAAAAAGCTGCACTAAACGAGCGGAGAAAATAGAAAACAAGAATTAAGATGAATTACACGAAACCTGCACGTGGACGGAGATCAAAAGAAAAGGTGATTTATATTTCACGAACTGGAGATTACTGGCTGGATAGTCCAAACTCTATAAGAAATGTATTCGAAATGATTTTTCGAAGCCGTTTCTTGTTGCTTCCTAAATGGCTGTGTGTAAAGTAACGAGAAAAACATTAGGATTTAATGACGATGTAAGAGGATATGATTGATAAATCGGCTTATATCGATTGAGATAAGAGGAAGACGGATGATAATCGTTATTTATGGAAATGTGTCATTGCGAAGAATCTGGCACGTGGCACGTTATTTGTCTGCCATAAATTCGATTGGTGGTCGGAGAATCTGCGGATATTGAGACGCCTTTACAATCTGCACACATATTTTTTAGAAAATCCCTCTAGGGGATTATTGGAGAAGGAAATTTGCAGGAACTGCTCTGCTGGCAACGCACTTAAATGTTAAACAAAGATTCCCATATTTCTTTTCGTTATCATTGTAAAATTGTACGTCTACTCCCTTAATGGCTTACAAAAAAAGCATCTGTTTTGTCTTGGACGACCATTTTCTTTCCCTCGACATCTAATAAAATTTATAGTAATAACGTGGCGGTTCATCTCGCCCTTTGCAAAGAACAAAAACAGTTTAATAACTGTGTTTTCACCAATTTTTTTCCTTCGCCTTTTGCAATTCGCAGGTTGTTGCACCGCAGAATTTCAATTTTTCTTCTCCCTTTTTTTCTTTATTGCTTGTTAAAATCACCGTCAATTGCGTACGCTTTAATATTATCTGCCCATTTCATTTCGACCATTATATTCCCAGTTTGTGATCATCTTTATTGGTAGACATAACGATGTTTACAGCTTTATTGCTTTTCTTTTGGGGAATCGTTTTTAACGAGGCGCAAATTTCGTGATAAAGGTTTGTTCGCCTTCGGTTTTTTCGTTATCCAGTACTATCTTCGTCACAAGTGGATTAATGGTTTCGGATTAATTATTATTCTTGAACTGTCTAACGCTCTCAAATTTATTGATTGAACGGCTCTTGCGGGTGTTCGCTAACGACCGCATTAATAAAAGTGCCATCGACAAGATGTTTGGAATATTCATGAAGCAAAGAGTAACTTAAAGATTGTGCCAAGTGAAATCGGCGTGAAAATTAACGAACTTATTCAACATTACAGCAAGCTTGCTGCATTTAACTTTTAAAACACTCTTCTCCGTTGCAGGTAATTTTGCAGTCGTTTCGATTAGACTTTTCGTCGATCGACGTGCTCTTCTGCATTAGCGAATGATAAATTGGCAGCTTAAGTTGCAAACGTTTCTCGATAACGTTTATGCGAGTATTACGTGCGATTTCGATTGCGGAATATCGCCTTTAATGGGAATAATATTACCCTGAATTTATTACGAAAGCGCAAATAAATGGGAAATACTCCTTTATCCACTTGTACATTTTATCGAAGAAAATGCGATTCCTCTTCCCTTGCTTATTTCTAGTGGACCGATCGGGCTTTAGCGTTATTGCGAAAGAGACGTTTGAAAACGATGATAATAGAAGAGGTAAACACCGTCGAGAAATATCGGGCGAGAAAGAGAGGAAAAATAACGTAATACAAGAATTTGACTCGAGTAGCGACACTCCAAGTTCAGGTTCAGGTTCAGGCCCATTTATCATAAACTTAACACACGAATGATTTATTCCATAAACGTAATGAATATATTCCAATTGTGAGGAGAACAATGAAAAAATAAATTCGAGTTGTGCCCCAAAAGGGAGGAAATAATATATGCGAAAGAATTGGATTTTTCATCAAATTCTTATAGCAATTTATTGCTCAACAGATAAATCATTAAACAACTACGTACCAATAACAATCCATATGACGATGCAGTTGCCACCGATGGCAACGATAATCATTGCGATGAATATCGAGTACCAAATTAATTTGATCCACCACGACATCGACAAATTGTCGTCGACGTCGCCGCTTGTTTTACTCGGTGGTGTAAATAATGGGCCGTAATCCAATCCAATTCCGTACGACGTGTCGTTGGTGTAATCCTCGTTCTAAAATCAAGAGAAGACGAAAGAGAAAAACAAATCAAAAGGCCAAAAATTTCATTTGCACGAACGGCAAGAACGAAAATATATAAATTTGCGTGAATTAAACGGGGTTTTCGAAAACATGTTCGTCTTTTTTTTTGTAATTAGCGAACGATTTCCTCTCTCGGTCAGCGTCGGGAGACAATTAGATTAATTAAACGAGTGACTATCAAGTGTTTTCGTTTCGCGTTGGATGAAAAAGAATTAAATAAAGTTTAAATGGCAAAAAAATGGCGCAAGTTATTTGACGATTATTTTCGTTGTAACTGCGAGAACAAAAAATTAATCTTATTAGGAGAAGTCTTTTTGAAATTTACTTCATTTAATTCTAAAAGTCGGGGAAATCGAAAATGATAGGAACATGACAAGTCTCCGAATGAAAATGAGGAATGAAATGGGGAAAAGCAGAGGCTTAATTAGATGAAGAAGTCAAGGGACAAACTTTGAGCTTTTTCCTATCAAATAAACTGAGCAGCGCTGAATGGATTTATGGCATAAAATTCTTGATAGTACAAAAGTCTATTACATGGTACGATAGAAAAATAAAGTCGAAGACGAAAGTCATTCGGGAATGAAAGACCGAACGCACACAACAAAAGCCATCGTTATACAACTTCTTTTTAGCTATCACGAGTTTGTGTGCTTTTTGTAGTTTAGCGCAATGAAAAGACATTAAATTATTCACTAAAAGTGCGTTTCCTTTTTCAATTCTCTTTCGTCGTGTTTAGCAAATTCCAGCTGCAGCTTCATTTTAAATAAAAACTGACGTTGAATATGCTCGCGAATATTTAAATACATCAAAAGAACCGACTAATCATTGAGGAATAACAAGCAAAAAAGAAATATGATTCCGTTAAAAAGTTTGTTGGAATTGTAACCAACAACGCATTGGATATCACTTTTATGGATTTGCTTTTGCCATCCATAAAAAGGCCACAAAGTTTGGCCACAAATAAACGTCTACTTCGCTTCTAAAGAAAATACATGTTAATATATAGGCGGGCGAATATAAAAGAATTTATACGCATATTAGGAATTTGCGAGAGTGCCAAAAAATTGTTGGTCCCAAATAAAGTGGAGAATTTGCGATGATGTTTAGAAAAAGTTTGATAACAAATGGATTGGGATTTATAATAAACTTGAAGTAACCGAAAAAGCGAATATTTTAATACGAACGGATTGGAGAAGGTTTCGGTGTCGGCGAATTGAAAATCCATCAGACTGGTTGGTGGAAAAGGGAAAATAAGCAAACAAAAGACAAGAAGATCCATTATCAAGTATCGTTAGACGATGGTAATTGAATTAAAATTCCGCCCAGTTGTAAACCGATTTAATTTTAATTGTTAATAAAGGTCTATTCGCAACAATTTGGAATTTATTTTTAGATAACCGTGTTTAAGAAGGTTTTCCGATGCCATGAAAAAAAAAAATCTCGACAACCAACCGAAACCGTATTATCCTTAATAAATATTACACGATAGCTATGCAAATTCTTAACCTAATAAATAATCCCTCCCTTATTTCCTTCCCGTTTTTTCGCATTTTCATCTTTTGCAAAAAAAGTCGACCCCATTCTTTTAAATATGAAGCGGATCGTACTTGTCCTTTTGACTCGTAAATTTCACGAATACAAATTTATTAATATTAGCGTCGAATTTATATATATCGGACCGAAATTTAATACAACTAATATAATTGTATTTATTTTCCGGTTCGCCAAATATTAACAACAATATGTAAATACGAGCGAATAAATATCGAATTCTAATAATAACCAACGGAAATTGGAACGATGATATTACGATTCGTTGGCTCGTAGGTCAAAGTTAAAACGAATCAAACGGATTTCTATCATTTAATATTCGCATAAATTTAATTGAAGAAAGCAGTAAACGTAGGGCGATAATTAATATGTGGCATAACGGAAGATTATTCTTTATTACCACCTGTACGCCAATGTAATTTATTCGCAATCCCTCCCGTGAATATCAAGTAGTATCCTCTTTCTCTGCAACTACATTCGTTTTAAATCCATCCATATTCCTCTTGTCCCGTTGGGAATCTTCGGGACACGACGGCGCAGAAGAGGGAAAAAAGCGGTTTTTCGCGGATTTGCCAAACATAATAAGATTCACTAGCGGAAATCTTGGAATGTTATACGGTGAATTGGAAAACGTGTGCGGGATCATCTCGCGAGAAATGACCGTGTTAAGGATGTTTGATGAAAAGACGAAAACCGCAGTGGAATGATATCAATTGATTCGCAAAAAGAAACGCAGGAAAATAAGAGTGCGACCTTCGCATACATTTCGCTTTGCGGAATCTTTGCAGAATTTTTCCTCGGCGTGATTTTCCTTTATTTGCGAAAAGATAAAAGTATCGCTTCCATTTTCGCCCGAAAAAGAAACACTCGTCTACTACGTTGCCGATGTTTATGTGTATCAATTGCATTGTTATCGATGGATAACAATAATAATAAACGTGCGATAAAAGGAAATAAGAACCGTTTTACGAGATGATGATGAATATAAAAGAAAAACGATCGAAAGTACTGAGAGAATAAAAAGTCGCTCCGAGCAAATTTTATTTACGCTTTCGGTTCATTATTATCCTTAACTGGTGTATACAACATAATAAACGCAACGAATAAAAGTTTGGGGCGTCCAGATTCAAAATCTGTTGCCTTTATTACTAACGGGTTCCGTTGTGTTAAACATAAAATTTAATTTGCGAAGTAGGATGTATAGACTTGCGCTTTATAATAAAACGAAAACAGAAAAATTACAAATTGTAATCTGTAACACGTCGCGTTTACTGAAAGCACTTTATGACTTTCACGTGGAAACGTTAACAAAAAAATATATTTTTTATTAAAATATTATTAAATTTTGTTGAATTGATTTGCGAAATTAAAAATCGGCATCACATTTTGCCCACAAAAAAGTACGCCGAATTCGAAATAACGAAATAACCGAGTTACGTTCGGTTGCGATAAAAATCTTTTTATTGTAAAACGTTGCGACGGATGTCTTGAATTCAAGGGCCACCGTTTACGTTCCTCTCTATCTCACGTAATTTATGTGAGTTTCAATGGAACACAACATTGCTTTCCTTACTTTATTTTCCAATTGTTCCCTTCGCCGTTCCTTGTTATTTGATATTCATTTATGAGATTTCGATCTTTGAATTTGAAAGAAAATAGTTTTCCAATATATTACTCATGATAAAATTATTTATTATTGTCAACACGAAGTTTTAAATTATATTAGAAGAGCAATAAAGAAAATGTGAGGATAATATAAATGAAACTTCTTGGAAGCTGAGCGAATCTGATTTAAAAAAAAGCAATCGTAATAACGTTGGTAATGATCGAGTTTCGTCTAAACCAAACGGATATTCTAATCTAAATTTAATTGAATAAATAACGCCAAAGCAAAGCTGAAAGAAGGGCAAAATAAAGACAAAATAAGGGCAAAAAGGGGAACAAAGGAAGCAAGTAATGTTGAAAAAAGATCGACTTTTTGAACAAGAAAGAAATTGGCTTGAAGTGAAGGATAGATATAAAAGAAAATGAAATGTTTAAATGCTTAACTTGGAATCCGTGGGATTTGGTTCGTTTTATTAAAAGAAGTTATGCAACGTGAATCAAACGTCGAGAAAGCATTTCGTATGACAAAGAGGGATTTATGTAAACATGAGGGGACAAAGACAACAAAAAATTGGGAAAATTCATAAATATCAAGAAAATATGTTGGAATGTGTCACTGGAAACTCGAACTATTATTAACGGCAGTGATAGACAATCAAAAAGACTTTAATAATAAAATGATTTATGTTGTCGAGACTGAAATATTAAACAACATTTATCCAAGATAAGACAAACGAAAAGTAAAAACTGGCAGAAATTTGTATTAATTTCCATGTCCATTATTAAAGTTCAATTTAATAAAAACTTCGTTCTTCACCGGGCCGAGAATGGCCTAATGAGAGACCTCATTTTCCATTAGGAACAGATTTTTATTCACAATTCGCTGGAAATAAAAGGCAGCTAATGTCATTTAAACGAGGCAAAAAAAAACCCTTTGCAAAATGGAAACGAAAACAAGAATCGTGGCAAATTAAAATGTTGCCTTTAATGAACTGGCATCGCAAAGAGCGGCGCGCGTTCCCTTGCGAATCCGATAAAGATCATTAGTTAAAGAGAGACGGGATTTCCCTTTTTGCAAAATATTCGCTCAATCCCGTCGCTTTATTGGAAGCCTAACAGTGAAATATGTGGCCCGACATTAATTAAAATCGGCACCTGATACGTAGATAATCAGTTTGGCGAAGAGATTTATGAAAGTTTATTTTCACCGGCACATTGGGAATCCCGTACATTAATTACACGTGTTGATTTTGTAATAGGTAATAAAAACTATCGCAGCAGCTAACGATGATGAACATTTACCCATCTTGTGGCCATCGTCGCTATTATTCGGCGTAAAATTCAACGAATTAGCATATTAAACATGCACCCTTTTCGCCCATTGTCAAATGACAAAGGGAATCCGAACAAAACCCGAAACGTGGATGAGAATGTAACGCGAGAAGCCGTAATTTTTATCACATACTTACATTACTGAGGCTGTCCAATAACAGGAAGACGGACGTGTTGAGTTTCGCTTCCGTGTCCATCCCGATTTATCCCGTTTCCTTTTCGCTTTTCGCCCTTTTTATCGATGCCGCAAAATGGGGCTTTTTGCACCTTTTTCCCCTCGTTCTTCTTTCCAGTCGATCGGCCAAACCACTCACGCCCGAACGTCACATATTGTCCGAATTTTCAATAAGGAACATTTCCGTTTCATCATCACTTGCCGAAAAAGAAAATTAAAATCGCTCACAAATGTTTTCGCACTTGAACGTTTTTCGCTCTTTTAACAAAGGTAAACGAACGATTTCGACTTAAACACTCTCGGATTCCGTTTTATTGAAATCCAAACAAATAATACCTGGATTATGAGTCGTTAATAGTACTTACGAAGCAAGATGAAGCGTTGAACGAGGCCGAGAGAGACGGTAACACTCGAGGCGATTAACTGACGAAGCTTCGTCGATGAGCTTAAATTCTTTCAGACTTATTTCTCTCGCCTTCCTTTTCGAGCGAAAAGCGGTGAGCCCGAGGGCAACAGCCTGAAGCAAAAAAGAAAACGAGAGAACATGAAGTGTGCAAAGAAAAGTGGAGGAAATAAAATACATTCTTGGAGATACGTGCCGTTTGGATTGGCTTCCGTAATATAAATTCAGCGTTGGTCAGAATGCGGAAAGCGCGAGCAGAAGGCGTCAAGTTGCCAATTGGTATTCTAATAATGTCGCCATCGAGAGTGAGAAGTTTACATGGGTGAAATAGTTTAATGGGTAAAATAGTTTTGATGGTAAAAAAATGGAAAATTGGCCGTTCGCCGGGGTTGACAACCTTTTTCCGTGTCGAACTCCTTAAGAGCTTTTCCACGTCGTTCCGTTAATGATCAACTGGTGTCGTTCGGGCACGAAACTTTTGGTCTTCGGCACGATTTTACAACTGGGAATAAATCACGCGAAAACTTCAATAGCATAGGAATCCTTGCAGCAATTTGCTTCAAACGTTGCACCGCAGGCTTCCATGGTAATTTAATAAGCGCTTGCAGAACATTTTCCGCGTATAACCTAAAAATGATACGTTGAATGTAACGAATTGTTTGCAAACGTTTCGTTTCGGCAAAGTTTGAGCTTACGTGCCTGATACCCGGCCTAGGAAGCGGCAAAATGAAATTTACCGAGAGAAATTACATTAATGATGTCACCGGGAGCTATAAAAGTTATTTTAATGAAATATTTTATGGAGAATTATATGCCCATTAGAAGTGATTTAATGCTCGTGAAATGCGGCGTCCTACGACTCCATTTGCATGCAGTTTCCAGTTACGCCGAAGATTTCGCCTTCGGATTATTAATTTATGAGACACTCTCGCCGCGTTCAACTTACGGTTCTGCTTCGGATAAAAGAAAGAAGAAAAAACGGTTGTAATTGTGGTGAGCTTTGCTCGAAACCAAACGTAACACGTGCGCATTATAGCAACGAATGAAAGGAATCAGAAACGTGTGCCGCTGTAATCGATAGCGAAATGTTAATAATTAATCCATTTTTTATTACGAAATCACTTCCTTCGCTTAATGTATATGATACTAAATGAATTATTTTTTTGTAGGAGTAATATGAGTAGAAGTAATCCGTATAAAAACGCGCGGTTAGATTAAAATATGCTTTCAGGTAAAAAATTATTCCATTATCGAGAAAAGCGCCCTCGTTTTTTTCTCGTGAATACGAAAGAAAAAGGAATTCGAGGGCGCCGACTTTGGACATAATGCTCTGTCTATATCTGAAATTAAATATATCGGAAAAAAGAGTCCCATCCATTTAGTATACGTATTTATTTATCTCGATGGAATCTTCTTTAACAGAGATAAATCGTTGTAGGTTTAATCGAGAGAAAGTCATAAAGCTTTCTTAACTTTCTCTTTGCGGCATCCATTCGCGGCCGATACTTGCTAGAGTAAAACTCCAGTTTTGTTGTATGATAAATGCGAAGAGTTACAATCAGCAACAGTTTTAATTAAAGAATTTTTCAAAAAGTGCTAATACAATCCGAGCGAGAGCTCCGCGAATTTACGAGAGCACTTTAGGAGTTCCAGCGTGAAAGTTTTTCATCCGTTTTCTTCTCGAATTTCTGAGTGCTCTTTTGTCGAACAAAATCGCGAAAACCATTAAGCAATTGAACAAAAAATCAAAGCAATTTTCAACATCAAAAGATATTGTGCATCTAAATTTACTAAGTTCGGATTTGTTTAGAAATGATTCGACAACGAAAATTAAACCGAACAAAACGATTTGCGTTGCATCTCGCTCGTTTTTTTATTCTGCGAATTTTCGCCTATTGGCGAGGATGCTTGAAATAAAGGATCGACGGGAACGTCAAAATATAATGCATAAAGCACATAAAAGTTGAATGACGCGTATTATTCAAGATCAAACCGAAAATGAAGGGAAAAAAAAAACGCACGGAGACCGGAGTGACGACAATGACCTTTATCGTAAAATTTTATAAAAATATTCGAGTGTTTGGATGAAAAATTTCGTTTTAGGTACCAGAGACGTACGTGTAATTTGCGAGAGTGTCGCCGCCCATATAACTTTCGCATAATTCACATCTTCCTTCCTCATATTTTTATATTATAAGGGATAATTCGCCGACTTTACGACAGCAAGGGAAAAAAGTGAATAAGAAGCTTTTCGGCGGGGCTCGACTGTCGAAAGAAAAATAACTAGTTCGGATGAAAGCTTTAAAACGCCTGTTAAATCTAACTGCACGAATGCAAATTATTTCTTCCTTCGGTAGATTCGTTTGGCTTGCAAATTTATTTCCGTCTAAGTGCTCTTCAGGTTTTTCCCCACAGAGAATAATAATATAACATAATCCAACACAATTACGATGGCAAATTGTCGGAATAAATAGCAAGTGTACTATTTGTCAAAAAAGGAAGCAGGAAAAATAGCAAATGGGAAACGGCACGAACTTGTACATTATTTCGCACAAGCACTCGCATTCTGCCGGTGTCATGTTGCATTTCAACTTTTAGCAACACGTGTAACTTTTCTCAATCTCTTTTTACCTACGCCAATGGGAACTGGATTAATTCCATTAATATCGTTCGCTTGCTAGCAAAAATATAATAATTGAAAAGGGCTTTTAAAAGATTCTCTTTCCATTAGACAATCGGAAAAACAATAAACTGGAAGATTCGTAGTGGAATATTTTTTTCTGTCTCTCTCTCTTGCTATTAATATTTTGTTATTGATTATCACGTCGTGTATAGCGAATATTTTACGCGACGTTAGCTTAAGCTTTGGGCAAATTCGAAAATAATGCGAAACCAACTGCGAAATACACTCGTGAGAGTGTATGAATATATTTAACGTCGTCCTTCCATTATCTGCGCGAGACAGATAAAGAATTTCTACGGATACGTGTTGATGCAAACGATATCGTTTAGTAACAGGCGGATGGAAGTAAATTTGAAGCGCTCTTTATTTAGTTGCATAATTCCAAAATAAACGCCATACTTTTTGATGCGCTGCTTAAAATACATTCTTGCAAGATTTTATTCAGTTTCTTGTACGCTCAATTGAAAACAACTGCATTTCGACTACAGTTCGCAGTGAAAAATGTTAATGTATTATAATTTCTGCATCGCTCAAACTTTATAAACGAAACACTTCAGTAAATGAAATTCCGTTAAATTGGTCCGTATAACGCTATTATTTTGTTCGTAAATTCGTAGAACTCACTTCGCCAATTCGAACTTCACATAATATGGGATGAAATTTAATTGTTCATTTTAATTGCTATTAGCGAAAGCCCGTTTCGATTGCACAATTAATGTTTTGTACACAATTTTCTCTTTTAGATTTACATCGAGCCCAATGCCCAGACCTGTCGGTGCGTTTATTTCACTTGAACGATCGATTTGTCTTCGTTATTCTGGTGCTTCAACAATTTTTCTTGCGCGACATCGATGTCTGTCTTCTCTCCAAAACTTTTAAATAAGCTTTTCCTCCCACGGTTTTTAAATAAATCGCTACGCATTCAAGGTTTCGCTCAAGTACCACCAACCACCTGGCGCATCCACCAAAAACGCATAAATCGATACAACGCTTATTTAGTGCATTTTTTGTTGTTGATGTTGTTGTTGTCGAAATCGATATTCATGGCGGTACGTGCATCGGAGGGAGCGAAAATGAAGAGGAAAACTTTGATAACAAATGACACATTGCAGCACTCGTGCATTTTTAAAGCACTCCGAACTTCAAAACGAATTATCTGTGTGTGGATACATAAATTTATGTCGCGTAAAATGTTAAATGCAATTTTTTCGGTGTGCGGAGACACTTTGAAGTTTCGTTTGAAATAATTTCCAGCGAGCGCCGCACTTTAGATGAAAGGCGATCGTTCAAAAACACTGTCTCGAAGTTTCGGGCAACTTTTCGTATTGTGTTATCAGTTAAAAGTTGAAATTAATATGATTCACTAGCAAAAACAAAATCGGGAACATGATGATGAATATTTTAAGCAATAAAATGGCCAGATTATCTCTAGGAACGAATACCTTTTCGCAAGGATTTATGCAAACGAACAGCATGTAAAGATTCTCTAAAAATGTAAATGCAATTTCTCCATGTAATAATTTTTTGAAATGCTCAAATAGACTCACTCATAGGAATCGCTCTATATTTTCTCATTCTTTTTTGGTTTTATCTCGGTGTCAAGATGGAAATGAAAATAATTCGCGCATAAATGAACATATAATCCCTCGGTGCGCTCACATATATTTCGTTGTTTTCGCGATAAAACCCTTTAAGCATTACACTTATTTTGTCAAAGAGAAAACAATTTAAACGACGAACAAAAAAGTTGTATTTTAATTCTAAACAAATTTATTCACTGATTCCATATCAACATGCGCGAGCTGACAAATTCATAAAATTGTAATTGAATTATTTTTGTTGAAGGGAATATAATTAACAAATTCAATTAATGTCTTTTTGTCGCCTAAATACCTAATTGAATTCACTGTGTTTATTTCGGATAAATGCCAATGATTCATTCGGTTTATTTATTGCAGAACATTTAATTTTTAAACCAGACAAATATTTATTACAGATTTTCATGCGAATTTCTTATAATATACTGGTTTTTCATACTCGCACACAAAATGTTAATGCCCGTTAAATAGCGAAAATGTGTTTCATTCGTGCAAAATTTTCCACTACTTAAATACGTCTTCTGCTAAAATCGAAACACGCCATCCGAAAATAATTGTCGATTCGCTATGCAATTCATTTGCAAATTGAAAGTGCATGCTTAGCGAAGTGTTCCTTGGATAGGAACTCAACTATGACGATTATGTTATATTAAAGAAAGCTTCCTTTTCAGAATGAATTTATACGACTTCTTCGTATTGAAGCGTGTCAAATGATTGCGTTCATCGTAAATGCACGACTTCAAGCAAATTGCATTTGACAAGGACGATCTTATATGCACGAATTTACACGGGTTGCTTCAATTGTTTTCTTTTGGTTGCTTTTTAAAAAAAGAAACTTTTAACACGTTATAATTTAATCAAAAAATTTGAAAAGTTATGTCGCGATAGATTCGAATTTCAATGGGATGTTTATGTTTTCCTGCGTGATAAATATTTGAAATCTATTTGATTATTTTGATGGAATGCATCCGGTCTTCGGATGATGTTGGACCGCAACTTTATACAATTTACATTTCTGCGTCACCGCCGCATGATTGATGGCGAGTTGGACACGACAAGCGCCTGCGAACGCAGCGCTTTTAACAAGAATTCTTCGAGAGCGGACTCTAATTAAACTAATTAATGGAACAAGTGTACCCCCGGGTCCAGTGGCTGTAATGCGAATGAACGACGATGGTCCTCTAACGTAATTAGCCGTCTCTTCGTTGCGGCTCGATTAATTTCGTCGTCGCACTTTTATTTGATCATTTTTTAATTAAAATGTTGCTTTTTATGTAATTTAATCGTTAACATAGGCAGCATTATTAATAATCCTCGTTTAATGCCGGTCTTCCATCAATTGATAGCAAACGTGTCCTATTCATTGATGCACATTAATTGGGACGCAATTAAAAGGATGTATTAATGCTTGTGTAATGTATGGGGCAATTTGCAATGGCAATTATTAATTTTCCCAGTAAATTATTCCTTACTTTTTGTGCAAAATCCGCTCGATTCACGTGTAGAGTTCCGCAAGTGTGCAGAAAACCGCAGTTATTTAATCATTTTGTCGTAATCAATTCCGATCTAATTGCATGAGGCAAAGGTTCGCTTTGATTCATTACGACAATGGATGGGCGAAACGAGGCCGGAAATTAATTGTTATACGATGACGACGTTGATGATGATGATGGTCGAGATGATAAAGTAATATTTGCGCGCAATTAATATGAAATTATTGTATTAGCCACTCGAAGGCAAATTGAATTCATATCTCTCCTCTAATGAAAATAATAACAATATGTTGTGGATGTTTGATATCCAATTTGTAATAATTTCCGTCCGCCAAATGAAAAATATTACCGAGGATATTTTTCCATTACGGTCTAGTGGCTGAATCTAATAAGAAATGCGTTCATACGAAGCCCCGCATCGAACTTTTAAATAAATATTCTTCTCCTCCGCGACATTTGTCGATGCGTTGCAATTTATTGCAGGCCACGTTTTTGCAGCTTTTATTTCGCCAAACCGATGCTTGGAGTGTAACGTAATTCGATTTAAGCAAAGTCATTATCTTGAGCCAAAAGCGATTATTCTACGTTATTTCGTCGAGAGGAAAATAAGGTCGCGCCAAGAGGAAGAAGAAGAGAAGTGTTCTTTCAAATCGAAATTGCGAAATTCGATGTGTCGCCGAATAATTTGATAATCAACTGGATATACCATAAATCCTTATTGAATTTTCTTCTAACCACCCACAGCTAAAACCGCCGAAAAAAGTTTAGCCGAAGAAGAACAACAATTTACACGATTTCCTCTGGGTTCCTTTCAAATTGAACCTGTCAACCATTAGAATATCAATTTGTCCTAAGTTTGTCAACTTCTATATTCTAGATTTAGGGCAATAATAAACATGCTTTGTTAGTAAACGCCAACTGTTGAATCCTTAAAAGCCTCTTTCTTAAAATGGCATCTGTATTATTATAAAGTTTTCTTTTAACAGTTTTCTGTTTTCATTTCGTTTGCTCACTATAATAGAACCGAATGTTTTTTCTTCACAAATATAATTTCTTGTTATCAACTAAATTTATACAAAAGTCTATTGTATTATGTATGCATAAAGAAAACCCTCCTGGTGTAGTCGTTAGCGTTGAATGGAAACAATACGACGCCATAAAGGAAAGCTTTTTTCAGCTTATAGTTTTTTTTTTCGTTCATTAGTTTGACCTTTAAAACGGGCTTCCATGTATTTCGTCTATTTGCACAGCAAACGATTATGCAATTCAAGTAAGCTAATACTAACAAAAGTCGTTAAATAACTAGAATAAAATTAATTAAAGTGGCTTCAATTTGAAAGTGTTTTAACTTATTATAACAATAACATCGTGCAAATTCGCGTTATAACGCCTACGGATTGCGTACATTTCGTGCCTTTGGGTTGTTGCAGAATTTGCCGAAATTCCTAAGGTAATACATTAATACTTAATTGAAGGTTTATAGCAATTTCTTTCGTACGGTTTCGAAGTTTTTCTAGAGATTCGCATTGAACAAACCGCTGGCGTTCCATCGACATCAAAAGGGATCGAATTTGTTAATTACCTTATTAGCATAACGTCAGACACCAAGCAAATTATTTAAATTCCTTTACCGAAATATAGGACACATTTCAAAGCCAGCAAAGCAAGCCAGAATTAAAAAGGCAGCCAACTAATTTCAGACCAAACTTTTGCAAAATCCAGTCAGTTTTCCTTCAAATGCCATGACCTAAGCTTCGTTTTCCTTTCGCAGCAATAAACGTCGACGATAACTAATTAAACAAAATTTGTAATTCCAATTGTTGTGCCTTTTGGTAAAAAAAAATAACATCGATAAAAGACAATCTTTACCCTCAAGCGAAAAAATCTTTAAAAGAAAAAACATATTGTGCCCTTTTTGTTGATCGAAATATTAAATTACATCCCACGCGTATAAATCAAGAAATAATGAAATTAGGTACTTTTTATGCCCCATAAAAAGGGGAATTTATATGTATATGATTTAATTCCAAACATTAAAGGCAAAAGAAGAATATAATTTGATACACGTGCAGGATTTTGATCAAAAGGAAAAGTTAATCAGAGCCAAGATTAGTAAGCAAATAACTTTAAAGGTAGTTTATAGAGTTGCTTAACTAACGTAGGTCGAATAATAATCACGAATCCGAGCATTTAATTTGAAATTATTGCCTTATTAACTTTCCCAAACTAGAAGAATAAACAGTAAAATAATTTACGTCTTATAAACGAATGGAAAGTAAATATTTACGCTTTTTTATCAAGGAAAAACCGAAACGAGATCCTCCAGCAAAATCTAGATTTTGATGAAGAACGATTTCCTCAGATTTCCCTTGTATTTGATTAAACTTATTTTTAAGTCGAAAGTTATTGCGAGTTTTCCACACTGTTCAATCTTTAAAGCGTTTTATTTAGATGATATCGCAAAAGGGAAATTAATTAAAATTATGGGCAACGAGCACTTTTTTGCAATATCTCTAGTTAACGTGCGTTAATTTCGGGTTTTCGAGTTTTAAACTTTACCACCCTTGGCGCAACACTGACGTGAAACGACTGGAAAAGCGGCAGGTTCCGACACATGGACTCGCGGGGCGCATGACAAACCGTTGATGAAAATGATGATTTTTGCGTATTTCCTTTTATTTGCAATTGAAATTTTATTTGTTCCATAGCAATAAAATACTGTGATTAATTATTTAAACGTTAATTCGATGAAATTGCTGCGCAACATTTCGCCAAAATTGCGAATAGCGCAATCGAAAAGCTCATTGATGTTGCAGCTTTCGTTCGGATTAATTAAATTTTTAATTGAATTCGAGAATACGTAAGTGTGGAATTCGTTAAGCGAAATTTTTCAGGGACCGAATTCGTTCGGTTTCCATGTTCTCTTCTTAATTTTCTTTTAACTGTTGGCAAAATAAATCATGACTGAAATTTCCACGTTACTACTTGAATGTGGAAAATGCTTTCCTCCATTCAAGTGTTATAATCGTTATTGTTAGGTAACGCATGTAATGGAGATGCTCCATTAGAGGAAAGAATGAGTTTCTTTTCCGTATAATATCGCGATTCTTTAACATTAACGTTTCTCTTATCAATGCTTTTGCATGTTAGAAATAAAGAAAGGACGATACGAACTTCCATTTATGTTTCCTCTTTCACGATTTATTAATGGCAATACTAACGTTTCAGAAAGTACAACTAATTAAAGAAACAGATACGCAAACGAACTTTTGCCTCGATTCTTTTAGCACTTAAATATAAAAGATCGTTAGTCAAACAACGATTCTTTTTTTCGATTTTAACGTTAGAAAATTAATTAACGTAGTTCTTTTGATCTTGAAAGTAGAAGAAGTAGAAAAGAGTGTAATCACAGAAATAATGATTATAATATGAAAATGCGGCAAAAGAGCGTTTTCAGCTCGTATTTCCTCTCATTACCACATTTCGCCGTCGATGCTTTTAGCACATAAGTGTATCATTGTTCGGTTGCAAATAAAGTTGAAACTTTCGACGTATAATTTATACGCGAACATCATTTGGATTTCAACGTTTCACAATTACAACTTTCGGCCCCGATCCTAACTGTTGAACGGTGGATGTCATTTAGTGAGAGTTCATCCTGTTTGCCCTTTATTTCAGTTAAAATAATACTCCGGGGACCTTCATTAACGTCACCCACAAAAATCCTGTTTTTATCCTGTTCAAAGATTAGAACCTTAAAATTTTACCTTCTATTTTTTCATTTTTTTTTTTAATTAAATAAGTCGGACTAATAAAGAAGTAAGAGAAAAGGTTCCAAATCCGAGTTAAACTGCCATGTTGAACAACCGGATTCGTTGCTCGATTAACCTCACAACTTTTTGCCCTTTCTTTCTCGTTCCAATCGCAACTTCACTTTCATCCCCTTGTGCGTAGAACGAACACCCTCGACGATAACCGTTTACGGATTAAATCTGTGATCCGAGTGGACGTTCGTGGAACGATATCCATCTCGAAACTTTCTATGGTCCATCTTCGTCATTCGCCGCATAAAATAGGAATTTATCGCGACAGAATTTAGATTCGTGCGGCGACTCGGAAATGGTTGTAGGATTTGATTCTTTCCTCGAGGAAACGGATATTATTGTCATAAATAAGCTTTCCTAAGATGTTCCTTCGCCGTTAGCTTAAAGGTAATCCTGGTCGGTGCATTAAATTTTCATCCGCCTTTATGTGCTGCCAGCGTCAATTCCAACAACTTTCTTTCTGGCAATAACAATAAAACAATTTCTTTGGTCGCCGTGCATTACTTCTTTAAATGAATCCCACGACGGCCCAGCTTTTATTACACCTTTTCCCCGCGAGTTACTTCGAATTTTAATAAGTGAGTTATACGCAGTAATAACAGGAAGAAAAACCAAGATTTAAATAACGGCCTGCAGAGGGAACGTAATAATCGCTTCGGGTGCGTGGCAGGAAATGATGCGTAATCCCAGTTCGGTTAGGGACCGAAATTTACGGAAAATGAGTTTTCCCTTCGTTTTTTTTTGCGAGGCTTCCTAATTCTGCAAACTTAATCTGTATGTACCTCTCAATCGGCGCCTCTTAATGGAATTAAACGAAACTGTAATGGAAACGATTTAACAAAAGCGTTTATCATTAAAGCGCAAGTACTTAAAGTAAGTGAACGTGTGTGGCAATTAGTTACGATAAAAGTCTAGACGCGAATAATTGCGAAATAAAATAACAACTACAACGGCAAACGGTAACGTTGGTCCGGATTTCGTTTTACGAGGGCTCGCATGAGAAAAAAATGGGGAAGAATCAGTTTACGATTTTACGTCTTTTGTCAAACAAAAGAAATTATGATCACCGCTCTAAATCCATGCTGCGAATGCTAAGATTATTAAATTTTCCTAGCGAAGAAACCACAAAAGTAAACAAGAATTTATTTGAAATTAAAAAAGGAAGTCCAACAGCTGTCGTTAACATTTCCTTGAATTTTGAAAGAAGCCCAATTCGAGCTTTGTATCTGCTGCAGACAGGAAAATAAAAGGATAATGAATGCGTCGTCCCGGGTTAATCGTTAATAGCGTCGAAAGGGTAAAAACGGCATCGTCGAATCGATTACAATCCTATTTAATATAAATTGGAAACGTTTAGATGCGAGTGCGATGATAGCAATAATAACAGGTTTTGCTATCAACGTTTTGTGCAATCTAAAGTCGACGATAACAAATATTACAGTGGCGTTACTGCTTTGAATATCAACTTTCCGTTAAATAGTCGCTACGCAAACTGCTATTATTAATATTAACAAATTAGAACAATGAAACGATTCAAATTAAAGTTCCAAATAGAATTTAATAAGAATAAGTGATTATGCATTAATTGCTTTCATTCAATTCAGGAATAATCCTAATTTTGTTAATCCCATCGCAAACAAGTTGCCTTTTCACAACAAGAATCCTCGTTCACTTTAAAGGATTCCTTGTGACAAGAAGCGCACGTTTATGTGTCATAAACGCATGCTGAGGAATACGATTTTGATACGAAATAATAAATGTCATCTAGAAATTTGATCCATTTTTAAATTTAAATTAAACGCCCATAATGATTGCTGAAAGGTTAACGACCCCATTTGATTCTTGATTTGAACGATTGTCCTCCTGATTAAGGACGTGAAGCATCAGGAACTCGTGTCACGTGCGTGTCTGTCTTTGAAAGTATTAAATTATCCTCATCGATGTAGGAGATTAAGGACACGCGATTTACGTATCCGTAATGAAAACTGGGAAAAATATCGTCATTTTTATCATAACGATAACTTACATCTTGTTTGTTCAGCAATGATAAAACGGATGGCACTTTGAAGATGTTTGTTTTTTGAATTAACGAGGCAAAATGAATGTGAAGCTTGCATAAATTTCAAGAATGCAATGAATCGAGTAATAATTTGCAAAGAATGTATATTATCTTTCATATTAATCGATAAATGGAGAGAGAGGGAGAGAAATTTATTTAAATAAATTGCAAACTTATGATCGTGATGATTTTATCGTTCGCACAAACAAAGCTCTAATCGTCTTCGACCATAAAATTAACAAGAAGAGTTTATTACGAGTTAAACTTGTGAAACTTTGAAGTTAACAAACAAGAAAAAGTCTGCAGTCTCTTATTGTCTAAGAGAGCAATATTCATATCACACAGACTGAAATGATGGCGTTAATTGAGATGGCTTCATAATAAAACCTTCGTGCGCCCATTCGAACCTCATTTTATTTGTCAATTTGGCTAAATAAACAATTTTAGCTTCATTTGATGTAAATTTCTATTTACATTTTGATTGCACAATTTAATTGTTTAATCTGTTTGGGTTGGAAATTGTATTCGATTATTAAGTGGAGCCACATACGAAAGGGTTTAACTTTTAATCGCTCGCCAACGTTCAACCTTTTTTCTTTAACGAGGAAATCCAGATCGTATTTTTTTTGTTTCAACTCCATCGAGAAAATTAATTGGCAACAATTAAACCGTTTGCCAAACGTAAACTTTCTTTATTAGCACGTAAATCGCTTTGAAATTAACTGTAATTATAAAAATCATAATCCTTTAATAAATTAATTCCTTATTAAATCGAAACTAAAAACTTTTCGTCAATTTTGTAGCATTGATTCACGAACTACTACGTCAACGAATTCAATAAACCTGTCGCCCATTAAACGAAGCCCTTTTAATCCCCTTTCGTTTTACTCTCCATATTATAAAAATAAAAGGAAACGAGAGGATATATTTTTATTTATAATCGACATCGAGTGCCATTCTGAATCGACAATGCGTCCCGATTAAAATGCCATGAATTCAAAGTTTATGGGTCTCTTCAGAGCAATTTGATTTTTATAATACAAAATCAATAAGCCTTAGAATCATTAAAATGGGCCATATTTAAATAAATTCTTGCAAAAATTTTAGAAAAAATTATTCAATCGATCTCTGTTTATTGCCATAAATAATCACTTTAAGAGCTCCAAAATGAGTGTATTGCAATTAGTGCAAAAATGCAAAAGTAGAGAAGCCCCCCTAGTAATTATCGCAGAATATAAAAGTACGAATTAAATATTATTTGAAATTGTTTATTGCTTCTTACTACTAACTCACGAACGTTTCCAGACCGCTTTATTCGAAAGCGTTCAACTTTTTTCTATAACGATGAAATCGAAACGGTTTTGTTCAACTCCATCGAGAAAATTAATTGGCAATAATTAAAGCGTTTGCCAAACCGAACTTTATTTAATGAGCACGTAAATCCCATTGAATCACTTGATAATAAACGTCTGAATCCTGAAATAGTTTATTTATTAAATCAAAACTAAAAGCGTTTTATTAATTGTGCATGTTCCATAAATGGACCCAAGAACTATCGGATATATATCATCTTACGTCAACGAATTTAATATACCTGTCGCCCATAAAACGAAACCCTTTCAATTCCCTTTTCTTGTATTCTCTGTGCCATAAAAAGGAAACGACTGGATATATTTTTATTTATAATCGACATCGAGTGCCATTCTGAATCGACAATGTGGCCTGATTAAAATGCCATAAATCCAAAATATACAGACGCGACAGGTTCGCTATTCCCAAGGTGCACCCGTCGAAACCTTTTTCCCTGCCCGGGGAAATGCGACCAATTTGCGTTGACTCCGACAACAATAAGAAAAATTGCCTTTCCATCAACGTCCTCATCAACATAACGATATTTATCCTTCGTCACAAAAACGCTTTTCGTAAATGCTCGACGCGTTATTAACAAAGTCTAACGCAAAAAAATCGTTGTGCGTAAGAGGAAAGTTCAAGAAACTTTATTAAAAAAAAAAACGAAGAGGATTTCGCCCTTTTAAAACGAAAAAATTAATAGCCTGTTATCTATCGTTGTGGACGCAAACGGATCTCGTTTCTCGTAAAGCAAATTATTAATCGCCAGATGGATTTAAAAGGTGGACCGTTTTATGTTACCTACCGTAATAAATATCAAGAGATAAAAATCGCGTTCGACAATGAAAAGACTGAAACTGGCGAGCGAGATTTAATCTACAACTTGTTGCACTTTACTAATGAACCTTCTTCGGTTGGTGGCATTGTATCGTCGGTTATTGATTAGTATCGCCAAAGCTTATGTTACCGTTTAATAATGGTTGAAATAATTTAATGACGCAAGTTATTTACTCGATCCACCCCTTCTTTTCTTATCAAACGGACGAGATCTACCGATGATAAGAAAAGGAAGAAGCGATGATGGAGAGTTCATTAAACAAAGATCTCTTCACGTCGTTCAGCTTAATGGTATCTAATTACAAATTAATCTCATCCAACTCGTTCGACGGATGGCGAAAAGGTTTCCTTGACCGACGAGAAATTGATAAGAGCGAGTAAATTAATCCACGATAGTTATCGATCAATGAAATCTTCTATCGGTTTGTTTTTCGTTTATTATTTACTGTATTAAATTGCATGAGAAATTGCGAAATACTCATCGCAAGAGCGACGGGGAGGCGGAGTCGTTGACATTGCGAAACTATGTGAAAAACGAGAAAGTCTATCTAAGAAGACTGGCAATCGATACGAGTGCGAAAAAATAAAAAGGAAAGTGTACGAAATTGCTATATATAATATTAACGCTGGAAACCGCTGGAGAGATGAATTTAAGAGCGCTGAACTGCTGATTAATGTCATAAAGTAACTTTTGTAAAAGAAAGTGACGTGATTTGATTACGGCGAAAGCTTCGCAGCAGTCGAAATAACTGATTATTTATATTGTAGCAATTAGAGTCCGGCGCATCCACCAAAAATGCGAACAGCTGAAAATATCGATTTCGCTTACGTGCACGTCCCGCATAGTTTCTGATCACTTTATTATCGTTAAGTGATGGCGATTTCTCGTGGAATACGAGGCATTTCTCGATGAAATGCCGTTTTATTAAATAACAAACGTGGCAAACTAACAGGACATCGAGACATGGAACGAGAGAAGAAATGCGACGTTTTCTTTTAATCACTAGACAAAAGGAAAGATGTTATTTAAATAAAGAACATGACACCAATCTTTTCCCGACTTTTCCTTTTATTCTTACGAATTAGAATGAAATAAAAACGCTTGTAGTCGATTTAAGTTCATTAATTGTAATTTAATTGTACCAATTAAAGCCCGGCGCATCCACCTAAAACGCGATGAATTGAACATATCGATTTTTTTTACGTGCACGTCCCGCATACTTTGTAATCACATTATTATCGTTAAGTGCTGGCGATTTTTCGATGAAATTCCTTTTAATTAAAAAACTAACGTAGCAAAGTAGCAGGACGTAGAGACATGAAACGAGAGAAGAAATAAGGCGTTTTCTTTTAATCACTGGACAAAATGAAAGATATTATTTATAATAGAAAAAACTGACACCAATCTTTTCCTCACTTTTCCATTTATTATTTCCATTGAGAAGACAATAGCTGTTATCAAATGGAAACGCTTGTAATCCATTTATGTTTATTAATTGTAATTTAATTGTGAGAAACAATCAAATAAAAACTACGACTTACAAAAAAAAATTAATTAAATTTTCGCTATCGAGTGTAATAACAACATCATTTTGCAAATACTACTATTCTATGCGAAATTTAATTAAAATCTCATAATTACCAAACTGACGAGAAGAACAAGACATAAATTATATGCTCGTGTTTGAGTTCAGACAGACTTTATGAATTAAATCAGTATCGGACTTGATTCGTAAATGATTTTTAATCTTCATCTGTGCCACACAATTAACCGCATTTATATAATTACATCAATTTCGGTATAATGCCTCGAAATAATAAAAAAATAAAATAAAAGGGGAATTAATAAAGCTTCGAAAGGGGAACCGATTGTTCAATATAATGAAATGACTGGGAAAGCGGTTTCATATTATTTATTTCATTTCAATAAATCCGTTTTATTTTTATTGGATTCTCTCTCGAGCCAGTGGCTCCATTCATTTAGTAAATGATATTGATAGAAAGAATATTTATTTGGGATCTATATGTTGAGGCAAAAGCACAGAACACGAACAAACATAACAGGAACTCTTCGCTATAAATTATTAACTTTCAAGTTTAATTTTTTTGCCGGAAAACCGCAAATCAAATAATTTGTAAAGCGTTTGAATTGATTTGCTTTCTACGTATTAATTCGCGGCACTTATTAAAATTATAGTTGCGAATTTTGTCGTGGGAATCACGGGCGTAATTTTCATTTGCAAACAGTCCAAACATTTGAATGGGAATTGACTCGAAAGCGATACAAAAAGTTTGCCCGTAACAAAAATTCTGCACATTGCAAAAGAGAGCATCCCTTTATGGTTCGCTGTTTGTTGCGGAAAAAATATAAAACTGTACCATTTATGTTTCAAATATATAAAAGGTGTGAAATACGTTACGACAGAGGAAACACAGAGTCAATACAAACAGCGTGGGAACTTTGTATGGAACGGAATTTGTTTCGCCAAATGCTAAAAATGAATGCAGCAAAAAAGTAAAACTGTTTTTTTTTAAATAATGAATCTCCAAACGTTCAGTGAAAAATTGTTTTATAACGTGCACGTCCTCTGAGAATAAATCTACTTTTATGAACAAGATCAAAAATGATTTAAGGATAAGTTTATGAATCCGGCATTATCATTCAACAAGCCACCTGGAAGTGCATTTGATTCGGAATGCGATGTTCGGTTTCGCCTTTCCTCTTTTTTTTGCAAGTTGCTTCAATCAAGTTTGAAGGTAGAGAAACATTCGTATTCCTCCGCGAAGACGTGCCACGTGCGCGTCCCTGAGAGTTAAAGTTCCTGTTATTTCTCCTTTACTCTTATAACTGAAGATAAATTCGGTATTAGTTGGAGATGGGCAAAGTTTTATTCGCGATTGTATTCGATGCGATTATTTTCAAGAAGTTGCGAAATAGCTTAAATCCAATTCATACGTTGCGTTAGGTTACTAAAAAAAATTGATAAAAATGCGAGTAATTATTAATTAAGTTGGAACATTTTGCTCTCGTTTAATTATCAATTAATGATTGCATTCAAGGATAACGAAAAGGACTTTGTTTCATTAAATTTCTTTGAATGAGCACAAAGCAACGATCGTCCTACTCGCCCAGACGAATGTACCTAACCGGAGTAATTTAACGCTTTGGCACTTCTAATTAAGATTCGCCGCAGAATGATAATAATTTGTTACTCCCTCGACATATGTAATAGGACAAATCGCAAACAAAAAATAACGCGCTAATTGTCGTCGCGTTAATTAACAAGCATTTTAAAATCAATAAAACCGCAGTTGATATTTAAAAAAATCGTTTAATTGGCTATAAATTAATATTGAATTATTTAAAATTACAGTCTCTTTAAAACAAGTTTCTCGTCTATTTTAACTTCTTGTCTAGATTATTTTCGCCATTTCACCGTTTAATTCGCTTTAAATTTTCTTCTTAACTAACTGAAAAATTTTACGTTAGAGATTCAATTTGCGTCGAATGACATCGCCTTTTATTTTTGCCCGAGGACAATTTAATTCCGTTCGCTGCGTCTTCCCTCTAAATAATTTATTATTCCGAATTAATTCCGACAAGAACGACGCGATTTAAGAATAATAACGATAAGACCGCTTTCGTTTTATTCTTCTTCGTCCGTCGCACGGTTGTAATGGAATTATGATATTTTAAATTCATTTCCATTATGAAAACACATCGAAGCAAACGCTGATGGAATAGGGCAACGCTAATAAAATTTAAATAGGCCCATCTCGATAACAAATCCATCCATCCAATTTATTCGCTTTTCATTGCGGAAATATCATCGCCATCAGTGTCATAAATTGGATTTTCGTTTATTATAAAATAACAATAGCTTTCGCCCACTTGAATACGATACATTCCGCTGTCTCTTGTACGTTTCCTCGTTTGCAAACCAATAGATTTTGCAAATCGAAGAACCACTTTTAAAAGGTGGATTGGAGTGATCAAATTTCGCGCAGATATAATCCTCCTGGATGTAACGATGATAATCGTTGTTTAGAACCGTAGACGGCGAAAAAGAAAGTCGAACGCTTCGATCGAGAAAATAGATATTGGAAAATTTATGTGGTTAGCGCACAATGTGCTGGAATAATGCGAAGGTAAAAAGGCTTTTCTTCGCCGCCGTCCGAAAATAGAAAAGTGGGTCGGTGGGACGCGAAGAAGCGCACTTTACTGAATCGAAGATCGAGCCGCGTTGCTCCAGTTCACGTAGGCACTTGATTGTCGTGATGCAAGAGCAAAAGCGAAATTGCGCCCTTTAAATTGATCGAATCCAGCGCGAACTGAATCAGAGTCAACCACCGACGTGTGCTTTGGAATTTTCCCGATATTCACCACATGTTCTAAATTTAGATTCGCAAATAATAAGTGCTAATTAGGGGAGAGACTCCTTATTGAACTATCTCAATCGCCTACGCCCTGCGCTTCTTCAATCCCCGATAAGACCGTGGATTATAACAATGGTTTATGTCGTTCAATCGATACTGCGTCAAAGAAAGCCAATCTGTGCAATCCGTTCAAATGTTACATCAACAATCGCATTTCGACAAGTTAATCACTATAATTAACGAGCCACAGTAAGTGCCATTATTTTGCAAACGGATAAACCTACATGACGCATTTAAATATTAAATTATAGGCCGAACTCCCCCGCGCTTTTTATGCGGCTTATGCAAATCGAATTACAGGCAAACGAATTCGATGCGTGCAATAACATATTACGCTCGAATCGAAAGATCAATTACACGCCAAAGATTGAAATCTAATAAATAAACATACAAACTAAGCTCGGTTATTAACGATATCGTAGTTGGAAATGATGGGAGAGATTCATAACTTATTACCGCCGCTGTGTAATAGGCTTTAATTATTAACCTCTAACGACGAAAACGGGGATCGTAAAGTCACTTTATTATTGCGTTTAGTACACCACAAGCGCGATTTTCGCATAAACTCCAATTTACTGCAGAGTAATGTTTGCTAGCATTCAAGAGAAAAACGAACAAACTTTTTGCGTTAAAATCTTTCATCACAAAGATGCGAAGCGAACAATGGAACGCGCGAAAAGAAACGAAAAGTGACACTTTCTCCGATAAAGTTTTAAATGTTATTATGAAGCGTAAAAGCGGTATGAATCGAATCTTTCGTATTGTCGTCGCGCATCTCGTTGAAGATTTTTCGTCGTTCCTAATGAATTTACGCACTTTCTCAATGTTATTTTCGCGACTGGCGTCTCGATCGATGATCCTCATCGATGCCTTCACGATCGTTGTTGGAATTATCATGGTAAATGTTTTTCCAAGTTTAAAATAGAGTTTAATTTGGTTTGCAATAATCGAAACTGCACGCAATTTTGATGGAGAAGCAACAATAATTTTTGTTGAGCTCGCGTTAAATCCTCTATTGGAATTAATACACGCATCTTTTTTGTAATTGCTGCTGGTTCGACTAACGTATAAAACTTGGATGTTTTAATATTATTTGCAAGTCGTTGATTTCACAATTTAGAGATGTTTCCCTTCGTGATTCTGGATGTCAACTCTGGTTTTCCTTTTTGGGTTGCCGAAAAGGTAAACTTTCTTGATTGAAGGGGGTGGTCAATCTTGGCGTTTGATTGGTCGCTGAAGATAATAGTTTATTTGTTATGAATGTAAAAAACCCAAACCTAGTTGCAATAAAATGATGAATTTAAAATAATATTAGAAGCAATAAAAAATTTATTACACCTGCACAACTCAACAGAATGCACGCGGAGTTTCTGAGGTGATTGGTTAATCGAAACTGCGTACTTCTTCAGCAATACAACATCAAATCACCCACAGCCAGGATAAACGAAGGAAACGTTAAAGAACTCGACACGGCCGCAGTCATTCCTCATTCACCTTACAGTCCGGAGTTTTACAACATCCGATTGCCACCTCTTCTGATCAATGACGCAATTCCTTTGCGGACGTAACTTTCTACAAAACCTGCTTCCGATAAACCCAAGCTGGCCAATTTAAAGCGCACTCCTTTCAGTTGTTCGCAATGAAGTGCGGAAGCGATTGAAAGTCCATCCGGATACAAATTAATGGTGAATTGAGCCTTCGTAGTTTGAAAAAAATTACAACCGACGTTTCCTCGAAATGACCCCTTGGGGCAACTGGAATTAGTCTGTTCGCAAAACTGCAATATTTCACGAGATTATAACTTTTTCTTCGCGGGCGTAATAAAGTTTCGCTAATGCCGTTACCAGCGGCGACCATTGATGCAACGAGAGATTTCCTGAATTCTATCAGTTTAATTCCAACGAATGGCTCGTTACAAAATTGTTCGCTGCTATTAATTAAAATTTGCAAGCAGAAGCGCGGGCGATCGACGTGCAATTCATTGCCAATTAGACTTTAAAGAATGCGCAAACACTCGGCGAATTAAGCGAAAGAAGAAAACTGGCAACGCCTTTTTCCACCTTCCTCTCGTCCAGTTTTCGCAGCGTCAGTTTTCTGGATGACATTTCGATTGTGTGGCGTGAAATGCGAAATAATTTCTTAAAGAGAACGCTTTTAAGCGGGAATTGTAATGATTGACGAATAATTGCCTTGGGGAAGCGACAGAGGAATTATTTTCACTTTCCGTCGTCGCTTTTTCTCCTCTTTTGTCACATAAAATTGAAATTAATTGGCCGAAAGACGTGAAATCGTTGAAACCCGTTCGAGCACGACAAATTTCCTCTTATTCATTCTTAATGTTCGTTCTTTTTGCTTCTTCGTCGTTGTATTCGGTGTCTAGCAAATGGGAAAAGAATCGGGCAACGCGAGAAGAAAAAGTGAATGTTTATTCGGTTCATTTTACCTATAAAAATGCATGTTTGCGAATCAAATTTGAATTTTTGAATGCAAATATTATTTACGATTTTGTCTTTTTGCTTTGAGAGTTAATAAACAGATAAATTTAAATATAGGATGGGAATAATCGATGAAATCTATACTAAGGGAGTTTATTCCTAAAACCCCAGACATTGTTTTCTTTGTCTGTTTATGTTTGGTCACTTTAACATTTCAATCTCAATAATTAATCAATAATTGGACAATAACAAGTAATTAATTCTTTAAAACAAATGATGAAAAAGCAATTTTTATTGCATTGAGTCTGAACATTAATCGATTACTTATAGAACGTCCTCTTCATCAAATGGTCATCCTATTTGCTCGAAACTAGTTTGTTGCCCACTAACTTACATTTAATTTACCAAATTGCATTTTGCTCTGCATTGAAAAGTTAATTTTGTCACGTTTCCTGTGAATTAATGTTAATTTAATAAAATAAAACGCATTGAATTACTGAACGGTTATCGACAATTTGCATAGAGTTTGGATTCTCTCTCGCAGCAACTTTTTGTAATTGAATTTCGATTTTAATCTGCTAGTGAACGAATATTTCTCGATGAATTAACACGATCGTTCGAAATGAATTCAAAATTGCTAAAATAAACAGTGAAGCGCTCCCATTAAGTGCCTAACGAATGTATGCGGATATTATACGCTGTTATTATCCATCAAATTGATACACCTGTCTTTAATAACTAATCTCTTGCCATTATCTATAAATCATTTCGAATTTCATGCGGAATTAACCGCATAGAAAATAATAGCGAAATAATTATGCATATAGCAGTTTTACTAAACAATGTGGCAAGAGATTTGCAAAAAAGCCAAAAACAATTTTCATACGAAGAATTATTTTCAAAGAAAATTATTTTCGCAATGGGTTCCGCCATCTACGAGCAGTAGTTAGCAAATTCTGCGGCGACATGAAATATTATAAGAAAAATGTAAAATCACGCGCCAATCATTAATTTTTTTTTCGCGAAACTCATTAAAATTCTCGATCGATTGAAGTTTTGCAGTAATTAAGGGCAAAGATTTTCTATTATAAACTGGCACGCACATTCTATTGCAGTTTCTATTACCTAACAATTAACTATCAATTACAGATCTCAATTAACGAATTTTTGCCACTCATCTAGAAGAATTGGGATTTATCGATGACGTACCAATGCAACGGCAACGAGAGCTTTTCGAAATTCGCACTTAATAACGCAGTATACTCCCCTTTTTTAATGCCAAATGTTTCGGACGTTGTTTTGTTTACTTTTTCGCAATGTTTTTAATGTGCCTTAATTAACACACCTCAATTAAAAAATAGACAAGGTGAACAAGGACACCTTTGAATATATATTAACGAAACGTATTGCGGATTATTTATTACTTGCCGACTTCCTCTAACGCTTCAACATGAGCTTAATCTTATTGGCGTCGCTCTATTTGCTTCCGCTAAGTTTCGCTGGCAATTTGCGTAAGTCGCTGATTTATTATTCACTTTTGTTAATATTAACATTTAAAAAATTCTAGCCGATTATATTAATGTGTGCATGAGGAACGATCCAAATATCAACGAATGCTGCATAAAGCACGCCCAAGAAGCTCTTCCTTTCATACTAAAAGGTATTTGATCAGTTCTATTGGTGAGGAAACGGTAAAATTGTAATTTTCACAATTTCGCAGGCGATAAATCGATAAAGCTGCCGAGCCTCGTGCCGTACCATCTGCCAGAAATAACAATATCAGCCGGCGACAATTTGAAGATCACTTTGACGAACTGCGAGCTCGACGGATTGCAGTCGATCGTCTTCGAGGATGCCGCGTAAGTCGAATAAAACGCGCAAAATCATTTCCTTCTTTTTTCTTCTAAATGAAAATATTTGCAGAATTGATTTCGATAAGAATGTGTTGAGCATAAAAGGGAGCGATCCGCGCATAAGCATGCAAGCGGATTATGTCATCGATGGTAAAATCTTGGTATTGCCAATTACTGGAAGCGGCAGGTCCAATATAACAATGGGTGAGGCGGCGCAAAACGTTCGTCTTGTCTTTCGCTAAGCTGTAATTTTCTTGTTGGATTTGTAGAGGACATCAAATACGATTATTTCTTCGACTTCGATCTGGTCAAGGGCGACGACGGCAAGGAATACATGAAGACGAAGGAGTCGCAATTGAAAATCGATCCCAAAGTGACCTATTACGATTTCCAGAATCTCTTCAACGGCGATCCGGTGTTAGGGCCCGAAATGAACAAGTTCCTCAACGAGAATCACGTGGAAGTGGGCAAAGATCTGAATCCGGCCATCGAGACCGTCGTCCAAACGATTATCACGCATATACTGCTTACGCTCATCGAAAAGGTGCCCTTCGATCAGATTTTCCCAGTTAATTAAGTAATCGACTAATTTTTGTTATAATGAATAAAACTATGTAATCGTTCAACCAAATCTTTTCTTTTCGTCCTAATTTTAAACGAAGTAATTATAATAAGATGCTGGAAGGACAGTTTAAAATTGCATCTCGATTTTTGCCAACGCTTGCAATTACAATTAATTAAAGATGCCTCCCGTGAAATTACAAGTTGGACTAGTTTTTTGCTTGTTTTTGGTATCGTTCGTTTGCCAATTAAACTTTTAGGATCGATTAGAAATGAAACGCGATTGCCGTGCGTGGAAAAGCTGATGCCCTTGAAAATTAAGTGATTTAAGCGTTTTTAATGATGGCACATTTAATTGAAATAATTTATATTATAATTGAAAAGTGGCTCAAGTTCGTTTTTTATCATGGCAATTATTCATTGTTGCACAAAGAGTGACGTCGAAATGTTTAAATCGCTTATAATATTCTATTATTTTGCACTTCGCAGAATGTACTTACTCATTTAATTGGCATTCTCCAAAATGTTATTTCTTCGCGGGACTTACTAAACGGAAACCGAAACTTACTCTTATTGTTAGATCGGCTAATAACGCAGTTTACTGAATCGTACGCAGAAGAAAAAAGTTAATTTTGCATATTTTGAGCTTATAATTAAATTATTCTAGCGCAAAAAAATCAAATTTATAGCAATTAGTTTAAAAAAAAAAATTCATTAACAAATGGAAATTACTAAAATTTCGATTTATAATTGGTTTAATTTGAAACATCATTTTGATGATTGATTTTAGAATAATTTGTTGCATTAAATAGAAAATTAAACTGCGAATATATGCAAAAAAAAACTTGTGTCTTGCTAATTGAAAATGAAAAAACAAACAGTCCCCATTAATTATAAACCGATTGATCAACGGAATCGAAAAAAGTCCCTAAAGAGTATGAAAATCGTCCGAAGTAATGTAACTAAATTAAGTCCAAGGGAAAAGTTGCTCGAATCCGTACCTGTAAACAAGCGAACAAAAAACGCTACTAAATCATCGTGTAATTAGTGATACGAAAGCAAACAAATTATCGAGCATCCAATATAAAAAAGGTCGCCAGATGCAATGATTTTTTCACTTCCAATTCGATCCACTCGCAAACAACGTAAAGTTCGCAACAAACTCGAAAATGTTGAAACTCTTCACCTTCGCCATCGGCTTTTTATTGATCGATGCCTCCCATTTACGTAAGTAACCATAATCAAATTAATCGAAAGATTTTCCAAACGATTTTCCCAGCGGATTATATTCGAGCTTGCAAATTGAACGATCCCAATTTGAACGAGTGCGCGACGGCCAGTGCGAACGCGGCGCTAAAAGTTTTATTGTCCGGCGATCGCGACTTCGACGTGCCCAAATTGGTGCCGTTCAAAGTGGCCGAAGTCACCGCGGAGGCGGGCGACAATTTGAAGATGACGCTAACCGATATTGAGGCCACCGGTTTGGATACGGCGCAGCTCGAATTCGAGTAAGTTTCAATCGATTTTGCCACTTGCTAAATGAACTTGATAAAAAGTTTTGGAGTTTTCTTCGCTGGGTTAATTTTTTAATTTGCTTTGAAGAATCTCCAACGACGGTTTGAATTGGTCGAGTAAGATTAATCTCGACATGATCCAAATCAATGCGAAATACAAGATTGACGGCAGCATCATGGTCCTTCCGATCAAGGGTTCCGGCAATTGCGAAATTAAATTGGGTGAGCGAATTTAACAACGCAGCGATAAATTTTGATGTTGCTTTTCGTGTAGAAAACCCAGAGACTAAATACGAGATTGAGTTCGAAGTGGTCGATAAGGATGGGGAAAAGTATTTCAAAAGGAAATCGTCCAAACTGACGCACAGTATGCATCGGTCCATTTACAATTTCGAAAATCTCTTCAACGGCGACCAACGCTTAGGTAATAGAAATCTTTAATTAACGATCATCGCGTGTAATTATTAACGAACGTTTTGCGTAGGCGAGGAGATGAACAAGTTAATGAACGAAAATTGGCAGGAAATGTCGAAGACGTTCGGACCGACGTTGGACGTGATCGTGAAGAAAATAATCGACACGACCATCGATAACTACGTTTCGCGGATACCGATGCATGAGATATTTTCAATTTAAATTAGTACATCAAACTGCAACTGATTGAAATTAAGATTTTGTTAATAGAAAAGTATCAAGGTTAAAATCGTTTAACTCCATGCAACCCCTTCAAGGCTTCCGCGACGAAATTCGAACGGGCCTGCGACATTCTACAAAAACAAAGAAAAATCTTGATTGATTGAACAATAAATAGAAAAAAAAATGACTGGCCTGTTATTCGATAGGAGGTCCAACGCTTTGATAACGTACGAGACGCACATATCCTCGTGCAAGAATCGCTGATGGATGATCAGTCCGCAGATGAAAGCCGTCCACAATTCGACGAACGGAACCCGTGCGAATTTGCTTTTCGCGTTCAATTCGCATCGGTGCCAAAGTTTAAAAATCATCACCTAAACAATACGCAAACGTAAAGCGAAAGAAGTGTATGTACAGGGTGCCCCAATTAGTGGGGGCTCGGAGGACTTTACGGAAAAATATTTCCGATGAAAACGTTTTCTCTCGGCAACGACTACAAGGCAAGAGTACGTTCCAAGATGGCGCACTTCCGGATATACCCGGAATTGACACTTGCTCCGGTATTTTACGTGGAATAGCATATTTTTGGACTCCTCGTCGAATTTCAGCGGGAGTTTATTGAAACAATCGCACGTCTACGATGCACCGTTTCGGGGTGATTGCAGTGTTTTCCCGGAAGATTTCGTTTGGAAGGTCGTGGAAAATCGCTTATAACTCCGCGGCTGTTTAACCCAGAGAGTCGAACTTGCTTTAGTTGTTTTAAGCAAGAAACGACGAAGACTTTGATGTACGTACATTGAGTCGAAAGTATTACCGACCGCAATTTGTGGCCTGTTAAACTTTGACATTTTCAAAAGCAGTTTAAAATAACGGAGCAAGTATCACTTCCGGGCATATCCGGAAGCGCGCCATCTTCGTAAATATTTTTACGTGGTAGTCTTGAACATAAGTGAGTGATCCTCCGAGCTCGCACTAATTGCGACACCCTGTATGAAATAATCGTTGCGGAAGAACCTAAACCTGAACGACGGTCGTGAAGGCCATAACGTTAAACGAAACGTTCGGTTTCAGATAATAGGCGAGACCGGCGGCGAAGCCGGCGATCGAAGCGTATCGCGTCAAATCGTCGTTTCGCCCGGCGTCACGTCTCGTCGATCGCCGGAAATAGCACATTAGACCCTTGAAAATGCCGACGAATCCGCCGAAGAACAAGCCGAAACGTACGTTGCCGCTTAGCAGTAACAAGCGCAAGCATTCGATCGCGAACCGTTGGTTCGTCTCCTTCGTGATCGACTTCCAATTGCGCAAGAGGTTGTTCACCAGTTCCATCGTGTAACCGATGAGGAAATATTTGGCGAAACTCTGAAAACGACTGATTTCGGTAAATCATTAGGGAATGTAAACGGTTTGCGAATTTTGTTACGTCGAACGTTGTTTTGTAGCAATCGTGCTGGCAACTCGGCGGCTTCTTAGGTAGAGCTTCGGGTGCAAAAAACCATAACATGTCCATCTTATGCGCCCCATTCGTACTCGCGAATAAGTACATTAAATTCGCTGTTAGTGCGGCAAAGACGAGCGTCTCTATCAACGGTCTCCGGCGGAAAATCTTCTTCGATTCGCAATATTTAATTACATTTTCGATCGCCTGAAAAACGTCAAATGAACGAATCGTCGTCACAACTATCGCGCGTTTCATTTCTTTTTAGCGGATTTACCAAATTGGTGAACAGCAAACATTTTCCCATGCGCATCTCTTTCGATTCGACGAAGATATTTAATCCGGAGATCGTGCCGCAAATTAGCCCGATCGTGTAATAATGGAACCTCTCCGTGGACGATCTGGAAAATTTCAAGAATTAAACGAATCATCCACTTCGAGAATGAGTTTAAGAAGTTTTTCAAAGCGAATTGTTTTGCGATCGAATTTGTTCTTGGTTTGCTTTCACTTTTTTACCTCGTAGAATTGTAATTAAGGCAACTGACCCAAATAATTATAACAATAAATTGAGATGACTAAAATTTTGACAAACAAAGCTTATCGCAGTGTCCACCTAATGTCTACGCAATAACAAACTCAGATGTTCAGCAGATGAGGAAAAAATGTCTTAAAACGCTCTGCACTGGGCCATATTTTGAACACGTGATTTTAATAAGGCCCACTTATGAAAATCACAAGCAGCAGTTTGGAAATTGTCCAAAAATGCCTCTTTTTGCTGGCTACAAAACAAAAAATGGCCATACCCAAAAAAGTAACTCACCCATTATCCGAAGTGAGCATTATTAATAATACATGTCAACTTTAAAAGAAGATTTCTGGATTTAATCGCTGGTTGAGCTTTGGCTAATAATAGGAAAGTGAACATGTCTGAGAGTTCATTCATCCAAATTGAACCCAAAGTTTTCTCTACGATATTTTTTATTTACTTTGGACAAAACTTTGGAAAGTTGACAGTGTTTCACGCTTGAATAAGTGATCCCACAAGGAGACTTTGGGGACGAACCACCCACAAGTTTCTAAACTCAGCCTAAGAAATTATTATCTTCATGGGACCTTTCTAAATTATCTTTCACCTTCGAGTTTTCTAAGATGGATCTTATTTGAGCCTGGTAGTTTATAAAACATTACCAAAAAAATCGTACCTAATCAAACAGTTTGTCGTTAAAATCGATGTCGCGTACAAGGAGAAAAACATCACCGTCCTCGCGTAACTGATTAATTGCCTCTTGAACGATTTCCCATTGAGTTTCCTACGGTTGTAGACGAGTTTCGCCTGCCAAACGTGCAATAAACGGGCGAAAAGCAATCAGTTTTTTAATTGATAAAAGCGTGATTGCGAATTTTCGAACTTACTAGCCACAGCGGTAACAAGAATTTCGTACTTCCGTAGATGCAATCGACCAGAAGTTCGACGCTGGCACGCAAACATTGGTCCGTCGCCGGATGAAAGATTTGCTGACACGTAACGGCCGGAGTTACGACACGATCGAATTCGGCTTTACTGAATGAAACCATTGTCAAAATGCGACAATAATCCCGATCCTCGCAGTACGAAGAGTTCTCTCAAAGAATTTCGGTTAAAATTGAATTAATGACGCGCTTGTTGAAGAACAAAGAACTAAAACTAGATGCGTATATGTTGGCACATTAAAAGCGAACAATTGTCAAACGGATTATTATCACAATTAAATGTGACTGAAGGGAATTAATTCGTTTTTACTTTGTACTCGATTACAATTCTATTGTTTGCCGGTTCATTTTTATGCATGAACGCATTAAGTCAGATGCCCCGAATGCTTAATTAATTTGGGTCCCGGCACTCATTTAAAAGTCGATAACGATACATTTTTTCGCTGTTTAAATAATCAACAATTGTACGTGCGCTTAAAACGAGTTTGCAAATTCGAAACTGCCAATTATTACCACCATCTATGGAAAATCGACGTCAATTAGAGCGATAAACAAAACGTTTAGTAATCTATTTACTTATGTTTTTTTTTTTCAAATAAACCTCAAAACGTGAACTTTGGCCCTTGATAGCGTGCCTTCATTTATAACGCTGTTTAAGGTTATATAACACTGCGGTGAAGACGTCTTCGTAGATCCAAATTGCAACAATGGCAGGCATATTAAGACGCATAATCTTCACGGCGAAAGCGCCGAAACCGGTCGGTCCGTATAAGTGAGTACGAATTTGATTCATTCGAAAAACGAAAGCAATAAAATGACGATATCGCAGTCAAGCGGTCGTTCTGGACAAGACGCTCTACGTGTCCGGCGTATTGGGAATGGATCTGAACATGAAACTGGTCGATGGCGGTGCGCCCGAGGAGGCCAGACAAGCATTAAAGAACCTCGGCCACATACTACAAGCGGCGGACTCGTCGTACGAGAGCATCGTCAAAAGTACGATTTTCTTGAACGACATCAACGACTTCGCTAACGTCAACGACGTTTACAAAGAATGTAATTATCATTTATACGTACGGCCCCCGAACGCGAAAGTGGTTTGGACGTGATTAACAAGTCGTGAATTATTGCGTAAAGCTTTCGTTTCAGCGCAAAATGAAACGAGGACTTCGTAAAGTCGATGCAAACATCGACAAGAGCCAATTATTAAATCGTTTCTAAACGCGTGGATAATAAGGTAACTGACCCAAATAAGGCCGAAGATTATTTTTTCATAATTGCAACACGGCGACAAAAATGTTGACAAACATGGCGTTGTGATTCGGGATGCCTAAACGGATGCCGGCATCGCCTTTTGTCGACTCAAAACTTGATTAGATAACGAAGACGTCGTTACTTTTTAATTAATCGATTTACATTGTTTACACTGAATGATGGAACTTTTCTTGGCTGTTTAACGTTTTGTGGTTGATTGGGAACTTCTTCTAATACGCTTATAGTTCTTATATATAGTGCCCTTCCTTGGGCTGAAGAGGGTGGTGGCGGCCTGTTGATTTATATTTTAAAGGCCTCTTTCACTGCCCTTTACAATGTTTTGTCTTCGTAATTATTATTAACAATTTGTTTGGTTTGAAAAGACCCATTTTACTGCCATCAGACAAAGATTACAACTGAAGGAAAGGGTCAATATTATTTGAAAACTAACAATTTTAAACGTTCAGCATTGTTCTCGATAAAAATACTTAAACTGTCCTTGTAAAGAATAAACTTTTTTAAGAAGAAGAAAAACTGCTCATCTTTCGATGCGATCCACGAATCGATCCAATTTCTTAGTTCTTCATAAGACTAGAAGTGCTGGTCTGCCAGACCATATGTTATTGATCGAAACAAGTGATAGTCAGAGGGAGCAACGTCTGGAGTTATGAAATCTTTGAGTTACTTTGGACAAAGTTTTAAAAAGTTGACGATGTGCTTCACGCTTGAAGAAATTATCCCATAAGGAGACTTTGCGGTTCCGCAGAGTTGTACAAACCAAACACAAGTTTCTCAGCTCAACCTGAAGAACTATTGTTCTCATGGTACTTTTCTAAATTACCGTTCACTACCGAGTATTTGAAGGTTATTTGGGTCAGGTTACCTTGTACGAAAGCAAACAACTGCAAACGCCACTTGACGAACTTTTAATCAAAGAAAATTGTGTTTAATAAATCAAACAAATTTTGCTCAAACTAGACAAACTTAGGTTTATATTTCATTTCAAAGTTCCACTATTTTCTCGACAGGTGGTATGTATATGAATCATTTCCCGTTTCAGTTTTCAAGAAAGATTATCCGGCTCGATCGACCTTCCAAGTGGGCAAGTTACCGCTCGGCGCCAAAGTGGAAATCGAAGTGGTCGCCGCCGTAGGTAACGTGCAAAATGTGCCGGCAAAATTATAAAAACAGCAATCAAAATCGAATTAGGCTTAGCGTTTCTTAATACTCGAATTAGGTGCTAGTTAAATAAAAGCAACGAAAATGAAGTAAACAAAAGTTTGTTTCTGTCAGCACGAACGTAACGTTTGCAATCGAGCGACGCCTGTTCGATTCGCCCGAAATTTTCCATATTAAGCGTAAGTAGCCGTTCAATTGTTGCTTACTTACTTCGATTTGACGTTTTTTTTTTTGTAATTAAACAACCATTTCGTTGCTCGTTTCTTCCCGTCTCGCGAATCGGCGTGACCGTTTTATTTGTTAACAAACTAATTTGCGAGAGCGCAACAAATGGACGGCTCGGGCGAGAAAAACTACTTCAATCTGACGATCGGCGATCAGGTGTATTGCTTGAACAACGTGAGCATCGAGGCGGTGAACATGTCACAGGACTTTTGCGATCGTTTCTTCGCGAGCGAACACGCGCAAAATTTCACCCTCGCCAACGATCACTACGACATCGATCGCGGCATCGGCGACGGTAACAATCTATTGTGGCTGCCGTCCGCCGTGACGCCGATGACCGTCGACATGCCGAACGACTTCTACGAGTTTCCCTACGTGCAAATCAACGCGAATATGACGGCTTGCGACGCGAACGTCTTGCAGTTGAGCGTCGAGGAGGGTCTGCAGTTTTTGAACATTTTGCACCAGGGACAATTGCACGGACCCAACGTCGATTACAACGATACCAACGAGGACGTCGACGCGAGGAAGACGAAAACAAACGACGACGCCGAGGAAGTGATATTCGTTAAGGAATATTCGCTGCCGAAGACCGACGCGAAAGTCGATAGGAATGGCAACAAGAATGCGAAAGAACCGCGACGCAATCCGAAACGTCGAGTGCAATTGCAAAAGGCGTCGTACGATTTGGCGCTGAAATTGATCAATGCCGACGGCACGAAGAAGGAGACCGCGAGGAACCATCATCAGCACCATCTGCAAGAGACGAGGAGAAGCGCGACGACCGGTTCGTCGATCAACGGCTCGTTCAAGAGACCGGAAGTTTACGCGCGGAGGACGCGAACGCGGCGGATCGTTAACAACGGCCACTGCAAGAAGAAACCGATGGCGAAGAGGCCCGATGCGATCGTCGATCGGGAAATGATCGACGACGTCGGCAAATCGATGGTTTCGATCGTCGAACACGTGGCGAGCGTGAAGAGCGGCGAATTCGTCGACCGAAGTTACTTGGACGATCTGAAAGTCGTTCTCACGCAAACGTGTCGGTTGTATTCGGCGATGAACGGCGGCATCGGCGAAATCACCATTCCCAATTAGTTGCCGTTCAATTTGCGAAGCTGGAATTGTCTTTATTTAGTTTTTACTTCAATGCAATATATCGTTTAAATGCGGAGCAATAAATCCTCGTTAATTTACGAGCTCGGCGGCAAATTGCGTTTAATAAATTGTATTGCGCTGACGAGCCGCATTTTGCACTCGTAATTTGCGATAATTGAACGGGACGATTACGTGAAAACGCAATAAAACGCGAAGGCAACTCGAGCGGAAGCGGAATGTACGAATTGCTACCGTTTGACGATCGTTGAAATGTTTAAATGCAAATTTATAATATTCGCGCTAATTTTCGCGACCGTCGCGTCGAGGAAATGCTTGAACGTCGATCCGTTGACCGATTTCCACGTGGATAACGTACGTATACGAGCGAATTAATTGCGATCACTTTTAGATCAATTCCGCTTGTTGTCAGATTTTGGGCATGTGGTATTTGCAAGCGTACGAATCAAATAAGTTCCTAACGGATCTCCTTTGCATAACGTGCAATTTCACGTCGGCGGATGCGGAAAATTTGCACGCTTTCGTTGCCGGAAAAGATTACGAGTACGTTACCGTCGCCATCCTTTAGAAAATCAATTTATTTGTTAACTTCCTCAAGGGACGACGACTTTATTACTTACAATGTGAATTTAACGTTCGTTGGTCCGCGCGATATTGCGAATTTCACCGAATACATTCGCCGCACGAACTGTAAGGAAAATTTAATGATTTTTGCCAAATATGCGTTGTTTATAACATTCTTTGTTGCAAGTTGACGACGTATTTTCCAACAAAGTGATCGATACCGATTACAAAACGTATTTGATTTATTACGGATGTAGTCTTAACGGGAAGAAAGGTGCCGCAAAAAAGGTTGGTTCTTAGTTAATTTAGGCGATTGACCAATTTCTTTTTTAGAGTACATCTTTGTGTTCAGCAAGGACAAAGATCCGGAGGATCTCGATAAATTCCTGCGAGAGATGTACGAAATTCTTCAAAAGAAGAATATTCCGACGACGCATATGATTCGATGCGACCAAAGCGATTGTCCTAAATGAGAATAACGAATTGCCATTTCACCACAAATATTCGTTTCCATTTGGAATGAAAATTAGCGCGTTTATGAATATTACGTTGTGAAGTTGGTTGCCTCACACTCATATATATTATCTTTGATATTATCTTTGTTTGGTTTATTTTATGTTCAACATGTTGTTGTGTAACCTATAAAAGGTTGTCATGGAAAATTCAAACTTTCGTATTGATAATTCGCAATAAATGATGAATAAAAGTGCAGATATGATATATAAGTTCCCATTTAACGTGAAAAATGGAGGATAGCGAAGGTTCGTACGGTTTTCCTAAAGCTTCAGGCACAAGTGTTCTGCCGCTATCGAAAAGAGATTATAAAAGACTGCTGAGCACCAACGTACGACACGACTCCTATTTCGACGTTAAAGCGTTCTTGAACTGTGGCCCAGAGGTCTTTCTTTCTCCATCGTTCATTGCAATACTTTACAATGTAATCAATGTTTCAGTTTGGGGTAGATCACTTGACACCAGGTGCTCTGGTTAAGAGAAATCCAAAAACGCTCAGGATTCAATTGCCCCACCCAATTGGCAAGCCCAATCAATATGAATATGATTTTTGCGACGAGTTGGTGCAAAAGAAATTGGCTTACATCAACAAATACAATCATTATGTGCGATTGCATAGAAAGAAAAGGCTAGAAGCTGATGTCGAGAAAATGTTGATACCAAAGTATCTGCTCAATTTGCTAGATGGAAAACTTAAAGATCCTGATTGTTATTTGAAAACTAACTATAACTTTTACTATACTGGTGGTAATTTGGATAAAATTGAATTGGGCGATGAGATGTATTTGATTCAAGCATTTGAAGGCAATAATTTAGGTATGATTGAATGAGAAAATTTGATTCATTAATCTTAATTATACTTCAATTTGTCGTAGGATTTTTCAGTATTAGTGACTCTACTATTGCGACTTCAGTCCAATTAGCTGATGTAATTCACGGCATTACGACATACAAATTACAAGACAGTAATTTGCTAATGATAAGGCAAAACAAAGTATTGTCACTGTACAAAGTGAATGACTATAGTGAGGCTGTAACAATCGATAGAGTTTGGAGTCTAACATCCAAGACAACGTCGTACATCGATTGCAAATTGAATCGTTTCGATACGAGCATGATATTAACGTTAAAAGCGGACGCAAAATCGTCGCTGCATAATTTAGAGTGCAACAAAGCGACCGCTGTAAAATTGGAAGCCGACTGCTTTCAATTCGATTTTATTAGTCCACAATCGATCTTTGCCATTTCGCCCAAATGTATGCTCATCAGTGACGTCCGTTCGAACAGCGACCGTACGGTGAAAGAAATGACGAGAAATCATCTGAAATGCGATTATATGAGCACGTTCGCATTGAGCGAGAACAACGACAATCACGTTTATGTGTTGACCACGCATCACATTAAGAAAGTCGATTTGCGCACGTTGTCTACCATTACTTGCGTATCGCATCTTCTCTCGCAACCGCCGTTGATTTGTAAATGTTTCCAATTGAATGGTACCGATAGGATATTTGCATCTGGAACAAATTATAACGAAAGATTCTTATATAGCGACGACTACGTTGCGCAAAACGTACCGAATCTTATGGATACTTACAGCGAATCGTGTTTAATGAACGGTCCGATACTGGAGAAGGGAATCAAGGAACACTTACGATTGTCTACGACCGGTTTGACGGTGGTCAATTCAAGGAATGATGGTAATAACTAGTTATAGTGTTATTGAATCATTAATTTATTTTTTCATTACCTTGTAGGTTGCCAATTGTATTCGTCCAATTCGATCGGCGATTTGTTCTGCAACGATGTCGTCAGTGAGACGATCGGCAACGAAGGGTCTTGTAACTTATTGTGGAACTGGATGCGGAATATAAATGATCGAGTTGAAAGACCGTTGACTGTAACAGATATAAGACCAATGCATACGATGAAGCACATGTTAACGCATTCCATGAAGGAACTACAATTGAATAAATATATCGAGGAGAATCAGAAGTTAAAGGAATTTCTTAAATTGGAAGTAGTAGATAGTAATTTAAATTTGAAAGATATCTGGTATGAGAATGATGATGATGATGAAGAAATGAATCCTAATGAAAAGGTGCAGAATTGGCTGGACCATGTAATTAAACCAGGTGTGTTCGATGACGATGTAATATAATTTTCTATTTAAAGTACATATGCTTATTCCTTGATTTCCTTAAACTTTTATAAACTAGGAACTGTCGTTCAGTTTAGTAATTTAAATTTTGCGCCATCCTAAGTTGCGCACGTGTTTTAACGTCAAGTAAATGTTTAACCTAGAACAACAAGTATATTATCTTTGAGAAGAACAAAGCAAAATTGTGTTTTGAACAATATTTGTGATGCTATTTAAATTTAATAATGTCTGATGAGATTATGGAAGCCAGTACTAGCACAGAAAAGGTCAAGAAAGAACCGAAACGTGGTATAATCTATTTATCATCAATTCCGCCGTATATGAATGTCACCCAAATTCGAGAATATTTCGGTGACTTTGGTAATGTCGGACGTGTTTTTCTACAACTTGCAGATACAGGTATCTATTGTGTAAGTTATACATCGATGCAGTTATTTAACAAGACTCTTTTTAGGTAAGAAAACTGATGCCAAAAAATCGAAACGGAAGGTAGCCAAGAAATTTACAGAAGGATGGATTGAGTTTGAGAGAAAGAGTGTGGCTAAGAAAGTTGCGATTCTTTTAAATAATAAGCAAGTTAGTTCAAGGAAGAGTTCTAAACATTATGATGTTATATGGAACATTAAATATCTATCCCATTTTAAATGGCCACATTTACATGAAAGATTGGCATATGAAAAGGCTGCCAGAAGACAAAAGTTGAGAGCAGAAATACAGTTGGCCAAGAAGCAAGCAAACTTCTTCACGTCTAATTTAAACAAGAATAAAAAAGTGAGTCCCAAGAATCAAGAACAAATTCTTAAGACTATGAATAATGCAGAGGTGATTGAAAGTAAAGAGGAAAGTGAAAATGATAGACAAGAATTCTTGAAATCTTTGTATTCATAATGTTTCTACAAAATGTCTGTTAAATATGTGATAATACAAGTTAAATTTATTGGACTATAATAAATGTATTAGAAATTAGTTTATACAGTTGATTTTACAGCAGCCTTGTCTTTCTGTTCCTTTGGTTCAGTTTCTCTGCCTTTGTAAATGTTTCCTTCCAAATCTATGGCAAAATTGTAATCTACTTCGTTATCTAGTGCCTCTTCTATGGCAGCATCTATATTTTCAGCTGTAATGAATGTAGCTGATGCTATCTTCTCTCTTTTAACAATTTCATCTACTATTTTCAAATTTTCCTCTTTTGCTCGCTTAAATGCTTCCAGCTCTTCTTGTGCCTTTAGTATTTCTTGCTGTAAGGTTTCCTCCAAACGTTTATCTCTAATTCTTTTACATTCAGCATTCCATTCATTGTTAATGCGATTACATTCTATAAAATCCTCTTCAAACTTTATAGTTTGCTGTTGGGAATCACTCTCGCGTATCAGATCCAGTGAATATCTCTGATATAAATAACGTTTAATTGATTTCATGTGTGTCCTGTAGTTATTGTACAATCTTCTAATTTCTTCAGTTTCATCGATGGGTATCACTGGTCTTTGAGGCACTCTAAAAACTTTACTTTTAGCTGTTGGTAACCAGCGGGGTTTTCTCTTCCATCTCACCGTTGTTAGTTGATAATTATTCGCAGTAAATGGTTCTATTGTTAACTTATTAAAGGATTTCAATATTTTGAACATGATTGCAGTCATACGTAACCACAAATCATAAAATGTTACTCAAAGATGTGGCCACCAACTTAACACGAAATAATTCAAAAATTAGGTGTTGTTTTGTAAATGTCAACTGTAGGCAAACGTCAAATGATTTACAAAAAAATGGTTTTATATTAGCAAATAAGATAATAAATTAGTGATAAAACAATGAGTGAGTTAATTAAATCCAAATCTTTGGAAGAAACCGACCAAATACAGCAAAATCTCGAAGATGAAGTGGTTCAGGAAATTTTAAAAACTGGAACAGATTTACGCCAGTATTCCAGACAAATTGAAAAGGAATTGAAAGAGGTAGAGAATAAATCCATACATGATTATATTAAGGAAAGCGAGAACATTGCCAGTTTGCACAATCAAATATTTGCATGCGACAAAATTCTGGAGAGAATGGAATGCATGCTGCTCGGATTCCAAGACGATTTGGGCAGCATTAGTAGCGAAATCTTATCATTACAAAAGAAATCGATATCGATGAGCCAAGAGTTGAGCAATCGACAAGCAATAAGAGGCCAATTGAGTCAATTCATTGACGACATGGTCATTTCAGATTCACTAATCACCAGTATAATGGAACTGCCTGTGACAGATAAAGATTTCCTATTGAATCTGCAAACTTTAAATCATAAGATCAGTTTTGTTAAGGAACAAAGTTTCAAAGAATCGAAGTCTTGTTTGGATGTTAAGGATGTTTTGGAGAAATTAAAAATCAAAGCAATGACAAAGATAAGAACTTACCTGTTGGAGCAGATTTATAAGTTTAGGAAACCAATGACCAACTATCAAGTTCCACAAAATGCAATGTTGAAATTTAAATTCTTTTTCGAATTCATCTTATCGAACGAACGAAACGTCGCGCAGGAAATATGTAACGAATACGTGGACACCATGAGCAAAATATATTATTCGTATTTCAAATCGTATTCGGGCAGATTGATGAAACTCCAATATGAAGAGTGCACGACTAAAGATGACTTGATGGGCATCGAAGACACGGGATCAAGGGGATTGTTTCATAAGACTGCGTTGAGGCAGAAAGGCACCGTATTCACGATTGGCAACCGCGGCGACATACTGGCGCAACAATTGGAGGCTCCGATCATCGTTCCGCATGCACAAACTAAAAATAGAGTAACAATTAACGTACAATTTTTTTTTTCGAATTTGTTGTAACTCCCAATTGATTTATTTTCAGTATCATTTCGAAGCTTTGTTTAGAAGCGAACAATACGCGTTCGTCGATAACGCCTGCCGCGAGTATTTGTTCGTCAGCGAATTCTTCGTGGTGCGTGGATCACAAGCTTTGGACTTATTCAACCAGATCATGGGAAGAACTCTGTCACTCCTAACGGTAAACGTCTCTTCTTTATTAAAGTGTGAATCTGTAATAAAAAGATGCATTTTAGAAAAACTTGGAAACTTTCGTGCAAGACTGCTACGACACGATTGCGTTATTCTTATGCTTTCACCTGACGTTGAGGTACCAATTGATGTGCCACAAGAGATGCGTGCCGGCGTTAGATAAATATTGGGAATCGTTGCAGAGCATCATATTGCCGCGATTCGAATACGTATTCCGTTTGAACATTAACAGTATACGTGACTGCGATCCGACAAAGTTCAGCAGGGAATTGGGACCGCATTATGTAAGCAGCTCCGTAATCGTACAAGCAAAAATTGTTCAATTATGGCTAATTTCTTTTAAGATTACGAGACGCTACGCAGAATTCTCGGCGGCTTTGGTCGGAATTAGCGAGAACTTCCCCAACGAATTGGTGAATCGACTGTTGGCTGAGCTGCAAGAGGAAGTCGAATTGTTCATATTGAAGATGGCCGGTATATTTCCGCAACGTAAAGAGCAATTAATCTATCTGATCAACAATTATGACATGATATTGAACGTGATAATGGAAAGGACGCGCGACAACTCGAAGGAGGCGCAATCGTTTCGCGCGCGATTGTCGTCGAAGAGTGCGGAATACGTGGAAGAAATATTGAGCCCGCATTTCGGCGAGATGATGCAATTCGTCAAAGAGTGCGAGCATTTAATGGAGAACGGGCAACAGGAGGATTTGAAGAAATACGAGGAGAAATCGATCGGTTTGGTGCAAACGTTCTCGTCCAATTGGAAGAAATCGTTGGAAGAATTGAATCGCGAAGTTTTACTATCGTTTCCGAATCTCGTCACCGGGTCCAGTTTATTGCAATTGGCATTGACGCAACTGATTCAATACTATCATAGATTTCATAAATTACTTTTGCCTAACATTAAGACCCAATTGACCAACATTCATCATATTATGATCGAAATGAAGAAATATAAAACTAATTATTAAATTATTTAATGCACAAATTCGCAAGAACTTTTAGTTTTTTTCAAACTAAACTGTCCGAATTTGCGATAGAGAGATAAGCGAGTTTTACCAATCTTTTATTCGAAAAATGTGTTAATATAAATAATGTATAGGTATATCAAAATCGACTTGTACGAACGCAATTTGTTCTCTTTGGTTACAATTAATAATTGACGCAGTCTTTCCTCGCATACAGTCGTAGATTAATCGATAATTATAATTAACGCGGCGCTCGCCAATCGTAAACGTTACTACTACAATTGGTTCCTTGAATCGTTATCTCTTCGCTCTTGGACAACCACATCACATCATCGTCGCTCGTGTCCTCCGGTTTCTCCTGAAACGATGAACTACGTTAATCGAGATCTTGCTGTCTGCAGCTTATACTTACAGCATAAGTGTACCATTCAACTGCGACGTTACTGCGTTGATTAACCGGACTGTCTCTATCGGTGGACGTCGATCCCTGGGAACCGCCGCCCCAAACCGATGGACAAGCTTGTTGGGCGTTCCTGCCGTAGCCCACGCCACGAACGGCGTTCGATTGCGGCTTCGTTCTCGCGGGCGTCGTCGTCATGTTCTTGACGGAGTTCGCCAACGCACTACAAAACAAGAATAATTGCCTGCAAAACATCAAATTCTTTAGAAAAAAAAAAAGAATTCATGCCAACTTCTTCTCCTCCCGCAGCCTCGCGATTTGCTTGTTCTTCTCCCGCAGCTTGGCGCACAGTTTGCAATTGATCCTCTTCTGCTCCTCGATCCACAAGCGCACGTTCTTCACCACGTTTCGACTCTCGCCGCAAATCTCGTCGCGACTCAGTCGCGTGTCCGTCAGTTCCGTGAGCACCGTCTCCGTCTTGCACCGATACTCGCGGTTCATGTCGTTCAACGCGCCGTACAAATTCTTAATCTCCATCTGCAGCTCGCCGTTGCGCGCATGCAAATTGTCCTTCTCCGCTTGCATGCGATGTATCTCGACGAGGCAATGGTCCATTTGCTCCTTCACGATTTCGTCGCGCGCGTGCATCGATTGCGCTTGGGCCGTTAGCGCGTAGATGCGCCCCGTCAAATCGTCGTTCTCCTTCGCCATCGCCTCGTGTCGCCGCGCCATCGCGTCGATCTCGTTCCGCAGACGATCGATCTCCGCGTCGGCCGCCTCGAGCTTCGCCGAGCAATTACACCGCAACTTGTTCGCGTCCGTTTGCAACGCGTCGATCTGCTTGTCCTTCGCCTCGATCAAACTTTTCAAGCGCAACGACTCGTTCTCCAAGTGCGTCGTGTAGTCGAGCAGACGCATCTCCTCCGCTTGCGACGCGTGCAACTTCTCCGCGATCGCGTGCTCCCGCTGACTGAACTCGCAACGGAGCATCACCTCGCGGTCGTTCGCCTCGTCGATCGCCTTCTGCGCCATCGCGCAGTCCGCCCGCTGTTTCATCAGTTCGCTCTCGACGCGGTGCTGGTTCTCGTTCAATTCGCGTATCTGGAATTTGCGAATCGTGAATAAGTTTTTCGACGAACATCGCACGACGCTTACGGCTCTTTTGTAGTTGAGGATCTCGTCGTTGTGATCGGTGGCCGTTTTGTCGCAATCGCACGCCAAACGATCGTATCGCTCGACCAAGTCGGCGTACGCGCTTTTCAGTTCGTCGTACTGCAACGTTTTCTCTTCGAGCATGCGGCTCTCCGAGCGTATCTTCTCCTTGAGCGACTGCAAATTGTCGAGACATGCGGCGATCTCCTGCTGGCAGACGTTCGTTTGCGTGCAATTCTCCTCGTTGCTCTTCAACGCGTCCGCGTATCGCAATTGCAAATCCTCGATGGCCGCTTCCTGAGCGTTGACCGTCGCAACGGCCACGTCGTACTGCTTCTTCGCGTCCTCGTAGGCCGCGTGCCACTGATTGATTTCGCACGTCTTCTGCCCGACGACCGTTTGCAATTCCTCGATGCGACTCGTGTTCAAGTCGGTCAGTTTCTTCTCGCGCGACAACTCCTGCGTTTTCGCGGTCAGCTGCGTTTGCACGAGGTGTAGAGCGCTCTGGAGCTCGGTGATCGTTTGCACGAACTTCTGGTGTTCTTCCTCGACCAACGCGCCCGAATGCTACAACAATAATTAGTTTAATATAGTTGAAGAAGTAAAGAATGTTCGTCACCAAAACTTTTTCCAGCTGCATCAAGTCCGACTTGCACTTGCCGAGTTCGTCTTGCAAGTAGCAAATCATTTGCTCGAGCTTTTGGTTTTGCGTGCGCAATTTTCGCAGTTCGTCCTTCAGGCCGCATCTGCAAGTCTACGAGAATTCGTTTTAACTGTCGTTTGTCGCGTTTATTCGATTAATTAGCATCGAAAGAGAGGGACGTTAAACACGGTGGAAAGCAGCATAATAAGCAAAGCATGTCTTCGTGTTACCTCCGATTGTTCTAATAGCGTTTGATACTTTAACAGCCGCGTCTCCAGCATCGATAAGTCTTGTAAACCGTTGAATTTCTCCACTTCCAAATCGAGAATCGTGTCTTGCAGCAACTTCATTTCTTCTGTAACGTCCAAATACTTGAAAAAAAAAGCAAGAATTGAATTTTAAGAAATCTGCAATTAATGCTTGAAAATAATAAATTACCTGATTATAATAAGTTGCGATTTGTGTTTGACTTTTAAATAAATCATTGTACAACTCTAAAAGTGCCTCTCTTTGCTTTTCAATCTGAAAATTGGTTCGGTGAAAAGCGATTTCCTTCCGTTTTCGAAATTTTCGTCGTATTAATTGCCAAGAAAATGGAAAACACTCGTCATCTTTACTTACTTGTTCGGTAGTTGCGAAAATGCGAAACGCATGCTATTTTCATTAAAAGGTAACGTAAAAAATCAATCGTTCATGTTTTGACCATGCAGAAGGGCTAAAAGGAAATGAAGTTTTCAATTTGATTCGCAAAATAATTTATTTCCTCTTTTTTGTTGTTATTGCAATAAATAAGTTTATAAACAACTGCTTCGTACACATCTTCAATGCGAAACGCGACGATGATGAATCGAAATAAGTTGCACTTTCCAAATAAGATATTAAGAAATAATTAAGAGAGAGAATGTGGAAGCCTCGCAAAGATTGTAAAGCTTTGCTCAAGATTCCACGAGAGCTTAAGGCACTTTGTACAACATCAATAATAATGTTTAAATACTTAAAAACATCAATATAAACATTTAAAGACGGCTCAATAAACTTCAGATTTGATCTAAACTAATTGAAGAACGAACTAAGTACCCACAAAAGAACGGCTGTTTGATCGAATAATAATTAACAATTAAAATATTTAAAGCTTTACATGTTATTAGAATGAAACCCATGCCAAAGAAGGACAAACAAAAACGTTTAGAGAACAGCAAGTTGAAAGTGGCATCAATAAAGTGATTCTACTAAATTTCTCTCAAGAAGAAACGTAAAGAAATCAATCAAATGTCATGCACCAATCGATCGTTATTATTAATGCTATTGTTACTATTATTTACAGGTTTACTAGCATCCGTAAATCCAAACCATCTAGACCAACTGCCACTTACGTCCTGCGACGTTTGCTGCTGCAGCTCTTCGTATTTTTGCTTGATCTCGACGAGAACCGCTTGCAAATTGTTTATCGTGATTTGCTGCTGCCGAATCTACAAGACGTTTAAATCAGAGAACAAGTAAATATCGATTCGATTCGCATTACCTCCAGCTTATTGCGTTCCTCCGATTCTTCCAAGACCTTCAGCGAATTCACATAGAGATCGACCTGAAAGCGTCAATTCGGAAAGCAGAATAAGGACTAATTTAATAAAGGGCAACGTCTACGAAGCGAAAGGGCTTGAATTGAAAATATCACGTGGGAATCGTCGATTCGGTGCGAAGTTGAACTTACGGCGTTCTGCAAATTGGCGCCGCGCTCCTGCGAATGTTTGAGCGCCTTTTCCAACTCCGCTATCGTCCGCTTCAAATTGGTCACTTCCTGTTTCCGTTTGCACCTTTCGGACTCGACGGCATCGGCTTTAATCTGAAGGAGAAACCCCTAAATATATTCGTCCTCCTCCTCCTCGATTGTTCCTCTCCACTTTACCTGTTCAACGTCGTCCTCGTCGTAACTCTTGCACGTGGGCTAAAACAAACGCAAATGCGATAGTTTGCGAAAGAAAAAATGTTTTGTTTCGCATTACCTCGATTATTTGCGACACGGATCGCGTGAGGAACTTAACCTTCCCCTTTGCATCTCGCTGGCCTTCACCCCGCGCCTCCTGCAGCTTCCTGTTGGCGACGGCGTCCAGCGAAACGGCCGCTTGCAATTTAAACGCCGGACACTTCGTTTGCGCGTACGTTTCTTTCGTGTCCGCCGGCCGGCCCTTCTTGTCGCGCGACTGTTCGAGATCTTCCACCGCACGATCGTACTTGCATTTGGTTTCGTCCAATTGCTTGCGCAGCGTTTCTTTCGATCGTTTCACGTCGTCGATCTGCTGCCGATCGGCCAACAATTGGTCGCGTTCGACGCACAAACATTCCAGTTTCTCCTCGACTGCCCTCTTCTCCTTCTTCACGCGCTCCAGCTCTTTCGACTTCTCCTGGTAGATCTTGTTGCAGCCTCGAAGCGTGGCGGCGTTCTTGTCGCGTTCGCTACGCAAATTCGCATTCTCCGTGATCTAAACGCGCGGAAATGATAAGCAAAGGAATCGCACGCAAAATGTCGGTAGTTACGTATTTCTCGACGTCCGTCTCCAACTTTTTCGCGCGTCTCTCCGCCTCCGCGATCGTCTTCTTCAACGCGTCGTTCTCCTGCTGGACGTCGGTGAGCTGGAAAACAAGAAATTGCGATAAAAATAATGAGCGCCATTTTTGGAGATGGTGAAGTTGAAAATGAGATTAAATTTTTTTGGTTTGGGATTGGGATCGCTTTTATTTTTGTTTGCGGTTTGTGGACAACGATTAAGCAGAAAAGAGTCTAAAACCCGCTGGTGTTACACATGCACTTGATCGACTTCGCCAACGACTTGACTTCCTTGTGAACGTGCTCGATGGCGTGATAATACAAATAAACTTTCTCGCATCTCGTCCGCGGCGTGCCGTGCTCGATTTGCCGCAACTGTTGAATCAAAACGACGACATTGCAATTGATTGAACGACACATTTACGAAACGCACGTATAAACCGGTCTTCGACTCCAACTTGCTCAACACGTCGCTGCAATTCGTCAGTTTCGCGATCAGATCGTTGACGGTCTCGCACTGGCTCAATATCTTCTTGTCTTTCTCTTGCAATTGCGCCAGCAGCTTGTCGATGATCATCTGAATGTGCTCGAATTCCTTTTCCGCCGCCTTTTGAATCTCGCACACCATCTCGATCAGATTCGTGTCGCATTTGCACAACTTGCACAGGCTCGTCGTTATGCTTTCCTTCGCCTGACTCGCGATCAAATGCAACGATTCCGTTTGGCACTAATTCATAACGAGGACGATACGTGAAAATGAACGTTACTCGCGGGGAGGGAACGAATTACCGTAATCGGCGTCATCATCGTCGAGTTTTGCACGTACTTGCACGAGAAACCGGACTGAAATGCGTTCGAATGTTAAGCGAAATTTGTCGCACGTAACGAATTATTTTCATATTTACGTCGTTTATGGACGTTTGTTGGGGCTTTTCGATGACCGGCACGATGCACTGCGACTGATTGGGAAATAATCGCAATTTAACGCAAAGCGGAATTCGATTCGGTTTAATTTTTACCTTTTGGCTACACGACTTCGCGCCGAATTGTACGGATTTCTCGACGCCGCTGCACTTCTTTTTCTACAACAGCGAAAACGTACCGATCATTTAATGTTTTTCCTTTCAATCATCGCTTATTAAATCATTTAATAGCGCGTTTTACGTACGCCAGACGGGACGCTCGTCGTCGACGTCGGCCAATCCCTCGTCTGGCTGTAATTATGTTGCACGTCCGGTGCGCATTGCAGCTACAAGTGGAAAGTGCGATTAAACTTTGCGCGACGACGCGAAGAGTCGCAGGGAAACGTAAAGTAATTAAAAAAAAATAATACCTTTTTGCAAACCGATTTTTGCAGGCACGCGTGTTGGCTGGCCGGCTTCTAAAAATTGATTTCGCATTATTCTACTAACACATCCCCGTTCAATTCAAACTCAATCGCAATTCCTCACCGAAACAAAGTCTTCCCGGTCGCGGGCGGATTTCTAGAAATTAAATCGTTAATTGAAATTTGCTTTTTCGAATAAAATCGCTTTTGCGCGAAACAAACAAACTGTAAACCCCGCATTTAATTTGATTGATAAACGAAGAAAATGCCCGTTAACGAATGGTGATAGTTTTTTTAATTAAAAGCGTAAAATTATAAAACAATTTATGAAATTAATCTCTGTCGTTCGCACTCGTGCACGTCGATTAAATCAAATCCTTGTGCGATTTCCTGCGCCCGATCTCCTTGTCGAACTCGTGCAACGCGCGTTTCGCGTTGCCGCTCAGCCGCACGCCGCCGCCGTCTAATCGACGCGACGACGACGCGCTCGCCCGCGGCGGCAAATACGTTTTGCAATTATTGATTTCGTCCTCCTCCGTGCAGCATTCTTCCGCGTAATAATTCACGCTGATCCGCTTGCTGTCCGTGAATTTCGTGCGTTGCTTCGGCAATTTAATCGGCTCGCGATTACCGTTGTTAGCGCCGTGTTGCCGACACTTATCGTTGCTTTCATCTATAAACGGATTCGATCAGAATTCGCGCAAACAGACGACGAAACGGGAACGAAAGTGGACGAGTTTACGCTAGGACCTTCTTTCAAATAGATCACCGTCCGATTCCGATCGCCGGTGCTGTTGTTGTTGTTGTTGTTCGACGAAGACGAGCGTTTCCAATCGATCGCGTTCGATTGCTCGTAGCAATAATTCGACGACGACGACGGTTTCGACTGCGGCGGATTCTCGCTGGACGACAGATGGATCTTTGTGTAGGGGCACGAAGCGGTTAATCCACGCGAAGATTGCGCCCGTTTAAACTCCCTTGGCGTACCTTTTGCTTGTAATACTTGATCTCCTTGCGCAGCTCCTTGATGATGTCGTCCTTGAAGATCGCCTGCTGGTCCGAGCGCTTGCACTGATCCTCCAGCAGCTGGATGTCGCGCTTCAGCGTCACTATGGCGTCGTGCTTATCGGCCACCTCGGCCGTGAGGGCGTCCCGCATGTCCAACATGCTCTAGAAAACGGCCGCAAAATTGTATTAGCGACGGTTCGACGGTGAAAGAACGCGAGGCACCTTCTTCAACGTCTCGTAGCCGTCGCGCGTGCACTTTTCTCGCAGCTCGCAATTCTCCGCGCGCAGATCGTCGATGATCCTCGGGAAGAGAAGCGAAAGAAAATTAGTTTGCGCCCAGGACGTTCGTCTCACGCACTTACTTGTCCCGTTTCGCCAGCTCGTCCGCGTAGTCGACCTGCAATTTTAAACGTTTCGTTACTTCGCTCTAACGGATCGATCGCAAATTATCGTTTTACCTTATCGTCTTCGTCCGCAAACAGTCTGCAAAGAACAAGCAAAAACAGAGAAAGTGTCATTGATCACGCATTGCCGCGCATCGCGTCGCACGCTCGTCAACTTACTGATTCCTCTCGTTTCGCATCGCGTCGATCAGTTTCGCGCAATCGACCTCGTAAAAGTGCAAACCCTCCGTGCTCCAACGATTCTCATCGCGGACACGTCTTACGAATTCGAGCAAATTATTGCGATCGCTTTCCAGAAACTTAACCCGCTGGAAACTCTTATTAATGTCAATCGCTAGGTTTAGATCTTTGTACTTTTGCATCACCTTTCGTGCGTGTTTTACGTGTGAATGAAAGATCGAAAACAATCCCAAAAGCAAAAAAAACAAAATATGCAAGAAAATGAAAGGCAAAGAACGACGATCCACTTGCAAAAGGATCGATGCCTTAAAACGAGGCCTTTTGCAAGCAAATCCACGATTGATCTCCGATTGATTTACCTGCGAGCCGCACCTGGTGGTCTCGTTCAGTTTCTCCTCCAACATCGTCACCCGTTGCGAGCACTCGTATTCCAAGCGTTCGAGCGCATTGATCAGTTCCTCGTTTTGCGACACCAAATCCTTGATCCACAAATCTTGAAGACGCATCTTTGCCTTAAATCATAAGGATAATAATAATTATAATTAATTTAATAATCGCAAAGTGTTTCGCATTATTCCCTAGGTCAGTGTGAGCAGTTTTCGAAAGTTGCGCACAATTCGTTACGCACTTGGACTGATCGCGAACCTAACCTAATCGCTGAAGGAAAGTTTTTTGGTTCTTTTCGCAAGCAGTTTACCTCGATACAATCGCCGCCGCCGATGTTATCGATCTCGTTCAATTTCTCCGCGTACATCCGATTGAACTCTTTGCAGATCTGCAACGTCTGATGCTCGCCGCATTTCGTGCCGTTCTGCAGGACGACCTGGCATCCGTCGTCGTTTGGGAACGGTCGCGTGATGTCTTGCGTGGACGTCGACTCCGGATGCCGATCGCAATAATTCTTGATGTTGCTGATCGACATGTTGGTATAAGGATATATATTTCGGTCGCCGTTCCAATTTGAATTGAATAAATATTGAGATAAAAAAAAAAACACAAAACGCACGCACGCACGTAACTAGAAACGTATAATTTTTCCGAATAAAAATTTGTTGCAAAAAGGTCGCAGTTTGGTCACTCTTCCAAGATAGAAAAATTAATTGCATGCATTTGCCATTATTATTATTAATTCTGACATTTTTTTGTACATTTATTTCGCCCGTGGCCTTCTTTTCACCGTCCGCAAACGCATACGTAATCGTTTGCGTTTAATTATTACAAACTCGTTTACTTTTATCTAAAAATGATGGAATTTTGAGCTGCAACATACAAAACGTTTTGTTTATTTATCTGTGAGTAAACAGTGCGAATTTTCGCGTTGGAAAATGGGAGATTTTCCAACTACGCGTTAGGCAACCAAGCACTCGCGCGAAATTACCGATTGATTGATTATTGCCGTTCGACGATAACAATTACCGTTCGCATCGCAAATATTATTCATCTATTATTCGCGAGACGATATTTACACTCAACTAATACTAAACGCTTTTCAATTGGAATTATTCTGCGATTTACAATTCAATTCGTTCACACGATGTTTAAACACGCTTTTCCACGATGAAGAACGTTTCTAATTTACGAAAATAGATTTTACTCTGCGACTAAAAATACATTTTCCGTTGGCCGGAAGGAGAGGAGCCAATGCACCGATCGCTCGATGCATTTTCCACTGCAAGTTGCCGAAACTTCAAAAAACTTTTGGCATAAATAAAGAAATCTTTATCGAGTCTGTAATAAAAAAAAATGTGAGCGTAAATATAATTTAAAAATTCTTTTAAGAAAGTATAATTGAAAGCAATTTATTTTTGTCTCGAATGAGACGCAAATAAATCGTGCTCCTTAAGGATAAAAATAAATTAAGGCATTAATAACATTTACATAATTTTATTATTATTATTACATTGTATTGTTTAAGGGTACAATATTTTCAAATTAAGACCGGAAATACAATAAATACATTTATTTATTTATATTTTGTTCATGTTCAATTTTTTTGCTCGTTATTTTTTTTGTGTTAATTTTTACTTCTTAATTTTAAAATCAAACATTTACATTCCAACTTATTCGGGTTGCATTATGTAATCGTTGTTTCTAATGTGCTTCGGCATCCTCAAGCTCCGCATCTTCGTCTCGTACGCGATCCATTCCATCAGTAATCTGCAAGAAACGCAACGCGAATATTGCAATCCGATCGATTTCTTAAAAGGAAAATGATGATGATGATGATTAAAAAACGTGCGAATTCAACGAGCTGAAAACTGCAATCCTATTTGAAAGAGTGAAAGATGTAAAGCGCGTTTCAATAACGATGAGGGCGAGGTGAAATACTTTTATTACAAACAAAGCAAAATTGCAGAGGTGCTAACGCTCTTAATTACATTCCTTCGCTTATTTCCATTGCATCTGTTTAATTACATTAATTCGCTTTACGAATCGGGTGGCAAAAATTCATTGCTTCCACCAATTTCCTTGCAAATTTTATTTTTTTACAAAAGACGAATTCGCCAAGATAAAGAAGTCGAGCGGAAGTGGATGAGAAAGCAGCAGATGAGACATTAAATTATGAATAACGCGCGGAAATTATTCAATAACTTTAAACTACCGCCAAAGTTTTGAATCAGGGACAAAAAGACAGCTTTTTTAATTTGAAAGTACAAAGTCGCAGCAACTACACGAAAAATGGGACCATTTTGCGAGGAGGATAATGTAATAATATAAAAAGATATACGTACAGAAAATGTTGATCTATTACACTGTTCTTGAGTCGCGAAAAAGAAAGAATTCTGAAGGATATAAAAGAATAATACAACGATGAAAAGGAAGTAACGAACGAAAGTTGAGCAATAAATCCCTTCTTTGAATATTGTATCAAATAGCAAAGCAAATTTCGCACACATTCACACACTTTTTGCACTCAATCTCCACCGTTTTTTCTCCCATTCGCTGCGCCACCATTTGTTGGTTTTACGGTTGAAAAAAGCTTCGCTCTGCAAATGATTAGTGTTTAATATTTAAACAACCGCTTAGCTTAAGAAAGAACAATTGCAAACTAGATTTTGCCAACAGTGGCAAGGACTCGGAGGGATTCATTGCAGGCATCTCTAATTTGCTTCCTGTTTGTTATTGTTCGTTTTCTTCGTACAGTGGTCGCGAAAACAATTAAAACTGCGCTGGAACAAGCAAGGAAAACAGTTGAACTTTGGTGGACATCAAATAATTTGGAAGAAGATTTGTGCAATTACTTTGCAATCCGACAAACGCGACGTGCGATTAGAAAACAGTCTACACAGACTTGAAAAAGAAACGCGATTAGCGCTTTAAATTCAACCTTCTGTTGTTTTTATCGTTCGACCAAAATTCGCACGATTTGCAAGGACTACACGCCAACAATCAATTAGCACGTTCACTTTTACATTGCGAAAGAAAGTCTCAATTATTCCCTTAAAGAAGATTCCTTTCTATTTTCATTCAACGCTCGTTCGAATTCGCTTTAAACTGTTTTAATGGTCTTAAGAATTAACAACAATTTGCTGTAAACAAAAACAAAAAAAAATGGCAATCGCATGCAACGAGTTGAATAAAAAATGGTTTAAGAGTGGCGAAAACGTTTACTCACTGATTGACCATGTCCATGTTAACGTCGCGTTTGCCGAAACTCCGCGCGACCGCCAGTTCCATCTCTTTGAAGCCGCGCGTCGGCCGCGACTGCTGCGGTATCCTGCGGCAATTCACGTTGCAACAACCGATCGCGGCGATTACGATTAATATGCTTAAGAGGACGATATTTGAACTGGCCATTCTGCAAACGTAAAGGAAACCGATGAAACGACCGACTTTCATTCGGGACGTTGAAGAGGACGTTGGTTTTCGAGGATGAGGATGAGGATGATGATGATGATGATGATGATGATGGGGGTGGTTGGTCCTATTGTGTGCTTTAATCTCTCCCATCTTCTTCCGCTGTTAATTAATAATTAATTCTTGGAGATTAAAATTTTTTCATTCGCTGAAATTGGCGATTACGAAAGGAAGAAGTTTCTGAATAAACTTGATAAGTTTTAGTACGCACTAAATACGTATACCGGATGTCCTTTCAATGTGCTTCAATCCCGTGTTGGCGCAATGAAAAGTGCTTTCGGCATTTTGCATTGAAATCGAAACTATTAGCTTTAATTTTTGGGAACAAAAATTGCATTATAGAAAGCGCGTTTGTGGAAATTAATTAATCTCCCATCGTCCATCGCCCTGTATAAAAATTATTAACGAAATCCCCTTAAGTTGATAAAATATTCATAAAACAAACACCATCACATTATTAGCCGGGGCGCGTTTTATAACTGTGACTCGCTATTATTGCATAAAATGAGGAGGACGACTTCATTTTTGCTCGGCGTTATAAAATTATTCATAATTTTAAAACTGATTCCTCTTCGTCTTATTAAGACGTTATATATTTTGCTAAAAGTTGACAAACAAAACTTTTTGCCCTCTAACTCTTCCTATTCCTCAATCCTCATCGTCTAATATCGATTCGTGGCAATTAATTCCCTCATCTTTTGCAATATCGACGATTGTTGATCGCAACTTGCAAACAAGTTTGTCGTTTACGTGCACGAGCACGTAGATTAGTGTAGAATTTAATAGATGGATGTCAATCAGTTTTCCACTCATTCACTCGCTCGCGCAAGTTAAATAGTAACAGCCTTAAAATTTCATCAAAGACAGATGATGAATAAAATTGGCGACGACAACATCAAGAGGAAGAAGTATTTGTCTGGAGGTGGTGACAAACGTTTTATTAAATTGTTTGATTACAGTTTGCAAATTTTCAATTTCGCTGTTTGATTCGATCAGTATCTCCTTCGTTTTGTCGTTCCTTTTTCGAATCGAAAGTGAATTGTTTTTTTATAATTCAACGAAGAAGCAATACAACAATGAGCGGCGTCAAACTTTCTCCTCGCCCAAGATAAATATGGAATTGTAACTAAATCAAACAGAAGAAACGATTGACGCCAACAAGTTCTAGTAGCGTTGCCTTCATTATTGTGGCTTGTTCAACTTAACGAGAAAGAATCGCGCCATTGTTATTAAGAAATGAGGAGAATAATAGCGAACGAAATGAGGCGAAGCTGTTAGTTTTGGTTTAAATGGAAACTTTTACATCTCGCGCCCGCCGCTCCACTGTTTTATCAATTATTCTCTTCGATTTGCAAAATATCTTGCACTCAACTATTCGCAAGAAAATAATCGAAAACGCCTCGTTTACGTTATGAAAAAGAAAATTGAATCAGACGCCAAAAGTCCGTTACTTAAACCTTCTGAGCTTTCTCTTCGATTCGATCACTATTCTCGCGCTTTAATGAAGCTTTTATTAAATGGCGCCCCAACTAACGTTTTATCATCTAATAAAAGTCTAATAAAAAAAGTGGCAGTATTAACTCCACGTTAAAGACGCTGAGATATATTACCGAAGGCAACAAGTTCAATCTAATGACGCTTACGTTTTAAACGATAATCCTCCAGCTGAAAACCGGGTATCTCATCAGGAAATAAGGATCCGAAAAGGAGAGTTATAAAAAATCGCCGAAGAATTTGTTTGTTAAAGAGAAAAGTTCATTCTTTTGTTCGCTCTTGTCGTTCACAAATAAAAATCAAACAAGTGACTTTCCGAAGAAGTTTAATAGGCCATTTGGGCAATCAAAGAGTTGGAAAAGTTTCCTTTTCCTCGCTGAACTTGTTCTACAAAGGTAATAAATTCTTCGCCGTTTCATCTGGATCATTCTCTTTCCTTCCGCGAGTTTTCAACTCTCGATTCTATTCAATTATTTAACGATTCCGTTCATCCCGCGCGGAATATTTAATGTTGTTTATCAATTATTTCGTCGATAACGTTCGATGTTATTGCTAAATTCCTTCAAGGATTCTCCGCTTGAAATTTTAACGCGAAAGTTTTTATAAATTGCAAAAAGACCTACCTTAAAACTTGATTAATATTATAAGAAAACCAAATGAACACCTCTTTCTCCGAATTCGCAAACTTCGATGGTACTTTATAAACTGGACTCTGGAAACTCCGACATCTTCGCATTTATATATATACCTACGTCCATAAAAAGCCTGTCTATCAAAAAGAAAACGTAAGAAGAAGAAATATTGCAAATTAAATCGTCGAACGTAAATGGTGGCAGAAATTGTTGATTTTAATTTTCGATTATAATTTATAGGTATACATCTCTTCATTGCTGCTATACGAACTACGGCTACCTGGAACGCGACGATGCTTCTATCTTCACGGTTATGCCGGGGAAACCCATTGTCACATTTACTTACGTTAGTTCGATAAGAAAAAGAAGCAAAACCAAACGAACGAAATCATAACAAACAGGTCTTTTGCACACGCAGGTTGAAAAATTAATTACGAAAACAGCATTTCTCGCTTTTGCCTAAAAAGAGAAAAAAGTGCGTTCTTGTCGCGCAAAGTTATCCGCTTCCGTTCGCCGATTCGCCGATGGCGTTGCGAATTAAAAGTCAAAGTTCTTCGCTACTAAGCCGCATAATTAAATAAGCAAGAAGTTCAACTTATTAATTATCTAAATAGAATAATTGGGATTCGGCATTTTCGTGCGTGCCAATTAATTTAATTTAATTACTGCATGTAATTTAATACATGTAGAGCGCTAATGTTAATGGACGAACGTGTCAAAGTTGCTTAATGCCGTTAAAACACATGATAATAATCGATTATTGCTGTTAAAATCAATGTTAATTTAAATATAACCAGACGATTTTAATGGCACAAATTGTTATATCGTTGCGTTAGGATTAGAAAGAAGTGATTAGTTGAGAAGTTTTTTTTTGTTTAAAAAGTAATTAATATTCGCGTTATCAATAATTGATTCGGATGCTCATTTATTTCACGTGTAAATCCATGATTTAATGTACTTGGACAATGCACGTATGCCCTTTTAAAAAATTTAATACGGACAACACGTAAAGTGTTAAAGTATACAAAGCATTACTTTTTTTCATTTTGCCATCTATTTGCACGTTTTTTAAGTGCCGAAACGTTCCAAATAACATTATTCCATTAAATCGTAACACGTTTTTTTTTTGACATCGTGCAGAAACAGAATAAAAATGATGTAGGTAGCGCAAAAAAAAGTAGAATTGTGGTCCCGTGCATTTAAAAGCAAATAATCTAATAACGTCCGCAATCATTAAATATCGGTCTAGAATTTTTATTTTGCTGTTGTCGTCGTTAAGCCCTCCGGTTGTTTTTGTAAAGCATCAGCGGACAGAGCTTTTGCATCGGGTACGTACAAAAAAGAAGGCGTCTTTGTAAAACTACAAAAAAAAAATTGCAACAATTCTAATGAACGATAAATTGAATTTCGCGTTTGCCGTTAAGAAATGAATTGGATTTTTCTCCCTGGAAAATAACGCGGTGGCCAGTTTGTGCTTTCTAACTAATTGGAGCACAAAACAAACTGAAATCTACGTTCAGGACGTCCTCCTTTCACGAGGAACTTTCTAATAACGATCTAATGGCAAACCAGCTTATTTATTAAATTATAGTGAATTATTAGCGAAATATAAAATAATAATCGGATAACCGAAAAACTTTTTATCAATTACTCGCTCCCTGTCGTCTCCATTATTTTTTTTAATGAAACTTAACGAAGCGGAAGTTTGCGTTTCCCTCCCGTTTCAATCTCTTCTTCTTCTTCTTCGACAAATATTTTCATTTTTCGTTCAATTTTTTCCAGCTCGAAAATGCGTTAATAACACCAAGTTGCCGCTTAATGGCAAATTAATGGCAAATTAAAACGGTTAACAATTACATTTTCGCAATTTAATTTCGAATGCTTTCCTCGCTTTCGTTTCGAATTAATTCGACTCCTTTATAATTTGACCGTAGGTCTCGTATTTTTTTCTCTTTTGTTTTTTTTTACTAATCCCATATCGTTTAAAAAGAAATTATATTGACGAATTAAAGGGGAACGAAAATAAATTACAGGCAAAAAGATACCTCGCCTCATTGTCGAGTCCTCCGCCAAACGTCCAATTTATTGTTTGCGAATAATGCGAAAAAGGCAACAACGCAAAAAGGGATCAAATTTAAATGTGCTTCTTTTCCCCTTTGCTTCATCATTCTAATTAATTGATTGCGATCATTAAGTCTCCTTTGTTTCATCCGTTCGCGGGGGATCTCAACGTCTCCGGACGAATGATTCGTCGTTATTATTGCTTTCATTTCCAGGAAGAACCATTAATCAAAATCGACGATTATTAAATATGAGCCAAGAAATAAACTGCAGAATATCGCACAAAGAAAATGAGCTTTAACAATCGCTAATTCGGTTATATTATGGTTCGATATGGTTATTAATTTTCCTCGCACACACTCACGAAGGCCCCTCTTTTGCCCAGTGATTTCCCTTTAAAACGGTTTATAAATAGTGCCAGCAACAGGAACATCGTCAGCCACAAATGGGAAAATAAAGTGGTGAGCTCGAGAAAGGAAAAAGTTGGCCGTCGTACCATAACTATCCAATATTGTTTCGCGACCATCATCATCATCATCGTCGCCATCGTCATGATCATCGCTTTTATGTGTGTCAGGGGGGGATCCCATTTTATGGATAATAAACTTTTCGATCGTTATGTGAAACGTCGTTTAAAATTATATCGATGACATAATTAAAAGTGGAAAAAACTATATGGAATAGATTGCTTATCAAGCAGGTTTTCTAGCCAAGTGCGATTTTAGAACGGCGTGCGCGATATTTGCAACGAGACGGCGAAAAATTGCGAAATATTTGCTGATTTTCGAGGTAGAATGGCCAAAATTTGCAGTCATAACTGACGATCACAACGTGCTAATTGTTTTTATTTGTGGCTTCATTTCCAGTGGTTGCCTTTTGTTATTACTTTGACTTTTTCTGGTTGATTTTAATTAATAATTCGCGCGTTTGTTTGCGATTCGTTCGCAATCATAATTGTATGGATTTATTTATAATCTATTGATTGTTATTTTTACATTTGCAGCAATTAGAAGCGAATAAATATTACGTAATTAAAATTTTGTCGGTAATGTAGGAGTTCCATTCGATTAACCGGTTTAATTAGCATTAATTAATTAATTTCGAATATGGAGTTTACATAGAGAATCGAGATTCGAGTGAAAGTGTTTAAAGGTCAATCGTCGATCTCAAAATAATTAAAAAAAAACTCATAAATTAGATTTAAGCATACAGAAGTCAAATTTAAATGACAACAGGCATCCAATGGAAAATTCATCCAACTGACCAAAGCGAAGAGTTTAGCTTAATGAATGAATCAAAGGATTACGCAATACGATCATTCTTAAACCGAGACTAATTCTAATTTAACTTTATTCAATCATCATCACTCTTGTCGCCAACGCTAACAATTCCAGCCCAACAGCTTAAGACTAAACGATTTAATAAATAAAAGGGCTGCATTTAATTATTTTTCCTTCTTTCCCACAATTAAGAGGTAACTATAAACAATTTAAATGGTAACGTGACAATGAACGAAACAAAATTAAAGAAAAGATTGATAACTCTCGCTGACAATCATCTGCATCGCAATAAAATTCATTTAAATTTCAAATTTGATAAAATCCCTTCGTAATAAATGGAAATCTGTGCTAAATATCATGAGTCGTTGTTAAAGAGAGAGAGAGAGAGAGAGTTATTTTGTCATATTCGAACATACAAGTCGTTTAAAAATAAAAAAGGAAGCAATCGTATTGTCTTCAGTTTCCTCCGGAGACTTTTTAACATTCTTCCGTCACTTTTACAATTTTATTCATTCATATTTACAGACAATTATTATAAACGAGCGAAGGATAAAAAGATACAAGGAATTTGAATGAGCGAAGTAAAACAAATTAACGGTCCATTTAATTACTTTCCACGGAACGATTTAATCATCTTTTTCCTTCTTTTTTTTGTTTTTCGTCGACATCAAATTTTCGCCGTAATACCTTAATTAACATCTTAACATCACACCGAAAAGGATAATAATGAATTCAGCGCGGGCAACAGCGACGATGATTTCAACGTTGGATCGCAACTTTATTCAAATTTTTTGTTTGTATACGTGCAAACTATTTTTGCAACAAATTTTATTTAAATTTAGAAGCATTTTAGCGAATTTTGTTTTACTAATTAGAACGGAACGTTTGTCGATCGTTAATCCTAACTGCGGGTCTCCTGTTAGATTATATTAGGAAAAATTAGTTTGTCAGCGACGATCAGAATTTATTGTCAGTTGACATTTTCCGGTGGCATATGAAGGAAATTTAAAAGGTTTTTTTGGGTCATCATCGAGTTATTTCAAGATTTATCATTGTTGCGCTGAAAGAAACGGCGCGAAGAACATTTATCATTTTTGAAAGAAGTTTCGTAACAATTTCCTTGAAAGTTACGTGTGACTTCAGCGAATTACTTTCTTTCTTTCTTTTATCAAAGGGATACATTTGAATCTAAATGTATTAATTGAATTTTGATCGTGTTTTGGAGGCACCAGCAGAATATTATCAAGGGATTTACACGTAATTCCAATGTTGGAATCATTTTAATTCACGTAAGTTTAATAATGAAACCGATCCTACATCGTTACTTACTCATTATGCAAAAAACATTATTAATGTAATTTAACGCTAAAAGACGCCGTATTAAATTACTTTATTAAAATTATTTCGTAAGTGTTCGAATTGTTTATAAAAACAGTTCATTTTAGAAGAAATTAATTGCCCAAGCTTTTAACACGACAAAGACAATATTATTTTTTTTTTTTTTTGAAATTGAAACATTAAAAATTGGAAAAGTACAAACAAACTTTCATGAAAAAAACTGCAAAAGTTCGCGAAAAAAACGAATAGACTCACCCTCAAATAAGCATTAACCGCGGATGAACAGCAAACTTTACCTTTCCGGTAATCGGAAGTACTTTTGGCCTTTAGTTTCTTGTTATTTACTACAGTTGCGTGCCTATCGGTCGATCGGTCGGTAGAATTATTCGGACTGCGGCCCTTCGACTTTGCTGAAATTCAACTGTTGCATGCGATGATGCGAACGATAATATGCGGGAGCTTCTACTTCTTCGGCTTCTTCTTCCTCCGTCCCGTTGTTTTATATTTTATTTTTCAGCCACTCCGGCCCACTTGTAGCAACTGTAACAGAAGTGTAACGTTCATGCGCCCTTGTTAGATATATATATATATATTCACGCGTATAGCAAACGTTTCAGTACGCAAATACACAACGAAACCGCTTTCGAACCGGGGGTGGATGTTCAATTCTTCAGCGCACAAAAAACCGCACACACAAGCACGCACACAGAGCCGAAAAGCAAGTTTCGTTGAAGATGCTGGTGCAAAAGAAGAGGGATGATCCGTAAAGTTGAAAAGAAATAGGACATTATCTTATTCCATTAGATGTTGAATGTGCCAACTGCTGTATATTCGTGGCACATTCGCGAGTCAACAATGTTCGCATATTCGTCGTGCGTAACTTTCAGCATAGTTGCTCGCGAATTTATTCCCTTTACTTGTTTTCTCGTGTAGAAGGACCAAAACGAAAATTCGATTGTCGCCAATTTTTCGAATGCCAAAAAAGCCAACTAAACGTCCCGATATCGATTACGAATTAATAACGAAAACTTTTTTCTATTGTTGGTAACTCAATTGTTGCTATAATCCTAGCATTTGCAATACATATTTTTGCTAATTGGAAACAAATTTCCTAGAGAATCTTCCCCTTTCATTTTCAGTGAATAATTTTGCGAATTAAAAAAGGTTTCCCTCAAGAATCATTTATTTTGCTTCGACAACTGTAATCAACGTCGCGAAATTAATTTTTTGTTTAGTTTGCAACTAATTTTCGACACATAAGACGAATATCTGTGTATTTAGAGTTGCTAATTAAGACCAAATAATAATAATGAAATTAATTACAGTTCGTTAAATCGTCGCGCGATAATTCCGCAGCAATTTTAATCGTACGTACGCGAAAGTTGACTCAAAGTCTTTACAATTGTTATCTGCGAATTGCGAAGCACACGTTCGCTTGAAACGCCTAATATTTAATTGTAGATTCGTTTGCATCTGCTCAGCGTGAATGTTGCCATTTTTTTGGGTAAATAATTACAGATATTCGCAAGGAAAAGAAAAAAAATCGAAAAGAATTAGGTTAATAATGGCTTATCCGTTTAGATAACGCCCACGCAACGCTGGCAACGTATTGGGGAAATCGAATTAATAGTTAAAATGTGCGAATTATAAGTGAAGCAAACTTTGAGTCAATAAGGGAAACTGAGTTAAAGGCAAAGGTCGAATGGGACCGATCGAGTTAATGTTATGGAAATAAGTGACCCAACTAAAGCAATTTGTTTAAATTCAACTAGCGAACAAAGAGGGAAAAATCTAATTGTATGCCGAGCGATTAGGATCCTGAAAGTTGACGTCTTGTTACGAGCCATCAAACATTATTATTACTGCATGTCAATAACACGAAATTACCGCAACGTCAATCGGTTCCCGAATCGTTACCTTCAAGTTTCCATTCTTGGTACATCTTACAGATACTTTACACTTGATACCGTATGTGCCAAAAAAATGCAGTTTTCGCATGACATCCAGCGTATACTTTTGCACATCGCAAAGCGTTTTTGTTTTGCTCCGAAAACAAAAGAAGAATGTATCAAGAGGAAAGGATGGATTAAAATTCAATTCAATCGAATTCGAAAGAGTTTTCCATGCTGGTGTATTAATATAATTGGAAACAAAGTAAGTAACACGTTTCTACGTGGAGTGGAGAAGGAAAAGGGATGAAAACGAATTAAATTGAATAAAAGAGAGTGATGGAAAATTGTTAAGAGGAGTAGAGTAACGTAACAGTCGTGCCAACGTTAAAACATCTTTTTGCCTTTATTGCATACACGCGTTTTTGCAAGAAGCGAATTTTCTTAAGGAAAATGTAAATTAATAACGTTACGTAAACTTACAACCAACAATTTGGATGTGTGTAATAAATGAGATCGTGGAAAATCAGTGTTTTCTATTAATCAAACATCTGTAATTATTTCCGTTCCATATTAATTAACGCTGCCAAAGTCGTTTCGTATTGATAAAACGAAGCATTGTTAAAGATTTGATTAAACGAATCGTTTAAGAATGACGTCGAATCGAAAGAGTTAAAGAGACTTTGCAACCATACAAATCACCGAATGGCAAGTGGCTGTTTTTGGGCAGAAAAGAAGAAATCGAGGCTTGAAACTGTGCGTCATCGATAACCATCGACTTCTAAATTGCAAATTAGTAGGACGTCGAACAACCAAACGGAACAAAAAAGATTGCTTTGCATACGTTCTGGCGTTAATACGTTGCTGAATTTTTTAAATCGAACGTAAAAGGGCGTCTTGTTTTCGAATCGAGGAAATAAAGGTTTTTAAATTTTTTAAAAAAACATGTTTGCATCTTATAAATCATGATCGTCATGAATAATTAGTGAACATTCTTCAGTCAAACTCTTCGATTTTATCCATAAAAGAGAGCAAAGTAAAAATTATAAAATATTAAGCGGCAGATTTGCTTTTATTTTGCGTTCGACAAACATGTTCGTACATTTACAACCTAAAAAAACACATTCAACTCTCCAATTTAAATAATTAAACATTCATTTACGTGGTCCCACTTCTTCTTCGTCCTTTTCCACGTCAACTTCCACACTTTTTATGGCACCCACACGTTTTATTATCATTCCAACAATAATAATTTATTCCCAATGGCCCTGTAAGCGAAATAATTGTCGCCAAGCAGCCAGAGAAGGAGAGAGGAAGCCGGCGAAGAGTAAAATTCGCGAAAGGGAAGATCGTGACATATTTAAACGCACGCAAAACACTTGATTATATATTTACAAGTTAATAATGCAAATATTGTGGTCGCAGCGGATGAAAATGATACACGAAACGCATATAAGCAAAAAATGCGTTTCTCTTTCAGCATTTTTGACGGGCAGAAAACAACAATTTTCGTTCCTCCAATTGTCCGCTCGCTCTAATATTTACAATCCCTGCGAAAGCCAGGATTTTTGCATTTTCCACGCTGCGCCACGTGTAAAAGAAGTGTTAGTTGAGGAGTCACAATTAAATTCCCTTCTCTGGCCGTCAATTTGATATCAATGCTTTCGTTTTCTGGATGAGGAAGAGCAACGCAAACAAAGTTAAGATTTACTTACAACACGAGAAATATTCCCCAAGGACCTCCATCCGTGTACTTACAAATGTAACGGCACACTCCGGGGTTGCGTAGGTATCGGGAAAAGAAACGGAAAAAGGGGAAAACGAACACGTCGAAACTAGATTTTTATTTCAAATTGACGGTGAAACAAAGTGTGGATCTACAGAGGGAAATTCATCGATCGTCGCGCGGAATTGTCAATGAAACTTCGCAAAAAGTCAAATAGATATTGTTGTTTTGCCGCAGCTTTTGAACGAGTTAATTCCAGTGAATCGTTGACAAATTCTTTGCGAGAATTCGGCAAGAAAATGTTCGGCAAGCAATTGAATCTATTCACCCGGTATAATTCCCATTCATATACATATAGAAGATGTACTTTATTGTAGCGGATCTATTTTCATTTCGCATTTAAATTTCGTAGGCAAAGGAAAAACTTTCTTTCGCAGATAATATTCAATTTGTTTCTTTTATTTCGCAATTTACTTGCAATCCGCAGCCGAAAATTGTCGATTGCCCCCCAATTTCAGCGATACAAAATATTTCCTCTTGAACAATCTTCTCAAGTCCATTAATGTTTTGCGACAACGATAACAACAATGGAATTGTACAATTAAATAATCTTTCTGGCAGTGAAACATCCATTTCTGAATGCGAAATACTTTTTGGCTAATAACAAGAAAGTTCATAATCGAGTAGAAAACTTCTAATTCGATTAATATCATTAAAACCGTCTTCGCGAATTACGTGTACTTGCAAAACACAAAAAAATTGAAACGGCAATCCTTTAAATAATGATGGCTCGGATTACGTTTCAAAGGAAGCTCACTTTTAACGCAATTTAAAGTAAGAGATGGGTTTTAAATTCGTTCAGACTTAAATACATACTTAGTTAACAATGGTAATAATCGCGACTATATTACGATTACATACAAATAATAATTCGCGTTAAATATGCAAATAGATGTCACATGGATTACGGCGCTCTTTATCTTGTGTTGGCTCCGAGTCTCCATCCCCATATAAAACCATCGTTAATTAATTAATTAATCATTCTTTACCATAAATCCGGCTTTCGATGCGTTTTATGTTATATAACATAGGTAATGGATTGTTATTTTGCAATTTTATAAAGTGATAAAGATAATTAAAGCAACATGATTTACAAACATTTTCTTTGGAAAAGCATGAATTATTTTGCAAAATTCAGAATAAATACGTTGTAAAACTAATGCGACTTCCCGATTTGCCAATTTTCATTCGATTAAATCAAACTAGATTCCGTTTATTAGAAACTTTATTCAAGAAAAACAACAACAAACGAATGTTTTTAATTAATTAAACGTGTAAAATTGGATTCGTTTTCGTATTTTTTTTAAATAAAATTCATAATAATATTATAAAAGCTCGACTGCAGCCCACACGCATAATAAATGGCGATAATAAACGCAAATAAAGCAACATCAATCAGTGGCTGGTTGAATCCTTCTGCGTATTCCACTTACTAAACGTCCTAATGTGATTAAATCTTCTTCCATCATCATTACCAGCGCATTGTCGACCTTGGAGGAGGACGACGAGGAAGAAGAAAAGCTTCTTCCCTAAATGTTGACCTTAACAAAGCACGAATGCAAAATAAAACCGAGCGATTTATTTAGGTCAATTAAATTGAGCCAATAAAACATTCCCATCATTTTAATATCCGCGTAATGAGGAAACATAATTCTGGAGTTGACGTTTTGTTTTTTCTTCTTTTGCACTGCATTTTTCCGATTCTATGTCGCTGAAATTTGAATAAAAATCAAATTGATGATTTTCGTTAGTTTCATCATCATCATCGTTTCCGAATGATGCGAACTGGACGATGGCATAAATCTGAAGTAATAATGTAAATGGGGCGGGCAATAAATATGAATTTGTCAATGGTACGAAACGTGCAATAAATAAAAATCTATTGGCACCTGAAAGAGAATAAACGAAGAGCGATTGATTTCGTTTAAAAGCAGCAAACGATGGAGAAACAATAGAAAAATTAAACGAACGGACGACGGCGAAAAGGAAAGAAACGAAATTTGAATGATAAAACGCCGGATTATATCCTCGTGCAACCGATTTCGTAGTTTCTATTAAATTTTTGTCCGATTGTAATCAATCGGTGCGTAGGAGGAGGACGAAAGTGGCGAAAGAGAAAGACGGAACTTTGCCACTTCCTCTATACGCAAACCGAAACCTGAAATAATTACAATTGAATTCCACGTATTCGCGTAACGTTTAAACGATTTAATCGTCACTTGAGAGATTGATACCGTCTAATAATTTTCAGCAATTCACCGGAATGACTTTAGGGCATTTCGCAGATATTCGAATCGAAATCGAATAATCCATCAAATCGAAACGGGACTTTAATAATTATTTAAGAAAAAACTTCACGATTTGCATATCTCAAAAGTTCATCAAAACACTTTTTAAACTTAAAATACTTCTCCTTCCTCTGAATCTTCGTCATTGTTGCCGCAGTTGATTGCCGATTACTAAAAACCAACAGCAAAGAAATTAATTGGCAAAATTTCGTCGACACTTGCTAAACAAAAACTCACCTTCCACGACGACGACTCCTCGATTATTTCCAACGTGTCCTGCCGTCTGCAACATATTTTGCAATCGTACATTAATAATAATCGAAGGTAAAACGTTTACCTTGGCGGAGGCGGTCGTGGAATTCGCACGATCGGTGACCTTTGAACGTAAAAAGAATTAAATTGCGAAACGATTTTGGCGTACGTTTTCTACCCGTTTGACGTATCATCGACCGAGGAAACGTCGGCGATCGTCGTTGGGCTTCTTACCACGGATTCTGGGCTTCTGAAATGGTGCAAGAGAGAAAAGGTATTTTCCAAAACTGGCTTCAGAGTTTTCCCAAAAATTACCTGGCTGTTGTTGGTATGGAAGCCCAATGGCCCTCGTCGTTGATGACATCGTCGTCGGAATACTTTCTAAAAGGAAATTTTGTATTAAAACTAGCTCATATGCACTAGCTCATTTTTCTTCAAATTTTGCACTTTTAGGGAAGGGGGGACCCTTCTCTACTTTTGCATTTTCGCACAAATTGCAATAAGCGCAATTTTGTACTCTTAAAGTGATAAATTGTGTAAAGAAACATTAAAGATCAATTAATTAGAGTTTAATTGTGAGTTTTACATTGAGATTCATTCAATTTTTGTGATTTTTTATTTCTTAAAATTTTGCGCTTTTAGGGAAGGGGGGACCCTTCTCTAGTTTTGCATATTTGCACAAATTGCAATAAGCGCAATTTTGTACTCTTAAAGTGATTAATTGTGTAAAGAAACATTAAAGATCGATTAATTAGAGTTTATATGTGAAATTTGCATTCAGATACATTAAATTTTTGTGATTTTTTATTTCTTAAAATTTTGCGCTTTTAGGGAAGGGGGGACCCTTCTCTAGTTTTGCATATTTGCACAAATTGCAATAAGCGCAATTTTGTACTCTTAAAGTGATAAATTGTGTAAAGAAACATTAAAGATCAATTAATTAGAGTTTAATTGTGAGTTTTACATTGAGATTCATTCAATTTTTGTGATTTTTTATTTCTTCAAATTTGCGCTTTTAGGGAAGGTGGGACCCTTCTCTAGTTTTGCATATTTGAACAAATTGCAATAAGTGCAATTTTGTACTCTTAAAGTGATTAATTGTGTAAAGAAACATTAAAGATCAATTAATTAGAGTTTAATTGTGAGTTTTACATTGAGATTCATTCAATTTTTGAGATTTTTTATTTCTTAAAATTTTGCGCTTTTAGGGAAGGGGGGACCCTTCTCTAGTTTTGCATATTTGCACAAATTGCAATAAGCGCAATTTTGTACTCTTAAAGTGATAAATTGTGTAAAGAAACATTAAAGATCAATTAATTAGAGTTTAATTGTGAGTTTTACATTGAGATTCATTCAATTTTTGTGATTTTTTATTTCTTCAAATTTTGCGCTTTTAGGGAAGGGGGGACCCTTCTCTAGTTTTGCATATTTGCACAAATTGCAATAAGCGCAATTTTGTACTCTTAAAGTGATTAATTGTGTAAAGAAACATTAAAGATCGATTAATTAGAGTTTATATGTGAAATTTGCATTCAGATACATTAAATTTTTGTGATTTTTTATTTCTTAAAATTTTGCGCTTTTAGGGAAGGGGGGACCCTTCTCTAGTTTTGCATATTTGCACAAATTGCAATAAGCGCAATTTTGTACTCTTAAAGTGATAAATTGTGTAAAGAAACATTAAAGATCAATTAATTAGAGTTTAATTGTGAGTTTTACATTGAGATTCATTCAATTTTTGTGATTTTTTATTTCTTCAAATTTGCGCTTTTAGGGAAGGTGGGACCCTTCTCTAGTTTTGCATATTTGAACAAATTGCAATAAGTGCAATTTTGTACTCTTAAAGTGATTAATTGTGTAAAGAAACATTAAAGATCAATTAATTAGAGTTTAATTGTGAGTTTTACATTGAGATTCATTCAATTTTTGAGATTCTTTCTTCTTCAAATTTTGCGCTTTTAGGGAAGGGGGGACCCTTCTCTAGTTTTGCATATTTGCTCAAATTGCAATAAGCGCAATTTTGTACTCTTAAAGTGATTAATTGTGTAAACAAACATTGAAGATCGATTAATTAGAGTTTATATGTGAAATTTGCATTCAGATACATTCAATTTTTGTGATTTTTTATTTCTTCAAATTTTGCGCTTTTAGGGAAGGGGGACCCTTCTCTAGTTTTGCATATTTGCACAAATTGCAATAAGCGCAATTTTGTACTCTTAAAGTGATAAATTGTGTAAAGAAACATTAAAGATCAATTAATTAGAGTTTAATTGTGAGTTTTACATTGAGATTCATTCAATTTTTGTGATTTTTTATTTCTTCAAATTTGCGCTTTTAGGGAAGGGGGGACCCTTCTCTAGTTTTGCATATTTGAACAAATTGCAATAAGTGCAATTTTGTACTCTTAAAGTGATTAATTGTGTAAAGAAACATTAAAGATCAATTAATTAGAGTTTAATTGTGAGTTTTACATTGAGATTCATTCAATTTTTGAGATTTTTTCTTCTTCAAATTTTGCGCTTTTAGGGAAGGGGGGACCCTTCTCTAGTTTTGCATATTTGCTCAAATTGCAATAAGCGCAATTTTGTACTCTTAAAGTGATTAATTGTGTAAACAAACATTGAAGATCGATTAATTAGAGTTTATATGTGAAATTTGCATTCAGATACATTCAATTTTTGTGATTTTTTATTTCTTCAAATTTTGCGCTTTTAGGGAAGGGGGGACCCTTCTCTAGTTTTGCATATTTGCACAAATTGCAATAAGCGCAATTTTGTACTCTTAAAATGATTAATTGTGTAAAGAAACATTAAAGATCAATTAATTAGAGTTTAATTGTGAGTTTTACATCGAGATTCATTCAATTTTTGAGATATTTTTTTTCCTTCAAATTTTTGCACTTTTAGGGAAGGAGGAAAATAAACATTAAACATTGACTTTGTGGTGAAAATGAGAAGAATTTTTTTTTACCTATGTGTAATCGATAGGAGATCGTCCTCGCGGATTTTTTGATAATATCTTCGAATGTTGCCGATGATTGGCGCGATGACGAGTAGAATCGTGAGCGTTAAGTAGAGAGAGACGGCTAGAAAGTTCTGCAAATTCCTTTAGAATGCGAAAAATCGAATCTCGAAAAATTCGCCCTCACCAAGTAATCGACGATTGTCCCGCAAAAGAAATCGCTTGCCTCGTCGAATCGATTGGACAGCGGCGCGCATTTCGGATTGTTCCGCATCAAATTGCGGCGAACGTAATTGAAATAATTCCGCAATTCGCTAACGATGTCCCCGACGTAGTCGTTACGAGTCTGCAACGTTTTCTTCGTTATTATTGTTCGCACGCGAATAATTGAATCGTAAACCTTATCCAAAATTGCGGTCTCGTCCCTAAACAAATCCATTTTGATCGCGTTAAATCGATTATAAACCTCGTCCAGCCCGTATTTGAATGGACCGTACGATATCTCCAAGCTGATTATTTCGTAAAACACTCGCTCGCGGTTCTTCGCCAGCGCTTCGTACTCGTTGTTCAACACTTTTCGCACTTTCGCGTAAACCTTATTCAGCGCGTTCGCGGCGTCGACGTCGTACAATTTACTCGCCACGCATTCGACTTGTGTCGCGAAAGCGACCAGATCGTGGCTCGTCATCGACACGAATTTGCCGTAAGATTCGCGATACTTCGCGAAATCGACGGCGCTCGCCGCGCGAACCGCTTCTAGATCGCGATAAACGTCGTCGGTGAGGACGCGATAGAGGATCGGCTCCAATCGCACGTTTCGCAATTTCCCATCGAAACCCTGCCAATTCTCGTGATTGAGCAAATTGTCGACGTCGAATTTGCCGCTCAACTTGAACGTCGTATAAACTGTTTGTCCATAACGGCACTTCCTAACGCAAAGTAATCGTTTAGTTTGATGATAAAATTTAGGAATTAGCGCTCTCCAACCTGATCACCTCCCGGACGCTGATGCTTTCGTCTCCCTCGAGGATGCTACGGAGGAGGCCGCCGTTCTTATAAAACAACCCGCCGTCGTCTAAGAGGTAAGTTAGCGCGTCGTGGCGTCGTTCTTGCAAAGTTGAACAGATCAACGAATTCCCATTCGCGCCGATTAATATCGTTAGCGAAGCCAGCGAGCAGACGACGAGCCCGGCGAGCCACGAGAGTAATAGGCCGATTAGCAGCGTGCGCGAATTCTTCGCGGTGCGACCGCAGCCGAAAGTCGCGCCGCACACGTAAATCGACCACGTTAGGAAGACGAGCGAGGCCGCAGCTGGAAATCGAACGGGAACAATTAGATTATTTCGCGAATTCCCGCTGGAGGTTTTCCTCCTCTTCGTCGGACTCACCGAACACGGCAAGGTAACGCCAGCGTTCCCAAGCGATCGTCGACGTCACGGCGAATTTAATTTCTTCGGCGGCGGATCGCGTTAAGCCGTTTAAAGATGTCGATAGCGTTTCCAATCGTCGCAACGATTTGTACAGTTTGCCGCGTTCGCGATTCAACGATTCGCGTATGTCTGCAAGAAATTCGCTAACGCGATATAACAAGACTTTTTGTTTGTTAAGAGCGTCCTCTCACCGATTCGCTGTCTATTGGTTTGTTCCGCAATTAGCTGCGGTATGCGATGGAAATTGCGGGTCATTTTGTCGGCGATTTTCGCGAAAACGTCGCCGCGCATTAATTCGCGGAGGCGTCGCAATTTTGCGTCTTCGTTCAACTAAAAGAAAAAGTTTGCGATTCGATGGAAGCAGCCGAAATGCTATAACAGCCAAATGTGGAACATCGCATTTTATCAATTATATTTTGCAAATTAAATTCCACATTTAGCAATTTCAAATATTTACATCGGTTACAGCGGCGTTGACGGAAATCGGCGCCGCGATCAAGCTGTCGCACAAAACTTGATCCCTCGCAAGGCATCGTCGCCGGAAGTCGACCATATTCGACCAGACCTCTCGCAAATTGTCGCTCAACGTCTTCCGCGAATTCTCCGACAGCTTGCGTGCCCCGTCGAAACTGTCGATCTTATCGGACACGTTTCGGGCGTCTGCAATTCAAATGGACAATTTCGCGCAAACGCGTTTCTCGTGGAAAATCATCTTACGTTCGCTCAACAATTTACACTTGGCCAATGTGTCGTTCAATTTGGAGACTTCGACGAAGTTACGCATCGCTTTGAGACCTAAATGCCGTTCGGAATCTGGCGAAAACATTATTTAAAAAAATCGCCAAAAAGCTATTCTTTTTCGTCAATTCAACCGTACTCTTAACCGCTAAACTTACTCTCCAAATAATCGCTGACCTTGTCCAACGTGCTCTCCAATTTGGTCGTCGTTAGGAAGTTGATTTGGGCGTAACTGTTCTCGATGAAGCGTTCGATATCGTCGAAGAATCCGTCCAAGTAATCGGGCGTTTCGTTAATCGATCGCGACAGCTTTTCGTTGGACATTAAAATCGGGAATAACGTCAACCTGGAGGGCCAAAGTTAAATTGCAAATTTTGATCCGCACGCAATTGGATACGTACAAAACCATCGCCAATAGCACGTGCAAGAACACGATGGAAGCTTTCCATTTGCACGCGTCCTTTTTCAGATCGAACGACGAATTCGACACGCTCTCTCTGAGCCGTTCCATATCGTTTCGCGAGCGACAATTTCTGACCAGAAAGCAACACGGTACGATTATGGATAAAAGCAGCCAGAGGATTATCCAGATCAACAGCAGACGTTCCAACTTAATAAACTGGAAAATCGTTATTGTGAATGTAATAAGCGATACCGCGTAGCTTTGATCGACGAAACCTTAATTACGAGATCGGGCCAGCTCTTGTAGCGTTCTTCAGCGTGGAACAGCATGTTGATGAATGCTGGATGGGGATAGCTAAATTAATAAGCGCAAGGTGGTAATCAATTTACAACGGGAATTATCTACCAACGGGGAATTCGTCGGGGAACAAGTACGAGGTCAACGTCGAAATGCCTTCGAGGACTTCCTCCAGAATCTGCCCGTTGCTCGTCATCAAGCCGATTGTCGCGTTTTCATCGGGACCGTCCAGATGTTGCCTGGAGTCGTTGTTGGTGGTTGAAATGTTATCGGACGCCGAATTTGAGGTGGAAAAGTGTCTTACATTGTCCGATCTACTGTAGGAAAATAAATGGTAATTCACTGACTTGTCGCAGCGATTATTTTACCTGGAACTGTTGCTTCCTTCGCCGCTATCAAACGCCGCATCTATTTTATTGCCACCAAGTTTTTCCACACTAATCAACAGGATTACGCACACGTAATTAATCGTCGTGATTGCCATCGAATAAAGCAGGCATTGGAGAATTTCGCAGAGCTTTTAAGTGGACTTTCAACGAAACGTTTACGTTTTCCTCGACTTTGGCGGTATTTGGGTCAAGGAATAGCATTAATCGCGACGCAAGCGTAACCGCGAACGAATGCAATTTGTTTCGCATACACGGGAAAACTGCTTGGAACAGTAACCTCGCACTTTTACGATTTCCCCCATTTTCCAAACGAAATCGCATTAAATTCGATTTCCTTTACGCGCGATCAATCGAGGTGAAAGTTGATGGACGCGGTTTCTCGCATATTTCGATTTATTTGATTGCTTTTTTCGCTTTCACTCTCTTTCAAATTTGAATGCTAATTCCATGAGGTTTTATCAAAATCAAATTAATTACGTAACGCGGAATTAATTTATTATTCCGCAATGAAATTGCCTCAAAAGAGAATAAACATTGTTATCGCCGCGAATTATTTTGCCTGTTCATTGCCACTTTTTTACCTCTTAAAATCCAATTGTTTCAGTATGGGACTTGTAATTAGACTCGTTCGCTCTCTCGTTTCTTTTTCGCAATCAGAAAAATTCCCTTTTGTTCGTGCGCAAATATTTGCACGCTTTTATAACTAACAAATTTGTAAACTCTATTGTTAAATTCTGGATATAAATATGCGCTAATTGTTCGCAACTGTAACAATCGCCAAGATGATTTCCGTGGACGTGCAAGATTGCAGGAAAATCGTTTCGACCATAAAGAACGGTCAATCGTTTGATGTCATCGATTTTCGCGTGGTTCGCGTATCGAATCAAGATCGTCTGGAGATCGAAGTAAAGTGCAAAAACGACGGCGCGCAAACGTTCAATTTTCTCATAAAGAATGCCGCCGCGGACGAAATCGCCGCGAAAGAGTGCCAATTCTATGGGACGTTCGTGAAATCCGACTTCGCACCGAAATGCTATCACGCGAACGATGCCGCATTGATTATGGAGAATTTGAGCGATCACGCGAAGCGGCGCGATCCGTTCGATAAGAGCCACGTGGAAATCGCGCTGCGAACGCTAGCGAAATTGCACGCGACCGGTTTCGCGCGGAGCGAAGGCGAATTCGCCAGAAAGTATGACGATATAAAAGATTTGCAACTCGTGCAATGCGCGAGGAGGAAGCTAAATCGCGTGCAGTTTAAAGAGAAGCTGTTGGACGATTTGCAGAAAATCGAGGACAATTGGAATCGCAACCGGTACAAGAAGGTGCTGTGCCACGGCGATCTACGGCCGACGAACATTTTCTTCGACTACGACGACGACGGCGCTTTGACGGATTGCAAACTCGCCAATTACGAGCGGATGAGGTGGGCTCCGCCGGCGCACGATGTCACTTACTTAATTTACCACGCGACCACCGAAGAAACGCGCCGAAGCAATTACCACGGTTTCCTCAACTATTATTACACCGAACTGGAAAAGGAGCTCTTACGGTAATCGTTATTAGACTTATTTTACTGGCAATAATAGTTCGCGATATCAATTTCAGGCGCTCCTTGAAGATCGCGCAAGAATTCCCGCACGACGAATACGACGAATCTTGCCGCCGTTTCGTAAAGATTGCGAAGTATTTGAAATTAGTCGTCAACGACGGCCACGCGAACGCGCAGACGTTGAGCGACGTGGAAGAACTGATAAATAGCGAGGCGATAACGCGCGAAGATTGCTACCAAATCATGGAGGGCATCGGCACGAAAGACTTCACGTTCGTCGCTCGGCCCATCGAGGACGTTTCCGGTTTCATCGGCGACACGCACAAATTGACGATAACCGCCGACAAGACTTACCATTGCTTCGTGAAGATCGTATCGTCGCGTCAAGTCGTGCAAGACTACGTGAAAGAGTCGGGCGTCATCGAGAAAGAGCTCGACTTCTACCGACGGCTCCTGCCGTCGTTGACGCACGTTTTCCCGGCTCTGGCCGATTGCATCGCGAAATGTTATGCGTGCAATCGCACGATGATGGCCTTCGACGATCTGATCGCCGACGGTTATCGCATCCTCGACAAGAGAGTCTCCCTCGATTACGAGCACGTCATGCGATTCCTCGACAGCCTAGCGAAGTTCCACGCCAGCGCGTGGGCGCTGGAGGAGAAGCGGTCGAGGAAGCTGAAACGGACGTACACTTTGACGGAGGAGTACCGCATGGCCGAAGCGTTTTATAGGGACGGCGACGAAACGGAGGATCTGTCGGTAGCGTGCAAGAACGGTTTCCTCGCCCTGATCGACTACTTCAAAGATCGATCGCGGCCGGATTTCGACGACGAGACGTTCCGTCGGCGCGGCCTAAAGTACCTGACGCTGAAGAACTACGTGCGACCGTCGCGGAAGTATCGCAACGTGTTGTGCCACGGCGATCTGTGGACGTCGAATTTGATGTTCAACGCGTCGAATTGCAAAATTATCGACCATCAGAGCTATCGTTACGCGCCGCCGGCCAACGATCTGATGGCGTCGCTATACTTGACGACCGACCGGAAGTTTCGCGATCGGCACCTGGACAAGCTGGTGGCCTTTTATTATGGGAAACTGGCGGAAAATCTACGGTCCGTCGCCGTCGATGTCGAGCGATTTTTGACGCCGGCGGAGTTCCGCGAGAGTTGCGAGTACGAGAGACGGTTCGCGATCGCGCAAGCCGTCTCGCATTCGCAACTGATGTACATGACGTCCGATCAAATGCGGGATCTGTTCGACGACGACGACGCTTGCAAGGAGGCGATGATCCAGAATCGCGGCGTCGTCGCGATTAAATTGTGCGAAACGGACGCTTTCTGTCGCGAAATATTGTTGGAGCGTATGATCGAATTTAAAGAGTTTTGTGCGAATGATTACGATGTAATATTTTAGAGAAAAGCGTATGTTAGCTGCTCAATTTGTTTATAAAGCAATGTTAGTATCGAGAAAAATTGTTTCTATTATTGTTAAGAACTTAATAAGAAAGTTTTATTAAAATAAACATTTTCGAAATATACGGTCAATTTTGAATTACGAGCGCGCCAAATGCGCGCAGATTCAAATAACATGTTGCTCACTTCACGTCGAGCTATTTGAATTGTTTTACACATGACGGTTACGTAGAGAACTTGCCGCGAACTGTTGTAAAATAATTAAAGGTAATGTTAGAATAAAGTGCTGAAACAGCTACTAGAAGATGTACGTAAGGTGTACATAACAATTTCAAGAGGATTAACACGAAATTAACTGGTTAAAAATGGTAAAGACAGAAGATACAAAGGTGTACTTTATAAGGGAACATGAAGAAGACTTAGAGGAAGAATCAAAAGCAATGCTGGACGCTTATGAGGTAAGTAATTGTGCAATTATGACGGCATGCACTCATTTTATCAATTTTAGATGTGCAGACAAAGTAACATGAAAACATGTTGGATGTCAAGAAGTGAATGTAAAGCACAAGATTTTAACAAGGCCAGTGTTGTTGTCTTCTATAGATTTGAAGGAGAGCTGTTTAATCATTTGAAAGGAAACAGTCTGATGTGGGTGTTTCTCATAACTCAAATCTAGAATATTAATTAGAAACATTTGCAGAACAATTGTGGGGCCATGGTGTTTGATTGTGTGTTTAACAGAGGCAGTGATGTTGCCAATTATGTCTTGGCCAATTTATAATATAGCCATGAATGGTATTGCAGTGACATGTTCGGGTCTTACAAAGGAAAAAAAGGAGAGCATTAAGTCTTTGGTGCATCTAATGGCTGGTTCATATTCAGATGCCCTACTGGACACTACAACACATTTAATCACTACTTCTGTTATGAGCGAGAAGTATAAGGTTTATATGAGTTTGATTATAAGCGAGTGTTTTTTTCTAATTGCAATTTTTCATGTTGTAGGCAGGAATTGCGATCAATATAAAAGTAATGCAACCACAATGGGTCGATGCCGTTTGGGCAGATAGTCAAAGTTGTAATGTTAAAGCAACTTCAGACAAATATGATATATATAAAGTTAAAGTGTTTGAAAACTTAATTATGTCACTGACAGGCTTCACTGATAAGAATGAAAAGGGTGATCTTGTTAAGATGATAGAAGACAATGGTGGTCATCATACACCTGGATTAACATTATCGAAAACTGATGTGCTCATTTGCCAGAAGTAGGTATTGCCATTAATTCTTTGCAAGAGCAAATGAGTCTTTGCAAACCATCCTGTAAATTTTGTTTTAGAGGAACTACCAGTGAAAAGTATAAAGCGGCAATGAAGAGTGGTAAAGTGAAATGCGTCAATAGACACTGGATCTACGAGAGCGTATCGAAGGGTTACGCTTTGCCGACAAGCGATTTTCCGGTGCAAAGAAGCACGTCGACACCGAATAAAGAAATGCAACTCGTCAATTTCTCGACGATGAGTGCCATCATGGCATCCACGACACGCGAACTCGAGAACACGTACAACGATACGGTTAACGTCACCAACATACCGGAATTGAATGCATCGTCGAAAAATAGGAAGCGTAAGAGTAAGCGATGCCGATCATGTCCGTTAACAAAAGCGTGTCTTTTAACTCGTCAGTCTGTGTTTTAGGCGACGAAGGCGAAGAAAGTGGCGACACATTGACCGATTTTGATGTCAAGAGGGCGAAGCTCGCAGGTACATTCTTAGATGGTTGCAACGTAAGCGATAAAGCGTTTCGATTACGGATAAAGAAAGTATAAATCGCAAATTTTCCAGATATGCTTACTCGGTTTCGGCGGCGAGGAGAAAGGAAAACTGTCGAAAATCTTAGATTTTAGCGGAGCAACGCGATACGAAGACATAAACGACAGATTAACGCACTGTATAGTCGGCGACGTCAATTGCCAGGAAGTTAAATCGATTCTGAGGAAGGACTTATTAAAATGTCCGGTCGTCAACATCAATTGGCTGACGAAATCGATCAGGCAGAAACAGGCCGTTTCTGAAACGGATTATCTAATTAAAACTGTGGATCCGACGACGACGACGAATGCACAGAGCTCGCCGTTGAGTCAAAAGGGACTGACGCTATTGAAGAACGACTCGCAATTCGTTCCGAAGAAGCGATTGAACTTTGACAATTTCAACGAAGTGTCCGACAACAGCATTCTCAATGAGTATCTCAGCGTGAATTGTAACAAATGTACGTGTCAATTTTTCAAAACGAAGCGTTTTGCGCTGCTTAATTATATAATTCAAATCGATTTCAGCCAACCTGCCGTCAACTTCAAGAGGAGACGATATCAATAAGAGTAGACCATCGAATGGTAAAAGTTTAGCATCCACAATGGCGGAATATGCTGAAGATACCGATGACATTTCAGTAAAACTCAGTATATTCGATGGGTTAGTGTTTAGAATTCACAATTACGAACCGGATGAAGCATATGTAATTGAAACGAAAATTCAGCAAATGTCGGGTCAAGTGCGCACGAAACGAATAAAAGCAAATTACATTGTTTTGCCCGAATTTCTGAAAGAGCCTTATAACACGTCAGTGACAACTGTGAACTCTTTGTGGATAAATCATTGTCATGAATCAGAGACTTTAGTCGATCTCGAATATTATCATAAACCACTTTTGGTTAAACAAACAAAGCCACTGGACGGTTGTGTCGTGACCATCTCAACATACGTCGACTACGAGCGAACGTTTCTCGAACGTTTGTTGGTGGAATTGGGTGCAATTTTGCAGAACGAATTGTCGCGTAAAATTCTGCCCGAATTAGATATTTTAGTCAGTACGCATTTGGTTGCTCCGAACACGGATAGCAGGAAATATCAGTTTGCAGCCAGATGGCAACTTCCGATTATTACAAAAGATTGGTTGCTGGAATGTGCACGCGTCGGCAAAATGGTAGACATGGATCCGTATTTTGTCGAGGAGAAATCGTCGGACATCGGTAAAGAAGCGTCTTCTGCACCATCGGAAAAGGAATCGATTGAGAACGCGGTGACGCCTCAACGGCACGAACCACAATCGCCGCATGATGCGCAAGAGGAAACTCCATCCACGTCGACTGCTCAAAGTAAATCGTTTGCCTTTCGCTCGAGTAATTACCTAAAGCAATCTACTCCGTAGAAATTAGTAGCACGCCGAGATGCGTCAACAAAATAGTGGACAAATCGATTTCAACGCCTGTACAAAAGTTAATAGAGGAATTCAAAGAGAACGATCTGAAAACGCCAGAGACCGTTGTAACGCCTAAACCAGTCGGTTATTTATCGACACCGGAAACGCCGTTAGGCGCATTCCTAGACCCGAATCCATCGCCGCATTTACGGAAGGCAATGAAAGCCATGCTCAATAAGTTTCCCGAAATAAAAGCACCGCCGTCGCGGCGTCTCAGCACGGTATCTTACGTAACAGTGTTAGATTAATGGCTTTTGCTAAAACTATTTCATTTTTGCAGCCCTTATCGGAAGTGAAACGGAAATGTTGGGATCGACTGTTGGCGAACAAGCCTAAAACGTTAAATTTCGATAGCGACAACGAAAACAAGCCGCCGCAATCTGACTGTGCCAGTAAAATAAGCGATGTAGAGGTAGAACGGGAACCGATTAATCGAGATATACGGCCGACTGATAAATTGGTAACATTTTAAGGTTTTCTGCGCAAATCCATTTCTACGTTCCGTATTACTTCTCTTGTAGGAACAACTGAATACGCAAGATTTGTTGTTCGAACAGAAATTGGTACAATTAGAGAATAAGTTGTCTACGTCGAGTGCCAAGAAGAAAACTTTAGTAAAGAGCCGTGTCTCGGCTGCGATCGCGACGGTCGACGCGGCGCAGGCAACGGCGGCGCCCGTTCCAAATGACGATCATCATATGTTGAAATCCCAGGCATTGACCGTCGGATGGGACTTTGCCAATTCCGACGATATCGCCAATCGTCCTCTACCGCCTAAATTGAACGTGCGCACGTTCATGTTGTCCGGTATATCTAACGAGGAGCAGAAGAGGACGCTCGTGAAGCAAATCGAATCGCTGGGCGGCAAAATGACCACATCGATGACGTACGATCCGAACGCAACGCATTTGGTGTGTCTGCAAGCGGCCAGAAACGAGAAGACTTTCTGCTGCATGGCAGCCGGCAAATTGATACTACACGCCAAATATATAGAAGATAGCGCCAAGAACAAAGGATTCGTCGACGTTAGCGATTCGAGTTTCTTTTTTCTGGACCTCATTAATTTTCGCGAATGTTTCAGGAGGAATTGTACGAATTTGGAAATCCAAAATTCATCATACCGACGAATAATGCGGACGCTATGTTGCTGGCGCGACACAGAGCCATCCACTATTGGCGCAAGGAGATCTCGTCCCGCGGTTACGGAGCGTTTCACGATATAAGGGCGATCGTCGTCGCCGGTAATCGTAATAGTATCGAGAGCGTGATAAAAGCTGGCGGCGGCACCGTCCTGGATATGACGCCGCCATTCTACGAGAGCGTCGCGGCGACGCATTGCTTCGTCGAAACGAAACTGATCAAGAACATAAACGAGTACGTGCCGTTGGCCAAACAAGGGATCTACTGTTTAAACATACTGTACATCAGCGAATTTCTCCATCTCACGAAGAAAAGTGTCAAGGATAGCGTGCTGTCGTCGTTACAAAAATACTATAGCGATGTTTGATGCGAGAATACTTAGTTTTTAATACACTTAAGAATTCTAGGACTTATTTAAAATAAAAAGCAGTTTGTTAATTTGCGTATAAACATTTGTATTGATTTGTAAAACCTTTTGAATTGTTTATTACATCAACGAAGCGATTTCGATGCGCTGTTAATCAATACAATTGAAATGTTTTAGGAGATAATGCGTTATCTAATAGGTCTCGACAAGGTTACAATATAGATTAATCACGACGCGAACTTAATAACGTCAACATCGAGATGGGCAAAAGAATAGCGGTGATCGGTGGCGGCGTGATCGGTTTAACGACCGCTATCCAAGTGCAAAAGGAAATTGCCGGTGCGAACGTGACGATTTTCACCGAAACCCTAAGTCCGAATACGACGGCCGACGTTTCAGCTGGATATTGGTCGCCTTATTTGTTGCAAAACACGCCGCCGGCGAACGTGGCGTAAGTACGAAGCGGATTTGTTGTGGATTTTTTCTTAAGCGAGCGCATTTAACTCAGGAAGTGGTCGAAATGTACGCTAAACTACGCGTTAGATTTGTGGAAGAATGGCAAATCGGACGAATACGGTATCTCGTTGATACCATCGATTAATCTCACTGTCGAAACCGATGCGAAATTACCGGAATGGGGCCATATTGCATTAGGATTTCATCGTTTGAACGATCGGCAATTAAAACTGTTGGGCGAGCGACATAAAAAGCTCTACAAGTGAGTTACGAAATGAAAAGTGCAAAGTACGTTTTAATTGAATCGTTATTTTTTCCCTCTTTTAGGTCCGGTTTCCGTTTCGTCTCGGTCATCATCGAACCAATCAAGCTTTTGCCGAAGCTCGTGGACGAGTTTTTAGCCAACGGTGGCAAAATAATAATGAAAAAGATCGAAAGCTTCGACGAACTAACAAACGATTACGACGTGATCGCGAATTGTTGCGGACTATCGGCACGGAATTTGTGCGACGACGTGCGCGTCGCACCGATCAGAGGACAAATTGCTCGCGTAATTAAATTCGAGTTGTAATTTTATCGTTATTTTAGTTGTGCGAATTTTTTTAGGTACGGGCTCCGTGGCAATTTCACGTTCTTAATGTGGACGATAACTACATAATTCCAAAGTAAGGACGTTTCTGTTACGCCATCGATTTCTATCGAAACTTTTCTCGTTTTTTAGTTCCGAGTGCGTCATATTGGGCGGTACGCATCAAAACGATTACGATTTAGCAATAAGGGATAACGATAAAGTTTCGATACTGAACGGTTGCCAAAATATCGTTGCTGCTCTAAAAGTAATGATAACGACCGTAAAGAAATACACGTTTACATGTGTTATTTTCCCGTATTTTAGAACGTCGACATTTTGAAACACCAGGTCGGTTTAAGGCCCGGCAGAGACGTCGTCAGAGTCGAATTGGAAACGAGAGGTGTTAATGGTAAAACGACGAAGATCGTTCACAATTACGGTCACGGCGGTAGCGGCGTCACCTTATGCATGGGTTGCGCGAAAGATGCTTGCGATTTAGTGCGAAGCGCGTTAACTTTACCGAGCAAACTATAAGAATGGAGAAATCGTTGAAAATCGAAATTGATTCATTATCGTCTCCATCTCGCAGTCTTTATTTGCGATGTAATTAATACAACTGGATGAAGATGTTCATAATCTAATAATTCCTCGTTGGTTTTGAACAATGTTAAAAGAATCTTAATCGATTATATTTTTAAGGTTTCAAATATACGAAATCAATGAATTGAAGGATTTTTATTAATTACGCGTGTATGGAAATTGTTTAGAAATGATATGTGCGATTACCACAGCTACAGACAAGTAATTTTTAAATGCCTTAGAAGAATAACTATAGTACCCATACGATTTCGATGGAATTCTTATGCAACATACTTGCCATTCGTGAATTCGCATCATCTAAAACAAATTGGAAACTCCTCCAATTATTTCCAATGTTAACGACCTTCCTGCATCCACACGCAACGCCCCTAAAGTTTTAGTTTCAAAATCATTTCAGTTTTCGCAAGCGTTTATTTAGCACATCAGGTCAAAAAGGTCGCAAAAATGGGCAGCCACGAAGTCGAATTGTACGTTTACGACTTAAGCTACGGCATCGCGAAATATCTGTCGCCTTTTATTGGTAATTGTCGACAAGGAAGAAAATATATACGCATTTTCTTACTTTAACTTCTTTCGATTTCGCAATCCATTTCAGTTGGAAAACAAGTTGAAGGCGTCTGGCACACTTCAATTGTGGTCTATGGTCATGAATACTCTTATGGTAAGGACGGAATCTCCATCGTTGAAGAACCAGTAAGCGTTTTTTACTTTCATTTAATTAAGTTGCGAAAGAAGGGCCGGACACGTCGATGCCCTTCGTTTATGTGACGTACGTAAATTTCGATTCAAAATTAGTTCGATTAAATTCTTTCGAATCGACGCGATTCACGTAAAAGATTTATTATTTGAACGTCGAAACGTCGGGCGTTTATTTACATTGTACAAGTAATGTTAAAATCTGTTTCTGAGAACCGTTTATTAATAACATTCTAGTCGCGTCGCGCAACTTTAGTCTGACATAAATTTACGTTTACAATTGATTTTGTCGCAATAATATATAATACAACAATAATTAATATGAAAGGTGATAAACGTAAAATAATAAGAGTCTTAAAAAACTAAAAAAAATGGCTTACAGACGTCTCGGGGTTAGTTGGAAACCCCAGAAAATTATTCAGTTTCCTCTTATTCTAGCCTTCTACTTAAGCCTGTATTATAGTCGAAATGTAGCTTTTAATTTTTATTTTCGATGCGAAAATATCTCTTAAATAGTTATCATAAATTTGATTTGTTTGAATTAAATCTCATTGGAAAAACCGACGGGAAGTTTAAAAACGTGACGGGTCTGTATGTAAATATATGCAGAAATAATGAACCAAATGTACACGTCATCGTGGCTTATTTAATTGAATTAAAACACATAAAAGTATGGAATAAAATCAATTTGCCGAATTAATTTCGGGCTGTATAAAAATAAGCGTTTATCACTATCACAATTTATCGTTTTGGTCAAATAATAACCCGCTTTCTGTTTAAATTATCTTTTTTTAACATTAATCGGTCGTCCGAAATGTCTAGTTGATACGCTAAATAAACACTTTTGAAACAACGTATTTCTTTGATAATTTGATAAACTAATTTTCAATTAGAATTATTTTCACCGAAATTGCGACGATTTTACTTAACTTTTTAAACATAAACGGCATCTGTTATTTTAGGAACAGCCTCATGATAAAATCCACTTGGGATACACCGGCATTCCGAAGTTTGCAGCCGATCGCTACGTCGCGCAGCTTGAGAAAATGTCTTTCACGTAAGACGACAATTTGAATTTCGCGAATTATCTGACAATCAATTTGCATTTTATCTTCATCGATTAATTAGGGTCGAACACTACGATCTATTCACGAATAATTGTCATCACTTCGCTAACGCCATGTGCAATTTCTTGTGCGACGAAGATATTCCGGAGGAATACACCAAGTTGCCGGAGAAGGTTTTTGGGAGGAATGTAAAGGCCGGAATAAGAAGAGCTGTCGTGCGAGGTGGCTTGTTCGTGTAAGACTCGTGCGTACAAAGATAAAGCGAAACACTTAATCATAATTGTTTGATTAGATCTGGTTCCTTGGCTTCTTCAAGTGTCGCTGGACCACAAGTCCTTCTTCCGTTGTTTGGTTCACTTGCTAGTTCTGGTGCGCGCAGCAGCAGCGGCCAGCGGGCCATTAACAGTAGCCAAAGAAATTAGTGATTCACTTGAAAGCTTCATTATTTTCTATCTTTGCATTTATATCCTCTTCGATTAACATCTCTACATGCATGTGTTCATGTAACACTTTATAAACTGATTCAAAATTAGTAATGTGAAAATTACATTATAAATAAATAAAGTGTCTACTTTTGAATTTGTTTATTTTACAAAATAAAAACTATAACAAAAAAAAAACGGGCGAAGCCATCGATCGCTTTTCGCTCGAATGAAAATAACGTGCCGTTCAGAACATTCCGTCGTTGATGCCGATCGGCACTAAAATCGCCAAGAACGATATGAAATTCCTGATGACCAATTTCCAATCGGACGGCACCGCGTAAGGTAACAGTATTTCGGTTAGTTTGTTCGCTTCGTGCGACGCGCAAACGAATATGAACGAGGTGACGATCAGATTTAACAGCGGATAACCGGGGACCAATACCAAGACGCCGTGCGTGTCCGCCGCCAACCAAATATGATATTGGCCGATGAACAGTTCCAACGAGATCGAACCGAACCAAGCGAAGAATGTGGAATAGCGCGTCCTCAAGAAACCGGACGTGTTCCGTAACACGATGTAACTGACGATCGGCAATACGACGATGTAGGAGTGAATCTCGTCGCATTCGAGCTCGTTCCTGCACAGGAACGTTAACGTAACGTAACAACCGATGCCGACCAACGATAGGAACGTCGTCGTCAGCGCGATGCCGCGCGTGAACAAGTTGCCGTGATTGTTATCGTCGAAGACGTTGAACTTTTGCGCCATCGACAGCACGAAACCGAATATCATGCCGGACATCGTCGAATAACGATCCAATTTCCATCTCGACCACCACTCGTGGATGTCGTCGTCCGTTGTCACGAACAACGCTTTCCACGGCCGCGTCACGAACACTTTCTCGAAGAACACCTCGGACAAGAACAGTATCGTTATAACGCTAAACAAACCGACGAACTTGATAATCAAGTACAGGTATTGCACGCGGTTGTTGTCGGACGTTTGAGCGGTAACTTGCGGAGGTAACGCTAACACGGCAAATATCATCACGTACCAGAAGGACATTAACGGCACGAAGTAGTAAAACTGATACGGACGGTTCATGCATAAGCACAAGGTGACCGTCATGAAGTTCAAACGGAAGAGCGTGCGAAAGAAAGCGACGATACCGGTGTCGCCGCGTTGCCACGCGTGGCAAAACTGCTCGTAGCCGAGTAAGAACAAGAACATCGACATCAAGACTTTAATGTGCATGTTAATCGGTAATATTTGACTAGCACCGGTCACGTAATAAACGAGTATTACCAACTGCATCCATCCTTTCAGCTCGTCGATCTGATCGCGGTGCATCACCTTCGTGAATCGACTGTATTCGGTGAAGAAGAGGCCCAACACGAACACGTACGCGATCGGTAACCAAAAACTGAATTCCGAATAGTATTTGTTCTCCTTCATGAAATAATTGGTCCGATCGCAGACGAAGAAATACGCCATAATGAAGGTCATCTTCGTTAAAGTTTTGAACAACGTGAACATATCGTTTAATTGATATTGCTGCGTGATCGATGCATCCTCGACGTCCATTAGTAGCGCGTACTCGGGGCACGGTTGCACACCTCTACATCTGGAATACCAGCGATGGCACGTTATGAATGTTGTTATGAGGACGCTGCAAGGAATGCAGAAATATTTGCATCTTTTAGCACACAAAGCGTCAACTTTCGTAAATAACGTTTACCATGTGACTAAAATGCCGGCGGTGACTTTTTGCAACATCGTATAGCTTTCTGTCGAGCTGCAACAGGTGCCATCGTTAAAGTTCATGTGATCGTTACAATACATGTTAAGTAATATTTGTAGATTGTGTTGTAACGATTTTGGCGCTAAGAGGATCCCATCCGGGCTTTCAGAAATCATGCCTTCCGCTACCAGTCTAGCGCTTTCCCAAATGTATGCCTTGGAATATGATAGAATCTGTACAACATGAAAGCGTTAGCTGTTGCAATTATTTTCAAAGCATCGTAAGGCAGATACTATTAATTACAATTAAATAAAACGTACGTTCCAAGTTTCCTTATTTAATGCATTGATTCTTTCATTAGTAATCAATTTCCATTCCATAGGCAATTTGAATTCGTTAACTGGTTCTTGTAACATCCACAGAATGGTTGTTTTGGAATTTTGCAATTGATCAATGGGACTCACTAATCTTGTAAGATTTTTGCCATATTCTTGTAGAGAGAATTTGGTTGCATTGGTCCTCTTGATTGTATCTAAACCACAACCAGCTACAATCACAGATGGACGCATCTTTGCTGATTTAAATTGCCTAAAAGGGGGAATTGTATTTGTTAATTAAACAGATTGAATGTGCTAATCATCAAAGTATTGCTTGAAAACTAAGTTTCTAATTTCAATTGAATTAGCAACAATTTTCAGTCCCTATTGTTCTACAAATTAATTAGTTCTGTATTGATTTAATGAATTAAAAATAATGCTAAAACCTGAAATTCTCAATCATATTTGCAGATACTTCATTGCTCCAAATAAATTCAACCTTGATCTTCAGCTTGTTATTTACATGCATCAGGTTTTGCTCAGTTATATCTGGGACTTTGGTGACATAATCATCCTGTTGCAGGTGTTCAATGAAGGCAATATACAGTTGCCTTATCCTTATGTCACCAATAAATAGAAAGTACGTGTCTGTTCCATAAAATGCAAGATATCTCAAGCAATGTCTGGTATCACTAAAATGAATTAAAAGTTAGCAAAACGTAATTGTTTGCAGGCAGACAGTAAAGACTTACATTTTGGTATAATGATGTAACATACACCCATAAGGTTGCCACTCTTGGTCTCCCTTGTACCTGCCATTTGACAGTAACCATTTACAAGAATTACTACCTAATTAACGATATATAGTTAGTGGAGAATATTTCTTAAACGCAAATCATTACCATATCGAAGATGTAATAAACCGTGATAAGTGGCGAAACTTATTATCAATAGCAAAGCAAACTTTTTTGCATTTGTTACATTAATTTGTTCTATAAGTCTTTCAGCACCACCGCTCGCCTTTCCATTAACCATAATAGTAAAGCGTTGAAAAGCATTTAAGTTGAAATTTCTATAGAAACCTAGCAATTAAGAGTAATGTAGTTTAAATAAGCAATTAATCGATTTCAAAATCGAATTGGTAAACTATACAGAGGTTAACCTCAAACGAATTTTGAATATGAGTAATGAATGCTGCAACTCACATTACCTTACCGTAATTGGAATGATTGCATTTCAATCTAGTAGATGATCATAATGCTTATTCTGCTTTTGCTCCCCTTTATTTCGGGCACTTACACCATATTTAAAAAATTAAAGGAACCTGTAATTTCAAGCTCCATATCACTTTGTTAAGTCACATATTTCACTCCCATCTATCTATCTATCTAATTGCCAATGGCAACTAATTAAATAATTCACTGGATTATTGCTAATTAGTAGTCAAGAATCTCATCCAAGAATGGAAACAACCAAAACGGGTACGTATCAATTAAATAAAACAATTCCGCAAAGACAAATCCGCATCCGTTTTTACGTGCATTGCAAACAAAAAATATTTCATTCGAGTCTAATAAAAAAACAATATGTTGCGCTAAATTTATGCATTAAAGTTTTAATTCTCAATGTTGTTTACCTTCGTAGATGACGTGCAGGGTCGCGGTGCTAAGGAATCTCGAAAAAGAAAGACACACGGTAAGAAACGTTGATATAAACAAAAAAGTGCAATAATGCGCATAATTTGTTATGAACGTTGTTCAGGTAAATATCATTCGTCATCATCGAGTTCTGCGTCGACGAGTAGTCATGCCATATCGAAACATTCCGACGTACGGCAAGGAAGCGGTAAACAGATCAAAGCGGAACCGCCATCGAAAAAATCTCGCCCCGTTCACGACGATCCTCGCCCGGGTCCTTCGTCCGCTACGTCATTAACACCCGTCGGTGGCGCGCAGAGCAAAGACGTTGTTCCGTTGCGAGAACGCACGTTGGGCACGAAAGGACGACGTTTACGCATTTGGACGAACTATTTGGAATTGCTATTGGGGAATCTGAAGCGGGCCGTCCATTACGACGTCGCGATCGAGCCCGATCAGCCGCGGCGCTTATTTCACGCGGCAATGAACGAATTCCGCATCAAGTATCATCGCGACATTCTGACCGCTTACGACGGCAACAAGAGTTTGTATAGCGCGCGGCTATTGACGGAGGATACGGCGACGCCGTTGGACGGACGCGTGACAATCGACGACGATGGGAAGGACGTCAAGTTCGCCGTGAATATCAAGTTCGCCAGTTACGTCGACCTCGACGCGTTGCGGTCGTACGTCGCGCGGAGCGGCACGAAGTTGCCGCCGATGAACGCGATCCAGTGTATCGACGTCGTTTTGCGTCAGGCGCACGCGACGCGGTTCGTCCGCGTCGGACGTTCGTTCTACTTTCCGCCGACGCGCCGTGAGCCGGACGTCGATCTTGGCGACGGTCTGCAAATGTACAACGGTTTCTATCAGTCGGCGGTGTTAGGCTGGAGGCCGTTAATCAACGTCGACGTTTCGCATAAGGGGTTCACGCGCACGATGCCCGTGTTGGATCTGGTACGACAGATTTACGGCGGCACCGAAGGCAATCGAATTCGCGACGCAACGCGACTGGAGAATGCGTTAAAAGGCTTCAAGATCGCGTACGAGATACCGCGGTGTCCGGGAACGAAACGCAAATATCGCGTGAACGGCGTCGAACGGCGATCGGCCGCCGAATACGGTTTCAATCTGGACGACGGCACGCGCACGACGATTGCGGAATATTATCGACGCACGAAACGGTACGAACTGCGTTTTCCGCAATTGCCGTGTCTGTTATGGGTCGGCGCGAGAAAGCGCGATAAGAAGACGTTGCTGCCGATTGAATTGTGCACGCTGCTCGAGAGACAACCGGCCGCGTTTAAAATGACCGAGAATCAAACGCGAAACATGATCAAGCACAGTGCGACGAACACGTTCGTCAGGCGCAATAAAATCATGGCAGCCATCGAAGCGGCCGATTTGAATAATTCGCCGTACGCGCGTGAATTCGGCCTCGAGGTTTCGAAGGAGTTCGTGCAAGTCGACGCTAGGGTTTTGCAATCGCCCACGCTGAAGTATCAACAATCGTTGGTCGTGCCGAAGAGGGGTTGCTGGCAAGCGGGCAATTTCCTCGTTGGCGTCGCCATACGCAAGTGGACGATATTGAATTTGGACCGTAGGACGAATTATTCCGCTCTAAGCGGCTTAAAGAAGATGGTACGTATAATAAATAAGTTCGGTAAACACCATTCGGTTTTGCAACGCGATCAAATCAAATTAAATTGTTGCAAACGTTTCTCTTGCAGTTCATGCAGACGGCATCGCGATTGAAAGTGGCGTGCGATAACCCAATAGAACCGTTCGAGAACGGATCGCAATATCGCGGAACACGTGAATTGATCGATTACTTTAAGAAGCGCATAGACCACGATCTCGTCGTCGTCGTTATACCCGATTTCGGACCTCATTACGCGCAAGTGAAAAAGGTCGCCGAATTGAACGTGGGCGTTTTGACGCAATGTCTCTGCGCGAAGACGTTGTCGAGGCGACTGAATCCGTCGACGATCGCGAATATATTCCTCAAAGTTAACGCGAAACTGAACGGTACCAATCACGTGCTCAACGTGAAGCCAAAATCGTTGGATGCCGATTGCATGTTGCTCGGTGCGGACGTAACGCATCCGTCGCCCGGTGCAACGGAGCCGAGCGTCGCTGCCGTCATTGCCTCGCACGACGCGGACGCGTTCAAGTACAACTTGTGCTGGCGATTGCAGCCGCCGCGGCAAGAAATCATTTCGGACATGCGTGCGATTGTGGCGGAGCAATTGGATTATTTCGAAAAGTGTACCGCACGTAAACCGCGTCACATAATCTATATTCGCGACGGCGTCGCCGACAGTCAATTCGAACATGTGCTCGCTACGGAATTGCAAGCCATCCGCGAAGCGTGTACCGCCAAAACCGACGGATCGTCGAAGTATCGGCCGGCGATTACGTTCATTGTCGTGCAGAAAAGGCATCACACGCGGTTCTTTCCTCGACGCGAGGACTGCGACGGCGATAGGAATTTTAACGCGCCCGTCGGCACGTGCGTGGACACGACGATCACCAGCCGTACGGCGCAAGATTTTTACTTGCTCTCGCACGCCAGCTTACAGGGGGTGGCCAGACCGACCAAGTACCGCGTCCTTTGCGACGATAAGAATATGCACGAGGACGAACTGGAGGAGTTGATGTACTTTCTCTGTCACATGTTCACCAGGTGCACGCGATCGGTCAGTTATCCGGCTCCAACGTATTACGCTCATTTGGCAGCGGCGCGTGCCAAAGTTTACTGTGCAGCCGAACCAATCGACTTGGAACGGTTGGACGAAGCGCAAAACAATTTGACGGTCAAGAATAAAGTTCTCAAAGATTTTCCAATGTTCTTTGTGTAATTGTAATACAATAAAAAAAAAATCACAATAAGTTGTGATTTAGTGATATGCCAAAAATTCGCGTGGACATCTTCTTTGATAATTCCATCACTTTTTCACTTTCACATATTCATTCACATCATTTCCAGCTGAAACAAAGAACATGAATTAATTATAGTTGAATAAAACTTAGAAGTTTACAAATAATTACCACCAAATATACAGATGCTTTGCTGTTAATTTCCTCAATTATTTTCACTTAAACTCACTTCAACTGATGCACAACACAACAACACAAAAATGTTGATTTATTGACGAATAAATGACTATTGAAGAAATTTACTTACCACAAATAATTAAATATGTCGCTGAAAAGAAGGGATTAACGCAACCGCCTCCGCCAAAGTGGAAGCGATAGTTAAAGACAACGCGGTGAAGAGACGCGACGAGTTAAAAACGATAGCAAGCGTAGAAGGACGTTGAAGAATTTTAAAAATCCTACCTTAAGCCGCTGCCCGCACGTTCATGGGACCTACCTGAAAATTGAAAACATTATGAGTTTTATTGAATTAAATGCAACTGTTAAGATAGTTTACCTCTTTAATAAAAGCCTTTCTCCCAAATGACCATCCTGCCATCATCTACGGCTTCCACCAACAGCTTCTTTCTTCATCACTTTTTCACTTAATCACTTACATTAACTCACAACACTTCCAGCTGAAACAAAGAACATGCATTAATTATTGTTGAATAAAAGTTAATAAATTACAAACAATTACCACCACATACACAGATGCTTTGCTGTTAATTTCCTCAACGAATGCCACTGAAACTCACTTAAACTGATTCACAGCACTTCGAGCTGAAACAAAGAAAAAATATTGGTTTAGTGACGAACAAATAACTGCTGAACAAGTTTAGTTACCACAAATGATCATTATGCTTTGCTGCATGTCACTAGCGTTCAGGAAACCAACGCGTCTTCTACTCCATTGCAGGTGAACCTTAAAAGTAAATGAATTCTAATTAGTGAGGTGTTTGCAAGTAATTGCGAAGCGCAACTCACCATCTATTATGGATATCATCATTATATAGGATGCGTTTTCTTCTATGGAAGCAATTCATATGTCGCTGAAAGAAAGGGATTAATGGAACCGCCTCCACCAAAGTGGAAACGACAGCAAGCGTAGAAGGACGCTGAAGAATTTTAAAAATCCTACCTTAAGCCGCTGCCCGCACGTTCATGGGACCTACCTGAAAATTGAAAACATTATTAGTTTCATTAAATTAAATGCAATTGTTATGATAGTTTACCTATTTAATTAAAGCCTTTCTCCTGATGAACATCCTGCCGCCGTCAACAACTTCTTTGTCCATCACTTTCTCACTTACACTAATTCACATCACTTCCAGCTGAAACAAAGAACATGCATTAATTATTGTTGAATAAAAGTTAATAAATTACAAAAAATTACCACCAAATATACAGGTGCTTTGCTGTTAATCTTGTTTTAAATTGAATAAGTGTTAAAGAAACAATAAAGGGCTTAGATTTACTTTCAATAATTGCCCTTTTCTTCTGGTATCTCTCAAGCCAAGAGCAGTGGCTGATAGCGTTTTTGAAATTCCGATGAATTTTACCTAAAATTAAAAAAAAATTATTAATAAGACATCGAGAAGTAATAATTAAGCACAATTTACTTACTTTGTGAAAATGTTCCTCACTAAATGGTTTAAAAAGGTATTCTGAAATGAAAAAAAAATTACTGATATATTAATTAAATTTAATGTTTGCTTACGTTTTAATAATCGCTATTTCTTTTTACTTGATCCACAAGTTGCGTTAAGTTAACATTATTTATAAGAGTGAATAATAAATTAACAAATTACTAGTTGAACAGGAGCATTTGATTTCCTATTGCAATTAGCAGGTATATTTTTCAATAAATAAAAAAACAATTACAAGAAGGCATTGAAACATGGAGGATTTTACAAGAAAACAAAACAATTGAAGATCGCCTAATAGGCCGATTGCGAAAAGAGAAAAAATTATCATAAAAACGTGAAATTACATACCCGCATTACGAAATTTGTAATAAACTATGGCAATTTAATTAAACTTACCATTTTATTGTACACTACACACATTTTACGCTAATTAATTTTGATTTATTTTAATTTAAATTTGAGGAGCAAATCGAACGCGACTACACGGCGAAATCTTCTTGCAAAGAGGGCGACACCAAGCGAACGTGCCGAGTACTAACATTCGTTGTGGATCGTGGGTTGCATAACGTGAAGTTAAACAGGAAGAGTGGATTGATGGATCGTTCAATAATCCTTATTTATTCCTTCAAGCTATCGTTCAATAATTGATTATTTCCATTGCTACGTTATAATTCTCGCATTCTTCATGTGGACCTCTTGCAATCTCACATTGCCTTATGTAACATTGACCAATATTCGCTACGATTGAGGAAAAATTGTTTTCGAAAATAATTCCTTCGATTTAGTTTACTACATGAAAGATTTAATTATAAGATCGTACATACACCGCCATATATGTCTTGTTATTTGGTCTTTATTGCTTTGTTCAGATTTCCTTGCATCGATATGCAACTCCGAGTAAAGTGTGACTTATTTAACTTTACACTTCGTCACTTTCAAGAAATCGGCCGTTTTCATCATTTGATGCTTCCATTTGGTTCCTTAATTCGCTATCAATCGTATCCACGTTATTATCCTGCTTATCGTCAGCTGATTTGTTTCTCTCCGCGTCATTTGCATGTTGTTCAGCGTTCTCGATTGACTGCTCGTGAAATTCTGCAGGTATTTGTGATAGAACGTTATCTCTCATCATCTGGAACTATAAGAAACTTTTAAAAATAATAATTTGCTAAGCATGCAATTACCTCTCTATGCTGTTTAGTGTCCACCTCTTTGATCAGCTCATTATCGTAATGTTTTATTAAGTCGTACGCTTTCTTATATCTCTTGCTCTTCGCCATGAAATAGGCGGCATTCATTATCACTAATGGATCGTTCGGTGATAACATCACGGACTGTTTAACCGCTTCGACGCCATTCTCCAAGTCGTTCAGTTGCAATAGCGCACCTGAAAGTAAATTGTTCGTAAATCCGACTTAAAACTAATTAAAAAGAAAGGAAAAACACCTACATCCGAGTAACGTGAACGATACACCAACGTCCGGTCGTAAATTAACGGCCGCACAGAGGAAATTGAAGGCGGACGCCGGCTGCGAGAGCGTCAAATACACCAAACCGAGATTCTGAAGGATCTTCCAGTTCAACGGCGATAGCCAGAGGGCCCTCTTCAAACAGCTTACAGCCTAGAATCATAATTGAATCCGATTGTTCGCTCGTCAAAGAACTTGTTGAATGCGAAACATAATATTCGCACATATCACTCACGGCGATGTACTTCTGTTTGGCAAAGAAACACATCCCGATATTGTTCCATAGCGACGTGGAATCCGGCTGCGCTTGAATGGCTATCTTATACTTCGTCAATGCCACATCGTATTCTTCGTGATACTGCAAATTACAAGAAGTTGAATTCAACTGACATTACGCATATATATTTACATATAAGTATATTATTTGATGAATGACGCCTAAATAAAGCGATTATTACTTGCGTGATACATCCGATTCCCAAAAGGGCCTTGTAATGCGTAGGTTCCAGTGCTAACGCCGAACTGAGACGCTCGAAGGCGAGCTGCGTCTGGCCCAATTTCATGTACAATAAACCGGAATCGGTGAGCATGTTTAAACTATCCGGACACGATCTAAAAGAGATTCACATTGATTTTCCCAGCAGAAAATCGTAATAAAGTTTTACTCTATAGCCGAATTGCACGCGGTCACGGCTGATCTTAAATCGCCTTCCTGTGTCAGCATTTTGATGAGTAGCAAATAGGAGCACTCTTGTTTACCCAGTTTCACCGCACGGTTTGCGTATTCCCTCGCTTTCGCGATATCGCCCAGATGCATTAGGCACTGACCTAAGCAAAAAAGGAGTTCGTTGCAGATATCGTCCAATAGGATTAACATTCGCATAAACGTTTTATACCGATATTGTGATATATCTCCCAATCGGACTTGTTGGAATGCCTCTCAGCTTCCATGTAAGCTTCCAACGATAATCGATAGCGACGCAATAAATACCTAAGTTCAATTGGGAATTTCAGCGAATCGATTATTGCTTGCACACAACAACTTACAAGCATTTCGCAATTTCTTTGATATTGACAACGTTTTCCGGATTGAGTTTGTGGCACAGTTGAAAGGATTCGAGTGCCTCTTGAACGTTGTTCTCCTCGCATAAAATGACGCCTTCCTTAAAGTGAGCGTACTCGTTTTTGCCGTTCGTCTTCGTCAGTTCCAGTTTGATCAATTCCTTGCACAAATCCGTTTCGCCTCTAACGTGTTGCAAATGGATCAACCAGTTTAATTTCTCCATCGGCGGCGGTTCCGGCCAATACGTATCGCTCATTTCTACGATCAAACGCGTTTGTTAGTAAGTTGTTAATGATTGAAAAAAAGAATGCGTTCATTTAAACTAAATTTCAGCTTGTATTGAAGATTATTTCGTGAACGCGTTGATCTTACTTTTAATTCTCGACGCGTGTTGCTCGATATTAGATATCGACGCTTGGCCATTCAGTAACTGGCTCATTAAATTAACGTAATTATTTATTATAATTAAATTTTCACCGTATGAAAAGGGAATTCCTGCCTTATTGAATAATTAAAAATTATACACCTGTGCGCTTTCTAACGCAATCAATCCCTCATAAATATTTATTTGTACTTGCTATTGTTGCTTGGTGACAATTCAAAAAAGACAAAAATATCGACAACTTAGGAAAACGAAAATGGACATGTTGGTTGCCCAAATAATACAATTAACAGTTGTCAAAGAACAGCTGTCATTTACATGTTTACTATTTATTATTATTATTTTCAGTTTCTTTCGATAAAAGTGTTGTTTTTAGGGATTCTTTAAATAATAATTGTTTATGACCGATAAAAACTAATGCTAAAGGATAAAATGCATGCACGATGGTAACGTAGAGTCGATTCGATTTTGAATGGAATCAAATCATTTGTGAACGTTACGTTTTTTTAAATAATCATTCAATGAATTCCATCGTGAAATGATACATGTTTCGTATAATTGCTTGCGTAAGATAATGTAAAACACTTCATGGATAAGGTAGCATTGTAATATATTAATTGAAGACAAAGTGGAGGATTTTATCTGATGAACATGGATACAGGCAATGGAATTGTATTGACAAAAACTCAACGGTTATTACTGGGTTCGTTTGTGTTATTATTAGTTGATGTTATATGGGTGCTATCATCAGAACTTACGGAGGTAACACATTTATAAACAACTTGTTTTTTGCAGAGCAAATAAACTGTGCAAACTTTTTCAGTATATTTATCATAATGATGCATTCGAGAAGCCTTTCTTTTGTACCTACATCAAAACTTCTATGTTTACCTTATATTTACTGGGATTTTGCTTTTGGCCACCATGGAAGGACTACTGCAATAAATCCAATAATTATCTGGTATGGTCACCTTTGGAATGGATAATCATTCTCAATCCTAATGAAATTGATAGTTTTTAGATTCAGAACAAGAAGATGAAAACTTTTATTCAGAGATGCATACAAGCTTAGTAAGATGCAGCTTTTCTGCATCAAGAGCAGTGATTTTTTTTAAACAAATCATTATAATTACAGAGTAAACCTGTGTATGTACCAGTGAAAACTCCAGAAAGAGAAAACTTTGATTTTAATTCTGGCACTGAGAGTGACGACTCTTCAATCAGATCAGTTAGATTTAACAAATTAGCAGAAGTCAGACATATGTCTGAGACTGAAGCAACTGAAGCTCTTCTGGCCAGGCTATCCTATCAAGCAAGTCTGAGAGCTGGTGAACTTGCAAAAAAAGCTGCTATTAAATTACCTTTAACGAAAGTGGCCAAAATTGCATTGATCTTTTGTTTGTTGGTAAAACCAATTGCATAATTTATGCAGACATTTATTTGATAATACTAATTTAATTTAACATCGTAGTGGTTCATTGCAAATTATACTTACCAATTAGCACTGGCAAAAACTGAAGCAGGGATGGTAACAGTATTATCGTCAACTTCCGGTTTATTTACATTATTATTAGCAGCGTTTTTTCCATCTAATTCAGGAGATCATTTTACAATTTCTAAATTAGTTGCTGTTTTATTGAGTATATGTGGAACAGTAAGAATCAATCGATTATAGCAGCTTTAATCGATCAATTCAAGTGTCTTTCACTTTTAGATAATCGTTAGTATATCAGATATGTCGTTAGAAAGAGAAATTCCATTTGGTGTCATCCTATCATTGTTAAGCGCTTTTTGTTATTCTATGTATTTGGTGTTCTTAAGACGAAAGGTAGATCATGAAGATAAAATGGATATACCACTATTTTTTGGTAAGTCCAATATGAGCCACTTAAACTTTAAAGAAACATATGTGTGAGCTTCTTATGTGATCCTTGTTGTACTTATTTCTAGGTTTCGTTGGTTTATTCAATCTTCTTTTACTATGGCCGCTGTTCTTTCTACTCCATTATAACAATTGGGAGAAATTCGAGTGGCCGACAAAGCACCAACTCACGTTTCTTCTACTAAACGGTCTTTTAGGTACTGTCATTTCGGAGGCTTTGTGGCTGTGGTGCGTTCTTAATTCGAATACGAGTCCATTCGTTTTAACAAATAAACATTTATAGGGGCTGTTTCCTAACATCTTCACTAATTGCCACCATAGCCATAAGTTTAACAATACCAATGACCATGGTTGCAGACGTTTTGTTAAAAAGGGTCTCGTATCCGTATTTATTTTACATCGGCATGATACCGATGTTGATTGCATTCATTGCGGTGACATTTTTATCTCATTACGAGAATTGGGACCCAATTATGGAGATTTTATGCAGTGCCTATAATGCGATTTGTCAAAAATCCCGATTAAGGTATGTCCGTTGCGTATGATCGAACTGAAAAAAAAAAGCATAATTTTTCTATCTAATTTCAGATTTCATACCACTGAAATTCAATCAGAACAAACCGAAGCTTTGATAGGGATTAACAATAACGAACACGAGGCGTAAATAGGTTTTGGTAATGGTCATTTCTAAGCACATTCCATACGCGCGCGGAGATAAAGAAAACATTCTGTTAGTATCGATTGCGACAGAAATACTTCCACAACTAATCATGCGAAGACTTCAACGGACGGGTAATTGAATTGTCTTGTATTCATTACTTCCTCGTCGTCTTCAATAGTTTGAGAATGTACAAAATATTATTTTCGAAGCGCGTACGTACACATTTCAAAGAAGCGATTTTGATTCCCGTTTTCTTAATCCATAAAATTATTATGATAAAATACTAATAGTTGGTGCTTTATTGTATTGTGATGTAATTCTTCTCGTTTTATTGTGATTTTTTAAATATATATATACTAAATAGTTTATTTATGTAAGAATAGGCATTGAAATGATTGAACTGGAATTAAATTGATTATCTTATTTAATGTAAATGTTAATTGCAAATTAGTTTAGTCAATAAGATGGTGTGACAGGATGCTGTATAATGTGTACAATATTTAATTCATTGAGGTAAAAATCAGACTGCCATAAACTGATTAAATTTATATATATACACCACGATTAAAATAAGTAAATTGAAAAATTATAATGACAAAGTAAACTACTGAGAAATTGCGTATGTTGATATAAAATAGCACATATATTTTTAATATGAATGTATTTAGTGAAGTTAGTAAACTGATTTGATCAGTAGAAAATATTTTTTCATCAATTACAATCGGTTAAATTTAGGAAAACTCGGCATAATAAAACATTGAAATTCCATGAGAGCTATATGTACTTACAGGATGTTATTGTAATTAGAATTGTTTTGATCTTTATTATTATTTTTTAATTGTACATCTCCTGCAATAATAAAAAATAATAAAAAGTAACGAAAGCTGTTATAAACGTTTTGAAAAGACGCTTTTCGATTTTAATTTAAAATAGTTTCAACAATTATTTTGTAAGTATATTATTTCTTATTTTATTAATAAACAAATCAACTGTTAGAAAGGTTAATTAAATTGCAGGTTTCCTCTGCAATAATAAACTGGTACCAGAAGGAAATAAATGCTGAAGGATCTATGGAGAAAGAATTAATACTTCTTTTGATGACGAAAAAGTGAGTGATTCTTATGACCAAGAGAGAAAATAGATTTTATATTCGTTATAATAAATCTCTTTTCTGTGTTTTTATCTTGTATAGTGCCGAATAAGTTTGTCCGAAAATTTATTGAAAAGATAACGTTTTCAGAAAAAAGGTTTGTTCAAGTTTTAAACGCCATGATATGAAGTCAAATATAAAGAGTTGTATGTAAAATATAGAAGATCGTTATTAAATTGATTTAAGTAACATTAAAAATGGCCAGAACATCAGATATTTTTGAAATACCGCCAAATGCCTATGTAAGTGATTAAAATTAGCATTACATTTGTAATTAAAGCAACAATAAGTATTTGTTTTCTAAAATAGCCACTAAAACGAAAACCTGGCAGACCGAGGAAGAGGGTACGTATAATTTAATTCATTTAGTATTGAGTTAATAGAAGTTTATCGATTAATTTTAGGTCGATGCATCCACAACAGCATCGTAAGGAATTGAACCAAGTTTACAATTAATCTGCTGTTTATTTTTCTTTTGTATCATTTTAGCGAATCAAATTGTGAGATTTTGCTGTGCATTTTTTGCTACGACGAGTTAATACCAAATGCTTGTGCTTTACAATGCGGACATATTTTTCATATCCATTGTTTAGATAATTATAAGAAAGTTGGATTTTTTGTGGAGTTTAGGTGTCCAACTTGTCGTTCTCCCATCAAAACCGGTAGATACATACATACTATTTAAAGAAAGGGGAATCATTCCCATGTGTTCGTCGTATATTGTCTGTATTCTTAATTTATGTTGGTACGTCAGTGTTTTAGATTTTAAATCGTCGCTTGCGTAGAATTACTTACGAATGATTGATTGCTTTTCTTGGTCAAATCATTTCTTAAACACTACCGTCTCTTCTTTATCGATAGATACTTATATTTACTACATGCATAATTATTAAATTATTTAAAACTTGCTATGTGTAAACAAATATTTGCTTAAAGTGTTTGTATAATTGATAATTAATATATTTTTCATATTACGTAAATTCAAACCCGTTTAATTAACAAATCAAAGCAATTCCATAATGAATAAATGCAATTCTCAAGTGCGTCTTTTTAAATTTGGCGGCTGCTGTCGGTTGCGCACGAAGTGAAGAGCGGCGTGTGAAATTGAAAAATTCTGAGTGAAAATAAGAAAAATTAATAACAGCAGTTGATGATCACATTTCTTTATCATACAATCTAACAACAGAAACCAAAAATGTACAAAACAAATGAAAAGGTAAATCCATTCAGCATGTTCTTTCATTATAAAGAAATAGGCTATTACTGATTATCATTTTAGTCCTGAATGAACGCAGCACGTACTAATATTATAATATGGAAAACATGGATAAAGGAAAGAAACCATTATTAGACATTCAACCTGTTCAAACTTCCAAAATAAGCAATTGCAATAGCAATAATGTGATTACAAAGAAATGGTCACCAGGTTCATGGCAAGATGGTAACAGACAAAGTGCATTTCAACCATACAAACAGCAGCAACAACAAGGTTCCCTATGTACTGTATTGACAAATTTGCAAAGAGGCAACACACAAGCAGACACGCCTTTACCACAATCAATTGATATCAATTTCCATACTAGAGCTGGTAGAGGTGAAATAACACAGGATTATGTAAAGAAAGAGAATTGTGTAGATCAACTAGATAGCAATGGTCTGACTCCTTTACATTGGGCTGCAGCTTATGGACAAACTAATTCTGTACAATTGTTGCTCTTCAATGGTGCTGCAATTGATAGAACAGGCCCTGATGGAGAGACTGCATTATTGTTAGCAGCAAATGGTGGTCATCATGATATTGTCAAAATGTTAATTAGTAAAGGTGCTGATGTTAACAAAGTAGATGATGTAAGTGGATGCAAATCTCAAATGTCAATGTTTGACATTTTTTCTGTTTGTTTAGCTAGGAAATACTGCATTGATGTATGCAGCTAATGGGAATCATCCACACTGTTGTTATGAGTTATTGTCAAATGGTGCTGATTTTACAACAGCTAATTTTAATGATAAGACTGCTTATGACTTAGCTGTTGAAAATGGCAATAGTTTGGGTGTGTATAAATTTTTTTTCTTAATACTTATGTTTCTAATGAACTCCCTTTTTCAGCAAAAGCAGTAATAGATAATCATATGGTTAATTTGCTTGGTGGTTAATGAATAAACGTATGTAACAATGTATTAGAAACTTAACAATTATGGTTTGATTTTAAAATGCTCAATTTTATTGACAGCTATCATTTTAACAGAAGCCATTCATGATTTTTATAGACAGAACATTACCATGCTGATAATTAAATGAATTTGCAATATTGTTTTTTCTGCTTTACAGATTAAATCAATATTTTTGCCAGCAAAATAGGTAACAAGTGGTTCATCTAACCTATAGCAATGATGAGTTAGATTTTATACCATTGCAAATATATTGTAGAAAATTGTAATTTAATAAAAAAAGAATGTCTTTGGCTCCTAGTAGATGTACTGTATACGTTTCAAATTTACCATATGACCTGAAGAATAATGATTTACACAAATTGTTTGAGAAACATGGTAAAATTATTAAGTGAGTAGAATTAATCAATTTTTTTATTCATAAATGCAAACTAATTTGTGATTTCTATTCATAGGGTCACGGTGTTAAAGGATAAAAATCGTAAGAGCAAAGGTGTTGCTTTTATATTATTTCTCAAACGTGAAGATGCTCAAAAATGTATTGCAGCTACAAACGAAATTGAGGTAGTTATACAGAGAATTGCTCAGGTTTTTTCGTTAATAAGTATCTGTATTAGATGTTTGGCCGTGTGCTGAAAGCAAGTTTGGCAAAAGATAATGGAAGAAGTGCAGAGTTTATCAGAAAAAGGACATATCCTGATAAAACAACATGTTATGAGTGTGGAGAAACTGGGCATTTAAGTTATAATTGTACCAAAAACCTTTTAGGTAACAGGGAACCACCACCAAAGAAAGTTAGAAAGAGGAAGAAGAAAAACAAAATTGAAGATGAGGTAAAAAAATCTCGTTTTGTAAGGTTTACATTAAGTTTTCAACTTTCAGGATAATGTTGATGTGTCTGATAATGATCAAAATGATAGTGACTATGAAGATTGTGAGACACTAAGTGCTGCAATTGCACTAGAGCAAGAAAAATGTGAATTAGAGTGTTACAAATCTGGTAATTATTCTCATGATAATCAATCTGATTCTAAGAAGAAAAAGTTCAGGAGAAGTTCATATTTTAGTGATGAAGAAGAAATAGAATAATGTACTTTGTTTGAAGACTGGAATTATAAAATGTATGATTATTTATGATTATATTAATATATTTGTAAAATAAATAAAAGTGTTTTACTAATTTGAAATATTATTATTATGAGTTTATTGTTGATTTACTACAGTAAACTTAAATGTTATTTGAAATAGTCAAACTCAGTCACAGGAAAAAATAAATAAAAGATGAAGATCCTAATGAATTGTCCCTGTTGAATACCAAAATTGATTTTTGTGTTTCTTCAGAAGTAAACAGAAAGTGTTTGCCTTCAATTTTTATTCTTGTTCTGGCACCCATACCTTTTTCCCAACGATTCGGAATACCTTCCATTCAATCATTAACATTTAATGCATTAAATTTAGTTTGTTGAACTTATGATTAGAGATTTTATAATAATATTGCGCATATTTAACGATTTGCTGCAAACAATCGCAACTTTTTTCACAATTTTAGTTTTTATTACGAACTCGTCAGTTTATCTCTTTCTATGAGATATAATTTATTTTCAATCAAAAGTAAAAAAGGAAAAACTACTAAATTATTTAACCGAAAATAACAAAATGCACGAAAGAAAATGGGAAATTCACATGATCAGTTTTTGGCACAGTTTTTCTTCATGTATATATTTTACCTCATTGAAATAGAATTGTATCTGAAAGTTTTTGCCTTGAAAATGGTTTTGAAAAGCTTGAAGATGCTTTTAAAAGCTTGAATATCGTTTCAAAAGCTAAAAGATGGTTTGTAACGATTGAAGATGATATTAAAATAGCTTGAAGATTGTTATAAATGGTGGAAGATTGTTTAAAAATCTTGAAGTTGTTTTAAATTTGTTTTAAAATCCTGAAGATGCTATTATAAACAAGACGATTGTTTTATAAAGGTTGAAGACTGTTTTGAAAGCCTACAAATAGTTTTAAAGAGCTTAAAAATGGTTCAGTAGCTTGAAGATAGTTTTAAAAAATTCGAAGATGGTTTTATAAGGTATGAAGATTGTTCTAAAAGCTTGCTGATTGTCTTAAAAGCTTGAAGTTGGTTTTAAAATGTTGAAGATTGTTTTAAAAGCCTAAATATGGTTTTAAAGAGCTTCATGAAACTTAAATATTCTTTAAAAATTTTGAAACTGTTTTAAATGGCTCGAGATTATTTTAAATGCTTGAAGATTGTTTTTAGAAGCTTGACGATGGTTTCATTAACCTTGAAGATAATTTTAAAAACTCGAAGTTGCTTTTATAAAGCATGAAGATTGTTTTAAATGCGTGATGATGGTCTTAAAAAGCTTTCAAGATGTTTTCAAATATCGGTACGATTATTTTTAAATAAGAACGAAAATTTATGAAAGGAAAACGATAAAAACGAGAATTATAAGAAACTATGGCGCGTAGAGTGTGATATTGGAAAAGAAAGAACAGAAATTGTCGCGATAAATCTACAAAGATCGTGGTGCCAAAACAATAATAATTTTGCGGGGCGTCGACATGAAATAATATAAAATCGCATAGTGTAAAGTTGATTTTATTTTATGTTCCTGTGATCCTCATAAATAAGTGAAATATAACGATAATAATAATAATGGTACATGGACATTTTAAATACATGGAGAGAAGCTCTGAATGCAGATATCTCAATACACGTATATATGTAACTGTTTGTTGTATCCGTATATGACTTGTGAGTTTTTCTACATTGTTTGGATACGTGCACGAACTTAAATCCATTATTCTCTTTTTTCTTCCTCTTCCTAATCCAGTTCCCAGTTATGAACGATAAATCATTGAAAATTTCAGTTATATGGAGTATAACGTTTCGTACTAACTGTACATCTTCGCTCCATGTAACATCATTTTCTTCTTATATTCCGTCCTCGTTCCCGGACTTTTGCTCTTGGACAATAAACGAGAATGTTAGATCCGATTTGTTCTCGTTTGAATGCCTTCAATCCCTTTTATTTGGATTAATTTTTAATTAAATACGATATACTTTTATTAGTTTATGTCAAGTATGTTCAAGTAAATTTGAAATAATCGATTCAATTGCAATAATTAGAAAGTTGAAAATAAATCCTCCTTTGGCTAACTGGATAACAACATTTGAAAGTAAGCGGAGACTGAATATGAATGAGGTAAGGCAAATAATAACATAACAATATTCGCATGTACACTTGGCGAGTGCAAAACTAACGACACTTCTTGAATTTTCTATTACCGTTTACCTTGGCACGCTTATAAGTCATCCAATTAACATCACACGTCCCCATACATTAACGTCATTAATAGGCGAAGAACATAGCGGAGGAAACCTGTTGAAGAAGAAGGGATCGTTTCTTTTTCAAAGTGGGTCATCATCATCTTCGAATCCAAACCGAACAGTTACTTATTGCGGTTTCAAATGAAGAATTCGTGAACGAAAGAAACACGCACGGTCGGCCGCGGGTACGCAAGTAAAGAAACTTTCTTATTTGTTATAACGAACAAACTCTTTCTTGTCCGTTCGTAGAAAATTTATTTATTTAAACGCAAATGTTGTTAGTGTAAAGTTCATTGCGGTCGTTTTGTTTGGTTTTTAACTCTATAAATATCGGTCATCGTCAATTCTTTCGTGATGTTGTCGTGTCGACGTATCGTTCACTTAAATATCAAGCAAATTCGGAAATTATTGAGCACGAAAGCGGAGGCGAAAGATGCAATTAACCATGCCGTTAACGTGGTCGAACTGCCGAAGACGACGTTCAATTTGAGGAACACGTTCCAGGAGGAGAACGCGAAAATTGACGCGTACGTTAAAAGTTTGGTGCAACAGAATCATCCCTTGTTGGAGATCATCGGGTACGTTAATTTGCGAAAAAGAGATCGCATTTGCCGATTGTTCCACACAGTTGTTGTCTAATGGGAAACTTTCACTTTTACGCTATGTCGTTTAATATATTAAACTTTCACCACTCGTTGCGAAAATGATGTTTTCGCTTCTTGTAAAAGAGTTTTCAATACTTAATGAGCAAGACTATTTTATGCAATCAATTAATTGTGTCATGTAATTTAATTTCAAGGGAAAATTATTTGCACACACCATTCGGTGACATGGAATAAAATACAAAACGACCGTGATCTTTAACCCAAGCGGGGCTACGAGACTACACAAAAAAGACGCATCGCGAAATAACTTACATGTCGCAAAAAAGGCAATTAGCATTTATAATTCTGTCGCTAAACGAGTTTTGCGCGAGAAACTTTTCCTTTTCGAATTCGATTTGCATTCCTAAACATTTGTTCGATTATTTCGCAATAACAAAAAAGCAATCCAATCCCTTTCCAGAGACACATCGTTAACAAGCAACATTTCCATTTGGGGTTTGGCCGTTCTGCTACTATCCAAAACCGCCGGCATAAACGCCTATTCGCCATCCGATCTTTACGACGTCAATTCAGGTGGGCGAACCAACGACCGCGACAAGGGGCTGCTAACGATTTTGCGAAAATTCCCATTCCAGGCTTGCTCCACTCGCAGTACAGCGTCGCCGAAGTGGTCGAAATGCTGCGCACCGGCTACGTGATCCACAACGGCATCAAGCATTGCACGACGAAGAACGACCTGATCCTCACCGAGAACAAAATGTCGCTGTTGGGCGGCGACTATCTGCTGGCGAAGAGCTCGAACGAATTGGCGACGATCAAGAACCAATACCTGAACGAGATCGTCTCCTCCGGCATCCGCGACATGACCGAGTGCCAATTCTTGGGCATACGCGACTGCCAGAACGAGCCGCTGCCATCGCGACCGATCGTGCCGCAACGGAACGTCGAGATACGCGACGAGTTCGGCACGAAGCCGATGGATCCGCGCGGCGTCCTCGGCTACATGCGGCCGGAATGGACGCTGAGGAACGTCCTCGCCGGCGGCCATCTGCTGGCGAAGGCCTGTCAGGGCGCGTTGAAGATCGCCGGTCACAATCAGGCCGTGCAGTGTTTGGGCTATCTGATCGGGAAACACTTCGTCCTACTCACGCAGGCACACATCGACAAGGAGACCTTCGCCGACGGGCGAACGGGTCCGTTCAGTTTGGTCTCCGCGCCGGTCATGTTACACCTGGAGGACGATCCGTCGCTGTACGACCTGATCGAGGTGGGTATCGACAACGTGAACGAGATCGATTACGCGGCGATCAGGAAGCGAATCCGTCGCGGTGCGGGCTTGGAGCGGACGCAGCAGTTGAAGGAGCTCCATTGCGAGCAGGTGATGAGCGCGATCGATGAGTTTAAGCCGTCGGACGCGCGGAACGCGCTCCGTAATTTGGTGTCCGCCGTTAGGGACATGTGATCGATCACTTTTATGTTCGCACGTATTTATTGTGTTATCCGCCGTTTTTGAAAGTTAGTTTTTTTAACTAGTTCGCAACAAAAAAAAAATTATCGTAAAGACCATTAACTTATTAAGAAACGTTCAAATTATCATCCATTTGAATTCCAGCGTCCTATTTGCTTGCAATGTGGTCCATTCCACGTGTAAAATTCGCTAAAAATTTGCAGCTTTGCATGCCCTCACGTGGGTTACAAGGTAAATAAAATTTTCGTACACTTTACAAGTTTTTCAGTGAATGATTTATATGGTGATATGCAGGAATATTTTGCACTTGGGGACCGATATAAGGGCACGCAAAGTTGCAAAGTTTTAGTTCTTCTGTACACGTGGAATTGGCCATCTAGCAAGCAAATAGGAGGCTGCAATTGAAATGGACGATAATTTGAAATTTTATTAATAAGTTAATGGTGCCTCAAAAATAGCTTTCAAAAACGGTGGATAATTATACACCGACCTAATATTTTAATTTAAGTTTATTATTGTTTTTAAGAGTTTTGTACGTTTATTCAATTTCCAATAGATTCAAGCGAAACACGTTCACGCAATCTTATATTAAGATTCTTCTTTAATTTTTCGTTTGGTCCGGAAAAACTTCCAAAGCGTCCTAATCTAAATTGCTATCAGATTTAAAATTGTACGCTGACACACGGTTTGGAGCGAAAGCCCGAGATGATCTCTAACTCTAGCTCTGTTGTTTGTCTCCGAAGAAGTTAACGTTCGTCGTAAAACTTCCGCACGGAATTTAATGTTGTTCCGCTCTTTTCTTGTTCACCGGTCCTCCGCATCCCTTTCGAACTTCCTAAGCACGTTAACTTGCCCCTTTCAATTCGTCGAAATTTATGATAGACGAGTTGCGTTTAATGCGAATTTAATCAACCGCATTTCTTCATTCGTCTTCGCATTTGTATCGTTGTTGTTGTTCGTCGGTCTTTAATGTTAAATTACCGTATACGTGTGACGTTAACGGGTGATTTCTTAAAAGTATCATTTCCTGCCGCGTTCTCCCGTGTAACAATTCGCTTGTGAAATGCGCGAATTTTGTTTTGCAGCGACCGTAACTTTTACCATAAATCGTCTGCACCGTCGACGGTTTGTCTCGTCCACTTCGCGAATCTATTAAATTTAGTTTCGAGATTTCTCAGGTGATCGTAAATTATTTCGCAACTTCGTAAACAAAGCTTTCGTTCGCGAAAACCATTTGAGCCGATTTCGACAAATTCCCATTTAAAAATCGTCCCTTTGTTGAGGATATTAAACCACGCTGCTGGAGGAAAAAGTAACATGCAAAACGAAGTGGATCGTGGAGGAATAAAACGAGTTTAATTTGCATTAAACAGCGACCTTAATTTTGAATGCCACGAGACTGGATGAAGAAGATCATAAAACAAGGAGGAAATGCAAACAATTTGCAAAAAAAAGAAGCGGAGCACACACACACAACAAAATTTATTATAGTTTTACACAAATTGTTTAGTGACATTTCCGCGTATTTAAGCGCAATAAATCCGGTTTTACAGGGTAAAGCAAAAACGCGACGACACATGAACGTTGAGCACATTAAATAAACTTTTGATCTAAACTTTTTCGTTTTGAGAAAATTGACGTACAAATTAATTAATTATCCGTTTTTAATAACAATAATTCGCAAATCAACGCGTACGAATAAGCCTGTAGTGATGCAATTTTGAAAATTAAACGTCCTTTGTATTCTCAATTCTTCGAAAATCGATAAATTATCATTCTGCAAATTGATGGTCGCGCAAAGTTGTGTATTGCGAACCAATTTGCAAGAGATAAACAGTCCATCGATGATACACACACACAAATATGTTTTCGGATCGTCGAGAGATCGTATTTCACGTAAACGTTCCAACTTGCCCACGAAGTTTGCAAATCGAGAAATAAAAGGGAAGAAACCGCTTCCATGCAAATTGAATTGTTTCGGTATTTATTACACGGTCTCCACTCTTGAAGATTATGGCTCGCAAAAAAAAAATACAGCGCGTTCCCACAAACCAATAATTTCAATAATTCGCGAAACGGGCGACTCAAAGGCGATTAAACGCGTGAATTTTGATCGAAATCTGATTATTTGTGTTTGAACAGTTTGATTAATCATTTCGATTCGAAGCTCGAGCGCGATCTTTTCTTCTCGCAAATGGGACACGCGCGCCTCCTGTATATATCAATTTGTATTTTGGCGAAAAAAGAATCCAATAAATCAACGTGCGGATAGAAAGACAACGATTGCAATTTACTAGCAATTTTATAAATCAAATAACAACAGATCAACTTTTAAACGGTGGAAAAGGAAGAAACGTTTCAGTGCCTCCCCAAGAACGTTTGTTTGTTCTTTGATTGATGGTTCGCCACCCTCGACTTTCCTACATTCTCCAGCTCTTTTATATATTACTGCTAGTCTTTAGGCACTCGAGTATGACAGCGCGAAGGAAATGTTTTACTTTTGTACGCCTTTATTGCAAAAATGAATGAAATAGGCAACGAAAATTAAACCTCAAAGGAATCGCAATAAATCAATATCAACGCATCAGTAGAGATCATTAGAGGATTGCGATAGAGAAAAGGAAATTGTAGCGTTATTCGGAAATATTAGACGGCTTTTTCTATTTATTTAAATCGCGCCGATCCCGGGCGGACCTTTAAAGTGAACCATTTGGCGAAGTGAAGGTACATATACACATTAATTACCATAACAAAACCGAAAGTTAGGCAGCTTTATATCAGAGTAAAGCTCTTCTGCCGCTATCTCTGGGGGAAATGCTTCGTATCTAAAGGGCATTATTATTCCGACTACCACTATTACATATTTATACGGATATACCGGGAGACGTTTAATAGTGGGATAATTTATTGCGGCGATAAAAAATCATTTTCATTCGAATGCTCCTTCTTTCTTCTCTCCACCCCTTCGGCCGGAATTTATTAGCGATTTCTATGGGAGAATTTAACGCCCTTTAGAAGGTAGAAAAATGCATTCTCGCTTCTCAAATTATTATTAATTCGATAATCTCGGCATTATAAGAAGAAAATAAGTAATCGTTCGGCGAAGAATTCTACGTAATAATAATAACGATGGGGATGGAATGAGTTCTATTGTGCAGGATGATGTTGGGCATGCGGAAAACAATTCGCCAAGATTTTCCCACCGCAAAAGCGATTCAGTTGCAATTTACCGAACGCCACTCGAACCGCACGCACGCACATTCGTTACATTGACGGCGCGTTTTCCCTTTTTTTCGTTTTCCTCGAGTTCATTTTTTGACAAGTAACGTACTTTGTCGATAGTTAACGTAAAATTAATTAAAAGACAGGTTTGACTGCAAAAGGATTTAAACAATGTTATTCGACAAAGTAATGATTAGTTAAATAATAATATACAGAGATCGGCGAATTGTTTATTTTTTAATTAATAATGTACAAAAAGAAGAAACATCTAATTTATCATCTCATCGCCTTAATACTCCTTATCTTCATTAAAGGTGAGTGGATTTATCGTTAATTTCGTTCGCTAGCGTTCGTTTTTCTCGCGTTGAAATGAAAATTTACGAGGGGAAGTGGCTTAATTAAATTTCTTCATTAAGAGATAAACGCACCGATAATAACTTTTAATTCGAATGCAAAGGAGAGGTTTATCTGCTGTGCGGAATTATTAAAGTCAGTTATTAACGCTCGAAATCATTTCCTAGCGTTTCAATAAACGGAAAGAAAACAAAAGATAATTCAATTTTGCTAATGAATTTTTTTGAAAATTGGCCATAAATCAAAGATTATCCTCTAAAAAGCGGCCTTAAACATTTTCTTTGAAATTCACTGCAAAAACTTTGCTTTTTTCCATCCTTTTGTTTATTTTTGATTTTTTCTTTTGGAAAATCAATTCCAAGCCACGTCTTGAACAATGGAAACAACTTGCGGAATTTTTATTATAACATTATGCGATAAAGAAGAAGAAGAACTGAATGGGCGTCAAAAATACTCTTGTATGTGTGTGTATGGCAAAGTGATCCATCATTTAGACCAAGCAAACAAAGTCAACGATATTTCTTTCCATTTTCTCGCTCCTCTTATTCCCGTCCATTTTATTACGTTTTATCTTTATGCGAGTGCCAGTTTTTCCCTTTTCTTTTCCCCCTATTCCTTCTTTTTTTAGATTTCCTCTCACAATGACTTAAAAAAAAATGCGAAATGTATGTGCGGAAACGTATAAAAGAGCAAAAACGAACGCAAACGACACGATAGATATTAATCACGTTTAAACAGTTTCTCTCGCAAATAAAATCAACCATCTATGAATTATTAACGATACATCAGCGCGACGCTTCTTTCATCCAAGCGAATGTATCGTTCTCCGTATTTTTCGCAGATTGCGAATCATTGAAATCGCTCACCATTCACGTACCGGAAATGGCAAAATCCGGCGACACCGTGACATTAGTGTGCGAATACGATTTGGAACAGGTGGCATTGTACACGATCAAATGGTATCGCAACGAGGTGGAATTCTATCGATACGTCCCCAAAGAGTCGCCGCCTTCGAAGGCCTTTTCCATGCCGCACGTAAACGTCGACGTGAGTTTATTGCGATTTTATCGCATTAAACCACAATTCAAATCAATTATCTCGCTTAGATTTCGCGCTCCGACCCTAAGAAAGTGACGTTGCGCGCCATACGAAAAGAACTGACGGGCATTTACAAGTGCGAGGTCTCCGCGGACGCGCCGCTCTTCCACACCGACATGAAATCCGCTCACATGACCGTCGCCGGTACGTTTTCGCCTAACGAATTTTGCTGCAAATTAACCATCTCGAAACTTGCAGATATACCCGAAAGCGATCCGTTGTTGGAAATCGATCCGCCGAAAGTACAAATTGGCAAGAGAGTCGTCGCGGATTGTTACACGTCCGGTTCGGATCCACCTGCCAACATCACGTGGTACATTAATTGCGAGAAGGTAGCGGCATTCGATTGCGGAAAAGTTGTCTCTTAAGCAATCGATTTTCAGGTAACCGTCGGCGACGAAGACGTCCACTTACACGCCACGCAATATCAAACGGACGTCGCTTTAGGTTTGCGTTCCTCTCACTCGCGGATCGAATTGATTGCGAATCGATCGTTGTTCGTGATGGGGCATTTGGCGATCGCTTGCGAGGCGAACGTTTATAAACTGTGGAATCGCACGATCGAGCGACAGGTCGACGAGGAGAGCTCCGTGCTGTTGGGGCCGGCATTGGGATCCACTTCGCTCCAAGATCCGCTAAATGCGTTCGGTAACGCTAATTGAATATACGATTATTCAACGTGATCAAACAATTTATTCTGTTACAGATGTAATAGTAAATAGTACGACAATACGCGAAACGAGCATAAATTTGATCCTGTTCACGTTATTCATATACGTAATTGTGATAACAATCAAACAAGAATTAAGACTAGAAGAAAAATTGTAAATTGTGCCTATTACAAAACTTGAAAAGAAAACAGAGAAATAATCTATTAATAATAACAATGTAAACCTTAACTTTGTTTTCGTGCACCCGCAGGTGGCATTCAAATGGAAACTTCTACGCTACATAAGATTGAAAACGATTTAACGTTCAATAAAGTTTAAAAATGAATCAAACCAAACGCAACGAACAAATAAAAATCAATCGCTTCGGCTCGTTCACTTGGCATGTAAATTGCCTTCGATCGACGTGACGGTTGCCTCGATCAGCAGCCCGAAATCCAATTCGGTTAGACTGGCTTTGGCGGTGAGCAAGTCCAAGAACGTGTCGAGCGGCGACAAACGATCGTCGGTCGGGAAAGCGGTCAGACCGAGATGATTCTGATAGTTTGCCGACTTCTTCGTGCCGGCATTATGTATCCTGCAATTACTACCCTCGACGCCGGATAGTATGTTCGACGAATGTTCTCTAGCTTTGAGCATTAAACTGATCGGATGATGCCACTGGCTCAACAAACGTCTGGCCCTCGATCGCGGCAGTAGCGTTAGCAAACTCAATTTCTGCTCGATACCGGTTTTTGTATCGTCAATATCTACAAGTAAAATTGGTTGGCGGTTAAAGTTGCACGGTGTAATTGACGGTTTTACCGGCCATAATGATCTTCATCACGTCCACTTGCAATTCGAAAACGTTACGTTGCACGTACTGCAAGAACCGATCGAATTTTAACGACTTGTAACCGAGAAACGTGAAGAACGACGTGAATCCTTGCGGCAGCGGGAACGCAATCGATTCCACGGCTAAATAGTATCGTTCCAATATAACGAACAACAGTTTGCGTTTGTCCTCCGGCAAGCGATCCCTAAAACGCAACAAAACGAATTATTCAATTCGAATTACAAATATCGAACGTAGGGCGACTCACACGAAAACGAATCCTTTGTCAGTCTCGTACTTTGTATTCAACGTGACAAATTTGCATAGGATTTGGCACAGATACTTGGATTGTTCCAATTGCGACGCAATGTACCTGGTGGCGACGGCGTGCACGTGCATCGGCGTTTGCGATTGCCAATTGAAACGCGTCATCCGGTTATCGGCACTCGTCTGCTTCAGCAGGTGCATGCTCAATTCGCGCAAATTCACCGATATGATGTGCTCCTGCTTGCTGGCGGTGCAACTTTCCACCTCGTAAAACGGCAACGCGCCGAACTGCGTCTTGTACGTGTTCAAATCCTTCGATGCGGAAACGTTACCGATACTCAAACCGTTCGCCGGCGACATGGGCGTACTGGACCGGGACAAGGCTTCCGGCTGATAGCACACCAACGAGACCATCAGTTTCTCGACGACCTGGCTCGACTTGAAACGCGGTTTACGTTTCGTGTTCCGCAACATGTTCTCCCACAGTTTCACCCAAATGTCCGCACGATACGGGACGACACGCTGCTGCGGCGATAGGATCATCATCGACGCGTTCCACAACGCGTCCTGCGTTATCGTCAACGATTTCCCATCGACGGACACCTCGATCTCGCCGCCGGACGTTTGTGTCGATATCGGTAACAGGTTGATTAACGTTTGGGCGTCTTGCGGCAAGTTTCGCTGGGCCGAACTGTACGAGCTGCCAATTAGGAACTCTTTGAATGAACGTGGCAAATTCGATACGATCGGTTCTTCCAGTTGCGTGGACAGTAGCTAAAAGAAAATTGAGATTATAAAAGAAAATTGTTCTGACTGAGTTTTTGCGATTGATACTAAGTTTAATCGGATTCTAAGCCATCATTCAATAAACGTTCCTCTTGTTGCTGACATTCTTTGTTGTAGTTGCCACTTTAACAAGTTACTTACTTCGACGACACTTTCCTGATCTTTTACGTGCACTAACAGATAGTGTATTATAGACAGTTTGTTCTCGACGGATTCTATCGTTTCGAATGCCTCCTTTAATTGTCTAACGCTTATTTCCAAATCCAAAACGTCCAAAGTGGTCAAATTGAGTATAGCGTGACGGCCGCAATTGAAAATCGGCGTAAAACACATCCGATACGTTTCGACGCCATCGAATTGATCCGTTAGCGTCACGTGCGACGACGGCTCGTGATTTAATCCGACGTCCAGCAGTTGGATACATATCGTCGGTATTAACACGAGTAGATGATCGTCTAAAACGTATTTAAACGCGTTACTTCCTTGTTAAGGCACAATCGCAGTTTGATTTACCGTAGATATTGAATATGGGTCTAATCGTTCGCGCCTTCTTCCACGGTATACCGGGCACGACGCAATGAACAACGCAGCTATGGTGCAAAACGGTGACGGAATAAGCGAAATGCACCTCCGTTTCGTCGTCGTCATCGAGTTGAACTGCCGGTTGCACTGGCTACAAGAATATATGAGTTAATTAACGGATCAAACGATTTTCGAATTAATCACTTGATAAAGGTAATGGTGACATATGTAAATGGCACCGGAACTGTCGGTGATAACCATAAGATCCAAAGAACAATCGTGGATCCGCAACGGAATCGTGTCGTCTTCGTAAATGCCGCAATTGAATGACGACGAGGACGGCGAATTGTGCGGTAAATTCAACGGTATATTTAACTGCAACATTCCGTCGGTGTTAATGATCGATTACATAAAAAAGAGTAGATAAAATCCTACCACAGTCTCGTGCGGTAAATCGTCGTGAAACTGCAGTCCGGACAACGTTGGCATCGCTTTATCGTTTACCGTCAAATCTTCGCCTTCCACCAGCGATTTGATGGGTTTCCTGAAGTGAATGTAATACAACGTCTGATGTACGACATCCCATTGGGCCCATACGAACGTTCGTACGATGGTATCAGCCACTTTTGGTTCTTCCTCGCCAATCTTTACTTGATACTGCAAGACGCCTGCAATAAGTGAACGATTTAGATTTAATTTATCTGCGGGCAAACGGTACTCACACTCTTCGTGAATTAAGATCAACAGTTTCTCGTGCTGTTGCTTAGAGGATAAGACGTTATGGAGTTTTTTGTACAAAAATTTCACCATAATTTGTTTACTTCGTTCCAAATATAAATATACGGTTCTTCCATTGCAACTGCTCACCGACACACCGTTTTGATCGAGTGTATTAACGTCCAGCGTCGTAAGATACGGCCGATAAACGTTCGTGCCATCTTCCACCGTCTTCGTCACGTAGCTCAATAACGTTTGTGCGGAATTGATCGATGCTTGGACGACGTTCACGATGCCATCGAATTTATGTAAGCTGGTCAACTGCTTCTTTTCGTAATCGTACGAACCGATGCTTGTGAATGAATTGTTGTTCCACGCGAACAGTAAAGTACCGTCTTGTTCTTGCCCTAGAATACGCCATTCGACCGCTTCTTCTGTTGGATATAATACATATTTGTTGCGCTTTACGTGTGGTTTCAAAAGTAATTTGTTAAATTAGCAAACAAATAAAGAGATTATCAAATGCAAACGAACCTTCTGGATTTTGTTCCCTGAGTATAGCGCACAATTTTAATGGCAAATTATCCAATCCAATCATTTATGATTGAACGCGTTAATTATTATTAATAATAGAAAATTACTAGGTTTCGCTTACGTTTTATCTTGGTTTTACGCTTCTATTTGTTTATTTTAGTCATTTAATTTCGTTTTACTTAATTTGCGATAACACATAATAAACCGAACGTATTATAGTATACCGCTCGTTTAACGTATTTCTACTGATCCTTCGTCCTTATCGTTATCATTCGAACTCTCTCGGTTCAAAACATTTAATCAATACCAAGTGCAATTCGAATTTTGCCCGCTATTAATGCTGCAAATGCGCACTCACAGTCGATTTCAACGCCGTGCAATTCATGAAAAATATTCTAAATACTGAAAATTTTGTTATGACTAACAAACCTCCTTCGAATCAGTTCATTAATTTATTAATAATAGAACAAACGTGCCTCCTCTTGCAACAAACATTAGTTATATATGCGAAATAAATTAATATCAATGCGACGACAATGTAAATGATGAACTTTAATTTGAAATGAAACGCTTTCCATTCGTTCAATTCGTCCATGTAAAGGAATCTGTTTCTGTATTCCGTTGGCAATTCGAATTTGCTCGGATTCGGGAAGAACGATAAATAGAAATCGTAGAGAATCGCACGGACTAAATCGTTCTCTTCTTGTTTCGTGTGATCCATATTGTCGTTCAGGCATATGAATTTTCTAAAAGCGACAAGTTATGAGTTATTGGTCGAATTGAATATATAAATGAAATGTAATCGTACGTCGGTTTCTTACGAATCTCATCCAAATGGCTCACAACCTCTGTTATGTTGGAATTGATCATTTTGAACGTCACCAATTTGTTGTTAATGTTCTTCAATACTTCGTGATTATATTTTGTGGACGTGCCCAAATGTTCCACGAGAATATCTCGCAATATCACACAGTTTATTACCAAATCCCTTGATATTGTTGGCTAAAAGAAATTAAAAAAAAATAATTGTAATATTAACTGCTGTTGATAAACTAGATAGAGGTTTTGCAAATCAAAAATAAATAGACAAATACATACATTGCAAAACATACCAGTTTAGAGTCGATGTAACGTTCGTATTCGGGCGTTGGCGGTACATCAAAATAATTCGTGTTTCGCGAGCAGTTTGATAGAATTGCTTCGAAATGATCAACAATTGTGTAGCTCAACGGTAGCTCATACAGTTTGGTCAATATCGTTCTTATTTCCCTGTCCGACCACGTTCTGCAATTAAAATTTTATTATAAAGAAAACTCGTAAAGAAAAATTCAAACCTGGACGAATCAGTATCATATTGATCGAAAATTTCGGCAACTTCCTTATATTTCTTCTCGTGCATGATGAAATAATAATAACTGAATTCGTATTGCATGTCGTCTTTGCTACGAACGCGATTTCTCGACGTTATGCGGAATTCTTTTCGAAATTTCTCCTGTAATTCGTTCATTACATCGGTGTCAATTAAAATTGGCGAATGCGCCGGTACGTATCTCGTTTGGAATCCGTAACGGAAGTTAAATATTCGATTCGTGTGTTGTAACGATGCACTATAAGCATCGATATTGTTATTGATATGCTTTATCTTGTTGATTAAACTACTCGTGGCGTTGAATAGAATCTTCTTGACGTACGGCTTCAAGTGCTTTTTCCTATTGCGTCTATTTAATTTGTGCAAAGACATTACGTGCTTGTTCATATCATTCACCACTTTTTGCGTCAAATTGGTCGTAACGTTTTGCGAAAGTAGTTTTTGTAGTTCCTTGCGTTTCTTTGCAATCAGTGATCTTATAATAAAATTACTGTGATTCGTTTTTGGCTGATATTTGGCAATTTGTAATGTGTACTTAATTTGACTAGAATTCGTAGACAATTTATCCAGCTTTTTCATCTTCTTTGCAGGATAATTGGCACTTTCGCCACTGTAATAATCCATTTCCAAATTATCGTTATGACGAGTTTGTGCTGTTGCTGCCTGAATGCAGAAAAATATGAACATCATGCTGTATATTACATTATCAGCAATTTATAATCACCTCATTTTCACAATCTCCTCCATCATATTGGCAATTTGCATTGAAACAAGAATTATCACATTGTCCATCAGCTACATAGACCCAAGGGCAATCGTTGGCACACATTGGTAAAGGCCAGCCTAAATATAGCAGATATCCTCTGCTGTCTGAATAGAAGTCATCCAAGTATAAAGGTGATCCCAGGAATATGTCATCATTAAAGTAAATGAACTTTTTTGATAAACCAGGTATCCTTAAATGAAAATAAAAGGATTTAAATCTACTATGTACATAAAAAATACAATCAGCTTCACCTGTGTATGTGTGATTCAATTGCTGGACTAGAAAATGTTGGCAAGTCATAGGAATCAAGGAAAATCTCTTTGTGTGTGATGATGGTTACTCGCTCATAATCTAGGCTCAACCAGTAAGGAATCTGCCCATTTGTGACAATGTAAACATGCCGAATCCATGGAGCATATTTCTCTAATGATCTAGACCAAGATATAATAGTTATGAGATTAATGATTCAATGCAAAGGTTTCCTTTACCTCAATGAAAATTTCAACTCATACTTATCATCAAACCTTTGGTAAGATACATCTCTCTCTTCAACTCCATTGTTGCTATTCAAAAATCCATTGATGTTCCTCAAGAATAATGGATCACTACCATTAACCCAAGTGTAAACGACATCAATTGGTTCTCTGCTTTCATAATAATACATTGGTTTTGCCTTATTTGTATAAGAAAGTATCTAAAAAAATACATTTAACACTTGCATTATGAAGATAATAATGCATTCTCAACATACCAGTGCATAAATGAATGTAGCAATTATAATTGTTGTTAATATTTTCTTTCTTCTTAATATAACTTTCGTCGCACTGGGCACCTTGACCATGTTACTCTTAATTAATTTAAAACCATATTCTTTTACTTATCTCATGCTCCTTTAATTAGTTTAATGAAGAATAAATTAAGGAGTTCCTGTCTAACCTCAACTCCCTCCTCGAATCTGAATGTAATTTCCTTTTCAAAGGCATTTTAATTTTCCTTCAGAAGCTGTCGTCATGAAACGTGCAATTATGAACGATATTGCAATTCTAATTGTGCTAATTACATAAAAAGATAATCAATTTATTGCAAAGACAGGCAACCCTATTCACTTCTGCGTATCTCACGCAGCAGCCATATTAAGCGGAAGTCCTGCTGAAAAACTGTAAGGATCTGATTTTCAGCTGAAAATTGTGTTGAAAGGAATTTTTGCTATTTAGGAATCGTTTTTTATAGGACAATAAAAATGTGCTCGTAAAATTATGTACTAAAAGATTTGTTCGCTTAAATAATAACATAAACTTTAAAAAGTACGAGTATTAATGATGTAATAACATGGTTTCATACAAGATTTTTCAATAAATTAATTGATATTCTCTTCCGTTTTTTCTTTGACGTACGAATTAATAAATATAACAAAAAATAATAATAAAAAAGAGACAATGTGCGCTTTTCTCGCATTACAAAATTAATAATTAATAACTTGATACGATTTAGTTAGTTACAAAATAAGCAACTTCCTTGATGCTTCTCTCTCGTCCGCTTCCTTCTAATCCTTTCACATAAAATACTAAAAATCACGTATCGGAGGCAGTGCTTAGATTGATGAAATGTTTTCCTTATTTTCCATCATTTTAAATGTATAAGCGTAATATACGAATATTATATGGGCATCATTGAAACTGTCCTCTCTTCTATCTCCTAAATAAATCTAAATGGTAAAAGTCGCCTTAAATAATGGTGAGGTCTTGTAAAGCTTTAGCACACGAAATGCAACAGTGCGTTTGATAATATTGATATTGGCATAGGCGTGCTTGCACGGCCATGTAGCAATTCCCTATGCGGTCCCGACATTCATCTGAAAATCGAACGCAACATTAGACGTACGAAACTTCAATCGACCGCCCCCCGTCTTACCATTGCCCGTGATCACTCGAACGTTCCCGACGCTCTTCTTCTGCGGATTCGCTCCATTCACGTCACCGTCATCGTCCTCGTCGTGCCGACAAACGCACGATTTCCTGGGCAACGGCATCTCCGGCAGCTTGCAACCGTTCGCCGGTTGCCCGTCCGTCGTCAAGCAGCGCACGTCGCGTTTCTGCACGCCGCCGCTTTGACAATCGCACGCGCTCCATTCGCCGACGAACCAACGGGCCGGACAACGGACGCTCTCCGGACAGACGCGTTCCGTCTGCGGTCGTTCGTCCGTCGCGCACGTCGCGTCGTTCGCGATGCGAAATTGTCCGCGTAATTGCACGACGCACAAGACGTCGCGCGTCTGCTTCGACGGCCCGCGACACGGATCCGTGCATTGCGACCACGGGCCGGCGAACCAAGAGCCGTTGCATTGCTTATCGGTCGAACACGGTCGCGTCGTCTCCGGCTTGTTCTTCTCCTTGCACCGCGTGTCGATCGGGCAAATCGCTTGTCGCACCTGTTCGCCGGTGCCGCAGAGGACGGAGCATTGCGACCATTCGGTGACGAGCCACGCGGAGTCCAAAGATTTCTCGACGAAGCACGGCCGATTCTCGCAACGCTCCGTGTTCGACGGCCGTTCGATCGTCTTGCACTTGTTGCCGCTGCTCGAACACGTGACGGACCTCGAACGGACGCCGATGCCGCAGGTTACCGAACACTAAAACGTAAAATTACGAAAATAGTCCAGTCGAATTGGGCTTTTACTTCGGGAAAATTAAGGGAAAGCCTTTATAATCATGTGCTTCGCAGAATGTAAAAAGTCCCCATCGATCCGAGTTGAGCTAAAGATTTTATATGGTGTCAAAGATGGCCAAGAGTGGTTTTTCGTGAATAACTCGTTAACGGCCGCCTTTACAGCAAAGACACACGTTATCAAAGTTGTAGATTAAGAAATTACCTACAGAAAAGTTACGGTCACTTTTATTCGTAGGAGCAACCGTTTAGAAAATAATTCGAAATGAAAAAGTTAACAGCGTCTCCAAGCGAGATGTTGATACGTTATTATCTTTCCACAGAAATAAAATAAATTTTGAATTGAAATGAGTTTATGACTACACATAATACACTCATAGTTCAACGTACGTTTCACGCCGTCTTTGTGCATAGCTTCTAAATCTTAAGAAACAAGATCTTTTTTGGTCTACAAATCACAAGATTTCTGCAGTTTTTTTGTCATATTTTCTGCGAAGAAAATCTGTAACCTATCAAACTTTTTCCACTTTGGAAAGAGATAGTAATCGCAAGAAGACAAGTCACGTGCATATAAACAGGGTATTCAAGCAATTAGAACCATAAATCGCAAAGTTTAATCTCGATCCACACTCAGTTATCGATTCATTTCTCTGTTATGCGAAAAATTTGCAGCTGCTAATCTTAGTGTAAAACAAGCTGAAAATGATGCTGGTGTTCTCATTAATGAAACAGCAACCGAGGAATCCGAAAAAGAGGACAAATATTGTTGTAGGCGAAGACGTGGATTTATAAGTAATATTGATTAAAATTAATTTTATTTCTGTTGAAAGAATCAAAATATCGCCTGGAGACGCTGTTAACTTATTCATTTGCAATTATTTTCAAAACGGTTGCTCCTACTAAAAAAAGTGACAACAACATTTTTGTAGGGAATTTCTTAATCTACAACTTTGATAACGTGTGTCTTTGCTGTAAAAGTGGCCGTTAACGAGTTATTCGCGAAAAACCACCCTTCGCCATCTTTGACACCACACAAAATCTTTAACTCAACTCGGATCGATGGGGACTTTTGACATTTTGTCAAGCACTTCATTATGAAGATTGATGCAAACATTCAGCTTTCGCTTAATTTTACCGAAGTGAAAGCCAAATTTTTGTCTAATTTGACTCGCGTCTCATTAAAATCGGCAACTTACGTCCGACCACGCGCCCGTTTTCCATGCGGCGGCCTCCGTCGCGATTTCGTTCGCGTGCGTGCACGGCGGCAATTTGCACGGACTCGTCAACGGCGCCGGCTTCGGGTGCGGACACTGCGGGTCGCCGACGACGACGGGCCGCACGCCGCCGCGGCCCGAATAGCATTGCACGATGAACTGTTGCACGCCGTGGCCGCACGAGCCGGTGCACGGGCCCCAGACGCCGTCCCATCGACCGTTCGTCGTCTCCGCGTCCGGGCACGCGTTCTGATTGCACTTGATCAATTGCGGCGCCGGCCGTTCCACGTTGACGCACCGCTTCTCGATCACCGGACTCTGATTGTGTTCGCGGACGCACGTTATAATCGTCGTTTGAATGCCTTTCATTTAAACACAAAAAAAATACTTCAATTTATGCGGGGGAAACGTTAATTTTTCTCACCTCCACCGCACGTTTTACTGCACGGCGTCGTACCGGTCACCTTCCAAGCGAACCGTTTCCGTTTGCGGTGAACGTTAATGCGCATCGGTTCGTCTCTCTGATTCACGTGCTCGTTTCGTTTCGATTCGTTGCGAACGCCGTGATGGCTCGCGGTCGTCGGCGCCGCGTGATGGTGATTGTGATGGTGATGGCCGTGTGGCGGCGTTTGCGGGAAGCTCGGCGGCAACACGTCCGATTTGGTGCCCAACGGCAACGAGTACTGATACTTGACGCCCTGATTTGGTTCCTGATTGACTATCTGAGGAGGACGATTTTAAGAAATGTTAAACAGTTCCAGCGGTTTAGAATAAATATGTTTTATTGACAATTACGTGAATTGTAACCAAATATTTATTAAATATTTGCACCGCCCAGCAAACTATCTTTTGCCATTTCGGAGGAAATCGCCACCATTTGGGGGCCCTGAAATGGCCCTCCGCTTAGCAAAACAATTTTAAATTGCGTTTATTCAGGCTTTCGGAACTGCGAAATCCTTCCTGTGCATTTGCGGCACGTAAAGAGAATATGCCGATAGCCGGAGGAACTGCTGAAGAAGTTTGCCAACTTTTTAATTCTTCGTCGTTCTCGAAGGTTAAACGACGCGTATGACTCGAGAGCGAGCGGGGATTCCATGGGATTTGTTCAGAAATTTGGTGTTCACCTACATTGCTCGCTTTCGAACCGTCGTTTAATCTCCAAGAACGATCAAGATTTAAGAAGCGGGCGCAACAACTTCTTTGATTCGCGGCTCGCAGATTTCTGTTGGAATGCTATTAAGAAATTGGTGGAAAGGTGGGAACATGTTGCAGAAAACAATAATCGATTTTGCAGCTCCTCAATGACGGCGAAAATCGAAATAAGCGACGTAAAAGAATTGTTTTGCGGGTCCGAAATTGTGGTGATTTCCTTCGAAATGGCAAAAGATATTTGACGCGGCTGTTGAAAATATATCGAAGACGACCTTTGAGAAGACATATTTGGTTATAATTCGCGTAATTTTCAATACAACAGTAATTAAAAACCGCGAGAATTTATCCCTGAACCCATTATTACAAAAGTCAGTTTTGGTGGATGCGCCGGTATAATACGAATTTCTCCCAATAAGCGAACTTTTGTCGCGTTTCTCTCTGCGTTTCGGCTTACCATGATGTCGACGGGATTCGTCAACGGTCCGATGCCGGTGATCGTCTCGACGGCCGTCGAATCCTGCTTCCTGTAAACGAACCGGGTGCCGGCGCCCTCGCGCACTTGACTGTTGCTAAACTTCCAGTGGCCGTTAATTATGTAGGAGCCGTTCGCGTTGCGAATAGCTGGCGAAAATTGCAACGGTTTAACAACAACAGAATTCGTTTATCTCTCGATGCGTACCTATAAAATTCCGCGTTTGTTTCAATTGTTGCAACAGTATTTTGCACGCGCCGTGCGGCACGGTCGCAATTTTATTGTATCCGGTTGGTAAGTCTTGTCGCGTGTACAATCCGGAAATTGTCTGACAATTGCCTTTCAGACAGCTCGAGCATTCCTCTTGGCTCTCCTCGATCACGCCCACGACGCCGTTGGTGCCGACGCTCTGCAAATAACGATTACGAGAGGCGACGAATTAGTGCAATCGCAGATGCGACGAGGGAATCGACGGTGGTCTGAAGGCAGACACCACGTGGCTTTTTTTTTTCACTTTTTTGCTGTTTTAAGCGAGGAAAACGTTTTAATCGAATAAATAAGTGTACGGAATCCGTGCAATCGGAGCTAGTTACGTTTAATTAAAACATCGTTTATTTACGCTCGCAAGACAATCTGTTCCATTTTATTCGCAAACTGTATTAGTAGGTTACGCAAATTGAAATTATTGCCCTAAACGTTTATTAAATATCACCGAACGCTTATTTATTTATTAGCGTGGACGGATGAAATGGAAAGAATTTTAATGTCGTTATTTATTTCTATTTATTCTAATTTCCATCTCGCTTCGTCGCTTCCTTCGACGATCATTAATATCAATAGGCAAAAATCTATTAGAGTTTACTACATTCACTCTATCTAGCGAATAGCAAAAGGTCACGAACGTATTAATTATCATTTTACATACTTTAATATGAATCGAATCAATTTCGTATAATCGCAGAAAGGGAATTAAGAGGAGAAACAAATAAATGAAGCAATGGCCTTTTTCATTACGTCCTCTAATTCGCGATACGTAACGATGCAAATTTACTTCGTAAAATTTATTGGTGCCAAACGATTTTAATGTTTTTGCAATTAATTAACTCGCCGCCGCGACGATTCGACTTTATTTGCAGGAATTCGCTTGTAACGTAATCGACGGGTTTCGTGGATCGTTGATTAATTGTCAACCTGAAAACGTCTAATCACATTAATGACTTAATCGGAATACACCTGAGTTTCGCCTTCGTGTTTATTTTTTTGCGCATGTTGAAGATTAAATAACGTCTTTTTCGTAAACGGATTTTGCCAAGTGTTTAGGAGAAAGTCGCAGATTCACATTATTTTACAAATACAAATTTGTAAAAAGTAAATGTTATTCTTTATTGAAGCAAAACCGATTACATAATCTTAATCGCACTTAATGTAACCGACGAAAAATTGTTGATTAAATTTTTTTGTTCGTTAAACAATTTAAATGTCAGTACGACAAATTTCTATCAGCAAAGTTTCTTTTAACGGTGCGCCTATTCTCTTTAATAAAAATAACTTTAATAAACCTCGGGCACTTTGCATTGTAGGTGTCTTTGGTATACATAAATTACATACTTGTGAAAATAAAATGTAAATAATGCTAAGAGGAAGAAAAAAAGAATAGAGAGAGAGAGAGAGAGAGAAAGAGAACGCATAAAAGAAATCATCGTAAATCTTATTTACACTCCTGCAGGATATTGTAACATTTATTTTTGGAATAATATTTTTAGTTATGAGTGAGAGAATAGAAAGATGATATGCATTTAGTATAGGAGCGATCCCGTATTAATATTGCGCTCGTGCCTCTCTTTGCAATATTGTGATGTAATAGAGGAAGAATAATAATAATGAGGAGAAGAAGTAAAAAAGAATTTGTAAATATAAATATCGGACACATGTAAATGATTTTTATTATTATCATTACTGTTATATCGGGTCCATATGACGTCAATGCATATTTTCTCGGTTCAATTTTCGCTACAACATCGAACAATATTAGCAAAAAGCAAATTGATATTGAATACACAAACGAAAAAAGTTTGCAGTTCCATCAAGGTCAGTTAATGAATAATTTGTGCACAGAATACGCAATTTTATGGACAGCAGATTCGGGTTTAAAATTAATGATGATCACGAGTCAATTATTTTACAACACAAACTGCATAATATTTTATACGCCAATTTTTGCATACTAAAATGGATTTGCAAATAACTGTCGTGCCTGTTGTAAGATTACGTTTGAGTTAATTAAAAAGTGGATAATGATAGTCCTTTCAAATAGCAACCCGTTATATGTTGCCCGACATTTAACGTGTGTCACACGAAAAAAAATCTTGCAAATTAACTTTTGCTAATAACCGACATTTTCAACCGTTGACATTTCAGCAGACCATCGAACGTTGACATTTACTTTTTGCTGTACCGTAGTGCATCCAGAAACAGAAAGGAAAGAAAAGTTAACTAATCCAAATACGACAATTTCAATTCTTATCAATTAAAATTAGTTGTACATTTTTCTCTTCTTGTTATCGTACGTTTCCAGTAGATATGAACTGTTCATCGAACACTCGACTGAAAATGCCGAAGGGTTCCTTTCAATTATTTCGCTCACAATCTAAATTGGTTGTTTAAATAAGAAACTTGTCCCCGACCGAATATGTAACTTTAATTGTTAATTAACTACTTCACAATTTTATGGAATTCTTAATGGTATCGATATCTTTGTATAAATCGTCTTTTATTATTATTAAATTTATAGACGTTTTTATTGCATTTTAAGTATTATGAATTCGATAAGGCAAATAAGCGAGCGACCATTTTTATATTGATATGGATGGAAAGAAGGACGGAAAGCAGAAAAGGAAAAGCAGAAATACAGTTTTCGATTGCTCAATAATTTGACTTTTTGTTTTGGTTTATTATTATTGTCCCACCAATTTCTCTTAACTACAATTTATTACAAAAGTGTTTTATGGAGATGTTCCTCTAAAGAAACAACGAAACTGATGAGGATGAAAGCGATGCTAAACGGCGATAAGGAACAACAAAACGCGATGCGAAGGCAGTAAATTTAATGATATCTCTATAAACGGTAAAAAAAGTTTCTTCAGTTATTAATTTGTCCATTTACGTTTTGTTGACGCTCCGCAAGAACGCTCGCGAGTGGGCACGCATCATCACATTTTGTCAGTTTGCCCATTCTTTCAAGTTAAACATTTCCCCGATGTCTTTCATTAATAATTAGGCTACCAATTAACAGTTATCAGAATTGTGAGTAATGGAGAAAGATTGCGATTTAATTCGTTGCTGTTTTTCTTTTCGCATTTTGCACAGAAACGTTAACGAATAAAGCGGTCGAAATTATTTCGACAGTCATGCCACGAGTGAACGATATATTTCAATTATTGCAAAGTCCTTTTTTGGGTTAGTTCTTTTGCGAATCTCTTTCATTAGATCATCTGCCAATTTTTACCAATCTGCCTTCTTTATTTATTTTTTTTGACCGAATTTCGCCTTAATTAAAAGAATATTCGCAAACTGTTCACTCTTTCAACACATCGTTTCTTTATTGAGCGATTGAGTTCGATGTTAGACCCCGTGGAAGAGTCACGAAATTGATTTCTTGTTTCGAAAATCGTTACGTGCCGTTTATTGTAAATCTCGTTTAGATAAACAAATTACATGTATTCCGTACGAAATTGCAACAAAATATCGTAAAATTGCAAATCGATTTGTTGCTATTATTAATAGCTCGTGGGTTACATAAAAGTTAATATCCGGAAAGGTTAGCGGTGGTGGCTTGCGTAATAATCTTTCATTTTTTATGCTTTTTTGGCCGACAATTATCTTTTATACGCTTTTTAACGTGTGGTCTATAATCGGAAAAGAGGAACGCCACTGACTTTTTCACACAAACGATTCGATCATTGTAATTGTTAATAATGATTGTTGTAACCTACAACTTGCTTTTACTACACGTGGAGTTATAGTAGAGGAACGCTTCTTGGTGCACATTTTATTGCTCCACATAAGATCCCCTAGGATTTTGTGGCGTTATTCATTTGCCAAAGCTATACTTTTACGAATAGCTCTTAAGAATATAATATTTTAACGTAAACTAAATATAGCAGGTTGACATTGTGCCCTGAAACGTTTGCCTCTACTGTAATTGATCGCTATTAAATTATTAAAGGTTCAAGACGAATTCGTTCTAAAAATATTACAATTTTCGAACGTGTTACTTTTGTAATCCCCACAAAATGAAAATAAATTCGATCTTCTAATATTAATCATTCCCATTTCCTCTTTTTTTCTCTGTTATAAACATCGTCCTATTTAATTACAATTTAATACGTACGGTTTCCAAAAATAAATTCCATTTAGTGTTCTATCTCTCAAATGATATTTTCTTTTTCATAGAATGCTGCTTCATTCTTAATAAGTGAAAAATTACGATTATAGTGAAAATCGTTCGTAAATTTCCACACAAACTCAAAAGATTTTCGATGAAATGGAAGCGTTAAATGTGAACAAACGACGATGATGTTCGCACGAGATGTGTGACACATTTTACGAATTCAACAGTCGAATGGTGCTAATTGTGGACAAATTTATTGCGAATGATAATTGAAATTTACATTAAGGGAACTGTGGCACTTACGATTGCTTAATTCGCTTTCTTCTTTGCTTTTTTTTATAAGAAAACGAATAAAAAATAAAGATAAACTGCAAATTTATTATTAAACCGAAATCATTTGCATCTTTCTCATCTTCGAAGCAAAACAATTTTGTTGATAGTGATAACATATATTACGATTAGTATTATAGGTTATTAATTAAATGCATTCATTTTACTCTCATCGTCGAGATCAAAGCAAAACTGATAATTATTACGCTAATTATAAAGTTTGTTTTTGTATGCAAACAAGCGCAAGTTACGTAAATCAATTATATTCCTACTATTTGACCGTCAAACGTTCACAATTAACACGTACGTTTATGAGAATTGCTTCAAATCTGATCCTAATTGATTCATCATTCTCACCTGGAGCGATCTTGCAAATTTATAATTCGATAATCGACGATTGATCAATTTTTAAATGATTGAATGATTTAACGAGTTTTGCTATCAATTAATGAAATTCAACAAAGACCCTCGAAATTTGTGTCAACGTAGATTTAAATTGAAGAATAACGACGAAAATAATGGATTAAACAACTAAACTTACCAGGATAATAAGCAAAATTAGTGTCGTAGGCATTCTGAACTCGCTTTTTTTTGCAATTGCTAAAACGTTCACTAATATTATTAACAACAAGAAGTAAACTCAGTTTGCTTTTATTTATTATTAAATCGCTTTCGTATTTTTAAAAAAAGTCGTGCATTACGCCTTATTAAATTTGCATGTTTCGCGTCGATCGATGTGTTTCGGTTTATATTCGCCGCATTCGCACGTTGTGTTTGCAAAATATAGATGGCAAAAGGAAAAGAGAGGAGAGATTTGCATTCAAATTATCGTCGTATCATTCGCACCAATTCACGCTCATTATGTTATTTCCGGCTATTATCACTTGTATAATTAATTCGATGTTTCTTTTTGTTTGTCGGCCGTTTGTAACCGTTTTTAATCGGATCTACTTATATTGTTTTTCAATACGCGTTCAGCTGCAACACAGAAAGTCCTAATTATTTATTCGCAAACGCGATAAGACTGGAATGTTTATCAATGTTTGCGGTATAACGATTTGTAGTGCAAATTAATTAATTCGCAATTGAAGATAAGACGGAATTTGATTAGTAGTAAAGAATAGCTAATAATTAATTGAAACGAATCAAAAGTCAGAAGAGCACCGATCGGGACTCGATAGATCGGAAAAATATTGCTTTGCGCCTAAAGCGTTTCGATGTATCTAACGTGTAATTTGAATCGGATCGTTATTTCGATGATTGATGTTGCATTATTGCCGGAAGGTGTTGCACCAAGAAAAAAAGACGCAGATCAGCAATGAATTTATCGAGACCTTCGATTATTGCGACATTTTGCAATTAAAATTGGTTCGAAAAAGTTTCTTCTCAGAATGGCTACTTCCTTCAAAGTGGAACTTTTTGAAAACAAAATTGTTTTTTTTTTGCGAAACGGAGAGTTTTACGAAAAAAATGTTTTTCGTGCTTTTTGAAAACAAAAGCTTTTTGGGGAAAGTGGAGCTTTTTGACCGAAAAAAAAGCGAGTATCTCTAAAACAAAAAATTAATATTTTCGGAGGAGGAACTCGCTGAAAACGCGAATTAATTTCAATCGATCAATTCGACGTTACATCGACAGGCAAATTAAATTCTCGTCGTTTAACACTTTCAGATTTAATTACCGCCGTGCGTGTGTGTGTGTGTGTATGTCGTTCAATGTTAATGTAACAACCACTTAACTCGCGAAGTCATCGAGATCGAATCGCTGATAGGCATCGAAAACAAACGCACTCGGTTCACTCGAGGACTCTTGAACAGACGATCTTCCGTTCACACTGCACGGATTTGTTATGATGGTGATCGAGGGAAATTGACAAATATTCGAAATGCTACTGCCACCACTTGCCGCTACTAGAACAACAACAAACTAAAACGGCGGCATTAAGTAGATAGATGCGGTCTCTTCGTTATGCCGGCACTTTATAATAGTTTATGACGTCTCTTCGGCTTGTATCTATCCCACTCTGTCATCCGTCCATCCCATCTCGCGGATGTAATACCATTGGTTTTCAACAATTCGTTTCGTTTTTTTTCCTCCTTATTTTCCTTTCATTTACATCCAATTCACTTGCTTGCGTATCTCTCCGGACGCATTTTCTTTTCTCCAAGTCGTAAATTGGTTTTCATTCTAAATCGAAACGTTCGTAATCGTAAAAGAGGAGTATTTCTGTCTTTGTTATTTGTTGGCACCGCGTCGGGAAATTTAATCGGAACCTTTCAGAAAAAGCGAAATATACGTCAAGCGTTCATAACGAGGTTCCACTCATTTATTTTCGGCCTTACTTTCATGCTTTCAGGCATAAAAGGTCCATCCTCGAATGGGATTTGTATGTGTTTCAATCAGATAATGGACGATTCATTCTTTTTTGATTTACTATCGCGGAAAAGAATAAAGTTTCCCATTCTCTAACGGAACCAATTAAGAAGACGGGAGGACGCAGAATTATCATCCCATTGTACGGTAATTGATCGTTAATTAAGCCCCTTCTGGCGGTTGTTATGACGCGAATTGATGGCTTCAAGAGGAACAATGTGACATTTCGCGAGAAATTAACATCGATTTATCGATTAGACGCGAGCGAACATTAAGAAGGCTAATTTAGATCAATAAAGAGAAAAAATCCAATTGACACACATCGAAATGGGCCAAATTTGCGCTACGTCCGCTCGAATCGATTTATTGTTGTTTCTCCCTTTAATTGCCGAATTAATTAATTATTCCGCAACAACAAACAAACGTATTTGCAGATTAGAGTGCAGATGTTCTCAATTTCAGTAATTGCGATAAAAGTTCGCGAACTTCGCCGTTGCCGATATAATTTCTTAACGGGTGCGGCACATATCAAAAAGACGCGAAATCAATAAATCAACTGTTAGCATAAACACTTTTTGAAGAATCCCTAATTGATAAACAAGAAGAATAAGTGATTTCCAGAGGTTAGAAGTCATCTTCCAATATTGACGATTAATGTTTTAGAATTCAAAACTCGCGAGTTTTTGCATAAGAAGCTAATTCGTTGGCGATTTTAATGCACAATTATCGGGGAGAAATGTAAACATGAGGAACAAGAAGGAGTTTTGCTTTGACGAGGAAAACATTAGCATTGAAGATGTGCGGCTAATTATTATTAAGACGTATTAAATGCTTTCTCGTGGACCGAACAAATCGTCGTAATTGCAATTATCTGCCAACATTAACAGCAGACCGCAATTAATTTGCACTATACATATATAAATTCCTTTAGGTTTTTTCTCGTTTATGATGTGGAGTTTTGTCGTTCGCTCTAGTGCAAATGGCACTTTAGATAATAAATTGAAGATCGTATTAAAGACTGAAAGAATTTCGATGACTAGTACGTTCAATGTCATTAGAAACGTTTAATGTTTTATGACTTAATAAGCGATTGCTAATGCGAATAATTGAAGGATTGGCCAAAAGCCAATTAATTTCCAACTTCTGCGAAAGGAGAAGCCGTTTTTCGTGCAAATCCCTTAGTCTTTGCTGAACGCGTTCTGTTGCTACGCAATTACACGGTTCTCTGACAAATTCGGCGAAATATTATTTCGCGTGTTCTCGTTACCTGTGCGGAATATTGCATTTTGCATTAACCTAAATGTTATTAGTTTTTTCCTTTAAAAGCAACATTCGAAACGATCTTATTAGCATCAATTAGCATAATGCAACGAAACTTATTCGTTGATCGACGTGCGCTAATAGAATAAATGGGTTCGAACAAAAATGGCAATTTCAACGCGCGATCGATAAAAGACGCGAACGCATGGAGACGTTAAGCGCCAACAATTAAAACGAAAGACGTTTTTATGCGCTTCGCTATTATGCCGAACACGAGCCTCTATTTAACGTTCTAGAGGAGTATAACAGTATAATGTTGAGAGTGCGTGTAAAATAATATCCATTGCAATTCATAAAGTAAATTAGACATTTAATTAACAGCGAGAGAGGCGAATTGAAAGCGAGTTTTGCAGAAACGAAACGCAAAAAAAAACAACGGAGGAGAGAATTGCAAATGAACGTCATTATTAACATCACCGACGTAACGATTAAAAGCGTTATGGTTTCATTTACATAATGTAATGTTAAACAGATTTTAAGATCGCTTTTCTACGTTCCTCCTTTTGGTTTAACTTGTTATTATCGCACGGTACGTTTATCAAGCACAGTGAGACGTCTTCATTTGAATAAGAAACTCTTCTCGCGGTCGCGTCGTGCGCCCCGTGACATGACAGGTTATAGTTGCAATTGAAAACGAGATTAAAACGAAATAATAATCATCGAAAAAGGCAAACAGCAGAGCGAGAGAGAGAGAGAGAGAGGGAGGCAGAGATGATTAAATGGGAAGGATTTGAATATGAATGAAGATAATAAGATTGAGGAGGAGACCGAGGGAAAGAAGCGAAGAGAGGAAAAAAAAGCTGATCTTCCTTTACGATCCAAGGGTCCAGTTTAAGGTCAAAGTTCTCGCAGCGCCGAGCCCGAGCGAATCGCTTCACGGGCATTCGTTCCTCTTTATCGACGCTCCATATATTGCGCCTTTTGATTCAATTCGGAACGTAATTGATTTGGATGCAACCAAATTGGGGGCAGAATATAAATCGCTCTCCCCAAATGGCAAACGGTTTGGAGAATTCGCCAATTAGCTCACGCTAAGTGGAGGAGCAGTTAACGTCAGTCATCTTGAAGCGAATGCTGTTTTCAGCGAGGAAATCGGCGATTTCCTCAAGATTGCCCGCTTTCAATTGTATCGCAATAATTATACGTATCGACCGTGCAATTTCGAGTGAGGATGCGAATAATCGCGGAAGAATGGCATCTAAATCGAAATCTAACTAGCCTCGAACTTGTTTACGTTCTTCTTGCGATTCAAACTCGATTCTAATAACTACACCGCGGATTACATTCTTGCAAATTCGATTGTTATCTCATCGTTACAACTTCCTTTTTATATCATAACGCATGCATATGCATGTAAGTTGTGGCAAACGTGTTTCGCTGTTCGTTTCGCGATTGGATTCCGTTTGAATTGTAAATGAAACAGATTTAAATAGATGCGGAATAGGAGAGGTTTTTTCGCAAGGTTTTAATGGCGTAGGCGAAATGCAAAACAACAAAAGGCACACGACATTGCAATTATCGTCGCTTATCTCGTACCGTTCGTCTGGCAATAAATTGCTCGATTCGCAGCTAGAAGCAGCGACAGTAAACAATCCAATCAATAACGAAGTTTATGTATGATAATGATCGCGGTAATTCATAAACTGATATCGATAATTATTGCTATTATTATTAACATCGGCCGTCGTATAAGTCGACGATTCGAACGTAATAATAGCTTTAACGCGATGCAGTAGAAGGAAAAAGGCGAAATGATCGAGTAAACGTCGATGATAGGCAGGATAATTGCGGTTCGCTCTCAAGAGATGTTATCGCTGCGTATTATGAGGGTTAGAGAAAACAAAACGCTCGCTTTTCTTTAATCGACATTATAACGTTATTAAAGCAAATTATCACCTTTATGCTATTTTACACAAACGCACCGAGAGAGAAATCGTGCTTGTGCGGATTAAAACGGGAACGGGCTAAACTTGAAGTAATAAACGTTGATTGAAACGTCGACCATTTCACTAGATTAACTCCATATAAGGGACTAAATATAATTCAGCCATCAATTACGGCTTAATTCGAATCCAATTATTATGGTCAAAGGGACATTGAATAAATAGCAATTCGATTCACAATGTGACTCATACCGGTTTGAGACCAAAAACCAAACGCGATTCGCTTCACGAAAATTGTCAATTCATTTCGCGAACCTTCACTTATGCATGTTGCGGCTGTCGTTGCAAATTTATGTAAATCTCGCGGCCCGCATTAGCATAAGCATCTCGTTATTCGCCAATACCGGTCACGTTCAATTTGACAGATTAACGGTGATAAATCTGCGAAATTTGCGAGTTTTATGCATCGAAGATAAAGTTCGAATCGGCGTCGTTCTCTTTCGCATTCGCTCACCTTGCAGTAACCGTCGACGCAGATGCCTCGCGTGCCCATCGGCGCAAATTTCCCACTTGCGGCCACCGGTCGATTGCAAACGGTGCCGTCGCGAACCGTCTCGTTCAGCGTGGCGTAGAAACTCTTCCCTCTCGGACGACAATTTAGCACGCATTCCTTATCTTCTGCAATTGAAATGTTGGATTCGTTAACTTGGCCGGGAACTTAGGCGTTCGCAATTTAATCAGCTGCAATTATCCAAACAGACAAGCGCTGATTTTAATTAATTACGCAATTTGCTCTAATTAAAATGAACCGAACGAATCGACTGCGAAATTCTGAATTATCTTTTCAGCGTTAAGTTTACTCCTGTTCGTAAATGGCTCACGTTTAATGTACGGTTCCCAAACGTAGAAGAGGCCCTTAAACGGCCGACCATTGAACGAAGAGCACTGCTGCGTGCGAAAGTCACCGCTACCTTTAGGGCAATCCTAAAAAAGAGAGAGTCAAATCGCACGCGAAACAACGCCAAATTAATCAACGCATACCTGCGTATTGCACATGTGTATCCTCTTGTACAAACCGATGCAGGTGCTGACGATTTTCTTCTTGTTCTGTCGCCGTCTGCGGGACATCTTTTTCAAGTACTGCCTGCAAGAATTTGCAAAAAATAAACTTTTGGAAACGGTTAACAGTTTGGCACGTCGAAAGCAACGATCAGTGAACGAAATAAAACAAAGAATATATGGGACAATGAAAAGAAACGATCCATTGTTTAGAATTATTAGGGCATAGGATGCGAGAGTCAGTCTATTGCATTTAAAGGTGTGTTAATGTTGATGTCATCCGCCAAAAATAAGCGCGCGGCAGAGAATAATGAGGTTGGCGCGTTGTTAAATTTTCCTCGTTAGCGGCCATCGATTTTCGTTCGCTAATAAAAGCGAAAAGCGCTTTGCAATTGATCGCAATCGTTTGGCGAATTGTGGGTTGCTCGGTTGTTGTGCTCAAAATTCAAATGGACGCTTGAATCTTAAGGGGTGATTTATTTTCCGGAAAAAGTTTCTCACACTTACAATTCCCTATTATTGCTGGTATAATTTCCGAGGCTGTTGTCCTTGTGATAGTTATTGTTCGGCTTCGGTACGCAGTGTCGTACTTGTTTGGTAACGCCGCCGCCGCAGCTCCTCGAGCACGGCGACCACTCGCTCCAATCCGACCAGACGCCGATGATTTTCGGTCGTTTCGTTAGTCGCAGCTTTTCTATGTACAACTGATGAACCTGCAATGGACGCCAATTGATTTATTAACGCTTTCCGCGCAATTAATCGATGGGGAAACTCACCTCCAACGGATACGGCTTTGGCATTTCTTTGTTCATTCTGGACAACGTTAATACTAACACAGTAAAGTCTAGGAACACGAATAATACAGTCGACCTGAAAATGAGAACGAAACAGTTAATATTCAGTTGTAGGTTGTGCAATTGCGGCAATTTCTACGAGTCAATCGATGAATTGTTTAATTGACGTCGCCGCAAGAGATGATTAATTCCTCCACGTGTAATAAAGCGATTACGTCGAAACGCTACCCAATAATTACTCGAATAATTGCTAATGAATAATTACACGCAAAAAAGGGAACGCAAATAAGCGGCTTACCGACACCCGGAATTACGTAATAATTGCTATCGACTCCAGTCGCGGACTCGACAGTAATTTAATTCGGCGACAAGAAGTGCAATTCGCTCGCAAACTCCGTGCGAACGTTCGCGCAAAAGAGGAGAATGTCTCGTTTCGCGAGAAACGCATCGCCAAAGGACGACGACCATCAGCGGATACGCGTGCGAGCAAGGAACCCGCACCAGAAGATCGAGGACGACAACGAGCGCGCCAATCGACTGTCGGACGCCGGATTGGACGCCGAGGAGGATTTCGCGAAGAAGCGAGCGGACGGCGACGAGGACGAGGACCAGGACCTTTTATGCGAGTTCGACAATTTCTACAAGCGGACCAAAAGTCTGCTGGTGCTCTTTCAGATAATGGGCGTGATGCCGATCGAGAGGTCGGCCAAAGGTCACACGACGTTCAGGTAAATCGTAATTGCAAATCGAAACAATTTGCTAGCAAAAGACTTTTTGTTCAGCTGGTTTTCCTGCACCTCGATCTACGCTTACGTGCTGTACCTTTGCGAAACGGTCTACGTCACGGTGATATTCCGCGAGCGTTTGCTGTTGATTTTGCAGCCGGGCAAACGCTTCGACGAGTACATTTACAGCATCATCTTCTTGAGCATCCTGGTGCCGCACTTCTTGCTCCCGATCACCGCGTGGACGAACGGCACGGAGGTGGCGAAATTCAAGAACATGTGGACGAAATTTCAGGTTCCCCATTTCAGCAAAAATTGTTTTTTGTGCGATCGTCATTTCGTTTGCAGTTGAAATATTTTCGCATCACCGGCACCGCGATCATTTTCCATCATTTGACGTGCATCACGTACACGCTCTGCATACTATCGTGGCTGATCGGCATCGGCGTGATGTTGGCCCAATATTATTTGCAACCGGACATGCTGCTTTGGCACACGTTCGCCTACTATCACATCCTGGCGATGCTGAACTGCCTGTGCTCGCTATGGTTCATCAATTGCACGGCGAAGGGACGCGTCGCCAAAGATTTGGCACACAATCTGCACAGCGCGCTCGAATCGTCGAATCCCGCGAACAAACTGGCCGAATTCAGGTATAACGCGAACAAAACAATCGCATTCTGCAAAACGTGATCTTCCGCGGGGTTCTCTTTTCGCACAGAGACTTATGGGTGGATCTGTCGCACATGATGCAGCAATTGGGCACAGCTTACAGCGGCTTGTACTTCGTCTATTGCCTGCTGATCCTGCTGACGACCATCGTCGCGTCGTACGGCTGCCTGACGGAGATTCTGGACCACGGGCTGTCGTTCAAAGAGGCCGGCCTCTTCCTGATCGCCTTCTACTGCCTGTCGCTGTTGTACATCATCTGCAACGAGGCGCATCACGCGTCGCGGAAGATGGGGCCGGAGTTCAGGGAGCGTTTGCTGAACGTCAATCTGACGGCGGTCGATCGACGCACGCGGCAAGAGGTGCACATGTTCCTCACCGCCATCGATAAGAATCCGCCGATCATGAATTTAAACGGTTACGCCAACATCAATCGCAGCTTAATTTCGTCGGTGAGTCGCATCGCGTTTGCGTTCACATCCACTGTATTGCCATCGCGTTTACGTCCGATGAATGGTAATTCTCGCGGCATTTCCGTTCTTCAGATGCGGTAGAATCCCTAGACTAAACTGCGCCAAGGAAAAAAACACTTTCCACTTTAATTAATTCAATATTCTCCTCTTGTATTATTACGAATCGCCTAAACAATTCGAAAACTCCTGCTTAATAATCAAGTAATAATTAAGCAGAAAACGTACGTCACAATGATAGTAAAAATGCGTGTTAACGGTGATGCTTGATCGTCGATTCAACTTCTCGTTTCCAGACGTTAACATCGATGGCCACTTACTTGGTCATGCTGATGCAGTTTCGATCGACGCTGATGAGGAATGCGGCGGTGGCGGCCCGAAGAGCGGCCCAAGCCGCGGCTCTGATCACATCCGATGGTAATCTGACTCTGTTCGAATGAGACGCTCGTCGGTATCGCCGCATCGCTTCGGGACGTTATACAATTGTCACGAAGACGAAACGTATCAGATTAATTTCAATTGAATTCAGTTAGGAGATTTGTAACGGAGTTTGCTCAATCCGATCCATCTGCAAGATATTAAAATAACGCTTTTTTTTTCGTAGAGCACCACGTAATTGTGAAACTAATTGGGCGATAATTTGACGCGAACGCTTATTAAATGAACGTCGTTGCTTTTAACTTCGAATTGCAAGCGAATAATTCGTGTGGACGCATTTCATTAAGCAATAATTCCGTACGTGTTAAAAGGTCAAACACGAAAGGGGAAACTCGCAGCGCGAATTGGCCATTAAAAAGGCGTTCGCGTCAAGTTGAAACTCATTTCGACGTCAGGCACTTGTCTTCAAAGAGAAGTTAATCAAACTCTGTATGCGCGTCTTATCTGCAATTGTAGATCGGCTTTGTGTGTGCATAAACGTACGTATTCCATAAATAGAAACGTGTTATTCCGTTCTTTCGTACCTTCTTCGTCGACGCTTCATCATCTTTCGGTTGGTTAATAATGTTATGTTGAAGATGCTATCGTCGCGGACGTTTATTTGCAAATTAACGAAACCATAAGTTTCCATCTGCGGAGTGACGCGATTGGAATCGGCGAGTTCGAGTTTGCACTTTGCATTTTTTTCGTTTGCATAAATCAAAAAGGATGCTTTCCGTTCGTTCATAAATCTCGGAATTGATTACATCATCGCCCGCACGAAATAGCTACGAACCAATTTGCGATCGTTCATCCGAAAACCTGGAACGCATTTTAATAATCATCGAATTATGTTCCGGATGAATTATGGGTCCATTGTTTCAAAGCCATACGGCGCCTGTTCGAGTGATTTAATATTGCGCACCAACTAATTAATCAGCTTAATCGTTTCTCTCTCTTTTTTTTTGAGGTTTGCCACAGTGGACGAAAAGCGGAGAAGGAATCGATTCTCCAGAAATTCGCAAGAAATTGTTGAATAAAGCCGTGTTTGGCATCGAGTGGATTCTTCCTTTTCGCTACAAACGGCGGTACAATTGCGTTTGATTTCTTGACTTCGCTCTTCCTATGCCGTCACATTTAAATATAATGTCTCTTTGCCGATTCCATGCGAATTTCGCGTTCTGCGAGAGGAAAAGCGTCTCACAATAGGCACTAATTGAATTATTCATACGCCAGCCCATTACGCGTCTCTTATGTCCGACGCATGTAAAGTTATTTATCTCTTCGAAGAGCGGTTTCCTTTCGCGTGTAATTATTATGACATTGTATTATCTCCTTCGCAATTTTCATTTAAATTTCACTTCTTTCTCTTCGCGTTGATCGTACGTGGAACCTCGACAATTCGATCTCGAAATTAAATGATGTTATTACATCATTATTAACTGCTTTATATGCAATTGCAATGGACTAGAGAAGACGTAATAATAACATTAAAGAAAACGTCAATTACGCGGATGCGGCCTTAACATTAAATAAATCGTCTGTTTATATTGAAGGCGTCTCCTTTACTTTTTCTTCTGCCGTTCGATTTTAAGATTGGCACTTTCGATTCTCATCGTTACACTTAACGTACATTTAACAAGTAGTTAAGTTACTTTTGGCGTTTTGTTTATTATTTTTTTCGTACTCTTTTCTTTGTTCGCTCGTTTATTTTTTTATTTTACTTTTTCGCTCGTCGTTCAATCATCGATTCTCTCGATCCAACGCGTACATTTACTGCTCGGTCATTAAAAATAGAACGGCGAGCAAAACGAAAAGAAAATTGAAATGGATTTAATAACATAGCATCGAAAGCAATGATTTTAGAATTGAAATTTTAATTTCCCTGCACAAAATTAAAACATTCGATTGGAATTGGAAACAAAGGCAAGCGTATATGGAGGATTTTTTACTTATTCGATTAACTAGTTCATAGGATTATATATGGGCATGAACATTAAAGATCGATTAACTAGAGTTCAAATGTGAGTTTTGCAACGAGATTCATTAATTTTTGGAGAATTGGTTTTTCTTAAAATTTTGCACTTTTAGGGAAGGGGGGACCCTTCTCTATTTTTGCATTTTCGCACAAATTGCAATAAACTCATTGTGGAACTCTTAAAGTGATTACCTAAGGGAATAAACATTAAAGATCGATTAACTAGAGTTCAAATGTGAGTTTTGCAACGAGATTCATTAATTTCTTGAGAATTGGTTTTTCTTCAAATTTTGCACTTTTAGGGAAGGGGGGACCCTTCTCTATTTTTGCATTTTCGCACAAATTGCAATAAACTCATTGTGGAACTCTTAAAGTGATTACCTAAGGGAATAAACATTAAAGATCGATTAACTAGAGTTCAAATGTGAGTTTTGCAACGAGATTCATTAATTTTTGGAGAATTGGTTTTTCTTCAAATTTTGCACTTTTAGGGAAGGGGGGACCCTTCTCTACTTTTGCATTTTCGCACAAATTGCAATAAACTCATTGTGGAACTCTTAAAGTGATTACCTAAGGGAATAAACATTAAAGATCGATTAACTAGAGTTCAAATGTGAGTTTTGCAACGAGATTCATTAATTTTTGGAGAATTGGTTTTTCTTCAAATTTTGCACTTTTAGGGAAGGGGGGACCCTTCTCTACTTTTGCATTTTCGCACAAATTGCAATAAACTCATTGTGGAACTCTTAAAGTGATTACCTAAGGGAATAAACATTAAAGATCGATTAACTAGAGTTCAAATGTGAGTTTTGCAACGAGATTCATTAATTTTTGGAGAATTGGTTTTTCTTAAAATTTTGCACTTTTAGGGAAGGGGGGACCCTTCTCTATTTTTGCATTTTCGCACAAATTGCAATAAACTCATTGTGGAACTCTTAAAGTGATTACCTAAGGGAATAAACATTAAAGATCGATTAACTAGAGTTCAAATGTGAGTTTTGCAACGAGATTCATTAATTTCTTGAGAATTGGTTTTTCTTCAAATTTTGCACTTTTAGGGAAGGGGGGACCCTTCTCTATTTTTGCATTTTCGCACAAATTGCAATAAACTCATTGTGGAACTCTTAAAGTGATTACCTAAGGGAATAAACATTAAAGATCGATTAACTAGAGTTCAAATGTGAGTTTTGCAACGAGATTCATTAATTTTTGGAGAATTGGTTTTTCTTAAAATTTTGCACTTTTAGGGAAGGGGGGACCCTTCTCTATTTTTGCATTTTCGCACAAATTGCAATAAACTCATTGTGGAACTCTTAAAGTGATTACCTAAGGGAATAAACATTAAAGATCGATTAACTAGAGTTCAAATGTGAGTTTTGCAACGAGATTCATTAATTTCTTGAGAATTGGTTTTTCTTCAAATTTTGCACTTTTAGGGAAGGGGGGACCCTTCTCTATTTTTGCATTTTCGCACAAATTGCAATAAACTCATTGTGGAACTCTTAAAGTGATTACCTAAGGGAATAAACATTAAAGATCGATTAACTAGAGTTCAAATGTGAGTTTTGCAACGAGATTCATTAATTTTTGGAGAATTGGTTTTTCTTCAAATTTTGCACTTTTAGGGAAGGGGGGACCCTTCTCTACTTTTGCATTTTCGCACAAATTGCAATAAACTCATTGTGGAACTCTTAAAGTGATTACCTAAGGGAATAAACATTAAAGATCGATTAACTAGAGTTCAAATGTGAGTTTTGCAACGAGATTCATTAATTTTTGGAGAATTGGTTTTTCTTCAAATTTTGCACTTTTAGGGAAGGGGGGACCCTTCTCTACTTTTGCATTTTCGCACAAATTGCAATAAACTCATTGTGGAACTCTTAAAGTGATTACCTAAGGGAATAAACATTAAAGATCGATTAACTAGAGTTCAAATGTGAGTTTTGCAACGAGATTCATTAATTTTTGGAGAATTGGTTTTTCTTCAAATTTTGCACTTTTAGGGAAGGGGGGACCCTTCTCTACTTTTGCATTTTCGCACAAATTGCAATAAACTCATTGTGGAACTCTTAAAGTGATTACCTAAGGGAATAAACATTAAAGATCGATTAACTAGAGTTCAAATGTGAGTTTTGCAACGAGATTCATTAATTTTTGGAGAATTGGTTTTTCTTCAAATTTTGCACTTTTAGGGAAGGGGGGACCCTTCTCTACTTTGGAATTTTCGCACAAATTGCAATAAACTCATTGTGGAACTCTTAAAGTGATTACCTAAGGGAATAAACATTAAAGATCGATTAACTAGAGTTCAAATGTGAGTTTTGCAACGAGATTCATTAATTTTTGGAGAATTGGTTTTTCTTCAAATTTTGCACTTTTAGGGAAGGGGGGACCCTTCTCTACTTTTGCATTTTCGCACAAATTGCAATAAACTCATTGTGGAACCCTTAAAGTGATTACCTAAGGGAATAAACATTAAAGATCGATTAACTAGAGTTCAAATGTGAGTTTTGCAACGAGATTCATTAATTTTTGGAGAATTGGTTTTTCTTCAAATTTTGCACTTTTAGGGAAGGGGGGACCCTTCTCTACTTTTGCATTTTCGCACAAATTGCAATAAACTCATTGTGGAACTCTTAAAGTGATTACCTAAGGGAATAAACATTAAAGATCGATTAACTAGAGTTCAAATGTGAGTTTTGCAACGAGATTCATTAATTTCTTGAGAATTGGTTTTTCTTCAAATTTTGCACTTTTAGGGAAGGGGGGACCCTTCTCTATTTTTGCATTTTCGCACAAATTACAATAAACTCATTGTGGAACTCTTAAAGTGATTACCTAAGGGAATAAACATTAAAGATCGATTAACTAGAGTTCAAATGTGAGTTTTGCAACGAGATTCATTAATTTTTGGAGAATTGGTTTTTCTTCAAATTTTGCACTTTTAGGGAAGGGGGGACCCTTCTCTACTTTTGCATTTTCGCACAAATTGCAATAAACTCATTGTGGAACTCTTAAAGTGATTACCTAAGGGAATAAACATTAAAGATCGATTAACTAGAGTTCAAATGTGAGTTTTGCAACGAGATTCATTAATTTTTGGAGAATTGGTTTTTCTTCAAATTTTGCACTTTTAGGGAAGGGGGGACCCTTCTCTACTTTTGCATTTTCGCACAAATTGCAATAAACTCATTGTGGAACTCTTAAAGTGATTACCTAAGGGAATAAACATTAAAGATCGATTAACTAGAGTTCAAATGTGAGTTTTGCAACGAGATTCATTAATTTTTGGAGAATTGGTTTTTCTTCAAATTTTGCACTTTTAGGGAAGGGGGGACCCTTCTCTACTTTTGCATTTTCGCACAAATTGCAATAAACTCATTGTGGAACTCTTAAAGTGATTACCTAAGGGAATAAACATTAAAGATCGATTAACTAGAGTTCAAATGTGAGTTTTGCAACGAGATTCATTAATTTTTGGAGAATTGGTTTTTCTTCAAATTTTGCACTTTTAGGGAAGGGGGGACCCTTCTCTACTTTTGCATTTTCGCACAAATTGCAATAAACTCATTGTGGAACTCTTAAAGTGATTACCTAAGGGAATAAACATTAAAGATCGATTAACTAGAGTTCAAATGTGAGTTTTGCAACGAGATTCATTAATTTTTGGAGAATTGGTTTTTCTTCAAATTTTGCACTTTTAGGGAAGGGGGGACCCTTCTCTACTTTTGCATTTTCGCACAAATTGCAATAAACTCATTGTGGAACTCTTAAAGTGATTACCTAAGGGAATAAACATTAAAGATCGATTAACTAGAGTTCAAATGTGAGTTTTGCAACGAGATTCATTAATTTTTGGAGAATTGGTTTTTCTTCAAATTTTGCACTTTTAGGGAAGGGGGGACCCTTCTCTACTTTTGCATTTTCGCACAAATTGCAATAAACTCATTGTGGAACTCTTAAAGTGATTACCTAAGGGAATAAACATTAAAGATCGATTAACTAGAGTTCAAATGTGAGTTTTGCAACGAGATTCATTAATTTTTGGAGAATTGGTTTTTCTTCAAATTTTGCACTTTTAGGGAAGGGGGGACCCTTCTCTACTTTTGCATTTTCGCACAAATTGCAATAAACTCATTGTGGAACTCTTAAAGTGATTACCTAAGGGAATAAACATTAAAGATCGATTAACTAGAGTTCAAATGTGAGTTTTGCAACGAGATTCATTAATTTTTGGAGAATTGGTTTTTCTTCAAATTTTGCACTTTTAGGGAAGGGGGGACCCTTCTCTACTTTGGAATTTTCGCACAAATTGCAATAATCGTATTTTGGAGCTCTTAAAGTCGCTAACTGTGGAAAGAAACTTTAAAGATCGATTAACTAGTGTTTAAATGTGAGTTTTGCATTGGGATTCATTCTTTTCTTCTTCGCATTAATTTCTGGACCATTTTGGATTCCTTGTTGGGCAACGATTCTATCTTCTTCGTGAACGCAAGCTTGAGGAGACGAAAAATTAAAGAAAAAAGAAGAAATCTCGTGTACCAGTCGCCAAGTGTGTTTCATTAATATTAATTTTATACGGGATAAAGATAATAAATGTACACGCGACAAATAAAAGCTCATTAAATGTAGAATAAAGTTCCGCATTCGTCGCGTCGTATTTATTACGTTAACATTCAATTAGTGCCCGCTGCACCTATGAATTGAATTATAGATGCGGACATTGAAATTAATTGAGTCTCCTCTCGTTTTTGGGCGATTTCTAGTTGAAGGCTTAGCAAAATCCTTGCAAAGATCGATTGGAATTTCGTTTAACGAAATCAATCTCGGTCAGGAAAAAAGAAATAACGACAATTGTTGAATTGGCCATTCTATTTTAAAGCAAATGACTTCAGCAAACCTAAAAATATCCATAATTTAAACGAAATCCAAAAGCGAAATGACGTAATCGCGTGTCTATCGAGTAAATAATAATCAAGTGAAATATTTACGATAATTTTTAATGAGATTATTCATTCATTTACCACACAGTTATTAAGCACACAGATTTTGTTTACTTTGTAGTAACTTTTTGAACGTTCCAATTGACACGCATTAATTCAAATAGATACAAACGGACTAAAAAAAAAAGTCGTTTTTAAATAATTCGTTACGATCCAAATTCTCCTTTTCTGAATCGAAAGCTTTTCGATGGAAAAGCTCCTCGCTCGAATCTCGCTTATTTGTTTCTAATAATGCGCAATAATCCGTATCGCTAAAACCGATTTCGATTTCCGGCTGTTGTTCTAGTTTCCGGATAATAAATTACGATTACGACGATTGACGGAATGACAAGAAAAAAAAGATCGGTCGCTTCATAATTGATGTCGTGAACCTTTCTTTAATAAATTTCGCTGCTGGCGATATCGGAACATGTAAATAATTTGTTGATGTTTCTTTATATTAATAATGCAATTGATTGATAGTTAATATTTAATTAATGGCAATGTCGATTAAAATTAATGCACGAGCCCATTATTAATCGAAACGTTTAAAGAAACGAATCAATTTCACTTTGCCTTTAAAATAATTATTTCGATCGTTACCGTTACACAACTAATTCGACGCATTTCACTCTCACTTTGTCGATTTGATCGCACGTGCAAATTAATTCTCCTCGCATAATCAACCAACAAAAAATCGCACGTAAATTGCTCGTGATTTGAATTGTATTGATATAATTTTAATAGTTATAAAATCGATTGCTTCCATACCTAAAAAAAAAACCATTTCGGCTCAAAAAGGGCCCAAAAGCGATTCTAAACGTCTAAAGACGTCGTTGTCACGTTGGATTATCGACAATGGCAAAATGTGTAACACAACGCTATCCTAATTGGTATTCGTATAAGAGAAAATCGAAAAGAAGAGAAAACGAAAGAGATTTACATTGAAAGGAAGGGCGTTAATCTAAAATGCAAGAGCCGGCGATGACGGTCTGACAAGAGCGTTAAATAGGAGAGGAGCGAAATTGAAAATATATTTCGACCGAGCGAGAGAGAGAGAGAGAGAGAGACATTTGGGATTATTTAAAAACGCGCCTCGAACTGACACCAACAATGACAACATCAACAAGAGAACGAAACGTAATCCAAAACTCAATTATTTTAATTTCTTCTCTCTTATTGCCATCGTTTAATTCTTGATTAAATGACATTTGGATATTTTGTTCGCGTCGCTATTCTCATCCAGCATTATTCAACAAGCAATAACAATAATGACGATGATGAACAACGAATTCGTTCCATCAACGGATCTTCGAACAAAGTGTGTGCACGCGTCTAAATTTAGGAATTTGTTTATGAGGAAATCGAAAATCTGAGAGTGAGTGCGCTTGAGACCGCGTAGAAACGAAACATAAAGGTCCGAACGCGCCAAACTATGATGGGAATGGCGACGACGACGACGACGACGATGGCGAGAAATGTAACGTTTAATGAACGTTTTCGCATCGTTTCAATCAATTTCCAGAGGAGAAGAAACGATTTATCGTCCGTGACGGAACCAATCTCGCACGCCACTTATTTCGCTTCTCCATTAACGAATCGGAACCGAAGAAGAGGCAGCGCAAGAGGAAAATTGAAAATTGTATCTTGAAAGAACGCGCCTCGTCACTTGCTGTTGCTCCAATCAACTCGATTGGGCTCTCGCGTTTTATAAGAGCGAAAAAAAAACAAATTAAACTTCGTTAATGGTCACAAAGGCAAGAGGCGAAAAGAGACCACCGTCGCCGCTGAAGGAATAAAGTCCGACATTGGAACCAACGGCCATTTAACCATTGTTCGCATCGCTCGACTTTAAAGAAATTACGGGGAAACGACCGAAAATCATTTCTCAATCGATCATTCAACGTCTTCGCCGCGCTCCGTCTTCTCGACTCGTCCAATCTTTCACTCAGTCACTCGGTCATGTCTCGTGCGTTCGCACTCGCCTCGATCACGTTTCGATGGATTGCATTTAAACGATCTTATAATTTAACGTCCATCCACTGGTCGGACCTTAAGTGGGTGCCCTGTGTAAACACGATGGGTCTTCGGTTCTCCTGTTGAAGACGCACCATTAATCATTGAAATAATTCGAATCGGAACAGACGAGTTAATTTAAATTTACGTTCATTTGTCCAATTTAAAATGCCGTTTGTTTCACGACGACGCCGCGAACGTAATTTATTTCCAATTTCCTCTCGCAAAAGGAATAAATAGCCGTACATCAAAGCGACCGTCCATCGTCGCTTCTTCTTCTTCTACTCGTCGCATTAACGACACTAACGGAGCAAAAGACGAGATTATGGACTTTAATTTACAATCGACACGATGAAGAAATAACGAACGGCGTTAGCGAAAGAACAACAAATGGAAATTAATTGGATTTTCTGAGTTAATGGTAGCGTGTGTTTTTCAGGGTGCAGAAATAAACTGGAGGTTTTCCAATAAACGCGAAAATATTTTCGAAATTAAAACTCCTCGAACGCACACACACGCATCGCGAACGTACGAAGCAATTAACTGAATTAATTTATTATTGTCGGTGCGTTATTTTAATTGAGAATTTCACGCTTGTTTAATCCCAACGAAATGCGCGCGTTTGATTCCGCGTCGAACACAGATTATTTGCTTATCAAAACGTTTTAATCATAATAACTGTTTGTACTGTATATAATAACGATTCCTAATTCGGCATTAATCACGCGATACGCGGACGAATTTTAATTAGAATTGATTAAATAAATGTGTAAAATGAATCTTTTAATTAAATTCGCCGCAAGAAGAATCCTGGTAGACTTCCGAGTCGATTCAATTAATGGCACCGGTGAATTCATCCATCGGCGCCAAAATCGTTATTATGATGTAACTCAGACGCTCGGCGCTAGATTTTACCTCTTCCTGCATTCGCGCTCTTTTCCCTTCGAATAAACCATCTCAAACTAAAAGAAACGCATTTCGATTCGATTTAAAAGATACGCACGATGAGAGCGAACGATTGAAATAGTTGAAAGCATTCATCGGGCCATTGTCAATTGAATTTCGACTCTTTAACCAAATCGCCTCATCATTACCGATGGCATCTCCGACGCGAGGTGGTCTCCCTCCTGATTAATAAACGAAAACTCGCGTTTGAATCGCTGAAAGGAACCACTTCATCACCAAACGACGAACATTCTTTTCGCAATCTTCGAACGCGCTTCATTTGCATTTCGGCGCAACGGTGTGCTTGAAATGAACGGGTAATTTTAGAATCGATTCGATCGAATTGTAATCGTAAAATGTTTGGCTTTCGCGTGCGAAAAAAATATGAAATTTAGCACGGATCGTAAACGCGATTCCGATATGATTTTCATTGCATCGATTCGTCTCGCTCGCGCTCAGATTTCGTTTCTCGAATTGCCCAGATTTTTGCTTCTTCGTTCGCAATTAGCATTCATTATTGGCAATAATAAGGAACAATAAGGCGTTTTAATTGAATGATTTGTTTTATGTTGTGTATTTGATTTACTCGATCGCAATGACGATGACGATGATGTTAATAAGCGAAGAAGGAAATTTATACGAGCAATTGTCTAATAAAATATTTCGCAATATGCGTAGAACACACACCGAGAGAGAGAGAGAGAGAGAGAGAGAGAGCTGAAGCAATGATAATAAAAGTAATCATTTAAATTATTTCGTACGCGGCTCGTGCCCCATAAATGTACATTAAAAAAGAAATTGACAGCGTCGTAAATTTCTTATACCGTACGAAACTTTTCGCCAACAATTTAATTCGTCTGTTGGCGCCCAAAACAATTGCTATTTGTAATTCAAACAACTGGAAATCAGTAGAAAATCAAACTAAAAAAATTTCCCTCGCCCAATGATTATTGATTCCGCGGTAAACCTTAGCAAATTGACGTCTGCCCCATAATTAAATTGGCATAAAGTTTGATCGCCCGGTATCTAACAGTTGTAACGCGAGCCATTAACATTATGGCAATTAGAACGGGCAACAAAGTATCGCGTTTCACTCTCGTTCCTCGTTTTCCTTTGGTGCTTCTTCGCCAATTAGAAGTTACACATCCATTTTTCTGTGTAGTAAATTGTACGATATGGTAAAAAGGTTCTGCCCTCATTCATAACAATAATAATCGCTATAAAGTGTACTCGTCTTGTTGTCGTTATTGTTGCTATTTTAATATACGAGGGCAAGGCCGTTTCGCAGTTGTAGTGAAAAGGCAAGAAGAGGGACAGAGAAGAAAAGAACGAGCGTTTTAATTAATGAAGCGAATTAGATTACGTAAAAATTACGAAACTGCTAACGAATTTTCCTTCCCTCTGTTCGTTTCAATTGTTTATAACAATTAAATTATATTGTTGCATTTTTTAACTAATAGTGTCGCAATTAAAATAATCATTATTTAAAGTAAAGCTCGATTTTCGCGAATATTTCATTCTTTCACTTTAGCGTTGTTCGTTATTCATTTAATGCGAATCGGAAATGTTGGAGAAAATTGAATTCTAAATAAAGATTCTTGTTCGAGATGCTTTCGTCGATAATTTAATAATTGCAAAAATTGTAATCGACCGGAAATTAATACACGAGAAGCAATATCCGTTCGGTGTTTAAATGCAAAATAATAGCTCATTAGGGGCAATGGTAACAGAATGAACAAGAGCGAATAAGTTATTCAAGTCCTCGGACGCGCATATTTAAACGAAGAACAATTCCAATCTGACGAGAAGACAAGAAGGAAACGAATCTTGTAATGAACCTTATTGGTATTCCACTTAGTTGATTAATTTAACCAGCTGCTTTTTGTTCTCTGCTGCAGTTTGACGAACATGAAATTTTATATGATTCTCTCGTATTAATATTCTCCGCGTGTCCCATAATAAGACATCGACATGAAATCAAACGTTTTCCCGAAGAAATAATTGGATGGGAAAAAGGCGAATGCAATAAGTCACGGTAATAACCGACAATCAAATATCGGTTTCAATCAATCGTGTCGTTATTTGATAAAACTGCTACCTATCGCCACTGCCTTTCAATTAAAATTAATCTTCCAGTTTTATTAAACGGTCTCTTATCGGTTATTAATTTGCGTCGACGTTTGGAAACTTAACCAATTCATTCATTATCTGAAAGTAATTTATAACAGTCGAGAACGGTTTCGTTTTGTACTCTTATCAAAAAGAAGTTTTATTCGAGCGCTGTTTCAAAACTATTATCAAATCCAATTAGAAAAAATGGGAAAAGAGGATCGTTTGCGTATTTGTCGGGATTCGATGCTACTTTGCGACGACTTCCACGTAATTCATTTGAAATTGATTGGTTATAATGGACGTATCAAAAATAAATTTGTCAAATTCAAATTCCCAAATGTTCGTTCCCAATTCCGGATTGTCATTATTGAATCGACCCAAATCGTTTAATTATCGATATCTAATAGAAGTGCATTAACCTTTTATAACTCAACTCTCTTTTCCTTTAGTGTTTTTTTGTTTCGTTCAATCGATCCATTCAAACGCATAATTATTAAATGTTCCGATGAATATTCTAATGAATTTTTCATATCGAAATGATCATTAATATTATTAAATGTAATGTTATAATATAATAATAAAGAAGGAACGCCAAAAGAGCTACGTACACTTACGTCGATTTAATTGAATTTTCTTGTAATTGGAGATTAGTTATTGTCAAATTAGAACCGTGCATTACAATAGCGTTAATTTATTATTGTTAATAGTATCGTGACGATTGGATTAGAGGAGGATCTTATTTAATGGATTTACATTCTTCTTTTCCTTCGCACAAAAGATGATCGATAGTTTGTGAAATTCAAATCCTTTCAAGTACAAATTGAAAAGGCGCTGCGAAATTAATTCTGCCAATCGTCGATGATATTAACTTTTTTGATTTTTACTTGCTGGAACAATCCGCATACTTTTAGAGTTCGTTTCTTAATTAATTCTAAATTAAAATGAAGCGTACAACAATAACGTTGCCTGTACGCGTTTGTAATAATGTTTAAAATTCAACAAACATTCAAGGCAAATTTCTAGCGCCATAATAATGATTAGTAGCGTACACTGAAGAAATGAATAAATAAACAAATAGAAAAAGTGCACTCTAAATACGGGATTAATGAAAAACAGACAGCCAAACGCGAATTGACTTTAAACAATGACATCAGTCAGGATTTGCACGCTGGTTTAGATTCGAATCCATGCGATTATCGGCTTGTTAATGTCAGTGAGAGTGATTTAATTAAGAGCAATTGCGCAGATATTCGCAATTGAACATGTCAAAAGAAACGACGATGACGATTCAAATTCCATTTTAATGTATAGAATTCGAATATTTTGCCAATATTTCGCCACCGACGTTCTAAAACTTATTGGCTGTTTAATTTATCCGAGGGCTTTGAACTGCTCCAGTAAATTCCCAATGCAAGGTCGTCGTTTTCTTTGCCAATTTTCGCAATAAATTTCCGCCATTGAATCGCGATTCGACTAAATTTACGAGTTAGAATGTTTCTAAATTTTTGCAAACATTGAACTAATTAAAATGAACGCTTTAATTCAGCGAATTGCTTCTCGTATAAATTTGCTTGGTGCGCCTCGTTTAATTTAGCAGACGTCTAACTTACAAGTGTGCAATTTCAATTAGACGTTCGCAAGTACGTATGTTTCTTGTTTCGGAAGATTGGCGAATTTTCTACGTTTTATTAGAATATTAAAAGAGGAGAATTTAAAAATAAACGTAAACACGTGCCAATTATAAATGAATTAATAAACTAGTTCCTCGTTTTACGTTTTTATTATTATTGCTAAACGCATAAACAAACGGTAAAAAAAGAATATCAATTCGCAATAGCAAATCACCTTTTTTATTTCGTTTAGCTTCCTTTTTATGCCGGGTTCTGTTTAAATAACCACGTGAAAAAATTTAATATCCCACACAGAAAAGCGCCGTGCATTGAAAGAGGAAGATTATTCATTACTAAAAGCAAAAATCATTTAATGACCGCGCTCTAATATACGATTTACCGCCGCTTCAAAACTAATGTTGGCCGAATGACGTTGTAAATATTTCTTCATATAATATTCAGTTTTGCTCTCGTTTCTTTTCTCCGCAACGTAAAACATTAAGTTTCCCCTTTTATTAATAACATCTATATATGGTTAATAGCGTATTATATCTATATAAGTGGATGGACCAACTAACGAGGATCCACGAAACGAAAAAAAAGAAGACGATTTATAAATGGGCTCTGCTCGTTTCGGCTCTTCTATTAATCAAATAGATTAAATACGAAACAAGAGATGACGATCGATCTTCGAAATATTGTCCATCAACTAATTTCAATTCGATCGAGCAAATAAATAACTAATTTAATGGGGAAAAAAGAGCGATTTAAATAATGAATTTATTTCCGTTTAATTGAAACCGATAACTTAAATGGACGACGAAATTCTATTATTCCGCAGCAGAAACTCTTCACTTAACAGCATCCTCGCCACGCTTACGTAGTATATACGGCGTTCATTCTAATAAATCATTTTAACGCGTTTATTTATGACTATCTGTCTTTGAAGTAGCGAACGAAAGCATGTGTGTGTGTGTCGCCGTTTCTTCTTGGCTGAAGATGGTACCCAAACAATGTAAAATGCGTGTTAAATCCGCTTGCCACGCTTAGATCATCCTCACAGTCTCGCTTTGTGGACAGAAAAGGTCTTCGGCTAAATTGGCAGTGCGTGTCGTGCGTTTGTTGGTACTATTTAACTCTCGGGGCTGGTTTCTTTCTCATTGTAATTCTTCCTTTTATATACAAATTGGATTAACGTTGCTACCGACTTGATCCACGTCTGGATGGGAAAGCGTTTGATGCGTGAATCGTTTCAATCGAAATCAGATATTCAATCGAACAAAACTCTCGCACACGTCTGATCGATGTGTGGCAATCAAATGTGTCGAATGTCTATTGCAACTTTGACATTCCCATTCTGCTCGATGTCCCAAATATTTTCGATTTAAAAGCCGATCGCCTCCGGCATTTGTTACGTTATATCCCATCCTCTTTGATTAAACTTTTTCTACGTGATGGTTTAATTCTTCGCCGAGCCAAGACCTTCGGATAATAAAGGCATAAAAAAGGGAACGATGAAATTGCGGTGGAAAGCTTCAAGAGGGAAACAAACGGCGCAACCGATTACGAAGAATTATTTCAAATCGGTGGGTCCGCATGTGTTTTTATTATAATATTAAATTACTCTGCGACGACGCCCACAAAAAAGAACGGAGAATTCGATGGATAACGTTCTGATATTGAATGTTATTGTTGTTTGGTGGCTGGTTGCTTTTGTCGCTGAAGAAAAAGTGCATTTTCTTTTGCAGGAATCGTTTGGATATCGTTTGCGACTTATATGAAGATTAGAAACTATTTTCAGGAGTGTCTCGTTTCTTTTCATGTTTCTACATCACTCGCCGCGTCATAAAGGAAGAGGAAAGGTGATTAATGGCATTAATCTTAAACGAGAGTGAAGTCATTAAGTAATAAGGTCATACGAATCAATCGTTGATTAATTGATTATGTTCATCTCTAAAGAACATAAAGATTTTATTATTATTATTAAAAAAGGCAAATGACAATATGAAAATTAACAATAATAACAACAATAGACGAAAATAAAATTGAATGGAAATAAAGAGGTGGCTCTTCAACGGTTTAATGAGCCGCAACCATAAAAATGCAAAAAATAAAAATAAATTAAAGCGCAGAGAATGAGAATCGAGGTACGGAGCGACTAAATGATTCACACGCATTCAAATCAGATTGATTTATCTTTTTAAATATGTATCATTGTTGTCTATTTCGAAGAATTGAATAAGATCGTTGAATAAATTCGACTTAATTTGCACTATTTAATAATTATTGGACGCGCACGTATCCGCATCGCGTCGTTTATTAATTTCAAAATTCCAAAACGAGATTTACGGCGCGTTACCACAAGGAAGCGGCGTCGCGGACGTAAAATTAGAAAAAAATTCTTTATTAATTAACTTATATTTAGCTCAGAAATCTGCCTAAATCCGTTCGAAACAAGAATTCCGCTGTTCCTCGGAGGAAAAAGAAATTAATATGATTTTGATCGGATTATTCGCTCATAATTGTGTAGGACGAAATTAGCAATCTCGTTTGCCCCATCGCGGCAATAAGCCTATTAACTATTATTAATTTAATACGTTAATTATCCTTCTCTTTTGTTTACCAAACAACGTTCAATCTTACCTGAGAAGGAACCACAATACCATTCTGAAATCCTCGACGGTCGTTAAGCGTACCACACGATATTATTCGAAATAAAAATGAAAAGGAAGACGAATGCGAAATCAGTTCAAGTCTCTCGTCCCTCGACGGTTGCTCGAGATGAATCAGACCACGCACTCACCGACAACAATCGCGTAAACGATAATGAACAACAAACGGATCCTGCGAGAGGGCGAACAGTCTTTTGATGAAAAGCCTCCGCGTTACAGATGGACCGCATCCTCGTCGTGTCTGGTACTAACATTCGCAAATATCAAATCATTTTCGATCATGTTTATAACAATATCAACAACGGAATCGTACGCAAGAAGAAAAGATGTTGGCGCTGGACCGTTTCTTCTGTTCGTGAATCGTATCGATGATTATTATCACGTGCGCGAAGCTCCTCGATCGCTTTATCAATTTATCAAACGGCACGGACGAGAATTAACTGTTATAAGCCGTTGTTGTTGTTGTTGCGGCTCGTAATAGATGTAAGTTTCGAAGCGAACAAGACGGCTCGAGTGCCCGACACTAACTGAACTTATTGCTCCTTTTTTTTTTCGTATTCCTTCATTTATTATTGCGTATGGAGAGTACTCATCCACATCCATCCATCCATCCGTCCATCCGTCTATGCAACATACACATGCGTATATGACAATCGTAAAATACGCATAAATATTATATGTGCGTGTGTATAAATATAAAGGCACGCACATTTCGAATAACACGCGTATATATGTGTATGACTATGTTTGTCCATGTATATTACGTGATCTCTCTCTTAACATGACAACAATAATAATAACGATGATGATGATGACGATGGAGAAAGAGAGATAAAAGAAGAAAATGGACGGAATTAACATAAATGCGAGCGAAAACGAGAAAATTTCGAAATGCTACCATAATAATAATGATATGAATATAATGCCGCGGCGCAACCGTAACTATTGCGAGACTTTTTCTCTTTCGGATTGCATTCGTTCGCTTGTAAATCATCTGTAAGCATGCAGATTTGAAATTATTCATCGCTTGCCCGTAATTGAATTCGCGCAAAAATGTGCCGACCACCCCGATCGCCAGGAAACGCTCAGAATAAATCTCTCGCAATTTCAACTCTCTTTCTTCCATAAACCAACGCTTTTTTTCATAATCCAAGCGTTTTCTTTTTTTTTCTTAGAACGTATTCTAACGATATTTTTAATTCTTCGGTAGACTTAATTGGACGACTTAACGTATAATTTTATAATTACTCCCCTCGCGGCACTAAATGTGCTTTACTCTTCGTACACTAATTTCTCTTGCTCGTTGCGTTTTTGTTCTTGTGTCCGTACCTCTTAAATAAGATGAGAGCGGAAGAGGTGCCCGCATTTTCTGTGCGGTGCCGCAAAATTATAATCGCCGACAATGATGTAATTATTCAATTGGATTTCTCGTATTTAGAGATACATTTATTTTGTTACTGGCAATTGCTCGTCGATGCATATAAAGCGAAGAAACTTTCGTGAAGTTTGAATTTAAATAACTGTGTAAGGAAATACGAATTTAATCATTAGTTTGCGTAGAATGGCAATTAAATAACAATTTCTGTAAAATGTATGGGTTACGCGGCGATTTTCTTGAAGCATCCAGTCATAATTATGTAAAGCAATGTCTGCAATATCATCGTCAGTTTTATAAGCAAAAGAAACTAGCAAATGCGTGCGGACTTGCATCAATTACGAGCGAAATTTTGAAAAATTGCGCCGGCGTCATTACAATCCACTGTAAAAGTCCAATAGATGGCGCACTTTCAGCGAGTGGAATAATTAATATAGAAATATAATTAATTCTAGAATAAATTATTTATTAATTTGCTTTTCAGCCCGCTAAATTAGCTACAAAAAAGCTTGTCGATTTATTACAGAAACTTTCAGTTCTTATCACAGTGTGCATTGTGTGTTGCCTATCTAACTGTTTTGGCCGAATAATTCAAATTGTTATAATTAATTTATTAATTAATCAATGCACGTAGGATTGAAGCAGCTGTTAATTATCTTAACTGCTTCTATGTCTTATAATTTAAATTATAACATTGTGTGTGATTTTCCATTTCTTACGGAAATATGGCAACAGTGCAGCGAAACCACTAGTGTGAAGTAGGGCATTTGTCAAAAGTAAGATTCTATAGGGATGTATGTTAATTATCTCAATTTGCGTTAGATTAATTAATCAATATTTACTTGAATTTGCATGGGAAGATTGTGATTATAAACTGTATTTGATAGCAATTGGTACGACAGTGGAATACAGCAAAAATGTGGCACGAAGCACGAAAACAAGAGCGAAAAATCCGTGGTATGCTAGTAGATTATCGTAAAAGAGCAGAGAGAAGGAGGGATTTTTATGAAAAAATTGTGAGAGAACGAATGCAAATGAATTATTGAATGTGTGCACTTAAAACAATGATTTATAGAAAGCGGATCCAACGCAGTTCCTTCAAATACATGGTAGGCAATATAAAATCCATTTGGATCCCACAATTGCTGCAGCTGCTGATAGTTCGTCTGCAATGTAAGCATTGCTTTGAATTGAAATGGTTTAATCTTATCTAATATAAATGAACAATAACTTTAGGATGCCCTGGCAGGGCCAAGCAGATAATTTGATCGATCGCTTCGATGTTAGAGCCCATTTAGATTTTATACCACCAGTTAAGAAGCAGGATGATGAGGAATTAAGTTATGAGGAAAGGCAATTGAATTATGAAAGATATCGAATTATTGCTCAAAACTCTTTCCTTGCAATCACTGAGGAAAAATTCCTAAAACAACTGCATCAAGAGGAACAATTTGGTTACACAGAGGAACCAAAAAAGAGGAAGAATACTGGGGCTGCTATTGGTTTCAATTATGAAGATGGAACAGGTAAGTTAGCTTTTTGGTTTTAGGTGAATTTTAATAATGACATGTAATTTTAGGTACCAGCCAGATTGTTACACAAGAGAGTTCTGAAGAGAATTCAGATTCCGATTTGGACGTCGATTTGTCTATAAACGTATCAAAAATCGATTCCGTGCAGGCACACGAAATGAACCGTCATGGAAGGAACTTTGGCATGAGTTCGAACGATTTCTATTCGTTTCTAACTAACGACTTGGAAGAAGCAGAAAGTTATCGAATGGCCAAGGAGGAGGAGCATGAAAAAGCTCTATTTTCAGGTAGAAAATCAAGACGTGAACGACGGTACGTTTTACATGCACCTGTAAACACGATGAAGAATCACTTGTTAAACCGATTCTAAATTCTTTTTTGTAGTGCACATCGAGAGAAACGTTTGGCAAATCGTGTAATTAGTCCGCCGAGTTACGCTGCAAGAACGTCGCCAACTTATCCAACATTCCGTGAGAGTAAATCCGCATCTAGATCACCTTCACCCGAAAACACCGGAAAAATAACATATATTACATCATTCGGAGGTATTTCTCATAATAACATTAATTTTTCTAATTGTCTGATGATGATCACATTGGTGAAACTAATAAGTATAATCGAAATACATAAATATGTAAAAGTAAAAAAGGGCGAAAGGTATAATTATACTTAATAATGAATATAGATGATGAAGAGTCAGCAGCACCAAAAGCTACTTATGCCGAGAAACTTAAGTACGGCTCGAAAATTAAAAAATTACGCGCGTCCGCTATAGAATCGCGTACGATTTATTTAGCGAGGCAAAATAGTCCGAATAATCAAGATAGGAGGTATAGGAAGAGACAGAGGTCGAGGAGTTTGGAGCCGCGGCGTCGACGGTCCAGGAGTAGAAGAAGCCGGTCTCATTCCTACGCCAGGTAATTAGTTTCTTCATGGAAATAAAAATTAATTAACAAATTTTTCTTGTGCTTTTAGAAACAGAAGAGGCCGTAGTAAATCTCGGGAAAGGCGAAGATCACGCAGAAAATCGGTGTCGTCACGATCGTCTTCCAGTTACGCATCGAGATCGCCGAGTCGTGTGAGGAACAAATCGAAGAGTCGTTCGCGTAGCAGCCGATCGACGTCCAGATCGCGAAAGAGTTCGTCGTATTCGAGCAAATCGCCGACGCCGGTCGCGTCGAAGCAAAGTAAAAGTCGCAGTCGTAGTAAATCGCCGAAAAAGGACGCGTCGCCGAAAGTCCCATTGCCGCGTTACTACGGACGCAAACGGAGCGATCAGAGTTCTTCGGATTTGAGCGATTCCGGCGAGGAGAGCAGCAACTCGAAACCGGCATCAGCGCCGTAAGTTCGTCTCGATCTGTGTGGATGCTGATACCATAACATTGTCATATTTGCAGTATAACAAATGAGAAGGCAGGCAGTGGTAATTCAGGCACTTCCACCAAAGTCAGTAAGAAACACTTTACTTTTTTATTTATTTGTTTTTGCTTTTCTTTTTCGTAATTATGATTTTTTTAACCATTCACAATGTGACGAGTTGGTCATAAGCTTTTATTATAATTAAGGAACCGATTTGGATGTTGCAACAATTTTAAATTGTAGAATTTATCAATTTGGATCTTAAAATTGTTGCACATACAATATCGTTATCAAATACTATGTCACCCGTAAGTATAACATATTTTAAATGAAATCTTACGTTGACACACTTTATTAACATGTAACGAACTTTTCAGAAACCCTCTACAGCAGCGTTGAGTCTGCAAGAACGGCTTAAGCGAAAGCGACAAGCGCTCCTCAACAAGCAATGTACGTTAGAATCGTTTGAATCGCGATAAAAACCGACCAAACCTCTGAATTATTTTCCAGTTAAAGCGGACAAAATAGCCGAACAACTTAAATCGGAGAGAGAGAAACAGGAGCAACAGAACAGGGAAGACGAATTGCGCGAGATGGCGATGAAGTTTAGACGAAAGTAAATCGCTGCAATTCGCATTTATTGATCGCTTGACTCAGTCGTCGATTTATTTATCTTTTTAGACAACGGGAAAAGAGGCATGCATACGAATCGAACAACAGTTCGAGTTCGTCGGACGGCGACAGTAAGCCGCGGAGTCCGCCGACGTCTTCTGAGAACAATTGGCGGAGTCGCAGCAATAGTCCGCGCTCGAATCGCGACTACAAGTATCGCGATTCGCGTCGCTATCGACGGGACGATTCCCGCGAGAGATCACGCGACCGTGGCGACCGCGATTGGCGATCGGATAGACGACGTGACGACGATCATCGCGATAGATCTTCGTATCGGCGACGGGACGATCATTACAATAGCAGCAGGAAGGAGAGGGAGCATCGCGACGACGTGAAGGAACGCGATAGGGATAAAAGCTCGCGATCGTTGGTCGATTATTAATCGTACAATCGCGTTAAATCTAGACGATAAGCCCGTAATTTAATCGATTCTCTTAATAATTTGCGTTTTTCTTTGACGGTATGTGCGGAACTAACTGTTATGTATAAACAGTGTTTTAATAATAATAAAAAAGGAAACGAAATGATAACAAAATGATTCTGGCGTTTCATTATTTAAATGCTATTCTTTACCCTCCCGTAAACAATTTAACCATGTCGACTCGCGCGTGAAAGGTAAAAGAGATTTTACTTTTAACTGGTGGCAAAAGGAGAGGAAAGTTTTCCGATTATTTATCAAAATTTAAGGGCACAGGTGCGCGTTTTAAGACGGTGCGAGAGAAGGCACGGTTTCTTCTTTTTTTTTGCTTCTCTTTGCTAGTTTTGCCCCTTCGTCTTCTTCTTCTTTTGCGGACCAAGAGCTCGTTCTCTCCGGGGACTCGTAGGCGACGTCCTGACAACCGACGCCCCCCACAATTCGCAAGCGTTCACCTTCTAACGCTTTTAGAATGTGATCTTTCTATTTATTAGAAATGCGTGAAAAACGGAAGGAGACACAACGATTTTAACGCCGTGGATGGCGGTGTCTTTGGGAAATGAAGGTGAAATTACCTAGTCTTTGTGATTGTTGAACAGTTTCGGTTTAATTCAAGTTTTGATTTCTTTAATTTGCGCGTTAAAATTTTAAATTATTTGAAAGAAAGGAGGATTTCTATTTAATAAGCAAACGTCTTTATCCTTTATTTGTTATTGCATAAAGCCGAAAATAAAACGTTATTAAAAACGTTACCTCTTCACGTATCGCAAGGAAACCGGATAGAGTCACAGTCTAAGCGAGCGAGAGAGAGAGAGCACGTTTTATTGGGAAGGATACTGCGACCGACCAAGACCGGACTGTTTTCGAGAAGAAGAGGGAAAAAGGGACGACCGCAAATCCCTCGGGACTCGTCCTGGCAAAATTACATTCTTCTACGACTCCCCACCTGTCGTTCCCGCAGGCTTAAGAAGAACAGGACACCGATGTCATTCCTGTTAACGTTCAACAAAGATTCTCTCTCTCTCTCCCTTTTACTCTTCAGTGTTTTCTTTACCGTTTTTTCGTTTCTTATCCCGTCCTTCCTTTCGCTCTTTCTTTGTGCGTATATTTAAAATAAATAATAAAAATATATATTTTTATTTGCTCAAGTTAACCTTCCGGCGTTTAGATGCATTCCTTTTCAGTCCGCGCAAAAGGAAAACATTTGTTCGCGAATAGAATCTGTTTGGAAATTGGATGATGTAATGAAAATATGGAGCGAAAGGAAATGCGCATTTAAAATGTTTTCCGATTAATTACGAGCAAAAGAACGTTTTCGAATCGAGCAAAACGTTGCGGTGGAGCGTAATCGAGGCGTGATGCAAATGGAAAACCGGAGCAGCGACGTCGATTTTTGATGTTACCGGAAACAAATGGGCTAGAGGTCCCTGTGCCCCAGCACAATATCGTCGCTCCGCCGTGCCTCGTGTGTGCGGGCCCATTCAATTATGGGACCTGTCTCCTCTTCTTACTTCTTTCCACGCCGCTCCTCGTCCTCGCCCAGACTAACTTGTTATCAATATACGTTATTGTTTGCGGTACATGGGAATTCGATGAATACATATTTCAATATCTAATAATCTTCTTGTTTTCTGCGCGCTCTTCATCTTCTTCCTCGGCATCTCCCATCGCGAACCTATAACGTTATTCCGCTCATGCAGGACGCTTTATTCTTATTTGCTCCTCTTTCCCTCCCGTGCTGCGGCCCTCGTTTCAATTTACGTTACGCTCGCAAATTGAAATACAAATGTGAAGCTGTTATTATCGATATAGTTTTATTATTGCTAAAGATTTAATGAATGAATGAACGAAAAAATGTTTATTACACAAATATATACAAGTTTAAATAAATGGTGTTACAGCAAATACATAAATGGCGACCTTTTTTTTGTTTTTTTCGCGATTTAATGCAAGAGGCGAGGCGATACGTGTCCATCGCGTTCATTCATAATTCGCGATTAAATTGCTTAGCGATTCCATGCGAGCGTCATTAATTCGGCAATTGTGAAATTATCAAACTGATGCATATTTATGCGGGACCGATTTGCTATTCACCGAACGGTTACGACGTCGTCGCGGTCCACGTGCCGATGTTGCCTGCGAACGTTCGATGCAAATTTAACTAATTCAACGATAAGAGCGACGACATCGGACATCTGCGATGGGTCTGGCACGTTGAAATTCTAATTCCTCCCGCAACAGATAACAATTTATTCTTAAACTTATAAACGACGCATTCATAAATGCGGACATTGTTTTCGAATAATCCGAACCGATTAATAAAGCTTCCGGTCGTCTTCGCCGAGTAAATTCTCGGCTGCTTCGGCCTTAATGCGGTGGCCATTGACGAGGGAAAAGAAAGGAGGTGGACCTTTAGTCCGTTAGGAGCGACGAAGAGAAACTGCGCGGAGGAAGAGGATGGCGAGAGAGAGTGTGTTTTAAAGGTCGATAGGGTTCCCGCTTCGGCTACACGTATTCCACATCTGCGGTCATACATTATTCATGTCCGATCTGGCCGCTGTCCTGTTACTTTACGGTCCTCGCCGGGCGGCCCACAAAGAGGAGGAAGAAGGATGGACGTTAAGGGACGCGAATGGATGCCACTTACTTTGTACTAGGCACGATGATGTAGGTCTAGTTTGTCGTCGTTCGTTGTAACTGTCGAGGGGACTCGCTGCTAACTGGAAACGTCCAAGCGGTCACCGATCGATTTTCCAATCAACCAATCGCAATTTATTTCGCACGAACGTGCCCACTACTACTGCGCTATTTTCACGAGCTAAATTTCCATTGAATTAATTCAAAGCGAGCACAATTTTATTCGTTAATAATTCCCAGAGAAACATAACGATTAAGTAACAATTTGCAAATTAGCAACAATTTGTTTGCATACAAAAGTTACGTAACTTGAATCGAGTCGCAATTAAAATGGAATTAGGCGTTTGCAAAAAAAAAAGCTTTAAATTGCGCTAAATCACTTGGCTCATCCAGCGCGACGACTACCTGTTGGCGTTATTAAATTGAACACACACACGCCGCGAATTGAGTTTATTTTGTTGACACATGACCTTTATTTACGTTCACACACGTTTTCAATGTAATTCTGGATTCAGTTGATCCAGTTTGGATCTTCGTCCGCGTTGCTGCATCCCCCTTTTAGGGGATGCAGCATTCAATGGCGAGGACTGGACCAGTTTCGGTCGTGGCTCGGCGAAGAGGTCGCGACCTTTGACACGTCTCGTTCCTTTCGACAATTACAATGCGCCAACATCCTGTTATGTTAATTCGTGCGGATGATGGACCGTCGGAGCAAGTGCTCTTTTTTTTTTTGAAATTTAAATAACGCATTTACGCGTTGAATGCGGAATATCGAATTACCCAACTTTGAGGAACGAATAAATAAACCGCCCGCTCTTTAAAAATGCTCAACCGTTGACAGCACGACGGCGAAGTGCTCGTTGTTCCCCTTCCGGCAACCTTTCATCGCTCGCCAATCGTTATTGTTCGTTAAGATGAAAGGACAAAAGTAATAATTAAACCGAAAGTGGCATCAGCAGCTGCGACCGAATGCGTTTTCTTCTGCGAGCTGTTGATGCCCTTAAGGACATACTTTCCTTATTACGTTTAGAACGACGAAACGCTTGCAAAATTCCCAGTATCGCACTCGCCTGATTGTTACGTAACGCAATTAATCTGTAAAAACGTACAGTTGCGCAAAATTCGATTCAGTCTGTTCGTTTTTGCACGGGCGGAATGTCGCTGCAAATCTTCTCGACGTTTGCATTTTTAATCGTCGCGATCGAGTGCAACGATAACTGGTGGCAACACGCGTCCTTCTATCAGATTTACCCGCGATCGTTCAAGGACAGCGACAACGACGGCGTCGGCGATTTGCGAGGGGTCATTAGCAAATTGGAGCATTTGCGCGACGCCGGCGTCACGGCCGCTTGGCTATCGCCGATTTATTCGTCGCCGCAAGTCGATCAAGGTTCTTTTTCGCATCTCCTTAACGCCGTCGCGAATTTGATGAATAATCGACGCCCATTTAAGGATACGACGTTAGCAACTTCACCGAGATCCATCGCGAATACGGCACGTTGGACGATTTCAAGCAATTGATCCGCAAAGCGAACGAGTTGGATATAAGAATCGTCATGGACTTCGTGCCGAATCACTCGAGCGACCAGCACGATTGGTTCAAGAAGTCCGAGAGCCGCGCACCGGGCTACGAGGACTATTACGTTTGGAGCGATGGCAAGGACGGGGGGCCGCCGAACAATTGGGTAATTCGCAATCGCGAACCTTTTTTTTTTTTGCAGTTTCAAACGAACCGCTTTCAGCTGAGCAACTTCAAATATTCCGCGTGGCAATACAGCGATAAACGGAAACAATATTATTTGCATCAGTTCGCCGTGCAGCAGCCGGATTTGAACTTGCGATCGCCGAGAGTCGCGCAGGAGATGAAGGTACGATGATTGCAATTCGATTCGCGATTTCGTTCTTCTTTTGCAATTTATTTCAAGGACGTGCTGACGTATTGGTTGGATTTAGGCGTCGCCGGATTTCGCGTCGATGCCGTTCCGCACTTGTTCGAAGACGCAGCGTTACGCGACGAACCGCTATCGCGCGATTCTTCGGCCACGCCGATCGACTGGAACTACTTGGATCACATCTACACGAAGGATCTACCGGAAACGTACGACACGGTTTACGAATGGCGCAAGCATGTCCAGCAATACGGCCGAAGACACGGCGGTTACGAACGGTTCGCGTTTACGACCATCCGAAGAAGCGGCTAAAGTTGCACGCAATTTCAGAATAATCCTGGTCGAAGCCTACACGAGCGTGGAGAAGACGATGGCTTACTACGGCACGGATCTGGTCGATGGCGCGCATTTCCCCTTCAATTTCCTGCTGATTACGGACTTGCATGCGAACGCAACCGCACGCGACGTCGTCGACGCCGTGCAGAAATGGATGCGCCACATGCCGAAATCGCGGACCCCAAACTGGGCGGTGAACTGGCCCCGAACGACCTTTGACCGATTCCTAAGAAATGCCTTTTGTTCGCCAGCTGGGCAATCACGATAACCACCGCGTGGCGACCCGCTTCGGCGCAGACAACGTCGACGGTTTCAACGTGCTGATCGCGATGTTGCCCGGCGCTTGCATCACGTACAACGGCGAGGAGATCGGCATGGAAGACGGCGCGGTGCGTTGGGAGGACGGCAAAGACGCGGCCGCTTGCAGCGGCGAACCGGCGGATTTCGCGCGCACGAGTCGCGATTTCGCGCGGACGCCGTACCACTGGGACGATTCCGCGAACGCCGGATTCGACGGCGGCGCCGCGCCGTGGCTCCCGGTCAGCGACCGGTACGCGAGGAACAATCTTCGCGCGCAAAAGGCGCCGCGCGTTAACAGCCACTATCGCGTTTACAAGCGGTCGATGGAGTTGCGGCGAGCGAAGACGTTGATCGGCGGCGAGTTTCAAATCGTCGCCGTTACCGACCGCTCGTTGGCCGTGATGCGATGGTTGCCGGGCGGTTTTCTCGTCTTCGTCTTCAATCTGAGCGGCGGCGACGACGCGGTCGACTTGAGCACGAGCTTCGAATCGGTGCCGGCGACGATCGTCGTCGAATTGGCGTCGGTGCGGTCGGCGAAGAGAACGGGGTGCGTTAATTGCGCCGCCGATTAAATCGATGGTAACTAACGTTGTTCTTTCTAGCGACGCAGTGTCGTCGAAGGATGTTGCTCTCGGTCCGCACGAAGCGCTCGTTCTTAAGGGCCCACAGCAATAATAACGATTGTTATTGAAACGATAGTTACTATTCCAAATTGTTATTTTCCTTAGGCTGGCAATAATTGCCCGTAATAATATTGTTTCAAGTGCGTAAATTCTTATCGGAAGAGGCCGCGACAACAAACGCGCAGAGATCCTTCAAGTTCGGAATTAATGAACAATACTTAAACCCGTTACAAATGAGGGGCGCGCAGTGCAAAGAAGAAACATACGGACGCGAGGTGGAGGCGAATATTTATTTCCTCCGCCCCGTCTTCGTCATCCGCACACATAAATCGGAAAACGCAAAGTGTAATTTTCCGGGAACGGGGGGGGCGGGTGCGTGTTTAGTCTTAGGCGGCCCGTTTCCCCAAGAAGAAGCGAACGATTGTTGTTTGTGCAAAGAGCGAGGAGGCTGCCCGTTCCCGTTTCGGTCCCGATATAAATTAGTATGCGGCCGAATACCGCACTAATCTATCCTGGACAATGCGGGTCGAGTTATGTTTACTTTGCGGTCCTTTACTCCATCTACGCGCGTCTTCCTTCTGCCTCCTCCGCTCATTCGTTATCTTCGTCTTCTGTCGTCGTCGCGCCCGTTTCACCCTTTTAAAACGGGGGCCGCTCGGAGGAGATTGACGAGTTACATTAGCAAATGGCCGTAACACGGCCACCCTTTACGCCCACCCCACCCCCCCGCTCTCATACCAATTTTTTCACCCTCAAACACCCCACACGTAAATGTACGTATGTGTGTGTGCTTTTACTTAAACCTTCGTTCTATCCGTGTGGTGGTGGTAGTAAAAAGGGCGGACAGATGCTCTGGACAATGAGATTTCTCACTGACGCTTCGTCTTCTCTATTTTTATTCGCGTTTTTTTTTTCTCTTCTTTTCGCTCACTACATCCAGTCTCGACGGCTCGCTACTGAATAAAATTGATATTTTTCCTGCACGGGGAGTATTTATACAATTTATCACTGGTTGATGGTAAGTACGCGGGAAAAAGAGAAGATGGGCACGAGGGTGAAAAGAGGTTTGATAAATCACACGTATCGTCTTCAGGCCGATACATATAAATGCGTACGTGTTACACTTGTTAGTCGCGAGCGATTGTTAAATTTTATAATCGCACCAAATTCCGCATTTTGTTCAGAGTTTTATTGCGCATTCGAAGCGACGACAAGAATGTTGCGTGTTTGCAGTTTTTTTTTTTTCGAAATAAAGTCATCGCGACGAACGGAAAGCGTTGTAATAATATCGGATATTGATTATTTACGAAACTGTGCATATTTATGATATCGAAACAAGAATTGAACAAAGAGAGAAGAAAGGGACGCATCTAAAATATTAACTACATTATCAACCGTATTTATATGTATAGTGGAAACGGGAAGTGTACCACGACAGTATAGTTGGAATAATATAGGAAAAGTTCTTATAAGCTGCTACTTGTAAACATAAAAACGAAGAAGATGAGACTACCAAAAAACCATTTCGTTAAAGCAAAAATGGGGACGAAGAAGCGAATGGGAAACAGAAAAGAAGATGTGTGTGTGTGTGTGTGTATGTGGAAATAGTCCATCTAGAATTTTTATGTCCGCAACTTTTGTAGCATAGCCAATAACTACGTCTGCTCGATGCCGTTTCCTTTGGTCCGGGGAAAACGACGTGGATTCCGTTGCCTAACAGCCGTATTACTCGCTCTTCCTCTACGTTACTACTACACACACCGCCACCATCATCATCATCATCGTCGTCCCACAACGGCGTCCGCCCTTTTACATTTTAATAGTAAAGTCCAGGAATATGTGTGTGTAAGTGGTGGTGGTAGTAGTAATAACGTACAACTACAACAACAAACAACTGGTAAGAAAGTAGCAACCAGCAGCAGCGGCAGCGGCAGAAGCAATAGTGGTAATAATAAGAAGTAGAGTAGCAGCAAACTTAAACTTTAGAAACGAACTTTACTACTACATTTGTTATGTCAGTGGACCTTGCACACACACACACACACACACACACACGACTGATTTATATGCCGAACCAATACAACGATAAAACTTTGGAAACTTCAGTTTCAACAACTCTCTTCCGATATAGTACGTTTTTAAATAGGTTATTTATTTTAAAATCCCGCGCCGTCGTTCTTCGCCATCCTTTCTGTGTGTGTTTGTCTGCACGTTTCAACTTAAATGGAAAACAAAAAGTATCGAAAAACATTTCCGCATTACACGAATGCCACGTACAGTCTGGGTAGTTTTCTCGGCAACCCGGACTTTTGCCAATCGGAATTTCGTCCACTGGGCTTTTGTCAACCGGAGTTTTGTCAATCGAACTTTTGTACAATCGCAATTTCATCTACCGGACTTTTGTCATTCGAATTTTTGGCAATCGAACTTTTGTGCAACCGGAATTTTATCAACCGGACTTTTATCTACCGGACTTTTGTCGATTGAACTATTGTTAATAGACCTTTTGTGCAATCGCAATATTATTAACCGGACTTTTGTCAATCAAACTTTTATGCAATCGCAATATTATCAACCGGACTTTTGTCAATACGACTTTTGTGCAATCGCAATATTATGAACCGGACTTTTGTCAATCGAACTTTTGTGCAATCGCAATTTTATCAACCGGACTTTTGTGCAATCGCAATTTTATCTACCGGACTTTTGTCAATACAACTTTTGTGCAATCGCAATATTATCAACCGGACTTTTGTCAATACAACTTTTGTGCAATCGCAATATTATCAACCGGACTTTTGTCAATCGAACTTTTATGCAATCGCAATTTCATCTACCGGACTTTTGTCAATACAACTTTTGTGCAATCGCAATATTATCAACCGGACTTTTGTCAATCGAACTTTTATGCAATCACAATTTCATCTACCGGACTTTTGTCAATACAACTTTTGTGCAATCGCAATATTATCAACCGGACTTTTGTCAATCGAACTTTTATGCAATCGCAATTTTAGCAACCGGACTTTTGTGCAATCGCAATTTTATAAACCGCACTTTTATCTACCGGACTTTTGTCAATTGAACTTTTGTCAATACGACTTTTGTGCAATCGCAATATTATCAACCGGACTTTTGTCAATCAAACTTTTATGCAATCACAATTTTATCAACCGGACTTTTGTCAACCGGACTTTTATCTACCGGACTTTTGTCAATTGATCTTTTGTGCAAACGCAATTTTATCAACCGGACTTTTATCTACCGGACTTTTGTTAATCGAGCTCTTGTACAATTGCAATTTAATTAATCGGACTTTTATCTACCGGACTTTTGTCAATTGATCTTTTGTGCAATCGCAATTTTATCAACCGGACTTTTGTCAACCGGACTTTTATCTACCGGACTTTTGTCAATTGATCTTTTGTGCAATCGCAATTTTATCAACCGGACTTTTATCTACCGGACTTTTGTTAATCGAGCTCTTGTACAATTGCAATTTCATTAATCGGACTTTTATCTACCGGACTTTTGTCAATTGATCTTTTGTGCAATCGCAATTTTATCAACCGGACTTTTATCTACCGGACTTTTGTTAATCGAGCTCTTGTACAATTGCAATTTAATTAATCGGACTTTTATCTACCGGACTTTTGTCAATTGATCTTTTGTGCAATCGCAATTTTATCAACCGGACTTTTGTCAACCGGACTTTTATCTACCGGACTTTTGTCAATTGATCTTTTGTGCAATCGCAATTTTATCAACCGGACTTTTATCTACCGGACTTTTGTTAATCGAGCTCTTGTACAATTGCAATTTAATTAATCGGACTTTTATCTACCGGACTTTTGTCAATTGATCTTTTGTGCAATCGCAATTTTATCAACCGGACTTTTGTCAACCGGACTTTTATCTACCGGACTTTTGTCAATTGATCTTTTGTGCAATCGCAATTTTATCAACCGGACTTTTGTCAACCGGACTTTTGTCAATTGATCTTTTGTGCAATCAAAATTTTATCAACCGGACTTTTTTCAACCGGACTTTTATCTACCGGACTTTTGTCAATTGATCTTTTGTGCAATCGCAATTTTATCAACCGGACTTTTGTCAACCGGACTTTTGTCAACCGGACTTTTATCTACCGGACTTTTGTCAATTGATCTTTTGTGCAATCGCAATTTTATCAACCGGACTTTTGTCAACCGGACTTTTATCTACCGGACTTTTGTCAATTGATCTTTTGTGCAATCGCAATTTTATCAATCGGACATTTGTCAACCGGACTTTTATCTATCGAACTTACTTCAATCGAACTTCAGTGATTCGGACTTTGGTTAACCGGACTTTTGAAAACCGGAACAAAACAGCAAAAAAAAAGAATCCGAATTAAAGTGACTCCGTACCGATTGAAGGTCAGACTTTACGAATTATTCCCGTATCCGAGTCCTGTATCACCTGATTAAACCCCATTCAATAGCAACAATTAGATGATAAATTCCGAAATAAACCTGTCCGGGTCGAATGTCAAATGCCTGTTAACTATTATTACCGAAAAAACGAAGGGATGCTGTCCATTGTCGAGTCGAAAACGAGATCATTCGTGGAGTGGAGCGGAGAAAAGAACGAGTTTGAGCGCATTTCCCTCATAAACGGTCAATTCCTGTAAATGGAATAAACCCGGAGGGTGAGCGACACGTGGATTTTGTTGGTGCATTTCGAAGCCATTAACACAAACTGAACGATAATAAATTGTTAACCATTTTGCGAGTTTTGTAAGTCGTATTCGATTTTCGCGCGGATAATTGCAATATAATGATTGTATAACGGAAAAATGACGAATCCTATAATGATAATGCGGGAGGGAACGTGTAGCTTTCGGACTTGGAAACGGTTATTCGCGCGTTTAGTGCCATTTTACGGGCACTTTTATGATTGTACTAGACTCGTCCCCGTAATACATACACATATGCGTACTTTGCCTTTTGTCATATAGACTACATGTACTCCCAATGTTCCATTCCATTTTCTCTCTCTCTCTCTCTCTCTCTCTCTCTCTCTCCCTCACTCATTCTCTCGCCGTCTCTTCTTTTAAACTTTTATACGGGATAACAAAGTCATAAGGTTTTATTGAGAAACACAGAAACGGCATAATGCGAAAAGAATATGTGAGAAGACAAATCCACGGTGCCGTTGCCATTTTTATAGGACATCTGCGATTCCATGAGAATAAACCGGAGCGGCGTCGGTACGTATAAACGTAAAGGACGAGTGGACCAATGGATGCGAAGTTGGAAATCCTATCGCGGATCCGAAACACGTTTCCGATGCCGTCGTTATTGTTGTCATTATTCCTTCCAGTTTGCTTGGTTATTCGTTATTAGCCGCAAATTGCGAATTATATTCGCCGATCCCATCGGCAATTAAATCGATATTATCGAAACCACGGTCGTACATTGTATTTATTTGCGAATTCCCATCGACGAAAGTAAAAGAAGTCGGCGAATAATTAAAACATTGCAAAATGGTTTTAATGTGCGTTCGTTTAATTAACGAATCGTAAATTTTACGATCTCTTCCCGCACTCACACTTTTTATCCCGCCCCGCTTTTATTCCGTTCCTCTCTCGCATCGTCGAACAACACACGCCTCCGACATTCCAATATAATGTTATATTCTGATCAAGCAATAAAACCGGATGCCGCATCATTGTGCGCCGCGACTTTAGCATGCGAATTAGGCTGTTACGTCCTTTGATTTCTACGGCCGCATACAGACACCCTTCGCCGCTATAAGCTCCGCTTTTTTGTCTACTCCGCTCTCTCATCCCCTAAGAATTTCTTTCTCCTCGTACGTACGCACACTGACCCACGCGAAGGGGACGAAGACGGTGGAATACGCGCGCAAGAAAAAATGTAACAACAACACACCATGAATTATTGATAAGGCCATCTAAATTTTTATCAGCATTTTTCTGCACATCCTTTTTCTTATGGCGTTAACGTCGTTCCTATCCGTCATCAAGAGGGGAACGTAAGGATTCGATGGCCGAACGATTTGACACAAAGGGAGCTAATTAGTTTCGCACATGTTTCGATCGTCTTTACGGTTTGTTTGGCGAGGCAGGAAGTCGACTTTTGTTGGAGTTTAACGAATTCTTCGCCGGTAACCCGTTCGCCCGGAGCCATATGGCGTCGAAAGCTCCTCACGTTCTTTTATTTCCACGTGCTTATATTCCAATTCTCGTCTTTTTTTTTCTTCCTTCGGCAAACATTTTTTTATGATAACATCATTAATCACCCAAACGTGGAACCTTTTTGTCGATGGTTCGCGAAGACAGATTAAAAAATATCTTCTGGAATACTTTCCAACTAAAGAGCGACGCCAAGTAAGCAAGCAAGCAAGAGATTCGGTACACGCGAAATTAATTCTTTTTGCTTCATCCTGAGGGAAATTCACTCCTTTTTTATTTTTTTGGTTCGCTCTCCATCTCTTGCAATAATAATAAAAGAGAATCGATGGGAGAAGATATGTAGGGCGCATATGAAAAGAATTAATTTCATTTATAAGGGATGGAAAAAAGCGAAAATCGTTTCTTCTCAATTCGCCTTTGGTAGCAACGTAGCAACGTTAACGGAAGAAACCCGGAGAAAGAGAGAAAGTGAAGTTTGTAAGAAAAGGAGGAGAGTCTCCTTGTCGTCTTCGAATGTAATATTCCTGTTAGTATTTATGTAGAAAGGCCGGCCCGATGGTGGTGTTGGTGGTGTGTTATATTGTGTGGCGTCAGAAGCTATCAGGCGTCTCCGAGGCCCGTCTGATTTAAATAAGCCCGGACTTTCGGGTTGAGCTCGCCTCCAGGGGGGTTGCAGAAGAAGAAGAGCGAGAGACCGAGCGAGAGAGAGAGAGAGAGAGAGAGAGAAGGATTTTGGTTTTTGTCACCCGACCGAACTCTATATGTCAGTGTCGGGGCTACTACCTCGAGAATCCCAGAGCCTAATTCAACAAGAAATATACTTACAAGGTGGAATCTTCAATCATATTATATCAAAGATAAACTTTGACGTATATTGGACAGTTTCGCCTGTTGGATATTACCTTCTCCCTCGTTCTTTCTTCGTCTTTTTTTCGTTCGTTTCGATCCTTAGACATCTATCCGCGATGGAAAGATGGAGATTGATAATAATAGCGACAATTCAATAACGGCTAGATTTTTTCCATTAACGCAATCCTCGCTTCTTTTTACTCGATACTAATCAATTTCTTGTGACGAGGACGCGCGAAAAGTTTGCAACAATTATATTAGCGGCGACTTGTGAGGGAGATTGCGCATATAACGTTTCTTTTGCTTGCGGAGACGCGTAAAGGCGCTGCACTACTCCGAACGGCCACATATACATCGGAAGAGGCATTTGGCCAACTCTATCTCGAGATAAATAAAATTTATGACCGCGAAATGTTAAATCTAAAACGAAAATATTCCAAACGAAGAGCGAAAACGAAGCGGGAAAAAGGACCTTAAAGATGACGTGTCTCCTAATATAATAACACGATTTACGGGCTTCTATTAATGCCTCACTATTTCCCCCAGACCCGGCGGGACGGACGAAGAAAAACTGGAAGAACGTACGCGCGGCAAGAAAGAAAGAAAGAATTAATCTCTTAATTCACTTTCTTATTATCCACGTTCGGTATCTTATTTCCCCCATCTCACTCTCTCCCTCTCTCTCTCTCCGCCGTTCATCATCAACATCGTCCACGTTCTTCGTCCTCTTCTTCCGCCGACGTCGTTGTTTTGCCGTTGCTTTTTGTTTTACGACCCAAAGTTAATGTTTGTTTTTAATATCGCTAATGTCCTCCCGGAGGGCAAAAAGGCCCCCCCCACACACACACACACAGACAGACGACCGCCCGAAAACTACGAAACAAACGAGGGTCAAGTTACTGCCGTACATTCCAGACGACCGAGAAGGAAACAAGAACGAGAAGGACGACGCGGGATAAAGGGGATGAAATGCGGGTTCGAGAGAGAGATAAATAGATAAAGTTAATGTGTGCGAGAGAGAGAGAGAGAGAGAGAGAGAGATCTGACGGCTAATATATGTTCGGGCTAGCCTATTTCACGATATTTATTGTGTACTTAAGTGGAGCAAGATAGCCCGACCACGAGCCACTCTATTACGCCGAATGGCGCAAAAACGCGAGACAAGAATCGGCCACTCGCAGAAGGACGGGGAGCGAGCAGATAATTTTCGCCCGACCATTATTGCGTCGCCGAACGTTTTCGCTCGCTCGCCGTCCCTTATCCGACGTCGTACAACGCCGAAATGAGTCGAGTTCGCGTCGGCGAGCGAAGAAACGGCGTTAATTCGTGTGTAGCGCCCAACATTTTCCTCCCCAATTCACCTTTGAATCCCACATGGATCGATGGAGGATTCCCTCTTTCGCTCCTTCGTTTTTCGTCGTTAGCGTCGCTCTTCTCCTCGAGTTGGTCGGCTAGGTCAAAGACGATCGTAATGAGTTTCCGATCCTCCAGAGGAAGAATGTGTCCATGGCGTGTGTGTGCGTGGAAGAAGAAAGCGAATCCTTCACTTGTTGGACGATATCGAGTTTCCGTCCTACGCGACGCAGAAGAGATCGGGTCCATCATCATAAAGTAGTCGTACACTAGTGGAGTAATATTGTTTCAGACTTAGATCGCCTCGAGATCAAAGCGCCTCCGCTTCTTCCAATCTAATTTCGCTATTATCTTTCCGCCTCTCGCTCGCTCTCTCTTTTCAATCCCTTTGCGAATTTATTCGCAAAGCAATCTTATCGGGACGTCTTGGAGAGCGGGGAATTATTGTTACAGATAACAGATTCGTATTGCGTTTGATTTTTTATTGAGATTCTTCTATTAGGAAACTTGGATGAAACTCTTCAGCATCGATCGGTAATGGGATAATTGCAAATGTCGCGGAAGGTCACGTTAAATAATGGATCGTGCGATTTTGATACGTTGAAATAAGACGAGGAGGCACTCGGTTGCGGGCATAAAAGGACATTAGTAACATCCGTGGCCGCTTGTCATTCCGACCACGGACGAAACGATCGTTCCGAGGGATGAAACATTATCCCATTTTAGAGAGGGAGAGAGAGGGAACGAGACTGTGCTATGGCTGAATGGTCCCTACGTCCATCGAATCGATTTCCAGACGGTGACTTCCTTTTTTCCCTCCGCTTTCTTTACGGCCTCGTCCTCCTTCGTGTCCCTCGCACAGTCGAATATCTACCGGACGCAGTCGATGCGCCGTTTGATTCCTTTCTCTTTCCTTTTTTTTTTTTTTTGCCGAACGGATCTCCATTTTCCGGCAATATCTATGACATGTGTCTTCGATGGACGGGGACGGAGAAATGGAGCGCGAGGAACTGGATCGAAAGAATATGCCGTCAAAATGGATGGAAAATTTCGAAAATATAAAACGAATGAGAGGGAAGAAGGTTCGATTTTTTTTTATTCTTCGCATGTTGGAAATACTTTCGTTCGCAAATTCCTGCGTCGCTAGCCCAGTTAGTTATGATGGTCCTCTTGAAGTTATACCTTTCGCAAGGTTTAATTTATATGCAAACTAGTTGGGATTAACGGGTCCCAACGTTAATTGATTGTAACTCGATTCTTTGCGAGAAGTAAATCGTGCCACGTAATCCGAACGCGAGTTTATTAATTCTTTTGCCTCTTCCTTTTTGATTGCGTACATTGTATCGAAACGATTTCCGATTCTGCTCCGCGTCCTTTGAAAATCCGCACGCAAGAAGCGGGGAATTATTATCCGTATGGATTTTCCTATGCAAATCCTCGCAAAGAATGAAGTCGACTAAATTATAAAAGTTTGTAAAAGGGGGACAAAGGCGATCGTTATTGAAATAAGACAAATACAGATAGGGAACGATCTGGAGACGAGGAAGGAAAAAAGCAAAAAGAATCGAGCAACAAAAAAAAACGAAACGAAATAAATCTAAGTGTGGTATATAAAACAACCCTTAGAACGTCCACCCACGGGGGGGTTCGCGATTGAGGGTGTGTTTCATATATAAAATAGCCACTCCCCGGTCCACTACACAACAATCGCTTGTACAGAACATAACATTCTAACCCCTCAGATGAAATGAAGAAAAAAGAACGGAAGAATGAGAGAAAAGAATGCAAACAGAGAGGGCACATTTATAACGTGGGATCATACCAGTCGAAAATGCCAAAGAGGAACAAAAAGGACAGGGAAAATGGGGGATGAGAATGAGAATGAGGAAAAGCTGGAGCAAAAAAAAAGGGAAGAAGCAGAAATAAAAAAATCGAAATGCAGAATTTGAAATAAGGAACCATATTGGCTCCGTGCCGGATTTCATATGGTAAATTATAGAGGAATGTTTGTCTGCTGGAAATATTGCTGCTATTTACTCTATTATCTTCTGATACAGCAAGAAACGCACTCTCCCATTACCAGACGGAATCGGATTTAGAATACTCACAATTTCCTTTTCGCCCGCTCCTGGTTGTTGCTGTTGTTGTTGATGGTACTCCTTCTTCCATCAGAAACTCCCCAAAACTCCGCGAGAACTCCTCGACAACTCCCCAAAAAGAAACAGGAAAAAATTGAACGCCCCAACAAATTTTCCATAACAATGCTATACATTTTTATGAATAGATTGGAAGACATCAAGACGTTACTTTATTTCGTTTTACATTCGCGATTTTTTCTCGCCACGTCGATGGTACAAAGTCGGCGAAGAGAAATGGCACGCCATCAACGCTCGGCGAAAAATATCACTTGTAAAAATTATGATATTTAAATGTGGATAATACGGACACGGTGCAATAATAAAACGCCTTACGTGACGAATTTTCCAAAAACTCGCTGCCTCTTTACGAACACGACGATAGTTTTGCACGTACGCGCGACATCTGCACATTTTTTTTAAATTAGCACAAAAGGTGAGAAACGCCAAAAGTTTTGCGCTCTCTCTCGCTCTCTCTCTCTCTCTCTCTCTTTCTTTCTCGCCATCTCTCGCCCTTTCAATTTTAATACCCACAAAAAACCTTCTCTTAAAAATTTAACCCTTTTGACCCCATGCAGTTTCTGGAAGAATCTCTCTCGCTCTTTTTTTGTTTGCCAACGAATCCTCTCCGTTTTTTGTTGCCAATAATTCCGTACCGTCACTTCACCGAACCGCAAGCCTTTCAAAGGATCCGATTATTTTTTTAAGCGCGATTTTTTTTGCTACCCTTTTAATAGATAAATGGAGTTTCTTTTTTATTTCCTAAAAGGGGAGGTTTGTGTATGCTACAGTTACAATGAGGAAAAAAATCCAACAGATCATCATTAGCGAATCAATAATCGGCTAAGAGAAAGTTTCTCTCCCCGCAAAAAAAAAAGCGTAATCTTCAAAATTATTTCGGTCCGTCTTCTCCTCTCCTCTTGCGGGATATTTTCTCCGTGTGTTTATACGCGAGCATTATCTGATATGGAAAAAGGGCGGACGGTTAAATCTAGGGACCCACCGTTATCAGCTACCGGCCAGCTCCACGTGGTATTACCGTACCGACCCCGGGAATAGCCGGATAAGACGGGAAAATGCGCCCCCGTATTTTTATGTACGAAATTCTTGCCTTTTTATTTTTCTTCCTGCGCGATACCTACGCATTATCCAAAAGGGGGGAAACGTATCTAACATTGGTTCCCAATAAAATGCGAATAATAACGAATGATGTTGATGATGATGATGAAGAGCAAATAAATGTTTAGTGGATAATGGATAACGGATTTTTTACTTCCAGCAGCAAAGAAAGTTTCACACGCACAAACTATTTACCTGGCTCCGAGTTTTAGCCCTTTTTTTTTCAAATTGAAGACGACGGTGAAAGGGAAATAATTTCACAAGAAGTCAACAGGGATGGTTAAAAGGAAATTTGAAGTGAGAGACTCTTATTGATACTAGTTATTCCACCGGAAAAAAAATTATACCTGAGGAAATTTATGATTTCTACCCCTATTTTTTTCTGGCTCTTAAACGCCCGATGCACGGGGTACGAGTAACACCATTTTCCACCAATTTTCATATCGGTTCGGTTAGTTTGCGACGCGTCCTCCGCTATTTTGTCTTACATCAAGTGGAATAATAAGCTTTCGCCTGGCGGTGATTTAAAAGTGAGGAACCAGTGAATCAATTTTTCTCGTTTACGGAAATTAGAGAAGTTCACCAAACTGCACCTGTAGATTATAAAAAACAACAAACGCTGCGAAAACGAACGATTCAGTGTTGATCTCCAAGTTTAATCTCACTTTAAACCTCCGAACTATTGACACTCGTCTATAAATCGATGGATTACATCGGGATTTCATTTGATTCCGATTCGATCGCAATATTGGGATAAAAAGTGATTAATTTGCGAGTAAAGAGCGGAAAACAGGTAGATAGCTACCCTAAAGAGCGGAAAGAAGAAGTCACTTGACTTATTGTGGAGTGTAACAAGGGTGCAAACAAATTTGTAACATAAACCTATTATTACACGATTTTTACCCCAAAAATGGATTTTTTTTCACGCACTTTCAGGCAAAAAAGACCCAAAGGGAACGATCGTCTGTTTGTCATTTTCTCTTTGTCTCCTTCTATAGATGGCTATTTTGTTATAAAAACACACTTTTACCCCGTAAACGTGTTGGGTGGAGTGTTTACTCAAAACATGGAATAAAGGATATCATTCTGCTTTTGGAAAGAAATAAATTACCGTTTAGGGGAGAGGAAATTATAATTTAATAATAACCATAAACGACAGCTTTATTTGCCGACGATGTTGATTTGTATTTTGCCATTTTGTGTGAGAGAGAGAGAGAGAGAGAAAAAGAAACGATGCGTGTTCAAAGCAAAACGGAATTATTAGCATGCGACTTTTGATTGTTTCTTAACGAAGCTTTTTTATAAAATCCGATATGATCGTTGTTGCTCGAGTGGCGTACGCAGGCGAAATGAACAGCGTTCTTCTTGTAAAAGATGTTAATCTCGAGTGCCAGCAGATTGGCATCACTTCAGATTGATTAAATCGTACATCTTGACTTCGGAATAAAATAAACAGTGGATGCTTTCAAGTGCGCCCCATTTTATAAAACACTCGATTTAATTCGTCAAAGCGGAAAATCTAATTTCGACAATTTGTCGGACGAAAACAAGGGCGATCGTATAAAAAAAAAAACAGAAACGCCGTCTCTCCAAATCGTTCCATTCGAATATCAATAAAATCGGAATAGTTTGATGTTATTATTCCGCGCAGAAAAGGAAACGGAAAAGGAGGCTAAAGGAAAATTGTGTCCACACGTGTGTCCGTCCACGAATATGAAACCGATACACGTGTATTTATATAAACTAGATCCTCCACAATATATACGCAGACGTCGTAAATTCAAAATTGAAGTATCCATAATGCAAAATCAACCGATCAAACGTATCCAGATGTGGAACGTTATAAAGGGATGATTTCGTTACACACACATACACACACCCCCGAATATACGTAGATACAGCGTCGAGGAAATAATATTCGCCGGCGAAAGTTAATCAAGAGAAATTGTGAATTTTTATTCGATTCCGAACGCAACGTTCGCCGGATATCGGAGAAGGCTCCTCGACACAAAAAAAATGAATTATTTTATTTCATTCGGGGTTCCTTTTAGGAGACGTACGTCACGTACGAAACGTACGATGGGGTTTCAAAGAAAGAGGTTGCCGACGAAGAAGGAAAAAATAATACCAGCGAATCCGCCCAAAAAATGGGAAAATGATAATAAATAAAAATCTGCAAGGAACGTATAATAATATCGAGCAAGGGATTAGGTGTAGTCGATCTGTCGCTCTTCCTCTAATACGAAGTCTTAAGCTTAGCGCAGAAAGGACACGGCGAGGAGGAAGAGCGAGTCTCCGTTCACTCAATAACTTTTGGGATATCATCATGCTCGGTTTATTTTCCATTTCTTTTTTACTTAAATATTTAATGATACACGTAATGCGAAGCCAAAAGGCGAAACGGCGAGTTGCATCCCCTAAACATCTCGTACATCCCTCCTTCATAAAAATATTAAATATTCACGTTGCTTTTTATCAAAAGTAATCTCAGCCATCATTTGCGAAAACTGGAGGAAGATTGCAGCGGGACGAAGACGCGAGGAGGAAGGACGAACAATTCGCCGTGTACGCAGTAAGTTTGTAATCGACGTTGGGGCTGCAAAAAAAAATAAACAAACAAATCATTCGCATATGTTCCAACGGAGCGACCGAAAGGGGCGCGAACGCGTCTATAAGGTTTCGGAATTGAATAGCCGACCGAAAATTGTATTCAAATGCGTGCGACGTGGAGGCAAAGTTGCAATCGCTCGCATCGAATTGACGGCAACTTTGGCGTACGGTTGCGTCGCGAACAAACGGCTGTTCGGTTGTAATTAATAACGAAAAGCTGTACGAATGCCACTTAATCCTTTCTCCTTTTTTAAATAATAAAATAGATGCACGAGGTATCCTTTTTCAGGTAAGTACCGCAAAGCGAATAAGGTATTAGGCGTGCCCTCAATTTCGCATTAACGTCACCGTTATTCTAGGTAGTAATCGTATATGTGCCATTGGGTGCCGTCATGTAAAGTACTTCTTTTTTAACGTCCGCCAGCGGTAGTTAATATGTTACGGTCGCCTATCTGGCCTCATCTTTTCGCCCTTTTTTCTTTCGTTCCCATTTAATCCTATGCTACGACCTTCGCGATGAGAATTATGCGAACACGTTTTAAGACTGCTGTTACGCTAGACGGGAAAAATAGGCGAGAGAAAGGGGAACTTAATGGCAAACATAGTCGAGTTTCGCTCATCTCGTTTACTATTATCGCGAATATATGCAGCTGCATATGATTATTTTCGCAAATGCCGAACGATGATCGATTGTCGTTGCCGCTCTAACCGAATTCGATACGAGAAGGATTTAATTCGCAAATTGTATTTTTTTCCGTTTGGAACCGACTAATAAGAGGACCAACGAATAAAATGCACGTTCTTTCTTCGTTTTCGGTTTCCTCTCATTTGCAAACAATATTTTTATCGGTTTTAGTTGATGGTCGCCGTCCGGCTTTGCATTTTAATGAACGAGCGACGAGGAAATTATTCACATTCGAGGGCGTTATTTTGTTTTAATAGTTTGTCGAAGTTGAAAAATTGGACTTTGTAAAAAATGAAGTCTTCATCGAAAAGCAAAGCATAAATGAGCGAAGGTGAATTAATAAAATGCTTTGGGCGCTTTTGTCAAACGGAATCCTTCGAGTTGTTTATTCAGATATCCTACCCAAGATTGCCCATCATCACGCGAAACCCGTTCGAGAGGCGTTTGCCTTAACACACAATTATATTAGAAATAATGGCCTCACATGGACCTTATAGAATTCGTTTCTTCGGCACAAAGCCACCGGCAACTCCATTCTTTCTTCGGCAGGTAATAAAAAACGCGCAGAAAGAGGTCCTTATTATTGAATTAAAAGACATGCGGAGACATGTGTAGGTAAAACTGAAATTGGGTAACCCTTTTTTTACACATATATATTCATTCCTTTCATTAATTCCGTCCATTGAAACGCACGTTTGGATACCGGAAGGAAATAAGGTAGGGATTTCAGCAGGTAGAATTTATATTCGTTTCGCCTTTTTCCTGGGCCTAAGTTATTCAATTCGGTTTCAGTTTTTAGTCGGCCGCTAAACGTTAATCATCGTCCACTTCTCGTATCAATCCGCCGATCAGTTAGTCGCAGTTGTTGCCGTTCTTTTGCGCCTCTTAACCGGTGAGTACTTCACTTATTCTTAGTTAAGATTTAAAAATTCGTTTTTTTTTTGACTAGTCGCTTTAAGTCGGTTATTGAAGTTGTTAGAAAACGTTCGCAGACAAGTTGCGAGAGTTAATCGCGCTGTGAAATGGCGCAATAATTCCCACTGCCATTTTTACTCGCGTGCCAATACCGACTGGAATAACACGGACGCGGCAAAAATGGTGAGCGGAAAGTTTGTATAGAATAGGGGTCGGCGTGGCCCTCGGACAATAATTAGTCATAGAGGGTGGATACACGTCCGTAATGTACGCCATTTTGGCCCCATTTCCATTATCTTTTTTCGCAACGCGAACGAGCTGTTGGACTTTCCTTTACGCGATTGACGTGCACGAATGGCACAATGGAAAGCGAGGTGAAAGACATTCGCGCCGCACTCGAACGCGGCGGCCCGAGTCGCTGAAGATAGACTAATGGCCAGTTCGTTTCGCCGTAATTCATTACGAACCACCTTCCGCTCGTTCGCTCCTCTCGTTTTCGCGCGCGCGATCGCCCCGAACGAGTTTGATCGCTCCCGGTCTTATCCGCGTCTCTCCTCGTCGCCCTCCCGCATATTTAGCGTCCGCTCGATAAACTATATTTACTCGTAAACGAAACGAATCGAGACCATTTGCACGCGAAGGATTATCGATTATATTGACCCGGATTATTTTTCTTCTTCCATCGAAACACACCTTTTCGTGCGGAATATGGATGGATCGCTTCTTCGCAGGTTCCCGTATTTGTATATTATGCACTCGGCAGATTTTGACAGTCGCTTTTACTTGCCATCAATATACGCGTTTAAACTAACACACGGGGACGTGTGTGTATACATGGAATTGCGCCGCTTCTTCTTCGTCCTCGTCGTCTTTGACTGTGAGAAATTGAGCGAAATGTATATACGCTTTTTTGTCCGTTTCTGCGGCGCAAAGAGGACGAAGAAGCCGAGGAGGAGGAGGCAAAGTGTATATGCAAATAAAGGAATACGTTTCGCGAAAAGGAAGGCGGCAACGCCGTGATGGCACGGCTCTGGCGGTGGAGGTGGTCCAGTGAAATATTGGTAAAAACTGTTGTTCGGACGTTGAAATATTGCAGATTTTACAATGACGTATCATCGCCAACATTTGTAAGAGAGATTTTTGATGTATCGTTCCGTTTTCGCTGCCACTGCCTCCGCTTCATCATCTTTCGCACTCTTCCTTTTTGCGCCTTTTTCGTATTTCGCCACTTATCGTTCCATTACGATTTGAATGCATACAAATAATTTCAATGAAAGGAGCGAAAGAAACGCGCGAAACGCGTAATACCACCCAACAATTTTTGGATGAAAAAAGATGACGAATCTCTCGTGGAATTTGATGGATCCCAAGCATTTTCCGTATCCGTTGAGTCCTAATTGACTGCTTTCTTTCCAATCACAAAGCAACTGACTCCGAATTGGTGATTCATCGAATTAATGATACAATTTCGTTTGCAAATTGTCGCTGCACGCTGCGTCGCCGAGTGCAACCCTCTGGTCAAACGAGGTTGCGAATCCTTCTTTTGCAATTAAATTCTGTTGTTACGAAAAATCGATTTAAATTCTCAAGAATAGTTTCCAATTCATTCGAATTGTCGTCGTAAAGTGTTCCTAATCAAACGTAGTTTTTTTTTCGAAAATCCCTCATTAAAAATGTTAAAATGTTTTCGAATTCTTTGCTCTTCCGATATTTCGCACGGATCAAAAGAACTTTCCGTAATAAAACAATCCACCTCCCGGCCTTTATCTAACCGCTGTATTTTCCAGGCCACCAAAAGAAAAAAGCGAGAGACGGGGGATGGGGCGAGAGAAAACGGCCCGACCTTTATCCCGAAAGCACGAGTCGCTTTAGGGCCGCGTTTCGAACAGGGACGGCGGCCGAAACTTTTGCTTACTTTGCAATCTTCTTATTATTGATCAGTGTCCGGCCGCCAGCGGTCAATTTTGCGCGCGCACGTCGCGACAAACGGCGAGGGGTAGTTTTCCGGGGGAGGGTGGTCCAAGGTAGAAGGGACGAAAGTATACCCTATATATGTAAATGTCGCTGTGTGTTTGTGTGTGCAAAAGCAAATCAATTCTGCTTTGCATTAATGAGAAGGATATCGCCGCTTTTACTCCAGTTCTTTCGTTGTACGCATCTAACCGATCTATAATTTATCCCTTCGCCCCCATCCGTCTCCTACCAATTTGGCCCTTTTTATCTCGTTAGACTCGAATTAAAGCGAATTTACCGCTGGAGAAGCGGAATTATCGATTCGTTGGCTGAGTAAAAGTTGCCGAAGAATAAATGGGCGAATTAATTTTTGTCTTGCGAAAAAGCTGTTTCCTTCCTATCGCCCTCGGTTCTTCGTGTGTGAGTAGTGGATACGCTAGTTGCGAATTTACAATTTTCTGTAAACAACGCCGCGCCGAAACTTTGCGAATGTATAAACAAAACCCCTTTAAAGTTTCTCTTTGCTAAAACAATAGTTAAAATTTGAATCAATATTATTAAGAGCCCCCCCACACACACACACCGAAACTAATCATACCGTTCGCACGATAACGAGATGCTTTTTAATGTTTATTGAAAGGAGAAACTTTTTCCGCACACAATTCGGCGAGTAATTTAGTAGAAGACTTCTTCGACTACTTCGCTCCCTTCCAATCGAATTGATTTCGAAAATTACGCTCTCCTTTTTTATATATATCGCCTTGTAAATGCAATAAATTACAATTTTAGAGAAGACGAAAAAAGCCGAACCCTCTTTACAATTAAACTTTAAATTTAAGAAACGAGGGAAAGGAAAAAAAAAAAACGAAACGAGTTGCTGCATTCGCAGCCTTTTTACCATGGCATACATGTTTCGTTTCAATGCTTTCCAGTACATAAATTTTACTAAAAATCAATCAATAATTTGAAAAAGAAAGAAATAAATAAAACGCAGACATCGTCTATCGCATGAAGTGTAGCGGAAACTTTTTACGTTATACGTTTGCCGTTAATTTTATTATTATTTCGCTTCATTTTTTTTTCGGTGCAACCCTTCTTTCGCCATCACTTCGTTCCTTTCTCGCTTAATATCATCGCACGTTGAATAACTAAATATCCGTTTCCATTTACCTGCTCCAGGTATGTACAGTTACACATTTCTCACACGGCATATGTTCGATTTGTACCTTAAAAAAATGAAATAATAATAAAAAAAGGGTTGTAATATATTTTCTCATAGACACAATGGATCTCTTTCTATATGTCGTCCAAATATTATCCATTATGTATCGGAAATTTATCTAACGGTCTCATTTCTTTTTTTGGGGCACTTCTTTTTGCGAATTGAACGCCAATGATATCGAATAATTAACCAAAATCGCCAGAAGACTTTGAGGGATAACAAGTAACCTTAAAAATGGAACTTCATTCGCGAGCTGTAATAATAAATCTGCGCGTGAATATTATTGGAGAACGAATAATTCCTGCAGCAGATAAAGAGGGTCCGAGAAAGAATTCGTTGGTACCAGTTGTTCTTCGGACGCATGCCTGGCACGTACTATCGAAGGATAAAAGCGAATCATATAGGGGAGGTATGCTTGACCACTAAGGGTGGCCAGTCAAGCAGACCGCACCCTCGCACGACCAGACAACCCCAACATATACAAAGAAAGGAAAAGAAAAGGGAAGACCGGCACAAGATGAAGAAGAAAAAGAAGAAGAAGAAGAGGGAGAAAAGGTTTTCCCATTTGACCAACGTACGTTCGGCACGTGTCTACTTCGTTAGACTAAATGCGTGTACAAGACCGGAGGAATAAATCATCTGGAGCTTCTTTTCTCGTTATCTGAAGATGCGTTTTTTTTTTGTTAACTCGGTTTCCATCTCTGGATGTTTGTTGTTTTAATCGATTCAACCGCGGCTCTTCTTCGTGCCGTCGAATTCGTTGCAAAAGCGAGATAGTCTGCGTATGGGGTTGGCGACAATAAAGGGACGTGCAATAACAGCGATACACTGGACGTGTTAATGTCGTTAAACGATGCGGGTCGCCTTCTGGCGGTCGTTTTCGCCCGTTATCAGCCGGCGTTTCCGGGATGACCCCAGTCCGCAGATCCATCCGACCGTCTACCGTCATCAGCTATCGCCACCATTCGCCACGGTCGTGTTTTGCACATAAGTACGTCGGTATAATGAGCGTTTGGCCGCCACGAGGGATTTCACTTTGCGATATAATATTTCCAACTTTAGTCGCTCGTGTGCGGTCCCATTTTCCGCTCAAATATTTGCACGAAATTTTCCCATTATCATTATTGTCTCACCTAATATTGTTATTACGGCGACCGTGTGTTAGGACGAGGGGGGAATTGAAAATTAAAAGTTTCGCCGAATGGCAACGGAACGATTTGCTCTCTTAATAACCATTATTTATTTCTATTGACATGATAGCTGCGACAAAAAGGAGAATACGAGGGTCTTCCGGGGCTTCCTAATTTTTTTCCCATACCCTCCAATTCGCTTCTTTTTTTTCCTCCCCGATCGCCCTTTATTCGCAGGTAAAATAAATTACCCATCTCTTTCAAATATTTACAACCGAAACTCTATGAAATCTCATTGTCCTCTCTCTCGCTCTCTCTCTTATGCCATTGTGATTTCGTTATTATTTGCTTCTAATCCTGAAAATTTCTGCTTTGTAAGTCAATGACAACTTGAAATTAAATGGTTGCAGCAGCAGCAGCGAACGGCAGCAAAACGACGATGAAAATAATGGGCGAGTAAATAGATAGGAAAATAATTTTAAAAAAATGCCAACCCTCTCGCACTATTTTACAATAAATCGAAATGTAATCCCATTCTTTTTTAAATTTTATTATACATTTTTTGCACTCGATCTCCGTGTGCGTGTATGTTTCTTCATTCATTGTATCGGCGATAAGTAACCGCATTACACCATCGGTGCGTTAAAGAACGATCTCGCGGAACAATGCCGTCGATCTCGATTCGTCCGTTCGCATTAAACTTTATTTTAAAAACTATTAATCATCGCACGGCACAATGAAACAATTATTGATACGACACCGAGAGGAGCCGAAAGGAATGACGCTAAGGGTTATGGACAAAAAGAGATTAAACTCAATTTCGTATGTGGGTCATTAAAATTTATATTCGAAAGTGAAATCGTAACGACTCGGAATCCGTAAGAACCAGCATTATTGCAATCATAAGCGAATTAAAAACGCGGTCGGGCGATGGAGTGAAAAGGACGAGGAAAACGGATGACAGAAAGGACGACGAGCGGTAATAATAATGGACAGACAGGGGGCGAAAGGAGGGTAGCATGTGCTGAGTCAGGATGTTCGGGAAAGAGTAAAAACTACGAAATGACTGGTACATTTTTCTCCAGATAGATTGATGAAAGTCTGCTCCATTTTTTTACGCTCCTTCGATCCTACTTTTTTGTTGTTGTTGTTGTTGTTGTTGTTTTGTGTGTAAGTTCTTTGATATAAACATTTAGATATCGCAAAAAAAAATAAAGGATGAAGAGGAACAGGAAAGGCAGAAAAGGTTGTGGAGAACATCAGGCGAATGGAAGAAGGAAAAAGGTACACAAGAAGAAGGAAAAAAATGACGTAGAAAAACCACGAGGCATAAATAGACTCATCCTATTCCTGCGCGATCCTTTCTCCTCTTTATTTAAACTTTGCTCGGCCTCTTCCACTCTTTCGCAAACAAAATCTGTCTATGAATGATGAATGATTCCTCGTCGTCGCTTTTCATCGCTGCGGCTCGCAAAATTGTTATTCTTTCGCATTTATTATCATCGTCATTAGTTTCGTCGTGGAATAAGGCGAACTAGTTCGTATTACAATACCGCCAATTTTCTATTTTTCCTGTTTCGAATTTCCCTTTTGCTTTTCGTCTTAACAAAACGAAAGCCTCATCAATTCTTCCTCGAACACTCGTATAAATATAATAAATCAATTCCACATTCGGTTCCCATTATTCAATAGCAAAAACATCGTTTAAATCGACTTTTAGCTCGAGATCGCCATTGACCACCGGCGCATCCACCAAATTCGAATAAATTAAACAGCAATTAATTTCCGCAATTTTTCGCAAGCGAAATGCAAGAAAACGGTTTGGCTGTCGAAAATAAATAAAAAGGAGGGCCGCTGAAGCAAAAGGCCATTATCTTATCAGATAAACTTCAAGATGTACTCCAAGAGAGATAGCGACCATTACGTTATATGCGAGTTTTGAAGGTCTTCTCTTCGCTATTATAAAACGGGCGTAAAACGGAAGAACAAATGCGTGTGTATGTGTGTTATGCGACAAATAAGCGTGAAGGAGAGAGAGAGAGAGAGTTAACGGCGTAACGTCACGAGCAACTTGGGACGCGTCCCTCGGACACTTTCCAAATTTCGATGGGTCCATTGGGATTCTTTTAAATTTTTGACACATACTAAAGTAAGGAACGTGGTCATCTTATGTATATATATTGAATGGATAACAAGGAGCGCAAAAAAAGCGCCATATAAGAAGGAAGATGGTGTAATACGATACTTCCTTATTCCCTAAACTAAATTTATAATATTGCCGTTATCGGAGAGCGGCGAATGCAAGAAGGACGAGGAGCTCGCCGTGAAAATTTGCAATCTATTTGCGAGTATTTTTCTTTATTCGCCGCTCGTTTCTTTTTCTTTTTCTTTTTTGCTTCTTCTTCTTCGCCGTCTCTCGCTCTCGTTCGACGAAATCATACGCATTTGCTCGTGAGTTATTTAGGCGAGAGTGGAGTTGCTAAATAGTTAAGACAGTTTTAATTGGTTATTTCAATAAAGTTTTAATGAAATAAATTAGGAGCTTACAACTTTTAGATCAAAGTGGAAATATTAAATTAGAATTCGTTTGCGTAATGATAATAATAAAACTTTGCGTACGAAAGTATCCTATTGGAACACGTCGAACTAGCAACTATTTTCCTCGGCGGAATTAAATTATTGATATCCATATTATTATTTAACAATAAAACTTTGAAAATCTTTGCTAAAGAGCTCGTCGGGGAGAAAGGAAAAAGTCCGGCGAAGAATTTGCTATTGCTATACGACGAAGAAGAAGAATAGGGAAAAAACTAACGGTTAAAAAAGAAAGAAGAGACGAAAACGCTATATTATTATAATGACAAGGAGGGCGAGCTTTTGGCGAGGAAAATATACACGAGTCCATTTAAAGTGGAAATGATATAAAATGGGAGAGGGCGAGGAAGAGGGTGCGGGAGTAGGTGAAGTCGGTTTTATAGTTACCCGTCACTGGCATGGCCATGTTATAAATAAGGATTAAGGCCAGTAATTTCGACCCCACGGCCCATAGATTCCATTTAAAGTTATTTATTTTAAAATATTGGCAGAAAGGCTAAAAGCTTACCCCATCGATTCCCTCCGTCCCTCCGCCGTCGCCGTCGATATTCGTGACCGATCTGTTGCCGTTCTGCGTATCGGCGGGACCCGCGTGAAATTTGATACGGTCCACTTAGTTTAATTTTCTTTTACAAGAGAGGAGAAGCGAAGAGAGATAGAGAGAAAAATGCGACACGCAATTTTTTTTTTGGAACGGCGAACGATCGATTTAGGAATAAAATTCGCCGATCCAAGTCGATGAATTTCTTGTAGATTACAAAAAAGTATCTGTCATTAGCAGCGCCGATTAAAGTCTGCTCTCCATTTGCTTGGAGGACAACAACAACAAAAAATCCTCCTTCTCTTTCACGCGCGTCCGTTCAACGGAAAACAAGTTTGCATTTTTTCTTTTTTCGCCTCTTTTTTTTTTTTGAGCTAGACTCGTTTATTATTATCATTATTTGATGCTCGTGCGGGACAGGATGGGCGTTTTTGTCAATAAGGGAAAGTCGAACTGGAAACTGGCCCGATGGCTGCACGCGTGGTGTTGTTAAATTGCATTAGCGCGGCATATGCAAAAGAAAGTAACAATAAATAATGGCTCGGGAGAGGGCGAACGATTCGGCGCTCGTCGTTTCGATTTAGACAACAAAGCAGCTTTTTATCCAGCAATTTCAAACGGTTCTCTTCATTTGCTCACGCAATTTGCAGCGTTTCTCAATCCTCCCTCCGATTGATTAGTTTCGCTTATTTTTGCGAGCGTAATGAACGAGAAACTGTAATCAATTTCGAATCGTCGAATTGTCATCCGCTTAAGACTGTTACGCGAAATTACTTGCAAATCTATATGTTCGCCAAAATATTTACCCACGTCGGTGTACGCACACGGGATCGAACGCAAAGTTTCGCGGGCGGCTTCGAAGAAAACTGGGGATGAGTGCTAATCGTAAACAAACACAACAATGAATTATCTTAAGTTATTGACTCGCGACTTTTGCGAGGGAATTGATGGAGTACGAGGGGGTGGCGGCGTCGAAGGGGGAGGTTTGGGTGAAGGGAATAATGGGAGATGGCGATGGCGACGACGACGACGACGATGTTAGCGGACGTATTTACCTAAAGCTCGGGGTGGTAGTAAGCTCGAGACTCCGGCGGACACTTGTGTTTAAGTTACGGGGCGCTCGCCATATCCCTTAATTAAACAGTTCTGTTTGAACAGGCAGATTAAATGTGACATAGAACTGTAATCGCGCTTATTGTGGCGGGCCTTCGGAGGGTCGAGCAAAGGTGGATTTCGCCATCCATTAAGATACGTCCCACCCGACGACGACTAACCCTTTTGCGAAAGTTTTCGCCATCGCTAAGACCGCTCACAAACACGTACATTAGTATTATTGTTGGTCGTCCTTCGCTACGAACAATCCTTCAATTAATATCAATAATTCAATCGATTTGCGAAACAATCCTCCACCTCCTCCTCGCGTTTCTTTCGTCCCTCACGAACGCCCACGACATCGTCCTTTTCTTAACGCGAGCGTTAATTTAATTGATAAGGCAAAAACGTTCCATTTAATGACCCGTCCGATCGTAAATCATCGGCCCTTTTTCCCATAATAAATCTTATTTGGACGTTAACTTCTTTTATCTCCGCGCGACCGGACGATGGTCCTCTCACAACGTTGCGGTTTGGGCAAGAAACGATTTAGGCGAACGCGACAAAACCTAATCTCCACCGACGCAACAATGCTACCCCTACGCATAAATCATGTCTTGCTACTGGACCGAAACCGCTCGCCACCTTAATGGCGTTTGTATAAGAAACGTCGCAAAAAGAGGCAGAAAATTATTGCTTTTCTTTTGCAAAGTTAACCGTTTTTTTTTAATAATTTTACACGAAAGGCTAACCCAACTCAAAACTTATTCAAAATGAACGACAACTGGAAACTTCTAATTGAAAAACGTAAATTCGCTGCTTACCTGAATATCAAACTGATGCTAGAACGTTAAAAAAATGTCTGCAGGTAGACGAACGATATTTTTAATAATACTAAAAGTAATAATTACAATGATGCGAAAAAGGAAAGTATATGCATGCATGTTATTCATACGAATCAGCAACCCTCGTTGGTGACGTACCTTTCCATTCACCCTCAGCATTAGTTCTTTTGTATTTCGTTTCGTAAGGGTGGGTGCCGACGATTGGCTACCCCACCATCACTCTTTTCGGACAACTGGACGCGAATGAATGCACCCCAAAAAAAATAGACGTTGAAACGGAAATTTCAATCTGCAAAAATTCAGCGACAAAATGGACGAATCTCTTTTCAGGTTTTTTGCACTGGAGTGAACTATTGCAAGACAAACGATTGCGGTAATTAATTCGAGCATTAAATTGAAAGTAATCTCGTAATCTGACTCGAATTTATGTGCAGATGGGGCGATGATTCATTTTTTACTGTGAAATGGCGAGGCACTAATACGATCGGAGATCGTTATAAATTGCAAGAATTTGTTTTTTATTAGGGAACAGAAACTTTTGGTTGTAATATTATTTTTCGTAATTTAAAATATTTACTTCGAAGGAAGTTGCCCAAGTTACTTTGAAAAGAATAAAATTGCACTTATCGTTTTTTAAGTGCTGGAAAACATTTTGCAACTGAAGTTTTCAATTATGATTGAAATTAAAGTGCGCGCGATTTTGCAAACGCTCAGCTCCAATTATAATGCATAATCCTGATCTCCTGATATAATTTTGCACAAAAGCGACTGTGACGATACAAATTGTTGCAAACAGCGATTTTTGGCAAACGAAAACCATTTACTGACCAAGCAACAATTTCTAACTCAACCAGAATTTCACTTAAACCTCGAGTGCGGCCCTGTGGTACGAAATAAATCTCGATTACCTCCAAAAAGTACAATTGCCCAAATAAATATTACACTTTCCGACCAGTTTCGCAGTGTTACCTGGCGAAAAGATTACTTTTAGGACGTCCCCTTAATTGTATAGGTTGCACGTATGGGGATGAGGGCTCGAAAGGGACCGCAAACAAAAGGAATCTCTCTCTCTCTCTCTTGCTTTTAGTCCCCTCGCAAATCAAGTTTTCATTCATTCCCTCTCACCCCATTGCGAAACTACCCTTAACGTATTCCCCTCAAATCGCTCTTCAGCGCCATCCACCATTCGATAGCTCAACGTCCGCGTGCAGAATTAGTTTGGAACATTGCTCGTGTTGCAAATTTAAAATTCGATTAATTGTTCAGGCGAATTTCGCGTTCGTTCGCTGAGAACTGCTTTGTTCTAGCGCATCGTAATGCTTGCAGAAAAGTGATGTTTAGACAATGGAATGGCAATTTGATAATAATAATAATGGCAATAGCGGCGGGTGCGAGTTATAACAAGAGACGACGGACTACCGTTAAAGTAATTATTAATATTCCGGTTAGTTATTGTTTCAGAGTCCCTTTTCAAGGGAAATGGGCATTATAATGCGGACGCATGACCAAATAACCAGAATGAGCTATTATTATTGCATTAGCGATGTGTTGTTGCTATTATCGTAGACCGTTTGTGTGGGTGGGCCAAAAGGTAAAATTCAATGGGAAGGCAAAAGATTAGATTGGAATCGTGGAGCTAACGCACGGAATTCAATGCTCTTGATTAAGCAACCCGAAATTGTTTGTTTGTCCGCTTGTTGTTGTTCTACGTTATGCTGTTAATAAACTAGCGAAGGCAATTCATTTAGATTTAGCATTGCGAGAATGGCAATTTTCGCGCATTCTTTTCGCGTTTTCCTCTTGGAAAAGGAAATTATGACACGGCTCGCGAGGGAGGAGAGAAAACTAGTGGATTAATATCACGTCCAATTTATATTTATATAATGCGATTACGATGTAAAAGGGAATCACACTGCAAGGATATATCATTAAAATTAAATTGTACGAGCACCATCTCGCCATTTCTTTCCCTTTGTCTCTCTCTGTGTGTGCGCGCAATTTACATTACGACCATAAAATTTTATGAAACCCAGCTAGAGGAATTTGCAATTTCGCCATCTCGAGATTGTTTATGATACATCTCATCGTTTTTTCTCTCTATTATCACGCTTCCTTTCGCGAAACTATTCGCAATTATCCCTACGTAATACTCGACCGAAACGAGTCGAATCAATCCGCTTTAAACTTCCTTCTGGTCGACGGATCTTTAAATAATTTCACCGAGCAATTAACACGACGTTGGCGATTAGTTCTTCGGCAAGTGGTCAGACGCCGTTCGCCATATACGAATCTTCTAACGTACAAGTTACACTTGTATCAGTGTGTAATTTTCAGCAGAGAATCTAACGTCGTGCAACTGCGCGTGCCTGACGACGACGGCGACGGCGACGTTTCGAAGAGACCGCAACTTTGCATGTGACAACCCTTTTCGGTTAATACATCCGACGGTGGATTCGCCTAATAACGGTTTACTTGTAATTGGTCACATTCTAAACGGCGAAACTAAACAACAAAGGGTACAATAAAGAAGGACGCCAAATTGCAAAGTTCGTTCGTTTGCTGTCCCTTCGCAACCACTTTCGGTGCTTTGACGACGATGCCCGGACCGAGCGACCCCAACTTGTTTCGTAAACTTTGCATTTTTCGCTTTCGAAGAAACCGTTCTCGCCTCTCCCCATTATTTGACTTGCGAGAGTAAAGTTTGCGCCCTGCGAAAGAATTTCGATTATTTTCATGCTGTCAACCGGATGAAGGAAAGAAACGTAACGGGTCGTGCAGCGTTCGAGGCTCGATGCGTATCTTGGCTTTCGCACGCAAGTACGCAACTTGCTAATTTCATTTTATCAATTATGAATGATTACCGCGCGAATATTCAGATATGCGTTACGGAAAAGGGTTAAATTCATGATGGAAACCGTCCCCAAAGGGCAAGTGTAAAGAGATAACGCAGTGAGAGGGCGTCAAATCTCTACATTGCGCCATTGGCGTTAAACTCGAGGGCTCTCTTTCCATATAACACACACACACACGTAACCCTTTAGATAAATTTGATAGGGATTGTTAACGACGTGATTATTAAAGAAAATGTCGTCTTATTTAATGTATAATATGCCATTTTAGTCATTAACCCGCGCGTTGGATGAAGAATATGTCGTCCCTCGCCCCCCTACTCGGCATCCCTTTGACGAAGACCTCGCTTCTTTTTCCGAAGAATTCGAATCTACAGCGACGATAACAGCCGATAGCGCAGCGTGATTTATGGTTAACGACGAAAATTTCATTTAGCAAATTTGCTCTTCGCGAACAAAAGGCGAATGTGCAACTCATCGATTGCAATATGTTTAGCAAAAATTCGTTAGGTAATTGTTGCTGTGGTCCGTGTGGCAGAATTTTTATGAGAAAGCATTTTTCTTTAGCTCTTAAAACTCCTGCAATTTTTGCTTCATTAGATTCCCATTTCTGATTGTGGACGTTGAATTGCAACAATTTCCATCGTAAACAAATTAAGAAACTGGAATATTTGGCGTAAGACGGATAATAACGAACCGAAATATGCTTATAGAGTCGAACGAATTTATGGAAACTTCGAAGATTGCTTTTGCAAATTATCACACAAATTGCAATAATAAATGCATATTGGCAATTGGCGTATCTCTTCGCTTTATGCGGTTCCGTGCGTCGAACATCATATTCTCTCATCGTCATCATCAATCCATCCGTCTATCTGGAAGGCATACGTAAGATGTACAACTTTATAACTCGATTGTCGATCGGGCCACGCCGATTTTACATTTTATATTATCAATTCCTCAGCGACGTGCACGTTTACGTGTCTTCGACAGGCAACAAAATCGGCTATTTTAATTAAAGTAAATAAGTTTTTGTCGAGATTTAATTACCGCCCGAGGAAATGGATTATTTTATGACAGGAAATTGTTGGGCGACGTTTGTCAAAACCGTTTGCTTCTTTAAAACCCATTTTTCGGTTTCTCTTAATTCATCCAACAATTTCATATCTTCGACACGAGCGAACGCCCAGATTGCGTGGAAATGTACATCGTGCAGCAATTTCCTTTCAACATTCGATCCGCGATGAATTTTCTTTTGGCGAACGCAACGTTAATTCGGGGGGCGGTTCGAATTAATCGCAAAATTTCGCTCGTCGCATTAAAATTTCAAATTAAACGCGAACGTATCCGTTGACGCGCAGAACGACGGTATGCAAATGGTGCCGAATGCCGACGGGCAATTTTCGAATTGTTTCGTTGATGAAGCGTCCGGCAAGGGCAGCGAGCGAGTCCTAATTTTACCGACCGGAAAGCCAGCTCGCCTCAGAAATTTCCGCCAGTAATTGTCTTTCTTGCCCGGGAATAAGGGAATGAAGGGTCGTCGAGTGAACGTCTTCACTACGCCCGCCGCGAAAATCTTTATGTGACGGCGAACTATTTTTGCTCACGTTGTTTCGGCGGCAAACATCGCTGGCCGAAGAAGAAAGCGAAGGACGAGCGAGTTATACGTGTTGAACGCGTGCCTTTAGGGCGTTTTATTTCACCATCGCTACGTAACTTACACATTCTCCTTGGCTAAACACCAGCTATAATTCTGCGAGGTTCTGTTAATGTTTAAGGAGCGAACAGGAAGAAGTTGAGGAAGAATGGGAAGAAGAAGAAGGGGTTGGCTGCGCGAATTAGTTTCGAAGACCGAAAGTTTGTTTTGCATGTACGTTTCATTTAGTTTGGCAACAATATTTTGCGCTCTGGCATTAATTGCTAAATGCCTCGTCAGATGCGCATCGATTTAGCGAGAACGATTGCTAATGCACCTACAAGAATTAAGAGATGAAAGAAGGAGGTTAAAAAATGGTAAATTTATTACAGCCTTAATTAGTCGGAAATTGTTGAAAATTAAACTAAACGCTTATTTGTACATAAACATTCCGTTCGTTCTTCTTCGTGTCTTTTTTCTTCTTCTCTTTGTGCCCGTTGCTCCAAAACTAATAAATGGTAGAATTTAAATAATTAAATACAATTTAAACATGGACGTTTCTGTTGTTTCTAACCCTTTTTGCGCGTTTAGTCGTCGCTGCTCCCCCATTTTACGAAACTTCTAATTTCGTCCTCCCTTCTACCCCGTTAACACCCTTTCGTCCCCTCTCGCGCCATATCCTTTTCGCTCTCTTCTTTCCCTGAATAATTGCAAGGCATCGTGACCTCTAGAGACCAGTGAGGGATGATGCTACACGATCTGGCTACTAATATTGCAAAATTATACGGAAAGTCGAGAGAAAACGGTTCGTGCCGGAATATTTTTCTTATTATTATTAGCAGGAAAGAAAACAATGAGAGCGAGTCGAGTTTGAAATTGTTCGGTTTGCACGCAAATGTGCAATCGTAAAATCGATTTGCTGCCGCTTTTTGCGCTCGCAAAACATCTTTAAAACATAATTTAATTACAATCATTATCGGCGTTTGAAAGCCCAATCGTTTCTCGTGCGTTTGTGCTTTGATTCATTACGAATTCATGCCACGATCGTTAAATTTTTATTGACTCTATTAGTGTTATTAATAACATTATCATCAGTTATTGAAATATAAAATTTATCAATTCTCATTGACGCATAAATACGTGTTCGTGTGGACATTAATTTTCATTTCGTTTAATAAACGGTTATTGTAATGAATAAATTTATCGATTCAATCGATTAACAAATCCTTTCGTTGGATTAATTCTTTAAACTTAATAATAATAAAAAAACTGTAGGCGATTTATAGTCTGATTAATTTTTTGTTACAGGAGCTGCCGCAAAATGGGATTCGCCAGAAACAACGTGAAGAAACTTTGATTTTTAGGTCGTTAGTTTGGCGTACCTTTGTTGCAAATTTGTTGTGCAAACGCTCCGCAAACGGGAGAGAGCGAAATAAAACGGGGATGATACGTTATTGAAAGTAACGTGGGGCGTTAATAATGAAATAAAATTTTCAATTCATCGTTTGTGTATGGATGGAAGATGATATTATATGCCGTGTTACAGGAGTAATTTCATTTAATATTGATTTATAATGTAACGGTCGTGATAGACGAAAGAGATGGGCGATGGAGTTGCGTGCAAAAAACGAAGATTGATCTTGCTTACTTTCTTATCGGAGCGCGAAAATAGGAGCGAGAGGAAAAGTGGAGGAATAGGTAAAATAATAAACGCGAAATTGATAAATTTCCATTTGGTGCGCCAACCTTTATTATCGCCGCCACGAGGAAACAAAAAGTATGATAATAACGCTAAATCGAATTGCATGTAAGAACAGAATGATAATAATAACAGGGGTTCGATGTTTTCGAAAGGAAATTTATCAAAATATTAGAGAGGATAGATTAGATGAATGGATGATGCGCGATTGACGACGAGCGGCGAAGACGAGATGGATTTAATAATAACAATAATAATGGTATAATAGCAATATTTGACGTGCCTTTGAATTTTATATTGCGAAAAACTTTAGTCGTACGCCGATAGAATGAAAATAATAGCGACCGTAACCGGCGCATCCACCTATTTGCTCGCTCGCTCGCTATTTGCTATTGCATCAAAGTGCGTTGAACTTGTCTATCAATTAAAAGTCCATCGACTTGCGGATTATTATTTTAAAATATCGCGGTTAATATTCAACGTCGACAAACGAAAAAATAAGGCGAAACGCTTTTAGATCCTTCTCCAAACGTTAAAACATAAAATCTACCGAATTGACAGCAAAAAGCTTCATCCAAAATTCCACCGAAAAATTCGCCGAAGACTCGCAATTCCTCTATCAAAATTGGAACTAACGCTCGCGCAAACGTTTGCGTAAACCAAGCGAAAGAGACGGTTAATTTTTTGGGGCAAGATTGTCGCTTAGTGCGGATTCGCGAAAAGTTTATCGAGCGACCCTTCGTCGACGAAAATCGCTCCTACGCAATCGGCGGCATCGAAAATAATTAAACGCAATGCCGCGGTAATAACAACAATGCACCGTGCAAATGATACGTGCACGTTTCGCAATGCGAAAAATCGACTCGCTCGCTCGCTCTTTGCGAACGAACGCGTGTCTGTGTTTGTCAGGGCCTCCAAGTTTTCGTTGAGAGGAGAAAGAGTTTTCGTCGTAGCGGCGGTGATGTCGTCGTGTGGCGTCGTAGTGTTAGTAAGAAGTCTCCCGTTCCAATTCGAAACCGTTTGCTAGTAGTTGTAGTCGTAGTAGTAGCGGTGGCGGTTTGTTAGAACGAAGAAGGGTTGTAAATATACAGGGTGGTGAAAAATAGAGCGTCACTGGCTGTAAGGGACGATGATACGGCCCAAGATAAGCAGAAACGTCTTAATGGACACGCGGAAATGGATGGCTTCGGAGATACGAAACGATTTGCAACCTTTGCATTGTTTAAAATTGCGTGCAAATAATGCAGACTACGAAGGAGAAACAAAGGAAAAAATAACTCAGATAAGATGTTTAAAGTTGTCTTCGAACTCCTTCGCAAATCAGTGGCAATCACGGTTAAATTCGGTGACATCCTTGATCTATTCGTTCTTGAAGTTCCTGGTGGTCATTAACAAGAGCAGCTAAACTTTCCAAATATCTCCAAAGAAGGAAATCGAGGGAAAATAAATCGGGCAATTTGGCAAATCTTCCTTTAAAAAACTTCCTTTAAAAATTCTCTGCAAATATCTCTAAGAAGACGAACTGAAGAAATCTGGCGGTTGGGATAAGCTGCAACATAAGGACGTAGCGCTTATGGGGCATTTCCCATTAGCAGCGACCATAGATCAAATGCATGATGGGCTGAGTCAGAGTTAGAGCAAATAGGCAAAATTCTCATTAACGACTTAATATCAACCACAAACTCTTTGGGTCATAAAACATCGGTTGACTACAACACGAAATTGCAAGTTTTGCGAATGAAAAAGGAGATAAAACAAGACGTCTTCTTATCTTGGACGATACTATCGCCTCTTAAAGTTTGTGACTCCGATTTTCAACCCCCTGTATATAGCTTACGGGGGAGGGGTGCGAATGGATGGATATCGTGCGTTGAAGAGAAAGAGCACGAGCACTTTTCGGCTGGCAACTCGACGGCAACTCTTAGCCCGAACCGTCCAAAGTGTCATTAGAAGCAGCGGCAGCGGCCATTGCGCTCGGACCCCCCGTACGTAAAAGGGTGAAACAATAGACTCGGGCACGGAATAATCCATAGGGGTGTTGACCAATGGCGTTGCTGGCTGTTTCTCTTCGCCTCCGGAGCATTAAAGCTCTCGTTATTATCATCATCATCATCACTATTATTATTACTACCACCACCGCTACTACTCCTACCATTATTACTCATTCCTCTAATTGTTAATGTACTGCCACTACTACAGGCCGAAGCCGTGGCCATGATGCCACGAATCGAGAGCTAACACACACACACACACACTCACACGTGCACACATTTCGCGAAATAATGCATCTTTGCACGCGGATGTGAGAGCGAAACAGGTAGAGGAAAAAAGCGACTTTAACACGGCCGTATGCATGTGGCAATTAAAGAAAGTGCACTTTCGAGTACGGCCAACCGCTCCACGCTGTTTGCCGTTCGAGTGGTTGCAGAAATGAACTTTTGCATTAACACAAGAAAAAAAAAAGCGGAAAGAAAATGGGAACAAAACGAAAACGCGCAAGAAACGCATCGTCGTCATCCTTTAAACAAACATCGCGTCGAATGTCGAGAATCCGCTTTCCGCAGCAGAGGTGTAACGTCGCTTAATAAAGAGATAAACAGGTATTAAATTGCCGTGATTTAATTCTTTATTCGTGTCAGACGAATGGAGGGATGCTGAGTGTCGCCGAGGTCAATCTGGCTCGTGCCGGATCCCGCACCGAGGTGATCTGTCAGAGGTCAAACGCGTTTGTTATGCCGACGACGACGATGAGGATGTTGATGCTCCTGTGCCGTCGTCATTACGCGGCCGGTTCAACTGGTTCGTCGTGCATTTTAACCTTCGCTTTTGCTTTCCTGTTAATTCGCTTCTGAGCGCGACGAATGCGTTCTTGGACACTTTCTACCTGGCCAACGTGCGTAACGGTAACGTTTTGATGCCGTCCATAATCAATTGGTTCCGTTCTACCCAGGTAGCTGTAACGGACCGTAATTTAAATAATAGAAAAAGAAGAGCGGAGAAAGGCCCTCCCCAATCTCGCAAAATGGCATCCCCTTTCCCGTCCGTCCCTGCGATCGCCCTTCGCCCATAAAACAAAGGCGAATCGTTAGCGAACGCAGATTTTTTCGCAAATCGCCTCCGCAAACGTGGCATCGTTTGTTGACGCGACTCGTCGCTCTTACGGGGGCAACCCTTTCGTGATTAATATCGGTAGTGTGTTGACAAGTTTACTGCCATTATAAGGTTTTTGTGGCGTGCTCACTCCCATGTACAAAAACTGACCTCCGGCGACCTATGACATCCAGGTGACCGTCCGGTGTGTGTGTGTGTGTGTGTGTGTATATCTAAAAGTACGACCACCCGGCCCATTCGCCCGGTCTGACCGGTTTCCGCGTGCGTTCGCCTGATAATTTGCCAACAAACGATGTAATCCTAAATCACGGGGACCGCTTCGTTTTCTGGGGGTTTTTTTTCCATCGTTCACCCCGCGGTTGCTTACTTTACGTCAGTTTAACGCCGGCAGTTCCCTGTGTAATAACGTGTTATTTCGATTAACGACCGACAACATATCGTTTATAATGCGAAGGTGAGGTTATTAAACGTTCATTCATCATTTTGCTAGCAGAGAATTCGGAACGGATCGGTTTGGCGTCGAATGCGAATTGCGAAGATCAAACGTTAGGTTGATGCATAATCTCGTGCGCTTTTTTTTTTAGATTAGTTTGTTTTTAATTTTAAACGAAAAATAAGAATGAATCAATGACGTATATTCTGCATCGTTGTTAGCGACTTCCTCCCAACGTTCGATAACTTTCTCGATTCCTCAACGAGAAGAATCTCGCGACGAAAAATTCCTCCAACCGAGCGAGCAATTCCACGTCATTATCGAGTGACACGTCGCGAAAAGCGTTCGAACGAGATGGGAAAAGGTGAAAATCTGATCGGTTTTCATCGCCGGTGACTATCCGACGAAGAAAACGTTGCTTGCGATCGCGTGTTGAGCGATTTCGAGCAAGCAAACTGGTGGCAATCGTGGAGCGTCGATGTTCGTTGTTTTGGTTCTAAAAACGTGGTGCCCATGAACCGAGTTTCTGGAGCTTACACATTGATTGCAAGTGGCGAATCACCGTCGATTGGTCACAAACCATTTCCTCAACAAACTCTCTTGCTTTTTGACGTTTATTTTCGTGCTGAAGCTGTTTCAATCGCTCTTCATAATACTCAAATCGTCGACTGGTATGGGTGTGGTCGTGGACGTCGAAATCATCGTTTTAAAACGCAGCAAATCATTTTTGAGCCGATCTTTCTGCTATGGCACCATTGCCAAACAGCACAAATGTCGCGAGCAGCTTCGGTGGCTTTAAAGCCCTGATTAAAAGCGAAGAGAAGAAATTGTCGGAAGTGTGCATTTTTGTCCACTTGACGTACCACTTTGATAATTTGCAAATCAACGAAAAGTTAATTAAACAAAAAAAAACACGCACAGTCTTCTAGAGCGAGAAGTCCTCCATCGAATAGCATATAACAAATTGCGAAATTATTTAATTTATTTAGCGCAATTTTGTAACGAAAAAAACTGCGCGAAATTATGCATCGACCTAATAGTTTTAATCAAATCATTTACTTGAATCAATACGTCCAATCATCTTCCTTTTCAACTCTGTCGGTTTCATTTTTCTTTTAGAATCTTTCGCTGCATCATCATCAATTCTTCATTCTTCGTTTGCCGCTCAAGAAAATAAGTTGAAATTCACCGTCGGTACTTTGCGTTATTGCACATTTCGTTCCTTAAAACAGAAATTTCAAACGCAAGAGGAATGTAATATTCGTAAAAATGTGTCTCTCGGCATTTTTCCTCTCAGACTTTCTCAAAATAATAATTCACGTCCATCGACCAACGAAGACTGCTCGTCTCTCGCTGTGCTTGTCTCCTTTATTCCATTTTCTTTTTCTTCTTCTTTCATTACATCGAACGGTTCCACTTCAAAGAAAATAACTTTTTCTTCGTTTTCCTCTCGAAATAATCTTTGTCATTATTTCCTACCTTTAGGAGGCGATGTTTGAGGATGTTCTTGTTACGACGAATGTTGTAGTTTTCCATTTCAATTTTTTTTTCGCATAACGAGTTTTTAAATCAATTAGCCAGTAGTTAATTATATTTAAGTCACGAACGTTAGCACGTGGAGCGTGTCGTTAGCAGCTTTGAAATTAATAGAACAAATAATAAATCGCGTTCATTTTAAAATGTCAATTCTCAATTGAAGCGCATCGAAAACTTCCTTCCCAACGCAACTAATTAACATTTTGACAAGCGCTCATTTTTTCGCCATTTCATCTACGGAACTTATTTTCTAATTAATTAATTCCGATCGGAACAATATCTCGCAACAGTTAAGAATTCCAATCGAATCGACCGAATCGAATCGGACGAATTTCCCGAATGCGTGCGCGTAATTTTATTAAAGCAATTACGGATTTTAATAAGTACTTCCAAAAAGGGTCGTCCCTTTTCGGGGAAAATAGTCTTAACTTAATGTTGTTGTAACCACCAGCGTCTACCCTATGTACCAACCACTTCTTCGTCCTCGTGCTGCTCTTCTTCGCCTTGACGCCGCCAGTTTCCTTATGTAACTTCGTCAGTTTTGACCCTCTAGGGTGTAATACGAGTAATCATTACGAAACGACGTTATTACTTTGATTACGTTGACCACACGCCCAACTAACTAACTTAAGCGTGTACAGGAAATAATTGCATCGAATGGATAGGAGCGGAAAATGAGAGAAAACCGAGCAAACGACACTACTATTTGCGTGCAAATGTTGACGACGTTAATAATAAATAGCAATAACGCTCCGCCTCCATTGCGAAATAGTTCCGATATTACAAAAATTCTTATTAGAACATTGGAGACACACACACAAAGAAGGAGAGAGAGAGAAGTATTTTTTAATAAAAATACTTTCCATCCTCATGGTAAAATAAATAAATGCTAAAAAAATTAAAAAATACGTAAGAGATAATTGTTATTTTCCCAGAAGCAGAATAAGATGACGATCATGATGGTACGTTATACACGTAGGCTCCTTCCCTTGATAGTGCATGGCGTATTTAATGTTGATCATGTGAAGTGGCGTAGAGAAGAGCGGCGAGGACCGAAGCTGAAGAAAGCGAATAAAGTTGAAGGCAGACGTCGTCCACGTTACCGTACATAAGAATGCTTTTGTAATTTTGCGCAAAAAAATGCCAATAATTTAATAACTAACAAGAATGCGTACCTGTGTGTATGTGTACGTCGTGCATGTTCCATATTTTTTAATATTGTGCCTTATAACGGTAGCGGCATTTAACAGTGGAGAAAGACGCGCAAGAACGACAGAGAGAGAGAGAGAGAGAGACGAAACGAGAGACAAGTGGATGGATGCAGCGGTACGATTGCGTTTTGCCCGTGACCGAACGAACGAACTAATTGCGAACCGACCGTGCGACTACGCTGTGCGATTGCTTTGATATGCAGATGCAAGTAATGGTGAAGAAGAGATGATGATGGCAGAGAAGAAAAAAAACGCGGAAAATTCGCGGACGAAGAGGAAACGGCAATGATGAGGGATTCGTTTCCCGGCAACACATCCTTTGTGACGTCACCCAGGTAACGAAACCTGCACAAAACCTGAGGATATTGTCGTGTGTACGAGGCCGTTTCATTTTCTTCCTCGCTTCTTCTTCTTCTTTCTTTCTTTTTTTTTTTTCTTCTTTCGTTGTCGCTGATTGCCGGTATCCAACATTCCATCGGTGCACGAAATCCTCCAACAGTTTTATCCCCCGCATTCTTTCGCGAGTCCTTTTGGTCCGTTTGCGCGCTGCCTTGTAATTGGACCTCTTTGGCACACGATTTTCGGATTCTTTTCTCTCGACGCTCTCCTCCATTCTTCGGTTAATTAAAGATTTGCCAATCGAAGACAAAACGTTTATCTCTTTTTTAAGATTGTTTGGACGCGAATCTTTTTCTCGAAGGACACTACACGAAATTGTTTCCTTATCTATTTATTTGCATATGTACACTTAATTAGGCCGGCACCTCGACATTCAGCGATGTTGACCGGTTGATGGTTGATTCGAAAGTTATTTACCAATTGTTTATTTACTTAACATTACAATTTTGTTTGGAGGGGTGGCGAGCTTTTCGGACCCATGACCATCCCCGTTAATCTGGAAATTCCTGTCTAGCAATAAAAGTAATTCCTAAATAACACTAATAAAATATACCTAAAATTTACAATTCTATGGAGGATTTATGCGTTTATGATTTAAGGAAGATGAAGAAGAAGAGGGAACGATTGTTTTTTTCTTTGCTTCGGCCCCGACTCAATCAACGGCATTTACTTTCAATTCAGTCGGTTATCAACGTAATAATTGCTATTATTTATAGTAATGAATAAACGTGGAAGCGAAAATAATGTATTTCGGGAACAGCGACCGGGGGACGATGATGGCGGTGGTTTTCGTAAAATTGAACGTGTCGAGCTGCACGAAATAGGGTCCATTTGTAGTAGGGAAAAAGGGTAACACGAATGGCAGCGGCAGCAGTGGCAACAGTAATAGTAGCGGCACTATTATTATTATGGCAACGTGGCATATAGAAGAGGAGAGAAGAGAGACCGTTCGACCGACCGACCGAATCTGAATCGTTAATCAAAATCCGGAATTTACCCAGAGGCAAAAGCTCGAAGCCCGTGTCCGCGCCGCCGGACCAGCATGGCTGCTGCTGCTGCTTCTATTGCCAACACACACATAGAAAGAGAGAGAGAGAGAGAGAGAGAAAACCCCTTTCGGCCCGCACCACCGGACTCGCAATCCGGACACCACCCTCCTACACGACCAACCGTCTCTTCACTTCGCCTCCTCCTCCTCCCCATCGCTCCTTCGCGTCCTTGTTTCTCCTGCAGACCCGTAATTTATTATTCACAACTTTCAGTAATGGAATTCTATTATATCGGCGGGGGTAATAATCGTGGACTCGTGTCCCTCTTTCGCTTTGTGTGTCTCGCTCGCTCTTTCGCTCTCTCACTCTCGCCCTTCGCCACTCGTCTCAATCTTACACTTTATCGTTTTAGAGTAAAAGGATTAAGTGAGGACCGCCGACGACGACGACGTTGGCCAGCTTTATGCGAAAGCTCGAATTACGTGTCCCCGTTGTTCGAAATATACAGCAACGCTGGATTATCAACAATTTTTTATATTTCGTCGAAAAAATGCGAAAAATCACAAAAATCCAAGAGGGTTAGCCTTGCAAAAATCGACTTGCTCTAAATCAAGCGGAATCGAATCAGGATCGATGCGAGCAAGTGAAAAACACCGAAAACTGCGCGAAAATCGATGAAAAACTAAGAGAAAAAGCGAAATGTAAGTTAAAAAAAAAGAGATTAAAAGTGCGATAAATTTTAAACGGCTGGACCGATTCGGCTGTAATTTGCACACGAATTAGTCTTCATCTGACCCTACAAACGGTGCAAGTTTTAGCCAATTCTGCGAGATGAATAAAAATACGAAAAATCACAAAAATCACAAAAATCCAAAGGGGTTAGCCTTGCTTTTTTTGCAAAAAAACAGCAAAAAACGACTTGCTCTAAATCGAGCGGAATTGAATCAGGATCGATGCGAGCAAGTGAAAAACACCGAAAACTGCGCGAAAATCGATGAAAAACTAAGAGAAAAAGCGAAATATAAACAAAAAAAATAAATGACGCGAATTTAAGGGATTAAAAGTGCGATAACTTTAAAACCGCTGGACCGATTGGGCTGTAATTTGCACACGAATTAGCTTTCATCTGTCCCTACAAACGCTGCGAGTTTTAGCGAATTCTGGGAGATGAAGGAAAAAGCGAAAAATCACAAAAATCCAAAGGGGTTAGCCTTGCTTTTTTGCAAAAAAACAGCAAAAAACGACTTGCTCTAAATCGAGCGGAATCGAATCAGGATCGATGCGAGCAAGTGAAAAACACCGAAAACTGCGCGAAAATCGATGAAAAACTAAAAGAAGACGCGAAATATAAGCAAAAAAAAAAGATGCGAATTTGAGATTAAAAGTGCGATAACTTTTAAACGGCTGGACCGATTGGGCTGTAATTTCGTCTTATGAGGGTTTCGAAAATCATTATTGCTTGGCTGTAATTAACATTTCCAATGCATCATCGAAAGCAGTGGAGTTTAGCTAATTTCTAATTTCTTGGCCGTAAACAATCAAATTCCGAATAAAATATTGCTGATAGGAAATCGTAGCGGCTTCCGCAATAAAATGAAAGCATTTTTGCTGCCAGATTCTAACGTACGAGACACATTTATTGTCAAATCATGAATTATGTACACATAAATCCGCTATTAAAAAGCGAATAGAGAGAAGCGAGTAATAAAATTCGAGATTCCCCATTTACTACGTGTTAGACGTTATTATCAGACCGTTTATTATTATTTTTTGCTTTATGGCCATTTTTATTGTTAAGAAGTTCGAGAAACGGGCAGCGATCTAATCAAAACCTCGCTATTTGCAAATAAATAATTGCAAAACAAAAAAGGCAAACGCAACAAAAGCTTTAAGCCTCTGAAAATTAAAAATTGCGATGTTTTCGTTTATTCAGCATAATTTTCAAAAGCATTAACAAGATAAAACAAAACAAAAAACTATTGCGAAATATCCCGGCGCATCCACCATTTCCCGATTGAAACTAGAAAGGCGCCAAATCGCAAGAACAAACTTTTAACGAACGTTTAGCAAATCGCCGCCCATCTACACGAGGATTTCTTTCCAAAGGCAGCCTTTTGTCGGATTTCGTTTGATTATTGGAAATAAACTTTAACCGTTGTATCGCCAATATAGTCGATAGTCTTCTTTCATTATTCCTCTCCATTCAACTATTCCCGAACTCTTGCACGGCATTATTGTTGTTTGCGGATTGATGGACGCACACACACACACACACACACGTACGCAAAGAGCGAGAGAGTCCGACGACGACGCGACTTTGCGTTGGAGTTGATCAAAGTGGAAGCGAGCGAAGCGTTAAAGATGTTAACAGCAACTACCTCGTGGAAAGCGTTTGATATAATACGAGTCTTTGTTCCTTATTTTCGAGTTCCTCATACGAATCGTACGAATTTATACAATATCTCCGAGATTCACTGGAGCTTAGACGCTCGTTAAAATAAAAGGGAGCGATAACAATTCCATTATGAAAGTATTTTTCGGTTGCTCCGTAATCGCAAACGATTGAGTCTTGAGCGGGAAAAATTATTAGCGATTTAAATAATAAAATCAGCGAGAGACTTTTAATGCCCTGTTTTGTTGCAGATATTGGAACGGTTCCTGTCGAGGACTGCTTTCTCATAACCACGAAAGGAAGATAAAATGGAAGATGTACGAGTGGAAAAATGCAAGAGTTTCCTTCTTATTCGGCGTGTATAAGGGAGATATTTCACATAGGATGAATTTCAGTTCGTTTTTTTCCCTCCTTTCCATCGAAGATTCTCCGTCTATCTCTCGCCCGCGTCCCGAGCCAAGTTGGGGTCCTTTTCAAATAGCATATTGAATATTATATACGGCAGATATGATCTAACGCGATAGGTGATGCAGAAATACTTCGGATATCAAACCTTTTTACTCGAATGCACAGCGAAGTGATTGTACTGTAAATTTATGCAATTGATAACCGGTTTTCTTCGTTCGCGATCTCGCGCGCCACTCTTCGCATTACTTCGCTTTGTTTCGTTAACTTTCTTGTAGTTCGATGGTAAGTTTAATAAAAGAAACGTTCGTACTGTACCGTCTTTTATTTTTATCCCTAACCGCACTTAATTTAGAACATTTTCGTTAATTTAGCTGTAAAGCCGCAACAATTAAAGCGCTCGCTTTCTGTCTTTTCCGTCCTGAAAAGCAAACTTTTGTGTTGCTCCGTTTTTCGCCGAAAGAAAAACTTTATTATCCAATAAAAACTTTCGAATTGTTGTTTCACGCAATTACACAGTTAAAGAGGTAGAGGGCAAATCAAATTAATTAGAGCCGCCTAATATTCTTCCGCCATTATTATCGCTATTATTTGCGCTTCCTACTGTTTGGCAAATTACATTCTCAACGAGTATGCAAATGGCTGATGAATATTCGAGCAAAATGAAGATCGAACGAGCGGAACGAAGGCAAGAAAGAAAGACGTTAACGGCTTCGAGGCGAGGAGGCGAAATGAGTGCGACTCGCTCGACGGCGGTATAAGAAAATCTTTTCAAAGCGAATAGCTCAGTTTTAATTTCGTAACGGGCGACGAAGCCTCGCGAATCGCGTTTTCGTCCTCGCGTGACGTGCGTTTGTGCGTGCGATTTCGACCCTTTTGCTACGCGTTTTACGTGAGAGTGACCCGTGTCCGGCACCGAAACGGACCAATCGAAATCCCTTCCGTCGGGCGCGTCGGTCACTCCCTCGTAGCGTTCGATCGAATAACAAAGGAAAACGGGATAAAAAGCGAAAAGGGGGTGCGTGCCGCGGAGGGTTGACGTTCCCTGACCCTTGTCCCTTTTGATCTCCGATCGCGTTCCATCTATTCCGTCCTATGAGACGAATTTATCTCGCGCGGACTTTCTCAACGGACGCTTTTCATCGATGCGATTCCGTTTTTGTCCGTCCTCGTTAACGAAGATGGGGGCGAATCGCAATCGATACGTTACTTTGAAACGTCCGTCGACCACTTTTTCATTTGTACTTCGTTCGGTTCGAAATGGCTTTTTGTTCTGCTGGCGAAGAGACGTTTATTTGAACAACCGTAGTCGAAACAAGATTTTAGCGTTTAGCGCAAATAATAATCGTCCTATTGTAATTAATAATATAAACAAATCGCTAGAACGCGATGCGAAAATTTCGCTCGCCCATTAATCTTGATATTTTCAATTCGGTAAAAGCTGAAGCCGCCGCCGCATTCGGCTCTCAGCTTCCACGTCTCTCTCTCTCTCTCGCGCGCGCACTTACGTAGACCGCACTTACGTAGACCGCGGAGCAAGTCGAAGCAGAAGAAGTGGAAGAAGAAGAAGAAGAATAATGTTGATGATGGCGATAATAATAATAATAATAATTGCGAGTGGGTATACAAACCGCACGATATGCCAGTCAAGTAGGCCAGGCCGGGCCATTGTGAATCATTCATCTAATTAGCGATTGCTGCTGACTTTGGAGCATTCGCATGCAAGACTTATCGCTCTTACACTCATTAGGGCCGGATTAATCCATCAAGGAGGCGCCGGATCTCAGACCTGTGTGTGCGTGTATATGTACGTATATATGCGGATGCGAAGCGATGGTTTAAAGCTTAGAATGTGACCTCGCGTAATCGTCAGCCGTTGTAGAGATCCATCCATTACAACCGACTACAACGCACTGGCATTCGATGGGAACGACTCGTAGTTGGAATCGCCGCGTTTCTCTCTCTCTCTCTCTTTCCCTCTAGCGTCTCTTTGATATTTTCATTGTGATGACTGAATAAATGCGTGTCGCTCACACCGCTCCAAACTTTCGTCGGTATATATATCACGTCATCTCGTTCTCCTCGCATCGGCCGCTCGCGCGATCCTCTTCTTATTATCGTTCGTTTGTTAACTGACGGTTTCCCGATACCCGCCCATTGTGTAGTTCGCTAATCCTTCGGCGTTTACTTAGGAACGAAGCAAATGACTGTATCGACGAATTATCCGCCATCAATAACGAGCAATTTATTAGCGAGCGTATTCGTTTCTGTTTTCGCGAATCGCTCGCGAGGAAAGCAACAAAATCCGAACGATAATAACGGAAATTAATTAAACGCGAATGAGCGATGGTTCGTCTCCGTTTCTTTGACTCCCTGCCAATTTTATTATTCGGTTCGCATTGAGACAATGCGAAACTTTAGCGCCATTATCATCATTATACTCCCATCAACAACAATAATCGCTCGGTTAGGAGCAAAAACGCCATCAACTCCACGCGAACGGCGTCTTCGGGCGCGACGCACTCACTTACTTGTTCGTCTTCGTTATTAATGTACGCCCGCCGTAAGTGCACATGTGGCCCTTTCGCGCTTTCATTTCGCGGGGCGCGCGAGCGAAATCACCCGTTCCTCACATTCTAACCGGAAAATCATCGGCAAACAACGGGGCGGCGAAACAATCGAACGGTGGAAACGGGAGGAAAAGGTTGAGCACGGAGGTAGAGGGAGAGGGAATTGCACGAATCCATCATTTTCGCATTGAACGCGACATCGTTACGGCACAATAATGGCGTGTTTTTGGGCTTCTGCACGGGACAGGTTCGCGATTGAGTGAAGAACCCTCCGTTCCAACACACTTCATTATTGCGATGATATTTTGCGAATTCGGCTCGAGCATTCTTCGCCACGATTCGCACAACAACAACAATGATTATAATGATAGTAATAATAATTACTTCGGCAAACGAACGAACAAACGACGATCCGACGAAAATCCATCCCGCTCCCCGCGAATCCCCCTTTCTCGCACCCTGTTCGCTTGCTCCTTCATTTTAAGCATCGTTTTAAACTTAGGACCGCAGCGAGCACCGGCGCCTCCACCTCTTCCTTACCCGTGACACGTTCATCTGTTTCCCTCCCGTTCCATTCGTTGTTGCGAAAAAGCAACCGCCGTCGTTGTTCTCGTGCCGTTTACCTACATGCTTCAGATACCACCGAACGTCACGAGCTAATTAAATCGCATTATAAAGAACAATGATTAATTCGACTTTATGCTCTCCATCGTATTCGTTTTGGGTAAGTGCGCTTCAAACAAAACACGAGTGCGGAAACTAAAAAAAAAACTTTTTGGGGAGTTAAAACGTACGCGAGAATTGCAAAAAAAAAACGATTTCGATTAATTTTCTTAATTAAGCGTTAATTAATCGCCCCCCGCTTATATCGTTTGCGATTTCTTTCCACACACGCGAAACGACGGCGATCGATCCGTTCGTGTGCGTGCGTCGGTTCGCACATTTATGAAGATGTCATATGTGAGATGTTATTAGGAGACCAGGAGCGTCGAGGAGGCACGCATGTGAGGGAAAGAAATCGTGCGGTGACGACGCCGATGACAGTGATAATAATAATAGTGTGCAATTTCCACACACACACACACGCGCGATTGCCAATAAAAGAAAATTGCTCGCACGTTTCGATTGCGTTTCCATTAAAACTTGTTCGTTCATTTCCTTTCATTAATTAAATTCCGCTTCCTCCTGCGATTATTTTCGTTGTCCTTGCAAGTGATTATAATTCCAAATTTCACTCGTTTCCAAACGAGAACGATTTTCGTCGATAATTTGCAATTCCAATTAGAACGCCGTAAAATGCCAACAGGTAGCCAATCTACCTTGTTCTGCGAGAAAACCTCATTTGCCAAAAATAATAATTCTTAATCAACGACTTCAATAATTATCCTCTCGATGCCAATAAACATGAGCAAAGGGAATCGTTTTAAAAAAAAATCAAACAAATCCATATGCAACCAGATGTTCCTCCAGGTATAATGTGCAGGTAAGTGAATTAAAGAGGATGTAGCATTAGGAATCGAGTGCGTACGTAGCACCGTAGTTTTTTTTTGTGTCCGCTCGTTTTAACCGCAGGGGTAATTTTTCACCCCTCGCATAAAAGCACGCGTAGGGGATCGAGGATTTGAGAAACGAACCAACGCTTTAGCGCGCCATCTAATTTCTAATAGTGCGCCGCTGATTTTGGCGATTCGCGAAAGAATGCGTGGATTTGATTTTGCGGATAGGTAATTAATCGCCCAATTAAGAAAGTAATTAATTGCACATTTTGAATAATTGGGTTTTTGCAGATCACAATTGTAGCAAGAAGTAATTCGATCCAATTAAAGATGCCGGTTTGCTAATTATGAGGGGAAATTAAGAATTCGATTAATTAAAAAAAAAAATTATAACTTTCCTCTGGGATAGTAATTTTCTTCTCGGTTGTAAGAAACTTTTATTTATCTATTAACACGAGGGCAAGACCCATCCGTTTGCTTTTTCTGTGTACGTCATCATGTCCGTTTCCACCTCGAGAATTTCTTAAAATAACATTAAAGCAAAACCGCTGGCGTAAAACAGCAGGCATCGCACCAGAAAGCGAGAAATGAAGAGACGACGGGAAACCGCGGCGATTTCTTGCGTTCGGTCGAAGTCTGGCAAAATTCGGATCGCTAATCTTGAGGGGAATTGTATTTGGAAATTTGCAAAATAAAACAATAGTAATTAATTAATTCGTAATAGATTTAATTTTCTTTCTTGCTTTTTTTGTTTGTTTGTTTAATACACACTGAATTAGGAGTTCAGTATAGGAACACGAGAATAATTAATAATTTACATTTTGTTTGTGTTTTTGTGCTCGTTTCATCATCATCATCATCATTCACTTATTTTTATTTCCGTAATTTTTGTGCAGCCCATACGAAACACCGCAGTGCTACAGCCATAATTATCAATAATAATAATTATTATTATCATCAAATAAATAAAAAAAATATTCGAATTATTTAACATACCTTTCGCTCGTCTTCCGCTTGCAATCGAACAGTTTCGTCCTCTTGCAGCTTTTTTATCTCTTTTAATAACATTAATAATAAATACAAATACATTCATAGTTTGTGTTTCACTTCGTTTTATTTGTAATTGTGCTCGCCAGGACGTGCGTCTGTATCATATTATATAATTTTCAACGTTCGCTCTTAATACGGAATCGACTGATGATCAGTAATTGATGGGTTTGAGATAATTTATCAAAGAAAGAACTCTACAAAGAATGTGTGAACGCACGTCGTGTCGAGCATCTTTCGAGGCAATATAACCATTCTTATTATTATTATTATTTTAGACCCTGGTCCATCGTCATCGTCGTTTATAATTAGTTTTTGCTTTGTTTTGCTAAATATTGCAATAATTTCGAATCGAGTCGAGGAAAAATTCGCTTCTTTTATCAAAATTTAACGCGGAAAGAACGAGCAGTTTCACGTCGTCGATTAATTCGCCTTTAAAATCGCATTTACTACTCGTTCGTTCCAATTTTCTCTCTCTCTCTCTCTCTCTCTCTCTCTCTTCTTCTTCTTTAGTTCGGTTTTATTTGAGTTCCTCATTATTTTACATTTAATCGACTGGAACTATTATAAAGACTCGTTTTTATTTAATTTGTTTTTACCATACTTTTTCATTGTCCCTGCATCGTACACTTTTATTATTTACTTATATTACCTTCTACACATGATTAGATCCAATCGATATACATATGTATAATTGTTCGTTATTTTATTTCTTTTCTCGTAATTTTAATAGGACGCATAATTCATTTCTAAACACCAACAACGTTTACGTTAACTTGAGAGAAACATGAAATCTATTATTATTATTATTTATGCATATCAACTAAAAAACATTGATCAATTAATTTTCGTTTATATTCCTCATTTATTGTTTGTTTTTCCGTCTTTAAGCGAGACATTTTCTCTTTTAAATCCGCAAATTCGTTTATTCTCCCTTTGTACAAACTGTGACATCTTCTATTTATATATATATATATATATATATCTATCTCTCTCTCTCTCTTTCACTAACTCCGCGTTACGTCGTCGATAATAATAAAATGGAACTTTTTAAATGAAAAAAAAAAATCAATGACAATTAATAATAATAATAATTAATTATAATAAATACTGGTATTTACAGTCCACAGGCTTCTTACTGGCCAAACATTTGTCTGATATGAATATAATGGGAATGTACAGTGGAACAATGTTGGCGGCCGCTAGGGGCGAATCTCCGCTCGCACTTCGCTTCTTTTAAATTCGTGAAATTTAACAGTGATGTTAAACGTCTCGTAGGTGACATTGATTCGATTTATATAATGATTTTTATGGTTCGAAATTGCGTTTGAACGAAGATAATCCCCCGGGAGCTGGCCTTCAAAGCCCCTCAGTCTCAAAATAACAACCTAGCACTAATTACAAATATACAATTATTATTAATGTTAATAATAATGATAATAATAAAAATTAAAAAATAAGTTTAATAAACATTGCTTTGGTATCAGTTACATAGAACAATTAAATTATATAATTAATAATAGATAATAATAATTTAATAAAGTGCAACACAGGCATATATAGGAATCAAAAAGCGATATCGTTCAAAAGTCCTCTCCTCTTTCCGTCCATTCGTTTTTGCGATCCTCTTCTCAACAGGCAAGAAAAAAGCAACGAGCGCCACCCAAAGAAACGAAACAAACAGGAGGATAGCTGCAGCGGTAGTAATAATAATGATAACCGTCCTCAATAATCGAAACTAATTTACGCTTGATCTTCTTGTTGTTACCACGACTTACGACGGAAGTAGAAACACCACGCGGCAAAAAAGCGGACTAGTACGTGAGACTGGGAGGCGGCGGCGGCAGGCGCATTCCTCCCCAGGGAAAGAGTCATGTGGCCTCCTTCGAGGCGATACTGGCGGACGAGTCCTCGTCGCCGGACAGCATCGGCATCGTAGGCAGCAGGTGACCCTTGCCCTGATTGACCACGCACTTGCGCATGTGCTTCTCGAGCGTCGACGGCACCGAGAACGGCATCTCGCAGAAGCGGCACCGGTAGACGTCCTTCCCGATGCGGCCGTGCGTCTTCATGTGCCGCGTCAGCTTCGAACTCTGCGCACACGCGTACGAACACAACTCGCACTTGTACGGTTTCTCGCCGGTGTGCGAGCGCCGGTGCACGGTCAGGTTGGAGCAATTCTTGAACACTTTGCCGCAGTACTCGCACGTGTCGTTGCGCCGGTTCTCCTTCTTCAGCAGCGGCCCCGGCAGCATCGCGCTCGGCCCCGGCACGCCGCCCTTGCTCTCGCCGCGCGACGACAAGCCGGGCAGCCACCAGTCGCCGCGCTCCAGGTCGAGCTTCAGCCGCTTCGTCGCGTCGTACGTGTCGTTGAACGGCGGGAAGAGCGGCAAGTGTTGCGGCGGCCCCGGCAGCAGATTCTTCGCGTACTCCTCGCGCAGCTTCATCTGCCCGATCGTCGTGCTGTTGTTGTTGTCGCGGTCCTTGTTCGCCATCTGCAGCTTGAGCGCCGTGTTCGACTCCTGCAGCGCCTGCTTGTACGCCTCGCTGTACTGCGCGATGTTGCTCAGCCCGAATTTGTCCATCAGCTCGCCGACGAGCGACGCCGACGGCACGGAGTTCTTCGTCGGTGGCAGGAGGACGCCTTGCGCGGGCACCGTCAGATCCTCCGCCTCCTCCTCCTCCATCATCATCATCTCCTCGTCCTCCTCCTCCTCCTCCTCGTCCAGCTCGTCGTCCTCGTCGCTCTCCTCGCCGTCGATCGTCTCCACCGAGCCGGCGTTGCTCGTCCGGTCCTCCGGCGTCTTGTGGATCTTCATGTGCCGCTTCAGCTTCGAACTTTGCGCACACGCGTGGTCGCACACGTTGCACTTGTACGGCAACTCGCCGGTGTGCGTGCGCCGGTGGACCTCCAGGTTGCTCTGGAAGCGGAACTTCTTGCCGCAATAGTCGCACGCGTGTATCGCCTCGCCGGCGTTATTGTTCCGCGGCGACGACGGCTTGCACGGCGGCGTCGTCGTCGTCGAGCGCGGCGTCGCAATCAACGGCTGCGCCACCTCGTCCGCCGTCGTCTTCGTCGGCGGCGAGAGACACTCCGGTCGGCTGCCCTCACTGTGACTGCTCGTGTTGTTGTTGTTGTTGTTGTTGTGATTGTGAACGTTGTTGTTGTTCGTGTTGCTATTGTTGTTGTTGTTGTTGTTGTGATTGTTGTTGTTGTTGTTATTGTTGTTGCTGCTGCTAATGCTGCTGGTATTGCTTAAATTGTTTGGATGCGTTACCGAGGGCAGCTGCGAAGGCGAGGGACTTGCGAAAGGCGGTGAGTGCTTCCGTGGAGACGGCGAGCTCGCCTGAGCCGCTCCCGGGCTGGTGGTGCCAGCGAGTTGCCTCAACCGCTGCGAGTAAAAATCCAGTTGCGGTTCGAGTGTGAGTGGTTGGTTCGGGGCGTTGCGTTCGCGGGGCGTCACGTTGGGCGGCACCGGCGGCGGCCGTTCCGCCGGCGACGGGAACCCGGCGTGCGGAGGCGGAGGTGGGACGCCGCTGGCGGCGACCGCTGCGGCCGCCGCGGCCAGGTTCAGCCCGTGATGCCGGAACTGCTCGCTGACCAACTGCTCCATGCGGAAGTGGTGTTCGGGTCGCGAGAACAACGGCGCCGGCGGCACGGGCCCGTGATTCAACGGCGGCAACGGCAACCGCAGCAGACCGCCGACGCTGAACGGATTGTGCATGTCCGGCGGCGGCAGGAGGTGGTGGCGCATGTTCGGCGGCGGCACCGGGCCGCTGCCGACGCCGCCGCCGGCCGACGAACAACCGGACGACGTGCTGCTCGTACTGCTCGAACTGTGATTGTTGTTGTTGTTGTTGCTGCTGCTGCTGCTGCTCTTGCTGCTCGGCGACGTTTCCACGTAGATTTTGACGCCGTGCGAGTGCTGCACGTGCTGCACCAGACGCCAGGCGGAATGCAATCGAGCCTTGCACGTGGAGCACACGTAATTGCTCGGTTCTGCAACAAGAAGAGAAAACGATCAGATTGGGATCGAGAATTAAAAGAAAAAGAAGGAAGAGGAACGAAGGCAATGTCCACGTGTTGTCGCCGTTGTAAAACGGTGGCCATCTAAATGCGACCACATGCGGATCTCGCCCATTATAACCACCCTCCGTCGAGTTATAAAAACAATAAAATTCGCGAACAAAAAATGTTAGTTGAAAAATCTCTCTCTCCCTCTCTTCTTCTTCGTGCTTTTTTCCGCTCTTTCTCGCAGACATTAAGAATGAACGACGGTATGGTACGGTACAGAATGGCGCACTATAAGGCGAGGGTGTGACGAACGTGCGGCGAGTTTAAAATAGCGAAGAAAAGGGAAAAAAACTTTTTGCGAATATCGTGCTCTTTCGCGCGCCCTCTCAAGTCGTCTCTTTCTTGTTTTCGATAAACGCGGCAGATGACAATGGCTATAGGAAACACGGATAACTGAGCATCTATACATATACGTACGTATCGCGAGGTCAGACTTAAGGCGGCGGAAGTTATTTCGTAATGACCGGGGCTCGGTGAACGGGCCCAAGTTTTCCTTTTGCTCGCTCCTCTCTCTCTCTCTCTCTCTCTCTCTTCCTTTTTCGTTCGTTTCTGTTAAAAGATACTTCCTTTCTTTTTTGCGTATGTCAAATGGAAACGTCGCTATTGTTCTAGCGAGACCGGTGCAATTTTACCGATCGATCGGTCCGTAAATAATATTAAAAAAGGACGGGGAACGAATGATCCGAGGATGACGACGTTCGACAGCGCGGTTTCGACGTCCGGTTCTGGTCGCAATTGCAATCGTCTGGGTTTGGTTTTACGGAAGCTTCGAACACATCGATTAATGGTCGCGGGAAGCACGAACAAAAGTGTCGAGAGTTGAACGTACGCTTATCGATTGCGGACCGTCGTTTCAAATAATTAATTTCTTCTCGTGTTGCCTGATTGACCGTTACAATCGGTTTCCAGTTTCCATTAACAATCGGTCGTGCTTTTTAACAATTATAATATTACACGTTGCCGATTTTAAACGTCGAGAAATTATAAACAATTTTCGAATTCTTTGTTGGAATTCGATTAAACGCTCCAACCGTGGATTGTGATAACGTATCGCCCGGTTCTCTTATCGATTAATTCTTTCTTTAATTAATCACGGCCTCGTAAAGATAGTCATCGGATATTTAACACAACTACAAACTGAGTAACGTCGATGGGCAGCGGTGACCTTTGGCATTTCATTTCTTCGAACACTCGTCAACTTAACGTTATAAACCGCTTAAAAAAAGAGAGAAAAGAAACGGATTCAAAGAGACTATCGGCACGTTGTTATTAGGTCACTTCCAATACGATTTTTTGCTATGCAGTAAATGGGAAATGTTAAAACATCCACGATACAATGCGAGGATCGAAGAAAAGAATATCAATCGCTTTAAGACGTCGCTTTTTTCTTCTTCTTCGCTAGATCTCTTCAGAATATACGGATATAATCCGCTTAGATTATTTTCGGGGTCCATTCCGTCCGCAATCTCTCTCTTATACATTTTTCTAGTCACGGTCAGCGCAAAAGGTTCCTTTTTTCTGCGCCACGGTATTTGCATATGTTTAAAATGTGGCCACGGAGCGACCCTATGTTTGTTGGCAAAAAAAAACCAGCAGTTCTCCACGATCTGGCGATTATTTATCGTGACGGTGTCGCAACGAACAAAAAATACGAAGGAAAGGGATTGCTTTTGCTAGGAGCAATTTGAAAAGTGGACGAAATCGCTTAAAACGTATGCAGATGCTTTTAGTATATCATTTTGCATTTTCTTTATAAAACAAAACTAAATTGGTGAATTTATTTAATAATTCGGCGCTCTTTGAATGCTACCAAGCAAAAGAAAGGATGAGTATGAAAGTAAAGGCGAGCTGTTGTCGTGGAAGAAAAAGAACCGGTTACGGGAGGCGGCGGTGGGTGTAATGTTGGAAACATCTTGCATAAAGTTCGTGCGGACATTTATGTGAGGAACGGTCCAACGAGGCTTCGGCGCGAGAGAAAAGTCGGCAAGAGAGATGGCCTAACGTAGAAGGAGGACAATGGAGATTCCGACACATGCCGGCTGGTAATAATAATAACAAATTCAACCCCGGAATAAGCGATATGGAGATTCCCTTTTTCTCTCCTTCGCGAGGGCAACAAGGCCGGCAAGAGAAAAATCACATATTTCCCCCCGCACACTCGCCCTATCTTTCGACGTAAAAAGCATATTTTGAAAAATATCGTGCCTCCGGAATCGCATCCCGCAATAAGATGGACGGCTTTAAATTGCAAATTGGCCCTCTCCGCAACTGCCATCGCACTCCGCAAGAAACGGAATAAAGGTGAAGACCAGTCAAGAGAGGAGCGAGGCATCAATAATTGCCCCGTAACGCACAAAAAAAAACTAAATAAAAGACTTGCGACAAGAACAAAAACAAGAACCTTCTTCCTTTTATTGCCGCCATCCTTCGGCACGTGAATCATCGTCGACACACGACACGACAGCGAACCGACGAAGCATTCAACCCGCCGTCGAGGAGAGGAAGACTTAATAACGAAGCGGAGCAAAAAAAAGTGATAACAAAGAAAGGATTTCGCTGCGAACGGTAGCAAGACAATAATGTTACGGCGACAACGAAACGCGTAGATGAAGAGAGGACCGCAGCGGTAAAAAACGGTGCCGAAAGAGCGACGACGGGGAAAGAGGCCGTGGAACGAACGAACGAACGCATTTAGTAGTCGTTAGGTTGATTAATAGGACGGGGCCAGGTAATATGGCATTATGTAGCACGCGCGCCGTACTGGTTTATCATCATCATCTGCTCATCTTATTTCTGCCCCGTCTCTCTCGCTCGCTCACTCACCATATTATTATCATTTTTTTTTTATTAGTATAATGAATACTTCTTCAGCTCGAACGACTAGCAACAACAACTAGAGACGTGTGCGAGGAAGACTTCTTTCGTAAAGGATTAAACCAGTTGGGACGCACACCTTTTACCCAGCCGAACATTTAAATTAATTACGCGTGTTAGATTTGTTGTCGTTCGCGTGGCTCCACGACGTTAAGCAGTTTGATGCGATTGATGCGACGCTTTCTTGGTTAATGCACACGCGGTTTTCTTTGCTAAAAATAACTGACCATTTCCTTTGCGCATTAATCGCAACTCGAATTTTAATCGGCGCGATTAAGCACTTTCGTCGCTTTGGTTCATTAACGGTTTATCGCTGTTAATCGGTAATTGAAAAATATGAAGAAAACCGTGGTTGCTGTTCGAGAGTGAAAGTGATCGTCGCCGTTGTTGCGGCGGCAGCGGTCGTAATTTTCATTCGCGAATTAAATGAATGAATATATTGTTACGAACAAAGAACAAATGACTTCCCAAGAAGTAAATATATACGAGGATGAATGCCCGCCTTTTATTGTTGGCATCCAACAGTCGACTTCTGTTACGGCCTTTGGTTGCTTCGAAAATAATCGTTAGGAATCGATTAAGATATTCGAGATTAAGAGTCGTCGTACGCACGCAGTATCAATTGTTATTATCGTCGAATGAAAATTTGAAAAAAAAAAACGGAATAATTATGCTCAGATTACAGACGGTAGCTCGAAGATTGTAAAGTGATGCTCTGGAAGAACACGAGCGCAAGAAGACGCATTCGCATTCCTCGTCTTGCTTTGATTATCGAGAAGTAGAAGAAGAGGCCAATCGGTCCGTTTGATGTTGCGATTAGTTGAGAATGTAACAATTTCTGCCTTTTATTTTTACAAAACGTACGTGGTAGCACAAGAAACCGGTAACCAGAAGAGGGAGAGAAGAAAATCGGCAATTAATTAAAACGGTAGAGAAGAAAAGGAAACGCCACGCGATGTGACGGAAACGTTAAACATAATTAAACGCAAAGAAAACAAAAAGTGCTGCTCTTAAATTACTCATCCTCCGCAGCGAAAGGGAAGCTATCGTCTTTCGGTCGAATTAGAATCGGTCTTCGCCGTTATCGAATTACCTTCGCCTCCACGTAGTTCTTTCTTATAATTCTCTCTTTCAATTTTACAATAAACTCCGCGAGGGCGATTTCCATCAATTCTCTTCCACCAACCCCACGAACACGAGAAAAAACTCGTCGCCGTCGTCGCCCGAATAAATTGTTAATAAAGTAGATTACCGACCATCATCAGATATCAATTGTATTGTACGCGAAGCTTGGTTATTAAGGCGCGCAAAAAGAAGGCACGAGGGAGAAGAATAAATAATAACACTAAAAAACGCCCGAAACGAATCGGATTGATTTACAACCTCTCGATAACATTTGCTGCGGTGAAAATTCATAATCGTCGCCGCTCGAAATCCGCAAATCGAGGAGGAGGAGGAGGAGGAGATTTTAATATAAAATTTGAAACAAGCCGTGAAGAAAAAGGGGCGAAGACGACGGCCGAAGAGACGGGGGAAGAAGAAACCGTTTGTCACGAGGGTAAAAGCGATTGGCACCGATAAAGCCACAAGTATGCGTCCGCGTTTTTTAAGCGTTTGCCGATAAAGAACTGACGAAGGAATTAAAAATCGGAAGAAAAAAATCGGTTAATTTGAAAGTGCAGCGAAAATAATTTAACAATCAGTTTATCGTTGTCGTAGTCCAGACTAACGAGCGAAAGCGGGCGACAACAACCCTTTTCTCCCCCCCGAATAAATCGTCGTCGCCCCCGTTGGCAAACATCTAATAGATTCGTTGGAGCGTGACTCGGGCAAAAAAAACGCGAATTAAAAAACTTTAAAATCCATTCAGACGTTTCATGGGGGACAACACTTCAATAACAATAATAATCTAACAAGTGGACATGTGGGATGATGCGTTTGGTCCTTTGACCATTGTTGGGTCCTCCGATCATTGTTCAGTCGCACGAACATTGTTCGGTTTTTTTTTCACAACGTGACCTTCTGTTAAGCGAAATTTTGTGCAGAAAATTGGCGCAAAGTGCGAAAGGGGTTTCTTGCACAAACTTGCGTGCGTAACAGATTTTTCTGATTTTCCTCCCGTAATCCGCACGAATCTCTCTTCGCATTTCGCCTCCCTCGACGTCAAAACGAATTTAATCCTTTCCAACCCCCCCGAGATAGACGAACGTCTCGTCTCTCTGCCACAGCAGCGAATCGTTGCCAATTGTTTTCGCAAACGAAGACGTCAATATGTGTGACAAGTGCGCAATTCTTGCGAAACTCCGTAACACACACAACGTGCCACTACTCGTTGCCGGTTATTAAATATTTTGCACGACGTCGTACGTGCGAAACGCGCGCGTCAAGAATGACACTTTGGACGTTGCAATAACGAAATTGAACGCAAAAAAAAGATCGACGCGGACTGTTTTAAAACTAAGATAAAGCGAAAAAAAAAAAAAATAAATTACCGCTATGCGTCGTATTCGATTCGGCGTCCGCCATCTCCGTCCGCGACTTCTTCACGCTGCTCTCCTCCGGCGACGAGCTCGTCTCCATCCGTTCCTGCTTGATGCTCGGCTTGATGTCCTCGCCGTCGTCCAGGCTGGAGGACGTCAGCGGCGACGAGGAGGCTCGACGTTTCGGTGTCGACGAGGCGGCGCCGTCGACGCACAGATCCGCCGGGGCCGGTAGCCGCGGCGAGGCCGGCGGCGGCGTGTGAACGCGCGTCGTGCTGCTGTTGTTGCTGCTCGTGCTCGTGCTACTGGCGCTTCCGCCGCCGGCGACGGCCACCTTCTTGCCGGAGATCGGCGCCGAGATGCTCGGCCGGCGACTGTTGATGGTCGACAGCGGCAGCGCGGTGCCGTCGTCGGCGTCCTTGTCGCCGCCGCGGTCCGTCGTCGGCGTGTAACATCGGCCGAAGTTCTCCTTGTTGCACGTCGTCACCTTGTGCTGTATGAAGCGCACGATGTCCGAGAGGGCGAACGGCTTTTGGCACGCGCCGCACGTCAAGATGTCCTGGTGATTGTCCGCCTCCGTGCCGTCTGTGTCTGCTGGAACAAGACAAATCTTTGGTTAGAAAACAATCGTAAACGCAAAAAAAAAAGACAAAAACATTGAGGCAGACGGGGAGAGAATTGTGCGAAGAGGGCTTCTTTCTTCCTCGTATTTTTCGATTCGTTTGGAACAAGTTTGTGGATGAAAGCGTCGCATTATAAGAGAAGGGTATCGATTCAGGAAAAACAGCTGCGATATTCAAACTTAAACGCCCCCCCCCCCTCTTTCTCCAATTCTCCTCTCTCTCTCTCTCTCGCTCGCTCGTTGACATTCTCTTCGGGCGACACACGAAATTTGCGGCTGCCTATTTTCACCCCCTTCGCTTTCGGCGCGGTCGTTAATAACGATCGCCCACCAGGATTAACAATCGCATAAGTTAACGGTGTTTGCGTTTTTTTAATTGCTCCCGGACTCTTGCAAAATAAAAATTATTCCCAACGCTCGACGACGTCATCTGATTAATCAATACAGCGATTTAAAATCAACAAATGAAACTTTAAAATCGTTTTGGGAGCGCTACATTTGATTCAATCGTGTTCCATACAAAGGCAGACCAACCGGTGACCATTTCCGGCAACCCCTAGCTGACCACACCCCGTTTGACCAATGGTTTCACGATAAAATCCGCTAGGAAAGAGTCGCCGGACAAATGGAATTTCAATGGTTCGGAACCCCCTATTGGACAATGGTCATTTTTCTACCTGGCCACGCAGGTAAATGGTGCGGTTCTTTTTCGGGGGGAGTGCGATCGGCGAGATGGAGAAGAAGAACAAAAATGGGGAACGAAACATATTTTTTCGAAGAGATACGTTCGAATAAGTTGTTAGAACTCCTCGGCGAATCTATGAATCTCAATTGGCAACGATATTGCGATATATTGGCAATCTGCAGTCAATTGCCTTCAGATATGTGGATGATAACAAGGGGGGAGGTTATCGTACGTTTGAAAAACAATCGGAAAATGGTAATAGACTTGGGCAAAAACGCCACGCGGATCGCTCGAGATCGGAAGCTATTATTCCAGCTTTATATCCCGTTTCATATTTCATCGAGATTGTTTGCTTCTGGTTAATGGCTTATTGCCGATTTGCCGAGCGGTTAAAATTTTAGATCGGTAATTAAAAACGGAATCCGGCCTCTCGATTGACGGCGCGGCAATAAATAAAGCGTATTCCGTCGCATATCAGAAGCGATACGAATTAATGAGACCAGAAAATAATATATATTTTTACGTAATCGAAGGGTGGACCCCTTCGTATCGAGCAGGAAAATGACATTGTTACATAACGAAATATCGATATCGATACGACAGATTGACGTTCGCGTCCCGCAAATAAAGAGAACGAACGTAAGAGTCAACTAAATAGAATTACGCCGCACGGACGTTTGCGCGTACGTAATATTTACGGGAGGAGTGCGAAAGTTTGCGAAAACAAAGCGAGAATGGCGCAACGGATGATAATAACAAACACCCTCGGGTCTCCTCTACGAGATTACTGACCACCTTTGGCGCAAAACAACCGACCCAAAATGACAGGAGGTCGAAAAAACGGCGACCGGCGTCTCCGACTCGGCGCTGATCTTATTAGAGGAGAACGCCGGAGACGCGATAATGCGATAGAGTAGGTGACACCGCCGGCGGCTAATGGCGAGTTATTTTTCTCTCCTTCTTCCGCCTCCGCGCGTCGTTATTTAATATATTGCATTACGTCCGGGCGCATTGGGTCCGATTCTAGACGCGAAAGAATTAATTCGATTAGCGAAAAATTCATTAGGAAGCTGAAGCTCAACCGTCAACGCGAGAAAAAGCTGTTGGGAGAAGGAAGAATAAATTACATGGAAGAACTTTATGCGAAGAACGGCCGGGAAGGCATAATAATAAAGAGCGACGAGGAGGAATACGCGCTGTTTGTTTGGTCCATTATATGCCATCCTTTAACGTGCTGCGACCGCACCTGGTTCCCAGCTACGAGGAAGAATGGCGGGTCCGTTCAATTTACCGGACATTATTATTATTCATTCATCGTGCCCGCTGCATGGAAATAATGGATCGACGAAGAGCGATTTCTTTATTCCCTCCGCTAAATTAACCCAATTAAATCGAGACCATTGGAGAGTGGTTAAAGAACGAATCGAATTGAAGCCCGTCGAATGCAACGATAACATAAATATTTCCTTCCCGCTGGCGGAAGACGATGGGAGGAGGGCAACGGAGGAAGCGACTTTATATTACGTTATCATCGTGCCGAGTGCGGTCGTCTCCTTCGGCAGTTTGTGTCACGACCTAAAGTTCATTTGTCACCCGAGAAGGACCAATAAAATAATTCCAAGTATTACGTCGTCGGCGGCGTCGAAGGCGCCCCGTCAACCTCGAAGGCAACGGAACAAGTCCGACTCCTTCCCATAGACGTTAGCTGTTTTACTACTCGCAAAAGTATTGCGCCACCACCGCTATATTAGCAATAGGACTTAATCAAGGACAGTTAAGGCTATTTCCCAATCAAGTGCATGGGGCGAGCGAGTGCTGCTGCTGTTCTTAATGGTCCTCGCGCGCCTTCCTCGCCTCCCCACGCCGTTCGCCGGATTTTATTGTTGCGATTGTAATTAATGGCGCAACACGATTCGGGGAAGGGGTTCGCCCGAAGGAAATGGGGAAATTATTTAAATTCCTCGCCGCGTTTAAACGTGCGTAAAACTTACTGCTAATATTCATCTTTCGCCGTCGCGTTATGACGCATTACGCGAATCCTCGTTCCATCCGATGGACTGTTTGACCGATTGGGAAATTAGTCGGTTACGAGAGGAAGTTTCACTGTCACGATTAAAACTCGCACAACACGCATTAAGAGGTGATGATCGTCGTTCGGATGCTGATTTCAAACTGACATTTTATATGTCGCAAACAGTGCAGGTAAGGTAAAAATCAGGAGGGGTCACAAGAACTGCCGCACGACTGTTATTACCACGACCACGTTCGGAGTTTTCGATGGGGTGGTTGGTACAGATGATTCTATATTTCGCCTAACTATTAGTTACCGTTCTTTTAACTAACCCTCCGGCGGACACGGGGAAAAATAAAAAGTGGAGGAAATTCGTACGAAATGTTTTTTTCTTTCATTTTCGTTCTCTCGCTCCTCTCCTTTTCACTGTTATTATCGTTATTATTTGCGGACAGGGGCTGGCGCAACAATGGCGATTTTTTTTGCGCTTCGCCGGGACGGCAAATAAAAAATTCGATATTAATGCTGTCCACGATACTGTGACGCCGAAATTATTAGGCTCGTCGCTGCCCTTGGCGAATTTGTTTCGCCGAAAAAAGAAACGTTTCCCCACGTTTTTTTTTTAACGATCCTCGTACGCCTAAATTAATATTTTGCGTTAAATTACTAATAATCGTTTGCGGAAATCGACTGTTGAAAATCGATACGAAACCGTATTTCGTGATTGATAATCGGGGCAAAGGAAAGATCATTCTTCGATCGAAGAGAATAAAGGACGAGGAAAGGAATTATGTTTGTCCTATGGACGAAAATAACTGGAGTAAACATTATTCTATTGTACGCGAATACGAGAACGTCGAGAAGAAAGAAAGCAAAGGGTTTGTTGTTGTTCGGAGGAATCGGAATTCCCACACTTCACCCACATCTGCCCTTTCTTTCACAAATTCTATTACCATTCTTTGTACCATTAACATCTTCCGATTTTAGAATGAATGGATTCGGCCACACAAAATCGTACAAACTTGTTTTCGCATTAAAAAGTTGCATTTGCGAAATAATCATAAACAACTCCCTAATTATTGCGATTTTTACTTCATTATTCGGTGCTATCAGTAAACGTTCAAGAAGCTGCGATGGAAAGAAAGGAAGAAAACAACTGGCGTAATCCCATTTGTGGCGAATGCTACTACACAAATAATCCGATGCGAATGGCAAAAAAGCGTAAGGTGTTTGCGAATCCCTCATCATCTCCTTTTCTTGCCGTCTTTGCCATTGAAAGGAACAGGTTGCTTCATTCTTCTTTTGTACTCTGACCGTTGTCCCTTCGACGGACAGACAAGTGCATTGTCGTTTGGTCGAGATGAATTGCCAGTTGACCCCTTTCGTTCTTGCAAAACGAAAAAAAAAAAAACGAGCGCAAGTGGAGCGTGGGAGAGTTTTCGCCAAAATTTCGTTCACTTCGGTCAAACGTCCAATTCACGTCTGTGCGTGGAAAAGGATGTCGATTGACGGAAGAAAAACGATTTCCTTTTATTCCGTTTGCCAATCGTATAAATCGAAAATAATTAAATCGCTTTTCCTTTTTATTATCAACTCCATTGAATATCGTCGAGGCGAGCGGCGATTTATCGTATTGACTAAACGATTCTATTGACTCGGCGGAGACCGTAAAAAATAAATTAGAAATAAGGAACTGAATCTCACACGGGAGTCGTATTTAGTCGTATTAAATGCGGAATCTTGCATGAATCACGTACATTATTATAGTTGAAATGAATCTAAAACGTGGGAACTGGAATGATAACATCGAGTAGCAGTAGAAGAAGAAGCAGCAGCAGCAGCAGCGAAAGAAGAAGAGCCATCTTTTAAATTAAAACCAACACAACACACACACACACGCTCGATGACCTGTGAATGGACCATTTTGAATTATTCTAATTGCCATCTACGTACGTGTAAATCGGTTACGGTGTTTCTTGCAACAATAAATCGCAATTCTTCCGTTCCGTTTTCCTATTTGCAAATTCCCAGATTACCTCTTTCCGCAACTTTTGCACAAGAGTTTTAGTTTGTTAATAATCCTCGAATCGTTATAAAATCGCTCGTTAGCCGGGAGAGATAAAGATTGGACACGAGACACGACGAAAAAAATAACCGATTGATCCTCTTCTGGACATCGTTAGCCTCACGTAGGATCCGAGTAGATATGCAAATCGCGCGCCGTTTAAACCGAATAAATGTTATTGTGTTTATTTCTTTTGTAAATAAAATTTAAATCCGACTCTCTCGTTACTTTATTTACTTTTACTGGGAGAAACGCGAAGAGACTGAGACGAAGACGATTCTTCCTCCTCTTCTTCTCCTCCTTATTTTTCTTCTCGTTTGCTGTTATGTTTATTAAATTAAACGAGAGAGACGCACGTTTACGTTGTCCATTGGATCTTGTTCCTTCGTCCTCATCTCTCGTTATTTTCTTTTTGCCCTTCTTCTTCCTCAGCCTTGCGCTGCGCTTTTTTATTCCGCCGTACAATTTTAGATCCATCTGCTGGTGCATGGAGCCGAAGACTTTCCTTTTTTTTTTTCGTTCGAAATAAAAACTTAATTCTTCAACAGTTTTAGTCGTCGGCCTCTCTCTTTCGCCCAGCAGCGCTTCGCTTCTTTTTCCGGATTCGTCCACCCCGTCTTTTATTATTATAATAGACTACGACCATATTTATCGCACGGATTGAATAATGAGACGCGCGATGTCGAGGGCGGAGGAGCGAGATAACGGCGATGGCAGTCTGGAGCCGATTTAGTTCCTTCTCTAAAGAGAAACGAAGAAGCGTCGAGGGGCGAAGGAACGATCTGAATGCACGGTAATAAGGTAAGTCGAAAAATATTAGGCAGGACTCTCTTTTGTGCCGTCGAAGAGAGGCTAAAATAAGACGGCGCGAAGAGAATGGGCATCGCCGTTAGGGAGGAGTGTTAAGAAGAAGGCAGAAAACGGGGGCCCAACTATTTTTAAATTTATCCACCGATTATATTCTAAATTTAAGCGCCGACTTCGTCTCCTTCCTCCTCGCACACGAGGGGGATAAGTCGAGATTTACGTCCATCCACTTCATAAACACACGCACGCACACACGCACGTACGTCCCACTAAAAACGGAAGAAGCTTCGCGTCTCCGTTTGGCGAGTCGAGGTACCGTTGCTCGAGGAAAATTTTACGTCTTAATATCTTCGTAACGAACGTGTGGCCATTCGAAATGGTAAATTATGCTTAAAACTTAATTCCACCTGTAGGATGTGCAGATAGGTGGGACAGATATGTGGACGGAGCGGACGATAAACAAAACGACGAGAAAGAAACGGGAACGATCGCGATACGGATCTGAATTCGAGATTTGGATCTAATTGATGTTTAAAACGCACGACCGAATGGAAGGAAACGAATAAGAGACGGTTTTTAAACGAATCTCGAAAGCGACGAGGGCGAACGAAGACGACATCGACGAGGAGGAATAAAGGGAAAAGAAAAGAGCGGCGCAAGATGTACGAAGTGAAATAATTGATAGGACATGCGAAATGGTCCGCTCCTGAGCGAGACACCCAGAAGTATTTAACATGCTCGCATGTGTGTACGTGGATAAGTACAAACGGACGAGGAAGTTCCAAATGACACCCGACAACTACTCGTTCTTCTTTCGCTTCGTTTTTCGTTTGTGTGTGCGGCGTTTCAATGCGAACTGCGACGAGCAAAAAGCAACTCAACTAATTTAACTGGCGTGCGATTGTAAAATAATAATGCGAAAAGCAGCGGAACGAGCGACGGTTTCCATGATTAAAAGGCACAATGCAAATTTCCACCGCCAATTCATTTCTGTTATCATCGCATGGAAAACGTGATATTCGTGGTGTTTCGCGTAGAAAACAATTCGAAGAAAAAAAAAGTTAAACAAAGTTTGTTTCGACGATGAGAACGCATTAATTTCGCGAAAATTAATTACTCGTTCGGTTTAGAAACGTACCCACATCATAATTATAAATATAATCAATTAAATTGCTCATTACTAATAATAATTTGCATAAAAAAACACGGTTATTACCGCAACGCCGTTTGACCAACTTTCGTGCAGTTGCTTTACGAAAACGATTTGACCCTTGAAGTTTCTCCAATAGAAACCAAATTTTTTCCTCGCTCATTAAATCGAGAGAGAGAGAAAATCTAATTAGACGCACATCAAGCGATCGAACGACCTGAAGAAGAAAACTGGTAGAGTCGTATCTTGAGAAGACCGAAAATTAATTGACAGGATATCAATTTCCTTTCCTGGATTTTATACCCGATCGTCAATTAACCTAATCGACGAATTAACGAAAAGCAAATAAACTGATTTCATTTGGCGCCCATCTCCACGAACTTTTAGCCGGATGCGTTTTTCCTTTTCCATTTTTTTTTGGTTTCCAGAAAAGCCACACACACGAGCTAACAAACGCGGTCAACAATACGAACACAGGTATTAATTTATAATGGTACATCCAGGTGAGTTATGTTTGTCTAATGATAAAGTTCTCCTATTTGCATTTGCTCTCCGTATCGCGCGTGTTTAGTCGTTGGCTCCATATAATTTCGATAAGATAACATTTCGTTGCTGTTGAAAATTGTTTAATTTCGCCTTTTGAATTTTACACACACGTATATATTATAATATATACCTTTATGTCCACTTTGTTTAATCTTCCAACGAATTAGATAAGAATCGTGATGTTTGTAATGAGCCGTAACGCAAATGGGATTTCTTTTTTATTTAAATTGTTTTTGGTTCGTCTCATTTCGGATTTCGTTGGAATTAATAACAATAAGCCCACACGTTGCAGAAAATCGAACGAAAAAAAAGTTAATGGGAAATAAAGTATTGTAATAATAAATTGCAATTGATTACCAACCGATTCGTTGCTGGCGCATTATATTTTGCGATTTCTTTTTTGTCGTTCTCTCTCTGTGCGAATATTTATTATGATTATTGTACGCTCCTTCATTTAAATTAGGACTCGTGTTACTTTGCAAATTGTATTATGTTCGTTTAAATATAAATCTTTGCGAATTTGTCACGTAACGTTTCCACCGTTTTCCGCACTTTTATGCAAACTATCGAATGTTCGTTTGAGGCTTTTACGCTTTCATATCAATTTACGTATCATCGCGAATTATCGATTTTTAATTTATTCATTCCTCGAGGGTTTTCCTCCGCAAGGCAACCGAACAACGCGAGGAATACGTTTGTTTAAATGAATATCGCACGGTTTGATTTAACTAGTTTTTATCAAATTCGAAATAATAAATAACGGGCGTTGTGCGACCATGTTTTTAATTCAATTTCATTTCGTTTAATGCATTAACGCCGCAGGACGAATTTCGTCATTGGCGGACAAATCGTTCGGACGCAGCGGGGTGAGTTTCCAAACCCCAATCGTCGAATTTTATTTAATTAAACGATTTCTCCTATTGATCTCCTATTATTATTATTATTCGTCGAGGAGAATGAATGCGACTCCGGCTTGTCCAAAACGAACGACCTCTTCTCTCTTCGAGCAATAAAAAATCATTAAAATAAAGTTTTAACTTCGCGAGTGGTTACATTACCGTCATTGTTGTAAATAATCCGTAGTAGGAAGTATTCGATGTTGCAAAATATAAATTTGTAGGTACGATGCACAAACGCAAACACATATACGAAGAGTTTGTTTCCTCGTGCAATATTTCTTGTGTGCGCGAAAATTTATTAAAGAACGAGCGAGACTTTATACGTTTTCTGCAGTTTTTTTTCCCTCTCGTTTTGCATCAACTTTTTCTTTCCCCTTTCTTTCGCAATAATAGTAATATTGCCATTTTGCTACTATTCGCGCACAAACGTTAATTTATTATTATAATTTTAATAATAATTCTCGGTGGCGTTCGTCTAATTCGTTTCTTTCATTCTCGCGAATCATAAATCTCGCGTTTGCGACAACTTGAAACAATACCCGGCGATGGACGTTTGCTTAGAATCGCGGTACGCAAAGCGAGGGGCATTTATCATGTCGCGAAAATAACTTTTTGACGTTTTCTACGGAACGGATTAAATGCGAGAGAAAAAGAACGAAAGATGCACGTTCCCAACGAAAATGCGAAGTTGATTAAAACCGATCGAGAGACGAATCACACGTCTTATCGAAGATTGGTAATGTAATGTTAATCTGAAGATCGAGAAGAATTGCATTAAGGATAATGCAAGTGGAATAGTTACGAGTAAAAATGATTTCGTTGGAAATTGCAGGTATATAAATGGCGGAATAAAATATAGCAACAATAATAATAGTTTTAGCAAGACAATAACAATGCAATAGTTTACGATCGCTTGTTGTTAGTCAAAAGCCGCAAACGAGCGTGAAATATTCTTGACCGCAGATGCAATTTCAATTCATTAGAATTAGAAACGTAACAAATTGTATTGCCATTAATTTTTATGCGTTATTTATTAGTTAAAGAGAAAAACAACTTTCATATAAAGTCCAACGATGACGACGACGACGGTTTCTTAAAGAGCGAAAGAACCGCTTGTCCGCGTGCAATTTACAAATGCAATTTCATTGTTATTGCTGTGGGTCCAACAACACGAAGCAACAAACATATTGAAATATATCAGTCGTCCATAATCTAATATTGACCACGATTAGGTTTCCCTATGTGTCGACCTTTTTCCAATTCTTTCTTCGGGGTCAATCCAAAATTGTACGGCAAGGGACAAAAAAATAGGGAAAAGAAACGGTGACAAGACCCTAAAAAAAAGAAAAAGGAATCCGGTGTTACGGATTGTTACACTTGACTGACCGACCTCCTTCACATTTCGTTTTATTAAACACGACGACAATCTCGAGGGATCGGTGTCCACCAAATTTTTCGTTTGCAGAAATCGCACAATTATGATGATAAACGACGTATTTTATTGCTAAATATTGTTTGCTGCCATTTGCGAGCAACAAATGTTTTCGTTATGGATAATAATCCAAACCAAGGGTCAGATATTTGCATAACGGCGTTCTTAACATTTGTCACCCATGTTATCATCATTAAACAAAGAAATTCAGATTCTATCAGATGAAGCGCTTTTGCAATTTGCGTAAGTGCAAAAAAGTTCCGTTTTGGTCTTGTGATTTCTTTCGCCTCTTCTGCAAGTGTTAATTTTAATTCATCATCTTATACATCGCATTTTATCTGCAATAATAACGGTACACCCACGCGATTATTTTGCGAAGATGAAGGACCAATCTCGTAACATTGCAAATATTGTCAAGAAACAAACAACTTTGCTTGTTTCTTCGTATTGTCATCCTCGAAATTACATGCACCATCATTTTTAATAACAACCCTTCTTCATCTCATTTATTCAACATTCTTGGCAAAATTATAATTTTTTTAATTATAAATAATCAGTTTTAAATTATAAAATTCAGTTCAAGTGGCGAAGAGATCTTAACTTAAATAATGAAATTATCGTATCGAAATTAGGAGCAAGCTTCGTCATTCGGAAAAATCGTTTGAGCTGATCAATGAATAGCTGTTGAAAAAGAAATTGCTTCTTATAAAACTGGAGAAATAGAAACGGTTATGGAATATTGTTATGGACTGATTATAACAACTGTAAAGACGTGCACGTAGAAATTGCAAAAATTGATAGAAAGCCAATAATAGTGAATGCATTTTCCGAAATAACAAGAAGATAATAATTGGAAAAGAAAAATGAAATATTTCCCTTTATCCTCCACGTTTTCCTAACTTATAAAATAACAATATCTTATAAAAACAAGCGGAATAAATAAATAAAGCTTTCCCCATCGATAACAAAATCGACTTCGAGCATCGTCATCGTCGACGAGCGCTTCTTTCTCGAATAAATTATCAATCCTTCAAATTAACGAGCAACTCATAACCCAATACAAATGTGGGAGAGATCGTCGAACATTTTGAGTTTATAATTAATTGATCGATTATTATTATTTTCTATACGCTATGGACTATCCATCAAGTTAAAACTAAGAGGACAAAGATTTTCCAATAATGTTAAACATTAATCAGAGTAGGAGCGAGAAAAAGAAACGAGAGAGAAAGAGAGAGAGAGAGAGAGAGAGAGAGTGGCAGTAACTTTTTGTTTACACTCGCGAGCTTTTTAAGTTTCTTCTCTTTGTTTTTCTACGCTTCGTTCTAAATAGAAGGCAATTAGTGGCTCAATTTGCTTTCGAGCAAACGTTATAAATAATGGTTTAAGGGAAAGGTACGTGTGTGGGTACAATGAGTGAGGAATAAAGTATATTAAAAAGGTGTTAAATAAATATTTTACCCGGAGAAAAAGGAGCAAGGCAAAAAAGCTCGTAAGAATAGCGAGGAGAAAAGCTCGTGTTCCACTCGTATTTACTCGCGCTGCTTTATTATACCTGCGAGGTATTATGTAATTCCAGAAACGCAAGTGTTCAATCGCTATTATCATTATTATTATTATTTACCTCCCTTACAATGGATTGTGTAAAACGTTCGGCTTTTGGAGAGGGTGTTAATGGTGGCGTATGAGCCCTCTGACGGTGGGTAGCTTCAATCCGAAAACTATTTTCCGGGAGCGTTTTTTTTTTTCCGGCCCTTTAATTCCTTTTAATCGAAGCAAGTTCGCATAAGCGATTTTCTCTTACCGATTTCTTTACGAAACCGAGTCTTGTTTGGAAAGTCCAGAAAAAAATGCCTCAATCGTTAGTCATTAATTCCAATTAATTTTTCCAAAGTGGTTTCTTTTTCTTTGCAAACAATTTCCATCTGCGAGGCGTTTTATTGTTTTATTATATTTTCGCGAAAAACGCAGGCGAAGTTGTTTTTCTGTATGGTCAATAGACGCGCAAAACACTAAGAAATGATAACGAAGCCTAATTCTAATTGGATACATTATTATCCGCCCTTATCAACGAGCAAATAATGGTTGAAAAAAAATTGTTTTTAGTCCGCCTATCGCACTCTCTCTTTCGCTTCCATTTACATCATCGTAATTCCTTCGCTAATCGCAAATATTAAGTTAATTACCGTGTGTACGCTTAATTAGAATTTTTTAATTACTATTTTATATCGGTTACCTACTTGTAACCGTTTTTTCCCCATTTTCGTTTAATTACATGTTTTTAATTAATAAGACTTAATGTCACTTTCTTTTTCGTTTGCTTCGTCCGATTAATAACTGCATCATCGACTTTCGTTCACTTTGGTTCTTTTTGCAATAATAACAAATCAGATTATTATCCGTTTATAGAGATTTAAACGCGATTTCTTTCAATTTGCAATTAGTTTCTTCTACGTTTCAGTTGTTGTAATTAAGAAATTTGTTGCAATTTTATGTTGAGCAAGTCTGCCAATTATTTCGTTATTGGAGGATTTCGCTTTTTTTTTTTTTCACGTTTAGTACAATTTTATGATCCCGCCGATTTTCAATAACGGTCCGACGAAAAGGAAATCGTACCTTGGCGAAAATGTAACTTTTAGCAATTCGTGCAGTTTTCCCGTTGCAAAAATCAATTTTCTCGCGTCGCAAAAAACGTAACGTAAAAATTGGAATTATTTTTACGCGATTCGCAATGAACGAAATTAATTCCTGATCTCTACAAGAGTCTTGTGTAACTCGCAAAGAAAAGAGGGAACGTTCACGGCAATTTGCAATAAATTTTGATGAAAACTGAAAAGGACTCCCACCTTTTTATCTACCTTCCCTTTTTTTTATTATTATTCGAAAAGTATCATTTTACAGATGGTTTCTTCTATGCGAAAATATAAAGTTGCCGGCATTTCCGTTTCCGATTTCCTTAAATTTTATTCTGTACTTACTTCTTGTCTTTTTTGCTACAACCTGAAAGTACACAAGAGTTCTTTTCTTCGCTTCTTCCCCGGCGATTCGTTTGATGCTCCAACATCAATTAAAATGTTTGCATGAAATTTGCAACCGTTTCCTCGCGTTTAATTTCTTTGCTCTTCGCTTTTTCGCCTTTCAATTTCCTCCAAAAAACTAAAGCAAATACAATCGCCTCGATATGAAATCACGTCTTCTTATTATATAAGGGTGATTAACCCTGACAGTTGAGGCGCGTGTCGCGACGCATAAACATGGGGTAATCGCAAGTTTGCGCTCGTGTGCATGTTAATAAGGTGGCTTCTTCTTTTAATAACCCCTTTTCGTCTTCTAATAGCACTTACACACCAAGGAAAAAACGAGACACGAAGAAGCCACGCGAATGCGTACCTGCATTTTAATTTGTTTTTTTCCTTCTGGTTCTGGTAAGCGTGTCTTGTCCTTTTCTCCGTCTCTCGCCCTTCGTTATACGCACATGTGACCGTCAGGACGGTGGTCTTGTCATAGTTGATCGTTAAGAAGCAAGGGTCGCGACGAGAAGCGTCGGCATCGGGCAAACAACAAGGGAAATGAAGAGGCGAAAGGGTTGTTTTTTTTTGTCGTGACGTTAAAAAGTCAATTTCCTTCTCCTTACACCCTTTCGATCGTTCCTCGTCGTCTTCTTTCATTTATTTCAAGGTTCGCACGACCTTTCGGCTATGACAATTGTGGTCAGTGTGGTCACTTTGAAAATGGCTCTCGGTCCGATGATTTTTTTCTGTACGCTTTCGAGCACAGGTAATTTAACGGTCTCACTAATTACGACATTGTTACGTTTGCAAAATAATCGCCAATGATATTGCCTTAACGATTCGAACACGTACACAAAATTCACGTCGAAATTACGACGGCCACAGTTCGCGACGTTGCGAAAGAGCACCACCGAATCGAAAACAGCGATCGTCCATTTTTTTTTCTTTTGCGACGGCAAATTGTCAATATTCGCACACGGATTGTCGAGGATTCGTCGCCAAGAGAATTGATCATGTTCGCGACGGTTTTTCTAGTGTTCTTGCAACGGAAATCAAAGGAGAACTGGAAGATGCAAAGAAAATGGGAAAACTTGCGCATTACACTCTGGAAAAATCATTATCATAACTTTTTCTTATTAGCAATTCCCATCCCCGCTTTTTAACACCCGCGCAACGCGTCTCTAATTAAAAACATCGATCACGTGGCAATACCACGTTTCTTTTTGATAATTTCTTTCGCGGTCCTCTAGCGTCCCGTGCGAATTTCTTGTTGCCTTTCTGAAAAAGTCGCAGTTGACGATCGTTCGCCAATTAGGAAAAATTAAGAGAAGATAGACGGCGGAGAGAGAGAGAGAGAGAGACGTGTGGAAACTATTTGCATGTTTATTTTGCTGCAAATTGCAATTTACCTCAACTTTTCGCGAGATGAGCACGATTAAGCTTACGTATTTTTAAGAATATGTGCGTAATAATAATAATAATTTTTTATTACCTTGTGCAATTCGAACAGCAGGCATTTTAATACGCATCTTGACTGGTTTTCTTCTTCAACGTTTTCTCCTCTTTAACAAATTGAAAACAACCGAAAAGAAACAGAAAAAAGAGTTTATTTTTGCGATGCCTTTTGCTCTCCTACGAATTTCGCCTCGATGTTTAAATTGCGACGACGACGACGATGGTGTCGTTCCTCTTTAAAATCCAGCTGACGACGACGATCTTATTGTCCAATAAATAAACATAACGAAAATAATTGGTCTGTTTGTTTCTTAATCTTACTTCGCATCACTTTCAATGTCACATCACCGCACTTGGTCATAAAAATAACATTTCAACCCCCGAGACTGGACGTCAGTTCTCCGCGATATCCTGCGACTTCTTCGCGTTTTCCAACTCCGGTCAACTCTCGAACGCGAACAACCGTATCGATAAACTGAAGAACTAAAACAACTTATGCGGCCTCCAATTATTTCCCTCTTTAATAATCACTTCATCGACGATTATGATTCCTTTACCAATTCTTTACCCTTTAAGAATCTTTACATGATCACCAAGCTTAACTTCAGTTCGTTATTTAATCCGGTCCGTCTCTGTCGCCGCGTCGTCGATCCGCCGTTACTACTTCTTGCGGCCGTAAACTCTCCTATTGTCATCTATGCGATTATCTATTACGATCGTCCGTGGACCACTGATGCTGGGCAGCCGATGGGCCGAACGCGTGTGTGTCTGACGGACAAGTTTCCATCGAGCAAAGGCGACCGTCCGCACGCTATCGTCACCGGTCGGCCACTGTCGTCCTATCTCGGTGCAGGCCACTCACTAGCCACCGGTCCTACTCTCACCCTGTTAGGGAAGAAGGGATGACTACGGCGATGATGATGATGCCTTCGTGTGCGCACGTCACATATACACACACACACACACACGGTGGAGATGTGGATGGCTGAAGGGAGATGGTGAGGCGAAGAAGCGAGAGAGGCAGAACAACAACAACAACAGCCGAAAGGAGGACGACGGCGACGCCGGTGCGTTTAGTGGGGAGGCTCCGGAGGCCAGCGGTACGCGGTGGACGCCGGTGTCGCCGGAACGCTCCGGAAGACTCCGGAACGCACGGACTTTGGGTTTTCACCGCACCGGACCGCCTTCGTAGCGGAGGAATCAATTTCGAGGTTTTCCACGCCGGACCTCTTGGAGTTTCGTCCCGGAAACACCGGACCAGCGCTCGATATTTACAACAATCACGTAGAAAAAACGTTTTGCGACTTGCGTTTTCGATGTTGAATAAATCGCGAATGCGATAAAAGAGTCGGTTAATAACTTGAAGGGAAATACCGAGTAAGCAAATTACTTAACGAGGAAATAATTAAAAGAAAATAAAGAAACAAAGCGAAATGGGGATAAAGTGAAAAACGCAAAAAGTTAACGAAACAATTTGTAAAAGGAGCGAACAAAAAAATGGATCGCGCCTCGTCGTCGGTCGCTTGCTTGCTTTCTTTCTTTCTTTCCTCTCCTCTCTCTCTCTCTCTCTCGTTGTTTCGCACATTGAACAAAGTGCAAAACTTCCGGAACTTTTCGCATTATCATTCATAAGGAAATCTTGTTTTCGGGAGAGCATTCAGAACCGTTTAAAAATAATTAATTAAGTTTTCTTGACTTTTTAACTACACATTTACTGGTTGCTGTTGTTGCTTTTGTTACTGCCCATAAGATGTTGAAACGTATCGGATGCTGAAAGCGAAAAGGAGGGAAGAAGAGAGGCGACGTATTTTAAATTAAGCCGGGGGTGGTTTTTTCCTATTATTATCATTTTTACCGCTATGTATCGTTTGCGTGGGGGGATGAGGGTGCATCGAGACGTTACATTGTTGCTATCGCTTCTCGATAAGACGTAGCGCCACTGGTAGCGTCGCGACGCCCACCTTAAAGCTTAAATCATTCCTTTATTAACAAAATTACTCTACGCCGCGTTTAGAAAAGTTCTTACTTTCTCTCTCTCTCTCTCGCTTTTGGCCCGCACTAATATCAATTTGTTCGCTCGCTTTTGCTAATATTTTTCCGAAATCGAAAGTTGCGCTTACAGTTTCTCTTCGAAGAATGATTATTTCGAAATTTGGTGATCGTTTATTATTTAATCCACTCATAGTATTTTTATCAAATAGATAATGTTTGTTCAAATATCGTTGATAAATCGCCAAATTGTCGCGTATCGATGAATTTAAAAAGAAATTAAAGATTCTCAAACAATTTGGCGACGGCTAAAGTTTGCAATAAACGCATTAACAAAACATTTTTTGTATTTTCTTTCAACCAACAACCTGCACATGACGTGGATAAAGTTAAACAAATAGTACATGCGAATATTAATAAGATGTATGCCACGTACTACATTTACCTTATTATCCGCACTTATTTCGCCATATCCAATGGGTACCTTCTTAACCGTTCATTTAGGTACGGCGATGGGAGAGAATGAAAATAGAAACGGTTTTTGCTTGTGTATTTTGCGAAATAAAGCTCGCAAAGTATAGTGCAAAAAACGCGAGAGAGAGAGAGAGAGAGAAACGTACATATAGAAACAGTAAAATATATGTAGATTCATGTATATTGTGAAGAAGATTCCGTGGTGCCCTAGGTATGTGACCTATGACCTGATTTCTATTACGAGTCCCGTTCGACTGTATAAAGGCAAACGAGCGAGAAAGAGACATTCGTGTAAACTTTTTTCTATTCTTTAAGTCGTTCGTTTTGTTCTTGTGTCATTTTGATTTCGTACCACTAAAATAAAATGCTGCATGAATAAAGTGAAGAAGAGGAGAGGAAACAGCGACATCGAGAACCGTTTACATATTTATTCGTTTCGCTACTGCTAATCTGCGCCGCGCGAATATGGTAAAGCTATAAAATTAAGACGAAAAAAGGTTAATGCGAGCATTAGAGCGATTTAATAAATCAATCGATTGCGCTGTGCCATTTTTACTGTTACGTTTTAATTTTTGCCATTTTAATGCACGAGCGTCATTTACGCTTCGTGATTTCCCTTTTTCGCTGCTTAGTCGTCTTCTTATTTGCAAATTTTACGCACGTTCGCTTCAATGCGAGAGGAAAAATCGAAAGTATCTTCTATTGTCTAATAACGACATTATTTAGTTGATCTGACATCGTTTTTCGTTTCCTTCTGCTGCTAATAAATTGATGGAAATCGTAATCATAAACCATCTCTACGGGGTTATTGATTGTTATCCTTGAAATTTTGAATAAATCTTTAACATTGAGTTCAAAGTAGAAAATAAAACGATTTCGCGGCTTTATTATTACCTGCTCATAAAACGTTCCTAATGAAACGTAATTTTCTGCGAATGATTGCAAAAGCTAGCGTGCAACAGAACTTATCTAATCAGTGCAAATACGCACGTTCAATCTGGCCGTAAAAATGATAAAAAGGAGGTGCTTTACGCACGGTTTTGCCTTTTGCCTTACATCATTTTTCGCTAAGTAGTTCAAGTCGATTTTCGCTCATATTGCTATTGTTTCGCCGAAACCGTAATGCAACAATTAATATAATGCAGTTTTACTCTTGCGATTATTATTAATATTCGAACATTAAAATCCGGCACCTATAGTAGATGGCACGAAATGAGCGTAATAAAAATTTGCTAAAAGGTAGATTAGCATAATAACAAGGTCATTTAATGAACGTTCCGCAGGATTTTTGCATTCGAACGTGTCTTCGTAAAAATATATGACATGCAGATTAGAGTAAAAAGGAAAGGCGCAAAGAAGAGAAGAGAAAAACACAAAGAAAAACACAATGGGATTCTTTTGGTGTGTGCTGGAATTGTTTGCACATATTTTGCAATAAGCAATAATTACAAACGTTTTGCAATTCGAACGGACATTAATTGCACTCGTATTCTAAATTCTCCCGATGCACACAAAATGCAATCTAATTTTAGAAAAGACTTACAGGAGTTTCAATAAGTTTTGCATAAGACCGAATGGAATTATTGCAATCTGCGAAAGCTTGTTGGCTCGAACGTCTTGACGCCTACTCGCCGAGCAAATAAAGTGTCCCATAAACATATTGGCGAAGATAATCTTCTCTGCGATGGCACTCGAAAACGTATGAAATCCAGGAAATATAATGCAGCTTGCATAACAACGAACGGTTTTATAATTCGCAACTTATTGCTTAAACTATTCGCAATAAAATAGTACTCTTTTAAATTCGCATCGTCTATTTGTTTACTTACACGTCACCAATACGATCGCGCGTTTCCTTCATAATTCCCATTATACTTTTTAGCAATGGCACATTTGGACGCACCAAATAAATTAATACGAATTCGCTTTTAAAATCTCTTCATAATCATTTACCATCGGTTAGTTACATCTGCCTTTCGTACGTAATACGATAAGTTATTATCCAAGAGTCGTTATTGAAGCCACTTTTTGCAAACAATTTCTAATGCGATTCAATCGTGCATTAATAAAATTTTATTTGCCACATTGCAATTGGTTTTTTTATCCCTCTCTCTCTCTCTTTCTCTCTCTCTCTCTCTCTTTTATTTCGAAAAACTTAAATTCAAGTTGGATGTCGTACATTATTGTATTGAAGTGATATTTGCAACAAACGGGATGTATATCATCGTCAACTTTCACCGATTGCTTTCCAATAAGGCACTTTATTCTCGTTTTCTAACGCTGTTGAAGTGTATTCTTCATTCGATGGCTTAGTGTTAAAAAAACTTTTAAAAAAGTCAAAAAAACGCGTACAATTGTATAATTTCTGCGTAGAATACAGTTTCTATTTCGAAAAACAATTCCCCATTAGAATTGGTTACGTTATTGCGAAAAAAGGAAACAATAAATATATTAATTAATGGCACTCTGATAAAGAAAACGTTGAGGTCAGTCGTTAAACGCTATGGTAAAACGTGGCATGAAATGTTACTTATCAGAAAGTATTTTCTTTATGGACTGGTTTTTTTATACCATTTTTTTTGCAAATATTAGAAAAACATTTTAATTGTTCGCTATAATTAATACAATTTTTAATTATTTATGCAACAAAAGCCAATTAATACGTTTCGAATTACGTATTACAATATATAATTAAGAAACTGGAATTTATTATCCGTCCACGAAGAAACGGATTAAAAATAAATATAAACAGGAGATAAAGAAAAATTTAAATCGATAATCATTCATTGCGATGATATTTATTGCACGACAGTCATTTCAATCTGCGCTCGTCATTTTATTACTTGAAAAAACCATTTATGATTTCTTCGAGATCCAAAGAGAAGTTCCTTCTTATTAATAGAAAGAGAAATGTAAAAAAAAAACAACAACTAGTGATGGTTATTTTATTTTCACGTTTTGCTAATAACTTTTTTCAACGAAGATAGGAAAATAAAATAAATACCTATATACGTAGAATTTTGTTGTTGCAATTATACACTGCAAATTGTTTGCCGCGTGGAATTTATTTCTGCTTGCAAATTGATAAACTCCAACTGTCGAAGGACATTTCGTAATGAGTCATAAATGTAAGTAGGTGAGTAACAATCGTCGAAGGTAAGATACAACGAGATCTAACGCTTTAAACATTATGGAGTCGATCTTCAACATCAATTAATCCACTTTTGCAGCTTAAGATTTGTTGGGTAACGCCAGTTAACGTGCACAGTAACAAATTCGAATCGAATTGTCTTCTTCGTGGACACGATTGATGAGAACGTGGATCGTTTTCTCTTGTGACAGCGTACATCTTCGTTTTGTTTATTGTAAAAGTACCATTTTTACAATCATCGCCGTCGCCATCGCCATCATCATCATCATCATCCGCAACCGGCGTTGTCTTATTCCCTTTGGTTGACACCTATCGTGACCTCGCGTCAAACTGCAAGCAAAGTACGTTCAGTCATATCGTGTGCCTGCGTGCGGAGTGCAAAAAGAGGAATCTTCGACATATTCGCGTTTAACACCTATAGGCTAAACTATTACGCCATGACATAGTAATAGCGAGATACGGCCAATACGGTAAATTGCTTTCAGTTCACTGAAGGTCGCGAACGGCTGCTTTGGTCGGATGGATGAGTTAGATGGATTGATGATGATGCATCAAGTATCGTTGAATGGCGGAGAAAAGCGACGCGAGGATCAGGAAACGTTGTTGTTATTATTAGATTGTTGCTTGCATTGAAATCAATAGACGGTATTAAGTTATTTAACAATTTCCTTTATTTTCCTCGGCGATCCTTTTTTATGCATTAAGCCTTTTTCTACATTGCGGACTTTATCTCGCATTGAATGGATTGGAAAAGCGGTACCGTTAAACGGCTTTAATAGGTGCCTAATTGAATAAAATATAACAATAAATCTAAGCTTCTTCTTGTTCACCAACGTCTTTCTCTCGTAGAACCCTATTGTTTCTAAGCCGATAGAAACTGCTCGTTCATACGCACGTTTAAGCATTTTTAAAGAAGCCACCGAATGGGGCATTAAACTCCTGTTGAAAGGCCGAAGAAACAATTTTATCACTTCCATATAATTTGCATAAATTTCCGTCTTCGTACGTACAACGCGAGCGAAATTGGTACGGACCAGCTCGCAAAAAAAGCACCTCGAACGGCTTATGTCAAATTATAGTCTTACGTCGAGCGAAAAGATTGTATTGTTTACAATTTTAATGGTTTACTGTATTTTAATGGACATAAGGGACACGAGAGGCTTTCATTCACTCGCGTTCCCTGTGGTAAAAACGGTTTAAAATTGAAAAACCTCTCGTGATCGAAGTCGTTTCGCCTCGAAATTGATACGCGAACGTAGTGATTCCCTCTGCCACAAACACACACACACGAGCATGTTTCTTTCGATTTCTTTTGCAGTCGAATGAAATAATACGCGTGGTAACTTATCATTATTACAAGCGTTGCCGTTTAAAAAATGATGTATATGATTAAAACGTGTCAGAGCGATATCTATTTATCTCTAACAAACAAACGGCATATGGTCAATTTGGTGAACCTTTCAAAATTTTACACCTTACAAACGATTCGGCGCTCCTTTCATTCCGTATCTCGAACTTTTCGAAAACGAGAATCAACAGCGGTCATTTCCTTTACCGGTTGTATTATTATGAAAGGAATATAAAAGAATGAAAACGGTCGCCTTTCTTCGTAATGATTATTATAATTCTTCCTTTTCGTCGAGGCGATTTGTCGAAGGGAGGGCGAAAGATTGGAATTGAATAATAAAAAAGGGAAGAAAAAAAAACGTGACAAGTGGCCCAGTTTGTGAGGAACGCGATCTGATAGGATTCCATCCTATTATTCACTCGCTTCGGAAATCAAATTAATATTTCTCTAATTCAACTCCCCGGCAATTTGTGTACCTGACGATGTAGCGATTTACGCCGAAATCGAAAAGATGTTTAGCTTTGGAATGATCCAAACCGGACGTTGATTTTATTTTCGGTTTAAGGGTTAGAAACGGCGCCCTTGACGACCCAAAAAAAAACGAAGCGAATGTAAAAGATTTGGTAGACTAAACAATCGCCAGCAATTATTAGTGTCTGGTACCGCAAGTCCAACGAAGACGATGGAAAAAGAGCGGAGAGAGAGGCCGAAGATGCATAATGGTGAAGCGAAGTAGTCATTGCCTGATGTTTCCAATCTGTCAATACAACACGCCCTCGACTCTTTGGTTCTTTTTTTCTGTGGGGATGTTATGTTCGACTTGTGTATAAATTTAAATTTTTAAAACCTCTCCACCGCGTGTCTGGACACATTTCTATCCCTCAAACATTCGAAACCATTTTTTCTTCTCTCCTCGACGTATCAAATTACGCACCAAAAAAAGGAAAACGAAGGAAAAAAATCAACCGCCAAGTTATTAATTAAAGTTATTAGTTCACCCCGTCTAATTTATTAAGTCGAGGCGCAGTTATCAAAAAATCGTTTATCTGAGAATACGAATTTCGACGGTTTCCTTCTTGTGCCACGGAGGTCTCCCTCAAGTGGCTTTATGTAATAGTAGTAATAAAAGGAAATAGAACAGACGCAAAAGGGCAGCAAACGGTCAAGGTTTTTGCCGGAGGGTGTTTGAAACGACGTGCGTTTTATACAGAGATTTACACGGAGAACGATAGAGGAGAAGAACAAGGATTAAAGCCCCGTAGCATTCGAACGGTGATTTGAAGACGCAAAACGCTCACGTTGTTATTGCGTGTTTAAATTTCGGCAGAGCAGGAAACGAGGATAAAGACAAACTGACCGCAACGATGATCGCGTCTGTCACAACATCTTTTTATTGCTGCTTTGCTTCTTCTGTTCGGTATTGACAGAATTCGACAAAAGGAAATCGATCCGGATTTTATTCCTCCTGCGGTTCTAACAATAAAGAACGAATTGCCGAGTTATATGACGCTGCTGAGGACGTAATATAAATATTATTACGAACAAGTTAGTTAAATAAACTTCTGACTTGGACCTTGTGTGCGGCGCAAGTTCGACTGGAAAATATTAAAACGACGTCCACCAAATTGTACGTAAAAGCCGAGTGAAGACACAAAAGAAGTACAAAAAAAAATGTGGAGCCATAATAAAGATGCATCTTGAAGATGTTATTCACACGCATACGCATGTGTTTGTCACCATCCCTTGGTCTCTGCTCTAATGAAAACATAAGAACCGTACAAATTTCGTCTTTAATCTCAACACGTTTAAACGCTCCGAGTCTAGCCAAAGAAGGACGACATCATCGTCGTCATCCGAATCGTCTTCTCCTCGGCTTCGACTTTTCCCTCCTTCTCCCATTTCTTTTACATCTTCGAACATATGTAAGCTATATTTATTTCAAAGTGTGTGACCAACCATGATAATTTCCCACTTTTCCCTCTCGCTCGCTCGCTCGCCTTCGATCCATTGCAGCACTATTTATTTTATTTCAACGATATTTTTATTGGCTTAACAAAGATACTAACAAGAGGACGAGGAAAGAAAGAAAGAAAGAAAAACTAATTAAGAGTAGAGCCAAATTTAGACCGTTCGCCTAATATGCCGAAATAGTAAAAGAAATAAGTTAGAAAGAAAAACGTTCGCGGACGATTTCTACTATTTTCCATTTTATTTGGTTTAATTGAAAAGGATCAAAGTTCAGCGAGGAGATACGTAATTATTTTAAAACGTGCAAAAGATTAAGATTAAGGTGCTAGTTATATTGAAGAGGAAGGTTCTTTATTTACGATGCTCTCTCGCTCGCTGGCTTCTCTTCCTCCTTCATGTTAACCTCCTCTTCTTGGATCGCGAAAAGACAACAACAACAACAGCAAAAAACTGTGCAAATTCCGTCACGACAACGCCGAACGGATTTCGAAACGTTCGGTTCTATCCGTATAATAAAACTGAAATTATTATTAAATTTATTACATATTGTTATTATAAATATTAAGTAATAAACATTTAATTGTTACTTGTGCCTTATGACTTTGTTCGCTTTTTATTTTCAGGAAAATTGTTTAGAATATTTTAATAAAATGGTTTTATTCTTTTAATGAACCAACTAACTTTTAACCATCGTACCATTCACCATATCTAATTTCTATTTAACGGTACTCTTCCTCTATTTTTTCTCCTCTCTTCTCTTCCTTTAAAGTTGCATACGCTTATAATTTAACAAAGTAGAAAGAAGTAGAGAAATCGTTACATTTAAACGTGCTTTATGTTTTTATTGTTATTATTATTATTCTACAGTCACAATTCCATTTGATCTAAATTTATTAGATCTGTCTATTCCGAAAAAAAAACCTACTCTTGAACCACAAGTGGCCAAATTTATCCCATTCATCAAGATAATCGACGTTATTTAATAAGAAAGCCCACACTTGCAAACGAACTAATAATCGACATAGAAACTATATTTCCCTTTCCAATTATTCAGCAAAATTAATTCGCTTTTTGTTTAAATCTCCATAAAACATTTACAAAAATTAAAATTGTTTAATTAAAAGCAAAAAATGCGTCTTATATAGGAGATTCTAATATAAAATCTGACGAATCGTGAAGCGAACAAAATCGAACCCCATTCGATTCACGTTGGGCTTTATGAAACGATTAATGAAACGATTTTTCTGAGGAGCAAAATCCAGGTAAAAAGTGCGATTCAATCGTGAAAAATCTTTAGATCGGCCTCGAGAAGATTAAGGAAGGACGAAAATAAAAAGGGGCGACATCGAAATTGCTGGTTCTTCGCAAAGAGTTTCGACTAAAAACGAACGGAAGAACCAAAGCGAGTTCTTAATCGCTTTTAATCTTAATTTAATCTCGCGTTTCTCTGTTTCCCTTTTGCCCAACATTCGAAACGTTTACAATTGCATGATCGCCCGACCTTTAGTGATCTATCGACAGTCACCATTAACCAAACATCGTGAGGCATTATTTATTTATTATTTTAAACGTTTTATATTTCAGTGTTTTTATTTTCCTAAATCAAAAATCGTGTTTCTTTCTCTCCTTATTATTACCATTCTTCTTCTCTTCTTGGACAATAGTAGTGACCTGGCTCGCCTTCCTGACGTCACCGCATTCAATGCTAATGTGATCTCTTAGTTCCATCTCGTAAGTCACTCCTATAAACGTGGGCTCGCAAGAAAAGAATAATAATAATGTACGAAGAAGAAGAATGGAATAACAAAGTAAAGTAATAATAATATTAATAATAATAATGCCAGCCAATGTGTATGTCACCGTTGTAATAATAATAACAATCATTTTTTTTCCTTCTTCTTCTTCTCCTCTCGCAACTTTGTATCTGACGGTGGAAACGAGCGAGATGATGAGCCGCGGCGTGTGGATGACGGCGATGACGAAGAAGTGGTGGACCTTTTGGACATAACAATCAAACGAATTTGTGGGTGGCGACACATAATGTTATTGTTCTTCATTTACAATCGACAATGGTAATTGTAAAGTCCCTTTTCCCATTTTCCACGTGTAAAGCAATAATCCACCGAAGTGAATTATTTCCGAGTTGAAATTAGGTGCGAGGCGTCGAATTTATTTGTTCCCTCAACCATCGAATAGTCTCAATTTTCGATTAACGCACAATGATCTTCGCATTAAAATTCTTAAAGAAGTTAATGTTCTTAATTTCACACACTTTTCTAAGAATTAATGACAAGAAGCGTTTAATTTTGGCTCGCATAAAATCGTCGATGTTTACGAGAAATTAACGTCGACATCGACGTTAGGTAGACTTTTAGAAAAATCCACAAAGCCCCATATAATCGATTGTTCGGCAAAAATTGCTGAGTTGTGATTTGGCTCATGTTTACTCGGCGAACGTTCAAAACAAAAATTAAACGTTCAAACTTCTCCAGAAATTTTCTAAATCGCGATTAAATTGAAGCAACTGCAATCGGTTAACGGTAGCTAATTAATATCGAATTAGTTTACAAAACGCTCTTTGCGAAGTCGTCCGTCGAAATTGTTGTTATTATCAGTGAGAAAACGTTGCCATGTCTTCGGGTGAATTGCGAATAAATTGCGAAACAATGAGTACCGTTAGAGTCTAGTAATTTCGAGATTAACGAAAATTACGGATGATGATCGCCAGTAATTTATTGCTTTCTCTTACTCTTTCTCCATCTCTCGCACACAGGATTCGAGTAACGCCTTGACGGAAAGCCATCAACGTTTTCTTTTTCATCTCATTTTCCTTTTTTCTTTTCGAAGAGTAAAAGTCCGTTTGGTTTATGCACATGTGTGAGAACTTTACTGCAATTCCTCGTCTGTAAGTAAAGATAAAACACACATCTGACCGCATAAAAAAAGCAGCGAAGAAGAAAAAAAGAGAAACCGTCGAAGGAAACGTTCCCAGCAAATATTGACCGAACTGTAAAATAATAAATCTAATAATATAGCGGTCCGGCGAATGTGAGCGTTACTTATTGCCATAAGACATGTGCAGTTTAAAAAAAGGAAGGAATCGGACCGAAGGAGGGCGAAGAAAAAAATCGTACGGGGCCAATCGGTGCGATTTTTTTTTACCCTCAGTTTCCCATCGTAAGTGGATACTATCCACATGTGCTTAGTAGTTGATTCTTATGTTTTCCATTTTTTTTATTATTATTAGTGGAGGAGACAGACAACTAAACGGGAGAGATGAAGAATGAATAAAAAAAGGGAATAATGGGAGAGATTTTTTTTCGATCGAATTGTGTAATACTATCTTACCAAACGAAATATCGTCCAAGTACCTTTGCTCTATCTCTCTCTCTCTTTCGTTCCTTTGCAATTTAACATTGTGCAAACCGATCTTGCACCTTCATTGTGCACGGGCAATAAGAACGAAAAAAAAAAGGAACCTATTTTTTCTTCGCCCCGGTTTCGTTCTTTTCGTATTGTATTCTAAATTAATCTCGAAAACGGAACACAGCGCGGGGTTGTTCCTTCTTTCTCGTTTTTTATTAGGTACGCATAAGAATGGCTGAAGAAAAAACCTTCTGCCCCTTTCCTGTGTGCATTTGTGTGTGCGTATGTGACCGTATGCGTTTGTTAAAAAAAATAACTGAGAGAGAGAGAGAGAGAGAGAGAAAAGTCTTCTTCTCTTGGGGTACAAGACTGCATAAAAAACGCAGCTTAAAAAAACGGTCAGGGTAAGAGATTGGGCCATCTGGCCTGCAGACCTGGCTCTCGAGACTGTTCCTCTCCTCTACTTCTTTTTCTTCCTACACGAAGGTCGCTCATGTGTGTTTTTTCCCTTTGACCCTTTACGGTGAGAAAAAAAGCGTTTCTTTGCAAATGAAACGACCTTTTTTTCCGTCGTCTCCCATATAGTTCTTCGGCGTTCTTCGCCATCATCATTACCATCCAGGTTTTTTTTGTCGCCGGTCCCATACGCTTTTTTTTTATCGTCGTTTTCTAAACAAAAGTAAACTGGATCAGTTTTATCTCGGTGTAGCTGTGACGGATGATAAACAGAAAGTCGAACGTATTAAAAGCGAATTAAAGCGAAAACTGGATTCTCCGTACGGGACATAAATTTCATCCAAACAACGTTCCCCGTGCAAATATTATGAGTAATTGTTTTCTCCGAACGCGAGCGACGAGCGTCAAAGTTTGGGCGAGCAAATTTCCAAACAATGCAATTAATTTCATTTAAATACGATTGCGAAATCCCCCTTTCTGTTGCGTTTCTTTTTCGAGCGTTTCGCAAACGAGTCCAGCAACACTCCTTCAAAATCGGTTGGTTCTTTTTTTTTTCGTTTTCGTAATTCATTATTTTCCTTTTCTTCGCCATAGAAGCTGCTTGAATTAATTTCGAGTCCGGTAAGAGGTAAAAGAAATCGGAACACCGTATAAAGCAATTCTTTTGAATTGCCAACTTATTTCCACCGCTCGGTCGCAACGAATTAAAGTACGATTATTACGTAATTTCTATATTATCCTCTTCTTTTTTTTGTAACTGCGGAAACAATGATCTCCTCGTAGCGGAAGAAGTATAACAATTCGCAAAACTTGTCCTCGTTTCCGCAAACAATTTGTCATCTTCGAGAGTTAATGAAATTGAAACTGTCGAAAGACGAATAGTTCGTGAAGACTACGAAAATGTTCCATTAAATTCCATACAAATTTCCAACTTCCGGACGCTAAACGAATGATGTCAAGACGTAGAACGAGAAGCAAATGTTGTTGCCTGATTAGGCTCGTCATAAGAATAATATTTATAAACAATATATTGACTCGTTGAGAAAGAAAAGAAAAACGTAACGTGGACATTATTCTGTGTTCGTGTGTGTGTAATGAAACCAGGAACTTCTTGAAATTCTCTGCTCTTCCATAACATAACAACACATACGCATTGAAACACATCTGGCTCAAATGTGTTCCCATTGACGCATGTATGTGCATAAAATACGTACACGATCTTGTAATCTTTTGATTGTTTTCTCGCTCTTTCCCTTCCTTTTCCTAAATTTATTATTTTATGGCTTTATTATTTAATTACTTGTAAGATGACAAGTCTTAATTGCTAAACAATAGAGATGAATATGTATGTAACTCTCTCTCTCTCTTTTTCTTTCTCTCTTTCTTTAAAGTTAACTGTATTTTATTTGCAAACTTTTTTTGCTAATTAACAAAGATAATCCGACGAGGATTCGTATTTGAAAGTTATGTGCAGGAAAAAACTTTTCGATTCTGTTCTGCTTATAAGGGATAAATTGTTGATTCGAACGTTTGTCAATTTTTCTTTGTGCAATAACTTCCGTTTTCGTCGTCTTTGATGTTGGCGTCGCATTGTTGAATTTGCGATTTCTGCATCGAATGAAACAAATCATCATCGTAATTGACTCACTTTATTTACGTTGCGCATGCAAATATCTGCCCATTTACGTACCAACATTCTCTTCCATTTCCATCCAGCATCGAAAGCTTCTGATGCAAACGTACCTCATCTCTTTTAACGCAATCGTTTGCCACTTTCTGCTATAATTTGAGGTTTACGGCAATCAAAAATAAAAATAATTTATGCGGTGCGGACGTTTCGATAAACACTTGTCTCTTATTACAAGCCTCGAGAATAACAGGTAGGTCAAATTACAACGTATAGTGCCGACCGGATTTTTCTTTGTTGACCGGATGCACGATGGACAATCGAAAGGAAAAAAGAAACCACCACGCTTCCTCTTGCATTTCGTCGCGTCTCACAAATGGATATAACATGAGAATACAAAGAAAAGTATGTTAAAACAATTTAACGAGTTCGAAATTGTGGGCTGCGCCTGTGATTACGATTAGAACAAAACTTATGTTTAATTTTGTTAATACAATTATACATTTAAAGCCGAACACGTTTTATTATTCCTCCGGCATCCGCTCATTCTGCGTGCATCTTTTCTTTGAGCGATATTATCTCGAATTATACTGTTGTTGGCAGGGTGGTATCGAATATCTCTCTAACTGTAAACGTTAAATTCGATAGAATCTCCCAAAATTCCTCTCTTTTTTACCATTAGTGGAACCAGCAGAATAAAATATATTGCGTACCCTAATAATGCAGTAGGAACAGCCTTACAGAAAGGGAAAAAAAGGAAGAAGAGCATGTTCTCTCGTCTTGACCCCTGCCAGATGAAATGACCGAGAAAGACGGATACATTCGACAGGCCAGGTATTCTCTTGGCAATATATTTGAACCGTGGGATTTCAGGTCGATTTTATTGGTCAGGTGCAACGCATTAAATTTCGCTACATGTTTTTCTTTCGCTGGACAAACTGCAAACAAAATTTGCTGCAGAACGTCGAAGGGTCCCATTTTAATCGCGTAGGTTCCTTTTCTCCTCGAGACTACCGCATTCAATTTAATTAGATTATATTTCATTGAAATTTACCACCGCTGCGAAATTCTGTGCGGTAGCCCCTTATTATATTAATTTTATCGTCATCAACGCATTCATCCCGGTGCTCGAGATGAATTCACATTATTTTCACGAGCGTTTAGCGTGCAATTTTAAAAGCGACCCGAGACTCGCGCGTTCGTCTACCAGTATTCTTATCTCGAGTTTCTTAATACAAACGGACATGCGGGCGCTCGCGTCTTTATCATCTGCATGCGAGCTGGAAGTGGAGGAAGAGGTCGCCGTGGATGTGTACGAAGTGGATCCTTTGAATGGCCATTGTACTTCATGACGACGACGATGAATATACAATGGCAATAAAGAGCAAAAAAAAAACGTCTGAATTGTAATACTTTTGCTAAAACAAAGAGCCGATCCAATTCGCTCGTACAGCTGCTCGTGCACTTTTGTCGCGAATCCATTGTGCGAAATCGGCAACGGATTTTGCGTGGAGCGAAGGGCGATAATTCGTTAATGACCGCAACCGGAACAATTTCCTCGTCTGGCCAGCAATTAAGAATGAGTTTCTTCGAACCGTGCACAAGTGCTGACCGAAAGTCGTTCGGTTTAATCGTTAACAGCAAGTTAACGTTTATTTATGCTAACAACCGAAGACGTTCACTAAAAACTGACCAAAATGCGGCCACATGTTCGCTCCCTGCCTCGTCATCTTCTGCTTTCACGAATTCTTTCTTTCCCTCCGTGATCTATTTTCGTAACGTAATTCGAATGATCAAAGAAGACATACGTCATGGTCCTCTTACCCAAGTCAATGACCATGTGTTCTCCATACACCGAACGGCTATGCGACGACTAAGCATACGGTTTAAGTTCGTATAATTTCCTGGGGTAATTATATCAGATGAATTATGCGCCAATTTAATATCTGTCTCTTAACGTCCCGATATTTATTCTCGACGCGTTAACGCACGCGGTCGTCTTTTGGTAAAAAGAGATTTTCCTGTGGAGGCATAGGCCCGTGAAGGCCACCATCGCCACCAACAGATTGGTCGCAAAGATAACACGTATTTCTGTTACGGAGTCCATTTCCCAACAAATCACGGTCGCATCTATTAGAACGACGGTCTTCGTTGGCATCTCGGTGCTTTACGGTGGGGTCGTCAAAAGAGATTAATGAGCGTCCATAAAAAGTAAATCGTAAATTCTTGAAGATTTATACGATGACGGCTTCATTTCGAAGAGAGAGCGAAAAGAGACAAAAAAGAACGTCGTCCACTTGAACTTTGTAGGACGTTTCATTGACGTGCTCGTGTTCTTTCGCTTATTTATACCGTTTGCATAATGCCAAAAATTAAAAACAATAATTGTACCTGCTTGCGACCGATGTCAAAGACATTTCGAACGGTTTTTTTTTGCTACCGCTGGCAACACGAACGATTTATTCGAGATTTTTTTTGTCGATTCTCAGATACGATCTTAAAAGTATCATATTTCTCACCAACACCAAAAGATTGATATAATATAAAATGCGTTAGAGAATGGAAACGATTATTGTCAGTGAACAACAAAAATTAGACCATTTATTACGCTTATAAGTGACAGTTTTCTCCATGTGCAAAAATAGATCCCCGAATGTCCGAAATGTAGCAACGCAATAATAACGATATACGTAAAATGGAATTTGCAAATCATCGAGTCTTTATGCAAGAAACTATTGGACTGAACGATCAGTGCCGTACTGGCGTACTTTTTTCTCTCCCAAACCGAAGTAGCAAATCCTACTGACTTTCATTATAACTAACAACGAAATTATTAAATGTATTTTAAAATAATTTCTTATCGATACATAATTATTCGAGCCCTTTTAATCAGATTTATTTTTCGACGTTCTGCAACAAAATCCGGTCCTGTCGCCCATTAACAAAGCATGGTCAGTAACCCTCTTCTTCTTCTCCTTTATTTTTTGATGGATGGTCCATCGGCGTTGTTGTTGTTGTTGTTGTTGTTACATAAGCAGCGACGTTATTATTGTTGCAGTTTTGCGGAGAGAAACGTTCGCAAAAAAGTGACAGTTTCACTTATACTTTACTCGTCTTCTCGACTCGTAAACAAGATCGCTTAGATAGATGGAATTGACATAATAACGTTTCGTGCCGTACCTTACCTTAATAATAATAAATACCGTGTATGACGAAACGGCGTTGCGAATCGGTTTTATCCAATTTCGCATGATGTTGCAAGGAGGAAGAAAGAATTAAAACGAAAAGAGAATCGCTTTTTTTTCCCATTCTTTATCATTCTTCTCCGTGCATTATTATTGTTACCTCATCCATTCCTCTCGCTTCTTTTGCTTTACGGTCAACAAAACACGACCACGCACGTCCATCATGAGACATCGAAATCGTTTAATCTTGTTAGAAAACATCCGCCGGATTTTGGAATGATCACACCTTTCGACCGCTTTTTACATTCTTTCGTGCCGCACGCCCAGAAAGCGAAATTAAAAAAAAAAAGGAAAAAGTTCACGGGCGGCGCGAGAATCCGACGATATTTGAAATGTTTTGCAATCGAGGAGAGATTCTGTTTATTTACTTTTAGCAATAATAATCAGTAATATTGCGATAAAAAGGCAACATCAAATAACGCATTTGGTTACAACGCTTTTAGTAAACACGAAAACACTAAATCTCCCCTTTAGATAAATAAAATATTGGCGAGAAATGCTTTATGAATAAAAATGTGTATGGGAGGAAGTCGAGTAATTGTGGCCATCGAAAGGAAAAAATAATAATAACGCAAAACTGCAGCCATAAAAGAGGGTATTTTTAGCACGAGAGAGACCGAGAGAAAAAATTCTAACACGTCACTAAAGCACTACAATAATCCGAATAAATTTTATTGCTGTGCAAAATAACGCTCTCCCTGTAAGTGAAAGTCCGTCGTCGCAAAATGCAAAACGCAGTTGGATTTCGATGGGCTTTTGTTAAACGGACCCATACGCGGGGTCGTAGGTTAACTTCTTCCCCATTCAACAGCGAAACGTTGCATAATAAAAGAGCAAAAGTGACCATCGCGTTAAGATGAATAACAGATTCGCAACTAACGTTTTGGCTTCAAAAAATGCGAGAAAAATTTAATAGTTTTGTTTTCGCTTGGGCTCAACGAGCAAAAATCCAATTAATAACATCCACCGTTTGATTTTTGGGACTTTTGGGCAATAAAAATCAATACCGTGGCGGTACGTTTCGCCTCGCAAGTGGACAACAATGGATGCCATTGTTTCCCCGCTTTTAACAAATGATGGCTCGCTATCTTATCAAATACGTTACGCAATGATGATAAAGGGCGCAAAACGTAACGTTCAATAAATAATTTTCTGATGAGAGACGGCGAGAGAGAGAAAGAAGCAAAAGAACGTGGACGCGATACGTGTGGATCAGACGTTATAACAAATGGATATTTGATTAGGTCGAAGATGAAGAACAAAAAACGTCAGAGGCGGAAGATGATGATGAACTTCTTCGGTTCGGAGACCCCGGCAATCATCCGTCGTTCGTCCGTTATACTTTTGGTGATGTTGGACGGTTAGCGTTAATTTTACGCTTAAATAAAAAACGGAACTGCGTGCGAGATGTTTAACATAAAAAAATAACCCCACAAAGAAAGGGTGGTATCAGTAGTAACGGTAACTGAACGCAAAAAATAAAATAAGGGAAATTAGAAAAACTACTTTTTTGTCGTTCCTGTTGGAGCAAGTTTTTATGTTATTACGCAAGATACACCGAGATAATTTTAATAAAGGTTCATATTAACGAATTAGAGGAACAAAAAAGATACGTTTAGGGGGCTCGTCAACAAAAAACGTGCCCTTTTTCGTGCTAGCTTTTTTTTGCATTCCACCCTTTTTTTCTGCATACAATCTTTCTGTATTGTTATTAACAGACTTTATTAAAAAAAAAAGAAACTGGTTTTAATTAGGCCCATAAAACGGCGCGTTAAAATCGAATGAATTCTACTTAACAATTAATATCACCAATAAACCGACTGGTTTTCTTCCTTTTGTAGTCGTCAGCATCGCTAATGAAAAGTAAATAAAAGTTTATAATTTTTTCTTCCTGCATAAAGGGGCGCCCATTTATCGCGATTTGCCGCAAATAAAACGTTTAGAAAGATTTATGGACGATTAAAAATTAGTTGCAACTTTTTGGCGCAAGTTTATGATTGTTTCGATCAACTATTTCGCGTATGATTCATTCATTTATTTATTGCACAACCGATCGGCGGAGAGATGAGATGGGAGTTGGGAGAGCAAAAAAAGGGCGATTAATATTATTATTCAATATATTCCAGTAGGTTTCTCTGTCCGGGGGGAGTCCCATTGTGGACATTAAGGGTGGACACAGGGATACGTATATTTTGCGCGTACGCGGATCGAGTAAAACGAACAAAAATGTGACACGCGACCTATTCCGCACTTTTTTGCCCGCTCTCTCTTTCTCTCATCTTTTATTTCCATTCATTACTATTTGCGATTATTACTGCTATTATTGTTCGTAGTTCGCAGGGGTGGTGTGTGTATGTGTGTGTGCGTTCTGATGACCGAATGTAATTCTGCATAATACGTTGTCCACTGTCACCGAAGGAAAACAGCTGTAGATTTTTATTTTGTGTGCGAGGGATAAAAATATGCATAAAAACGATTGTCATATGGACCATAAGGATCCGTTTGCTGATCTTTCTTCCATTTATTATCATCGTCAATTTGATTCAGAACATTATTATGCGTTTGGAACGATCGATCATTATATTACATATCGAAAATTTCCACCAAAAAAAGGAATTCGCAAAACGTTCTGCTGCAAATCAATAGGAAAAAGTGATTATCTTTTTCAACTGGAGTTGATTAACGCTAGTGTGATTGATTAAAAAATAATCCCACTATATAAACAGGTAAAAGGTAAACCTCCAATTGATATGATACCTTTAATTAGGTTAAATAAATTCATATCATCGATTGGTCCGTATTATTTGCTGATAACAGAAAAAAAATCATATAATGAACGGAAAAATCGCTTGTTCGAATAGGAAAACTCTGTCAAACGGGCGGAACTTCCTGCGTGCATTTAGGTCATTCGTCTGCTAATTTCTTTGTGTGGCCGAAGAAAAGTCTCGAAGACACAAACAACTCGTCCATATGTAAACGCAAAAAAAAAAGCCAAACGTTTAACATACTTTGCATTGATGATGATTAATGAGGCGGAAAATTGATGGTACAATTACTGGGAAGGATAAGGTTGCATCTAATTGTTGCGAACTATTTATCATATTGCAAACTAAAACGAAAACAATTTGCAATTTGCGAATTTAAAACATACACAAACATCGACCTATTAGAGTTCGTAAATTAATTGCTCGTTTCGTTTCGCTTACGCCGATTCGATTAAGCGAGATTTCGACCGAACGCATCGCCGTATCCGTTCGTTATTCTCACGAACAATCAATTAACAATAAAGAGAGGAAATCTGCATACGGTCCTTTGAAATGTCCGGGGGGAACATGTGCGTTTTTGTGTGCACGAATAAAGAAGCGAAGGGAAAAAAAAGCGAATGACCACTACCACCCTATGGCGAATTAATCGCGATCTGTATTCATGCAGTTTGTACGACAACAACAACGGCAGCAACAACAAGAAAGAATGGGCCGGCAAAAAAGTTGCCCCGAACAATAAAATCGTCATATGCAACGCTGCTGGACCAAATCGAATCGTCCTCGTAATGACGATTCGAGTTACGTGCACGTACGAATTGTTCGTCACGATCTTTGCTATTGACCGACTTTTTTCCCCGTTATTTTGCGTCCTCCCGCTGATGATCCCCCTACGCAATATGTTGGGTCATTGCTAAAGGACGCGTTAATATTCAAAGTTCTCCCAACGTAATCGCGTACTTTTCGTCTGAAATTAATTGGAATTACAAAAAAACTACCGAATCGTCGGAGAGGTACAAGATTATTCGCACGTGAAGGATTCTCCGTTCGAGTTTCCTGTCGGTCGAAAAATCATTTAAAGCAGCATAATTACAAGAGTGAGGGAGGGAGCGATTTTTATTACGGCCGTTATCTTGCGGACGAGTTTTAATCGCATACGGGTTTGGTACGCTTTACGTTTTTTTTTTAAATTAATAATCAGCTTATTTATTTTAGTTATTGTTGTTAGCTTGTTCTCATTCTATAAAGTTCGTATCGCACAAGCATTAGCCGTTCCACGTCGTTGTTACCTTTTTGTAAACGAGTCCACGCACGATGGAATAATATACAATAATACGTTTTTTGATAAGATAATGGTAACGAGCCTGTCCGTGGCTACGAGACGCCATTCGATAAGGTAAATGTAAATATTGATAAAGCATTAGGTCACCTACTATTTAACGAGCGACGAATGGTGAATTACGAGAAAGGTAAAGCAAACCGGAACCCACATATTATTGTTGTGTCCGTTTGTTTCTTTCGCAGTGCGAACCTCTTAATAATCTTCCCAGTTTCGGTTCGTTCCGATGCGGAAATTCCACTATTTTAATAATCAATTTTAATATTTACCCGTCACACACGGGAAATTGTATATATATTCGCAAATAAGCCATTAACTTTAATTGCCCGTTAATGAATTGAAAATAACTAAAGCAAATAAATTATTATGATTGAAATTTTCGCAAAGCTGACGAAACTGTTAATCAGTTTTTAAACGTCGCTTAATAATTATCGATGCTAGATGGACGAGTTCGCGTTTAATTAAACAATTACCGTTGACTCATTAATTGCAAAAATCGCAATGAATCAAAATTGCAACAATAGAGTTCATCGAATCCTTAAACCAAACGGCCAACATTAGTCATTATCGTCATTAATTAAACAAATAAAGATAAGCGAAATTAATTAACTTAACGGCACATAAACCTTCGCGTGATGGATATTCGCGATAAATTAAAACGAATTCTAGGCGAACAATAAAAGAAAGACGTCGTGCAAAATTATTCAAATTAAAATCATTATTGTTGCCGACAAAAAACGATGATGAACCTCTAACCAAATCTATTCAATAAATACATCCTGTGCAAGTGTAAATAAAAACCGGTCCGAGGATGGCTGTTGTGTGGAGAAAATAGCACAAACCAATACACTCGGTGCTGTTTGTATAAGAAAAAAATTGTCCCCACGGAACTTTTTATTTGCCCTTCCGTTCGTTTTTTCAACCCTTTGTACCCGCATGGCCATCCTAAAACAGTAATAACAATCGTAATGGAAGAAAAAAGGGCCGAAGTAACCAGGTGTATTGAAAAAAAAAGCGTCCACCTCCTCCTCGTATCCTTTTTCATCCTTTCCTTCCTCCTTTTTTTATCTTTCGAAAATATATGCGGGACGTTTTTTCATTCTAAATGATTTATTTTTTTCCAGTCCTGTTGTTGTTGTCGTCGTTTTTTTTTTTGGCATGTGCTAGCTGCTTCTTTTTCATTCCGGCTACCTACAACTCTCTCTTCGTATGCAACGAATATTGGTGAAGCGTATTTGCAGTATGACATCCGATTCTTTTAAATTAATGGACTTAATTATGGCCCTTTTATCTATTTATTGCGCTCGTCTTTTGAATGATATCGACGAAGAGTTTAACCCCCTCGGTTACGGGTAGCTTCCATCCCGATCGTCAGTTTCGATTTCTTTCATGAATTATCGTTTATGGCGGTCGAATTGTTAATAAGATTCCCCGGCATTCGTATGCAATGTACAAAGGTTTATCACTTCGAGCGCCAAACAGTTCCTTTTTACCTTTCTTCGCTACGGAACCGATGATGAATTACTGTATCGTCATCATCGGATTCATTAACATTTTAACGTTTTTATTCACGTTCTGAGAGGCCGAAGAAAAGAACCGTTAGACGTTTTTTTAGATCGAAAAAAAAAAGGAAGGAAACGATCTTATTAGAAAAACTTTAAAAGTTGCTCTTTTTTAATTTAGCAAATATCCGCTCCGACTTCAATTTACTTAACAGGACTCTTAACAAATTCTGCATCAGCGGACACCTGTTGATGGCAAACATTTCACTGTGTTTTTTAGCAGTTTTCGCGCCGTTGCAAAAAAGCGGCTCCTCCAAATTGACTTACACCCCTGCACATGGAAATGTGTGAAACCATTGCAAATAAACGAGGGTTAGTTTTTGCGTTTGAAAGAGAAAAAAAAAAAAACAGAAAAACAACGAGCGAAGAGTGTTTGCAGAATTGAATTGCATGTGGGGGCGAATGCAATTTATTATTTGACCCAATAATAATAGTGTATTAGCACTTTTTTGGAAAGGAAATCAATTCTTCACGAATCCAGAAACTCTTACGAGTTGAAGTCTCTTGAGAATACACTTAATTAGGACCAAATTAAATAAAAGTAAATCATCCCTCGCTGTAAATAATAAGCCATCACCATATTATGAAAAAATGAAAGAGTTACAGTGTAAACAATTAAAAGAAAAAGCTTTTTAATTCCCCATTAAATATTTATTCGTTACAAGAAAAAGAAATTGAATGGAGGGAAGAAAGCGCCATAATTCATTAACGAAATTAGCCATAGTAATTAAAACGCGTGAAACGATTCAATTTAAACGGCCGCGAAAATAAAATAAAAACGCTCGCCAGAATTAAGCGAGAACGAAATCTAAACCAGTTGCAAATTAACAAGTAAAGAACCGTGTCTCCCTCGAATGAACCGAGCAAATAAGATAAAAAAAGAAACGAATTAAAAAAAAAAACGAGCAAAAGGAACTAGAATGAATCCGTGTTTCGTAAATGTAAGCCGATCGTGATAACGATTTCTCGCTTACAAAAGATGCTGGATGGATGGAGGCAAGAAGAGATGAAGAAAAAAAAGAGAAGCGGGTATTAAAAAGTAAGCAGCAGCAAAAAAAAAAATAAATAAAGGAGAGGTTTTGCATTAATAAAAATTAAACACCAATTAACAAGGCGTTTATTTCGTTTTTTTTTCTTTGGTACGTTTTTTATTGCTCGTCTCCCCCCTGATTTTATTCCCTTTTTTCTGGTCTACATTAATCTGGTAATCCTTTGCTAAAACTTCCCTTTTGTACCATCAATCTTCGTGCTTTCGTTGCGTGATTGTTCTTAAGATTCATCATCAACTTCCATAGAAGATATTCTTCCTCCATCCATATAGTTTTACCTTAATCAATTTCTTATCTGTTGATTATTCGGTACAAAAAACAAAATGATAAACTAAAAGGAAACGTTTTGTTAAATTGCCTTGAAATTTATGATGGATGCCATCAAAAAAATAACGAACACAATTTGCATATTATTATTGCGACATTGTATGGGATTCGATTATAAATAACATCTACTTTTTTAATCGTAGAAAACGAATTATTAACAAAGAGAAAGCAAAAAAGAGACCCTAAATGCTACCGGTAGGATTTAATTTAAAAAAATCTGGGGGGTAACTTTTTCCCACAAGTATCCTCATCTCGTCTCGCTTTTTTTTTACTTCTCGTGGGGACGAAGACTTTTTCTCTTTTTTAACGCCCAAGATTTATTTTTTATTTCATCCAGCCTCACGCTTTCTTTTCCCCATTTGTTCTCCAGTACCTACTTCCTCCTATTATTATTTCTTTTTTTTTATTAATTCCGTTACCTATTTCCTAGACAAGGTCTCCCCAGACTCACTTTTTCCACCTATCTCAACCGGTATAGCACTTTTTTATGGGGAATTATTTCACACGGTAAGTAATATGTTTGTCTATTTTAAATTGCAAATCGTACTTGCAAACAATACCGTTAGATAGGTTTTTTTTAAAGTAAATATTAATGTGAGTTTGTTTTGCAATGATCTATCTTCTAACGTTTTTTTTTGCAAAACTTTTGTGGTAGTAAGAAATGATCGTTAGAAATTAAAAAAAAAATCTTGCGTACAATTTTTCTTTTCGACATCTCGAGGGTAAGCCACAGGAAAAAAGGAACATCAACGGTTCTTTGTCACATATAAAAATTGAAGGCAAAAACACTTTGATATGCCATCGAAAAAATTTAATTAACGAACCATTTAAACCTGAAAGTAATTAATTCGATACCTCTTTCTCCACTGATTGTAATGCAAAAATACACGTGGAAGGGCAAGTAAATGCATCACGAAATTAAATTACATTTTAACGTGTACAACTTATTGATCGAATCGATCGCCTCCGGCGAATAAATTCCGTGTCCGAAATCATCCATCCACACGACGACGATGATTATCATCGCGTTGAGTGTAAACGTCGGTGTGTACGGTGCAGCGCGCGATATTAAAAAGGATTAATTAGGTGTGAGTGCGGATGATGCTCGAGGCGGATTGACCCATGGCCATAGGGGACACGCGAAGCCCCTTTTCTGTTACGGTGACGACGATGATGATTACATCCTCTAACATTTAACACCGGAACTTTGTTAATTAACATTGGCCATTTTCCACACCAATACACGACGTTAACGTGATTAACGTGTGGATGATGTAATAGCGGCAACAATCAGCTTTTTAAAACGTTCTTCCTCGCACGACGAATTGAGGGCATTCGAACTGCAATTTGAAGCAAACTTGGTGCGAAATGGAAGAAACAATTCTCGAACCAACAACAAAAAGAAGTCGAATGAATTATCCGGAGAAACAGAAGAGCGGTGACCATTCTAGCCGCCGTCGTCGCCATCGTCGTCGTCATCATCGCCAATCTAGTAAATGAAATCCTTTTCGTCGGGAGTATGTGTGACGCAACCCCGGTCCGAGTCTCTTGCTGATGATCCTCATTTAGTTTGAAGGGTCACGTTCGATTCGCGTTCGCTTTTTTCTTGCTCATTTTCCGTTCTGCTTCTTATAGTCGTTCTTTGGCGATGCCTGTTTTTATATTATACGATTCCTTTTGATGTCTATTAACTTAAATGTCTCTTTCTCTCCGCCGGGTTCTTTTACACTTCACACGAGGACGACCGCAAAATAAATTATTTATACGCGCATTTCGTTCGCTTCTTCTCGCTGCTAACGTTGCCCTTTGTAATCGGATGTTGTTGTTAATTAATTAAGTGCAGGAGAAACGAAGGAATTGTGCTCTTTTAAATAGAATTAAGTTAGGAATGTTTAATGACATTTAGACAACTCCTAATTAAATTGTAACCGATACCGTTAATAAGATGATTGATATGGTAATAATAACGATCGGAATAAAGAGAATAAAAAGAGACGTGAATGTTATATGCTGATATAAACTTATTTTTATGTGTTAGATTGTTAATATTCCTTATAGGCATCGTGCGATAAATTACAATTCGCTTTTATTCGCCATAAACCAATCAAGATCCATCTCAATCCACTTCCTAATCGTTATTTGGGGACTTTGAAAAATCAAAGCGAAAAGAATGAAAATATCTAAAAAACTGTGCCTTAATGCAGAAAGCATTAAATAATCGAACCTTCACTTTCACGATGCTTATCGTTAATGCAATTTGCAATTTTTAGAGGCGACTTTATTAACTTGAAAATTACCAGTATTAAGTTTAATTGAATTAAAAAAATTAAAGCGAATAATTTTCGAATAGCTAACGATACATTGTAATCTTAAATAATAATAAATAGAAGGAAGAAAAAGAATCCTCCTCTATTATTATTTGGCTCGATGAGATAGATCCGTCCGTTCACATGCTCTCGAAATTATGCAAGTCGCCATTCACTTTTCTTCCTCTACATCGCTGGAAATGTCAAATTAATCCATTCCACTTTCCACACGAGGAATCCATGAAAAAACTTTATACTTTTTAGTTTAAAATTAAATAACGTTTACTCTTTGATTCTGGTTTGTCCATCGACCAGTTGGAGTGGAAATTAAAAGGAAAATGTTACTTGCGACGAGCTGAAAATCCATTCGATCGAGGGAGCAAGAGCGTGAGACATTTCACGACGTAAGACGTATTTATAGTTGAATAGGAGCCGATGGTAATCTTAAAATTCAACATTTATATTTACCACAAGCACCACGCGGTTCTATCTATCGATGACGATCATCATGACGATGACGGCCACCTGCACGATATAAAACTTTCTATCTGCTCGTTCTGCAATTTAACTTTATTTTCGTTTATTAAGCGCTGTCTTCTTCGTTTTCTTATGGTCGTCTCAGATATCCCATCGAAATTTCTACGTTTCGCCATCAAGTTTCTCGGTAAAAGTACGATGAATGGATAGATTGTACATGTTCTTGTATGTAGATCAGTGACAATGTACAATTCAACACTTAATGCGCATTAAACAAGATAATTAGGCACGTTATTGTCTTAAAACCTGGTGTGTCCATTGTCGCGGATGCGGTGAGAAAAGTGGCATAGCGAAGCTAACCATTTCCGTTTCGCTTTTTCTCCTCTGTTTTCTTTCTCTTCCTTCGCCTTTTTGCCCATACGCTCTTGCATCATTGTTATTCTTACTTCTTTTTTAATTGTGAGACACCGCTGGAATTGTTTCAACTTTAGAACGACCACCGCTGATTATAATTTAATAATAACAACAGGAGATGTTGTTAAAAAGCGATTAATCTCAATAATGCCTTCCTTTTCACTTAGTTTCTTCCACCTTCTTCGTCCGAAGAATGTCCCGTTTCGCCTCTTCGAAGACGCTTATTGATAAACTTGTGTTTACTTGCCATTAACGAATCGAAGATTGTACTTTTGCGTAATGTCGTGTCGTGATTCGAGGGAAAAAGTTTCGTAACAACACCAACTTCCGGCCAAAAGGAAAAGAATCCTCGCTTAATCGATTCGAATTGAAATCGAATCCGAAGCGGCCTTGTGACTCTGGAGGTGGTACGCATAAAGTGCCATCGAAGAAGGTAATAATGGTTAAGACGTATTAGGCATGAAAGCACGATGATGATCGTAATAGAATCGAGTTATAAATCTAATTTAATTAAGCCATTAATCAAAACGAATCCGTTAATAATTGAGCCGATGGAAGGAGATAGGAAGTTAACGATGCAAATAATGGCAATAATAACATGCGTCCTCCATAAACATGCACACGTACAAACGTATAATAATAATAATAACAAGATATTTTACAATATGTACCTGTGTAGTGCACAATAATAAATAAGTAATGGTTATTGCCTTAAGCAAATACTCACACATCACTCGTTTCTCTTTTCATTCACTTCTCCATTATTTCGTTCCCTCCGAGTCTCCTTCAATCTGCTTCAGTGAAAAAAGTACGAAATAAAAAGAAATAACCACTAGGATATGTTCAGCACGTATGAACGTATGTCCAGCTTCTTCGTTTTTCGTTTCGTTTTGTAATTATACTGCTTTGAAACAGACATCGAACAACTGTAATAGTTCTCTCTTCGCGTAACAAAGCGCCGAAGACGAAGAAAAAGCAACGGCAAAGGAAAAATCGTGAGAGACGCTCCACAATATTCAACCATCATTGACAAGACAGTAAAATGCTTTCGACTAACCTTATTATTTGCACCTTAAAGAGAGGAGAAAAGTATAAACGTTCAATTATCGTCGACAAACGGAGATGGAAAACGATGAAACGCATTTAACGTCGATGAAGGTGCACAATCTTTTCGTTCCGAGATCTTTCTCTATTTATCACTTATCGCCGATTAGTGATTAATTTCATTGTTGCCCGCCATTTGAATAACGGCCGTGTAATCGTACACAAACATTTATCATTTATCAATGTTCAATTTAATTATCATATCTTTGGGCGCGTTCATAATTCTTATTCTCTGTCATGCGGTTTACACTATCATGTTGGTATTAGAATAGAGCGCATGCAGCGTGGATTTGCCTCGTTTTAACGTTTATTAAATAGTTTGACTTCAATTAATTTGCAAATCACTTTGAGATATGTAAACAGTCTCTTTCAGCGAAAATATTATCTCTTTCAAACGCGAAAGGACAACCGCTGCTACTCTCGAAGAAAATATTTAATTACCATTCGTACAATAATAATTGCGAAACGGCAAAGTAAAATGTCGATTAAATACGTTTATTGGCGTAAGCAACGATGGTAATTGGTATTAGACAGATCGACATGTGGGAGTTAATGAAAAGGAGCAACTGTAGCAATTGCTATTTTCCCTTTGCATTTTAAAGATGCCTACAAACTTTATTTCCTGCTAATTTTTTATTATGCCCACTTTTCGAACGCATGCAGAAGTGAACTTCATAAAAAACCCAATTAAAATTAATCGCAAACAGTCTCGCTAAATCGAGGAAAACCATTTAACGAGCATTTGCGTTTCCTTATGGCTAGCAATTAATCGAATTTGCCCATCATCAAGTTAAACGCAGATGAAACTTGCGCAAAATTTCAAGGAGACCCATGAACTTCATTTAATTGACAGGCAAAAAGAAATCGTCCTCATCATCTGAATGCGCCATCGTGAGCGACGAACAATCCAACTCGGTCCAATTGGATTTATAAACGTGACAATAACTTCTTAATGGTTATCGCAGGAAAATCGGTACCAATCAAGATAAGAGTTAAATAATTCTTCGCCATATACGTAAAATCTAAAGACTCGACGGAGAAAAAATCCTATTCCAGTCTGGAACGAGTTTTAGGTTTCTCATTTCTGACGAAAGTCGTCCGCAGAATGTTGATCATCCGCGAAATAATTGAAGTCGTTCATTTCGGCGTGAAAGTAGTAAAGTACGGTAATTAATAGCAATTAAGTCGCCATGAGATATTGATGGCTCTTCAGTTAAGTATTTGCTCGCCCGTAGTTAATGAAAGCGCACAATGAAGCGTTGAAGTCTCTAAAGACTTCCGTTCGATGTACAGTTATACGTTGTTGCCCCCTCAACTGCCAATCATTCGCCCATTTTTTTTGCAAATACGTTAACTGTTAGTCGATAGGATTGATGCAATTTTAATTTTTTATATGTAAACAAATATTTATTTATATCGTTCACTTTTTGTCCGTTCTTCATTGCCGTCGTCGTTCCGCGAAGGAGTTGCTACTTTGTAAAGTTACGTAATTATTGTCCTGCTGGGAAGATAATGCATTTAATGCAAGAGACAGGGCAATAAATTATAACGCGTACGTACGTGAAGCAATCCTTCTTTTGCTCCTACTCGCCTTTCTTTCTCCTCGTCCTCTCCTTTTCTTTTTTTTTAAATTTGATTAGACCGATAAAAGCGAACGGGAATTGTGTACGACTACCGGGCTTCGTTCTCTTCTCGTGCGTTTCGCTGCACTTCAATTGAAGAAATTCTTACATGACGGTAAAACAAGGAGTAACACGAAATTTGAGAGGTAATAACGCACACCCACCCAACCGGCCGGTCAACCGAGGAGAACAAACTTCTTTTCAAAAAGAGAGACGGAGTCTTTTAAAGGTCTTCGTGTTCTTCTCTCTCGCGTCGAGATGATGTTCACTAACGATAATGGCCACGTGCAGGCATGTCCGAGATAAGGATGCGATACGAGGAAGAGCATGGGAACATCTTCGAAGAGGCTCGCGGAAACGTTACGCGCGGGAGTCGAGTAAATATGTCTTATGGTTATGGTGATGCACATTCCGTATCGTTATTTCCTGTTCTGAAACGGTACGGTTTATTATTAAAGAGAACGACTTTTTGTTCGCGAGATCTTTGATGTTTTGGACACGGGTTTGTAAGCGTAATAAAATGTTAAAAGCGTTACTTTTTTGCTCAGGAACGATGGCACGACGGTCATTTCGAATATTCGCTAATCGAAGCTAAATTGCAATTTTATTCCGCGATCGGTATCGGAGCGTTTACGAAATTAATGATTTCAAAATAAATTAATCTTAATAGAATAATGCGAGACGATGCACGTCGCGCGCGGATTATCGGCTTGGGAGAAAGAAAAGATTCGTTTTGCCCTCTTCTAAACTCATCTTCGCTTATCTTTATTACACATTATGATGCATTAAATAGACAAGTGCAATGGCAGCGGAGATTTTAATGTTTATTAGGTTTCGCATATCTGGCTAAAATAACTACCAGAGGTACGTTGTGCATATTAAAGATTAATGACTTGATACGAATGTAATGTGCAAATAATAATCGTCTTCTTTTTCCGACTCGGTTACGGCGAAGTCGGCTATGTGCAAAAATCGTGAAATCGAACTCGTCCTTTTACATTCGCTTATATTTAAAGATTGGCGAGTCGTTCTGCTTGAAGTTTGCGAACGAATAGCCGTTTCCATCGCGTAATGCAATTTCCTCGCGTTTTGCCTTATTGCAAAATCTAATTAACTTCCCTTTGTGGTTTCCAATTTGGACCAATAAATAAATTTTCCATTAGCGATCCATTTACGTTCTTTTTGGCCTTTAGTGAGAATTAATAAAATCGCATCGGAATATTACAGTTTTTTTATCCTTCAAAGAAATTAATTTACGAACACGACGAAATAATGAGAAGTTCCTCGCTGCGACATCGTTGTAGACGGTTAATTTATTTCTCCTTTTCCCTATCTCTTCCACATATACATATAATTATACGTCGCGATGACCTCGGATATGGCAAGTTGTTGTATGTGTGTGCGTTGCAGAAGAGGAAGTTGGGGCCATAGGGTCAGGTCAGTGGTCATTCCCGTGGACGAAGACGCGTGGGAGCAATCGCACGGTTTCTATTGTTGTAGTAATAAGCTTAAGGGGGGGCCCATTGTCAGGTGCCATGAGAATTGCGGATGCAATTATACCTCGTTCTTCGTTATTTCTTTCGTTTTTTTTTCCTTCTCCATTTAAATTATTTATTCTTATTATTTACCTTCTCTCCTTTTACTTTGATTTAATTATGGTTACTGGCTTTCATCCGAAAGAAATCCGTCGTCCACTATCAATCGGTCCGTTGTGAATAAATCCGACTGCCTCCTCATCTCCTTCCTCTTAATCGGTTTCAATTATTACGGAGCGAATCGAGCGACGTTTCCACGTTTACACGAGGAGAGGAGATTTAAAATTTATAATAAATCGTGATACGTATTTGACAAGATCCATTGTATACATTTATTATTCTCCTTATTTTCTTCTTTTTAGCTTCCTTAGTAGTAGTTCGAGCATATATAAAAGGTAAGAACATTTAAGAGGTGGCATGTCAATAATCATTCCGAGTGGGATTCTACAGATAAATCGTGAATGATAAGGGGGAACGAGAAGACGAAGAAGAAAAAGGCGAAGGCGCAGTGGGATCTCTCGGACCGGACAGACCGATACCGATCTGCGGACACGAGAACGAGGCAGGAGAGAGACGCTCCGACGAGAGACTGGGCGTTATGAAGAAAGAAGGATTAACAACAACGGCAACAAAACGAGACACTGCACATTGGTGTATGGCGTCGTTTTTTCTTCGTTAGTATTTCTAAGGTGTGGACATTGTCCTTAGAGAAAGACTGAGAGGGAGAGAGAGAGAGAGAAATTGTCTTCATATAGGTGACTTACAGCTTATAATAATCAAAGACGCAGACACGACGTTGTGACATTTATAATTCTTTTGTAAGGTTGGCAATAGGAGACAAGACAATAAGTCGTCAAGAGTGTTACTCAAGTTTTCGAAGGCAGAGTGTTAGAAGCTATAGGAGTTTTTTTTTGCATACAATTGCAAACTTTTATTATCAATTGATCGGCGATTGCTTTTTGTTTGCATACGTGCTAAACCCCGGTAGGAAGCATAGAGAAAAACTAATCAATTAACTTCTTCGGCGGTTGGATCGTTCATAGCGCTGTAATGATTGTATTATCACGATATTAAAAGCGAATGCGATATGGCGAATTTTGATTTATCGCTGAAGCAACATTAACAGCAATAAAATAGGGACGTCGATTTTATAGCCGCTGGTTTATTATTTATACGCCATAATAAAATAACGTCACGGGCTGGAAATGATTTGCCTCAATTAAGAAAAATCAACACGATCCGTTGGAATCGATTCGATAAAAGTCAATACGCCACATTCTTCCAAGTATTCGCGATCGGTATCTCTTTATTTTATTACAATTTACAGTTAAGCATAAACTGCCTTCCAACAAAAAAAATCGTGTCCATTAATCAAAGCCAAAAGTTTTAGTGGACAATCTATTCCTCGTCTTCAGCGCTTACCAACGCGCTCCGTTCTAAAGTTTCATACGATCGGATAAACGTAATCGAGAGAGGAATAAATGTGTATCGAGAACCGTTACAATGCGTTTTATATCTGGTTATAATAAGGTACGTAGGTTACTTTATAATAGAACACGGCATAACGATATTACAACGAAACAACAACGATTGTAGAAGAAGAAGTAGAGGAACAACGACGTTCAGCAAATACGATAATAACTTTTTACCCGTACTTTGCATAGTAAATTATTATTACAAATAGCTTATAATACAATACGGCAACTACTTACTACTACTACTGTTACCTTTTAATGCCAAAGTACCACTTTAGTTCATCGAATCGTTTGCTGCTATTGCTGCTGCCGTTCCATGCACAAGCAAGTCTTATTGATGTGAGAAACCGTCGATAGAAACGGACGAAACCGAAGCCGTAGCAATAGCAATAGCATTTGAAACGAAAATTAATTAGTTCGCGATCGAAGTAAAAAAGGAGAGCGGAGCCTTTCGATTTATTATTGCATCTTTTCGGTACGATTGACGCGATGCTGTACAAATTATTATTGCCATTTAATTTGCATTTATTGCATAATTCATTGCGATTTTATTGTCTTACAATTTGCAAACGCGTAAATAAATAAACGCGCGTTTCCACGAGCGGCGGCATTAAAATAATTTCCTTTTTACGAAATTGTTTGCTTGCAATTCAGTTTTAATAAATAGCAATTATTCTCACTTTCGTTATGGATAGCGAGTCAAATTTCGCCCCTTCAATTTGAATAAAGCTACATGATACTTCGCCTTTCGTTTTTATTATTTTCTTTATTTTTTCTTCCTCCTTTTAATCATGAGAAAACGAGTAAGTTACCGTGTTTTACAGTTAGCGATAACGTGATAAACGAGTGGAAATTCTCTTTTCCTACAAAGGTCTTACGCGTTGCATGAGAAGGATGTGAAAAGTGGATATCTAATACACAATCAGAATATTTATTATTAAAATTTTGCAAACTCATATGCAATGTATATAGGATATACGTATGTGCAGTGTACATGTTTTTGCAATAATTTCCTTATAAAAATAATGGAAGAAAAAGAAGACGGATAATGATGATGATGTACTTGCATTGTTCTTCGACAAATTTGCCTATCTCGAAATTTATATTGCCCAAATGTCATCGTTGTTTTCGTTATTTATAATTTTTTACAAAGGTTGCAAACGTAAATAAACGTTGTTGTTAATAAATAAAGTCTGAAGTTTGATTCATTAGAAAATAGTTGAAATGCGAAAAAAAATTTTTGTCTGTAAATATTGGAGCTCTTAAAGTCACTAACTGTGGAAAGGAACATTAAAGATCGATCAATTAGAGTCTAAATATAAATTTTACATTGAGATGAATTAATTTTTTTAGATTTTTTTCTCTTCAAATTTTGTACTTTTATAGAAGGGTCCCCCTGCTCTACTTTTGCATTTTTGCTACAAATTGCAATAAACGCATTTTGCAGCTCTTAAAGTCACACAGTTTTATTGTATTAGCATTAATAAAATTCTTTTAAAAGAAGTTTTAATCAAATGGGAATCGTTGCTTTGTTTAAAAGAATCACTTCTTCCAAATACAAAACTAATGTTGTAAACTTTATTTGAACTCGCGATGACCATAACGTATAAATAAATAATGGTGCTTCTAATGAAAATTAATTGTTATTGTTTTGTAATTCTTTGTGTTACATTTAGGACCAATAAACTTTAATAGAAAATCATGGGGCATTAATCTTTTTTCTTGAAGAACAAAGACTCATTTCCAATATAATCCTTTGGCGTACCAATTTTTCAAATTTAATGTTGTTTTAATTTCTTTTTCTTTTCTGTACAGCCAAAATTTAAAATAAACATCTACGAGAAAAATAATTGATTTTACCTTTTAATACCACCGCAACAACAACAGCAAAAAACAACAAAATAAACAACGATGACCTAACCATAAATGAAGGAACGAAAACCAACAAACCAAGAAATGAGAATAATTAAAGAGAGATTTCAAAGGTGCGGTATCAAACGTTTTCTCTTTAATCAAATCACTAATACGCCACTACTTGTCTTTCATATTTAGGATTTTGTCTCGTGACCCTCATGTACATTTACAAATGATTGGATCGAAAACGTTTATTTCAAGCAAAGTGTGTCAATTACCATACGGATTCGGATTTTGAAAACACGTTCCATTGAAGAAGGCGAATGGAAAAAACACGCACCGTTTAAGAGCGAAGAAGTTTCAATACGCCTCGGGGAAGAAAACGTTTCTTGCCACATAACGAAAAAATTAATAAAGCGAATTTCAACAATAACAATTTGCTCGGCGCTCGTTAAACGGCCATAAAGAAACTTCACGTGATGGTGCAGTTGACGACGTAAAGGCCAAATTAATGGTTACTTTCTATTTAGATAAGGAAATTATTGTTTATTCAATTTTTTCTTTCGAATGCATTTCGGTAACTTTACCGTTAGAAATTAAATTCAAATGAAATGTTTCATTATCATTCGATTCCACGTTAATTTTTTATTAATTACAGGTGCTCTATGCATCTTCTTTCGTCTTCAAACGGTTTCTCTCGTCTTTCGCATCGCCTTTTTATTTACATGACCGCACAATAATAATCAACGACAAGATCTGAATGTAGGAGGATTTTTTTAATCGGTTTAATGCCTCTCCTACATTTCTTCTTCTTCTTCTGCATTTAGTATTACATCACAACAAACATTTCCTTTATGATTTATGAAACTAATGGCACGTACCATAAACATTTATTAGTAATTAATATAATTTTCTTTTTACGTTATAGCTGGTTCATTTCGATAATTAATGATAAAATATGTTCTTTCACAAGTTTTATTTGTTTGTTGGTACAGTTTTTTTCTGGAATAAGAATTAATGGCCAAAAAACCTTCTGATTTTGTGCATGTGCTAATGAATCCGTTCAATTACACCGTCAGAGAACGATTTTATCCTTTCGCCAGCGGTTTCTCACAAGATAAAAACAGTTTTTACCTTTCAAGAAACAGAAGTTGCAAATGTTATCAATCGTAACAAAAATCATTCATAATTATATGATAATCTTCGCTTAATCTCACAGTAAGGATGCCTATATTCAATTTTAATTTTATTCTTCTTCATAATTTAGACATTGCAATCGTAAACTTTTAACGAAACAAAAAGAAATCGTGCTTCCTCACGAATTCACCTAAACCTGCACTCGGTCATAAATTAATTGAATAATTAACGATTGCGCTGTTCCATTAAGCTAGAAAATAATGGATCTTTGCAATTTTTTTTCTTCCGTACGATTCTATAGTTATTGAACGTGATCGTTCTGTGAACACGTGGAAATACCACGGGGATCGTGCTTTTGCGGTTTGCTTTGCCAAGAAGTATCAGTCGAGAGATAAAGAGGAAACGAACGAATGAATGGATGATAATAAATAAATGAGTGTGAGAGTCTAACAGGTCCAGCAACGTATAAATAAAACGTGGAAATAGAAGAGATTGAAAAGGATGGTAGAAAAAGGAAAATTATAATAAACATTAAAGGTAGATAAGTATCAAGTCTTCGGACGAGCACAACAACAACATGATTTAATTTATTAATTTTTGATACAATAGTAATGGCTAAGAATGTTGGTATGAGTTATAATCGTACGTGTGCTAAATTACCTCCACATTATGACATATTGCTTTATAAATCATAATAATACGTGTGAGCATTATTTGATAAATACATAAACATTATTATCATGCGCCAGGCATTTTCATATATCATCGTGCTTACGTGAGAGTGCACAAATTATAACCCATACGATTTTACTATTTCTATTAATATTTATTCGGTTTGCGCGCGTATAAATCAAGCAATTCGCAATTATCAATAAATCTCCGGCGATTTTATTTCGACCGGTTCACCTTCACGAAACTATTATTTGCTTATTATCGATTATTGGCAAAATCTGTATCAACTTAATCTCTATCAGTTCCTCGCACTATTCGCAACATTATCGGAATTATTACGAATCCGTTCACCTATAACCTTCTCCTTGCGCCGCTGTTTTAAAAGTTAATTAATTAGCAACGTAAAGTTTCGCGAATAAAAAGGAGTCTTAATTAGAATGTTTTGCTCAGATGTAGATTATAATGGCACGAAATTAAACGCTAAACGCTCTCTTAATAATGATACCGAGATATTTATCTCCCTTCAACTACTAACCACTTACCCATATATAATACCTATATTATTATTTCAATTACACCTATCATTTCGAAGCCATTAGTTAACCGATAGCATTGCATTTGTTATAAGTACAGAATTAATCTGGTTTTTAAAGAGAATTGATTAACATATTAAACTTATTATGAACGCAAGTAAGATCAATTATTTAGCAATAATAATTCGTACGAATTCGTGTAAGCGAATGTACGGAATTCATTTGAAATGCAACGTTTGTAGCGATAATTTGCGGTTGCCAGTTAAATTGTTAAATTTCGCACGTGATCCCCCATCAATTTATTTTATTTAACTTTTTTTTTCTTCAGTTGAAATAGATACATTCGAGAAGAATTAAAATTAGTTCAATTAGAGGTGAAGTTTTTAATGGCATTTTTTGTTATATAATAATTCATCAAATTCATGGCCATGCCTTCTCAGAGGAGCGATCACGCTTTGCTACCTGGGCGGCCACTTGCCGATGTTCAACCATTGATTTTGTTTGCTAGGGTTGCCGAAGTAAACCCACTTCTGGTCACAAGTAATAATTCGATGAAGAAACGATCATCCCGAGGACTTTTCAAGAGTTGTTGCCAAAATTCTGGCCTGCGTTTGCGTAAATTCGCGAGGCACTCCTCGGCGACATTTGTTGACCTTTCCAAGTGGTTCAAGATGTCGGAAAGCGAATGTCTGAGATATATCGAGTTTGGCGAACAACCTGCGAACGCTGGATGGATTACTGTGAAAGGCTTCAGAAGGTCGGCCTGAACGTTGAGACCTTTGAGGTCTGTTTCGCCACTATTGAATTCCTTGAACCAAAATCGAGCAATACGATTTGAGACCACGTTATCACCTTCGACTTCGCATATTTTTCGCGTTGCTGCAGTTGCGTTGAAGCCTTGCTTCCAATAATTTCACACTTATCCATGGCATCTTTGAACCATAACATTAATCATCAAGTACAGAGGAACAATTCAGAAAAGATACTAGCTTCTAAAAAATACGAAAAACTTTCGGAACGCCCAAATTGAATGTTTCATGCAGCAAATGGTACGATACATCGATGGAATTTAAACAAATTCAGTTTCGCAGCGTGGCGTTATCAATTAATTTCCGGCGATAGGATTTAATTTTTGTAAATTAGCTCTTTCCCTTTCGTTTTTTTTTCAGCGTTTATTTGCCGTGGTACGTTCAGTGTGCCATTGTTATCGGTAAACGTATGCAGGTGACCGATGATATTAGTAATGAAAAAGAGTTGACCCGCCCGCATACAATGTCCCCTTTAATCAGATGTCACGCCACGTTTTAGTTGTTGTTGTCGTTGTTAAATGGCGAAAGGTCGCGGGTCTCTTTCATTTGCCGGGGCATTATGCTTTCGGTGCGGTTGACTATCTCTCTTTCATTTATTTTTTTTCATTCCTTTGTACCTTTCTATCTGCTTTTTTTTTTTTCGTCGAGAATTTTATATGCAGGACACGCTCGTTGCACCGGCACTGTCGACAATTTAATTCACAACCGATCCTATCGCTAATAAATGCGCTTGTTTTCAATTAACTCCATTTCAGCACGGTCGGTAGCAGCGCTAACCGACCGACTCTTCTTTTTCCCCGCACGAATCTCCTTTCTTCAAATTACATCGTCATAAAACGTATTCGATGGTTGAAATGGGTTGTTATAAACTTTCGAAAACTTCAAGCCGTTTAACGGCTAATTAAATGCAGATTTCGAATTGAAAAGATCCACGTGAGCAACGAATTTGCGGGCACAATAAGCGGCTATTAACTATAATTTAATAAAATCCTATAAAGCAATTCGAATCGCATCCTTTTGTTCGCCTCGAAAACGAAATTCTAATTATTAATAAACCTCGACGGATTGTACGTCTTCGATAATTTACCGTTATTAATTCCAACGAGTAACTTAAGAGAAACTTTGGATAGAAAAAACGGATTTTTTGTCTAATAAATCGTGATGTGGTCATTTCTTCGCCTCTCTAATCGTTTCAATTCACCGCTGGACATATCGCGATTAATAAAACCGAGAGGAAAAGAAGCAACTAATAAAAAGTGGAGGAACAAGTAGAAGAATATAAACGATTATTACACGTACCATTTAATAAAATATTACACGGTGATACTTACCTATATAACATTTCCGCCAACGGATGATAAACAGCGCCTCTTTTATTTTCTTCGTTTCCCCAACTCGAACTGTGTGTGTACGATACGTACATCAGGCTTTTTAGTGTCATCGTTTACATTTCGTTCTCTCTGTGGGTGGCGTTTTGTCTGGGTTTTATTATTATGTAAACCGTGTATTTGTTCGAAATGGATAAATGTAACCTTCTTCTTGCAATCTTTAATTTCTTCCTCTCCTTTTTCCGCTCTTCCTTCGGCTGGAGCTTATTGGATCGTTTAGAGGACACAAGTCCGTGTGTTGCAAGGGGGATAGTCAGTTGGCATTTGAGAATATCTTGCACTTGGGCAGGATTCGAATGAAGCAAAAGCATTACCACCGCCGACAACAAGTACTAAATAAATTTTATGCGATTGAACTTTGAGGTCAACACGTTGTGCCGGGCGAAGAAGAGGGCGCACGATGTCCGGCCATTTCGCGATTTTTAATTGATATTTTAGCGTAAAATAAGTATTGACGTGTGCTTTCGCTATTATTTAAATCAGAATGAAATTCTTTCTGAAAACAAATTTAATTGCTGATCTTTTTCTGTGGTTACTTCCTTCTTGGTCGCGTGCTTTATTATTAATTTTTTTTATTACAGAAACGGTTAAACCGATTAGATGATTTGATGCGGTCGATATGAGCGAGTCGGAGGTAATTTTTTGAGGTAACCGCGCGCACGAAATACCGTAACATCTATCTATCTTCACCGTGAGATGACGACGACGACGATGATGAGGGACAGTTGTTCTTGTTGTTGGAAGAAACGAAGCGTTTCTCATTGTTGGCTACTGATCGGACAATTGCCTCCTTTAAAAATGTTATAAACTTCCTTCTATCACGAACTAGAAATTTAACCATACATAACAAATGAAACTGTACGAGTTTTTTTTTGATTGATAAGTTTTGATTCGATTGATGTTTCGATTTGAACGTTCGTTAGGAATTTCGAAAACTCGAGGAAGAGCTCTTGCCACATAGAAACCGGAAGTCGATCGGCGTGACAAAGGCGAATGTCTGTGGACAGTTTCCTAGCGGAACTTCAGCGAAGGAATAATTATAATGATGATGTTGAAAAAGAAATTGTAATCGTCACAGTTTCGAGTCTATTGTGATTTTGATGCCGTGACATTTTCTGCTACTCAACGACAGTATTAAAAGCAAAAGGAGCGAGATAAACAAATAAAATACTGTTAAATGTGGCATAAGCGACGCGTGTAAAGGAAAACTTTATAACAATTAACAGAAATCGCAATTTTATGCGTTACTCTTGTTGCCAAAAAACTTTTCTATTCAAATCACACGCTTTAATAGGAAATTTCTACTAGAAGTAGTACAAATGATTCATTGAATTAACCCATTATAACCAAGTATAAGTACGCTTTACTAAACTGACTCGTACCGTACGAGTTGTTGCTTAATCAATTTGTCAAACGTTGGAATTACAGCAAAGAAAAAAATCATAAATAAATTGTAAAAGAATTAAAAGAGATACAAACGTATCCATCTTATGGCTTATAAAATTTTCTTAGAATAACATCTCTTTTATCTTGTCGCTTATTATTATTATCGTCGAACACACACTTTCTAAGCTAATCATAAATCATTGTTTCATTTTCTCTCTTATTATTTTACACGGACTTTAAGCGGAGACGTACGAAAGGAAAAAATTCTGAATAAGTGGCACTGACCATTGTTGTCGCCTACAACCTTTATACATGTATATATTTTAATAAAGTGTCGATAATTTTGCAGAGGTGTTAAACGGAGAAGAATGAAGGAGTAGAAAACAACGAGAGGTAAATGCCAAGCCTTCCTAGGTGACTTATGGTTCTTTATATTCTCGTTTTTTTTTAATGAATAAATATGGATTTTAGACCACACTGTACATTAATTTCTGTACAAGGTACCGTTTTCAATCACCTCGTTTTTCTCAAGATACAATTTGTTTTAGAGAAAAGGTTAGTGGAAGATTGAATAATATTTAGTTCACTTTAAAAAACGTACTTTCTAAATTCGATAATACTTTTATTATCACACCCTCAAGGCACGAGTTCCTTTCGGGAAAACAGAGAGCATTACGAATGAGATGCTTTTAAAGTCGAGGAAAAACTATATTAAGAAAGTTAGTGGTGAAAAGGGAGGCGAAGAAGAATAATAAACATGTCCACTTAAAAAGAAAGCGGATGAAAGACAATGAAGAAGTTGCCTACGAGCCCGCTCGTCAGCAAGTGCTAAGTGAAAAGTGGAAAGGTCAAGACGTTCGTCGAGTGTTATTCAATTTCTTTCGTTATTATTGACGTCGCATTTAGTCGATCATTTTTACTGCAACGAAAGAATGGATAAAAAAATTGCATAAATAACGGTTATTAAAATTGATCGTTGCCAACGCGTATTACCTTATATTGGCAAAAACGTATAAGAGCGATTTGAATATCGGATGCAAATCATGCTTATTCGTTTGCAGATGAAAGAATTATTTTATAGAAACGCAAAGGAAGCATCGGAGTCCCGCCACCGGCTAAGGCAATCCCCGTGTTTTGATTGACAAGTGAAAAGATGCTTTTTGATGTTCTTCAGGTACCGTCGACGTTATTAAATGGTACGAGTCTTTCCTCTTCTCACTTTAATATAAACCGGAGGACTATTTGCACGCTGACCAACCTAAACATGGATATACACTATACGAATCGAAATTCATTTTAAACTGGAAATAGATCGAAACACCAACTAAACGTGTAAAGCATAATGACAAGCGAGTTTCATTTTCTCTTTCGTTTATTTGGGTGGCATTTTTGAGTACGCACAGATAATCTCTTGCTAATGTCCTTTTCGTCTGCGGTTTAGCCGTACGATTCTTCTTTGCTCTCTTATTTCTTTGCCATCATCATCATCAGCATTAGTATTGTTATTATTGTTCTGCAAACGCGCTTTCATCTGTAAGGGTGGTCCGTTCGGAATCGCATTTTTGGCACGATTGTGCCATTAGAAGCAAACGTAACGAACGACAAGAAAAGGTGCGATAAATTATACGGGTATGTAAATAACGATTGTCGGTAATATTATCCGTCTTGCAGCGGCAAAAAGGAGGACAAAAAGAATTAGGTACATCAGTGTCACTTTGGAGGATTACAAGCTATTATTATTGCAGAAAGTAAAAGGTATTGGATTTCAATAAAAATTGAGGAAAGAAGGGAACTTTTCAAATGGCGGATTAACATAAACGAAAGTTTTCTAAATGTGAACTAGGATTTTGGGTAATTTTTACGATTATCAAGCTTCTTTCGGCCCTCACAGACTGCAAACGTTAATTTCCAATAGTTGCATTTGATTGTTAAAAAAGCTGCTTCAAAGAGAGCTTGTTCATTTCCCATTCTTCTTAAAATAAACTTTTATTTTAACTAATTTCTAGGCAAAAAGGATTAAAATAGTGAGGAAGGAATGTATATCAACGCCTGCCTTTTCAACGTGCTCCTCAATACCATAACAAGAGCTAAAAGCGCGGAAAGAAATACATTAATTACCAGTTAATAACATGGATTAGCGGTAATAAATTACAAACGATTCCATTTGCACGTGTACGCATTAAACGAAGAAAGGCACATATGCAATCCGTATTGGTACTTTCAAGCGATCAAGAAAAGAAAAGGATCTTTGGATATCTAACAATATAAGATGCTTATCTTCGATGATATTAGCGTTTGTATCTTCTGCATAGACAACATCTTGAGCATGATATGTGAAGGAAGAAGAAAGGAACTTTTACTTCGCTCTGTAAAAAACCCTATAATATAACGAGCGGAAATTGTAATCGAATGCCTTTAGGTTAGGTCAGTTCAGCACCCGGCCTTTGCCTTAAGAAGAACCAGGCATTTAACTATAGGATGGTAGCTAGTTGTACCTAATACAGATCGGTCTACTTGTTGAATAAATATCGAACAATAAAAATAATAATAAAACTATTGAATGGAATACTTTCGAATCGATCAATAGGACGGGGAACAGAAATCTTTTATCATCACAAGTATCCATTATTATTGTTCGTACGAAGTAGTAGCATCCAATCCTTCATTAAACGAAAATAAGTAAATAGTTTAAACGTGAGGTTTTTGCACGGAAAGTTCGTTCGATTTTTCCCATCAAAGAATAAAAAGAGGAGAACAAGGTAAAGATCATAAAGAAATGTTTACCTTTCGATTAAATAACGCTTCCTTGTGCGGGAGACGGAATAAAGGAGAGCTTTGGCAAAATTTCCTTTTGCAACAACGCATTTGCTTTCGTTTGTCTTTTTTTAAATCCTCGACATATATCTTGCGGTCACGCCGCGGTATTTCCATGCTTTTTTACTGCATCCATACCTAATGAACATAATCACTAGCAGCTGAGTATATATTGACCCAATTTTATAAGAAAAAACGCTAATTTCACGGTTTTGCCATGCACAATGAAGATTATTAGTGGGGAATGCGAAAATTTTATTTAAAAAAAATCATCGTGGAATGTTTTAAGAAATCGTGTAGACCGCTTAAGTAATTCGTTGATTGATCGATCCGCAACAATATTGAGGCATGCAGTCTCCGGGACGTTTTGCTGAAGACACAATTCGTTTTGCAATCCGTCCATCACAGATTCATCAAAAATAATCTAAAGGCTCTCCTCTTTTTTTCCAATTCTTGTTGGAGTTAAAGAATAAACTGCAGTCCTTTGATTTGATTTTTTCAAAAAAGTAAGCTTACAAAAGGAGATTCTATTAATTCCTTATAGCTTCGATCACAATGTACTCATTGTAGGATCCCTTTCTGAATTCCTTCTTTCTTAAATCTGATATGTTCGGGCAATTCAGGTCATCTATTGTACGACATAATGTTGTCCACCTACCCTTTCTTCCATCAAGTCCTTTATTTTTCTCTCTTCGCCAAACGAGAATCAACGAAACGAAGAAAAACGTTGAATAAGGAACGTTGATTGTCATGCGATAGTTGTTGTTGTGTATGGGGTAAAATAAAAGGGTCTGCTAAGATTTTGATGCTGTTAAAAAGATCCATATAATGGAATTTACTTACTACTATTACCGTTGGACGTCTTCGCTTTCGTTTTCCTTTTCATTTCACTTCGTCTTTCATTATTCGTTTTGGTGTAGAAGAGCAAGAATAATAATATAAAAAAAGGGAAGAAAAAAAAAAGCGAAGACGATGAAAGAGACATTTTTAATACCAAGATTATATCTTACGTGTGTTTTCATTCCCTTTTTCCATTATTCCTTTATTTCTCTTTTCTTATGCACACAAACACACACATTTTGTGCTTTCTTCTTGCTCTCGTTTTCTTTTTCTTTTTGCGCAAATATAAAGCAAAAACGATTCGCCGCGTCCGAGAAGAATTCTCACATTTTCCATCCGACAAAAGCTCAAAAATAAGCGAAGAATGAAAGCACATGTACTGTAACACCTAAAGGAACGAATCCGAGCATCACGAAATTTGATACGAAACTTTTATTATGGTCTTCGTGCGTTAAATAAGAAATGATTTGGTTTAGATAAGGAATTGTGCCAATGTTCGCACGATATTTTGCCAATAGTACGCATTCTATTAACTTATTACTTAATTATTCGTTTTAAAATAAGCTTTCGACGAAAAATCTTAAAATTAATTTTTACTATTTTGATGGTTCTATTAAGCCAAAGCGTTTTACCTTTACCTTTCTCGAACACGTGTTTCGTAAATGGAAGAAAATTACAATCATTGGCCCTTCACTTGTGTACAAAAAAGGCCTTATTAATAATATTAAAATATTGAAAAAGGGTAAAAAAAATTCGAAGAGGTTAAAAAACAATTCAAAGGGACAAAAAAATCGAAGAATGGCATACGTTTACCACAATTTTGGAGGACAACACGCAGAACGTTTTTTATTTTGTTAACGAGTGTTGTATCAATTGTACTTAAAAAATTATACTAATTGAATAAAAAATGCTTTAAAAAATTTAGAGAAAAAAGAGTTGAAAAAGTGGGTTTTTATTCAAATTCTTGTGGGGCAATAATTATGGCATTTTACGAACCAAAAAAATTGACATCTTTTCACATACGACATACAAACGTTAACTTTTTTCTAATCGTCAATGCCCCACGTACAAAAAAACTCCATTCTTCGTGGTGGCTTTTGGGTTGCTTTTTTATTTTATTTTGGCTATTTCTGGCCATACAAAATGCGCCCTTTAATTATCTTTATTGAAGCGAAAGTCTGCTGCGTTGTTCTGCTACGCTTTATATTATTATCGGAAAGCCTCTTTGTTTTTATACAACAAAAAGTTTAGCACTTTTACCAAAGAGTTGTATTATACGATATAAAAAAAATGAGGGGGATGAAAACATAAAATTAAGCAATTTTATTATCGTTTCTCTCTCTCTCTCTCTCTCGTTGGATTAGGGGTGCTTTCGGTTTTCTACTGAAACAGTCGAAAATTTCTCGGTTATAATAAATTTACCTATACGAAAAGCGGACAGGTTGCAAGCGGCAAAAATTCAAAACATTGTTTAGTTTGATGAGGGTTACTACTACTACTAACTATTGCTACCATTCCTATCATTTAATGTCCACGGTCAAATAATTCTTTTATAATCCGACGTCGTTAATACGATCGATTCTCGTCTTAATGGAACGTACGTTTAAGGATGCACAAGAGCTAAAAAAGCGTGGAAGGAGAATTTTGCTCGTTTCTTAAGGGGCAGAAAATTTCACGTTCGTTACGAACCTGTGAATTCGAAATTATCTCGATTCGAACAGGTGGTTTTTAAATTTTGCTGCCGTTCTTCTTCCTCTACTGCTGCTGTACCTGTTCAAATCTAATTTATTTTTACGCAATAATTTCCTTTTCCTTACATCATTCCTCTTCCTTATTTCCGTTCATTCTTCTTTTCCCTTTTTTTGCAGTGCTATTCAACTCTATAACAGTTTGTTAAATTAAAACGTGCCATTCCTTAGAATCTCCATAGAAAATTGCTAATTGAATTATTCCGATATAACAATAGGAACTTTACAACAATAATAATCGCCTAGCAAGTCCTCTAGAAGAAGAAAAATAAAAATTCGTAATCAATTCAACCAAGTTGAATGTAATCTATTATGTACAAAATGTGAATGAAGTGAAGGAAAAATAAAGTAAGAGGACAAGGAATACGACATGTGACCCTTGGCCTGTCACATCCTTAAATCTAGATAAGGCGATCTTTTCGAACAAGACTCCATTCTCTCTCGGATATTGTTTGGATGATTTTATTTTTTGAATAAAAAGCCATGGGACGAACGAACGAGATGCTTATTTCGTTTCGAAAGTAAGATGGGAGACGAAGAAGTGAGGTCACTCTTGAAGAATCTCCAACCCTCGTAGAACACGACGACAACCTCCACGACGATGGTGCCGTACTTATTTTAGTTACCCCACGCCACCACATAAATAGACTTCATAAATATTTCGTCCATGTTTTCACATCGCCTATATTTAGTCCATCCAAGATGTCTTTTATCTTCTCGCGTTGTATTTATAATACCGTACAAGCGCGGCTCTTTTTTTTTCACGAAAATATTATCCTTCTTCCTCGTACCATTGGGTTTGTTCCTTGGATCCTCCAGTTTGAAAGAGAAGGCAAATCGATTTTACGTGCTGGAAGTAATTTGCTTAAAAAAGTAAAACGAACCAACAGAAGAGAACCGAAAAAGAAATGAAGAAACTTAAAACCGATGGCCATAAATAAAAGTCTATATAATTTCCCGATTCCTTCCCCTCGTGTTACTATTTTTATTATGTCGCCCTCCGAAAAGGAGGAACGTGGAAAAATCTTTGTTTGTATGGTAACAACTAATGTATGATAAAGTGCCGGTGTCATCGGTGCCAAGCACTAGTGACCGGGAATAATCATCGTCATCACGCAAATGGCCAGAGGTCTCGTGATCGGAGCAGGTTGACTGCGAAAAAATAAAATTAAATGCCAACCCTTCGTCTTCTTATAGGCCACAATATCATTTAGTCGCTGGTACCAACCGGTACCGCTGCTATACTTCGGGAAACAAAAAACGCGAAGAGACTTCATCGTCAGCACGCGAATGGCCAGAGGTCACAAATATCGTATCGATCAAACGTAAACAAAACCATTGTTTTCTCTACCACAACACATTAAATTCCCTTCGCCCTTTTTCGGTCGTTTCTTCTGTCCTATTTCCGCGTTAACTTATCGATTCCCCATGCCGAAGATATATTTTTGTGTGAAGTGAACAATTCAAACGATTGAAAAGTTGATCGCATTATTTTCAGCATTAAACATAGTTTTATAAAGTTCGAGGATGAAAAGTATTCGGCAACTAAATAAGTCTGAGGAAAGTTGTATAAGATGACCGTTCCGTACCTGGTGCGAATCCGTGGTAATAGAGGGAAAGGAAAAAAGAATTAAACGAAAGGAAATAAGGCACGTGGACACGCAACCTTTCCGGTAGCTGCGAACGGTCTTCCTTTCCCAAACAATTGTTTGATCCATAATAATCAAATTAAATTAATCGCCAACGAAAATAGTTCCGGGTTATTTCGAAATTTCATATTTCGTTGCAGCATTTTAGTTATTTGGAAGTAATTAATGATTGTTTTGAGAAAGTTAATTCGAGAGCGGTAATTAATTGTAAAAATAATTGCAAATCCACGTGATAACATATGCAACCAACGTTGTAGAATTGCAATTGGGGACCCAAAATTTTGGTCCCCTTTTTCGAAAAGGTCCCTTTTGTTAATTCAATTCAGGTAAAGCTTAACTTCATTTCAAAATCTTCCTGGCATTTATAATAGATTTTCAACTAAAATAAACAGATTATTAAACTAGGAAGCAAATTACTCGTAATAAAAATGCTACTTTTCTTCTTCTTTTTATCGTGAAGCATTGCAAAATGACTAGAGCAAGATAGAATGTATTTGTTAAGGAAGGATTTATTTTAAAAGGATTCGCATCGAAGGAAGTCATCAATTTGCGAGAACGGAAAATATAAATCGCAATAAAACGTATTGTTATTATTATCATCATCATCATCGCCACCGACATCGTTATCATTATTATTGCGAAATTCAATCCCCACGCCTCTTCTCTTTTCGCATTACGACCGAATAAAATGGGGTTGCTGGTTGGATGTTAATGCCGGTGTAATATGGGGTGGAAAGTCGATAGATACATCCGCGGTAGTTTAGCTATTGTCCACCACGTGGTACCACAAATCAGATGGATTATGCTCGCGTGGTAGATACATTTATTACACGAGGAAAACCAAGAGAAAATGATGATCTCCCGTTAATTTAACGATGATAAATTATCATAATGTCTTCATAAAAATTTAGTTCACGCTTAAAGCTGGTGGAACGTTATTTAATTCTTCTTTCGCTTTGCAGGGAAATTATAGTTTTTGTTTGATCTAATTGAAAATTTAATCACTTTTCAAACTTTTCGATTGAAAAATTAAGGATTTCTTCGCGAATCCAATTAAGAAGCAATTTGGGTATTGGTTTATTCGAATTAATTGATTGCTAATTAAATTAATTCAAATTGCTGCAATTGTTATGCAACCAATTGCGCTTAAGCAATTCAATTAAGTCTTCAAAATCATAAAAAAGAATTGCTTTTTATAGGAGGCGGTTTGAATTTGAAAAAAATCCTTTATGCCGGTTAAGATTATTGAAACTTAAGATTCGCTACGATTTTGTTAGATTGCCATCAATTAATTTATAACATAAGATTTTCTATCAATTAATTTGCGGTTTATTTTGATTGCGAAACCTTTAGCGACGAACTTCGTTTTGGCTGTGTGTGTGCGTTCGCAAAGTTTCCATTGTATAGAAAATTCGCCAAGGATTTAAACTTCGAGGGGTGATGCTGCCACTAACACTAATACCAGCCACCACGACGCCGTCGTCAGCGCTGTAATTTTTTCCCTTCGCGTGAAGAATGTACGAAGACCAAAGAAAGTACTACATTGAAATTTTGGAGAACATCAATATTTAATTTCGCGAGCTCGTGAGAGGCTTCTCGAGGACTATCAATCATTTATAAACATCCAGTTTGATATTGAGTAGCAGGAGCGAGTAGGTATGAGTAGTGGTAGCAACCAACAGCAGCAGCAGGAGTAAAGCAGCAAGGGAGTAAACTTCGTTTTTATACACACACACAATATGCAAGGGGAAAAAAAACGGGATTTTTTCATACTTTTCCTTCTTCTTTTCCACTTTTTTCGCGTTCCCTTTCTTCTTGCCGGGAATTTCAGTAACATATATTGCAAAGGAACCTGCTCTTGACACCTACATAAGACGGTTTTAACGATATCAGACGTAAGAAAATTGTAAAGTTGATATATGAAAGTCATCTTACATATTAAATAATTTCCGTTCAGCTTGCTCCCGTTTTTTTATCCCCTTGATTTCATTATAGGAACGTTTTTTCCGCTTTAATCTTAAACAAATCAAGTTGATTGCATGCAATCCGTCAATGTATCGATTGGAGAGGAAAAAAAGACGTACAACCTGTATAAAGAAATATACACACAACAAAAAAATGCGAATTCCCTTTGATGCTTGCTGCCTGCTCCCAACGAATAATCCCTCGATCTCTTCCATCGCATCCGTCTCACGCATATTCTTTTTGGTTCGATTCCAATGCGAGGACGACGAATGATTTTGCTCGTCGCTCGACGTATATGTACATGTGGGCGGATCACTTCCGGTCACTGCCATTTGTTGTCCCTTGTCTAATAGAAATTTCACGAGCTTCCGAGGGTTTCCTGCTCCACGGAAAACGGGGAAAACTCGACTTAAACGCAATACGGTAGAAAGGTCACGTGAGTTGGGCGAGGAAATCGCAAGAGGGAAAGGGAGAGGAATAGGGAGCGAAACAATAAAAAAAGTGAAGGATTAAGTGTATTCCAGAGAGCAAGGGACGCTTCCCCATATCGGATAGTAAACATATTAACGACATTATCTTTAAATTGAATTTTTCAAATTTTACTTTCTTGTTTCTCCTCCTTGTTGTTGTTCGTTTGCGCCATTCGATCTCGCCCTCGTTTCGTTCGATTTTCCTAAATGCATGTTACGTGTTTTATCCTGTTCCGGGAACGTTCCGTTATTATCGATTAATTGTATGTTACTATTATTATTAGTGCCCTCTTAAACGCGGTATTTATGTACGAGTGGGATCGTAAAAGATGGGAATTTTATAGGTAAACTCCCGTTACCCGACTGCAGCAACGAGGATACTTACGATCAATTAAAATTAAAAGATTTCGTTTTTATTCCTCGTCTCCCTTCGCCTTTTATCCTTTCTCCGTCGCGCCTTGTCCCTCCGGTTCCCCAATTTTTTTCGCTTTCTCCTCTCCGTACACTTTACAATTACTACTAAACCGAACGGGCTGGAGAAGGACGAAGAGGAGCGGCGGCGGCGGCGAGAGGGAAAGAGACCGAACGACCCGAAGAAGAGACAATTTCTAGTTTGTACGGCATCGGGTTCGCAAGAAGCAATCCCCTACTCGGTTGCCGTAGAAACGCAGGAGGATATCTCTCCCAGAGGTAAGGAGATTAATTGTAGCCGTTTCTCTTTACAATCGGATAAATGGGTTTTCGCGTTTTGGAAATAGAAACATTAACCATTTTCTTGAAACGCCCGATGTGTCTACCAAGGCGAAATGGCAACAGACGACTACTTACTCTTTCGCGTGTGCAAGAAAAAGAAGAGGACGAACATTTTGTTCGTACGTCTCCCTCGCCATCCTCTCCTCGTTCGCCTCCAGTAATTCCCTTCGTCTTCTTCGTCTTAACCGTACTTTACCACCAGCGGTATTACGCGTCTTCTACCATCTTCCAACTCGTTCTAACCCACAGTTTTTCGTCTCTCACACACATACACACACAACGATGGAATGCGCGAATGTATGGTCTAGTTTCATACTTCCTCGCTAATTGTAAAGAACAACTTATGTCGTAATTAATATTTAATGTTCGAATACATTATTCAAATTAAAATTATATAATAATTATCTTAATTACGCCCTCGTTTTCTAATTAAAACAAACAAAGACGGAGAAAGGCATCGGGACCGAGAACGAGAGACGCCGAAACTTTTGCAGAAAGACATCGAGACTTTGCAAGAGAAACATCGAGACTTACCGAGAGAGAAAGAGCAAAAAAAAGTTATTTGGATTGTAATTAGCACGCGAAACGTCCCAGTTTTTGAACTAGATGGAGAAGATCTAATAATAATTTTCGACATGTGACACGATGTCGTGTTTAATCGCAAATTCGATAATTACGACATGTTATCGTCCACCAATTCGCATTTAAGTAGCTAAAAGTTAATTCGCATAATCCCAGCCCGGCGCATCCACCAAATTCGGTCTTTAAAAATTTCGGTTTTAACTTTGCGATTGTTTCATAAACCGTCATTATATTAATGCAATTCGCAAAAGAATATATTATTTTGCATCGGTAGTAATTTAAATGGCGTTAACGTTGTCAATTTGGGGACTAATTTTGCGTTTTATGGCCCCCCCCATTTAAAAGGCGGAATAATTATAATATTAGCGAAAGAGAACGAAACGGCCCTTTCATTTTAATGCCGCTACGATTCCGGAAAAGTCAAATAGGGTTCGCCGTTAAAACAAATTAACGACATATTATGGTTGTACCGTAATAATGCAATGTTCTTTCCTTTTGGGGAAAGCAGATATAAATTTATAATGCGAGATGAATGAGAAAATTAAATATAACAAATTTACGAATCGGTGATGTTTTAATTATGAATGAAGCGATAAAAAGTTAATTGGAGGAATTAAATGGCAATCGAATAAAGAAGCAGGAAAAAATGGTAGGACAAACAAGTTACTTTTCTGCTAATAATGATAATAACAAAATCTTGATGAGCAACAAACTGTTGAACGCTCCATTATTTACTGGCTCCGTTTTCCGCGGAGAGAGAAAGTTAAAGTGTATATAATAAAAGAAAGAAAGAAAGCAAGAAGAAGGCGGAGGAGCGAAAAAAGAAGAAGGAAGAAAAAATAAGGGAGAAACCGTGAAGTACTACTACTACACTGGGATCGATTTTTAATTGCAACCTTCGCCTTGGCTTACTTTCGCTGATTTTCATTAACGGTCTCAAGAAAGAAATAGGTCGCGACTGAATGAAACTGTGTTAGCATATTTCTTTATTAAACGAAAACTTCCGCCGCCGTCGACGTCGTCGTCGCCGTTCGTCGTACGTTTCATTCATTCGCAAAAATTAACTTCTACTACGTTCTTCCTCCTTTGCTTTTTTTTTAATTCTTCTTCGTTTTTTTTGCACTCCTACGCGTCTTCCGCGAACTTGCCGCCGCCACTTTTGCTCCCCGTCTTTGTTTTATAGCTTCCTTTATGTAACAAGTTTAAAATTCTTTTTCCATCCGTTAATTGTTATGGAAATTAATGGCAACGAAATTGTTTCAAACTTCTCCACGTTCTCTTCGCTCCTTTCATCTTTTTTTTTGTGCGCGTACATAGTTTAACGAACGTCTTATTGATTTAATATATTTAATAAAAATTGGAGGGTTCTTTGGTGGCTTCTAATTGAGAGTAAAATTTCCTCCGCTCAAAACTTGCTCGCAACAATCTTCGCATTGGCAATTAACGAGTTTCATAGTAAGTGAACCCGTATAAAGTATTAATAAAATCAACGATTAGTTAAGGTTGATTAAAAGGAATCAAAAAATTGTTGAATTAAATGAAATCTTCGCTTTCAAGTATCATTGAAACTGATTGAATCATGCCAACCATCATGTGTTATGTTGGAGACCGAATGAAATAATTTTTAATTCCGCCAAATGCGAAATGTACCGGCGCATCCACCAAAAAGCGTTTTACATACAAAGTTTCATTAACTGGGTTTCGTGCCATTCGTTTGTAGATTGAATTATTATCAGTTTTATGAGCAACTCGAGGGAACAATCAACGGCTGAACAATGAACGTGTGTAAATGCGAATATAATGAAGAGCGATTATTACATAATTGGAAATTAGTTTATTATTTCACAACACAGTGGCGTGGCGTCGGGGGTGTATTTTGCATCCCATGAATGCTCCACAACATCCATCCGTGCTCTACGTATGTGCACGTTTCAGAAAAGGCATTTAATATGGTTATGGGGTAAGTAAGTAGTAATAGCATTATATATATATATGTGTGTGTGTGTATATATATATATATATATATATATATATATATATATATATGTTGCAGCCGGCATTATTTCAATAAAGTTTATAGCAATTAAAGGTACTTGTACGTAACCGTATAATTGCTCGAGTTGCTCCTGAAACAATTTCCTTTAATACAGTCAAAGGAGTGTAATAATAATGACGATAATAATAATAATAATAATAGCTGCTGCCAGCCCAGTTCTGCCCTTCTAATTTAGCAAGGACTTCGGTAATTAAATGGAAGCAGACTCACACAGACAAACGCACGACTTTATACTCGCTCACTACCACGCGGACACGTACACATCTTTCGCCAGAATTCTGCACGTGTACGTATACGCGAATATGCAAATACAGGCGAACAAGTTGCTACAACCGCACGCCAAGCAAAATGGCGGACTTTCGCCGTATTAGTAGTTGTTGTAATAGTAGTTTTTGGACCAAAATTAATTTCGCGTTTCACCTCGGGCCTTCGTACGCTCTCGCAAGCGCCGCAACCGGCAGCCGGAGCTCCGTGGAACGGTTGAGACCTCGGGGGGCTTAAGATGGGCCGCGATAGGCTCCCACTTCCTCTGTACTCTCACCCTCGCTCTACCGATGTCGCCTTCTTCCCTCGCGCGAAACCCCATCCCCATAAGGTACGAAACTGATCAAATTCGGAACAACCCTTCCCCCAATTATGCAACACACACGACGAACATCAAGTCCAATGTAATTTATAATAGATCTTTCGGCGAGGAGACGGAAGAATAACAAGCAAAAGCAATTGGAATGTGTTTGGTTACAAGAAAAGACTGGTTGAATGGGCATTAAGAATTAAGGTCTTCAAGACTTCTGCATGAAAGCGAATTAACATGTAGAGAATCTTGAAGGATCTTTTTAAACAAAAGAATTTTTTCCTTCGTCCCCACATCATGCACGGCGTTTTCTGTTCTTCTGGAGGAACACTGTGTAAACAGGACAACTGGGTCGATCGTATGGCAAACGCGAGTGTACATTTCATTACTCGTTGCGAATATTTGGTTATAATAATAGTAATGATGATGATGATGCGATTCAGGTTTGCGTACATCCCTCGGTGACTGACAAAGAGTGAGCGAGCGACGCAGTATCCTGCAGCTATATGTTCCGAAAGTGGAGTCGATGTGGGAGGACGAGGGCGAAAGAGAACCCGGGGAACGCCGAGGAACGATGGACTGGGTGGCTTCGAATGTAGGCCTCGTAGGAACGCACACGTTCCGTCCTAACATGTTGTCGGTAGGCAGCTGAAGGTGCTTAGGTACAGTTTAAGCCATGCTAGTTATAAAGTTTAATTAGTTGGAGGGAACGTCGTGCGTCGTATCGCTTGGTAATATTTTCCACGGCTTACGTACGGATCCTCCACGTTCGAAGTGCGTACGTGGGAGAAGTCGTTGGAGGCGACACCGGCAGTTAGTCGTAGTAAAATGATTGTTTTCGTTCGAATCAATGAAATTAAGTTTTAATTAATTATACGAGCCCGCAGTAAATTTCATAATATTATCGCCTACTTAAATTCTAATCGCCCATTTTATTGTCGTTCGCCATCCCCTTCGCTCTCAAATAGTTTTATTGAAACACTTAAAGGAAAAAATTGGAAGCGTTCTTCCAGAAAATTGTAGTCGAATGGAAAATCATTTAGATAACATTATATTCAAATTAAAAAGGAATCGTCAATGACACCGCACGATACTTTTTTTTGAGTTAAAGGGCCCACTTCATGGGCGCACCACTCGAGAAATCTCGATAAAAATGAGATCAATCAGCAGTTGTTGAACGGGTTCCGTAGGGCGAAAGCTCTGGAGAAGTGTGAACTTCGTTGCCCACATTTTATGTTTCGAACTTAAGCACTTTCCGTATGATTTAAATTTTTTTTAGACAAATTCGGTTAGAAAGAATGGGAATTCGATTAAAGGCGGTCCTTTCTTTGGTTACCTTTATATTTAGGTTTCGAGCAGGACGACGAGTATAAGCGGAAGGAAATACAGGCGGAACAAGTCCACACGATAAATCAATAAAGTGCTGTTTGTGAACGTCAAGTTCGTACCTGAAACTTCTTTAAAAGGAAAAACGACGACAAAATATTCAATTTCGCTACAAAATAGAATTAAACCACTTTTTGCTCGCGAAAAAGGAGAAATAAAATTCGAATAAAAATGTAATTCCCTAACGAACTCTTATTTTCCAAACTAAAATTGTTGCCCTTCTTCTTTCTTACCCACGACTACGTCGACGAGCGAAAAGTAAAAACTTGTTTCCTGCTTTCATTTTTCGAATTAAATTGTTGCTTTTCGAGTTTTCCTTCCAGTCCGAAATACCGGAAAAGCTCTATCTAAATAGAAACGTTGCTTAAATTGAATTCCTTGTTTGATTAATAAAGTCCGGCAAGTGGTTTGAAAAGTTGTTTCTCGTTTCGAAATGACATTCCCTGCGAGTCCGAGTCAAAATAATGAAAAGGGCAAAGAACGTGTGCTTTGCATAAATCACTCCCTATCAATTATTTCTTTGTTTTGGTTACCCCTTTAGCTTCAATTCTGGTTTCTTTAACGTTGACATTTGCTCTTGGTCAACCAAAATCCTGTTAGCACATTAATATAAATTTTAATAATGAATTTTTGGAAGACGGATCGCTGGAAATGCAGATTTGTGTAAACGTTTGTCCTTTAAAAGGAATCTTATCTCTTATCAAATATTAGTTGATTAAATATTTCGGGGAGGACGTGCATAAATGAGCGAAGGAAGGAAAATGTCTCCTCGCATTCGTTTTAGTGAAACATCTAATAATAACGACGGGAAGAAGTGGAAGAGGTTTAGTGTCTTAGAAGCTAAACTTTTCCGCTTTATAAATATTTCATGAAACCGAACGAAAATGAAATGAATTTATAATAATATTAATAAGCAGTGTATACGAGGGTCCCTAAAACCTTATTCTTCCTTACTTTCACTTCATTAGCTCACGGTTAAAAATAAAGGGCTTTTGTTCTTACGTACACGATAACGAGATAAGTACGATATACGAAATGGGCGAAATTTTACGAATTTCCTCCTTTAACAACGACGCTCACCCGTACACTGCTCAAACTTTATTAAACTGGAAGATCTTTTAGTTGCATATCGCGTTACACGACGGGAAACTTTTAACAACAACAAAACAATAACAGCAAGAATTTCAAACTAATTTGCAAGCAACAAAAATCGCCAAAAAAACAATTAGTGGCTCTCCTAAACGGATTGTCGTTATGGAACGAGAATTAAAACGCTCGACCCGAGACAAACGTATTCGAATACCACCGAGCGAAAGGGGATTCAAGTGAACGAAAATAATAAAAGGAATAATTTTTAACAGTGATTTTTGGTGGCGGTGGTGCCCGGAAACATCATAAAGGACGCGAACCCTTTCCTTTTTTCCTACTCTTCCTTCCTTCGCCCTGGCATTAACCCTTCCTCTTCCCTATTCCATTTCTTTTCTCTATTCAATATTAAATAACATTACAGGTAGCAAAGAATAAAGCGAAATAAAGAGAGAGTCAGAGAGAGAGAGAGAGAGAGAGAGAGGGATGTGCGTATATGTAAATTTAATGGGCCGAACCTCTTTCATTTGTTTACGATTTGTACGAGCGAGACGGCGAGAGGAAAAGCGAACCGAACAAAGATAGATCTTTTATATTTATTTATATATAAAGTATTCAATAGTGTACGGACGAATAATATTATAAAGTACCACATACAGATATAAACGGGGTTAAATTTACATATGCATATGTTACGGTTACCATTCCTTTTTTTGCTGTTAGTTGCTTCCTGATGGCTCGAATCGGTGCCAGCACTATTATATTTTGGTCTCCGCTAAGTAACGTTTCCTACTGTACTCCGAAGAGACTTTATTAGAAGCTAGTGGAAGATGGAACGTCAACGAAGATGATTTCAATTGTGGTGCCAAGTACAGGAGATGCTGTGAATTGTAAGTGAATATTGCTAAAAAGTTGTAGAGATCATTTTTTTTAGTTAGTTAGTTTTTGCAAAAGAAATCCTCCGCCACTTGTTTGCACTCGTTTAATTAAATATTTAATATTCTAGACGTAATCGAATATTTACAGTAAAAATTACGTCCCTTGCAGTTATTAGATTTGCAATTTCGAGGGGTCGGTCTAAACAATTGTTTGCGCAAATCAAAAATGAATTGTCGCAAATAAACCATAACCAATAGCGTTAAATGCCTTCTAATAATAATCTAATCAAAATATAGTCGAGCGAAAGTTTTAACCCTTTAACTATGCAAGGAAAAGTGAAAAATTGCACATTCGAGGATTGCTTAAGTGCACGTTAAAAAATTTGGCTTGTGGGATTTGGCAAAGCGAGAAAAGCAAAAGGGGCAAATTTTTACGGCCGATATAATTCGTAATGAATTTTAAAACGGCGCACACACAGAGAGAAAGATCGAGGGCAATCCTAGACGAACGTGCTCTGAATCTGCGAATCTCGTCATCGAGCTCTTGTTTCTTCTCGTATCTAACCCACCAGCAAAAAGTGAAATAATAAAAATCTCCTTCGTTTCGCTCCTTGTCTCCGTCTCGCTTGTATCCACCACTGCGGCTCCTTTATTATATGGCAGTCTTTAATAACGTTAGCACAACTACCACCCACCACCAAACTACAAGAAGATGGGAAAATAGTATCACTGGGCTGGTTATCTTTTAACTTTCTCTAACGAATATCAATTTGCATGAACGAAACGAAGAGACGTACTAAATTTAGTTCCAGTTTAAAATCCCTTTCTCGCACGCTTTTTTTTTTCTTTTCTTTGTCTTTATTTTATTTTTAAGTCGCTACATACTCTCCGTGCTTATCGCACTCGTGCCGGAGACGATGATCAAATAAAATATTAAACTGGAACATGATTTTTATGCGCTTTTCGTGTTAAGGATTTTAAAAGCTTTATCTGTACAAGTGTTTTTCTTTTCGTCACTTTGTTTGCAAATTATAAAAGTGGAGATTTCTCTCTCTCTCTGTCTTCCACCGCTTTTCGTTCCTTGCGCCCCCGTATCTACGAAGGGTACGAATATACAATTTTAAAGATTTTCTTTTCCCCACTTTCTTAAAATATTCCTTTTTTCGCCATTGCAACGTTTTCCCTGTCTTTTTATTCATTCTCCCTTCAAGGGACCTTCGTCCCCTCGCCATTTCTTTATCACCTTCATCATCGATTTTCATTTCTTCTAATGCATCCATCGATGCGTTTCCCTTGAATTTTTTATGTTTAATATCGAGGAAAATATGGGGAGACTCGATGCCTCAAACGCTTACCGTCGGAAGACGAACGTTAGGGATGCTGCGGAAAATCATCCCTTAAAAATGATTCCTTCTGACGCCATTTTATGCCCCAGCTCTCTGCATGACCAATAGCATCATGGCTTGACCCTTTGCACATTACTGGTTAGCCTCGCCGCGCAATTTGAGGGTGCGTTCGAAGGGTATTAAATTCGGACGGTATTATGGTCAATGGAAAAATGAAATCGATTAATTTTTTTCCCGGAATAAACAACGAAACGAATGGCACTTTAGCATATTTTTGATTAATTATAGACGAAATAGCGGTTTAATAGTAGCGCGATGCTCCAGTGCAAATAAGGCATTAAATGCTTATAAACAGTGGCATAAGTAACCCTTTCTTTGAAAAAGATCAAAATAAAATCCTCTTTTTTCTACCTGAGTTTCGCCAACTGCATTACGTCAAGCGCACGTTGCATTTTATAATGATGAGGACGTTGATAATAATAAAAATATTTAAATTAATTTTTTATTTGGGGCATGCAAATGGATACTGTTTACCTGAACTCTTTTCTCTATTTTGCAACAGGATAATAGCGAAGAGGTAAAGGGTTGGAATTATTATTAGCGACGTTTCGGGATTTAATAGTGAAAAGGATCAAACAGAAGTTTCAGCTTTTTATTTCGTCTAGTAGCGGTCTGATTTTGCTTAATGGAAGCGAAATCTGCTCTTTTGCGCCCTTTAAATGAGAAACATTATAACGTTCGTTATTTGATTTGAATAATACATAAGCTCGCATTAAAATCGCTTGGAATTTATTTAAAAAAACCGATCTGTATTAAAGTTCTTCATTTGAATGTCTGCAATTAACTATTTTGCCATTATTGTTGACTTCCTTTAAGTGGAAGTCGATAACGATTATGAATACAGCAATATTAATGAACAACATACTGGGAAAATTAAGATAACATTCATCCATACAGAGGAATAGCCCTCGAGCTCGAGTGTACCGATAGCATTCGCATAAATGGCGATCAATTAATGATAAGAGTGAAGGGATGAATTTAAATTGAATCAACCACTTTGATATTGAAAGAATATAACCCTTCCCGCATTTGAATTTTTCACCATCGTAGTTTATCAGCAATTCTAAGGAAGAGAGTTTTATTGCTGCCACTCTATTGGCACTGAATAACAAACTCACACCTGCAGTTGCCATATAAGAAGTCAGATCCGGTTCTTCAAGGAAGAGCTTCGACAAACGATGAAACTTCCTTTTCCCGTTTGACCAGTTGCCAAGAAAAACAACTTCATTTAAATAAATTTTTATTACCAAATTTGGTAAAAACTTTTAACTATTTTGATATTTAAACTACTTAAATTTTGATGACAGTGTTGAGAAGGAAGAAAAACGAAAGAACCTGTGGAATACGTTTATTAATTAATTACTTTAAAATTGTGAATGAAATAATCGGTTTAAGGAAGTTTAAAATTAGAAGGAAGCAAAAAATGATAGAGAAGGAGGAGGAGGAAAAGTTACGATAAAGAGATACCAAAGTGGCGGCACTTTTTCCATTCCAACACGAAGAAAAAAAGCAAACTTCCATCTTAATGGGGAGACAAGTATAAGTAATAACGAACGAGTGAAAGAGCGAAACGGCGAACGAGAGAGATGGAAGTGGAAAAATTATGAAAATATGATTTAAAAAGTAACGGGAGAGCAAAAGAGAGGGAGAAAAAGTGAGAGAAAGAGGCAAAAACAAGTAAAAGAGGCAAATACAAGTGAAAGAGGCAAAAACAAGAGAAGGAGGCGAATACAAGAGGAAGAAAACAATTAAGCGGACGATCCGTAATCTTTAAAGCAAGACGGCATTAAAAAGTAAACGTAACATTGTTTAATGGTAGAGCATTCTTTAAGAGGAGGAATTCTTTAAGAGGAAGACTTTTTTAAGGGAAGAGGAAGAAAAATTAATAAGGAGGCAACCTTTCTTTGTTTCTCCTAGGGCTTCATCGTTCCCCAGTTTATTTAGGAAACTTTATCGAACTCTCTTTTTTTTTTGTATTCCTCTTCCTTTTATTATCACGATTATTTCGTTCATTTTAATAATCGCAATTTATTATCATCATCATCGTCAAAACCGTTTCATTTTTATTTAATTTTTTCCGCCCTCTTTCAATTATAACACTTCCAAAGATATCGCAACATCCGTTAATCATAAATTCGAATTACTAATTATGCCATACAATAAGGACGATTTCCTTTAATCGATCAGTATAAAAATAAAGTCTTCCCAACAGTGTGAGATACTGTAATTTATAGGCAAATGTAAAATTCTTCTTCGGCTGACGTTAACCAAAAAATATCCTAAAAGAATCTTTGGCCTTTGGATAACCAACTCGTTTCTCTTGATCCTCATGCATAAACATAAACGGCACGAGGATCATTGGGAAAAGAAAAGAAAAAGCGAAATAATAATAATAATAAATGGAGAAGAGCCGGAGGAAGGAAAAGGTGGGCAGCGGCTGCTGCCGGAGAGGAACGGGGCAACCCCACCGAATATCCACGTGAAGTTTATATGAAGAAAGGGATGAAAAATAACAAGAAGTGGAGGCGAAAAGAAAGCAAAAAAAAATGGAAAACGTTCGAAATTGAAAACAAACAGCCTCCGCCACCCCCATCTCTCCACCACCTTCCACGACACATGCAAAACGAGACCTGAGACCGAGGTAGACGAGGACGAAGGAGCAGCAACGGGCGAAGAAGAAAGGAGACGCCGACGAAGAAGACGAAGACGACGACGACGACGAAGAGGAGGCAGGTGGGTAAACATGGCCGCTTGTGACGCCATCACGATGTTAGCTCAGCTACCCTCGAGGGCTGTTAGCGACCACAGTGCCTAGCAACCCGCCCTCGCCCTAGCAACGGCTAGCCACTAGCCGCGGACACTTATTGATCACGGAGGCTGAGTGCAAAGAGAGAGAGAGAGAGAGAGTCGTTCGCTCTCTCTCTCTCTCTCGCTCGTTCACTCAGACTCGGCAACATTCTCCCCTTTTATTCTTCTCTCTTTCTCTTCGCGACTCTCGCAGTTGTCTTCGTCTAGTGTGGGCCCTCACATCCAGCAACCGGCAGCATCAACGTCGTAGCACGGCGGCCCCCTCCTTTCGAATGTTAGGACACCACTCGATACAAGAAAAGGCCAGATCAACCCACACCCTTTTGGCAGATCGGGGAGAGAAACGGAGAGAGACCGATAATGTTGATGTAGCAGACATTTTGTGCTGGATTCCGTTTACAAGCAAGAGGAAACGTTCTTGTAGCCGAAGACTTTGGTGAAGAATTGTTGATGATGATGATGATGGACAATCTTTCGAAAACTCGTTACAAATTTCGAATCGCATCGCGTCGTTGACGTTGATGATGCTGCTTGCTAATTTCGCTTTGTACCTGTTAAAGGTAATATATATGTTAATAAGGGCATCGGGTACGTTCAGGCGACGACGATTATAAATACGAAACTGGGTTGCAAATATATGTATATGCGAAGATGACGATGATGGCAATAATACGAAAGCGAGTGAAAACAAGCTTTATATTGGCTGCTCGACGACTATTATAGTTTCGCATTTCGCATTTTAATAATAAAGCCGCATCGTCGTCGAAGTGGCAATATAATCTTCGAGTTTAGCAGTGAGGTTAAAACTATAAACCAACCATTTAGTTTAGATGCAGATTATTATTATTATATGCGGATTCGCTCGGCCCATCGCTTTTACGCATTTCGCACATCAAAATGCTTTAAGAGGCATTTTTCACTCGTCGACATAAAACAGACTGCGAACGGTGTTAAGATTGTTATTATCATTATTAATACGATCGTTAATGTTATTTATTAAAGCTCGCGAAGCTCGAAATATTTTATTAAAATCCGTTTCATTATGCCATTTAACAACAATAATCTAATGCATGAGGGATGGCATAAAACTGCGAACGGATGGCGGAGTGAAAGAGCGAGGGAGAATGTGCGAATTATGTATTTAATAAAAAGCACGATTTTATTGTTGTTATTAAAAGCGTTATAACCCAAATAAAAGTGTTCGACGATAAAACACCACTTATGTGAAATTTTAATTAACGCCCCGAAACGCTAACGAACGTCGCGTTTAAAGCTCTCGAAAGTACAATTCTTTTCCACTTGCAATCGGAACAATTTAGAGAAAAAAATCGCAATTTATAGCGATAAACTAATTTATTAATTGGTAAAAACTACCAAGCAATGAAAAAAGCAAGCACGTGCCTTAATTATTTAAAACGGTAATAAGTGTCAAGTTAAACGAGCGATTAATAAAGAAGAAGCAAGAAGATGATGATAACAAGAGGGGCAAAAATAAGAAGTTAGGAAATTATGCGGTTATACATAATAATTCACGGTTAAAGAAAATAGAGAACCTTAGAAGAAGATGGAGAAAAAGAATATATAAAAGGCGAAAAAGAAAGAAACGCTCTAATTAAGTTAAAAGAGTAACTTGTTTAGCGTTGAAACCTTTAAAGACTTGCACTTAAAGTTGGGGACGTTAAAATTAAAAATTATTCAGAAGAATGAACTGCAACCTGTTGAGCGTCTATAATTAGAAAAATAAGCAGCAAAAGAAAAGACGTTTCGTAAAAAGAAGAAAGAATGAATGAGACGGGCGCGGAAGCCTGAGCGAGAGAGAGAAAGTAGAGGAACGGGAACGAAAGCGAGAGAAACAAATTGAGTTCGCGGCAAACACTTAGAGCGGCGGCAGCGCCTTACATTTTAATAAAATTCATCTCAACTACTTACTGGGGAAACTCACGACTTTTATTATTACTCCTAATTGCCGTCTTTAAAACTCCTCCAACTGACAAGATACTTTTCTTATACGTTTTATTATTATATTTATAGACTCTTATTTTAATTTTCATTTCTTTCCTTTATTTCTTCTTTATTGTTGTGACGACTTTTTCTTGCTTCTTCTTCGACTTCATTTTTCGCGTGCATCATCATTATTGGATTAAAGTGTTTCAATTCCTCGTTCACTTTTACTCTTTCTTTCTATTCTTCTGCCACTTTCTTCCTACTTTTCTTACCAATTTAATTCGAATTAAATTACTTTGTAAACATGCGAGTGCACAATATAAATAACGGTCAAATGGACTCCGTGAACCGCTGTCCACATAATGTTCGTACGTGATTTATGTTCTGCGACTGGCCCCGCATATTTATGTATAAATACCGAAAAGTGGACGGACAAAAAAGCGAAATGACAGAGAGGCAAGAGGGACACAAGCGAACCCTTTTCCTTTCTTGGTCAGACGGCTCCGAGGGCACGACCAAATTCGTTTCTAATTCCTCCGTATGATGGATGGCGTGTTTATATGGCGAGTGGCGTGCGACAAAAGGTCAGGGGGAGGTGTGCTGGTCAGTCGGATACCCGCTGGGGCGCGACCCTTGGGTCAATTGGCTGGCACGAACCCTCGAGAACCTTCCGCAAATGTCGAGGGACCCTTCGCTTTCAAGACTTTCGCAACTGGTCGAACCAGTTCGCATTCCTCGCATCTTTTTTTTAAGTCTGCTTCCTCGTTCATTCGACCACCGCTTACTTCTTGCACGATTCAATTCGAACAACATTGATCGATTCATACGGTCAGCGAGCAATTAAAACGACGAAATCAACGAAATTAATTGCGATTTAAATCGATTCCCTCTTTTGAATCTCCATTTGATTGTAGTTCGATTTATTCTACAATTAAAAAGGAAAAACGTCCGGTGAATGTCGCTTTCGGTTGGCTCAACGAACAAAGCGAAAACGGTTTATAATAGGTGATGGCTGTAATAATAATAGTCGGAATAGTAAGTACATAAGTTCGGTGGTACAAGAAGTAAAATTTAATGTCACTTAGCGTGACGTGAGACAATATGGAATTAGACAGGACAGGGCAAGGGCTGGCGCGACGCGCACAAATCACCCCCGGTGAATTAAAACAATGTCACCGCAAGAGGCGTTTCGTTACGACGACGAAGAATTCACGTACACACACACACATACACACACTGCGACAGGGTCGTTCCAGAGGCATTAAATAAACGTCGAAGCATTAAACGAAAGGAGAACGGCGAACGAATATAATGGGGTTTTAATTAAAAAACAATAATAATCCGACGTCGCTGTGCCATTATTGTCGTTATTACTTTCGGCAAAAACAAATTTAACGGTTTCAGGACGCGCGACGTAATAGAGATCGGTAACGGATTTCCGGCGATACACATTTTTGGTGGCACCGATATGCTAATATTGCTTCCTGCTAACTAACAAACTCGTGCACGCTGTTCGAAAAACAATGGACCCATCTACTTGCATAACGTATAATAATAATAGTTGGTACACACACACCCGGTCTAACAAGGCAAGACAATCATCCAAATGCAAGAGAGCGTAAGCGATAATCCACCGAACGCCATCAGTAGCGAGTTGTACGGCTAAAAGTGACAAGGCAAGACTAATTATCACATACGCGAATGCTTCTTATCACACTTGACAGATATTGTGCTTTAGACGGTTTTAGGAGGACGAAAAAGGAGTCGTTGGTTACGATCGAGGAGGAGGAGGAATGTGATCTTGCATTGTTAACTTTAGCCGAAGAAACATTCTAGCCATAATCAGCATCAGTTTGATCGATTCCAGTAACACGATAACCGATTCTAATCGTTTTTGCACTCTAACATTTCTTCGAGAGTGACTCTCAGGTTTTACGTTTTGACGAAAACGAATCGCGCAAATTAAAATTAATTATTCCTCCACCGGCGGAAATCTTTTCGTTTCGTTTTTTTATAATTAGTAAAGTGGTAAAGGGAAGTTGTACAGTCTTTTAGAAGGCGAGGTAAATAGCGAAATATCTTAAAATTCGCCCTTTAGCAATACATAGACGTACATACGCGTGTATATGTACGTATATATGCGAAGGAAGGATTATGGATTTTACTTCCTCGCAGCATAGGGATTAGAAACGCTTGTGTCAGGGATTCCCTACCGATTGCCGTACGAGGGCCGGCGGTGGTATTTGCAAACTCGCTCTCCGTCTATCTCTCGCTCCCGTCCCCAACTTCTCTCGCCCCGCATTCGTTTCTCCCTTTTCCGTCCTACGTTTTCCGTCGGGGGAGGGCGAAGGTGGCGGAGGATGAGGATCGGGGTGGCGGCTGGGTGGTATATTCCTGGGGTGGATTTTGGAGAATCAAGGGGCTGACGAAGGGGAAGCAGAAGAAGAAGAACGGACGCGAGTTTGCCCGCATGTTACTAACGTCGTCTACGACATCTTTTACCTAGGGAACGAAGGCCGTCTTACTTTCGTTCCTCGTCTTTTTTTTATGCACGCGATACAAACGAGCGAAAAACCGGGAAGCAAACGAGCGAATTGCGCTTGTTAATAAAAGGAATAATCATTTTTAAATATTGTTCTTGTAATTCATTTTATGGCCGCAAAAGTTATAATCTTCTTTTAAAATCGTCGTCGTCGCATAAAAAGTCGGTAAATTAAATGAAACTGCTCAATTGTTCGTTCATTAAACCAAAAAAAAGGAAGAAAGTGGAAGATTTCGCGTTTTAAATGGCTTATAGTAAACACTAGTATTAATAACAAAACGAGAGGAAGCAAATTTAACTTTTTCGCAAATTCCTTTGGAATAAATTGATTGCTCTTCTACGTTATTTCCTTGCGAAGTAATTAATTGTTTGCTTTTTTATGTAAAGAATGTTAATCGATTTTCTTTTTGCGAGTTCTCGTCAGAACGAATTAAAATGGCAAGAAGATGGAAACTGACCAACATGCGTAAATTTCGGCCACACCCAAATACCTTCGATCGGTTCGGCCCGGTCGTTCCTTAACGCGCGAGGGTGTCCACCCCTCCCTTATATACTACAACTACCCCCTCACTATGTATATGACTAGTACATTTCACATTCGCAAACCCCCCCTCGTTCTCTACGTAGGGGTCGCGAAAAGGTGCACGTGTATGCGTCTTTCTCTGTGCGTGTGTGTGTGTGAGGTAACCACGAGCCGGATTTACCATCCGACTATTAATTTATAAAACCATGAAATGTTAATGTCGAAAGCGCCATTAAATGCTTAGGACCTTGTATTTTCGTTGAATATTTCATCGTCGCACTTGCACGATCCCCGCACGACCGCCAAACAAAATTTCGCCTCCCGCATTTTCGCAAAACCGTTAATGTTATACGGCAGCCGATTTCTTTTTTGATTTCGCAAAATGTCACCTTGATGCATTCCTCGGCATAGAAATCTTGCAAAATTTACTAACTCATAATTCTGCAATTGTATAAAAAATCTTTCACTTATCTAGTCAGGTAAATTATGAATTGCCGGAAAAGTAAAATTTTCCCTTATTGTTTTGTCGACTTTTGCTGCGCTCCCCTTTTTTCTTTGCGAAAGATCTTAAATTAAAACAACGAGAACGGTTTCCGTGCCCCGTTTTGTGCAAGAAATCACGTTACTCCTAGTTACGGGCGAGATTACCGTACACGTGTTAGCCTGAAGACCCAACGAGTCTCTACCGACTTAAAGCAAATAAAAAGTCACTATTATTATAAACGATTTATCGCTCCTAACTCTGCATATTAATTTGGCAACAATATAAATTGCCATCGCTGCAAACAAAATTAAAAAGTAAATTCAACAACCCCGGCGCATCCACCAAATATGATTTTTAAAAATTAAAAAATGCTTAATAGAGCAAAATAATGCCTCGTTCCCCTACCTAAAAAATCCCTTTTCGTAATGGAAAAAGCAAATAATAAAAAGGGGAAGATTATTGCGGGGTCCATGAGCAAAATGACCTTCTCCATAGTCGATGCTGGGCGCATTGAAAATAACTACAGGACATTGGACGTAACCGTGGGGATTATTCGCGAAACGACTAGGGGACGTCCGAAATGACGAAAAGAAATGGCAATGGACGATTCAAAAAATTGCGAACAAACAATGTCGCTTGCAATTTTAATCAACGGCTCGTCAGTTAAAGCGATGCAATTTATTAAATGGATTAAGCTTTCTGCAAAAAGTCGCAACGTACAAGTGATTCGATTGATTCGTGTTTGCTTTCAGTCAACTCGCCACATCGTATCGATTCGTGCGAGTCAATAAGCTGATGATGTAAAAGAACTTTGCATGTAATTTATGCCGTTTTACTCGTTATTGATTCATCTTAAGTTCGTCATCAATCTTCTAACACTACGAAAACTATCTGCTACATATTGGCCGAGGGCAATTCGTTTTTAACCAAACCATCTTTCGATTTTTAAATATTGAATTGAATCGAACGTCTAATAAAAAAAAATCCTAATCGACTAATAATGTAAAACAATTAAATTTCGTTTGGTAGTAAATTGATTCGAATCATTTAGTAATAACCATCTCAATTCCTATAATTGTTAATCGCCAATCTATTTCTTAAATAATACATCTCCAATTAATTTTTGATCGCTACTATTCGCCCAAATCAAATATTAATTAGATAGAAGTTAAAGTTACCCAAATTCATTTATAATTAACCTGCTTTCCTCCCCGCGCTCACGTTTTCTTTTCGCTTACACGTTTCCGAGGACGTAAAATAAATTATTCAAAATACAAATCGGTCTAAGTAAGTTTAAAAGGGCGAAAGAAAACGAAATGAGGTTGCAAAGGAAGGGTTTCTGCCACTGCATCGCAATTGACATTTAGTTTATTTTATGGGCGTGTAAAGTGTCGCGAGATGTGCGAGAGGAAATAAAAGAAAGGCAACGAGAGCGAAATGTACGCGAACGTAACTTTTGCATTGCTCTAGACGAGTGCGAACGCGAGGGAAAAAACCGACTGACGAAACGTCACCGGGAATATATATATCATTTAGAAAGGATTTTTCGCAAACAAGCGAGGGAGGCACCGTTTTTTTTTTTTCGCGCGCGAGGAACTTATTTTCGAAAAACGAAGCAATTGATTGAAGATAATCTTGATTTTCCGACGAGATTTTCGTTCGGCTTCTTGCGCCGAAAATAAAACTTGTGGCCTTATTATAATTTCGAAAGACTTCGACTTTCAAACTCCCTATTACGCTGACGTTCGTGTAATCCTCTATCTGAACGTATCGAATAATTTAAAGTAAAGGTTTATTATTCGTAGCGTAGACTTCTTTAATGGAACAAAGAAGATGATGGCAAAGGATCGAGCTGGGGAAAAACCGTTTCTTTGATAGCGTTTCGCCAACAACAATGAGGTGCATGCGAAGCAGCAGCAGCCACCGTCATCGTCAGCAAGAGCGACGATAAAGGAGCAGAGAGTACGTTGAATATGTAAGAGACTATTATTGGAGGTTTTCCTCGTATTAATGCAACTCAATATTCCTGTGTAATAATAATGAAACATTAGAACCCGCCCTTCGACACACACACACACGTAACGTTCGCATAATACATATATGTTCCATAGTTTCCGTAAAGGGAGGTGTAATTAATATTTCGAGCAGACACATGGCCTCAACATCCATTGATGCATACGTTCTTGTCACGAACAGGAGCAGCGGCAGATTCTATTTTGATGTAATATAAGCGAACCTCGTCCTCTCGCTCCTCGCCGTGCGCTTACCCCATTGTTTGTTTCGCCTCCGAGACGCAACTTATTGAAGAAACGTTAGAGGCAGCGGTAGCTCTTCGCTCATAAGCCAACTTGTTACGGCGTAGTTTAATATTGTTGATAAAGTACGGATGGAAACTTGTTCTAGATGCTGGCAACGAAAAGATTTCCATCTACTTCAAACTATAGATCCTCATCATCCGTCCGCGTGCGGGAGGGAGCGAGTGTTTCGTACAAAAGGACGCTCTTCGAACGTCTTGTACGCTCCCGCACTTTTGTTCAAACTTTGCCATTAATATTATTAATTGTACGTCGCCATTCGCGAAACGTGTGTCTATCTCCGTCGCATATTTATTATATCGTAAAGCATTGTCTAAGGTAATATTTAATATCGATACGGAAGAAAGGGGATGTTTATTCGACCCCGTAACGCAATATATTAAAGCCGATGGATTTTAATAAACAATCATTAATTTTATCTCGTTGTGTGTGTATTTTTTTTTTTGTTGGTCTCTGCAAAATAATTATTCCCATTATGTAAACGAACCTCTTTGTGTACGAAGAGAAAACGTAATAGTTAATGGTGCAATCCCTTTGAGCTTTGTATCGCGTTCAAGATGCCTTCAGGTATCAAATGTTTAAAATGGTGGACCAATGGAATAATGCGCGGTATCCGATGGAAATTGTCTTCGTCAGAAACGCGCTGGCTGTCACGACGCGCGAGAGCTAAGCAAATGTCTTGGATCAAAAATATACACATATACACGTGAATGTATTATAGAAGAAATGGTGGTTGTACCGTTTCGTTATCATCATCATCGTCGTCGTCGTGTAAAGCTTAGAATGTGACGGTTTCAAAGGGACCAAAGGCACGTCGTGTAACATTCTAAGTGCTTTCGGTATAAGACAAAGGACAAAGAGGAAAATGAGGAGACAACGTTACTAACGAACAACCGGTTTCGCGTCCCGGTTAAAGAGATATTATTCGCGAGGTCAGTGGTTTCCCTTCTTCTTCTTCTTCTTCTTCTTCCTTTCTACTTTTATTTGTTACGAAATTCTAAAGGATCTCGCGGAGATATGATAAATACAATTCGCTCGCCTGTTGTTTGGCGTGTCCCTTTGTCGGGATATTAAATCAATACCGAGGAATCGGGGAAAGAAAAGAAAATTTCCTGTTAAAAATTTCTCCGCTCCCTCAATTTCGCCCGGCCTTAATGTCGGATGAAAGTTATCGTTAGAGGATTTATTAAACTATATATTTGCGTCATGGAAACTTATTTAAAGTAACTTTGGAATATAATCTACTTAAGAGAGAACAAGAAGAAGTGGAATAAATGTAAACAAAAACTTTTATTGAAATTGTCTCTGTTTTATATATACGTACAATATATATAACTATGTATATGTTGATGCATTGTGTACAGGGGATGCATGATTGTGTAACTTCATACGAGATTAAGAAAGTTAAAACTGAAATAACTTTGTTATTGTTCGCTAAATAAATTTAATTAACATTTTCCAACCAGTGAAAAGTATTCGCCGTGCCCCCATCTTCATTGTTGTATTACCAAAAATTGGAATTTCGCAAGGACGCAAAGTAGAGGGAAGACGATGCTGGACGGATTAATAATGCTAGATGATAGACAATCAAGAATTTAAAGGTTATGAGAAAAAAAAAAAGAAGAAATTTGAGGGCGACAGCAAAATTCCGAAAAGTGTTAAATTCCAAACGATAAAATATCGATCACGAAGTCTTACATATTTTCCTCCTTCTCTCTCCGTCCATGTCGAAAACATCCTTTTTGCCGTCGCACGTTTTATATCGGACGAAGAAGATGGAAGAGAGCGAACCGAAGAGAGAGAAAGAGAGAGCGAGAGAGGCTGTACACAATAAAACTCCACTAAGGTATTTATATTTGCTTTCTGGGGCCGTATCAAGCTATAGCTCTATACGTATAGAGCTGAGAGTATCCTGCGGGCGAGAAGAACTGACATGTGTGGGCGTCACATTCTAACAACCGTCCCGAAATGTCAATGCTTATCCTTGTATAGAGGGACTGTGAAATAAGGGGGGCAAAAGTTTGCCAAATATCTCCTCTCTCTCTCTCTCTCTCTCTCTCTCTCTCGCACACACACACTCGCAATCTCCCGTTTCTTACTTATTCCATCATCCGACCCACCCTCACACCCTCACTTTCTTTCGGGGATGGTTTGTGTGTGTGTGTGTGTGTGTGCGGATACAAGGGAACGACAGTAATGTCAGGCCTTGGATATCAGCCCAAGGGGGCTTCACTTTCAAAACTCCCATATTATGTTACATCTAAAATGATCTTAGAACTTGTATGTATAGAAGATGGGCGAGAAGAAAAACAAATAACTCCATTTAATTATTATTATTATTATTGCGTCGTCTTTATTTCGCAAAATTCGCTCCCGTTTCTTTACGCTTTTCGTTTTGTTTTGTTTTTTCTTTCTCTGGCGAAGGACAATTGCGAATTCGCGACTATAAACAAATTCTTCCGTACGACGATGATATGGTAATTCCTATAACGTTCCTTCGGCATTAAGAAACTAAATGGTCTAGAACGATATATCGCTCCGTATGAAAAGAAAACCATCCCCTATTACGCATACAGCGGTAATAATAGGAGGAGGACGGCTATCTATAAGGCCGTAGACATGAATGTGTCACGTTGCGTCGCAGGGAAAGTTAGTTTTCCGCGCTTATCTATTCCACGCAACAACAAAAAGAACGAAGAAAACAGAAACGGGGGAGAAGAATCAAATTCAAAAGGAAACATCTTAGTTTGCGATACATAAAAGGAAATTTACGAACTTTGTATGGAAAGCAATGCGAATAAAAATGAAATAAGTGATACCGAAGAGGAGGCAGAGGGAGAAAGTTGGCTAATAATAATAATAAGGGTGGTAGTGATGATAATCGGTAAGAAAACATAAAAATGGGATTTGGCCGTGTATAAATCCAAAATAAACTGAAATAACCAAAAAGGAAAATTCTTCATTCCACTTTTCCCACTTTAATACGTACGTATTTTCATTCGGCACCCGAGCTTAATATACACGACTACATTCCAATTCCACACTTACGCCTGACGCAGTTTTAATACAGTCAAATGTAAAAAGAGAAGCGAGGAGAAGAAAAAAAGGGAAACTCAATCCGACATTCAAACACACAAGAGACATATCTTTAACAAGGTTCAATGTATATATAGCCTACCTTCTCTTTTCATTCTCTTTTCTCTCGTCTTATTTTCCTCATTTCTCTTCTACCAATACATTCGAATTTGAGTGCGGGCAAAGAAAAAAAATGCGAATGAGCGCAAGTGTAAGAATGAAATGAGAAAAAGTGGTAGAAAGTGGTAAATAAACGACGGAGAGAAATTGATGGTGGCTGCGAGATGCGGGGAACGGCGATGGTGGAAAACAGATACTAATCCAATTCGCGTGCACTTTTTGCATGTCTAAATTACATTGATATGGCAAAATAAATGGACGTCTATTATCCATTATCCATTCTTTATTTTTTATTTTTATTTTTTGGTAAACGTATCCTTTCACATTTTTTTATTCCGCGCTGTAAAAGAGTGTGTAATAAAAAAATGAATAAATCCCTTTGGTAGATTTTCATCCTGGATAACTTGCAAATTAAATAAAACGTTTGCAAGGAAGCTTCCGCGAAAGAATTAAATTCATATAGGACGAAATAAGAATTGATTTTCCTCTCATTTCTCGTAATAATAATGCTTTCGTCGTCAGAGAAGAAAGTTGAGATTGGAACGAATGCCGCACGGTTGTAAACAGCGACTAAGCCGATTTCGTTTATTGAAAGTAAAGGAAAATCTTCCGTTTGAAGCAGGAAGAGAAAAAAAATGATAAAGGGTGAACGAAGAGAATCTGTAAGATTATAGCTCCAAAGAAAGTGAAATACTCGGCGGAGAAACATGAAAGAAAATGTTGGAGAAAAGAACTAAATGAAACGGTTTTTGCAGCGAGACGTATTTCGGCAACAATTATTAACTATCGCCAAGTAAACGAAGAATTATCGTAGAATCATGAATCAATCTAAACCATTGAATAATGTTAGTTGTAATTAGCAAAGAAATCGCGGTATCAAATTGAATTTGCCACTTTAGCAATTTCCTTTTCGAAGAAGAAAAGAAAATGAACACTTGTAAGATTTCCTTCCGCGATTTATATTCTTCGTGCATACAACGACGAGTTTTCTTTTTAAAATTCATAACAGAAGTTGCCTTCCTTTTTATTCTCTCACTCAACTCTATCACACACCGTTTGAATCGTTCCTCCTCCTACATAATACACCCACTTTATTCTCCACCTTTCGCACTTTTCTTTTATCAGGAACAGAAATTGCCAAGGGAATTATTATTTAGCAGATGATGATCGATTCCTTTTATACAATTCACAATGTGTCCTTTGACGAAGGCAGATTTGAAAATCAAGATTTATGTCCCGATTTCTCCGTTGCGTAACGAACGAAATTATCGAAATTGGGAACGAGGCAATAATGGAAAAGGAAGAAACGAAAGGCGTCCTGCGAAAAATAATAATAACAAATAAAAAACCGGAAGCACAATGCCAAATCAATCGCGAATAATTCGATATTATAATTTGATGCAGATGATGTAAAGCAGAAAAAAAGGAGACCGGAGCCAGATAGAAAGAGGTGAAAGGGTAATCATAAAAAAAAATGTGTGTGCATAATAATATTCGATACCTAGAAGAAGAATCTTGACACAGTTCGTTTGTTCCATTTTCTTCATTGTTGTACATAACAAAATAATAGGTCGGTGTCATATTCTGGGGTGAAAGGGTTACAATAATAATGGGAGAGAAAAAAAAAACACCCCGAAGACAAGACTTAAGGGTGACGTGCATACATTAGTTTTGGGGTGGGAACTTTTTTTTTTTCGCTCTCCATAACGACAATAACAACAGATCTTTATGGGACGTGTATGTTTGTGCAAAAAGAAAAAACGGGACCTATGCAAAAAAGGGTGCACGGGATCTTATTGTCACGGAGGGCTACGCAGAAAAAAAGGAATATTTGATATATTGAGGTATGCGAAAAAAGGAAATTAAATTAAATAGAACGGTTGGCAAAGGACGGATAGACATGCAGAGGAGAGGTTAACAATCGCGCGACGATCATCGTTTCGCCTTTATTTATATTACGTTTAAAGGTCGATGTTGGATTTGGTAATAGTAAAAATCCGTTCTTCGGCGAGAGGAGCGACGGAGCGAGATGGATGCGACGATTGCGAAAAGTAGCGTTTCCGTAGTCGTAATTTAAATATATGGGATTCTCGCTTTGTTAGCACTACATGAATGCTTAACTAGATGTATTCACAGTCACGGAATCACGACTGTCATAACTGAATTGTGTATAATCAATGACGAATTGATGGTTCCCGATACAACAAAAAAGAAAGACAGAAACGGTGCCCGTGCAATCTATTGATTTCCAAACGTTCTTCCATCATGTTGCTCGTGGACGTTTAGATGGAGGAAGAAAAAAAAAGCCCTAAAAAGATGCATATCACAAATGGCGCATAAAAATCGAATTCGCATTAATATTTTATAACCCTCACCTTTCGCAAACGAAAATCTTAACGACTTTTATATTCGTTTTTATTGTTATGTCCTCTAGTCTTTTCCCTTTTTTGTTATTGTCCTTTACATATTAATGTAGACGAGCAGATTCTTTTTGTAACAGTTAAACAAAACGAATTGAATCCTATTCGTGATTAGATAATGATGAATAAAGTATGGGGCGAAAGAGTGAAAGAGGTAAATTAAAGAATCGAATATGCCATCATCATCTAGCGCGAGCAGCAGCAGTAAGTACGGGTGAATAAATAATGGCCTGAGAGATTCGAAGTGACTTTTGTTGTTGTTGTTGTTCGGTAACATTATGATGAACCGAGTAAAATTTCGCAAACGCAAATAAAATGGCATAACGTTATCCAGCTAGCAGAAGAAGTACAGTAGACCGGAAACACATTATGAAACCTTTCGCAGCAAAAAGAAACGGAGAGACAGAGGAGAGACGACGCGCACGAACGAAAAAAAAATTGGAGAAATGTGGAAACCCTCTTTATTTTCTTCAGACATAAATTTTCCAATTTCAACTCGCCCTTTACTTACGATTCCACTCTTACTCATTCCGTCTCTCTCTCTCTCTCTCTCTGTTTCCCTTCTCATCCCATCTTAACACACTCTCCCTTTTTATTCCTATTCCTCCCCATTTCTCTCCCTATTTTTCTCCCATTCTCTCTCTCTCTCTCTCTCCCTCTATGTGCCCCATTCTCTTCCCATCTCTGGTGGCTGTAGTTTATTCCGCGAGGGATTTTCGCAAACTACTTCGAAACTAAATTAAGCCTTGAAGGAGGCATCTGTGACCACACCCTGGATGTTGCCAGTGAACATTTGCATGTGACGTATTTTATTGCCGCCATCAAGATAAACTCACGCTCGTTTAGAATGTGATGGAGCAATGAGTTTTCGCCCCGTAGTTTACAATACAATATATATACGTGCATAGAGGAGAACCTTCGATCCAATTCCACGTTTTCACCCTCCCGGTCCGAACGCGATGATGAAGAGGAAGAAGTTGGAACGAAAGAAAAAGTAAAAAAAAAATACTAGTCACACGCTTGACACTTGTAAAAGATGTTTGTGATTGTAACGCATTTATTCGAACGCGTCTCTTTTAACTGGTGCACATTTCTTTCATACACTCTCGTTCGATTTCTTTGCTTTCGCGGAAAAAATCGTACCTATTCTTCGAGTTTTTTTCTTTACGGATTCCTCCTTCGCGCTTTGTTATTTATAATTGCGATCTCGTTCGTCATCGACCTCCTTCTACGCAGAAAGTTCCTGAAGGATATTCAAACGCAACTAAGAAAAACGTTGATTAATTGATTATTAATCGGAATTTCATTAAACCACTTTTGCACAATTAGTCGAGTGAAATGTTCGAACGTTGTCTAAATTATGTTAGTTTTAAATTTTAATATTCGCACAGCCCCATCGTTACCAATTTCGCATATGGTCGTAGTTATAGTATAATATAATACATTTACCTGAGGGTATAATTTTCTAATTTAGTTAAAGATTCGTAAAGGTGCCAAATTTGCGTGTCTCTCGCTCTCCCTTTCACACACACACACACACCGACTTTATATGGAAACCGGGAGATTGAAACGTTCGCTCAATCACTCTGCAATTTCCTAATTAGCGTACCCAAGGGTTTGTCAAAATTTATGGGTAATTACGTGGAGGACTACTAGTTCCCTTTTAACTCACGCACCGAACAGATTTCATTAAAATTTAATCGTCGAAGGGCCGAATTTATTACTACCTCCATATCCGGCGAATGCCATTCGCATAAACGTTAATTTCGCCTTCTTTCGCCGAAGCGTCTTTAGAATTAAATCAAATCGCTTGCTGACACGAGAAAAGTGGCAAGAAATTGTTGTTGCATTAACTTTACCAAGTGGATGTCAAGAATTCGTTCCTATTAAAAGTTTAAACACACGATAAAAGTCGAGCAATTTCATTCGACTCTTCTACCTGTCGGGAATCGGGAAAATATTTACTTTTAATAATGGTAAGTTGCAAAACTAATACGTCTAACTCTCGCTCTTTGCTTTTCATAGATTATTTCGTGCGGTAGTAGTCGAGTGATCGTATATAATAATTGACAGTAGTGGTGGTAGCTCTTCGATGTGGTAGAAGCGATAAAAATGAATTGAAAAGGATTGCAAAGAATTGCGAGGCGCAAAAAAGCGGTTCAGGTAAAAAAAAAATGCGGCACTATAGGTGAAGAAGGAAGAGCGGTTCGAGTAATAATGAACGGCAAACAATTTCCAACCCCCTTAACGTTTACCTCTTGCACGATGGAAAGTTCGTTTCGGTCGCCTGGATGATTATGATGATGTTGATGATGATACGGAAAGCGGATTAAATACTCATCCCGATAGGAAATAAGTAAGATGGATTATTACGGTGTGACACCCGTGGAGAGACAACAATCATTAGTGGCTTCTTTCATTTTTGCACCGCTCTTTTTGCCTATTATTGTTATTTGCGAGTCTCGTTGCATTAAATTCCAATAACAACCGTACACTGTACGAATAATTATTTCGTGGTGCAAACAAAACGTCAAGTAGATTCGATTGATATCGCAAATTGCAACGAAAAAAATTGAATGAAAAAGGGAAAGAAGCCGAACCGAAATATGCAAATTTACTGCGAGCGGCAATAATATAATATGCAAACGGGATCGCGATGAGCGTGTCAGAAGCGTTTATAATTATAATGTGACAGGTATGATTCCTCGGCAGCCGAAACCGAAACGCTGTGTCCCATTTCGGATGTAAATACAGTCACTCATCGAGAGAATATGTTCGTTTGCTTCGTCCCTATCCAAAAGCTCGCTCTCAAGCTCCCGAAGCTTTTCAACTGCACAAGGAAAATAGCTATTGATTTCAAAATGGAGTAAGTAAACTAGAGCTGCGTGCGTGTGTTCGTGCAGTAAACGGCTCAAGTATACGTGTAAGACCTGCCAACACATACACACACACACACAACGCCAAGCGAACGCCGTCTGAATAATAATAGGACGAAGAAGAAGCCAGCCATCGCCAGAAGAAGAAAAAAGAATGGTGAAGATGGTGGAAAGGGAGCGAGCAAAGTAAAATATCAGAAACCTAAAACGTTAGATGCACGTGACCCGGACGATTGATTTTATTTTATGCGAAGAGCCGAACGTGTAGTTGTAGCTATGTGTGTAGCCGAGAGGAAGGACGGGAGCCATCGGAAGAATAAGCAAGTGGCAGCGGGGTAAAAATCCCCTAACGCCGGCAGAGCCAAGGTGGAATTGAAAATCATAATAACCTTCGAAAATATTACAATGTACATTGCATATTAATTTTAAATGCCGTCTCCGTCGAGCGACGAACAGGAGGAGGAAGAGAAAAAATAAAATGTAGCTAGAGAAAGAGAGAGCGAGAGAGAGTGTTCTTCGCGTACTACAATTTAGTGGTAGCTCTCGCCATAAAGTTTATTAATCTAGTCGGAATAGAAGAGAAGGAAGCGCTCAAAAACTGTTACTTATCCCCCACGAATTAATTCGGTAATCTCTTTAATCAAAAATTAAACGCCGATTCGATTTTCTAATGATGCCGCGATGGAATTTTAATTCTTTAAGCAACTGGTTTCACACGAAAATAATTTCAATTAGTACTTCTTTTCTAACAAATAACTCGCAATTTAACTTATAGAAAATAGTAGCAATTGGAAGTTGAAACATTTAAAAAGTCATCGCACTTTCATCAGGAACGCTCGAACTTTATCTGATTGAAACGAGTTAAATGTCCGCTTAACTTTTTCATTGTCTTTTCTTTTTAATTATTTTTGTTATTATCTGTTGTTGTATACAGATCGAAGAATTACCGTGAACGGCATCAAAAGCACGTAGCGTGTGTGTGTGTGTGTGTGTAAAGTAAATGTACATTGGCATTAGATTTATGTGTAACATATAATTAAAAGTAAATATTTTCTTATTCATTACGGCATTAGTGTGGGCGTTCGCGCGCGAGGATTTGAAGATACATTTTTTATTGTTTGCTTTCCTTATAATTTCTCAGCGACAAAAAGCAGCTCGTAAGAATAAATAAATTAAATATTATCGTCATTAATTGGATACAAACTCCCTACGTTATAAATTCTGATAAAACTTTGTTACTAGAAGAACAAGAACCACATAACGAAACTGGATGATTCTTGCTGAAAAAAATTAGCCTCTCGTATTTTCAACGGCGTTGATATTTTCAAAATAAATTAACCGAACGCATATTCGATTTACTTTCAATAAATAACAAACAAAACTATGCAGAAGAACGAAAATCTGCGAGCGTTAACGAAAAAATCAAAATTTCCCACTTTTTATTTAGCTTTTCAGGTTTTAAAAGTTTTTCAAAGCTCACAGTTTAATGTTTATCTCCTCAATTAATCACTTTAAGAGTTCCAAAATGAGTTTATTGCAGTTTGTGCAAAAATACAAAAGTAGGGAAGGGTCCTCCCTTCTATAGCAATGCAAAATTTGAAGAAAAACAAATTTTCAAAAAATTAATGAATCTCAATGTAAACTTTACATTTAAACTCTAGTTAATCGATCATTAATGTTTATTTCCAAAATTAATCAATTACGGAGCAATAGGTTGAACAAATAAATAATTTTTAGTGAAGATTGGTGCATAAAATTATGCCGCGCTTCCAAATTTTTTTCTTAAAATTGCTAATTTTTGGCATATATACCAGTTTAAACGTTCTTCTTTGCGATTGTAAATATTTCCCCGATAACAATTTAAACCTTTGTTTTAGGCTGAAACTGCAACGGTTGGCGCCATTCATTGGAAATCATCCGCTGTTGAAAATAGTCGTTAGAATTTATTTTTAAGATGTAAGTACTTCAATAAAGATTTTTTTGTTTTAGCAATTTTTTTTTAATAAGCACAATTTAAACGACGTTCGCAATGTTTCTAACGCATAAATCCACTTTCTACTCGTTACTAAATGAGACGCCTTTTAAATTCTTCTGCGATCCTGGCAACTTTACTTGAAAGTATCCGAGCTTTTGGCACAATGGCGGTTTATTGACCACCAAAAACTTCTAAACTATTATTCCTCGCGTCCTGTAATTTAAATGTAACCAAAATGTGCTTCAATGTATTTTATTTTATTACAAGAACAATAATAACGCATGCATAAAGTTATTTGTCATAAATATTTTGTATGTACATATATGATTCGCGTGCAAAAAATGGATGGATGAAATAAAACAAAACTAAATTACATTTCGCTGTTTAAAATCGAATCATCTTGACGTGGGAATAAGTTGCAAAGCGTTCTTCGGCGAGATATTTTATTATACGAAAATGGCAGTAGTTTGATACGGTTTTTTTTGCGCAAGCGAATTTTAACGTCGAAATCCATCGAAAATCAAGTTTATTTGCAATCTGATTATGTGCCACGGTTGTAACTAGATTTTCATCGAAAATTCTATCCCCATTTTGACACAACTACAATCTTCTCGCAAGTAAGTACATACGTTCGAATACGTACAAAAGCCGTTGGAAAATTATGTCTATATCATTTTCGCACTAAACTTATTTTCGCGAAGATTGCACGTGTATGTGCTAGTTGTAACTCGGTTGCGATCCATCTTCTCTTGCACGTACGTACCATCTAGAGATAATGTAGCGTTTAGACGATGTGCGAAAGAGCGGATGCGAACGAAAGAGCGAGCGAGCGAAACGTGCAACATTTCATTTCATGCCAACTTCACGTACACATACACACACGACGATTATTATCATAATATAAAGTCCCTATATTCCCTGCTCCCGAATTATTATCATTGTCACCTGGATCCGCGACGACGATGACTTATTTCGAATAGTTAATAACAACTATTTGACTAATTGCGAAAACGCCGTCGCCTTATGATAATTGATACGAATAAATTGCATTCGTTAATTGTTTCTAATAAAACTCGTGCGAAACGCATCCGGATGGAGAGGGGAAAACTAAACACGGCGAAACTTCTTGCGTTAGATTTAGCAATAGGAATTTTTCTAATACGCCGTAACAGGAACGCAGAAATTCGCGGAATTTAATTGTACGTAACGTCGCTCGGTGCTGGCGTTAGATAGGCGAACGCACGTATCCTTCCTACCTGTTAACCGTCTTTGACTCGCGATAGATTTAACGTTATCGCTTGAGAGAAAACTTATAACGGACTCGATCGAAAACGAATGCAGTTTGTTAGCCGGAGGCGATAAACTCCGTCGACGTCCGTTGAAATGCATATTGGCGAGTGCGTAATGATTACGACCCTCGATTTCTTCAAGATTATAATTCACCCTTTACCGGTTGACAATGCGAGTGTGGGGAAAGTTAACATAAAGGAAATATGAATAAATCGAAGAGGAATCGATAACAATAATAAAATAACACGCATTATGCATGCAGGTAATGCTGGCGAATATAAAAGAGTGTCGATGCATATTCAATAACAACAAGACGTTTGCAATTTCCTCTTCAACCGTTCGCTTCCTGCGTCCTTTTCGCACGGTGATTTTAATATAATCTTTTCACCATTAAATAATTCGATCGAGGGACGTTTTTTTTTAATACACATTCAACTCGTTCCTTTTTACCATTCGAAATAAAATTATATGTGCGAATCTATCTGTCATCGGTGCAACCCTTCTCGCGAACGAAAAATTCGAAGCGACACTTTCTCGATTAGATTTACATTTTATTCGCACTAACACGTTGCATTCGTAACCGATTCTTCTCAAAAAGTCTTTGATGACGTTGGAAGCAATTTGCAACCCGTCGTTGAAGACTCAACATAACAACTCGCAATTTCCTTATAAAAATTAGCTAATTCACACTCTAATTAACAGTGAAATATTAAGAATTAATCGCCATCATTCGGAGTGCGATTGCATTTAAAGTCGCATCTTTTCGGCCTGTTTTATATTCGAATCTAATCTTTCGGGAGAAAGAAAAGAAGCTTAATTTGTCACTTTCGACCTTGCCATCCGCCCCCATCCACTTTCCACGCAAAAAAGCGGCAAAAAATGGTGCAAAGAAAGTGGCTGCCATATTTTATTACACCCGGACAATCTTAATGGACATCTTTCGACGTAGACGATGATAGCCAAGCGTGAATCACATATATATATCTCGAGGGTACGGCGTAGAATTTCCTTTTTTCTCCATCGTCTTCGCGTAGACGTTCTCCTCTATGAGAGCAATTTAACTTAAGGTCACGAGGGGAGAGCGACAACGACGAAGATGGTGCTGCCGCTGCTGCTATTAGACTTTCTTTATGCCTTAGACTGTCAGTTAGGGGTGGATAATATATAATGTGCGTGTGTGTGTGTGTGTGTGTGTTAAATCTATACACGTACAAACCAGAAGCGATGCGTGTATATAAATAAGGGAGAGAGTGGGCGACGTTGATGACTCCGCCTATGCCAAAAACGTAGTTTTCCTCTTTGTCCACCATCGAAATCGAACGGAGAAAAGAACGGGGATGAGGTTAAATGAAAAGACTTTAATAGCGATATTTTATTTATGTTTACTTAGAAATAAAGTTAAATAAAAAGCACACTAATTGCAAGTGGTGTTATTCGAATTACCAGCGATTTCCCGCAATAGTTTAGTGAAACGTGAACGCAAGGCGTCTTCTCCTGTGCTGAAAGAAAGCTGGAAACAAGAAGAGAAACGTTTAAAAAATGTCCACTTTTATCATGCACATTAAACAAATCAATCGAGCGGACGGAAAGCGTTTTTCAACTAGACAAATCAAAGCGATGTGCGGAAAATGACCTTTCCCGTCGCCGGCACAATGCCGTTCGAAAACAAATAACGCACGTCGTTCCACGTAGGTAGACGGACAATGAAAAAAATGTACTGTACGTTCAATTGAAGCGCCGAGCAAATATTATGAGTAAACAGGGTAAACCTTGGGGCGTGGCACGTTTTGACCATCGTCGTAATAACATTAACAAAAAAAACCTACGGAAGAACCGGCTCCTCACGCACACGCATTCGCTCGCAATGATTTATGAGTGACCGCTGGCCCAAAGTTGCACGTTAAACTGGCTATAATTAGACCTCTATAGACTCGTGCTGGGCCGGACGTTGGTCACTCATGAACTAGTTCGACACGCGATTATTAACAACTGAGGAAATTATTAATGGCATAAAGGCCGGCGAAGGGAGCGAGAGCAGAAATGCCATTTTACTACATGTGTACTGAATTGTGAACGAACACGTTCCACTATGTTTCAATTAAAAAGTCGCTTCTGCAAACAACTTCTACAGAAGGAAATAATGCGGGTTAATGATTTAATTGATATAGTGTTTTCCAATAAGTGTGTCGGAACTTTAAAATGATGCAAAATAATAACTGTATGAGATAATGCGCTAATCTTTGTTTTATTTCGAAGAACAATCGAAAAATTATATCGCTGAAATGTCCACCTCGATTTTCGCTCACCGAATGTATTCTGGCAACTACTTTTTCGTACATATCGCATGATATATTTTGAACGGCTTACTTTTGTACACCAGAGCCTTCACATGACCCCGTACGAAGAAGTTAAGTGAGAAATGCGCTTCATCGGAAAAGATTATCTTTTCTCCACACAAAGTGGATCGGCTTTCAACTGCTGAAGAGCGCAGTTCGCGACATTTCGACGCAAACGATGGTCCTTTGAAGTCAATTCTTGGGCTATTCGAATTTTATAAGTCTTAAGATGAAGATCGTGACGCAAAATTCTCCGCGTGGTCGTCTGAGAGAGGTTAAGTTCTTCAGAACGACGTGGAATGGATCATCTATGCGGCTCACAGCAACAATATTGGCTTTTGATCGGGCACTCCTTCGACGCACAAATGTCGATTTATCTGCCAGCGAGCCAGTTTATTCAAACTGTTTAACTAAACGATAAATACATTTGGTCGATAATGTTGACCATAAATATCTCTAATTATTTCTAATCGCTGTTGAATTGTATATCTCTCCATGTTAATTTGCCACAATATGCTGAAGACATTTGCCATCAAGATTTGACAATTACATTCCCGCGAAAGCTTAATTCGAGCATTAAAGTTCTGACACTCTTATTGGAACATCCCTACAGTTTCAATTCCTTTCTTAATTCGATCCTTTCGCAACCTTAACACGCCTTCACGTCGCTTTTTTCTTATCGCCCTTCGGTTATCCATCTCGAGAGTGTTTCGTGCATTTAGAGAGTACGCGACTTTTGCATTTGTATATCGCGTGACAATGATATATCGGCCATCGCCGGCGAGAAAAAGATCGTTCGTCCCGTTCTTTTTCTCCTTTTCCTCGTCTTCTACGCGACGGTTAATGCGAGGATACGCCGTCGGTTTTAAAGCGAGATCGCGCGTCACAATGGGGGGAAACGAAAAAAAAAACTGCGAGAGAGAAAGAGCGAGAGAATAACGGATGGCAGCGTGTAAATGATAAATAGCGAGAAACTGATTAGAGGTGTGTTCATGCGTGGTGTTGTAGAGAGACGACGGTGGAAGGTATTGATCTATATGTGAAGTCATCCATCAGTACATCTCCCCCGTGAGTGAGGGACCGCGCTCTCGCACGGTGGGAATGGAAGCCGTCGCCTAACCTCGCATCGCGAAGAAAACGACACAAACGACAAGAAAAAAGCGCGCACACACAGAAAGACGACGACGTCGACGAGCGGTTTCGTTAAACGCGCTCCAACGCACTATCGAACTGGTCCACATCGTCATCATCATCATCATCATCGACGACATCGTCGAAGTTCTCGCGACAAAGAAGAGCGCCATATTAGCCGCATTCGCCCCCGTCAAACTTGACGTCGCGTCATGGCTGCGGGCAAATCCTCTCACCCTCGGGCCATCATCATCATCATCGTCAACATCATCTAGACCCTCTCACAAACCGGAAGACGGAATGTGACGCAACCGCTTACGCCGTCGTCGAGACGTGCGATCACAGTCTATCCGAACCATTAGCGTGACCCCCGCACCGCCGGAAAACGTCACTCTCTCTCTCTCGCTCTCACCCTTATCGCAGCGACCGAACCCCACGGTTAAGACCGCAGCATACGAATTCGGCGCTGCAACCGCCATATGCAAATTTTAGTAACCAAATTATAATACAACATACACGAATGTCTACGTGTGTGTGTCTGTGTGTGTACTCTCTAAACTTCGAGGATCATCAGAATGTTGCGTGCACGATGCTCGTTACCGGTTGAACGGTCACATTCACTGCGGCCTTATCTCGATCGGAACATCTGTATATATACGTATATTTAAAGTGTGTGTGTGTGTGTGTGCCCGGGCTTAGCTCCTAATCACGAAACCCTTTCTTTCCTTCATTACTCGCCTCTCGTTCCATTCGAATTTGAATTCGATTCTTTTTTTTTTGTCCCGCTCGATTCCGGCCCAGGTAAAGTACGATTTCACACAGCTGGATCGCATATGCAAATGTAACGTTTTATTCAGTTTCGCCTCTTTCTCTCTTTCTTTTTTGTCCTAGATTGTGCGTGCACCGAAACCGTCGCCGTACTCTCCCGATCGGCAATCCTTTACCTGGCTGCGTTCACCTTTTATAACGTTCGTATTTAACGGTTCCTCTGAAAAAAAGTCCCGTTAATTTGATCAATGGTTAATCGAATATCATTTGGTCCTTCGAGCCGGATAAGGTTTTCGTCGTCGCTCGTCGTCGATGTGTGTCGAGCAGTAAATCGCGAAAGAAGAACACTTCTTCCGCGTGTATTTTGCATTTGATACTTTCGCAATGGGATTCGCACATCTTCTGCGCGATAATAGTAATAATAAGGGTGCACAATGCGCTTTGCATGTTGTTAATTAGCTGACGCCGCCGCCGGGGACTAATTAGCAAGAACTCGAACGTGAGCACACACACACACGCGCAAATATATACATCTATGGGAGAGCGAAATAATGGTGCAACCGACGGAAATGAAGCCGTCGTGTATTTGACGAACCGGAAGTCGAGTCGTCGCTCTGCTCTTTTATTTTTTCGTCTTGCTCGCGTGCGCTGGGTTATTTTTTCGGTTTAAAATGGATTTCGAGGGGAGTTCAAATAATTAACGGCGAATGGTTGATTTGATTGGAAAACCATACATTGTTGTTGTTGTTGCTGATGATTGAGGTAACGATCGCTGATGAGAATTTCTTAAAGACATCCGTTTGCATTGCTTTAATATAACGGAGACTAAAGTAGGCTTCGTGGAGGGGGGGTGGAAGCTTTTGTTCTTCGCCTCAAGTAACAAGTCTTCCGTAGATGGAGGCGAAAAGGGTTTTGCGGAATTCACCCACACACGCACACTATTTCCCTATTGTACGTATAATATATACAGGGTGTTTAAACAAAGTTTCATCAACTTTAAGCGACGATAATATGGTCCAAGATCGAACATCGGTCCGCAAATTTATCAATTTATGCTCAAGTTGATCTTAGAGAATATTTACGCATAATCTTTTAAGAAAGTTGCAAAATCAAAGATCCCACCGAATTCAAGCCAATGGTTTTCGAAAGAGTCGGAAGACCCTTGCGGCAAAGATGCCCTGAAATGGAAAGAGGACCTTTGAACATCTTATCTGAGTAATTTTTCCTGTTTTTTAAGAGTTGCAAAATGTTTCGTATCTTCGAAACCGTCCATATCTGGACCCATGTTCCTCAGAGCTTTTCTGCTCATCTTCTGCCGTAGTATCGCCCTTTGAAGTTTGTGGCACGTTTTCGCAAACCCTCTGTATAAACGAGAACGTGTGTGTGTATGTATCGGGGGCGTCGGGATAGACATATATATATGTAACGACGTCGGTTTTAAGCGTCGCGTACGAGCGAGAAAGTCTCTTTTACCTATATAGAGGACGCTAATTAATCATTTCTCCGCATTGAGAGCGTTTCCCTGTCGTTCGTTCGTTCGTTCGTTCGTTGGCGCGCGCGAGGGGGATTATTTATCATCGGGGTGGTTTGGCAACAGGGAACATTGTCGAGCGAGCTTATTCACACACGTGTGTGTATGTGTGTGTGTGTGTATGGGATGGGTCGCGGTCCAGGGTAATTACCCGGATGCTGAGGCCACGCCCGGACCAATGGCAACGACGGAGCCTCCCTCGTCTACGTCTATTATATTGATTCCGGGAGGACGCATGCGTGCCGGACAATGGCCATTCCGGGAGGTCATCAGCGGCGTCGAGGCGGGAGGGTTGGTCCAGGTAGAGGATGATGATGAAACGGGAGCTTCGGTTTTTTTTTGCCGTTAGCGTCGCCAAAATTAAAACGAAATTACGACATCAGAAGGAGATCGCGTTTAGCTCTTCGCCAATGCGTTCACACATGATGATATGTGACGTTCCAACGGCAACGGCGACGGTTAAAGCAGAAATAATTCCGCGCGTTAAAGAAAGTTGCGCCCCCCCCGTTCGATCCCGCGCGTCGTCTCCTCCGTCGCGATGAAATAAGAAGAATACAATGCGATGACGTCATGTCGATGAATCAAGGCGTTTAAAAACTCGCTAATTATGAATGAGACGTCTCTTGCGTAGCACAGTAGTAGTAGGGCTAGGTCATGGTTCTTTACGGCTTTTTCTTATTCCTTTCTCTCTCACTCTCTCCGTTTTTACCCATTATCTTCGTGCGGTTTTTTTTTTCGTTTCTTCTCTTTTCCTTCTTTCATTTTCATTTTGGAAAAATAAAGAAGAAAACTTGGCTCGTTCCTCCAGCCAGCCAGCCAGCTAGGTCGCTCGCGCCGCGCAGAACAGCTTTTAAATTGCTGTTTAAAATTCCAACTTTGTTTTAGTGCTTTAGACGAAAGAAAGTGAGAGAGTGAGAGCGAGAGAAGAAGAGGAAAGTGTTGGAGGAGTTGACTCGTGGAGAATCTTTCTCTCTTTTATTTTTTCAAAATACACACTCACTTAACGGCTCAGCTGACTGTCGCGTGCACTTTATTTACAATGGTAATTCCCTTTAGCACTCTCACTTTCTTTCGTTAAAGAAAACGCCGACGAACAGAGTTTCTCAGATGTGTTGGTCAGTAAATTCGCTCGAAAGCAATTTATTCGCAACAAACTGTCGTATACTGACTCGATTTTTACGCAAGATTTTAGGGCAAATATTTGGCTCGACTGCTTGCTTGCAAAACTGTTCGAAACTCTTGTTTATTCGCATGATAAATGTGTTCGAAATATATGCAACGTCAGCGAAGATAAAGGGTAGCAAAAGCGACTTAAAAAACGTATGCAAATTTATTCAAAGCAAAAAAATTGCAAGTTGTATAGAAACTCCAAACACAAAGATTTATCCACGATACATATGACACGTTCTTTACTGCTTTTCGCAACAACAAAAACCTTCACGTGTTGAATGTTTAGAAGGGAAATTTCCGCACATCAAACTGAACACAACGAAACCCATCATCCAATCTTTTCGGATATTCTTTGAGAGAAATCGCGCAATGGAGAAAGGATTTACCTTGATTTTTAAACGGTACTAACTGCGTTAACCGACGGCTGATTCGTCGTGATGCCATCCTCGTTTGCGATCCATCCTTTCTCCTCCTCCTGGGACTTTTTCAATTTCTCCTGCATCCGATTGTATTCGTTAATTTCCAATTGGTATTTCGGCGCGGTGATGCCCAAAATGTAAGCCAACGTTTCACCCACATAGTCGATTATCGATAATGTTCGATTGCCAGCCGACCAAAATTTATAATTGAACCATGGTATCCACGGTAAGGTCGACTAGAATTAGAAAATTCTTGAAAAATACACTTTTTCTATTCAAATAAAGCCGGAAGAGGAATTTCTCTTTCGCAGATCCTCGGATTATCCTTAGAACAATTACAGTTTACTGCATTCTAAATTTGGAATTGCCATCTGTTATAAGAACGCTGTACCAAGTGATTCCCTCTTTATTACAGCAGGTTTACAGAAAGCTTCATTAACGCGAGACCACCCTGCCATCTACACGTACGAGGAAATTATAAATGGCTGAAGCGATACGTACAGGGTCGACTTGAGGTTCGTCCTCGGACTTTTGACAGCTGTCACTTTCGTCCTCACTGTACTCCTCCACGACACAGTCTCCATAATGGACAATCCTTTTGGGCGTCTTCACGTTGATATTAACACACGTCGAATCGTTGGCAACGTTATCACTTACTTCTGCCATCATCGTTAAATTCTTCTCTTTTGTTGTTTCGAAAAACCAAAGAAAAACAATTTGTTGACAAACAAGGTTTTTCTTATGACTGACCACCCACTTTGACGCAAGGAATTCTCGATTCGATGTATAGCTGGCACCACTTGCCCGATGGAAATTTCACTCTTTTCCTGCGACTTTCAAATGTATAAATGTTTATATATCCTTCGGTTTTTTGGAGGAGATGTGCATTACCTGCGCTGTAACTGTTCTAGATATTCCGTGAGATAAACTTGGTCTGTGACCTCAGGTGAAACGGTTTTTGGTCACTGCCGCGCAAGCAAAATTCTTTTTCTCTCTCGATTCGTTACTATAATAAAGTATTTTTTAATTCGAATCAAAATTTTCGCTGATAACATGTACGCCGCACACCAGATAATGGAACTTTATCATTTATAAGGTGCACATTAAAAGAGACGCAAACGGTGCGATCGTTTGTTTATTTAATTACTAATTCGAATTACACAATTTTTGTTGAGAATGTAAGTAATTTTATTTACCTTTTAATTAATTAGATATTAATTAATGTAGATGGTTAAATTATTGGCAATTTGATGGTGCACGTTTATAATAATTTTGTGAAAAGCAACAGGTGTTTTATTATATTAATATTATATAGTTTTTTTCCCCGAAGGGAGAACGAATATCCGGTTTTTTTCTCGATTCCGCTCGTTAAGTTACCCCATTTTCATTTACAGTTACATTTGGGAAATTAATTAAATTTTTAGTTTGTTTTAAACTAAGTTTTCAGCATTTCGATATGTTACTTCGTGTGCGTTAGTTGTAATTAAATATAAAGTGTAGAAAATAAATTTATTTAATTAAGCAAGGTAAATAAAATTGTTTTTAATTTGTTCAATTTAAATGCTTATCAATAATAAAAGTCTTAACATAAAAAATCGTTTTACACCGTCTCACGTTTTGTTTTTGCAAAATATCGCCATGTCAATTATTCAAGATTAATCGATTAGATTATACAATCATATCGATCAATTCCAATTAGAAAAATTACATAACGTTCCAAAGGAATCATGTAAATTGCAATCAAATTGAGGGCACGCGAATCAAATTGATTGATAAAAAAGAGTAACTTTGCAGAGAGAATTAAATTAATTATATAATCCCCTTTTGTCAACAAATTGTCGCATAATTGCTGAACGTAATTGCGAATTTGCGGTAACATCTTCGGTTTTCCTCTCTCCCGAAACTCTACGCTTTCTGATTTCTTTATCGACAATTCCAATCGTTTCTAACTTGAATTTATTCAAATTCCTTTTGATTACAAGTTTCTCAAGAAATTGAGATGTTCTTCGTCCCCTTTTCATTGCCTTTTGTCATTTTTATTACTGAAAGAATGCGATTTTGATACCGTCATTTGTAAGATGCGGAAAATAGCAATAATTAATGCTCTTAACAGAATTTTATGTGCATTAAATGAAACGCTATCATTTTAACTTTATTGCTTTCAAATCTGCCATCAAAATGGGATACAAATCCGTGTTTTAGCCTTGAACGAGATCAAAGTTTCGCACCTTCTTTAACAAATTAAGCTAATTAATTTTATTTTGACACGGCTTCCAATTTACATTTTATTTGAATTAGTTTAATTTAATTACCAACTAGTATTACGTGTATTAACGTAAGATATAAAATAGTTGACACAACAGTTAGTCAGAATTTTGATATCGAATGCGATTAAGTAGTTTGCAATTGAACTAAGTCATTGGTGAAATTTGGAATTAAATTTTATGTGCACTTAAAGTGAGGAAAAGTAGGTAAGATTGCCGTTTGTTCGATCGTTTCGACCAAAATCTTCTCTGTTTTCAATCGATATTAAATGGATAAATGAAATAAATTGAAGTTTGGAGAAAGGATGCGTTTGTTCGTTTGGGATGATAAAAAATTGGTTTTAATTACAAAAAAATAAGAACGGTTAATATCCACTACACCTGCCTGTATCAGATTGTTAAAGATAGTCATTATAAAGTAAAATAATTAATTTAGATTTTATCGGCATCATCGACATAATAGATTTTTCTATCTATTTTGAGGCGATTCGCCAAGAATCAAGGTTTACGATCAATATCGTTTATTAAGAGCTTTATCGATCACTCTAATGGTTTTCGAAATGCGAATAAACACAAAGAAACACAACAAAGTGATTCCACTGATTAAAAAGGCAACGTGCACAATATTACAAACTGTGTTTTCAGTAAGAGGCATAACCGTTTTCAAAACAGGAAAAAAACGCCATATGCCAAAACGTTTCTTTTTTGTTTTGTTAAGAGGAAATTGGCACGACGACTGTTCCGATGGAATTACTTCTTCTGCACGGTCGAATTTATGCGAGCCGGTATTTTTATTACAAAGTTAATTAAACGTAACTTAATTTCATTTTATGGCTTCGTTTCCTTTCGTCTAATACCAAACAAAGCATTTTTCGGTTTCTTGTTTGCATTAGATAAGAATAGTTTAATGATTAAATAAATGTGTAATGAAATGTAAATGCAACGCTTTCTGAAGAATGTTTGCAAAATTGCTTTGTTCTCAAGAACTTAGAGTTGGATCAATGTGGCACTTGCGATGGGAAAAAAAGTAATAATGCGATTTTTAATTATCCATTGTTCTAATAATATATTTAGAATCGCTCAATAACTTCTTTTCGCAAATTGACGACAAATTAATATTAGAGAGTCGCTTTCAATTTAATTAACTACGATATACAATACGAACAGCTGATAACCTATTTCGATTCCTTTTTGATTGTCCGTATTTAATTAACAAACATACTTTCGATGGAGATCGCGTGGAGTTTAATGGAAAATCGAATTTATTCGATTACTATTACCATTAATTTTCAATCGATTTCGCCAAAGGCAAAAAGAAATCACTTGGATGGCGATTTAATGGTAAATAATTCACAAAAAAGTGTGTCTACTTGGAAGATTGCACGTAAGTGAATGCGTACGAGAAGAGATGAATAATTAGTATTCATCATTCAATGGACGTACATTTAATTTTATTATTATTGCCCATATCTTATTACTAATAATAACACGTCTCCGTTTTACATTTATAATTTATAAAGAAAGAAGGACAAAAACAACATGAAATCATTTCAGCGAGTACATTTATTATCATTACGTGTATTTACTACGCGGACGTTCATTAATAAGATTTTAATTGAACCTGAATTACACATTTAATACGAAATATGCAAAGAGGGAAACGCGACAGTTTAAAAAGCAATTAATAGCAATTTGCATCATATGATAAACGCATAAATTGATATCGCTTTTAAGTTGCTATAATACAATAACGTGACCAATTCTTTTGCTAACAGTATTTCGTCATTATAATCAGTATTACAATTTAAGAAAGTGAACTCGTTTTGCAACAAATCTCCGCGAAATGGATTAATATGGCATTAATCCATTTGTCTCTACGAATAAATTATAACGATATCAACGGGAAATATGCAAAATAAAATTTTTGTGTAATGCAATCGTCAGAAAAGAACTTTTGGATGACCAACAATTAAAAAATTAATTCGGCCTCGACAATGTATTTGTCAAGCTGCTTTAATTATGTGCTGAATACCGTTACCTTTGCTAAAAACAATTTTTTATTATGTCTTCGGATCCGTGCGAAAGGAATTTGGGGAATGAGTTTAATGTGCCACATTTTTATAAGTAAGATGAGAATTCGTTAATGATGAAAATTCAGTAAGGAATATATATTTTGAAGTCCACACCCGCTTCGTGCGATTCTTTAGAATATGAAAAAATGGCAAAAAAATGGCCACGTATGAACGATAAGATATTGCGAAAATTACGAAAAGTTTAGTTGCGAATGCGATGCAGTGGAATTAAGCCAAAGAGTTCCAAAACTAGATAAATCAGAACAAAAAAAAAATTTCTTTTAGGTGGATAATTAATCGATAGTGGAAACTTTACTAAAAATTTATTGTTTTTAATATTAAATTCGTTACGTAAGTACCTACGTGTGCTTTTTTCGTTTTCTTTTTCTTTCAATTAACTCGTTTATTTTTTTATGGAATAAACAAATAAATAAACTAATTATTATAAACTTTATTGTTTGTTTAACGTTTCTTTAAGTATAGGAAAAAAGAGTCACGTTACACACGATTCGTTTATCTAGTTTGGAAAACTTTGCTACAAACAATTATTTTTACAATCGTCGCACTGATTCATTCATAAACATACTTTGCAGCAAGTGGTGGTTGTCGAAACATAATTTCTGCAATTAGTTCTAACTTCAACTCGAATTCGTAATGTGCTTTTGTGCTTAAAGGAATCCTTTAATTGTAATCGTTATTGTTGACATCTTAATCCTCTCAGCTATTGTCTTGAAACGCTTGCATTATCATTCCTTTGGGGATATTTATCCAGCAATCATCATTCAATTTATGCCAGTTCTTTGCAATGTAATAATCTGCAATTTAATCGCTTTAAATCGTCCAGAATTCTTCTCAATTCTTTAGCAAGCGCAATTTTCCATTCTGCACGTTGCAGCTCTTTACGGTATTCAAACATTTTTTGTAAGTATCTTGAAATACTCGTTCCTTTTGCTTTATTACCTTGTACCTACCTGGACGTGTTGTAATCATCGTCTAGGATAGTTTTGTGCTACTTGATGTACTTTAAAAAGAAAAAAGACAATGTTTGCAAGTTTTTCCTCGCACCATTTCGATGAATTATTGATAAATATTAATTAGACGAATGAATGATCGTAATTTATAATCGCTAATTATCATTAATATTCATTAATGTGTTAACGAATTATCCATTATAGATAATTTAGTCGTTTGCACAGGAAAATTAACCGTAACTAATTGCAATTATGTACGTATGCCGTAGAATTAATTAGAAAGAGAGTAAAAATTCACCTTGTTTTTCACTTATTGAGTAATGGACGTCCCATTAGAATTCAACGTGCAGCGCGTAAGAAAGAAAACTGATAAACGGCAACAACAACAACAGCATAGTAACGTTTATAAATTTTATTTATTCATTTCTATTTTTCAAATTTCTTCCATACTCTCGTTTCCTCTTTTTGCCCGAAGTTTACATAAATTTACACTTACAATTCAAAGTTTCCCTTATGAATTAAAGAAATTGAGAGTGTCTGTGTTACGTTCGATTCATCGCAGGAATGAAATTCAGTTAATAGCCACTTTTTTCTCTCGTATAATTGCAAAACTCCTCAAGAAAAAGTCTGTTTCGTTGTTTGTTTGTTGCTGCCGTTGTAAGCATTCAGTGAGAAACGTTGCCTAGAACAATTCAGACGACCAATAGTCAAGATTTCTAGGTCATTACACTGTTACAAGATTTCTGTAAGTAAACGAACCTTTTGCATCTCGCTTCCATTGTGTTCAAGTGTATTTTGTTTGCTCGCTGGTGACATTCGATCTCTTTAGAAGCTGCTATTGCATGCGAGTAAGTTATTAATCCGCTCGTTTTCATTTAACAATTGTACGGATATTTAAAAAATTACGTAAAATCCGATTAAACAATTCTTGTTTCTTTGATATTACTTTATCACCATTAAATACTAATTAGCGGTATCAGTAAAATAGCTACACTGATTTTTTTGTTGGACTCTTTATCCTTGATAATCGAATCGATAACAGCAAATTTTATCATTAGGAACGTTTTGCGAATTCGTTAAAGTAAACGCTTTTCGATGCAATTCAATCTCATTTTGTATTACGTGAAATATTTGAATTAATTATTAAAATTCGTATAATTAAAGTCTCGATCATAAATCACAAATTTATCATTTCGATGTAAAATTTTAATTTGTTTCTTCATCACGATAGAACGTTTTCAATATTCATGAAAAAACGGTCCTTTAAACTATCCAAAAACAAATTGGTTGGAAATTATTAACTGTAAACGAAATATTTGCATAAATTCCATAGCTTTGAGCCTTTAGAAAGGTGCATTACTCTTGGTTGCAACCACGACTAATTCAAAATATGTTTGATTGATTATCGAAACCATTTAACTAATTTAAGCGAGTAAATTACCTTTTTAGAAAACAATTATTACCCAATTGGTTAAAGTATCCTTCTCATCAATTTACCTTAAACTAAAACGTGTTCTGGAATATATCGTGTCCACATTAAACGGCGTGATTAATTCATTTGTATTCCAAAACCGCAAACGATTTATAATTATATTAGTGAATAAATCGAGAGAAAGTTTTGCTCATCCTGCTTAGAGTTTTAAATGGAATTTCACCAAAATCGAAAGGATTTTCAATTGCCAGTCGAAAGACGTTCACTAGTTAAGATTGTTAATGACAACATTAGTAATCTTTCTAATAGCTTTTTGGTGTTTCTTTTTAATTAGAATTTATTTGTTCTTGATTGTTATTGTTGGGTAAAAGTCTGAATGTTTTATAGTCCGATATGCCAATTGAAGTAATTGGCTTCGAGTAGTTTCGACCGAAATCGTTCGTTTTATAAGTAATTTTCTAATTAGTTTCGTTAAAAAAAAAGTGATCTGAAAATGTTTAATTAGTTACGTGAAAGTTATTTAAGAATTCAGTTTTTTATCAATTTATTTATGGAGGTAATTGTTTGGAAATTAAATCTCTAACAATTTAGTTGTCTCACGTATAATCCCATTCTGATGCAGAAACAATGTAAGTGGAATGTAGATCGAAAGTTAAGAGACAGGAAACGTATAACATCATTAATTTATTATTCTAGTTAGATTTTTGAATGATGAGAAAGTTTTTTCTTTTGATGAAAGGGAATTCTTTTCAAAAAGAGCACACCAAATCTTTCTCTAGACATTTCTCAATTCACCCGAACAAACAGAGAACATTCTTTTTAAAAATGCATTTAGCCTGCAATAATTTTTTTACGATAGCAGAGATAATTGTTTTAAACCTGTATTTACAGTATTATTAATAATAATTGTTGTTATTATTTCTTGCCCGACTCATCCTCATTGCGTCCAATTGTTAAATGGAAAATAATAACGCTGCTATGAAAAATAATTAACAATAAAATAATAATATCATTGCACAAAACCAATTATTCACGTATAAGCGGTAATTAGGATCAATGGGTTAATAATATTTTTTCTTAATCGTACCGCAACTGTAAATGAAGAGAAAAAATCCTCATTTGCAAAACCAGTTTCGCATGTATTTGGACAAGTACGAGCAAAACAAAAAAAAGTACCAGACACCTGAATTTTACGTTCGCGAAAGACCTACTTTTAAAAATTTCGTCTTATTAACGACGTCAATTCAATAATGTAAAAGTAAATTTATTATGACACGATGCAAAAAATGAGTAATTAATGCAAATCTATTAATTTATTACGAAACCTTACTACCAATCAAGAGCAATTCCAAGGTAAAATTCGTACGAAACGTGCGTTTCTTGTCTTCCACGAAGGGATAACGTCATTGCAAAGGTGCACCACTTAAGGCGTAAATAATTCGCAAAAATCTTTAACCGTACAAAACGATTTTTAATTTACGAAATTATGTTAGTAATTTGCAAAAACTTGCAACATCTTTGAGTTGGAGTCAAGTCTTAAATAACATCCTGGATGTGACAAAACACTGTTAACGATCAAAGGCAAAGTTTGAAAGAGTTTGTCTATGCGTTCATCAAAAAATATAATTTTTCGTATAATTCACTTCGTAACGTCGGATGTTACCGTAGACCTCCTTTTCCATCGCCGAACCGTGAAACGTTCCCTTCGACATTTTAGGATACGTAAGCGCGTATACGCGTACAATGAACGAATAATATCGCAGTTGTAAACTTTCCCTTTCACATCGTTTGACCATCAACTTGCCTCATAAAACCGTTGCGTTCTTTCAATGTTGCAGTACTTTTGCGAATTTGCGTTTTAATTCGTTTAATTTCGATTGCAGATTTACGAACATGCCGATCACCGAAAATCCCGCGTTCTCCTTGATTCAGCAGGAGATCAACGATTGCGCGCAGAGGGAAAAGGAATATCAGCTGATGAGGACCAACTTATTGGAGAATAACAACAATAATTGCGTGAACAACAATAACAACGAAAAACACATTGCGAACGGTAACGCGAAGGAGGAACACGTGGTGCAAAACGGCAATCACGTCGCCGAAGAAGAAAAAGCGAGCGAAGTGACGAAGCAACCGGATGTCATCAATCAGCAAATTAATAACAACAACGCTAACGACAATCGTAACAAACAGGCGAACGGTTTTCGCAAATTCCTGCCGAATCCGGCCGTACGCGGCATAATGCATCAGTTCATAAAATCGCGGGGCAAATTGACGCCGAACAAGATGGAGCGCACGTTCCAGCCGCAATACCGCTGGTCGATACCGGACGTCATCGATACGTCGAAGATGATGACGACGACGACGATGATGGACGCGGGCGGCGAAGGAGGAAAAGGTGGCGAAGAACCAGTTTTGCGGATACGAAAAGGTTACGTGCCGGTCGAGGAGCGCATGAAACAGGAATTCATGGACATACGTAACCGCGAGATCGAGCTGAAGAACGTGCGAAAGCAGTCGGACGCCGAGTTCAGTTCGCTGGACGATTACGAGACGAGCGAGTCGATTATGAGCAACGGCAACAAGGGTTTGCGCCGCTTCAAGTCGATGATGCAACTGGGCGCGAACGAGAACGGCATCGTCGGCGGCGACCACGACGATTACGTCGAGCCAATCGATCGTCGATCGCCGATGGCGACGCTGAAGCCGGCGCGATCGTTGGCCGAACTGTGCGACGTCGATCAAGAGGAATTGACGACGACGCCGTCGACGTTGATACGTAGATGGGAGACGATCATTCGCGAGAGCCAGGAACGCAATTAATCGACGCCGCGAAGAACTGAGAGTAATCAAGTCGAAAAAAGCACAAAAAAAATAAATCATTAGAGAAGAGTATGGCGCGACACGTAAAAAGTATGAGGCCATTACATTTTCGAGCAAATGTTTCCTTTTCCGTCGCTCAATTTGAGCCGCAGCGATATTTTTGGATTCAGAATGACGAAATGCACATAATTAAAGCAATTTTCGATACTTTTTTTTTCAAAGTATTTCAAAAATCATTGCAATAATTGAAGTTTCGCCGACACAGAAATATAAGGTCACTTGAGAGAAAAGTTTTAATAATTACTAGGGGCTGCATTATTTTGAATTAACTTAAAAATACGATTCCGCATAGATTCGCAAACCGAAATTTATATATTTTAGCGAATTTTAGTCCATAACGATAGACTAGATTGCCACAATTGCGTATTGCCCTTAACATGGAGTTGGAGACGCCGTATGATTCGATGGACGCGTTCTGAAAGGATTTTTGCAAGAAATGTTGCACGAGGGTTTTTGAAACGGTTTACGGCCGTTGCAACATATCGTTGACTAAGTCCAAACTGTGGTAGCCAATAATTTGGCCCTTTTCGATGTCAGATAAAGAACTGGAGGGCGACATTTTTACCAAAATCCTGATTAATAACTTGACATATTACAAAAACTTCACTCTCCAAGATTTTCCGATGTTTTAAAATGGCTTAAGTTCATAGTGCCAAGTGATCTTATGTTTCTGTGAGAGTGCAATATCAATTATTTGCAATGAATTATAATTTTTATTATTATTCTAAGCCCAAAAATATTGTTTTGGTCCAGATTGAGCCAGAAAGAAGTGTTGCACAAAAATGTAGTGGCCTTATATTTTTATGCCACACCATATGCATTGTGATATTTATTATATTCATGTACCGAAAGAAATTTATAATTTCCAAATGGTTTCCGATTTCCTTTTATTCTTACTTTTTCCTCGCAGAGAGTTTGTTAATGTTATTCCTGTAGTTATTACAATAGATTTCTTTTGCGTTTGCCAAATGTTAGAAACGAAACCAGTTCTTTGTGTAACGTTAATTGTATTGTATATATTATATGAAGAGTAACTGATTGAAGAAAGCACGAGATGAAAATGATTGATGATTTCGAACAATTAAAAAAAGAATCGAAGAATCGTACAGATCGATTCGCTTGACGTTTACTCGGCTCTTTAACGAGAACTTGAGTATGTGATTTCAATTCCATTCGTTGTATTTAAATGTTACGCTTTGTTCTTTTCTCATGCAATTGCAACTGCTGCAGCAGCATTTCCAACAAATTATATTTGAGAATATACTAATTATCCTGTTCATACACACGCAAAACTATTTATTATTATTATCGTATATTTATTAAAGAAGTAATATCATTCCAGCAGTTACTTTCTTTATGTAAATAATCTTCGCCTAGTCTAATTTATATATGCGTCCGTTTTAATGGACGTTAAAAGTGGTGAACATCTTTTCTGCTTGACGAACTATTCTCCAGAAGAATTATTATTATTTAATAAAGAGGTTTTAATTTCAAATGTGATTGATTGTAGTTGTTTCGATTCCATTTTACTTCATTTAAGAGGTGAATGTACCGCAAATGAACAAGTTTATTGTACGCCTTTTGTCGTTACGAATCGTTTCCCAGTGCGCACGGTTATAATAAACATTTTTGTAACAATGCACGCTAAATTACAAATAATTATTTAATTAGAAAGAACGAACTCGTGCGTACTTTTAGCGTTTACCAAAATTACTTAGAACTTTTATTCGATTTAAAACACGCAAAATATGCTAAATGTTTGTATTCGAACAATCTTGCTTAAATACAAATTCCGATTTATACTTATTTTCCAACGTGCAACTAGCTTCGCATGTGTAAATACAAATGATGCCCCAATCGATTTCGGTCTCGTTTAAAACGGCCAGCATCTGCGGCATTATTTGGAATTCGAAACGTCTCGGTCCGTTGCAATGCTCGCATTTCGGTATTTGCACTGGTTTTGGCGATTCTGCAATCCACAAAGGCTCACCGTCTCTTTCGTACCTAACCACCTGCTCAGGGTAATGTTCTATTCTCTTCTTGAACTTGTTAAACGTTCTATCCTGATCAATATTGGCATGTTGCTCCAGATCAGCATCAGGAATGTCTTGCATTGTGCCAGTGTTGCCTTCTTCGTTCAGTTTCGCAAACTTTTCCATCTCTTTCTCTTCATCAACTGTTGCCTTAATTATCTCTTCCGGTTCAATAACCAATTCAAATTCCTTGAATAATAATTTGGATAATGTATCATTGTCAGTTTCCTTGCCACAACTATCTTTATGATTCTCTTTCCAATCCAATACTTGATGCTCACGGCTGCAGTAAGCAACTTTATGGCATTTCCCACATTGCTTATTGCCTAAGCAGCCACAGACTTTGCATAAAGTAGCGAATTGTGCTAAATTAAAGGTGGAATCTGGTCGATCCTCTGGTGGATCATACTGATAGTATTTGTTCTTTCTGCACAAATGGCTGCGAATAACTTTAATGTTATCATTCACATTTGGCTGATAGCATTTCGCATTTCTACAAACAAATACAAAAATCGTCCTGTGGAAATTATTGTCGTCATTCTCGTATGGAGCGTATACTTGACACAGGAATATTAATTGCTTCTTACAATTTTTACATTCCAATTCTTCGGTATGTGGTAATGATTCCAGATCTAGCCATGCTGGTTTTCCGCCAATTTTACTAGGAAACATACGACTCTCCACTTGCCATTTCTCGCAATCTTCAGCAAAGCCCAAATCCACTTTCTTATCCATTTCTTGAGTAAATGTGCATTCAATTGCGACAGGAAATAATAAGGTTATATTGACTGAAAGCTCAACTTCAACGTATGTTTAGGCCAATGTTGAGAATTAAGTTGGGTTGCCAAACTGATTATCCGGAATTGATAATTGCCGGAGGTAATATGATAATAATATTTGCGATAGAAGATAAAATTAAGGTATTAATGATAATTTTACAAAAGTTTTGATATTCGCAATCGAAAGTAGTTCGAATACTACAAGATAAATTAAATGAGGTAATTAGAATAAGGCAATTGCTTAACAGATTGTTTATTTATTTATTATGTTTAAAATTCAATTTAACGCAATTAGCAAAACGCATTGCAAATATATATTTTTGTTAACTTCAAGCGTGTTATGCAATTGCGAATTATCGTAATCCTCTAGAATGGATAAAAATTAAACTGTTAATTTGCTCATTATCGGAACAATAAGCCGCGGGTGTTATAATTTTTCTCTGCTTATATCTAAATCACACATCATTAAATTAATTCATTAATTAATAACAACTTATTCACCCATCATATGCACGTTTATGAATGAGTGAATAAAATCAATCAAAATCAGCTGAAAATAATCAATTTGCAATTTACATTAATAACGGCACAATTGCCGACGTATAAATACATTTAAATGCAAAAATTATATTTGTTCCTATATTCTTTAAACAATAATAGTAAATCATTTGACAAAAAACAGCCGATGATAAAATGAAACTTTTGGGTAATATTTTAATTGCTCATTTTTCAAGTGGTAATAACGCGAAACTTAAAGGCAAATTTCGTTTTACGTAACTTTTAGTTGAATTTAAAAAAAAAATAGCAAGTTTGTTGGAAGAAACGAATCGGGAATTTGAATTTGATTTAAAAATGATCAATAAACAATAAGAAGAAACGATTACCGGAGCCACTTCAACTACAATAATTAGATGATAATAATATTATGAGTTTGCATGTTGATTCATTCCTATTAATTATTGTTTAAAAGAAAAACGATGTCGTCGTAATGGTATACGATTTCGCAAATTATTGCCTTAATCAAATGACGTAGTGTCCATTTACATGCAAAAAATCTTCATAATTAGTTCCATTTAGAAAATGTAAACAAGAAACCAATAAAGAAGTAATCGAAGAAGTGCAAAATCTGCTCACATTACAACATTCGTTTTCTTTGACTGATTACATTGTGCAATTGGCTTTTTTCTTGATTGTAAGCATTGCGGGCGTGAAAAAAGTCGATTCGCCAACAATTAGCAAACTTTAATCGTCTCATTTTCCGTCGTTTTCTGCGGCATACGAGTTTGAAGTGAATCGAAATTTGAAATAAAAAATCAAGTTGTATAGCCTTGAATAGTTTAATTTTATAGGAGCAATAATATTATACTCGTACAACAGGTAGTTTAGTCTATGCATGTTCAACATATACGCTTATTACAGGTATCCCCGAGTGTATTCATCAACATCATCATTGTCAGTCGGTCTTTAATTGTTGTGAATGGTAGGTAATGAGCGTCATGATAATGCTCCGCACCGTGTGAATAAATAATCGTTTTATTAAATTGTGCAACATAAAAAAGAAGAAATAAATGATGGTAAGTGTTTAAATTGTGGCGATATAATAATTATTATAATTTACGCTTAATTTTAATCTATTTTTAATTCACTTTGCAACGTTTTATTCAATTGTAAATTCTCCTTTCGAGCGGTTAATTCATTTAAACGGTCGTGCTAATTGGTTTTATTTATTAAAATAATGCACGACGATAATTTATGGTCGATTTTATTGCTGAACGAAGATTCTCGCGTAATTCAATCGTCAATCATTGTTTTTGTAGTAGAATCAGTATTATCAAGATAATAATTACAATGAAAGAAGGAAATAGATTTTTTTTTCAGCATAAACGCTGTTTCGCTAATCATTCTAACGATTACTATTGTTATTGCAGGCTTCCATACAGCAGTGCACGATTATTATTTCGTTCCTATTATTGATAGATGACAATAATATAATTCCAGGTAAATATATACGATTAATTGCAATAAGGTTATTCATACGCGAAGGCTAGAAAAAAATTGCCAATTAATTTTGAAGGTCCGCAATTTAATTCGGCACCTTAAAGTTTGCGCTCAAGGTACTTCTTTAAGTAAATTAATCCGAACTGAATAAAGCAATTTGAACTAACGCAAATGTTAAAATTCCTTTTTTCGCTGATTATTTGAATTAGATAACATTAGATTTTTTTGCAATCCCCGCGAGCGGAGTTTCAAAACACTTCTTGCAGAAATTTAAAAAAATTAACTTTTGTTTTTAATTAAAGAAGAACAAAATTGTTAAAGTGAAAGCAACCATGAAAATAACAGACAAACTATGACCATGAAAACGAATTGTGGATCTCGAATGGTATTGAATAATATTCGAGGAAAACGGCTTCGGAATAAAAAGGTGTCATTAACCAATTTGAAATTAAGACGTTGCCCTTTAAATTACCACGCAAACGATTTTTCCTTTCCGCAGGTTCATGGGCCGTGCCGATAACCGTCGACGACATAAACTTCAACGATGCCTGGGATTACAAAATTCCATCTCGCAACGAACCATTATTGAGTGGCAAATCGGCGGTAAATCACGTCTTGCCACCAAGTGCAAGCAGACAGGTAGCTTCCGTCATTTTCCGTACACGCTTCAATTAATTAACGTGCGTTCCGTATCTAATTAGGCGAAAGAACCGGATTTGGAAGAGGCGATAGTCAAAAGTATAAAAATCGAAAATTTGGATCCGATTCGGAGGATAATCTCGTGCCCCGTTTGCAAAATTGGTGAGTATCACCACACGATTCGATTGATACGGTTTTCTATGCGATTTTATCGTCGATGCAGGCGCGAATTTCCTGCAACGCGAAGCCAAGAGCCAAGCGAGTTTCGCGGAGATCAAAGAAAAGTTCGTCAGCATTTGCGTCGGCTTCAACGTACAAACGGAGCCGGTTTGCAGTGGAATTTTCGATGTTTACGGACCGGAATTAATACCAGTGGCTAATATCACCAATTTGGGTAAGCGATTTTGATTTATACGAACTGTTTTCAATAACTTTTTAAATTGTACTAAAGTTGGTTTGGAATAGGAATAAAACGCAAAGAAACCAGCGAACGAAGGCGAGGAAAGCGAACAGAAACTCGCTGTTAAATTAAATTTGCATTTTACACGCATCATCATCATCATCTGCCATCAACCTTGACTCGATTAAAAAAAAAAATTGTGACGCGCGAATGGGACAAGGTTCGCGGCGAAATTATACAGAATTAAATGGAAAACGCAGTGAAACCCCATTCGAAAAGCAAACAAAATTTCCTTTACTTCTCGCGGTTATTCAAATAAGTTATTTTGCAGGACCGACGGAATTATGCGTCCTGCTCTTGGGCGAATCGTGTCCGGACGACGAGCAACTCGTCGGCGATTGGAACGTCGTGTTTCCGGATATCGCCAAACCGGAAATTGATGAACCGCCTCCTGTACCGGTACGATGTTAAATCGATTAATTGCGATCGAAATTAAACCGCGAATTGATTTTAGTTGGGAGCGCCGACGTTTAAAGTGTTGCACTTAGCCGATACCCATTTGGATCCGGATTACAGCGCAGGCGGACCGTCCAATTGCCAAGAACCGTTGTGCTGTCGTGCGTACAGCACTACGAAGGATTCGGACGTAATCGTACCCGCCGGAAAGTGAGTTAGCGAATCGCTTAAGATAATCGGAAAATAATCGTTCGTTCAACGACAGATGGGGATCGCTCGGCAAGTGCGACGTTCCGGAGATCCTGATCGATAACATGCTGAGCGAAATCGCAAAAGAACATCCGGTACATTCAACGAACAATTGCCTAATTAATCAAGAGAAGAACTTGTAAATTTTTGCGTTTTAGGATATCGATTATATCATTTGGACGGGCGACATACCGCCGCACGATATTTGGAACCAAACGAAGAAGAAGAACGCGGACATGTTCCGCGAGACGATGGGAAAACTGTCGGCCGCGTTCCCGAACGTGCCGATTTTTCCGGCGCTGGGAAACCACGAGGGCGTGCCGTCCGGCAATTTCCCGCCGCCGTGGCTCAAGCACGAAGACCACACGGTGTCTTGGCTGTACAACGACGCGGCCGAAGAGTGGCAGAAATGGTTGCCGGAGGACGTTAATCGCACGGTTTTGCACGGCGGTTTCTATTCGGTGCTAGTCCGGCCAAAGTTCCGCTTGATCTCGCTGAACACGAACTATTGTCACACGTACAGTTGGTGAGTGACTTCCTTTTGACGGAGAACGACATTTTGAAGAAATAAAAATAAATTGCGCAGGTGGTTAATGTTGAATAGCACGGATCCGGCGAAGGAATTGCAATGGCTCATTTACCAGTTGCAGGAGGCGGAGAATAACGGCGAAAAAGTGCATATAATCGGTAAATTTGCGATGTTTGCGTTTAAAAAAAAAAGACTTTAGGCCCTTTTTCGCAGGTCACATTCCGCCCGGCGAGCCGGATTGCATGAAAGTGTGGTCGCAGAACTTCTACGCGATAATCGATCGGTACGAGGGCACGATCGCCGCCCAATTCTACGGGCACACGCATGCCGATGAGTTTGCCGTGTTCTACGATACGAACGATTTCCGTAAGAGCAATTGAATCGGCGACCGTTGCGATTTTGACCGATTCGATTTGATTGCAGAACGGCCCACGAGTATCGCTTTCGTCGCGCCATCGGTCACCACGTACGAATACCACAATCCCGGGTATAGGATCTATTACGTGGATGGGGATCGCGAGGGAAGCACTAGGGTCAGTTTGTCTTAGAGATTTTTCGATTTTGATTTGTCCTTTTTGTGCGCGGATTAATTTAGGAGGTGATCGACCACGAAACGTGGGTGATGGACTTGGAGAAGGCGAACGCCGTCGACGAAGATCCCGTTTATTACAAGTTGTACTCGGCAAGGAAGGCGTTCGGCATGCCCGATTTGAGGCCGAGCGAATGGCACAATTTGATCAAACGGATGGCCAGGAAGCCGAAGCTCTTCGAATTGTTTTATCGGTACGAATGCAATGTTAAAACTGCTGGAGCTATTGGGAACGGTCGGAAGTCTGATTGCATTTTATTTTAGGTTTTATTACAAAGACAGTCCGGCGAAACCGAACTGCGATGGTACGTGCAAACTACAAATATTGTGCGATTTGAAGTCGGGTCGCTCGCACGATCGCAAGCATCTCTGCAAGGATTTGTTTTAAAGTTTCAAGTAATTGTAGTAGTTAGACAATTTAAAGCAATTAAAATAGCGAATTCGGAAAGCGTTCAATAGCGTAAAGTACAATGCGGATGGTCCTTTTCGCAAGAATCCCCGTTGTCGGCAACTTCCTCCATCGTCGGCAAGTCATCGAAAAGGCCGGCTTTCGCACTCGTCGCGATCGCTTTCTGCATGCGCCAAACGAACGGTTTAATCTTGCAAATCAGCAATTGCACGCAATCGGTTTCCTCGTCCAGCGAACGCTCTTTCACGTTCTCTATGACGTGATCGGCTATTGCCTCGTCTTTCGCGTACTCTATTAATTCGGCAAGTTTCTCGTTCTTGAGCAGCCAATCGAGCGGCGATCCGTTAAGCTCCTTCGCCAGCGTCAATTCCGACGGGGGCGCCTTCGACAGCGACGTGCTTATCTTGAAAAGGAGACGTTTAAAACTCCCGCATATCGATTGAATCGCAACTAACTACTCACCAGTTGCGCAACGAAGATGATGGCGTTTACGGCAATCGCGCTGATCTTCTTCGTATCCAAACCGAGTATTCGCAAGAAGCCGGAGAAGATCGTCGAGTTTTGCTGCTGTTGCTGCTGTTCTGCGCGCATCTTTTTCGACGTTTTACCAAACGTTTCCGACACCAGATTCGTAATACGTTGCGGTTCGTTCAAACCCAACAATTTGCCCGCATATTCGAAACCCGACTTGATTTTGCCGACAAACTCCTCGAATCCATCGACGGACGTTAGGCACAGAAGAACGAGAAAAGCGCAAATTTTAACCGTCAGTGTCATCTCGACGGGATCTCTCGCGGAACTGCGCCGGCGAACGGTAATAAACGCTCTGTTTGTCGCGATTATTCCGCTCGTTTCATCTCACGCTTGTTAAATCCGTTAAATATTTGTAACGTTACTTGTGGATTTCGATGTCGCTCGCCCTCGACGTTTCGCTTATTTCGCTCGCAGCGAACGAACGAACATGTTCTTGATCGCGTACTTTTTGCACGTTGCGCTGGTGCAGATTTCGCGCGGGCAAAACTTAGACGCGCACGTCGACATCAAAACGTTGAGCGAGTTGCCGTTGGACAAACTGTTACAAGTGCAGAATTCGTTTAAGATCCGCGATTTCGACGCGATCATCGATAACGAGACGCTGGAGAGCAAACGGGAGTGGAACGATTCGAACGCGGAACCGATTGCGTTGGCTTTAAAAGCGAAAGAGGACGCGCTGAATCGCCACGGGCACGACGATTACGGCGATCACGGCGAGAAGAGCAAAATCCAGAGCGTCTTCCAACTCTCCGTGACCGCTTTGGCGTTCCTGTCGTTCGGCGGCTACCTCCTGTGTCTGATCGTCAACGCGATACGGAGCAAACAAGTGGCGGTTAACGATGCGACGGCGACGCAACAGCAAGTCCTGGCGGCGATTATCAACGCGCAAACGAATCGGCAACCGATACGGATAACGCGAGTGCGTAGACGCAGACCGAGGAGGCCGAATGCGAATCGGCGGCCGAATAGGGTGCGGAACACGGAGCAAAAGAGGCCGCATACGCGGCATCGACGGGACGCGGATCCGTCGGCGTTGTCTTCGCAATGGCCGGAAAACCTCAATACGGACGACATGTACTACGCTCTAATAGCGCTATCTGAAGCGTATAAGACGCATCATACGACCGATTTTAAACGTTACAATGCGACCGCTATTAGAACGAATGATATTTAATCGTACGAGCAGTACGAACTTATTTATTGGCATAATAAAATTCGCAATTATTATAATTAATGCCGGTTAATTACATTCTTTATTCAATTATTTCCAATTATATTACCCCGTAATGAAACATATGTACGTTTGCGTACGTATGCGAGTGTCTATATTAAATATTAAATCTTTAATAATAATTTACTAAACGTATGTAATGATTTTCACGTTTAATTGGTTAATTGCAATAAATATAACGCACTTTTTATGCACTTGACATGTTTATGTGTGTTTTCTCTCTCTCTCTCTCTCTCTCCCCTTCTCACTCTTCCTCTCTTGAAAATAGTGTCTGATTAATTAATGGATTCTCTTTTAAATTAAATAAACCGGAATAAAACGATTTTAAAAGCTATAGTGGGGCACAGGGATTAGCAGGTGGTCTGATTTATTGAATTCTAAGAGCAATCCTTTTCTCATTCAATGCGAAGATAGTTTACGAGGTTAGTGGGAATATTTAAGAAGTACAAATTTCAGCCCCTCAAAATTTCCTGCTTTTCACGAATTAAACGTTGTGTGAACGCATAATTAAAACGATGCACCTTTTCCTTGTCTTAATATTGCCTAATTAAAGCGCCGAATTAATTGCAATTGATAAACAATAAATTTCTGAAATGTTTGACGCTAATGAGACGCACGGTGATTTCGCTTCTTCCTTTTGTAATGGAATTAAAAGGAGGAACAGAAGGAGACTCAATTAAAAAGTAATAAAAAGAAATGAAAAAGAAGAGCAAAAGACCGGAGCGTATTTATTGCGGCACCTTTAACTTTTTTGTTACTTATCTGAAGGAGTGCGTGTGTGAAGAAGGATTTTCTCTTCGTATTAAGCTTAAGGAGTTAAAGCTAAGTGAAAGAAGGTGAAGAAGAGAAGTTTTTTTACTTTTCGTTGAAATAAAATAAAAATTAACCAGATACAAACAAACATTGTAAATTTATCTGTCGCCGTAATTAAAATTAAATTTATATATACACGCAATAAACTATTAAATTTGCATGTTATGCACGATACACACGCAGCAACAAGACCAGAAGTTGCTGGCGAAGAGATGGGAAGACGGAGAGTGTGAGAGAGAGAGAGAGAGAAGTGAAAAAAAAATTAAACGAAAACAAACACAAGCACATATTGTAAAATACATCAACGACTATTTTAATAAACTGTAATCATAATATTAATAATGATTATAAAACCCATAATAAAGTGTAAAGTGATATTTTCCAGGTATTTATGACAACTATACTGTTACTGCAGTCATCTTAAATTCATTTAATAGTAATTTGGATTCGTGCAGGGATAGTTAATAAATATTATTATCTACCATACAATATACAAGAGACGCACAGGTATATATGGGCTTTTAGAAAACCCTTTACGAAACTTTTCACATTTTTAACACACACTCGAACTGGAATTGTATACATTTTCAATTAAATAGCGACAACATTAATATCATCTATCCACTTCTTCAGCCTACATCCATTCCTCCGCAAGAAGCGATTTTTATTTCAGTTTTGAACACAGGAAATTGAAAAATATATGATAAACTTCCCAAAAACAAGGTCCCAAACGAAAATTTACCACCAAGTGATTTTCATTTCCTTTTACTTCTCGAAGTTGGTCCTTAAAAAGATAAAACAAATCTCGTTTTCAATATTCCTTCATAATTATTTGGCCAATAAATTCGAGGAAATAATTAATGACTGCAATGGTCAATTGAGTCACCTCGTCGCATTAATAACGATAATTTTTTATATCCATCGAATTATTTCCTTGGAATCGTCCATAAAGTTCAAACGAAATTAAAGGGAAAACTCTATCTCGTGTTCTTGTCGATGGGATAATGATCGATGGTTAAAATATACTATCTAATACCAACGATCGATTATTATCTAACGATAATTGTCATTAATATTTATTATTGGTCGAATAAAAATTAAATAAATCCATAGCGTTTCGTCCAGTTCGTTTATCTACCTCCGGCTCCAACGTCTTCCTTTTGATATTGCGTTTGTTTGCTTTTTAATATCACGATGATGAGAAGTTAATAATTCATATAAATTGGCTTAAAATTATCATAAATTTTTTCGGTCGGTCCTCGGAGCTGATGTTTAGCACGTAAATATTGGTATAAGGACAATATATTACATCTGATTTTTTTTTATTTTGGGCTTTCACCTTGTTACAAGGCACAGTCGGTGGCTGCTGAACGATCGGAGCGCGCTCTCACGTGGTAGGATGCACACGAAGAATTATTTCTCTTTTTATAATTCTTTAATTCCTTTGGCTTTTATTTAATTTCTTTCCGATGAAAATAATACATTCCTCATCGCGATGGGCTTTTATTATTATTCCTTATGATGATAAACCCATTATTTCAAAATCAGATGCGAAGGATTCGGATTCTCGCTTTGGCTTTTTTAAGTTTCAATTAACAATTTCCATTTCTCTCTCTCACTCTTTGTCGTTCCTTTTTTATAAATCATTCAAATATATTTCGAACGAAGAAAATACTCGTAAATATTAATATTATTACATTAGAAACGTCGAAATTCGTTGCTTTGGGTACGTTGTCTTCGTACAAGTTGTGTAAACTTTCCGAGATATTATCGAGACGATTTATTCGAATGAATCATTAGCTTATTAAGGCAATTACATGGGCACGATGTGAAAGAAAAGAAGATACTTTCTCTCCTTTTTCCACCGTCCTCTCGTTTTTTTATCTTAATTTTAAAAGAGAAACAAATAGGGACGAAGAATGCGATGGGTCGCTTGTAGAGTTTCGTTTCCATTTCGAATATTTCATAGTGCCTATTTTTATTATCATCATCATTATCGTCGTTAAATATTCCGTGCAACTATATAAGAACAAGTGGATTAGATGGAATAAATCACGGGTAAACGGGAATCTGACAGGGATCTTGTATTAATCTTTTTGTATATATGCGCAACGTATCCGAATAATATTCTTCCTCCTCTGCCCATCATCATCAACACAATCTGTTTGTGTGGTCCCAAATATGTGCGCGAGGGAAAGAGACGAAGACCGAACGAGAAAGAAAATGTTACGGCCATACATCATTTTAGTTTAAATATTTATCAATATAGATTTTTGTCAATGGGGCTTCACCGTTCAATTGACTAACTTTATCGAGCTGAATTCCATCACACCACATTTGAAGATGGTTTTGTAACAATTGTTTAAAGTTTTCCGTAAGCCGAAGAACAAGATGATCCATTTGTCGAAATGTGCAAGAGAGTTTTTCTCGTCGAATATCAATTACGAATCGAGGAGCGATGATATCAAATTAAAAGATGCGCAACGATTTCCTCTCGTGGCTTTTCAACAATAAATGGTGTAGGTATATTTATGGTGAATGAAGAAAACGAAATGCAGGAGAAGAGTTTTTTTTTTATAAGCGTGCATACCATCGTTATTATGTGGGAAAGTATTAAATTTAATTTCGTGAGGAACGAAGGCGAAGCAGAAAGAAAGGAAAAACGATTTTTCTCACTCGGTGCCGTCGTGGAGAAATCGACCGGGAAATTGGTCGTCGTGGAAGTTCTCCGATAAATTTCAAGCGATTTCAACGGGACCGTGGAACGAAAATATTTATTTATTAGTTTTCCTTTTCAACTAGAGATTTAAATAACAATAAATAAAATGAACGAATATAAGAGACGAGAGAGAGAGTATCTATGATTAGCAAACAACTCTTCAACAATTTTACATCGACAAACCGTACGAATCCGCTTTGTGTGTGTGTGTGTGTGTGCGTTTCGTGCATGTTGTTTGGTGCCCCGATACGACTTTGTGGTCATATAACGCGATAGGCGACTCTCGGCCGTAGCATATAAATAATACTATTAAAGGTGAGGTTTAGCAGCATGGGGTCCGCGGCCTCCCATCGAGAGAATTACTGCCCGAATGAATAACTATATACTTTATTACAATACTAATAGCATGGGCCCATGCCGATGTGAATGTGACCGTCGAGTATGTCGATCGTTTGGCGTACGGTCACATTCGACGCCGGCCACCTTTCGCTGTCGATGTGTAAATTTTCAATCACTACCTTGGACATTACACATTTTTAAATGGGCATTATTATTAGTTATACCTTATAAACGCGCTTTTATTCGGTTTCGTCTCTCTCCGTTTTTCGTTTCTTTGTGGCTCTTTGAGAAATCGCCTTTTGTCATTATTAGCACTTATTAATATTATCATCCACACACACACGCACACTTATCCGCCGTATAAATTATTGTAATGCGCCATTATCACATAACGCAAACCATTTCAATTTGCTTTATTATTATTAACACCAAATACGGAGAGTTTCCTTTGCCGAGATAAAACCGTGATATCGGAATGGATGGCATAAAATCTAATAAAATTGATTTGATGAATTTGAAATGTGTGAGAAGAGAAATCTTTTATCAAAGTACATATCGATGTGCGTGCGATAATTAAAATTATGAAGAACGTTCCGTTCTGTTAAGCAATTTAGCATAAGGTAATTTCCATTAATTTGATTTGGTAATAGTCAAACATTATTTATGGGTGTCAAAATAAGCGTGTTAAAAGAATTAAATTCAATTATCCCCGGAGGAGAGAACGGGATGGAACATACAGTTCCCTGTATATAAATAAATAATGATCGATATTAATAGTAACAAATATTTGATGTTGTTCTTACTGCGGTTTGATGTGGTTAGAAGGTTTTGATAAATTGTTCCCAGTATGAAGCTGTAAAGTTTCTACTTTTCCCGAAGAGCACTGTTTCCAAATATTGTTATTAATAATAGATTTTCGCCCATTAACAAAAAATGCTATTCGGGGGTTTTAATTTAAAAGTGTCTTATTAAATTAAACAAACAATTTAGTCGGGATTTTGATTGATGGTACTCGGAGTAACAAATGGTCTTATTGTTATTTAATATCGGTTTAGCTGTTATAATTAATCGATTGCCCAGATTAGCACATTAATTTCGAATCATCGAACGGCGATTTGATGGAAGCGAAATCTTAATTATTGTTTAGAAATGTTTAATTCTTGAAGTCGTTGCAAATTGTCCGCATAATTGAAGTAAATTCGCATCAATAATTCGCAAATTATTGCGTTATTTAATTGTGACGACATTTTGCACGACGTGAGATATGCGTTTAGTCATATGATTGGAATGCTTGGGATTATTAATAGAAAGAAAAATCATTTATTGCGAATATTTGCAAATCATAATATTTACAAAGAAAACCATGTAGTTTAATAATTGGGTGTAATTAAGATTTTTTAAAATTCAAATTACGAAGGCGATAAGCAACAAAATAACGCGCAAAAATCTCAGATCTGAATTAAATCGACGGCTAATGAAATTAATACCGGTTAATTGCTGTTGCCATTGCTCGCTATCGAATAAATGTCTTAAGTTCGTATACTATTTGCCATTTAAATGCGGGAATATTAGTCACAAGTGCAAATGCCAATTCAACTAATCGCTATTTATTAATCGATTAACGAACAAATACCTAAACCAAACTAAAAAAAGGGGATCATTAACACCAATAAAAAGCGGAAACGTTTCCTTTAATATGCGCATTATTTGATAAACATTAACCGCATATACATGTATACGTATTAATTTACATAAATATTCATTACGAAAGCACGTTGATGATGATGATGATGATGATGACGATGACGACGATGATAATGAAAACAAATTAAAAAGCGAATGCCGCACGTACGCCACTGCCAGCGCGGAACGCATTTAACTCGTCTACGTGGATCGGGCGAAAAGCACATGTGTTGTCGTTTGAACGTTATTAAAACTCCGGCGATGGGTATTATTAAAACACCGCCTCGAAAACAAGAAGCAGAAACCAATGAGATAAACATTGAAAGCACGCTCCTCCCAAAACGTCGAAAGATCTCCCTTTAAACGAGGCAACCAAATCCCCGACTCATTAGTTCTTATTAGCCTATTCCGGTGGATTCGTGTGTGAGTGAGTTTTCGACGAAGAAATGCTTCGCTCGCCGTGACCAAAAATCGTTGCTTTCGGACGTGGGTGAAACTAGTGAAGGAAGTTGTTTCTTTGTTTGTGAGTGCGTCTCGTTTGTGATAAGGTGTTCGCAAAATGACGAGCCAACAAGAGTCGAGCGTGAGGACGGCGACGAAACTGAAATTCGGCATCGACCGTTTGCTATCGACCGATTTGGATATGAATAGGTCGCAATCGATCACGAAACCGCAACCGACCGTCGCGATTCCGTGTTCCGAATGTGTCACCTCGTTGTTCCGGTGTTGCTCGTTAAACGGACACGAGCACCATCATCATCATCATCAGCAGCAGCAACATCTTATTCCCCATCATCATCATCATCACGCTTTGATCGGACAGCATAACAGACTTTTGACGGCGACGCCATCGACCATTTACACCATGCAACCGATACGACCATTTCCAACGAGACCCGGTAAATTATTGCTCATTTATGCTTAAAAAAACCACCCGAAATGTGAACAAACTATCGACATTCGAAGACGTTACCCCGACTTGCGATGGATCCAAGTCAAGTGGAAGATTCTTACTGTTAAAGTTTGCGAAAATCTCTTGACGATAACGGTTATTTAAGATCAATGTTAAATGGTTTATTAATTTTCCTTCTTGGACCTGAATTAAATCCGTCGAGGATAATGTCGTATTAGCGATTATGTAATAGGAAAATTATTGTAAAGGACATTTTTATTAAATAATTACGGCCATAATTAATACCAATACAAATTTCCATTGTGCGATTATTTATTGTTGAGGTGAATATGTAAAGCGTCGATTGCCCATTGTTATCTATTTATTACCATCACGTGAACAATTGTGCCTTTACTATTTGATTATTAATAATCTCTGAAAGGCGTTATTATTATTATTGTTGTTTGGACATTTTTCATAATTAATTTTTCTCTTTCACGTTCCCCATTTTCGGATCACATATATTTTCATATACGTCCGCCAACAATGCGAGCGCTTACAATAACTCGAGAGATTATTAAGACTTTTATAACAGATTTATTATCGAGATTAATTTTAATACTTTTATTATGAAATTTATATCGCGCGAATGTGACAATAATCTATTATTATTATTAGCAATTGTGCGACTTTTGTTACAAACGATCTTTGGAAATTTGCAAAAATAAACCTAAAACAATAGGATAGTTCGCGCCAAGGAATTTATGACGAATACTCAATTAACCCCATTGAAATGCAATAAACGATATTTGTTGTTTACTCAACAGTAAAACTCAATAATTGATATTAATTGATTAAATCCAATTAGAAATGGCAATTAACTGGCATTGATTGATTAATTACTATGTTTATTGACGTGTGAGTAACGCGATTATTGATGAAAAAAATTGCACTGGCAATTAAAAGGCATAAGTTTCAGGATGTCTTCTAATTTCGAACAGAAAATTTGTAAACCATCATTTACGGTTCTTTTCATACACAAAATAATTTCAACACTAAAGATCGTTGTTATTGGAAGACATTAATAGTGGCCATTATATTCCATTTAGATCGCATAAAATCACTTGAAAATTGGTGTTTTTTTGTCTCGTCCGGGTAAAAACTTACAAGTAAACGTTTTCAACAACGTAAACAGAAATTTAAATTTTATAGTGCGATCGTTAAAATAAACATCCCTACCGTTTTCTTATAATGCTCTCGCACATACGCAGAGATAAATGGGCAAAGGCAGCATCATCGACATCATCATCGCGATGAGCTCTTTCGCTTAGTTTACAATAGCGATGGTTTAAGTATTCCAATTTGTATATATACGAGAGTGAAAAAGAGGAAAAAAAGGAGAATCGGTTAAGTGTTTACAGGATGTTAATAGACATGTATCTATATCGAGAACATTTGGTTTTATGCATATACAATATTATTAACGTTATATTATTTTAGAAAGACCAACCGCACCACTGGTTCTAAAAAGGCACAACTCATCTCCTAACGTAAACACAATAAATCCAAGATTTACACTGGCTAGCCGAGAGATAATTGTTTCTTTTCATTTCGTTATTATTATTTCTTAATACGAAAACATTGTTACAACCGAATGTTTACGCTTCGGTTTTTCGCTTTTCTCGATCGGCAATAAAATGATGATGTGTGTGATTAGACTTCGGGAAAAATTATTACTTGCTTATACGAAAATATATTTTTCTTCTCGCGAAAACCCATTTTAAACGCATAAAACACGATTTATCGAAATTGGCTTAATCGATGCGATGATTATTTACTAATATTTATCGCGGAAGAAATTGGATAAAAATCGATTTTATTCGAGAATAATTCGGTTAACGTAAACCAAACGGATGCGATTTCCGTTTATGAGCGACTTCTTTGCAACAAGTGATAAGTTAAAATCGAAAGTAAAGTTTATGATTATAAGCGCGTTGACGAGCGCCACATTTAAAAAATTTCCTTTCAAACATTCAAACGTCATCGTCTCATCTTTCCTCAATGTTCTAAATTTAATATCAAGGATTTTTATTGTTTTAAAGAGTGGTCTGCATACTTTATTTATGAATTCCAACATCAATGGTGCGATTACAATTCAACCTTTTTGAGTCATATCTATACTACAACTTAAAACTTCCCAACTTCCTCTTCTTCGGCCACGAGCAAACTCAAAGATTGCAACCGAATTTCGCACAAACAGCAATAAGCTGGCGTCTCGATAATAATTTCGTAATAGTAACGAAACACGTAAATATCATTCATGAATAATAACGAGTCGTTTAATTAATAAGCAAAAGCTAATTAAAAGCGCATATAGAATAAATAAATTCGCGAAGCGACACAATTAATTATCAACCAATTTGCATACAATTAACCAATAAAGAAATTAAATTATAATAATCACTCGATGCAGTATATCAATGTTAATTAACAGTCGGCCAATAATTGCATGGAGACCATCGAGAAAAAGAAAAGAGAAAAACGTTGTTTACGCTTCCGTCAAATCGACGACCGATCGGAAATTGATCGTTCCCACAAATTGTTGTGCCCCTAACGAAAACAAACCGATTAAACGTAATTTGTTAAACGTTAAATCGAATTCTTTCGCGACGAGGAATAGAACGCAAGCGGCGAATGGGGCGCAAGAGATGGAAATAAACGAAATTTATTGGATTGTGTATTCTATTAAAGCAACCACAAAAGCGTAATAAAAGTGTAATTCTCGAAAAACCTACACGCACGACGGCGAGGATCCATGTAATTGACGTAATAAATCCACTTTAGATTTATGCGTTTACGTTGGAAAAGTTTTAAACAAAAATGCAAACAGAAGGAGGAACGTCGCAGAAGAACACCATCGCATAGCTAATTATTACATGCACGTACTCCTGAATGGTTCGAAGAGAAAGAAAAAGTGGAATTTTAAATATTTATCCATCGCTCCTTCGTCGCCGTTTCATCTGTATACATAATACGAGAGATCTCCGACTATAAATAGCCAAATAACAAAGTATATGTTTAAGTATCTTGTTAAACATTTTATTATTATTAGATTCACATCTAATTTTTTCCTTAATTGCTTCCCGTCTTCTTACCACGTCCTCGACTTTCTCAAACGCGCCATTATATTATTATAAAAAAGAACAACCCAAAAGGAACATTAGACCGTAATAAAACCGTTTACGATTCGAGCGTATCTCCGATCGAGCAAGAGATTTCAATTTAACCGCCCAACAATGTATTACAAAAGCTCAAAGTTCCTACATTGCCATCATTGCAAAGTGTTAACGCCCCCGATTAATAATCTGTTGTTCAAGCTTTAAGGATACCGTTACCGCCATCTTCGGCGACGCCGCCAACCTTAGCGAACGCGACGCCATCGACGACCACGTCCTCGTCGAGTTCCGGCAACAGTAAACGGAAACGGTCGTGGTCGCGCGCGGTCTTTAGTAATTTGCAGCGGAAAGGTTTGGAGCGGCGATTTCAATTGCAAAAGTACATAACGAAACCGGACCGGCGACAATTGGCGGCGACGCTCGGGCTGACGGACGCTCAAGTCAAAGTGTGGTTTCAGAATCGGCGAATGAAGTGGCGACATTCGAAGGAGTCGAATAAAGGAGCGCACACGATTAACAATAATAATCAACAACAGCGAGAAGAGAGCAAAGTCGACGAGGATGAGGAGGACGATGATTCGACGCAACACGAGACCGATTTGCAAATCGACGTCGATAGCATTTCGGAGAACGATTAACGATCGATTTGATTGATGGACGAAATGAGCCTAAAGTACAAACGTTTTTTATAAGTTAATCATAAACCAATCGAGTAATTATACGTTTAAATATAGATTTTGTAGTTTACGTTAAATTATTATCAGTTGACATAATAAATTTATTATAAGTTATATTGCCACTAGTTACCATTGAATTAATTTAATGGTAATTATGTAAATTTCTCATTTTTTTAAAAAACCTGCTCGTAGATTGATCCTCATGTACAGATTTATTGATTTAATGGGACCTAATGAAGCGCGTAATTTTCGTTTCCGACATAATAACCATTTCGAATTAGGGGGGACACTTCAGGTCGCGCCTCTATCAAAGTGGAAGCGATAGCGAAAGACAACGCGGTGAAGAGGCACCAGGAGTTGGAAACGACAGCAACCGTAGAAAGACGTTAAGGAATTTTAAAATTCCTACCTTCATCAGCTACCCAGCACGTTCATGGAACCTACCTAAAAAAAAGAAGACATTATTAGTTTCATTAAATTAAAAGCAATTGTTAAAATAGTTTACCTCTTTAATCAAAGCCTTTCTCCTGACCAACATCCTGCCGCCGTCAACAGCTTCCACCAGCAGCTTGTCCATCACTTATTCACTTCACTTACTCACTTACACTAACTCACAACACTTCCAGCTGAAACAAATAACATACATTAATTATTGTTGAATAAAAGTTAATAAATTACAAAAAATTACCATCAAATATACAGATGCTTTGCTGTTAATTTGCTCGGTGATTTCCGCTTAAACTCACTTTAGCTGATGTACAACACTTCCATCTGAAACCAATAATTTTGGTTTAATGATGGGCAAATTACTGCTAAAGAAGTTAAAACCTATTTACCATAAAGTATTAAGTGGCTTTGCTGTCGTGGAATACGAGAATATTGCCTCACAAACAAAAGAACCTAAAAAGAAGTAACGTCTTCATTAAGAAAATGCTGCAAGTTGTAATAGAAAAAGCCAGCTACCATTTCTGAAGACGCCACTTCAAACAGTGCAATTTGCTGTTGAAAATCTTGGAGACAATCCTTATAGAGAATCCTTTTGCGAAATCTATTGCCATTCTCTTTTCTTGATGTAGCTGGGGATTTGTATTAGCGAAGCGATTCCACTTTGTAATGAATCTGCAAAATGAATTGAATAAGTGTTAAAAGGATAATGAAAGTATTTAGATAGCTAATCAGTAGTGATAATGTTAACAGTTGGGACGATGAAAAATATAGCAAACTTACGTCTTTCAATAATTGCGTCTTTTCCTAATATTTCTCAAGCCCGAGTAGCTTCTTTTGGCGTTTATGAAATTCCCATCACTTTTACCTAAAAATAAAAGGATTTATCAATTACTAATGAGACATAGAGAAAAAAATTTAAATTTAATTTAATCTTTGCGTGCTTTTTAATAATCGCTATTTATTCTTACTTCGTTTCAAACGTTGCTTTATGTTAAAATTATTAATAAGAAAAAATATTAAATTCATAATTTACTAGCTCAACAGTAGCATTTGATTTAATCTTAACAAATCCATGTTGCCATTAAAAAACAATTGCAAGAAGGCATTGAAACATGGAGGCTTTTATAACAAAAAAACAAAAGAATATCGCCTAATAGGCCGATTCCGAAATGAGAAAAAATTATGATAAAAACGTGAAATTACCTCGCCATATTGCGAAATTTATAATAAACGATGGCAATTTAATTAAACTTACCCTTTTATTATACACAATACACATTTTCCATCAATTAATTTCGCTTTATTTTAATTTAAAATTGAGGAGCAAATCGAACGCGACTACACGGCGAAATCTTCTTGCAAAGAGGGCGACACCAAGCGAGCTCCGCGAGTACTAACCTACGACATGCGTGGTGGGTTGCATAGCTTGAAGTTAAACCAGCAAGAGTGGATTGATGAAGAAAAGGAAAAGGCGCAATAATGATTGCTATTTAAAATTAATTATTATCGAGATGAAAACTGAGCTTAATCGTATATAAGAATGCAATAAACCTCGCTTCACTGCGGGAAGACGCGGTTTTTTTCTAAAGCCGTTCATTAGAATTTAATTGGACTGATCTTCATCTGGAATAGTAGTTATTGGTAACTTATGGACCTTACGGCAAACTGTTTACCCAAATTAAGTGTATTAATTAATTATTTGAAGCAAAAATCCATCAATTAAATAATTCGGAGCGAAATATTCAATAAAAGATTGTCTTCCTAAGAAGTGAGCGAACGATTGAAAACTGTCGCGAAATATATTGTAAATAATGAATTGTTTCACCAGTTTGACTTATTTTCAAGAAATTACAGTCTCTGAGACGAATATTACCATATATTTTGCTTGAAAATAAAGTTGAAAAATACTAATTCGATTCATTTGCGTGCACATTTCGTTGATGGTTCCTTCAATTTCTATCGATTATTATCCTTACAGTTCCCCTAAGATCTCCTTTAATATAATCACCAGCGAAGTTTGAATCTTCGAGGATATTTCGTGAAGGAAATGTGATATGAATCACTTGCATTAAAATCGTATTCAAATGTTTCTCGGGAATGTGGATGAGGCACAAAGTATTTAGAAAGTTTATTAAAATCCCAACGATGACACATACTTTCGTTAAATTGCTGTTGATTATTATAAATAGATCGCAATTTTTTTAAACCCTTTGGTATCGAAGCCTCGTCGCTTAAACTTTCTCAACCTCCCAATTCCAGCACAAAATCCCATTCTTGATTGCTTCATCGCCAATCGAGGGTAATGTATGTACGTTCGACGTTTAAAAGTAAATAAAAGTACGTCGTGATAAAGTCACTTATCTCCTATCAGTTGTATTTGTTTTGAAATTCTAATAAGTAAATTAGACTTTGCGTCGCTCACAGTTATTGCATATGCAATATTAAACATAATGAATGTGTTCATAGTGATTTCCGTGAGCTTGGTCTCATTCTTAATATCCTTCGTCACAGTCGCCGTCGTATTGTTTCTGTTGGTGAGATGCGTCCTTTGGAAAAGGAGACGTCCAGAAGACGACGACGGGTCCATCGAACAGATCCTAGCGATCGACGAATCGGATACGGGTAAAAACGAATTTATAAAATTGCGATAAACGCTGTACTGTCGAATTTTGCGCATATTCTTTTACAGGAAGCACCTACACAAGCGTCCGATTGTCGATATTATTTTCTTAATAAAGGAAAGTTTCGTCATTTAATTATAGGATTATAACGAATTATTCTTAGTGTTAATTATTTTTTGTACATGGATAATATACAAGTTTTTTACTTGATCATCGAGAAGTTCGTTTCATTGTCAGATTTAATGCGATTTACGTTGCTTTTTAGACGGTAATCATTTTATCTAAAGTGTGCATAAGAAGATAATTCGCGTTTGTCCGCCGATTACCGATATATAGTTGCAAATATATATTTTTAAATTTTAATTCCAAGTAAGTGGCAATTGATCGAATGCCTTCGATATTTGTGTTACGAGCACACACACGCATCGTTTCCGAGCGGATTATTCGTCGAACGTTCCTGATTTGTTCCGCAAACTTTTACCATTTCACTTCTTCGCCGTTCTGTTTCAAACACTTTTTCTCGAAGAATCGTCGAGCCGCGTAATTCTCGCTGATATTAAAGAAATTAATTAAAAATATTAAGGCCAGCAAATGTTAATAGAGCACCGTAACGATTATGACTGGCCGTTAAACAGGATAAATAACGTTGATAAGTTGACTGATTGTTGCTAAATTGCAAACTCGTTTCGTTCATTTTTTGCACCGGAGAAGAAACTGAACGTTCCGTTACATGCGAAAATTAAATTGCGAAAAGTGGTAACTTATCGTTGATAAATCCATGATCGCTCATCTCGTTTGATACTGTTGCAATTTGCAATTAAAATCGCAAATGCAACTTAATTCGGAAAGAAGGAACAAACGGTCGATGCAAATTCAAATTGAAGTAACCGTAATAATAAATAATGAAGAAGCGGTAATTATTGACGATTAGGCCATTAGCATGTTCTATTTAATTTCGGTGCGCATCGAATTTATGCCACCACGTTTTAATGTGTTAATATTTTCATCCAAGATAGAGTTTTGTTGTTAGTTATGTGTTTACAGTTAGCATTTTCCGTTATGTCACACAGAAATGTTTAAATTGTAATTTGCCTATTTCTTTTCTTGTAAACTTGCATTTGTTTTCTTTTTCTCTCGGTCATCGCAATCTTCTCATTGCAATAATTGTTCTTTGAAAAGCAAAAATGATTGTTATTCTCTTAATTAGACGTATGATTTCGAAAACGCTTACTATTGTGACAATTTTGCATTTGTACACTTTCGTTTCCTTAACGCTTAACAAGCAATCGAACATATTGTTCGTGTGCATGTGTGCTGAAAAATAAAAGTTTTACAGGAAGTTGGAATAGAAATTTGAGACTTAATCCAATTTACCAAATTATAATCTTAAAATTACACGAGCATCAAACGACAGAAGGAAATTCGAGTGTTAAACTTCCTTCGAGGGGGAATCATCTAGAGTTTTCTCTTGCATCATCGTCGCACGAATCACCAATTTACAAGAACAAGAATCCCAGCGAGGAAGAAGGCTAAAGAGATAAAGAAGGATGGATTTTTATTTTCGTTTTTAGGTAGGAAAAATTCTCCATTTCTTTTATTTCAAACTATACATGTAATAATGAATTGTTCGGTAGTAATTGCTACAACAACAACAAGAGGTAAGTGGGTCATCGTATATATAGACAAGTTCAAGGTATTAAGAAGACATTAGCAGTGGTAACTTCTTCAAGTGAACGTCTAGTTGTTAGTCGATAGCTCTCCGACAGTTTACAAGAATTTCTTTTTCCATTCGAATAGTCAAATTACAAATCACAACAGGTAAGTGGAAGAGAAAGAATATTGCTTTAAGTGAATTCGCTGTGGATGTTGCGATTGTGGTGTACGTGCCTTTCCCATATTAATTGTGATCGAAATCGTGATAGAACTTGATGGTATCAAAGAATATTTCCCATTGTTGTCGGATTCATTCCCCGGTGCAATCGGCTAATGAATGAGACCAGTAGGTTAATTTGAGGGAAAAGTGTTACACAGGAAATTGATAAAATTCCATTACACTCATCTACCTGTTCATTTTTGCCCATTGTTTAACATTCCTTTTCCCTCGAAGTAGATAAGATTTACGTGTCAATAACAATACATCTTCGTTTGCTGTCGAGGAATAGAAGAGAAAAAAAAGTTTATTAAATTTTAAAAACGACGAAACGAGCCGCATTAGGTTGTTGCACTTTAGTAAACGTTGGCCTACAATATAAATGTGTGTGACCTCGATAATCGCGAAATCTTGAACGCGGATCCTCGCTTTTATTTCCTATACGAACATCGGACTCGCAGGTAATTAACGCGTTCCCATCGATGAAGAAATTTAATTAATAATCTTCTATTAAATGCAATTCGTAACGCGGATTTGCACGCTTTAATTCCTACGAACAATATGATGAATTAAAAATTGGAGAGATTTCTGGCCGGTGATTCCGAAGAATGAAACGTTTAATAATAATAACAACGATATTGTTGCGTTACAACCATTGTTGACAAACGAAATTATTGTGACCTAAATGGCCGATGACTTCTTGTTCGTTTCTAATCCTTTCTATTCCACGATAACGGTTCTTCCCCAAACTGGGGAAAAAGAATGTAGTTTCTTCGCCATTAGAAGAGCCGGTCGTTCTACATTCTGCGTCACAGATATTCTGCACGAATTCAAAAGAAGTTCGCAGAGGCTCACAAACAGTGTCATCCGACTATTATCGTAATTATGCTATGAATTAATGTTGAAATGAAGAAGAAACGGTTTCCGTTTTAATAGTTCGTCTTCGACCTCTTCTTCAGCGGGCCAACGTAACGGTATTATGAAAAGTGGCACAAGGTCACTCACGAACCTACTGCCCTCCGATGAAACGCTTCGATGTACGGGCAAGTGGCTTTTTTAGAGGAACAGGAATGCGGATGCATCGGTTTATAATTTCTTTTAATTTCATTTTGGTTCCACTCTAGGATGGATATTAATGGGAAAAAAATTATAAAATAGAATGGAAAATATACAATTAACTCGGTTGTGTTGGTGATTAATTACAAACGAATTCCGATTACAGTTATTGCCAGTTTTCGAAAATTAACAGTTAGCAAAACTGGCGAAGATGTTAAATAAACGAAAATATTTACAGTACGCTGTAAATCGTAACGAAATACAGTTAATTGCATTAAATAAAGGCCGTCCTATATTCTCCTTTCACATTGTCCGCCGATAATTAACATCTTTTTAATTGCGAAATAAAAGAAGCTGAAGATATATTTTCATATTAGTGGAAAAAATTTGAATTTTTGCGTACAAAATAGTAGTCTCTTGAATCACGTTTTGCAATTATACGAATAGATCTTAATTAGATATTAATTCCGTCGATATTCCACTGGTGATTCCATGAAGCAGCTATTTAGTCGAGTTCTAATAGTAAGTTTGGGCTTCTTCCTTATCCAGCTTCGTCAACTACCTGTTTTAACTTATGCTTTCGTGATACGAACTTGTAAAATATCAGCCAGAAATGGAGACAATTTGCAGATTATTATGAAACATGAACACAATATATTTATGTAAATTTTCATATAAAATATTTAAATACAAAACAAAATGATAATTTAACATGAATTACTTAAGTTTGCAATCATTAACATTATTATTAATCTTAGAAGATCTTGCAACTAACACCTGGGGACAAATTTTCTCTGAAATTAAAACAAATCCAGATTCTTAGGACTACCCGTTCTCAAGAACGATCCCTTTTTGCATTTTTGCACTAATTGCAATAAACTCACTTTGGAACTCTTAAACTAATTAACTGCGGAAATAAACATTGAAAATCGATTAATAAATGTGAGTTTTACATTGAGATTCATTCGTTTTAGAGAATTTTTTTTCCTTTAAATTTTGCACTTTAATGGAAGGTGGGACTTTTCTCTATTTTTGCATAAATTACAATAAACGCATTTTGAACTACTAAAAGCGATTAATTGTGCAAAGAAACATTAAAGATTGATTAATTAAAGTTTAAATATGAATTTTGCACTAAGATTCGTTCATTTTTTTCCAAATTTTTTTTTCTTCAAATTTTGCACTTTTAGGGAAGGGGGGACCCTTCTCTACTTTTGCATATTTGCACAAATTGCAATAAGCGCAATTTTGTACTCTTAAAGTGATTAATTGTGTAAAGAAACATTAAAGATCAATTAATTAGAGTTTAATTGTGAGTTTTATATTGAGATTCATTAAATTTTTGAGATTTTTTTTTCTTCAAATTTTGCACTTTTAGGGAAGGGGGGACCCTTCTCTACTTTTGCATATTTGCACAAATTGCAATAAGCGCAATTTTGTACTCTTAAAGTGATTAATTGTGTAAAGAAACATTAAAGATCAATTAATTAGAGTTTAATTGTGAGTTTTATATTGAGATTCATTAAATTTTTGAGATTTTTTTTTCTTCAAATTTTGCACTTTTAGGAAAGGGGGGGCTCTTCTCTAGTTTTGCATATTTGAACAAATTGCAATAAGTGCAATTTTGTACTCTTAAAGTGATTAATTGTGGAAATAAACGTTAGAGATCGATTAATTAAAGTTCTACGGTGAGTTTTACATTGAAATTCATTCACTTTTTGCGAGTTTCTTTTTCGTCAATTTTTGCACTTTTAGGGAAGGGGGGACCCTTCTCTACTTTTGCATTTTTGCACAAATTGCAATAAACTCATTTTGGAGATCTTAAAGTAATGAATTATCGAAATAAGCATTAAAGATCGATTAATTAGCGTTTAATTGTGAGTTTCATATTGAGATTCATTAATTTTTTGCGAATTTTCTTCTTTCAAATTTTGCATACTTATCAAGTTTCGCCTTCTGATTAAATGTGAAAATGTTTTATTTGTATTATCAAATAATCCCTCTTGTTTTGTCTAGAATGTATCAGAAAACAGCCGGTTGGACGCTACTCGTGTTAATCTCGAGCAGTTGCATAGTGAACACGATAGCTTTCCCGAAGCAAATGGACAGCGGCTTCGTGCCGGCACGTGGACCGCAATTGCCGTCGCAAAGGATAGAGAGGAAGTACGCGGAGAAACCGAACGCGATCAAAAAAGTCGTCCTCGACGATCTCGACGACATACAAACCAATCAGATCTCCGATTCCAGTTCCGGCTTCTCATGGTCGAACTTCTTAGGTAATTGTTAAACGCTAAGAAAGCCCTTATAAGTCGCTCATTTGCCGCTCGATCATCTCAGGCATGATCATGCAAATGATCTTCAATCCGGGCACGCAGCAAGGCCCGAACAAGTCCGATAGTCTGGACGATAACGTGCCGTCCACGTCGCCGTGGGCGAACCTGTTGTCGGTCGGTCTTAAGATCATCACGACGGCGCTCCTCGGCGTTGGCGGCGGTGGAGGCGACGGCATCGACAAGGTCGATAACGGATCACCGATGCAGGTAGGCTACAGATTAAATTGTTGGCAACAGAATTGGCCGCAAACGTTAATTCTTTTGCTGTAAATATGTTTGAAGAGGACATTAAAATTGTGTACATATTGACGAGAACTAATTGGAAGTAACGCAAATAACTTAAAGCTTCAATTTAACCCTTTTTCAATGATTAAGTCTTTGTTTTTTTTTTCGGAGTAACTGTCAAGTCTTGGAAGAATTTTTAATTAGCTTCTTTAATAAGCAAAAATCTCAATCAAATGCCAATTAAAAAAAAATGTACATAAAAGAAAATAGTTTAGTACGTAGCACTAGTAGATGGTTTTGGCTTGCACAGGGCATTCTGGCTGCTATACTAGCCGCAGTAGTTGGAGGTCGCGATCCGGAACAGGTGAACTTAATGGCTAAGCAGGCTGGAGAGGTATGTTTCCAAATCCAAACTTAACACTGAATTAATTCAAAGAATAAATACTAATATTTTATCAGAAACCGAATTAAAACACTTCTTGATAAATAAAATTCCTATTGCTGTCTTCTTCCAGTTCATAAACATCGTGGTCAACTTGTTGGACGCACTGAAGACTTCCTTCTCGCATCGCTCGCTATCCGCTCGGAATTTGGGCAGAAAGGATTCGATCAGCGACGCGTCCGTGGCCGGTTTGACGATGATGAAAGCCTACTTCCGGTCGATGTCGACGGCGGACGATAAATGCTTGCAAAAGTACATGTGCGAAGCGAATCACGAATGCACGAGCGACGTCGGTAGCAGTTCGTTATTCTGTCAGCTCGGAACGTGAGTGTAAACTGTTAAAGAGAAACAAGTCAGTTGAATTAATTATTGAAATGTTCTCAGGTACGCGACCAGTTTCATCATAGAAAGACAAACCGGAAGCAATAACTTCGAATTGTTATACGAGGCCGGACGTAGAGGCAGATCCGGCGACAATTGCCATCAAAGTTATTTGGAATGTAACACCGTTTAAAAACGAAACGAAAAGACTTAACTAAAAAATTCAATATTAATATTTCGTCATTTGGCTCACGAACGTAAACTGAAACGCATTTATTCGAATTGTTCACCCAGTATTAGACCAAATCACTTTTGAAATTAACACACAAAAAAAACTATTAATATTTATTTAAATTATTTATTTATACGTAAGTCGGAATTGGAAGGAGACAAAAGTAAAAAATGGACGAACCAAATGGACTTTAAGCGGAAAATTAATTGTAAGATGGGTCGCGAAGGTTTCGAAACGAATCACTGTAAATTTCTTCTTATGATTATCAAATATGATTAGCAAATTTAATCGAATGTGGTTAGTGGAGCGCACATTTAAATAAAAACTAAACAAAAACCGTAGGTTCTAAGATTAATTAATCGTTTTTTTTTTAATTAAAAATAAGTTAGAAAGACTCGAAGATCGTATGTATGTATGTGATTTTATATTTTCCGATATATCTATGTAAAAAAAAATATTTTAATTGATGCATGCGAATTAATTTTTCGCGTGCATTAACGTTTATTAAATTATTACAAATATATTTTTTCGTTTTTCATTTAATTATTACATGTGTTTATAATTAATAAATGTGTGTTTCTGTACAATAAGCATCTTCATTAAATCCATTCCCTATAAATTTTCACAAAATTAAAAGTTTTTCTTAATAATTTATTCTTTTAATTACAGAAGAATCATTCGCAATAAAATCCTATTGAAATTAGAAAATAAGTTTCCAGAAATCTAGCGCCGAAATTCTAAACTCAAATCTCTGCTTAATGTTTAAGCTTGAAAACGTTTTTCGAAATTATCACAGCACAAATGCATATAATAGCAATTGTTTGTAAAATTTAACTTGTCACGTACTTGTAAATAATAACAGGTAAATTCAGGTAAAAAGGTTGGATATATTGTATTAATTCCCCATAATAATTCGCTAAAAGATGTCAATAAATTATGCTAAAATTCAAACTAGCAGCATGTTCACGTTTTCTTTGCAGAAAGTTTAACAGCACGAAACGTTCGAAAATTTATTTCAACAAAAGCGACAAACTTCCATTCATTCCACATCAAACCAACTTTTGTGTTGCATACTACGAAATGGAAAAGAGGGCATTATCCTGTTTAACTGTTAATGGCTAATTACAACGTTTAGAAGCATGACAAATCATTTATAATTCTTTTACAGTTTTCCTCTTCGTTTCTATAAAATAAAAGAGATTTATTATTTACGGATGCTTGTTACAGATGAAGAACATCGAGTCACAGCGACATCGGTTCACTCCATAAAATTCAATCCGAGCTGCCAGCCAGACACCGCACCATGGCCGCAGCAATAAGTACTTCACTGAAAACCGCGGCGAATCATAATTTGGAATCGTTCCTAAAAGCCCATCACAGTTTGGTCGACAGGCATCATTATACCGGCCCATCCGGAGGTTATCATCATTACGAAACTCACCCGTAAGCGATTATTAACAATTTTGCAATTATTTTCGCACTAAAACAATTAATTTGTTTGCAGTTACAAAGGTAAGAATAAACGAAGCATCGCGCTATCGGCATTAACGCTGTTGGCGTTTTTGTTCTTCTTGAACATCTTGCAAAATTGCATGCAAGATCAAATGAATCAGATGCAAGTGACGCCGAGCATCATCGTCGTCACGACGGCGGCCCCGACGGCCGCATACGTAAATCGTTACCGCGAAGCGAACGATTTGGCGAATATATCGCGAAGCGACAAAAATGCGGACAAATTGATAAAGTACGAGAAAATCACTAATGGGCACCGCAAAAATAAACAAATCGACGATTAAGTGAACAGCTTCGTGCTTTCGCTTTTTCTTTTGTAACAGGTGTTTCCGTTTTATTACAATTACTACATATTTATGATAATTTGCTGTTAACACTAAGTTTCCTTTTCGAAAGAAAAAAAAAGATATTATTTCACAATTAATTAACTAACTTATTTTCTTTACCATGAAATTGTAAACTTTTATCTACAAAAAAATGGCAATGATTGGAATAAATAAAGATAATCTTCAATGAAACCAAACATTTAAACTAGACAATATAAAAAACAGTCTTTAAACGATTTTGCTTAATACTTTCGAACCCTTTCGATATACTTCGTCTGCGTTAGAGCACTGCTGCCATGTGTTGGGTCCATCATCCTGTTCCAATTCGTTTGCCCGACAACGAAGCCGATCGCCCTCATCTTTTCTTGTTCCTTTCGTTCTTCCAAATCGGCCCAACGTACCTAAAACGATTAAATCGAATTGTGAATGAATAAACTTCCCAAATATATCAATTGATATTGATTATTAATATAAATTATTGAATTACCCTTTTCTTTCCGGGTTCAACTGCTTTTGCGAACCACTCGTCGTCCAATTGGAGATAGTCTTCCATGGTTCTTGACGGTCGAAGCGGTTTGCTGGTGCCATCGAGCTTGGCTGCAACATACAATTTCGAAATTTTGCTTTAGAATTACAATAATGCGTTTTATTATTTTTGTTTGCGATTAACTTTTAAAGTAAAAGTAAAACAACGAAAATAAAAGTAAATTGTTATAAGTTTCGCGCACGTGAAATCGCCCACATATAAACAATAATCATGTCAACAACAATTATTCACTACTGATTCCATTGATGATCATAAAAATAATGATTGTAATTTCGTTTGTATAAAGAGGTCCCTAAAATTATAGGGAACCTCCTACAACCATGAATAATAAACGATTAATCGCATATAACCGCAATCACAAATGTGTAAGAAGTGTCTTATAAAAAGAAAATGTTATAAAACAATAACATAAGACGTCCACTTCTCCCATATAAAAACGTTTTTCATAACCGATTTGCAATATAAGCGAAGTGAAGAATATTAACGGGTACTTTTCAGAATAGAAAATGTGCACACGCTAAATAAATAAAAAAGGACATTTACAAGAAGTGTCATCATCATTTCATAATAATTCAATAAGTAGTTAATTAATTGCGAAAGAAATTAAGAGAGAAAATAAAAATATTAACCTAGACTTACCGAGATTATTGAGGGAACAGTCGAATGTATCCCATTTGCTTCGGACCTGATCCTGAGAAATTTCTCGTTGCTTAGAATTTTTATATTGCAGGCAAAACTTACACATGTAATCATTAACAGCATAAAAACATTATTTGATCGGTCGCATCAATTTCCCTTTGTTCGTACGTTCATTAAAAATTGTTTTAAAAAGTCAATTAGAAAGAGTGAAATTACAGCTGCGAAATAATAAATTATAAAAAAAAACGAAAACGATCCCCAGAAGAGAATATAAAACGTATATATGAGTGGTAACAATTAAATTAAAATAAAATTCAAATAAAACTAAATAAAATTCATGGATATCAACATAATCGCTTACCACCTTTCTTCGTTTCACAAGTTCCTTCATAACGAACTTACCTCGTCATCGGCATCGGAACCGTAGTCGTTTTGCGCCGGCGAATTGATCTCTTCCATTTCGACTTCCGGTATAGAACCGGCTTGTATAAGAGACGTGGCGTCGATTATGCAATAATGCGACGGCGTCGGTTCCCATTCCCTGACGCACCTTTCGATTTCCGCCTCCGTTCTACCGTGCACGTTACGTTTCGTGCATAATTGAACGTCCAATTCTAATTCGCAAGTGTACACCTACGATTAAGGCGTCAGTAAATGATGAAGAAGCGAATTTTTTTAGACAAACAATAACCTGAAAACCGTTTTGTTTAGCAAAACTCCACATCTCACTGAAATCCGCCACTCTATCGTTCACGTTATCGACAACAATGAACGGAAAGTAACCGTCGGTAATCGTCTTCTTGAACGATTTCAATAAGGACACCTTGTACGATTTCTCCATGTCCTCCTCGTATTCGTAAACCATTTCTTTCACTTTCACCGTCCGACCGTCCTCTTGCACGTCTTTCTCTTGCTCGACCATGAAATAATCGTCCAACGACAGAATTCTAGGCGGCGAGCCACCGTTCTCCACCTAATCGGCAACAATTAATACGGAATTTAACATCTAACAACATCAGCATACCTCTTTGTCTTTGATCAGTTTCGCTAGGAACGTTTTCCCGCTTCCCGGTGGACCTCTTAACATTATCACTATACGCGGCGGTCTACTGAACCGTCCCGGTTTATTTAGAATGTCCTCGATCAGAACAACGTCCCTTTTCGTGCTCTCTTCCGGCGGTTTAAAGTCAACGTTCGATTTCGATGCGGCGAACGCTTCGAAATCGGGGAAAGGATCGTCGTCGTCCTCTTCGTCGTCGGCGGGCGATTTGTCGCTATCGAAATTCTCGTTTCTCGCGTTACTTTTCGAATATGTTGGAACGTTCGCATCTCTATCGTTAAACGATCTGCGATGCACAGAACTGAACGGCCGTCGCTCGAACTCCGACGATTTCTTGTTGTTCGTGGAAAATTTACCGCCATCGTCCGGCATTTTCTTATCGTAGCCGTCGTTATAACGGGACGTTTCGTGGGATCCTCTATCCTCGTAATCGCGCGTATAGTCTCGCTTAGGATAACGTTCGTCGCTCTTATAACAATCGTACCTTCTGTAAGTGTCCTGATACGGACGACGTTCGAATCGTTCAGGATAACGTTCGAAAACGCGTTTAATTTGCGGCTCGAATTCACGATAATTCGATAGAATGTTCGCGAGCCATTTCGGCCGTTCCGGATACGGTATCCTATTTACCGGTTTGTGATGGTAATCGAACGTGTAAAAAGTTTCGATTATCACGTTGAAATCGTCTGAAAATGTTTAATGTAATTTAATTTAATTTTATCGCTTACAACTCACCGCTCTTCAATGATTTATGATCGTAATCGATGACGTTGGTCGGTTTCCAAATCTCGTCGGCCGTCGATTTCAATAGATCTTCTCTTAAGCTTTCGCGGGCAAATGATGAATCGGTCTCTTTTGACCAAATGACCACCGACTTGTCGTCTCTGTAATTGGAATTGTTGTTCTCCTTATTTTCCGGAAACTTAATCTCGCCGGAACCGGTCGGTAGGTTGAGATACATGTCGGAATTATAATTCTTTCTCTCGATGGTCCGATCGAAAGGATCCGTTTCTTTACTGTAAATAATTTTGTTGAAATTCGTCGTCTCTCGACTCGAAACGTTCTCCATGCTTTTGTTGAAATCCATGCGATCGTCTATCGAATTGCTTTCGCTATTTTTATTATCTAAAGGCGCTTTACGATCGTCGAATCTGTTGTAAAAGTTTTGCGAATTGTTCGCATTATCAAACACATCATCACCACGCTCATCCTGCTGCCTATTGAACCGTCCGAAATTCCTGCCCTCGTTCCTTCCTGCCGTCTGCACTCGGCCGAAATCTCTCTTTACGTTATTCTCTTCGGACCTGTTCATAACGTTCGCTGGGTTTCTCCTGAAATCGTCTGTTCTCTCGGTGTTGAAGAAATAATTCTGATCGGCACGGTCCTCCGTTACATTATAATCCGATCGTGGAGATTTCGTGTCGTTATCAAATTGACCACTAGCGAAACTCGTGCGCGTGTGGTCGTCAATATTGCTGAAATTTTCGCTCTGCGAATAATCGTCGTGCGATTGATTCTGTTGCTCGTTAATCAACGAGAGGCCGTCCAACGAAGCGTTGCCGCTTTGACGCGACGATTGCGTAATATTCGGTACGCTGTCCGTCGTTTTCGATTGAACGATCGATTGATTTTGCGTGACCAACGAGAGCATGTTCAATATTTTCTGATCGCTCAATATTGACACTATCCCTTTGGAGATGGCATCCATTTCTTGGGATTTCGTCGACACTTTATTATCCTGATCTTCGGCGTTGTCGTCTTTAACCAAATCCAGTCCGGGGATCTCGTTCTTTGAATTCGGCGACAACAAAAAACTCGATTCACCTTCGTTTGAGGTTTTTTGTTGTTGCGGTTTAGATTCGGTCGTCGATGCCGATTGAATCAAATTGCTCGTTTGCTGCGTTTCGCTAGGAATCGGTTTACCATTCTTATCTAATTGATTGCCGATTTTCATCAGGCGTTTCTTCTTCATTTGTTCCCGTCGTTCGAGCAATTGAGCTCGCCACGCTTCCCACTTTTTCTCGTATTCCCTGTACAACGCCTTATTCGGATGATCTTGATTCTGTTTTTTCCATTCGGCGAATTGCGATTCCCAATCGGCGAATTGCTTGATGAATTTCTTTTCCGCCTCCGATATTTCTTCCGTCGATTCGTTGGATGCGATCGAACTCGCTGGTTTCGATTCGGACGCGGGTTTAGAAGATGATAACCAATCGGACGGTTTGTCGGTCTGTGGTAAACTTGCAAATTCGAATTTAATCTTTTTCGAATCGGTACTCTCCAACGCATTGATCGGACGTTTTGTAGCTGCCTCTTGTTGTACGCCATCGTTCTTATAATTCGATTTGTTCGAAAAATTGATTTTATTTCCGGTAAAGTTCCTTTGATTCCTCTGTTGGTTCTGATTCTGCCAGTTCGAATTACCACGATTCCAATTGTTGCTTTCGTTACTTGAATTGTAATTGTTCGTTTGATTCGACGGAAGAGACGAATAATTCGTCGTCGCCTTTGGCGTTTGTGCTTGCCAAACGACAGTAGGTGGTTCTTCCGGTGGTAGAGGTGGCTTATTTTCAACCGGTTGATTAGGCAGAGGCGGCGGTACCGAAGTATTTGGCATGATGGATGTTAGTGATAGCGTTGAGGCAGCATGCGTATTCATTGCACTTAACGATTTTTGAAACTGAAATATGAACAGTGAAAATGGATGAGTGAAAAACACTTGATGTCTGTGTGTACCTCGGCCCCATATTGTTGCTGCCATTGTTGATATTGTTGTTGCCACTGTGCCCATTGCTGCCAATTCTGTTGTTGTATCTGTGTCCATTGTTCAGGCGTATATTGTGCCGTATTGCCCGGCAAAACGGTGGCTGCTGTAGCAGCAGTGGCAGTCTGAGCTAAAAGTGGTAGTGCAGCAGCTCCGGCATTCACATTTTGTATGTTGCCAATTGACCATTGTGGCCAAGACATGGCTATAACGTTACTGAATAAACATTGTAATTAATTTGGTATAAATTATAATATATGTATATAATTATATATCATCCATTAACGTACCTGTTCAACAATATACAAAAAACAACACGTTACTTTAAAAAAAATCTGTTGTCAGTTAACACCGTTTCCTTTATCCTGATTCAATTCAACACCGCGAATAAAGCAATTGTTAAATTAAATTCTTTAAATGCAAAAAAAATGAAATAATGATTTAATAACATCTTAAACGAAATGGCTCTTAGCAGAAATACATTGCATTAAACTTTCTTACATTAAAATAAAAACTCACCTAATAAATTAAATGTGATCGATCCCAAATAATTGTGTGTGATTATTAGTTAAATTATTATTAATTTGCCAATATGCAATAAATAAATTATAGATCAAACACTTCGCAAACATATAAATAAACTCCGAGGAATTGACATTTATTCCATCTGACAAACGCCTCACAGTGTCATCTGTACTAAGAATCTTTAAACAAAGTGCATTGGGCGCAATATTTAAATTAACCGATATTTTGCGATAATAAACCAATAAATATCAATTTCTTTATAATTTCATTATTTATTACATAAGATGGTTTAAAAAATCGTTTTTTTAAATAATGAACAAAACTACATACTTTGATATCCGTCAAATGCACCGATATTCGTGCAAATAACAAATAATCACATTAATGTCCCTAACAAGTAATTATTCACATGTGGAAATAAATTGATGAAGCTAAAGCAACTAATTGAAATATAATAATTAAAGTTAACAATTTCGAACCGTTTCTTCATAAAACCAAAGCAGTTGCTAGAAATTAAATTGAACTGTCGTTTATAAAATATCTCTCTTTTATATTTACTTCAAAGATCTTTCACGAAATATATTATTTACACTAAAGGTTATTGTTGTAGATAATCGAAATACTCGTTAAAAAACTTTTGCTATTTAACCCGTTTCTGTTGCCGTTGTCTGTAAATATCGTTGGTCGGTGGCAACGGCGCCTCTTCGTCGTCCGATCCGTCTAAACCTAAACCGAGTCTCTTGCGTCGTTTCCCACTCAAAACGTTGCCTTCCTCTACAATCCAATGCACGGATTTTGCCAAATCGAACAAACGGACGTCGCTTCCGTTTTCGGCTGGCGGCGGTGCTGCATAATTTTCAACAATTAACACTTCACATCGGTCAAGTAGCTTAAATAATTTGCCCGTTACCTGAATCTGGTAATTGTATCCTATTAAATACATCGATTAAATGATCTATATGTACGAATGGCCCTCGGAAGCATGTTGGCGGCGGCAATAGAGTGCACAAATGTGCAACCGCTGGCGGTTGTGGAAACGAACCACCTACGTTAAAAGAAAACCGACGTTACTTCGGGAATATTTAACGATAATCTGCGAGAATACCTGGGACAGGATGTTCGCCCGGTAAAGGATTCGCTTTCGGTTTGTACGGAATCATTTGCGCCGTATCGGGTTTCGGTAGCGCGGTATCCTCGTCGGTGGTAATGAACGCTTGTAAAGCGTGATTCTTACCAGTACCAGTCACATTAGCTACCTCCGTGTATCTAAATATAATTGCCTGGATAATTAACAGACTATGTGCCACGAAGACGAATTGTCTTACCCGATACTCTTTAATTCTGACGGCGAACAAGGATACAAATCTAAAAACCTATATCTGTCTACCAATTGCGCCGTCTCTTTGCCCTCAAACTCCTTAATTTTCGATAGCACCTCCGAACGTCGCTTCTCGACTTTGACCACGCTCTGCAGATCGCCGATGTTGCTCTCGAATTCTAGAAATCGATTCCATATGTCCCTAAAGTGCAGCAAATCAATTAGTTTACTCTTCGACATTAAAAACGCACGCATTTACACTGATTTCTCTGGTTCCAAACTGCCGGACGACAGAACCCTTTCGAATAGGACTCTAGTGTTGTTGTCTTCGTTCAGATGCGACAGATAATCGATGTAGCAGGTGATGTAGTCCGGATTGTCGCCGAACTTCTTCAAACCGAGCTCGAATATGCGAAACGCAATATTCTTATCTTTACTACAATAGTATTCCATTAAGGCAGCACAAACGAAGATGTGATATTTAGATCGTTGATCCTCTCGCGCCCTTTTGAACACGGACCGAGCCGATTTAATACCTTCGGCACGTCTAGCGAATTTCATGTATTGCACGTAGGCCAACGTCGGATCGATATCCTTTATATCCAAATACTTGTGATAAATCTGATGCACTTTGTCGTACTTCAATCGACCCTCTTCGTAGTCGGCATACGCGAAATATAATAACATGTTCTTGCTCAGCAGCGAACTCGTCGCGCGTTCAAACATATTTGCCGCTTCTTCGCTGAATAATTTAGCGGCGTTCACATCCTACAAAAAAAAAAAAAGAACGAACATGTTTTGAAAAAGAAATTAGGGAACAATCGAATCGACGGAATTCTTACGCCTTTCTCTTGTAAAACTTTACAACTGTACTCTAAGAATTGGGCAGCTTGATACCAAACGTCCGCATGATGGCCTAAACATAATAAACATTGTTCCAAGGCAAACACCACTCTTCTAGTTAAAAGAGCGGTGTCTTCAGTGCGTAAAGGGTTGCTACGTTCCCATGCGATATACTTTTGCCAAAGTTCCACCTAAAAGTTGGGTACGTTTAAAATTGTGAACTTAACGGGGCGGATTAAATGATATTTGAATACTTGTTTTTGTTCCTCGCTGTTTCCGGACGGCGGAACACTCGGCGCATTTCTATTTATGCCGCGTATTTGGACTTCCAACTCTTTGGCGACTCTTCGCGCGTTCATGTAATCTCGACTACGTTCGATCGACATCTTTTCGGCGATTATCGGATTGATTGCCTAAAACATATCACAATTTTCAACATTCTGATCCTCTAAACTGCATTTAGTCAAGACAATCAAATTTAAAGAATAATAGCGACATAATTACATGTTAACTCAAATTTTTCAATTCGAAATTGTTACAAAGAAAATTATAATTAAGTATAACTGAAGTTTCTCAATTAAAGACGCAATACTTTTCATTGGCAGTGCTGAAGTAAGAAACTCATTAACCTGCTCAAATGCAATGTAATCCTTCCAGAAGGTTTCCATTCCAATCATCGGATTGATAACGCCACGTTGATAGACTTTCCTAACGGCCGAAATTTTCTGATTTTCAGCGTAAGATCCGACAGCTTCGACGTTCTTCAAGAAATTCACGTAATCGTTCCAAATCGAGTACGAATGAATGTCCATCCCGATTTTGTCTAGCGCAAAGTCATAAGCTTGGGCCATTTTCTCCCTAAAAAAGATTGTGCGTGATTAATTTGAATTTCTTTAATGTGATAATAACTTACTTGTATGTGGGCAGTGATGCTTTAGTTTCCTTCACATAGGTAAGATATAATTTCCACAATTCTATATTAAGTATCTTCATTAAACATCTTTGAAACAGCTATGGGAACATCAAGAATAATAACAATAATAATATTAACCATTATCACACAATTTTATTAATGTATTATCTATTTTTAAAAGTAATTTGTACGAATTATGACTGTAACAGTGGGAGGATTCTGAATGAAAGAGGTTGAAAAAGTATATTCCAAAAGGAACCTTATCAAATTCCATTGAAGACATGTTAACTAAACAAAGGGAACTTAGACTGATTAGAATTCAATAAAGTCACCTCCAGAATTTTAACACACAAAAGAGTATAGAAATAAACAAATCGCAAATTCAATAAACAATTGCTTTTATTTGCAATACAACAAGAGAGACCATAAATGTCAATAATGCCAACAATGTTGTGACATATTAACATATTTCTATACTTATGTATAATACTATTTATGTATATAGTACAGCCTACCTTTTCTACTTTCTCAAAATTTCTGGACTTCATCTGTAAATAATAAAGTAGTAATTAATAGGAGTTCATTACAACTTGTTTTCTTACAAACACATTACAAGTTTCTCTTTATTTTATTACCTCATGTTCTATGTATATCCTCCAATAACGAGATGCACTGGGAAACACGGTTACAAGATGCTCGTACAATGGCCTGACTTCAGATATATGCTTGATCTGGGCCTCCCGAAGCAGTATGGACCAGGACTCCAAATCATATGCATTCTTCTCCACTTGACGTTGGGTTCTGTATAGTTTATCATTGCCCCAATCCTGTGCAATCGTAAGATGTAATTAAATCAATTATAAAGGACCCCTTAAGCTAATGAAATACTCACAATTTGAAGTCTTTCGTCCGTCATTCTGTCACCGGTTATACTTCTGATTATCGGCCACAAATATTGCACTAATTCTATTAAATTTGATTAAATTATGAACTGGAATGCGATTTGATGATAATCTTGGACATTTATGAAACTTTATTCTTTAAACACGTAAATATGATATGGACAAACACCGATAAAAAAAACGGAAGACAAACATAAAAACTCGTGTTCGTTTACATTAAAGAGGGCGCAACGTATCAAAGTATTTTATGAATTTACAGTTGGTACTAAATTGCGCTAATTAATATTATTGATAGTTATAATGAATTGTAAATAATGCTGCTGTTGCTGTAAATTTGTTAATTCACAATCCACACAATACAGCAATTGTAATCAAAATTTGAAGTAAAATTATAAAGTTTATAATATTTCTGCAGGTGAATGGCGTGTTGCCTGCCCACTTGAAGGCTTAAGTCAAACCGTTAACCTCATTCAGCATCGGTTTGATTCCAATATTTTCAGAAAATTTTTCTAATTATTATAAAATAAAAGAATAATATACGATGTTTAAAAAGTATGTGCTACTAAACTAATTTTGATTTGAAAGTAATTAATTCAATTGTAGGTTCGACGAAAAGGAAAGTATCTCCGGTATATTACAATTAAAGTCTTCTGTACAAAAGGGCATTAGAGCAAAATTATTGGAACAGTATCCGCATTTGGAAACATACATAGACGTTATCTTACCAAAGAAAGACGCATTTCGCATTGTGAAATGGTATAATGTCCATTGATTAAGTCTTATTTTACATTGTTGTAATGCATCTATTTTCAGTCATGATCACATTGAAATTTTAGTGAATGCTGCTGGGGAACTGTTATTTTTTAGACAACGGGAAGGATCATGGATGCCCACATTGAAACTCTTTCACAAATGTATGTTTACTTAAATTGAATATTAAGTTGTTATTAAGGATTCCATTGAATCCAATTTTAGATCCATTCTTTGTAACAATGCAACAAGTTGATAAAGGTGCCATTAGATTTGTCCTAAGTGGTGCTAATATCATGTGCCCTGGCTTAACATCACCAGGAGCCAAGATGACACCTGCTGATAAAGGCACTGTAGTTGTAAGTCCCTAAGATGTTCACCTGGTGAACTAATAAGTTTAGTTTTCTTTTGTGTTTTAGGCAATTATGGCAGAGGGTAAGGAACATGCATTAGCCATAGGTTTAACAACATTATCAACTGAAGATATGTAAGTTAAATAATGCCAGATGAATGTATTATGTGAATTTAGAAGGTATTCTTTTTTTTAGAGCAAAGGTGAATAAAGGCATAGGTGTGGAAAATTGTCATTATTTAAATGATGGCTTGTGGCATATGAAATCTGTTAAATAAGTATTTTTTTGGAAGGAATAAAGTCTAATTTAAAAGTTAATTATGGTTTCCTTGAGAAATATATTTTCTATTTTGCTGTACTATTTATTGTCAATAAACAAATGTTCAATAAATGAAAATGTTTTGAATTGCACTTAATGCATTCAGCAATGTACAAGTTCCAAGAATATTTGCGTTATTCAAATGCATTTAATTGGTGGGATATATGCCATAAGGAAGAATTAATCTTAACAATTATTGATTGAAAGCCTGTTATTAAAGGCACATGTTCAAAATATCATAAATAATTAATCTTATAATATTGAAAATGCAGCAACGGTAACAATTTAATTATGATATTTGCTATATAATTAAGCTAAATAGTCCCTAAGCAAGAGTGAATTATTAATTTACATTAATTATCCAATATATGTTTTCATTTAATAATATTAGGCTTTGGATTTAAATCTATTAAAAAAATATAATACTTGATGCTGAATATTTTTATTTAAGTGCCCATAAGTTAAGTGACATTTTTTGCAAACCTTGTTACTAATTTAACAACAATATTTGTATTAGCAAAATAATTCTGCCAGTGCCAAATTAATTTCCCAACTGGCGTAAAACTGTTAAACAAGACATAACAGTGCGTAAAATCTGCAAAAGAAGAGATGTTATACTAAGACCGATCGTGTACATGCAAATTTCTTACAGAAACGAGAGTTGGCAAATTGAAAATGATCATTTTTGCAACGTTAAACGGCAGAGGATGCACAAGATTCAATTGCATAATCAATAGCATCTTCTTACATCGTTGACTGCACAAATGCCAGGGCATTTCGTACAAATCCGTATATATCTTTTCGTACTGCAAATTAAAGCAAATTCATTACAAAAACAAGACGCACACATTATTGCAATTAAATCGACCTCGTAAGTTAACTGCTGGCCGAAATAAGTAAAGACGAACAATTGAAACAGCAGCGCAAATATTTGCGATGCGAATGCCAGCAGAAAAGCGTTATCGTCCTGTCGAGAGAAATAAAGCGAATAATATCGAAATTGCGAATTCCATATTAATTGCATTGATTACCGTTAATACGCCATAACTGAGGAGCGTTATGTAGAAGATCATTAAAAGAACGAGCGGAAAGAGGCACGGCGACAAAAAGTCCTCGTAAGCGTGGACGAAACTCAAAAGGAGTCGATGCATTTCGACGCACTCCATTATTTGCAATTTAAACTCGACGAAGAAATCGTCGCTCTCCATCGCATCTTGCATTCGCAATAACAATTTCGCATCATCTTCGCGTGGCTGCGTCGTTGCGTTAGCATCGTTTTGATTCAATAAATTGCCAAATCGTACCACTTGCTGGCGGTCAATTTTGCAATTGACCAGCGCAATGTAAATGATGTTGCTAATTTTCTTACCTAAAAGTTGTAATTAGTTTCGTTTCGCATTAATTGTTGCAAAAACCTACGCAATAAATACAATTGTCCGCACGTTAGCAAAACGAAACTAACGTAGAACGTGTCGGAAATCGTGTAGATCACGCCTAACATGATCTGCGTTAGAACTTCCAAAACGAGCGTGATTTCCCAATAAGGACTTTTATGCAAATCGTACGGATAATAATACTTCGCTGGCAAGTGCCTAAAACCGTCATTGCAAAAAGAATCATAACACCGGATGGGGCGCTACGTACCCATTGGTGAGGCGATAAGCAATCGAAGCGAGCGGCAAGTAAATTTGCCAAAACAGCACGATTCTATTCGTCCATTTGTGATACTTTTCCATCGTCTTATCGCCGCTCGGAGTTTCGATTTTATAAATGAACGTCTCGTTAAGCGATTTAATCAATTCGGCCGCTTGTTTTGATCGCAAGGAGAAAAAGAGCGCTCTGTACGCCATTCCGAAGAATACGCCAGCATCTAACAATGGCGTAATCGAATCGAACAAATCGAACTCTTCCATATGAGTCACGTACATGAAACTTAATATGGCACTAACGAGGGCTAAAGCAATTGTGAAGAATCTCCAGGATAAGTAAATTATTTTGAAGAAGACGCTCCAATCTTTGTTCGTCCTGTGCTGGCCGGACAAATACAGGACGATCTGGACGTACCGCAAGTAATTGATCTTTTGCTCCATCGTCGATTTAGTTAATTTGAAGATATTTGCTTCCAGTTCCTCTTTATAACTTTATCTCCGCTAATTAATTATTAATTAAATGCTTAATTGTATGTAATTAAAATTAATGCTAGACGCGCATTTAATCGATATTTATTAAAGTAATTGCAACTTTATTAACTGATTACTTATTTAATCAAGTAAATTATCTTGGAAAGAAATGCTAAATGAATCGAAAAAGCTCTTTCAGGAATTTCAACAACAAACTGATAGAAGCATATTTTCCTTTAGCGTATATAATTATTGTTTGTAATTGTTTGTCCATTTTGCAATTTATAAATTGCAGGAAATGATGCGTCTCCCTTCGTAAAGTTTTGTAAACTTTCAGGAGAAACATAACATCTTTCAGGAAAGTGTTGGTTGCCGCACAAAAATGATGTGACCGTGGCTACTTTCACTTCGTTTGATGAAGAGTTTATCTTGTGTACGGTGCTTCGTATAAAATGCTACGACGATGGTTTTATTGTTCGGATTAACGTAAATCTTAGTCTTGTAGCAATTAATCGATTGCTTTCTAAGAAACGCCAATTGAATTTCGCCGAACGTAATATTATAATCTGTGGTTTCAATATGATTTCACAATCATAAAATTTATTCGTGTATGACAGTTTGCAAACATTTAAAATGGTGCGCTTCTCTATGACCGTACAATTAATCTATTGTTACATAATGAAAGTGGAAAGGTTTAGAAACATTTAGCAATTTTTCGGATATTCAACGATTGCAATTTTAAGGTTTTACCAAATACCTAATTGAAATCTCATTAATTTCATTTTTAGCGTTATTTAAAATATTTGAGCGACCGTGTCGCCTCAACGTCGAAACGCATGAACTAGGAAAATAACTACGGTGCTGCGGTGAAAACCATCTTCAGTCCAACTTGGTTCTCGGACAGTGAGCAGATACGGTTTTGAGATTTATTTTTTTTCTTTTATGATAATTAATACAATACAGTGGTCGTTGTATCAAATAGTACGAATAAGATGGTACTCGCCGAGAAGAATACCGAAAACGTGAGAAACGGACGTAGAAGTAGGGGGCCTAGCCCAAATGGGCAAGCTGAATCTACAAGCGAAGACGAGAGTTCAGGTATCATCAATATGTATTAATCGTAAATTAGGAAGAATTCCATAAACTTTGCAATTTCGTGGATGTGCTCGAGTTGCCTGGCGAAAATTTAAGAGAAATGCTCAATTTTCTTTTAGTACCAGTGGATAAAATCCGTGTGGGGCGTGATTACCAAGCTGTATGTCCAGATCTACAACCAGAGTCACTGCGAAAGCCTGAACTGTTGGCTGATAGGGCACTCCTCGTTTGGTCTCCCACAACAGACATTCCAGAAGCCAAATGTAAGATGCTCAATATATGTGGATGGGCCATTTCCTTTGTTCTCTGTTATATGATAGAGTCATCAATTTCTGCAAAGATATTAGTCAAATTGATGCTGTTTCTTAATTCATGAATGAGCTTTCTTTGTTCTGGAATCATTCTTCAGTTGCTTTAAGTATTGAAAATTCTTTTCAAAATTTGTTTAAAAATATTTCATACATGTGTATGCATTCCAATGCCTCATAGCTATGAGAAAGCATATTTCACTTTCTTATCTTGAAAAAGATTTAATTTAAATTACATTTCTGTTTTAGTGGAAGATTATATTATATTAGCAAAAGATAAGTATGGATATAATGGCGAGCAAGCATTGGGCATGCTCTTTTGGCACAAACACGATTTGGAAAGGGCAGTCTTGGATTTGGCGAATTTCACGCCGTTTCCCGACGAATGGTCAGTCGAAGATAAAGTATTATTCGAGCAAGCTTTCCAATTTCATGGTAAAAGTTTTCACAGAATTCGCCAGATGGTAACACATGAAATGCACATACGTCCCCCGTTCAAATCAATAATTCTCGATCGTTCTTTTAGTTGCCCGACAAAAGTATCGCCAGCCTCGTCAAATATTATTACAGTTGGAAGAAGACGCGGTCGCGCACGAGTTTAATGGATAAGCAAGCGCGCAAATTGACGACGCCGAAAGACGAAGGTGCCCCATCCGAGGCCGGTTCTGAAGGTGGCTCGAACGAGGAATCCGACCACGAAGATAAGGTAAGACCGTTCCACTCGCAGGTAGTTGTGTATATATATGCGTCTATAGATTATCTTGATTTGCCAGGAAATTCTTGAAATTGCATGATTACTCGATGTTTTAATTTGATTTTTTCTCTTATACAGTCGCGATATTATTAAGCTGTGGGCAAATGATATGTGTTGCACATATTTTAGGGAAGTTTAATTGAAAAGGATAGAAAAAGTGATTTGCTTTGAAGGGTGTAAACAGGATGTCCTAATTATAACGCAACGAGAAGTATAATTTGATATTTTGAGATTTGATATTTGCGGAGGTTTCGATGGGAATATTGCAGTAAAGGAACGAAAATAATTAGCAGAAATTGTAATTGTCGAAATTAATGTAAATGTTTTGAGATTATCCGCGAGTATTTTGTACGTCTTTCAGTCAAGTTTCGATGATTAGCGGAACAACTTCCCAAATATCAAATTAATCACAATAAATGTTATATTTTTGGTTGTTGCAAACTGTAAATATCCTCATGTAATATTAATGACATCTTATGTAGTACCTTAACGAAAAGAAAATGCAAAAAAGTAACAATAGGAATGAAACATTTGCAAAAAACACAAATAAATAATCAGAGGACATTATTATTACATATACAGATGTTATTATCTTACAGAAGTGGACAATACATCGTGGTATCAGGCGTAAAAGTGGGTCACCGCCACGTGCGGGACAACCTACAGACGAAAACACCACTCAGGTAGTCTCATTATAATCAGGAATCTGTGTCAGATTTATAATTTTCCTTTTCTTTTAATTTCTTTTAATTTTTGCCATATTCTACAAACATAAGACAACTTATATACATATATACAAAACAAAAATAGAAACCGCCACCATTCGATTTATTTATTTTCAATGGGCTTTTACTTTTATAACTGTATTATGATTATGCAAAAAGGAACCGTAGATGCATTATATTAATTTTATTTTTCGAACTCTCTCTGTTATCGTTGTTTTTGTTTGCATCTTAATTACGTATATACACAAGAATATATAATTTTCTTTCAAAAGTAGAACACTTTTTAATCGATATTAACCGAATCTCATCGTCGATGGTCTGTCCTACTGAAAAGTATGTAACATTGAGAGAAATTAAATTTTATTGACTACTTTGGATAAACTTTCACCTAACGTATAGAGCAATTGGATATTGACGTGTGGTTTGCTTATACTCTTTTGTAGTTCGCACAATTTAATTGTGATTTATATATTATTTTTTTCTTCAAATTTCGTCATTTTAATTTTAATGTACCGATACAATTGGAAGAAACGTTGGGAGTCACTTCGAATGTTATCACAAATTCCACATTTATTACTTCAACAAAATGTCCGAGGAAAAGCGATAAATTGCGTTTGAAATTGCGATCATTATTATTTTTTTAGTTAAAAGAAATTAAATTTCTGCTAATTATTTTCGGTGGCTTCTAATTAATTAACATCGGTACGTTACTTAATTCGTTATAATTTACCATACTTCCATGCAATGCCTAAGAATGAATTTAATTGCGTTTTTTGTGGAATCCGAAGGTTTTAAGAGAATCTAATGAAGTTTTCACGTGCAGAAAAGTATGTTTTATTGTTTAGGTATTATCTAATCGAAACAAAAATATTGCATTTTAAATCGAAACGCTCCTTCGTCTGTCCTCTTGCAGGACAATCAACGAATTCTTACTTTGCTTTAGATTATTTTAGTTTTAAACCACTAATCACCATTTTTTTAATCCCTTTTGCATGTCTGTAGTGTGCAGTGGCTTTTTTAACGAAACAACAAGGCAATATGATGATATACGAGGGCGGTTCGATATATAACTTGTTTCGCATACTTATAGCAGGGGATAAGAAAAGATTTCATCTTTTTAAGTTGCTTAAAATTCATTTCAATTCAAGTGTTTCGAGCGACGAACAAAGTGGACAAAATCAGAATTTGAAATGTTGTTCAATTCTGCGTTTTTCGAAGGACAAACAGCGAATGAACGAATTCTGTCCACATTGGGTGACTCATGTTCTTTCAATGAAACCGTTCATCTCTGGGAGAACGAGTTTTAAACCGGCACAAGAAGCATTCGAAATTCGTCCAAGTCCTAGAGGTTCAAAAACAGCAGTCACGATTGATATCAGCAATAAAGTCCATGAAATGGTCTTGGCTAATAAGCGATAGATATTGGGCGAGATGGTAGAGACCACGAGCATCTGAAATGAACGAGTTTATTTCATTTTGCATAATGAATTGCACACGAAAAAGGCTTGCGAAAGATGGGTGTCGCGTTTCGCATGGATTTCAGCAAAAAAATGCTCCATCACATTAAGAATCTGCTCACAAAACTCCAAACTTCACTGACAGAAAGAGATTTGCTCAAAGTGATGGGTGATAGAGATCGTAATGAAGTTCTTAAGAAATGCGCTTCTGCAAAAGAATTATGGAGCTTGAGGAACGCTGGCGCAAGTGCTTCGGACTTCGAAAGGACCAAGTTGAAAAATTAGATAGTGGTTAAAATCGATAAAATTAATATAGATCAAAACAAGTTACTTATCAAACCGCCCTCGTAGTACCTAAACCGCGCTTTTATTATCCATCCGCATTCGTTTTTTTAAATTTTTATTTTTGGTTTTTATTAATTGAAATTAACAACACGTTCGAGCACATTTTCTCGATTATCGACATCTTCTCATTCTCATAATTGGGTTTTACCATTTCTTTGTCATTTAATTTAAAAGAAAAAACAAAAACAAAAATGGGCACGGTCGGTATGATAGTTGTATGTGTGCAGGGTGAGGGTGGATCGTGTTCTAACTGCGGAGTCGTCTGTACCGTCACACAAGTGACCCCGAAGGGACCGCTTTGTAACTCCTGTTACCAACATTGGAGGTACGTTTGCATTAATTATCAATTTGCAAAAAAAAAGAACACAAAAAAAATGAGCATAACAACTTCAAAAACAAACCAAAACAGTATAATCAAATTGCAGAATTTGAATTAGCGTTGGTCCATCTGCGAGGAAAGTGTTAATTAAGCAGTCATTGTTAGCAAAATTGCATTTAACGTTATTTATCAAGTTGAAGCCGAACCCACCTTTATTGCTCTCGTTTGCAAGAACATTTTTAACAATTTAAGCTTCGAAATCTGTTATATGGATATATCCTTAACTTTCGATTCGCTAGCGTTGTTAAAAATCTTTGTTAACTGGTTTTCTAACAATTATTTTGTTTTGCAGATGTTATTGTTTTTGCAATTATTTCTGTCAGTTGTTTTCGATTTGCATCAATTAAAACTTTCCTCCCGCGCACAAACGCATCGATTGCGGCAGCAATATTGTTGGATTAACACTTTCGCAATTCGAAAATTCCGTAAACAGCAATTTGATTATCGAAAACGAAATTCCCAACTCTCTCTCTCTCTCTTTCATTTTGCCAAGTTTAAACTCAGAAAACACTAAATTGTCGCGAAAGAAATATGAATCAAAGAAAGCAAAACCGAAAGAAAAACGAAAAATTGGTCTTGAATGTAGACGTACGGGAGTGTTAAGGCCTACTTCTGGGCCGACGGGCGGAAAACGCGGCACTCCCATCGGGGGTCGTCATAAGCGTAAACCGCCGCGTGGAATGTACATCAATCACGACGATTTGGCGGCAATGGCAACGGGCGGAGCGGGCGTTCTTATGTTAAAAGCGATGGACCGCGAGCGGGACGCGCTTCAGAGACAAGTGAGTAGACTTTTTAAACAACAAGAAACGAAAAAGAACAAATTTTGTGAAAAAGAAATCATGAAAATGCCGCGAGATCGATCGTCGCCGTGTTATTATTACGCGCGGTACCCGCTTTAGCTTTATTATTCATTTATTTATTTATTTCTCCTTCGAGTAGTCCTAGTTTCTGTTGTTTGCGAATTAGGGCCCTTTGGTTTTTATACTATTGGTGTGAATGCGTTAATAACAAAGAAGTAACGATGTCCATGATGATGATGATGATGATGATAGCATTAATACTTCTCTACGTTTAGTCGGTTTATATGCACGTACATAGAAAATCTACATAGAGACGCAAGTCGATTCATACTTTTTCTTTACTTTCCTCCATTTTTATTTTTCAATTTTTTAAAATGCAATATTTTTTTATAGGTTTCTCTTTTAGGGGCAAAAAAATAAGAATCGAAATTGTTCTTTCACAAGTCCCGACAGCGATCACAATTTATATGCTCGTCCTCTGTTCGTTGTTCCAGATACAGCAGAACAAGCAGGTGATCAGCTCGCTGAAACGGAAACATTCCGATTCGATCGAGGATTTGCGTCCGACCAGCGAGAACGCGACGCGCATCAATGCACGATGGACGAACGAGGAGATTCTGTTGGCCGTCCAAGGGATTCGGAAGTACGGTAAAGACTTCAAGAGCATCGCCGAAGTGTTGGGCACGAAAACGGAACATCACATGCGCACGTTCTTCATGAACTATCGTCGACGGTACAATTTGGACACGGTGCTGAAGGACTACGAGAAAGAGAACGGCCCGTTGCCGGACGAGAATCAATCGGACGAGAAGATGGAGACGGACGAGACGAACACCGATGCCGGCAACGACGTCATCTGCTTGTCGCCGACGCCGCCGTCGTCGGTCAAGAAGGACTTCAAGAGCAACAATAAGATTGTGATCGCGCAAGGCAACAAATGATGATCATAACGTTGAAGTTGTACGTTTGGAGGATTGTGCTTTTTTTAAATTGGATAGAGAAACCGCGATCGCGAACTGAAAATTCCGGACTACGTTAGAGAAATTCATATAGTTTCGATTGAATGAACTATTAGCTACGATTAGAATTAAGCTAATTTGATCGACACACGTGTGGCATTATAATAATAATGGTCGAAAGCATGCTGAAATTAATAGCGATAGGAGTAGATTAATTTAATTTCCGGGACGAAAATACATAAGATGCGCCGAATTTTATCGATCCCACCCACAAGTATTCCAATCGATATTTATAATTAACGCGTTCGTTCGATCTTTAGAAATCATGATAATTTGCGACCGAAGAAGGCCAAACTTCTTCAAATTGTTAATTAACCAACCGAAGAAATAACTTTTTTACGTGTATCTATACTAAGTAACTTATTTGCCACGTTTGTGCATATTTATAAGTAGAAAGGATTAGTTAGATTTGCGATTATTTATATGTATTTTAATTTGCGACGTCTAATTCTTGCGCCGCAGAATTCGTTTCTAAATTAATAACGTTCGACTTGTAGCCGATGGGAATTAAAAATAGTACGAAGTTAAACATTCGGACTGAATCGAAAAGTGAGTTTAGCGAAGAAAGGGGGCGAGAATTAAAGTGCAAACTGATGCGAGTTGAAGAATAATGAAAATAATATCAATTTGTAACGTTGTACTCAATCATGTAAAAAGTTTAAACCATTTGTATTGGATTTATACATAACGGATATATATCAGACATTAGTAGATGATTGATCGTTTCCATTTAAAACTCAATTAAACGATTGTTCTAGTAAACCGGCTTCATTTGGTTCTTTGGCATTTTGTAAAGAACGTCTTCCAAAAAAAAAAAGCGGTTTTCATGATGAATGCTATACTATTGACATAAGGCTGTGTAAAAATATTTCTTTTTGGCGAAACTTGAACTAGTTTTTTTTATAAATACTTTGAGTTTTAAACATTTTAATTTATAAGCAGTCTAATTAATGATTGATTTCTGGACAAGTAGGAGTTAAGTTTCGTTCATCTAATCATCTACTAATTGTCATAAAGTAAATTAATCGTTTACGTGAAAGGATTAACGAGCAAGCGTACCGCTTCGAAGCATTTATATAATCGAATTTAAACGTCCTATTAAAATTGTTTGTTAATCTTTTCGCGTCAACTTCTAGGTGAAATTAAGATGTAATATTGCAATATTAAAAGTTAAAATTAGGTTTTTTTTTCTATTTTCTACTTCGCCTGCTTTAATCATGTGCACTTAGATAACAAATCATTACGTTTACGTAATGAAATTGATCTGTTATATTTATTTGTTATTTAGGTTTATTTTTTCTATTCTTTTATTTTGTCTTACAAGAACCGATTGAATGTTTTAAAAAGTGATAAAATAATTTATTCCGTATGGCGAATTTAGTCATTTGAGAGGAACTTATTAGAAGGTTTTGCATCGAGTTTTTAGGAATGGGTTGAACGATTCGAAGGTTCCCGTTTATTATGAATTTAATTTCACTTCTTCTTCTTACAAGTAAATATTTTCTAATGTAATATTAAGTAAATTACCATCCTCGCAGTGAAGTAAAAGGAAGCAACACAAAATATATAGGAAGTATTTGATTAAGTAAAAAGTAAAATAAATTTAAGGATAATGATCTGTAAATACGATTATACATATATAAATATTTTTTTTCCATTATATTGTTATTGAATAATTTTAATTTTGTAAGATTAAACTAAAAAAAGAAAAAGGAGGGAAGAATGAAACGAAACAAATCATATTGAATAGTCAAATTACCAATAATATTAATAAATTAGGGCATAATCCCATGATACTTTTTAATTTTTCTACAATAATTAGAGTAGTAAGTTAGGTAATTTTCTTTCATTTAAACTTAATTATTTTCTATTTAGTATGAATTTATCCTTTATCATTATATATTTCTTATGCACTTAGTACTTTAGTGTCCTTGTACGTGTATATTTAATCCCAAAATACACTATTCTGTCTAAATTGATTGCATTTTTATTTTAAAAAATAATAATCCAGAGAAATCGGAAAATGGTTGGAAGATGCTTAAACGTTAACAGGAGCAAGGAAGGATCAATTGAAGGATTTATAAACTTATTCGACTTTTTAATGTTATTATTATCGTTATATAATTGCAATACAAAAAAAATACACGCAAAAATCTTCAATATTTATTTCGATTTATGTACAACTTTACATAGATTCTTCTCGTCAAATTCTTCGTTTTCATTTACTTTTTTTTTGTATTGCTAAATTGCAGACACACAATACGTACATTTATTTATGGCACATGTAATTTTTAAAGTATATTCCTTTTAACTATTTATATGTATAATATTTTGTCCTTATAAATATTCTTTTTACAAAACTAATTACCATAATTAACTAGTACATTTAATAAAGATCTCCTTCGGAAATAGCTAATCATTAGTACCTTTTTTATGTATAAATGTTGATTTGATATACACGAGTAGAAAGGAAAAAACGAATCATAAAACGTACCAAAAATCTTAAACGAAATAATTCGAATTAGGCAAAAGACGCGGGGAATCTTTAGTGGAAGCTTTCTAAAATCGAATTCGTACATTTAAAATCGACGAAAATCATATTTACAAGAATAATTTCCGGCTGAATCGTCGTTATTTAACACGTTAGTCAAGGGATCCTCTTTATCCTATTAGTTTATGAACATTCATTATTTACAATAGTTTTGATTAGAAATGAATTAATTCCGAACAATGTACATTTGCGAGATTCGAACGGAGTCTTGTCGCTTTTTTCACACCATCGTTCGATTACTGAAAGGAATATTCATATAAAAAAAAACGGCGAAGAAAGGAAAATAATCGAATCCCGATTTGCAGTATCATCCCAAATTATTTACGCTGTTAACTATTATCGTTATAAAAATTTGACATCCATTATGTCTGATATTGTAGCATCGGCGCCGCTAAATTCGGATGATGCGACGAGTTCATCCTGAGCGCGGACAAACTTTTATTGTACCATTCGTCTTCGGCGCTCATCCCTGCAAGAAGAAAAGAAATTCAGGCGTTGCAAAGAGATTCGGCGAAAGCTCCAAAAAGCACAAAAGAACAGCAACATTTCCTCAGTACTTAATCGATCGCTACGCGAAGGACAACATTTTAGATTTCCGGTTAGTTACGATAAGATTTAGGCCAAGCGTCTTGAAGGCGCTGCACAATTTCCTGCCTCGAATTGAATCCCGTGCATGCGATTTGCAGGAAATTGAACGTGTTGCACGGATTTAAGAAGTTGCAAACTTGTTCTTCGGCAGCAATTGATAATTAGCACATTTTTCTTCAATTCCGTCAACTCACCCATCGTGTCCTGCCGCATGCCGGTGACGTTCGACATGTTCGTGCCGTGCGATATCGAGAAGGATTGGGCCATGCCCGGATAAGAGCTGGTACTCATCTATAACAAAAAGAAAGAAACGATGATCGTCGTTGGAAAAAAAACTCGAATTGGAATTTTAGAATAAGTGTTATTTGCGCGTTTGCATTTAATATTGAGCTCGTAACCGATTTTCCTCTCTCTCTCTCTCTCTCTCTCGCGTTCCCAGTCCGTCGCCGACGGCTTTTTACTTGCGAGCGAGCGAGCGGTTCAGTGGCCGTCGGTTGGTTGATAAAGACGCAGGAAATGTGGTCTAAGGTAAACTAATCATCAAACCTGTTTGACCTCGCCTAATTACATTTACCTGTGAAACTAATCAATCTGCGTATATATATATGTACATAACCAACGTTTCAGGAGAAATTACAAGGCCAAGGACGACGTTAATAAACTGCTATTAAAATTAAACGTTGCAATTCTCGACAGATTAACAGAAATAAATCGAAGGTAAAAAGAGGATGAACGTTAAGTTTTTTCTTAAGTTGTCGTTGTTTTTTGCTTACGAAATCGGTTAAACTGAAAATTAAAGGATTAAGGCGAAGTTCTTCGGTATTTTTTGCATTTGAAATGATTAAAAGCTCCAGTTTTTGTCGTGCTTCTGCAAAAAGAAAACGGTTAACCAACCTGCGGATAGCGATTTATCGCCGTAGGATGAGGATAAGGCTGGTATCCACGCGCCGCCCCCGGATAAATGTTCCTCATCATGGCGCCATTGCATCCAGGCAGCACCGATGGCGCTAACGCTTTCTGCAGTTGCTTCTCCTGTTTCCTATATTTCGCTCGTCTGTTTTGAAACCACACCTGTAATTAAATTACAATTTATTGCACACGTATATTTGTTACATCTTTTGCACGCACATACACATTAAATTCGCAATTTCGGAATTTTATATTGATTAGATTAAATTTCGTTTCGCGGTTTCGGAATTTTCACATGGAAAGTCCGCAATTATTTCAAACGCAAATGGGATATTGGGTCAATGAAAAGCACAATAATTTCATTTTCTGTCAAACATTTCTTTGTTGGAAATCGAGATGAAAATTTGAAAGAAAATTCCACTGAAAATTTCCTTGCTGAAAATCTGCTACTTGTTTTTCGTTATGAGCTTTCAGATTTTCTAAATGAAAAGCTCGCAATTATTCCAATTGCAAATGGCACATTGGGCCAATGAAAAGCAAACTCAAACATTTTTCACTTAAACAATTCTTTGTTGAAAATCGAGCTGAAAGTTCGAAAGAGATTCCACTCAAAATTTCCTTGCTGAAAATCTGCTTGCTATATTTCCTTGTGGGCTTTCAGAATTTGCTGATGAAAAACTTACAATTATTTCAATCCCGAATGGAATATTGACAAACTAAATTAAACAATTTTCCAGTTAAGTGTTTCTTTGTTGAAAATCGAGCTGAAAGTTTGAAAGAAATTTGAATTGAAAGAGTCCTCGCTGAAAATCTGCTAGTTTCAAAATTTCAAAATAAAAACCTCCCAATTATTCCACTTGCAAATGGCACATTGGGCCAATGAAAAGCAAACTCAAACATTTTTCACTTAAACATTTCTTTGTTGAAGATCGAGCTGAAAGTTTGAAAGAAAATTCCACTCAACATTTCCTTGCTGAAAATCTGCTACTTGTTTTTCGTTATGGGCTTTCAGATTTTCTAAATTAAAAGCTCGCAATTATTCCAATTGCTAATTGCACATTGGGCCAATGAAAAGCAAACTCAACATTTTTCACTTAAACATTTCTTTGTTGAAAATTGAGCTGAAACTTTGAAAGAAATTCCACTGAAAATATCTTTGCTGAAAATCTGGTTGTTATTTTTCCTTGTGGGCTTTCAGAATTTGCTCTTGAAAAACTTACAATTATTGCATCGCGAATTGAATATTCTTCCATTGAGAGGGAAAATTAAACAGTTTCAGTTAAACATTTCCTTGTTAAAAATCGAGCTGAAAGTTTTAACGAATATTCCATTTGACATTTCCTTGCTGAAAATCTGCTAGTTGCTTTTTCTTATGGGCTTTCAAACTATCCAAATGAAAAACTTGCAATTAACGCAATTGCAAATGGAATATTGGGCCATTGCGAGGTAAAATCAAACACTTCTTTGTTGAAAAGCGACTTTGAAGGAAAATTCGACTGAAACGTTTTTGTTGAAAATCTGCTGGTAGTTTTTTTCTTTCTTACGGGAGTATAACATGCGTGTTTTTTGCGTGAGTGTGCGTATTTCGTAATGAAATTATTGCAAAATTCGGTACGATGGAATCAAACGTGGCCCCCGTCGTCCAATGGAAATGCGCTGAAAATAGTTTCATCCAGAGTACATAAGGGTTGTTTTAGTTTTCTTCTTTATATACTCCCAGTATTAGTGGATGATTGTATGTGTACGTATGTGTGTATATATATACGGGGTAGTTCTTTAGTTGTAGTATGAGAATCCACGCACAAACTCACAACCCTCCACCTCCATACTTACATACATAGAGATAGGACAAAGAAGGACGAAAAAAGCTACTTATAACTAGACATGGGGACAAAACAAAAGGAGGCGATAAGGTCGCAAAAATATGCATTAGACCGTCTTAAAGAGAGCCCACGTTTTGCGCTAACTTTGCCTCCCGTTCCGTCTCTCTCTCTCTCTCTCTCTCTCTTTCGCCCGTTTCTCTTATATACGTTTTCCACGGAATAAGGGGCTGAACGCCGGGATAGAAATAGGGGTGGCTCATCCCGTATATACACCGAAGGCGGGGTAACTTCATTACGGATCCATTTGATGGGATCGAGGGCGGCTAGGACGTGCTTCGCTTCTTCTTCATCTTCATCTTCTTGTTCTTCTTCCGCGGTACAGTCTGCACATAGCATCATCAAAAGCTTTTGTTTTCTCCATTGTTCGTTCGCCAAAAATAAAAGATACACACACACACACACACACACACACACACACATCGACAGACAGACAGCGAGAGATGGCGAAAAGGAGTAAAAGGAAATGATAATAATGGGAAATAAAGTGGAAGAAGAAAACTGCGCGAGGAGCGTTAATCCTCATTTCGGCTGTGTCGTCCCTCGCGATTATCGACTGGCAATATGCGAATTCCACTCGGTTCTACATAACCGGATCTTGCAACTTTCGTTTCTAACGTTTATCCATTTATGTTCCGCGCCCGTTGCCCGAGAACCGTCTTACTTCCACTCATTAACGCTTTCCTTTTTCGTTGCTCGTGTGCGCGCCGCGTGACGTGACCGCAACGGCTGGAAAAGTGGGAATAATTTCGGAAAGCGACGCCCTTGGAAAACGCTTTACGCAAATGATTCGCGCGAAAGGTCAAAAGGATCGGGCATATATTTTAATAAATTCCATGTTCGCAACATTCCTATTTCGCTTTTCGCATGCTCGTTGCCTACGATTAAACGTTGATGATCCTATCAACGATAAACTTTTGTGGAGGTTTGCAAAGGAAAATCCGAAGAAGAAGCAACGTTTTGCAAAAGTGAGTTCTTATAGGATGGCAATTTGTATAATTTTCACAGTCGATGCATTTGCCCTTGTAAATTCATCTATCATAGTTCTCTCTCTCTCTCTCTCTCTCTCGCTCTGGGTGTGCAAGTTCTAAAAGTCAAAGTTTCTCATGTCTAAATTATTCACGCCATATACACATACCACGAAGTCATCTAAAACTATACGCTCTTGCTACATTACTACAACTACCAGCGGCGCTTAATACACTTCCGCGAGCTAGTTTAAGAGATGCAACAAGACGAACGCGACGACGCTCTCGCACTCTCTAACACTACCAACGCCGCCATCAACGAAGCGCTATTATCATCATCATCATCAACAACATCCACTGGAGGCGGCAATAGCAGCGTTATTATTACTGCTACTTGTATTACTCCCGGCGAGGCAAAAACCCTTTTTCCCTCGTCCTCTTCAGTTTCGCCACTTCCATCGTTCTCTATCGCCGCACACATTCATCGGATGTTGTGTGCGTCGCTAGTATGGAACCGCTTTCATTTTATTTCGCCGAAACTTTCGCCAAATTCAATTAGCCGAATACTGAAAATAAGCAAGTGCTACCCACATAGAGCTGATTTTCAACTTTTAAACGAGATTTTCGATTACAGAAGATGTTTATTGTAAATTCCCTCTCGCTCTCGCTCTCTCTCTCTCTCTCTCTCTCTCCCCATTTCGCAATACGTTCAATTTAATCCCGAACGTTTTCGAATTAAAGAATGAGTCCGCTAATTGCATTCGTTTGCGCAAAAAACTAGTCACGCTTTCGCAACGCTCTATTATATGAGTAGATGATATTTGCAACGATTTCGAAACCGCCGCGACTCCTCGCCGAAAGCTTCCCGAAGGAGCCCACCGATAAGACGATTGGACGACGACTTTCGATGAATTAAAAGGGTGGTGATTCGTTCTTTGGCAATAAATCGAGGGTTGTTTGCCGATTGTTGTTGTCGGCGATGACGTTGGAAATCGAGGAAAATGCCGGATGTGCGTGGCGGAGATGTAATGCGTGAGTCACGGGGTCCACTAGGGGGCGTGCTGTGACAGTTGCGTCTCTCTCAGGGGGGGCCCTCGGGGCTAACGAACACCTAATTCAATCAAAGATCCAACCGAGTGCGTCTATCTCGTCGTCGTCGGCGTCCTCTTTCGCTTTTTCCGTACCGTTCCAACGGCAAAGTCGCCCCCTTAAGAAACAAAAATAAATTTCCACTATATACGTACGGTTTGTTACGACGAGAATATCCGAGGGTCGAGGGCGAATGGCAAAGCGAAAAAATGGGAGCAGCATCAGAAGAAGCGAAAAAAAAATCGAAGTAAAGGGACGACAAAAAGAAATTCAACTTCCTCTCCGAGTTTGGCCAGTAAAACAAAAGCCCTTTTCCCCGCTCCATTCCACTTTCGTTCCCTTTTATCCATCCAAAGATAGATTTAAAGTCGATTCTTATCCAAAACTAATTTCTCACTCGCAAAACGAGATTTGGGCCGGAAGAAAGTTAAAATGATGGGAAAAGTTGCTTAGATTTGGTACAACAACAAAAAGAAAGAACAACGAGCGGAAGTGCGAAATAATAAAATGCGAATGTGTTCCTCATGCGTTCCCCGTAAACGATTTAACTTTGACGCGTTTTCAGCCCGTCGAACCCCCGTTCGTGCTCTGCAGGGAAAATATATTTTCCGTCCAGAAAATAATTATTTTCTTGTTAAGAAAAGCACATCGCGGAGAATAATAATGGCAAGGAGACGGCGGCGAGGAAGGACTGGGCGGAGGAATTTTATTATTAGGCTCACGATATGCAAAAGAAAAGATGGCAGCATGACAAACGGGACGAAGACGAGGAGAAAACGCGTGGAAGACGGGAGAAAAGGCGAGATGAATATGAAAAAAAAAAGGCGATTCGACTTTTGTGTGTGTTTGTCCCGTCTGGCCGTTTTAAAATGCAACACAAAACCGACGACTCGCGGGCTCCATGAATTTTAATTTCGTCCCGTTTTGCTTTTCAAAACGAAACCGCCCTCGCCGAATGCGAACGGGAGAGGCGCGGGCAAAAGAAGCGCAAAGAGGCCGGAGAAAGACGGAGCGATCGCTCATAAATATTTAATAATTTAATCACTCAAATTGTTATTAAGTCACGTTTTAATTAATGCCATTAAAGATGTGTATTATAAATAAAAAGGGGGCAAGATAAAAGAATTTCAACTACATTTCGGCCAATATGCAACGAAGAGAGGCTGGTTCGCGTTTCTGGAGCGATTTCTTTCAATTATCACCGTAATTTCGCGTGAATTAAAAAAAAAGAGCACGAGGAAAAAGTTTAACTAAAGATATAAATAATTGCGAAGAAGCGGAGCATTTAACACGTATTGTTACCTCGCAATTAAATTTGCGACCGCCGTTTAAAATTAAAAAAAAAATCATCCGATTGCTAAAATCTCCTCGCAAATCAGCACTTGCCTGTATCCTGGCCTCGTTCAGTTTCGTGCTCCTCGCCAATTCCTCCCTGCAGTAAATGTCCGGGTAGTGGCTTTTCGCGAAGGCAGCCTCCAGTTCGGCCAATTGCTCCTGCGTGAACGTCGTGCGGTGCCGTCGACGTGCCGGCGTCGGACACGAGGCCGTCGTCGGCGTGTGGCCGGCGTGTTGGGGCCCACTTGGCGATACGGTGCCTAAACTACTGCTGCCCGTCGACGTCGGTTCCGGTTTCAGCTTCTTGAACGCACCGTCTGAAAAGCAGGGGAAAGCGACAGTTTTTGAGTTGCTTCTTTTTTTTCGGTGATGCAGACATAATTCTGCGATTATTGCGAAATTGCGTTTCTTCACCGAATGCCTTCGTTTATTGTCCGGAGGGCGAAAATAATCAAAGGCCCGTACACCGGAAATTGCGTTATTTGCTCGACGATTGACGGTCTTAAAAAAAGGGAGAATCGCATCGTTCCGGTCATTTTGGTTTGCGCCCTCTCGCCGGAGGAATCGAAGAGGAAAAAATCGTCCTCAGCTGGAAAAGCGCTTCGCGATTTTCTCTGTAGAAATGCGGGCGGGGAGGAAAACCCTAATCGCACCTACGATTATTATTTAGGGGAGCCTCGAGGCAACTACCGGGGAGATCGATGCTCGATGGAACGGAATCGATGTACTACAAGAGTTTCGGCTAAAGTCCAGACTAAATTTGCTTTTCGATAACGAATCGATGATAAATGTTCGTATCGAGCGGTTGGAAGTTAATTAATCCCTCGAACGCTCTAAGTGTGATCCGTTTCCTGTTTCTAATTCATAGAAATCACACAAACACGTCAACTCTACCAGCATGTTCCGGTTGGTAATCGAATTTAATTGGCGGCGAACATTTCGGGACGATACTGAAAAAGCTTTCTTATTTCCCTGAAAGAAGACGTTAATTTATACGTTAGGGCCTTATTTCGAGACAAATAATAGAAAATTATGGTAATATCGGATGTGCACAAAAGGGGAGACACTTAATACTATAGGATTTACCTTTTAGGGTCGACTCTAATCCTATTCGAACCTGGAGGAAGCCTTCAAGGTCGGAATTAGCTTAGAGCCCACTTTCTTTTCGATGACTACACCAATTTCACCCGGTAGGAATCGAAATTGCACATTGCCGAAAGAGTTTGCGGTTGATGGTTAACGATGAAGATAATCAACAGCTATCAGTAAAATTCCTGAAGGAGGGTTGAATTATTGGCTTTTGGAGAAAGCGTAATGGAAGGAAGAAGAGGATGGGGCATTGAAGGAGGAGCGAATTTAAATATGCGGAAAGATTTAAAACACAAAACGGCCATTAGCATAATCTGGGTAAGTGCGTTCTGCTGGTCGTGGCGTGCAAATAAGTGACGGGCGCTGCTGCAGCATTCATTCACCGGTTCCTCGGCGATGGCGTATAATAAGATTGTGTCGGTGCGAGATTCTTTGTGGCGCGCGCCGGTGTCAGTAATTGTAATTAGGTTGTTACTAACTGCATTAATAAACAGTAATGAATTCAATAAGGTTTAGTTTGCCGACGACGACGACGACGACGATCTCTCCTTGTCGCCCGTTTTGCCACCGTTTTGCCGCTCGTTTATTTATACGTACCGTCTATACACGGAGATATATATATATATATATATATATATATATATATATAGGGAGAGTAGTAATAATGTAGCGGCATTAAGTCACCTGTGACCGAACGGCACCAGACATTATATTCAATTCGGCCCAAATTTATTTGCTTATGCAAACTCCATTTGCACTCGCATCGGCGTCGAGCGATGTGCGAATTTTCCAACGTGAGACGGAACAAACCGTTTTATCCACACCTCATTGAGCATTCCGTGAAAAAGTAATAAGTCAGCGCCGGCAAAAGCGCGGGGACGAGATTTCGGCACGTTTTAACGTATCGAGATCGAACGATTTGCAGCGAGACACCGTGCAAAAAATGACGGCCTTTAATTATTAATTAATCGCGTGGGCGGAGGTTTTTTGTAATTAAAAGCATTGGAATTGTTCTAACAATTTATTGCCCCCTTCACTTTCGATTCATTCGCCATTTGTGCGAAAATTGCTAACAGAAGACAAAGCCGTCTGAAAGGGGATCCAAAAGTAAAGAAGTGCGCGAAGAAAGACGAGATAAATCGTATTATGGATAGACAAATGGGCTTTAAAAGAAATCATAATTAAATTTATACTTCGCACATGTAGAAAAAAAGAATAGACTAAAATGCTACAATAAAGAAAATTCTAGTGGAAGAGAGAGAAATCTGAATCAAAACGGTCTCCCTTTTGCTGTTAGTCCCATTTATTAATCGAATACATTTTCTTATCAATCATTTCGTCAAACAACCAAATTACCGCTACAATTTGGAAAGATAAAACTCAGTCGCTGATAAAGAGCGAAATTACATGTAATTAATTCTTTCAATTTGCACCCCTTGTCGACGACAAAGAATTTGCCATTCTATTCAACAATAAGCCAAAACATGTGTATGTGCGTACAATAAAAGTGGATGGTTATATAGTACAATATGTCAAATTGAGTGTTAACCAGCGTCACATAAGAGAAAGACAGGGAGAGAGAGCGAGAGACCCTCCTTTTGATTCCTCTGCCATCGGACCAAACACATGCAGCGGAATAGAGGCATTAATCCATTGTTAACGTACATATGTTATGTTATTGGGGCGATGCATCCGGAGACAGTTCATTTGTGGACACCGCGTGTAATAATTAGTGTCACCAGATGGATCCCGAATCCGATTCATTATGGGCCAATACGAGTCATTTCATCGATATTTCATTGACGAGATTTGAGGTGGAGGTTTTTGAGAATTTCGCAGAAAACTGGGCGCTGTTGCTCGTTAAAATCCGATTGCTGGATTGAATTAAGATAAAAAAATGCAATTTCTTCCTTCTTAATTGCAATTAGTTTTTGTTTTGCAAGTTCCAATTGTTTAATTCGATTCTTTCTCCCAAAGAGCATTCTAATGTTGCCCTCTTCGTTCTAAAATTGGTTGCCAAATAAATTTAATAAGACTGCAGGGAACGTTCTCGATTGACTCGCCGGAAGCGCGTCGAATAATCGATTATGAATCGTCATTATGTTTTATAAAGAACGAGCGCGAACGGCTAATTAAAGGACGAAGCGGAACCCGGATAATTGGATAAGATAAGTAATTAGAAATTGTTTTCGTGCGATGAAATTGCGATGGCGGAAAGCAATTTGCCTGGTCACTCACGAGGATTTACCGACAATGGAAAAGGAACAAGGAGGCAAAATTGACTTTTGACTTGGCGGTATTCACGAACCTTCTTCGGGCAACTTAAGAGACGACTTACCGGTGTGATCGGTGATCGATCTGGCGGCGGCCGGCGGCGTGTGTGCGGGCGTGTGCGGATGGTGTTCGTGCGTGTGCGGCAGACCGCCGTAGATCGCGGTAAAGTCCTCCGCCGACGAGCCGCTGGTGTTGCACTTTCGCGGCGCGTTCTTGTCGCCGTTCGAGCTGCCGCCGCCGCCGCCGCCCATCAGGTGACCGTGATGGTCGTCGAGGAGGCCGGAGACGCCGAGCAGATTGCCGACGCCGACGAGGTTCGGCCGTAGATCCTCCATCATCGATTTCTGCGGGCACGCGTTGAAGTTCAACTGGCGGCTGAAGATCGCCGGGAAGATGTTGAACTGCTGGTGCGAGACCTCGTCGGCCGTCGACGTCGTCGCGACGGCCGAGGACGCGGGGGCTGGCGAGTTGCCGAGCGCCCCCAGGCACGACGACACTCCTTTGAAATCCAACTTGATGCCGTTTTATACCGGCGGCGAGTCTAGCATTTGTCGTCGAACCGCCCCGTCGCCTTTTCCCTTCGATTCGCCGCTTCCTGGTGGAAATTGCGTCGATGAACCGTTCACCGAAACGAAACCGAACTGAAATTAATCGACCGCGAACAACTAGAACGACAACTCGGCCTTCTCGACGATTTCCCTCGAACAACTTAAGTCCACCACGAACCGATCGTGCTTTGGGGATGAGTCGCGCTGCACGGAAACGGGGTCTAGGTTAGGATAGGGAACCGATCGTGTCGTGCACCTGATCCGTTTCACAATTCAATCACGAAACAATTGCGTCGACTTGATACCGTTAATATCTGTGACTGATTCAATTAAATTTTCGGAGCACATTTAAACTCCGATCTCGAATCGTATGTATATGACGATGATGACTGCCTTATGTCTGAGCCAAACGGCAAGTGACTATATAACGATATTAAATCGTGATAGCGTTGTTCTGTTATCTCTACTTTGGGCTTTGACTACCTCCAGCGCGAGCAGGCTGGCAAAATTCTGCCCTCTTTCACCAACATCCATCAGCGTCATCGTCCCGCTCTCTCTCTCTCTCTCTCGCTCTCTCTATCTCTTTGCCAGCGTTTTCTCCATCGGCGCCCCCCCCCCCCTCCGATGGATCGACCGACGTCGCTCCTCGTGCATCTCTCTCGCCGTCGCCGCTTTTTTCTCTTCTATTGCGTACCCTACCGAATGGCAAAAATTCGCCAAGGGTTGTTACGACGCACCAATGACATTAGTCGCGTGCTAGCACGGAACGCTACGATTGGCCGTACGCGGTTATCAACCCCCATAGCAACGCCAATGAACGGGGCCCGTGTCAAAATGGTGGTGCAATATCCTCCGGGTTCGAATTCGATTTTTATATTTTGATTCGACGTTAAAGAAGAGTGCAAAAAAGTATAAGTATTATTATTATTATTGTTCTCTCGCTCTCGTGTTTACAAGCGAAAAAAGATGAACAAAGAGTCGGTCGGATGGCAAGAAGACGGATGGAAGATGGAGAAAGAGAGAGAGAGAGAGAGAGCGGGGAACGAAATGAGAAAAGGAAAAACGAGAGGGAATTAGGAGAAGAGTACGAAGAAGCGGGATCTAGTTTAGATCGTTATTATTACGCCAGAATATGATATTAATAGGCATTTTTGCAATACGCTTCGACAGTTTAAAAGAGTTTATTTATCGAATAAATGTTTGGATATAAAAACCGACGACGAAAATTCCGTGGAGCTCCTTAAAGCGAAGACGCGAATATACGACGGCAACAAAAAAAAATCCTTGATTCTCGCCCTCTTTCATTTCGTTCCTTTACGTTCCTTCTTCGCCCGCTTTCGCCCGTTTTTCCCGCACAATATATGCATGTATCTTATCCGAAAAAAAAAGTGAAACATACTTCTTCCCTTAGCCGTCGTTTCAATTCCTTTCTCTCCCTCATCCCTTCTCTCTCACTCTCTTAATTCAATTAAATTTAATGGAAAAATTATTGGCGAAACATTTTCGCGGTTCCCTTTCACTTTTCCTTTCAACGTTCGATTAATATCTGCACTAAATTCTAAGCTCGATTGATTCACGATTAAGCGATTGAACAAAATTTGCAATCGCAAAAAGTGGCCACGGCGAGCGCAAAACCCAACACTTTTCCTTTTAATGATCGGCGATGGGCCAATTACGAATCGAAATCCACTGGCGAATACTGAGAATCGAATTCAAGTCGGCTTTATGGAAATCTCAGCAATTTATAAGGAGTAAGTCGCCGAATTGCGGAATTAATTAAAAGTCCAATTCGAGCTGTGAAAATTGCCTTTTCTCTCCGCTAGTCCGTCATGACTTCTGTTATCGCATACAAAAGAATAGTGCTAGGTATTATATAAAGTGGGAGAGGTGTCTGGGCACGTGTTACAATTTAAGGGCACGTGCCGCTCGCGAACAATGCGTATATACACACGCACGCAAATATTTGCGTGCAAGATGGAGAGAATGAAAGAAAGCGCGTGGATAAAGGAAGGATTTTTTTTGTTGGTTGGGAGTAGCGAAACGCCCTCGTTCCATTCAAGCCAATTTACTAACCGACAATCAGTTAATCAAAACATTTCGCTTCGATACAATTGCAACCGTATAAAGTTAATAATTATCGAGTCAAAATATTGTGAAGTGTTTGCAATTGCTGCGCGTCGCCAATTCTTCTATTACTATCATCGTCGTCTCGCTTTTGTTGTCGTTAAAGTGTGATTGCAATGCGTTCCCATGAGAAATTGCTATAATTATTGTCGTCGTTGCGATTTTTAATTCTTTCTATCCACCGTTTGGACGTCAGCTAGTGATTAACCTTCACGTAACGCCTAATAATGCAATTATTCCCGCCGCGTGACGCGTGCTTCTTTTTAAGCGGAGAAACGAGAAGAAAAGCCCATTTCAATGCGATGAAAGTAGCCGTAAAAAGAGGATTCAATTTGGCTCTCCTCCCGCGCTATCGTGGCTTTAGGTTTTATTGCGAATTTATTGTATAAATCAACGTATAAATGTCGTTTCTAAGATTCCAATCTTGGTCCGTGTGCGGTCTAACCAATTATCCTTCACCAGGTTCTCAACCTTCGACCACGTACACATTAATCATGCAAAGCGTTCGCTCGTTCTCTCGCTTTCACTTTTCTTTCCCTTTCAATCGAAAATTAGTAGCCAACAACGTAAAATAAATCAATTAAAAATCGATAAATTCAATGTGAAAGCTTTAATTAATTGTCAAGAGCAAAAGGAGGGAGTTTACGAAAAGAAAGTTTTACGATCGAACAACAATTAAAATTAAAGCGCAAGGAAAAATGGAAAATCAAGGAGAAAATTAACGAAGGAAGAAGCGAGCGAGCACGGAAAAAAAGGAGAGGAAAAATGAAAATAGTTTCAAGTTTTAATTAACAGCGATGTTGTTTAATGACTTTTTAATGAAAGCTGTTGCGGTTACTGTGTTACCCTCGTCAACCGTGGAGTTTATGCTGGAATCAATTTCGAAGCAGGATTATTTTTCTTCCCTTGCATTAAATTCCGGATTGATAGATCGACGTAGTTTTAGCGTCGAAGATTATTGAGAAAAGCTTCGGAAAAGCTGGTTTAAAACGATTTTCTCTCGCATTCCCTCAATGGATGAGCGGAATCTGTCTTTTTTATCAATAGGTTTTGTCACTTTCGTATGAACAATGCAAGAAAATGATTTTTTAAACGTTAATCACACGTTGTATTTTTTGGTGGAGGCGCCGGGCCGTCATAATCTTTCGCTCATACCGTTGGTGCGGCGTTAAATTCAACTTTGCCAACACGAAACGATGATGATGATGATAATGCTCAATACTTGAGACATGCCTTCGGGACAGTTGGGAGGAAAAGTGAAGAAGAAGAGCAGAGCAGAGGGAAGGCAATCATTCTCGTGCTTCGAGCTGTCATTTTCTGTCTGCCAATCAGCGCCATCCACTCTTTCAACCCTATTGCACCTCGGGCTTCCTCATCCGCGTACATTACAATCTCTTAAGATGATACTTTAAGGAACAGAACGAGAGAGATTCGGGAGAAAAGAAATGGGAAGGAAGAACCAGGAAGAGCGAAATTGTTCCCATTTGCACGACTTGCTGTCTCTTGCACGCTTCATTTCGCCAGATTTATTAACTGGTTCGTTGTTTGCGTTTTGTTTTTAGCAAGAATGCATTATTATTTTAATAACACTGAATGCAATTTGATGAGGTCGATCATTATTTAGAAGTGTAAAGTGGCAAAGAGTGTCCAATAGATTATGGGGACAGGTGGAGTGTAATCGCTCTTTAAATAACGCAGATCCATTGTGTATCGATTGGTAATGTTAAGGGGACGGAGGCTCCTTTAATGATACAACCCTCGTATCGGATTTAATGCCAAGTGCATCACAATAAATTCGCACATTTTTACAATATTATCAAATACGTGCAAAAAGTAATCCGCTTTAACCGCTCCATTAGCCACATTGACTGCGATTTTTTCTTGCATAATCCTATAGAAATAATCGACAAAAGTATTTCAAGAAGGTGACCAAGTATCTTCTTGCAAATTTCTCCCCGTGCAATGGCACGTGAGAGGCCGAAATTTATCGATTAGAATAAGTCGATAGATTCTCGATAGAAATTCCTTCAAAGTTCTTAATCCACTTTTATCTTTCGTTTCACGTGGAATAATAAATAAACAAATATTTCATCCCGTACAAAAAAAAGGAGGCAAAAGGTCCCACTTAAGAGAAAAACTGTTATCATCCAGTAAACATCAAGTAGGAAAAAGTCGTTAATAAAACATGAGCTTTAAATAATTAAAGAATTAAAGGGGATTTAGGGTACTTTCGATCATAAAGTGTGTCCCTCTCAGAGGACACGAAGCCGCCCTCACTCTCTCTCTCTCTCTCTTTCACTCTTACATTCACTTTATGGGATGTCTTTACACATTTTTAATAGACGCACAAAGTGAATTAATTTTCTTTTATAATTGCTCCCATTTGATCGTATTAAAATTTATAAATAACGAGTTCGTTTTAGTCGCACAAAGCGTTTAATAATCCTTCGCCGTTTCAAAGAATAATATCCATTTTCTCTTTTCCTTAATTCGCGACGATATATTTTTAGAAAAAATTAGACGCGGGCGTCGAAGAGGACGGAATAAAATGACCGTCGATGGGAAAGCGACGACGGGAAAATCGAATTTATTTTTCAATCATTCCTGACTGACGGACGTGCATCGTTCGCTTATCGAAATTACATCGGTGGCTTCCATTCTTATTCTCGGTGCTTAAGGTTTTTCGCAAAAATTCAAATCAATTTTAAACGGGTTTTCCTTTCTAAAAGGCCAATTCGGTTCATTGCAATCTTTTTTTGTGTTTGCTGCGGCTCCAATTTCTTTTTGCCCTGTTACACTTTTATCCTCGCAACGATAATAATAATCCGTGGGCCTCCAGATGTTTGATATTGAGGCCCGAGGCAGGGTATAATTGCGTATCCCTACGGGATAATTTTGTGTAGGGGATGTTAGTCCGTCTTTAAAGCGAAAAGTTTGATCGAAAAAGTGTATTGAAATGTTACTGTTTTCGATGACGATCGCGCAAAAATATGCAAGGATTTCCGAGGCATTCATTCTGGATTTCGATTGTTGCGGTGTTGAGGAAATTGAATTTCGCCATTCGTTGCGATTAATTTTAGCGTGTGTATTTCGTAATTATAATAATGAAGCTTGTAGCTTGTAGTAACATTTTTGTCATCGTCATCATTATTATCATCATCATCATCATCATCGGCATTATTGCTGGGTTTTGTTTGATGCGCACCCCACAACATTTCAGACACGCCCATGAAATCTGTTGTCTGTGATGTTTCGTCTATTCATCTAAAACCACTCTATTGTTCCCCATATAACATCTATAGAAATATGTAATATGTATAAAATACAAATACACGCATACAAAACATCTTATTTTGTGCCATTGTTCTGATACATTAGTGCAAAACCGAAATTTGTTTATACCATTATTAATAATTTAATGCAATAACAACATGAACAACAACAATAACGACAAACCGACTCCTTTTACTTTTATTTTACGGTTTATTCTCACCGGTTTTCGCGAGGAGAAAGACGGAATTGACGATAATAAAAAAAGAGGAGCAAAGAGATCTTTCGCGGAATAAAATCCCAAATCTAATTAATCGTAATTGGATTTAAAATTCATTACATTAATAAAATCTCCTTTTGCGCGTTTATATTGTTCGAGGATACCTTTTAATTAACATAAATTGATAGTTTCTTTTTGCGGTTACTCCTAATTAGGCGCTCGTCAAAGTTTGCATACCTTTTTGTTGCCATAATTTGAGCATCACCGCGAAAATAATGGAAATGAGCACTGGCGAATAATTTCTTGTTGCCGTTTCCTATAATCAATCGATTGCTATTAATTTAAAAAAACGCAAATAGAGAAGGCAAACAGGTGTAAGCGATAACTAAATAGTACGCTCAAAACTCTATTCGCATATACTTTTCATTACGGAAGTAGATTTATTTATATTGGAAAAATAACGTAAGGGAAAATACGTAGATTGGCCGCCGAAACGTAGAGCCATTTCGCCTCTTTACTTGTATTAACCGTGCATCATGTATGCAAGGCTTTTTACCTCAGTAATTGGCCACCGTGCTTAAAGCTTTTAAGTTTGATAAAGCTCTCGCTTGAGCCTTTATACATTTTTTAAAAGCGCCGGGCGAAAAAGGCTCCCCGCCCCCCTAGCAGAGACGCGTACACATTTTTTTCTAAATACTCGACACAAACCTACCACTTTGTCTCTCTTCCTTTTTTTTTACTCTTCTAACTACGTGTAAGCTCTCTCATACACACATTTGCCATAAGCATTTCTGCATACTCTACACAGATTACAGATAGATGATGGATGGCTCGGCTTTTTTTTGCAATTTTTTTTACCAACTTTTTTCCTCGCGTGTGTGCGATGGTTTTTGCGCAATTTCGGCAAAGTGTCTACACACACACATACATGTTTGGATCTTTTTTTTTGGCAAGCTTGACTGTGCATTTACATTAAATACAACAGAAACACCGGCGCACACTTGCCAATTCGATTATTATTTATTTCTTCTTATAGGCGCACTACCAATTTCATTTTCGCGAATCTCTTTCATCGTCGCGATGAAATCAAATCGTATACTTTCGAGAGCGAATTTGCGCTTTTGCACAATAACAAAAACAAAAAAAGGAGAGATTTGATGTACATTTAAAACCAATTAATTTCTGCTTTTCAAATTTGCTCATACAGATCAACAAACAAGAGTAAGCTTTTTTTGCGAGGAATTTCGCCTGAAAATCTTAACTTCTTGTTGATATTTTTTTTTACTTAATAAAAATTGAATATGATGCGGATATATAGAAAGGAAAAAAGTGCGAGGAACGAAAGACGAGGAATTGATGGCAACACGACGACAGATTGTATTTTACGCTGTAGTGGCCTTTATAATGACAGCTTGAAACGTTTGGGGAACTCGTTTGGAGACACGCTGGGGCCATCTGATCGAATTGGACATGAAAAAGACAAAAAAAAAGAGCGAAGCAGCGAGTAGGAACGAGGCGAAAAAAAAAGTGGAACCTGAACTTGAATTTATTACCATTCATTATCAATTCAATTTTCTCTGTTCATCCATATGTATATCTGTTCTGCGTGTACGAATGATGATGATGACGATGATGATGATGAAAGGGATTCTTTTCATTCTCCTTCTCCGGTTTTTCCCCATTCACCACCAGCAGAATCATTATTGCAGCGATTATTTGACGATTATGAATTATTTAAATGTATCTGCTTTTTTACCATCATCATCGTGGAAATTCGTGTTTAGTTAGTTATTCAAGGATTTTCCTCAAACAATGCGCGGAAAAATGTGGAAATTCCTTGGGGAACGTTGCTGCGTATTTATTTGTCTTTGTTGCGGAATTTTCCGAACGGGATAAATTCGAGACGCCTTGATTAGACGCGATACGTGTGGTGCACAATCGTTCCAATTTCCGTTGAATCTATGCCTTTGCGTTATCTTATCCACAACATATTTCAGTTGTCTTACACATTTGGGCTCGAGCCCAGTAATTTGTCAAACAATTGGCAAAAAATTGCGTCTTTGCTTTGTTTCATTTTTTTTAAGGGTTAATAATTCATATTAAACAAAATAAATTTTGGCAAAGTGGCCAATTTTTCTTTAACTTCCTTGCATCTACTGCATTAATTTTGCATCCTAGATGAAAGCCGTTTTTTCTTCGCGCGCATTATTAAAGTTTATCCCTTTTGATGCAATTATTTAGCCAAGACATTTTCCCTACATTTCCTCTCGCGCTTATTTCGTTTTAGTTGTCTTTTTGATTTTAACATTTTCAACTTGGCAATATAACTTGCAGGAAACTTTTCTTTCTCGTTAATTGACTGCAACATTTTAGATTCCATCGCTGGCGAAACGACTTGACGAAACACTTGTTTGTAGTTTACGGAATCGAAAATGTATTATAACAAAAAAAAGTGGAGAAGAAAGCTTTTAATTGCGATTATTTTTGCAAATAATCCACAAATGCATTCGATTATTGTTCGGCTCGTAAACTGCGTAAATTTAATTTGCCATTCGTAAGTTCCGCGAGAATTTCATCGATCGTGGCCAGTTAGTAGCCGGGGATAAATGCGTGACCGTTTGCAATTTCGTGCGAAATATATTTCGATCCATGCTAAAACGCCGATTTTTGCAATCGCAATTTCTAAGAGTAGAAATGAAAGTGAAAACGTTCGTCTTTGAGCAGGATACGATCAAAAGCTCGAAGGGAGAAGCACGATTGTTTCTATCGGATTTGATGCAATCGCTTGCGGAATGAAATCGTTATTAACGAAGATTATCCGGAAATATTGATGAACACATTAGCACGTTATTATCATCAATTTGCGCGGATGGGGAAAAAGAAGGAGCGAGAGGAGGAGCAGACGATAGCAATGATGATAATAATAAAAGGGGGATAATGAATATTGTAATGCTAATAACGATAATGACGATGATTATGATTACAGGTGTAATTGAATCTTTGCGAATGGATGTGCCGTTGTTTTTGCGAATAACAATGAGCCGTTCGCACGCTGCATGTTCCGTTTTGGCCCGTTCGCTTCGCTCGTTCGCACGTTAATAGAACGATAAATGCGACGAGGATAATGACGATGTTGTTGACGATGGCATTAGGAACGAAGAGTATAATAACCGACATTACGACAAGCACTGTTTAGACATCGGATGATCAATAAGCTCGCAGCTTGCGGCGATGTGCAGTCGTCATGGCGACGTACCGCACGCAGTTTTGTACCGGGGAGAGAGAGAGAGAGAGAGAGAGAGCTTTTCCGAGCTTTTAAAATACCTGCACGGATGGTTTGCCACAACACACACGGACCGGTTCACTGCGAAACCGTTCTCGTCCGCTTGTGTTCGTGCGTGTGTCCACCTACGCGCAACATTACTTGACCGGAGTCATTTACATCGACTTTTAGGCGACCGCAATATCATATAATTAATGACCCTTGCATTTGAATAAAGTCGATGTACATTAACGGAGGACCGTATGTTAGAATATTATTTTATTCGGCAAACTCTCGACGAACGAAGTTTTACGAAAACTACTCTTCGCAAGAAATCAAAGGACAAAGAACCTCTTGCAGAATGGGAAAAGCCTGCGTTTCCTTTAAATTAATTTGGATGAGGAAAGAAGAAAGGGGAAAGATTAAAAGTGGCACAGAGAAGACGCTTGCTGTTGGAAACTTAACGAAAACCAAATTCGCACTGGGAATTAGATTTCGATAGGATCCTGCCTGCTGGCGATGCCGAAATTTTGCTCGATCCCTTCGACAAATCGAATCCGACAAAAGGCAACTTTTTCCTATCAATCACTCTTTCCTGCAACTTGGAAAATTTTATAAACGACAGCAACTAACAGAGACTTCGATAATTGTTATTAATAAGCATTTTAAGCGAGAGAATTCCTATTTTGCGCCTAATAACGCTATCTGTCGCGGGAAAGCTCCGTCATCTCCCGCAGCCGAAGCGTGCGTTATCCTGCAGCAGGACGTTCGTCCTTTGCCATGCGCCGCCACCAAACGTCGAATCGATTCATCTTAACCTACATTCCATCGCCGATTTGTCGTGCGAATTTCGACGGACGAGGCAAAATGATCGACAAACAAACGAGAAAACCGCGTTGTCGTAAGTACGATTAAATAGATTTTCCTTTTTGCAGTGCCCTAAGCGAAAGGTGCGTCGATTAGAGGCCGCGAGAATTGAACAACTTCCGGCGCATTATCGTGATAATATCGTGCGTTAGATGCGGTGCGGCCCCCATTCGTCTGGACGTCGGTGAGCAAAAGAAGGGAAACGGAGAGCGAAACGGACGACCGGCGAGCAATAAATAATCCCCTAAACTGCACTTGTACCAGACACTTTTCGAGTGCACATATGTACACACACGCCCACTCCCCATTCCGGCTCCCCTTGTTCGCTTTCTTCTTCGCCCCGTGCGTAACCAGAGATGTTATCTGACATTAATGACAAAATCCCCGTCGAGGGCCCTTCGCAACATTCGCCCGCGTTCCACTCTATACGGGGAAGGCCCTTCATTAGCTTGTCATTTATAGTTCGTTTCGTCAACACTTTCGTTTTCAACGAGATTTAATAGAATATCATTATTATTTGCTATTCCCCCCATTCGAACGTACAGCAGCATAAAGTCATCCCCATCATCATCATCTAACCTACATATCAATTTGGCACAAGGGGGCGAATCGCAGCAGCAGCAAAAAAAAAGAAGAATGACGCGCGAAATGGGGAAAAATCTAAGTCTCTCATTAATTCGCAGACAATTAAATGGTATTATGCGATTGATCTGCATGATAATAATCACATCGATGGCAGCGGTTTCGAATCAAAGCCGCGGTCCTCACCATCCGCGCGGCGAACCGATCGTCAAGCATCACGTGCATTACCGGCCGACACGTGGCGCCGACCACGAATATTCGCTCGACCAGCAATTGTTACACGACAGGGAACACATACAGGTGCGATTGCGAGTCGATGCCGCAGAAATTTGGCGCGACACTAACGCGAATTAACGCCCGCAGGAGCACATGGAACAGGAGCGGATCGAGCCGGACTTGTCGAATCTGACCGACGAGGAATTGGAGTTTTATTACTTTCAGGTGCACGACACGGATAGAAACTCGAAATTGGACGGTTTGGAGATTTTGCAGGCCATCCTGCACACGGGCAATCACGCGAACGGCGAGGAGTCCGAGGACAATCGCAACGACAACGACAACGTCGATTTCGATTATTACGTCGGTAAGTGATCTGAAGATGTTCGATTCTTCCCCGCATTTACGTGAACGTCGTTTCAGAATTGATCGATAAAGTGCTGGAGGAAGACGACAAGAACGACGACGGATACTTGAGCTACGTGGAGTACGTGGAGGGCAGGAGGAGGGATCGCGCGGAGAACGTGCAAGAGCCGATAGTCAAGATGATCACTTAATTGACGTACCTCGCAGGAGGAGTTCTAATGACAATATTTATTGAAAACAAATACAAAACCAAAATAGCGCAAACTTTTCCGTCGATCCGTGTTCGTCTCCGCCCCGCAAACGATTGCTATCGATCAATGAAACGAGATCGAAACGCGACCTGCGTTTGTAATTATTGACGCGTTAAGAGCCGCAGGCGTATCGGTCGCAATCGCCGCCGTCCGCGCCGAACCGCGCCGCCTCTTGGATCTCGTCCAGCACGCGGTTATACTTCGCGTCCGGCTCGTCGGCGGCGAACATGCGCGTCAACTTCAGCAGCAAGTCGCCGGCGGCCGCGTACTTCTTCGCCTGCTGCGGCCCCCGACACGCGACGCTCTGCAAGCAACCGTTGCCGCCGGGATAACCTACGTGCACGCGGCTCGGATTAATTATGAATGAATTACAACCGAGGATTTCCTTTTCGTCCTACCTGACAAATAGCTGAGGAACAACAGCAACTCCTCGTCGCTTATTAGACGCTCCTCGCCGTCGTCGCTCCTCGCGTAGCCGCCCTTCCACGTGCCGGCGCCGATGGACCCGGCGGCGAAGATCAACGCCTTCAGCAGGACGAGCACGAGCAGATTGGTGAGATTCAGCGAGATGACCTGCGACGAGCCGGGGTCGCCGACGAAGCCGCGCGACACTAACGTCGACGCGATCGAGCTCAACATCGCCCTCGTGTCGAACGTCCTGCAAACAATCGATTCGTCTGTTAGCGTCGGAGTTGTCGCGTCTTCGCCGGCGTTACCTCGCTTGCCCGCCGCGTCCGTCGTCGATGCGCGGCGAGCCGGCGATGCCGTTGGCGAAGAGCAGCAGAAGGATGCACGTCCAGGAGGACATCGTTTCGATGGCGGCGGAGTTCGCTTGCGAAATGAACGTTTCTTCGTTTGCCATTGTTCTATTTATTTATATACATTCCGCGATGTTGCGACAAGCAATTTTGTTCGTCTCTACGCGTAACAAAACAACTTTCAAATGATCATTGTACCGTCATCATCATCATCATCATCATCATTTCCCGCCATAGGGTATTGTTTATGCTTGATGGCTCGAACAAAAATATTTAGAAAATTGCACTTTCTGCTGACTGATTCTTGCGTGAATGCTAAGAAAGTTAAAACGATTCTTGAAAAGTACCGAAGATGCGAGGGTGTAATGAATGCGAACGCGCGTTTAGAAAGCGATTTCGTAAATGTTTTCATCAATCGATCTCGAATCTCTCACTCGATTGCAGCGCTGCTGCGTGGCAAATTCCTCGACTACGTGTTTATTGTACCCGTGAAGACTTTCGTTTAAACATTGTCGAACCTCTTTACGTAAGCACGCGCAATTACAGCAACAATGACTTTTGTTGTTAAGAAAAGTGTCAATTTCTAACGCCTTCGTCGCTTTCATTTTTGCGAGCGTCTCTATTCGCAGTCGTTACTTTCGCTAATTGTCTTCACATCAGCGAGCTTTCTAGAGCGTACGATCCTATTAAACAACAACTCTTTCTCTTTGAAACTTATCCAAACAAACGCTTGTCGCATTGTCTCGAGATCCCCTTTTCGCCTGTCTTCCTATATAAATCAACACCTTACTTTTAAAGCGACAGTTTAGTTCGCCGTTGCCCAATCTCGAGATGCATTTGAAGCTCGTCCTCGTTTTGGCCAGCATTTGCGAACTATTCGCGCTCGACGCGAACGTCACGGAAACAGAAGAGATTGATCTGCGTGCGAACGAGACCGCGGCAACGAATCGCCCGCACGCCACGTTCGACAACGCGACGATCAAATTGGAAGACATCGTGCAACCCATCTACCACGTGGAGGAGCGACACGTGAGAGAACGCGCCGTTCAAACGCGCGGCCCTAACAAAACGCTCGACTTCAAACCGAGTCCGCAACTCGCGGTGGAGTACGAATACAACCGAGTCCCGGTGAGGCCGGCGTTACCGGAAGCGAAATTCTTCGCGAACCCGTTGGACGCGAGCTACTCGACGAACTTCTTGTTAACCGACGAGGACGCGTCGCGGTCGACCGAGCCGCCGTGGATCAGTCGCGTGCGTTTCCCCGAAAGGGACGCGGCGCCGATTAAAAGCGCGAGCCACGATCAGCCGTACCCGTTCTATCTGGACAACTCGCAGGTGCCGACCGCCATCAAGTCTTCCGGAAGCGTAAGCTGACCGCGCGAATTCGTCTCATTCGACCGAGAATTTCGCTTTAACTTGTCTTCAGGTCTACGAAAGCAAATATCAGGCGCACGCCATCGACAACGCGTACCGCGAGAGCAACAAGAACGTCGATTACCATCAGCAAGAGCCGGCCGGATTCTTGGATTTCGACACGAAGGCGAATCCGCAACAGCACCATCAACACGCGTCCAATTCCGGCCTCAGTTTGAAGAGCAATTGGGGCGAAACGTTCACGTACGAACGGCCCAAACCCAATCTGTCGATCTTAAGCAATCCGATTGCGTCGTACGGGAAGTTTCCGTGGAAGAAGATTGTCAAGTTTCTGACGGCCGCCCTACCGATCGGTCTCCTACTCAGCGCGTTAACGCCGAGCGTCATCACCATACAGGACACGAACGCCACGTAAGCGAGCGAATCGATCGATTGATTATTTTATTTTTTTTGATTAGTCAATTTGTAGATCGCGAATCGCAAATCCGGATAATGGTAGGGAGGTGAGGACGTTCGTGAAGTCTCTGCGAAATCTGGACGACGTTCACGACAAGGACGTCTGCAAGGAGAGGGCCTTTTGCGAGCTTTACGTCAAGATGAAGTCCTCCAACGGTACGGTAACTTATATCAATAACTTGATGGAGGTGCTAAATAAGAAGTGAGTTAATGCGTTCGCTATCGCCTTGAATCGAAATACTTTTATCGTCCATTTTAAAGGGTACTTCAACAGGCCGAAGAGACGTACGCGCTGAAGAAAGTCTTAGACGCCGTTCACAATAATCATTGCGAGATTTTGGAGTGCCATTTATGAGCATTTGCGACGCGTTTCGAGATTGAGTTGATTGATTGAATTTTAATTTAAATCGTCGTTTCGTGGGAGTATTTTCGCAATTAATTGTACGCGCTCCATCTATGATTCGCTAGTGAAACATGGGCAAGCGTTTTAGTTTTAATTTGCAGCAGTTTCCTGGCTTCACGGGAATTAATGCCGCTGCAAGAAGTTGCTACGTTATCAAATAAATCCAATTAATCTCGTTTATTAAGAATATGATGTAACACTTAGATAAATTAAAGTAATTAGATTGTACTGCCTTTAGTTTGCCATCTATTAGAATTTCAGGCGAAGCTTCACTACTTCAGTACGGCTTCTGAACACTAGATGCGCAACGCGTTTGAAAGCGAGGAAATTTTAAAATCTTCGCTTCTGCCTTGACTTAAAATATGCGCCATACTACAAATATTCTTTTCAAAATCTATTCAGTCAACTAACGTCTAACATGCACTAAATTAATTCGCCTCACTCTCGCAGGAATTAATGGCAAAGTTAACTTTCTGCTCAACTTCGCAACACTTAAATACCGTTCGCAAGTTACCCTTTTCCAATCGAGTTATCCCTAAGTTCGAATCGGACCATATGACCATCGACGGGTTGTATTAAAATGTCCTGTCGCAATTTAATCTCCTCGACGCTCTTGTACGGCGTGTAAAATTTAAATTTCCGCACGATATTAGCAACGGCCACCTTCATTATCATCATACCGTATTTCTTTCCTGCGGAGCAATTATATTTATTATACGGAATTAGACAGATTACCGTCCTTTACCGATGCACATTCGTGGTCCGGCAGTAAACGATAGGAAAGAGTACGGATGTCGCTTCGCAACTTCCTCCGGCAAAAAGCGATCCGGATCGAACTTTAAAGGATCCGGCCAATACCTTTCCGATCGGTGCGTGTGCAAGATGACCAATACCGAAGCGGAGCCTTCCGGCAAGACGCAATCGCCTATCAATTGTCGGAATAAGCAACGTAATTGCTGCGAGATCAACGAGCGATCAAAGACTCACCCAAGTCGATGTCGCCGGTGTGTTTGCGCACGACGAGCGGACCGATTGGAAACAGCCGATTAGATTCTAATAGAAACCGTTCGGTGTACTTCAACTTGGGCAAATCGTCGTGGTCCACGGGTCGATCCGGTCCGATCACTTCCATAATTTCGTCGTAAACGTTTTGCTATATGGGAAGAGTGAATTAGATCTGCGGTTTCCTTTCGCGAATCGATTTCAATCTCAACCGACCTCGTAATGCGGATGCATGCCCAGCATGACGAATGCGAAACTCAATGCGATCGTTGTCGTGTCCGAGCCCTAATCGTGAGGAGAGCGAATTAATTTCGAAAATTAGCGCGCCAATCGCCTTTACATACGCCGATAAGGAAGGTGGTGACTTCGTCGCGCAAGTACTTGTCGGTTATCAGATTCTCCTCCTCGTACAGATCGAATAGCAACTCGAGGAACGTCTTCGATTTGTTGCCTAAATGCGACGGATTAATCGATTGTAAAATGGTATGATTCGCTTCCGAAACACTCACGTTCCTCCGTTTCCGCTTCCGGACACTCTTTGCGCAATTCCTTTTGTTTCCTATAACTGATTCTACGCTCTTTGATTATCTGCAAGCAGAAGCAACTTTTTTAAGAATCACTCGAGGGCAGAAAGTAATTGCAGTAATTACTCTATCGGTGTAATTTAAGAATTTGTCTTTCACTTTCGTGTACTCGATGCCGAGCGGCGAATTGTAAAATATAAAGTCCGGATGGTACCAGATTTGAAACATTCGCTGGAACGTGCACGACGTTATCCTGAAGATGGAGAATTTTAAATGGCAATTACCGCGGTGACAACTATTATCGTTAAGAAATTACTTATCGAGGCAATGGCCAAATTCCGAATCGCCGGTTTGTTCGTTTAACTTGATTCCCATTGCAGTTTCTGCGGCGATTGAATGGTCGCAAAATCAAATTAATCAGTCAGTTGCTGAAAGAAATTAAAAATAACTTACCAGTGACGGCGTCCAAAGTGAACTTTGCCAGGAATTCCTTGATGTTAACCGTTTTCTGCGTATGTTCTTCAAGAACGTTTGCTAGTATCGCCGATTGCTCGTAGAACGTCAACACGAAATTGTTTAGTATCTTCTGATTGAACGTCGGCGCCAACAGTTTCCTGTTCCGTTTCCACGTTTGTACTGCAGAGAACAAAAGTAAAAATTGAGGAAATCGTCCGATTAGAAATTGCTAGAAAATCGACTTCAACCCGAACCGTGCTCATCGATTTTAATTTGGAAACGAACGGGTCACGCACGGATTTCCCGAACTTTTCCATATCGTTCAGGAAACCGGCTGACCAAAGGGCGAATAATAATTAATAATTCCGAGCAATTAATCATGAGTTAGGTTCGGCCGCAAAGGCATTCCCGCCGTTAAAATTACCGGGTGCAATGACTAAACCATTGCCAACGACCGGCTTCATGAAGTCGTACAAAACGTGCTTGTCTAATGCTTTCGGATGATTGAATATAATTTCCATGTGTTCCGGCTTCGAAACGGCATAGAACAGATGATTCGCGAGCCACACTTTTGTCACCGGACGATAGTTTTCCTTCAACTCCATGACAGTGTTCAAGATATCTGTTTAAAGGAGATAATCAAGCGATTATTGATTTCCATCCATCGTGCCTTGTTACTTAAGCAAAATCGAAAAAGAGTCATAATTAATTAACGAACCTTCGGTGGTGCCACGGAAGAGGTGTGCGGATCCGATTATTGGATAACATTTCGGTCCCTTCATTTGCCTTGCAAATCTATATAATCGGCGCCTTTTCCAATGATACTTTGCGATCATAATTACACCGACACTGATTAATGAAACCAACACGAGGAACAACGACACTTGATCAGACTTTCTTATCGCTTTGACTTTATCGTCCATATTCGTTCTTTTTGCGAATTAACATTGACTAGATGCGGACGCCGATGGCAAACTAAGTCGCCGAAACGATGGACGATGGCTTTTTATTCCAACGAAAGGTTTGGGGCATTTCTTCTCTGGGAAAATGTATTTCTTTTTTAGATACAAGGTTAACTTGTAATATTACGAGTTAGTGAATTTATTTGAAAAGACAAACAGCATTAATTTTTATCTGGAATCATTTCGCAACTTGGTTTATTGTCATTATAATGCGGTACGTGTAATTGCGTACTAGTAACTCGTTCATACGCAATTCTTGAAAAAAAAACTTGGATATTGCTATTTACAACTTTATGGTCATTGAGAACAATGTTGCATTCTAAATGATCTTGTACCATTTGCAAAAGTTGTTAGTGTCATCACGCGTGATTTGATTTAGAATTTAGGTAGAAGATAAAAATAAAACAGATTTTACATTGAGAAAACAGCAATGTCTAGCAATACGTCTCAGCAACAAGGAATTACCTCGGAGCCTCTAATGCTAGATACCTGAGCTTTCATTTAGATTCCAGCCTGACATGGAAAGAGCGTGTAATCAAAAAGAAAAACCAAAAAGATCTAAAAATAAAAGAACTTTATTGGTTATTGGGGAAAAATCAAAACTATCAGTTGAAAACAAAATTCCGATCTATAAAACTATTTTAAAACCAATCTGCACCTATGGAATGGAAATGTGGGGTTGTGCCAGTAAATGGAGTGTATCTGTAATTCAAAGATGCCAATCAAAATTTCAACACCTAATTACTGTTGTACCCTGGTACGTTACAAATGTAACACTTCATGAAGACTTGCGAGTTCCTTGTGTGAAAGATGTGATAAAATATAGTAGCATACGATTCTATCAGTCGTTATTGGATCAACCAAATAGAAGACTGAAAAGATACTGGAAAGCTGACGTCAAAGAGAGTTAAGAGGTTCCATCATTGGATGAAATCTCGTGTTGCTAATATAGAGCACAAGTTCTAAGTCAACAAAGTAAACAAAAAAAAAACAATTTTTACAATCAAATCTAATTATTTCTTGATAAAAGCTCAACGTAACTACGAACTAAAGCTCTATCAATTTAACAACAGCTTGCGAAATATCAATCCGAGAATCAACTTGAAACCTTTTGGTCGTAATAATAATAAGTATGCAGCAAGAGTAATCATCCTCTTCAATAAATGATTTATATAAAGTAATTTTGAATTAAACATTCATGAAGGTATCTAGAGCTTGACGCAAAGTTAATTAAATTTTACTCCATCCAGGACGAAAATGATTAGAAACATTTATTGCAATTCTTAATGCTAATTATTAATTTTAATGTCAATGTCAATAGCAATGAAGCGAGAACGTTTGTTCGTAAACCGAAATCTTACAAAAACCGATCCGTATTTATGTCAGGGTTGACTTCTACGTTAACCTCGCGGTGATTTTGGAATCGCTCATTTCGTCAAAGCGTTGTTAAACAGAGAATTTCGTTTCTTTCGCATTGTAAGTAAATGTGTATCAAATGTTAGAGGAAGACGCGAGCTCTGGATGCTGCGGTTGCTCTACCAGATAAAGTTAATTGGGTAAGTTTTTATATTTCATACAATTTAGTTTCTTGCTTTACTTACACCATTTACATGTATTATTCCACTTTGTTACGAAACCGTAATGATTACTATGATTGCTTATAATAATTTTTAGTAATAAAAATTTTTAGTAATAAAAAGTATTTTTTAAAGCCATTAAGGCTGGTATTTTTATCGCAAATTAAACTAATTAAAAGTAATTATCACGCGTAAACTATGCAATCTCACGTATCGTTGCGCATTTCATTTTCAAATCAATTCACTTGTTGCACCTTAACGAACGCAACAGATAGATCCAGTTCTTTTGTAGGACATCGCTTCTTATGGAAGTTCGTCCAATTTCGCAAAGCAATTCATCCAAAAGAAAAGAAAAAGAACTTTAACGGTGTGTTTACGAGTACGTTGACTATTTATTGATTATGAGATAATTGGCGCGAATCAGCTTAAACCATCAACATTTTGTTTTCCTTTTTCCATTCAATCGTCGTTTCTTAAGTAATATCTTTATTGTATAATGCAGCAGATTGCAAATAGAAAGTAACGATTTACGAACGAGCGAGTAAATAACTGGTTAATAAAAGAGACGCTTATTAGGAAACGTTTACACAAGAGATCTGCCTACTTCCATAAAATTTGCATTAATATAGTGCGATCATTGCAAATCGCTTTCGCACAAGATCACCATCGTTCTTCATGTCCCTTCGTCTTTTTTTTTTTAATTTCCAGACAACAATTCCGATGGACCAAAATGTGTCCGTTGAAGGTGAGGATTCCGAAAACAGATTCCAACAACTAAAACATTAAATTTCCGAACAGGACCTCGCGCGCTGTTACATGACATAAAACACTATCGCCAGAAACATTCGTGGGATTGCGGCGTATCCTGCATATTAATGGTGCTGTCCGATGCGCAACGGCGAGACCTGGTGGCGAACTTTCGCGACGTTTGCACGGAGGAAGGATTCAATAAGAGGTCCGTAAGACAAACAAGAAACAAGTGCGAATCGGCAGAAGATCGAATTAGTTCGTTTGCAGCACGTGGACCATCGATTTAACCTACTTACTTAAGCGATATCGAATTAATCACGTCTATTACACGATCACGCTGGGCGTGCATCCCGAGCACAAGAAGCATCACTTTTATATGAGCGTCTTAACGGAGGTCAGTTTATCGATTGATAACACAATTTCGCCTAAACTTGAGTTTAAATCGTCATGAATCAATCGGTTTAGCGATGACGTCTCCGTGATAAGTCTTATCGGATGAACGTGTTTCAGGACGAGGCACGTGTGAACAATCGATTCGTGTCGGCTCAAAGAGATGGTATCACGGTCGTGGAGAGATCGTTGGATGTCGGTTTCCTGTTAGATCACTTAAGATACGGCCCGATAATATTATTGACCAACGCGAGACTATTGCATTGCGATATTTGCGCGGCGAAGAAATTGTCGAAGGAATTGCGCAACTGTTTGCCATTTCGCGGATCGTACCAGGGCCACTACGTCGTCTTGTGCGGATACGATTTGAGTTTGGGCAAGATCTATTACCGGAATCCGGCGCTGAAAGATAGTGAGTGATTTGAATTTGAGTCGAGTCGAATCGAATTGATTGCTTCGTTTGGTTTTTAATTGCCAGAGGTTTGCCGAATGTCGATGAGCTCGCTGGACGAGGCACGCAAGAGCCACGGCACCGACGAAGATGTGATTCTAATATTTAAGGACTAATTGTTATAATTTATTTATCAAATAAAAAGTTTATTGCAACTTGCATCAATTGTTTGTGGCCTTAACCTAATTCCGTCCTACACCAAATTTTGGCCCTAAAAGACTTTATGCTTCACTGCCGTTATCTTTATGCAGTTTGCTAAGTGCAACTTTATATCTCTTTTATGGATTCCTCGCTGTTTCTGATCGTATAATTTCGTCTAATCATAATGATTATCAAAGTTTAATCAACTCGTTTTCTTTCGCCACGTTTAATATGCATTTCATCATAATTTCGGCGTAATTTAATGCGATTTACTCGCATTAAACATTCAAGAATTTTTATTAAGGTACAAAGAACAATCGTGCATGTATGTTACGTATCATAAAAGTTTCAAACATCCTGCGAGACCTGAGCATTGTAGAGTAGAATTTTAGCTTTCAGAAATTCGTTTATTTATTAAAATCGCTTAATGGGACTATATGCATGTCTTTTTTTTTGCCTTTGCAGAACATTAGTCTGTTTCCGACAGCAGCTGTTCTTCGGTCGACCATTGTTTATTTCCTGAAGGGAAAGAAACCATTTTTCAAAGGCATCATGAAACGCTTCGTTTTCGATTAAAATCGATGGTCGATTGGTAATTACACGGTCTCTGTGCGAATAAATTCGGGAGCTAATCTATGAATAATGAAGTTTTAAATTTAGTCAATTAATTCAAAGTGCGAACATTTTCATTTATTCGCTCGAAACTGCTAAACAACGGATAAATAAATTTCGCGAGAAGGAGAACCATTTCGAATGGCCTTTTAATTTAAAGTCTCGCTTGAAATGTCGCTCGGCATGATTGCTGAATAATAATTACTCTCTACGAAATACATAAATCACGATTTGCGTGAAAGCCAGGAAACTTTCCGCTCCGGCTCGTTGTTTTCGGATTCGCAATAGTTCTTTATTTAATTCTTTCTTTTTTTTTTCATGAAAGTTTGTTGATACGGTTTTTCAGCACTTTTATTCACGCCTGAGCGACCGGAGTTTGTTTTGCGTTCGTACATGCATTTTCAATTGTTAAGGGTTCAAGGATGATTGATAATTATTAATATTCTTCAAATGGAGGAAAAGTGATAAGAAATTCTCATCAACGTAATTGCAAAAAGTCGAACATTATTAACGAGAGCTTCAATTAATTCAACGAACTGATAACGAAGAACGAATTCTAATCGGATTATCGAATCGATATTGAAGCAAGTCATTTGAATCGGTCAGGGTTTGCTTCATTAATTCGAATGATGTTTCATAAACTTGCTTTCTTTTATATATAACGCAAAGCTAAGTTGAAAAGGGTAATAAAGTCCTTTCGAAAGGTGCACCCTCTAGGTAAACATAAATCTCTCGCAATAATAATGAAAATATCCCTAAACAACTTTCCATCATCAATAAATCCAACTAAAACATTTTCCTATTGTCACTAACCCTTATCTCTCGCCCCTTCGCATACGTTCCTTCTCGTCTCTCTCTCTCTCTCTCTCTCTCTCCCTGTCATTCCGCTTGCCATATCTTCTACGCACAAAAGCTTTTATTCTTTTAACCACTTACGATAAAATAACACCCCTTCGCATCAACGAATTTACTTTATTTCGCCTTCGTTCTACCAGATAAATGTCATCTTTCACCGTCGGATGGATATATAAATTCGTGGCGCACGAAGAGGAAATGGAAGGAAGGAGCAATAACGAAAAAGAAGACGAGCGTTTCCCGTAATTTATTGTTTAGCACGTGATAGGATCATCATTTTTAATATTAATAAGAGACACCTTGAACTGGCAAAAATTCTCTATTTTTCAAAGAGACTGCAATTTAATAAACGTTTGATAGTCTTTTTATCCCAACTTTAAATTCGTAATCATTGACTCTCCTTCTTTCCTCTCTCCGCGTCTTCGATTTATTACTCGCAAAAAAGTTTTGTGGTATCAAAGAGAAAATTAGATGGGGAAAAGAGAACAAAAACACGGGGGAAACGTTCCATCATCAAAGGCATCTAATTATTTCTTCGGATATTACATCGAAGTTTATTTATTTTACGTTAAAATTTCATTACCTGCATTTGTGTTTATCATTTTCTAAGTTAATTCGCGAAGTTCGTGTATATATTGAGACGACGGGAATCGTTAATGCGAAACTTTTTCCCATCTCCCACTTTCGCGCACGATCGTTAACAAATGCAGAAAATACATTTTCTAATTATATATAAATTCCGTTGGCCTGAAAAGGAACCCTCGCGAATAATATCGAATAACAAATTATGTTCCATCGTTGTCGAGGCAGAAATCCAATGTCTATCCGGGAACGATATAATAATAAGGATAAAAAAGGGAAAGATTGAATTAATAATGGTCCCTCCAGCTCGTTTCTTTTTCTCGGTCCTCCCCCGGTTCGAGTTAATGTAATATTAATTATATTTTCGTTTGTATTCGATTTTCAGTAAATTAATTTTATAACAACAACAAAAGGAGAATCAAATCTTACGGTTATTTGATTATGCAATAAGGAAAAGTTCCGTATCAATATCTGCGATTTCATATTTGCACGTTCGCGCAAAGCATTCGCCGCGTTTTCTATTGGAAATTTGTTTATATTTTCCTTTCGAGAGATGAATAAATTATTATCTTTGCCGTTTGTTTGTTTACCTTTCATAATAAGGAATAACATTTTTCAACAGGAATAAAATAAATAAAACGTATAATAAATGGTTTTCCTCTTCCCCCTTTCTTAACCGTTCATTTTCCCATTTACTTTTCTTCCACGTCCAAAAAGAAACACGAGGAGAGCGAGCGAGCGAGCGAGAATTTAATAGCAGAGGAATAGAACAAACGGAAGTGGGATACGAAGGCGGAAATAAAATTAAAAACCAATAATTGAAAGTAGTCCCGGGGAATAAACTATAAATTATTCATGGTGGCGGCAGCGGATTATCTCGATGAGTGTTGGCAGAGCTTTGTTGAAACAAGGCGTCGCAATCAATTTCGTATAAAACTAATGGAAAGAAAACAAAGGGCCAGGTAAAGCACTCACATGTTAATAATCACGCCTACCGTGGCACACCGTCGTTGCGAAAAATTCCGGAATAATACAGCGAAAAGGACGTGCAAAGGAAGCAGAAAAAGACGCAGGATAAGCGATTAACTAAAATGTTTTTTTTTTGCGTTTCCTCCTTCTCACACAAACGCTTGCGGAAAACCATTTGTCAAAACTTTTCTTTTAATGCTGCTTTCGTTTCGACAAAAATGAAAACGATTTATCGGTTCGTTTTCGCAAACTAATCAATTAATTAGCTATTGCGTTGATTATTCGTCGCCCATTAACAAGATGCAGCACGATTTTGCGTTTTATTATATTATATCATTTTCGTAACTCTAATTATTACACGTGAATCCGTACTAATTAAATCCTTTGCGATTCGCGATGACGTACAGCCATTCAACGCACACACGTGCCATTACTATTAATGAGAGTCGCATTGAAAAGTGCGACGTACCTTTTATTACTGCATTCATCGTTCATTATGAGGGCGCTCGTTTTCCATCTCTTAAGGCCGCAGACAAAACTTACATCGCCGAGGAAGACGATGATGAGGTTCTTTCATCGTCGTTATCATTATTATTGCCCTTTTGAAGTCGTGAATGGCCTCGCTCCTAATGAAAAGTCGTTGATAAAATGTGGGTCTTTATTATGACCGAAATCAGTTTTTCAGATGAAAAATTGGAGCTTTCATCTAAAAAGCTTTACGACATGAATGGCGCTTTAATCAGGAGAGGGAAATTAATGAAACTGGCGGGAAATGCAAGTAGAACGACGGAGCTTGATCGGAGTTTCGCCTTGCGTTCCCCAGGTGTGCGTGGAGGAAATGGGTCACCGTTCGCTCGCATCCATGCAAGTATACAAATGATGTTGTTAAAGAGGGGAAAAATTGCAACCGAAAAATACCCCAATCTCATTTAACTCTGTTCTTTTCCCTTCAGAATCGGAGACGTTGCAACATAACGCCACGAAAGTGTTGATCCTGAACGACGTCTGCCACGAATGGCACGAGACGAAATTTCTTATCATTCGATCTGCTCGTTTCGCATTCATCTTCGCGCGATACGTATTAAAGAATAACAAACGGCAGCGACCGACGAGAATTGAAAGCGATTGGGGAGAATTGGCGCGAGGAAAACGTTAAAGGGGCGGTTTCCATGAACAATTCACGACGTTGATTGATAATTCGGAGTTTCTTTTTGCTCTCCATCTTCCCCGTATCCATCATGATTTCGTGTTTCTTCTACCTGACGGCGTTGAAATATTCAAGTAAACTACTTATTTATTCATTAAGTAATTTATAACATTTTTTTTTCTCGTTCTACGAGAGCTTTGGATATTTTTACTCGCGAGGCATACGGAGTTAATTGGATTGAATTTCCTCGCGACTGGCAATTTTCTTCGATATACAAATTTTGTTAATTCTTAAGACAAACATACCGCAATGAGAATGGCCGCGCGATTATAAAAAGCTCTAGTTTCGAGAACGGCGTCACCTGCTAATTAACGAGCGCCACTAAAATATTTTACGTTATAATTGTAGCTGAAGATTTTAACCGAAGAAATATATGAAGCTTAGAATTGCGTCGTTACGTGTTATGCGGCGGATATTATTTTTAATTTGCATGCAGAATTACGAATACTTTGCAAAAAATGGAATCTCTTACCATGGGCAATGTTTGTTAACTTTTTCGCTTGAAGCTCGCATCAAAAGGTTCTTTTCTTGTTGCATCCATTATCTTTTGTATTAACGATACGTGCAAAATCAAGCGTATTATATGCAACGAAAAGGAATTAATGAACTTCATATTAATACCATCGAATGCACGCAACTGAAGAGAATTCGAATCCTTTATCAGATTTTCGCATTATAAAATTCATGGAGTTAAGAGAAAAAAAAAAAATAGGAAAGAAACGGAAAAAGGCAAGCAAAAACTGGCTTTCGTAATAACATGTAAACCTCTTATCGTTCTATTACATTCTCTAAGCTGATTTAAAAATGCATATTTGAAAAGGAAAATTGCAAGCACAACACCGCAAAAAGGAGGCGTTCGTGCGTGGAAAAGTTGCGATTTATTGACACAAACTAGTCGATGATTTTCTCCTTGCGGAAATAAACAAATTTTCTCAATAACTGTTATAATTCACAATGTAAAAATTGCATTCAAAGCGATTTTTTGCGTATAAGAACAAAAATCTTCGCTTACTTTGCGTAGGCCTGCATGAAGGATTATTTTTTTTTGCGGGTGAAACACGCCTGATAATATAGGGGTGGTGCAATTTATGCGGCAATTTGAGTGGAAGAGAGTTTATAAGATGGAACGCGATATTGTGCCGGATGAAGAATTCGCTCTTGCCGCAGAAGAAGTAATAGTATATTTGGGTGGATCGGTTGGCGGCCGTGGCGATGGGCTTCCCCGGTCGCATGATGAGGACGGCGGGCGTTGTTGTGCCCTGTGTTTATCGATTTTTATTATTGCGAACGTTACTAACGCGGCCACCGTTACGTCTCCTTTATCGGCAAACTGTTGCTCCCTTATATACCTTTGCCTTGCCTGTAACGTCGAGTTCCTGATTATATTTTTATCTTTCCGGCGTCTTTATTGACTTTATCATCACTATTATTTTATATTTATACATCCACGGCCGTATTCTCGTAATGGTAGCAACAATAGCGTTCCTCATATTGGAATAGAACAGTCAATAACAGTCTACAAATAATTAATTTTCATCCTCTTATCATGTTCAACTGAACGTCTTTAAAGAGTACCACAGGCGGAGCCCTTGAAAGTCGCTGCTTTTTTAGTTAAACCAGCAAACATCGCATGAAATAACCTTAGATTGCAATCAATTAATTAATTTAACGTCATAACGAACTTTCCCTCGACACACGCCGTTCGTAACGCCGGTTTATGATAATTAAATTTAATTAAATCGATGCGGTTCGGTCCGTATGTGCCTTTCGATAAATAATAAACGGATTGCGAAGTAGCAGTTTAGTATTTCGGATGATCAAAGGGCTTTCATGGGGTATAAAGGGCAAGGATGACATTTTGTCGATGTTTGCGTTGGAAACAAGCGAATTGTAAATCGAGCACCATCATCGATGCCATGATGATGTTGTCGCCAGCGTCAGGTAAAGAGAGTTAACGTTATTTTTTTCGCGTCGTCTGTTTAATTTAATTCCCAACAGGCGAACCGATACGGGCTTTCGCCAATTCATATGATGAGGAGCAGGCAATTAAATTTATAGATTATGCTAAATAGTGTTAAAGGACGAAGAGTAAAAGCTAAATTCAACTTCAATAAAGCACAATCGAAATAAATTGCTTTCCTGGCGAAACGAAATTCAAGAACTTTAAATTTCGTCTCGTCTTGTATTTATGTTGTGGTTCGGTTTTCTTAACGACACATTAAATCGATAAGCGAAAGGAATGATGTTATTGATAGAAGTGCCAAGTTTGAGAAGAGTGAAATTTTAATGAGACATTCCGTTTTATATAAATTCACGCTTATTAATGCGGCAGAAGCCAAACAAACCTCGAGCTAAAAGGAGATGGAGTTATACGCAAAATCAATACAAAGAGAGAGAAGGACGAAACTTGTTTTACATCATTCAAATTACTTAATCAATATATATGTATTAAATGTTGAATAAAAATAATTTCGTCACGATGATGTTGTAAAGAAAAAATTTTGGAGTAATTGATTGAAAATTGTTGGTGGTTATGCGCACGATGCAGGCAGCTTTCACGAATTTTGCAAATTGTTATGGGTCGAAAAGGGCTTTTCCCGTCCAAATAGACAGCAATTAAAATGGCCCAGGTGTGTAATCTGTCACTAACATCATATTAAACATTTTGTAAAATTGCACGTGCACAATGGGGCCGTGTCATCGTCGTAATTAAAAAAAAACACGCAGTATGATGAAAAAGTGTGGGATTCGCTTCGAAAACTTATGAATGGCGATAAGCAATATTGCAAATTTGAGGAATCTCTTATTACAACGCACTGTTAGCAATAGTTCAACACTCGTTCCTCTTCCATCGCCATCATCATCGTCATCTCGGGGGTTAAATTGTGTATTATCATCAATTTTTGATAGGTTCCAAATTTCAGTTCAAGGTATTAATTATATTACGCAACTGATTGAGTTTCGCAATAATTGGATTCATTACTTGATCTTGCCGTACGGTTTTCAGCCTTAAATCCTCGCGCAGAGGAAAAATAAATATTAATTAGGATGGAATTTCTAATGAAATTAATTAGTCGAGAGAAAAGAGGGACGGGCGAGCGTTTTGAGTGTTTTAATTTTAATCAAATCTTTATATTAGAATATCCGCATTTGCCTAACCTAAAGTGACAATTTCCGCTATAAGAGCGAGGAAGATGATGAGTGATACTTAAATTAAAAGGATTATCTGCGGCTCTATCGAATTTTAATGTATTAATTGGCCATCATCAATACGTTTTCTCATATTGCAAATTATTCGCGGATGCTACTGAAAATTCCGTTTCAATAAGAGTGCGCTGGCACATAATTAACTTTTCGCAAATGGATGCGGCTATTTTTCAATAACGAAATACTTTGGAATCGCACTTTGAATAGAGGGACACATGCTGAATTCCCGTTGAAGATTAAATCTTTTTCAACCAGCCATCATCAACGGATTGAAAAGATCGATGTGGGCATTACATTTTCGCAAACTTTTTCCAAAATAAAATAGAAATTTATCAAATTGAGAAAAGGAGATTGCATTTAGAATTTTCAGGTCAAGTAATTGTAAGGATCCGAATTCGATTTAATATCAAGTGAATTCCCATTTTGTAAATTGATAATTAAACTATTGCCACTCAGGAACAAACCTTTTGTGTATTGAGCTTTATCGATCGTTTCATCGCGAGTAAATGTAGCGATGCACGATTAATTCGTATTCTTAGGTTCGAGCTTGTAATTTGTTGCTGTTTGAAGGCACGAGAACCAACAATTTGTTATAATTTTCGCCTAAAAGCTCGCATGTATTCCCATAATTTCAGGTTAGAGCTTCTCATTTTAATACTATTGAACAACAATATGCTTTATAAAACAAAATGTATAAACTAATCAACTTTTAAGCAATTAAGCTATAAATTTAAGATATAAACTTAAAGATCAATGAATGATTGTTCAAACGCGCGCTTTATATTGAGATTCATTCTCTTTCATATTTGTTTATGGGGCTTTCCCTGAAAATGCTAAAAACAAAACCTGCATCCCGTTTTATTTTTGGGGCAACCGTTTACAATCCTCAATCCTCCCCATCTCCAAACGTGGAATTGATTCGAATCTAATAAAAAGCAGGTCGAGCCCTTACTTATCTATTTAAATTCGATTTTTTTTTATCGAGACAAGGGTATGATCGTATTTTATTCGATTGACGTGGAAATTTTATTTCGTTGCGCTGCCTCCGTTTTCCATCTCGTTCGTTTCATAATTTAACGATGAGAAATGCGTTAAGGAAATTCTACTTTCCATCGCCGTATGGAGACAAAACGAATTTGACTTTCGTTGAAAAGGAAAGCGGTCTTTCTGTGTTAATAAATAAATAAAGAAAACGAGAAAACCGAATTGGGAATTTTCATTTTCATATGCGTATATGTTGCACAAACGAATTCCTCTTTTTGCGTTTGCTTTGGCACACTGAACGCGTCACTTGGACACGTTTCAATCAAAAGTTTTTCAAAGTGCTTTATTGTGTTTAAATCCACACACATTTGCTTTTGGTGCCTACTTTATTTTATAACGTTTCCTTTTTCTATATATTCGCAGTACATTCAAACGGATTCATTCAAATCGTATTACGACACGTTCTTCTCTTTTCTCTGCACCAAAGAAAGAGAGCGAGCGAAACAGAGAGAAGTTTGAAAGTTTTTCATTATGATTGCGCAACAAAAGGTGAGAAAACTCGCATTTACAATCTCGGCGTGGTGGGGGGCGAAGAAGAAGAAGAAGTGAACAGGAAATGAGATAAAGTTCATTAAGTAGCAAAGCATTAAATATTGACCGAATTCGTATTTCGACGTGATGTTCCATTTGTAAGAAACAGTTCCAACGTGCAATTGCGCCAAAAATCCTTCTTAAATCTTTTCCAAAATTCCGCACGATTCAGAACTCGCTAACTTACAAACAAAAAGCGTTTCATTTCAGACGTCTGAATCGTAACCTAACAAGACGTAAAGTGACGTGAAATTAAATGGACCCACATTAACCACACGCAAAAAATGAAAACGTACATTATAATGAATTGATAAACGGGTTTTCACAAAAGAGAAACCTTCACTTTCCGCCTTTCTTCTTGCTAAATAATAAATGCACGTCCGCCCGTTTTTTGGCAAGAACCAAATTTCGGAAAATTAATAATTAAATGCCTACATTTAGCCACTTTGGTTTCGTTTTGCAGGTAAATCGGTGGGATGTACACTAGAGGCTTCGACGTCATGGAAGTTTTAATAATAAGCTGACGATGCTTGTTTAATCTAAAAGCTCGAGCTCGAGTATTTTTTATTCCTTCGCCGAAAGCCCGCGTATTTCCATTTATTCGCGCGATAGATGAAATATTACGATCATTTTATCCATTTACGTGTGAGCATTCGCGTCAGAAATACATTTTATATTGTAATGATGACGACGACGATACATCTTACGCGACGACGGTTGTTGTCCAGGATGTTTGTTGTTATCAGTTTCCCTTTCATGCCTATTCCGTCGTGCATAAAAGTTTTACTAAGTGATAAGCCGTCAAATCGCTTGACGGGGGAGCAACAGCAGCAGCAGCAGCAGCCTTTTATGCCCGTTATATCGATTTCGATTTTCTCAATTTATCGCTTTTGGGAATAATGCAAAGCGCGATGGAAACCTACACGAACACATTTTACTCGTCGATGGAAATTAAATGTACGAACTCTTCTCGCTCTTCGGATTTGTCTTCTTCGTTTATTTAATATAAATTCTCGACTTTATTCCGATCTATTATATTTAGAAATATTCATTAAATCTCCGCGATCCTCTTCTAATGATACTCAGAAAATCGGAGTCTTCTTCGTTCACTCAACAAATGAAAGAAGTAAACGATAATGAGGGGAATTTGTTTATTGAAGTGAAAGCGGAGTTTATGTTTTTTTTTTAAAACACTCTAATTCACGGGATGAACATAGACGATTGATGAAATCGATTGCGTGTCACGTAGAAAGCAAAAAGTCACGGAGCTACAGTCGTTTTGCACGGGGACAAAGTTGCCTTATTATTAAACGAGCAGAAAATGTACTCGAAGAAGAGACGAACTATTTTGCAAAATAATAGAATTTAAGTTCTCCTTTTCCTTGCTTCCCATTTTAATTGCACGAAGTATGATTTGTACAAAGAGGGAGCTTTTGAATTCCCTCCAGCAATTCGATTAGTCCCACGAAAACTCTGGCCAATCTGCGAATGAAACCTAAACGTGCACGACGTCCATAAACTTCCCCAAATGGAATTCTTATACGTACGACGGCGAGATAGATTTTGATTGATGACTTTAACCGACGAATTATTATGCGGAACGGGCACCGTTCAAAAACAGCGATTGCACTCATTTGGAAACGGTCGATACACCCGCAATCCGCGTATTAACATTTAACAATGTTGCGCATTTCCCGACTGGACAGCGATGGAAATTCGCTCCTCCAGAGAAACGGATGATTGCAAAATGTTCCAGGGGCTAGAAGTTAACGTAGTCGAATTAAATTAAATTTCTGATATTTAATAATAAAACAACAGCAAACGTTTTATTCGCCGGTTAAATTCTAACCTATGTAAACAGATACGTGCGTATTAGGCGAAGGTACAACAACGTAACAAGGACGGCGAAAGGATCTAACAATCTGCAGTGGAAGTAAGGTACCAACTGAAGCGTCGACTAGAAAAGGGATGCGGATGTTTGTAGTGGCGGTTGGTAATGGTAGTGTTATTAGTTGTTGTAGTTCAACCGGTATTATTATCATTATTTAATTTTGAATAATGTGCTTTAGGGCAACCGTCTATTATACATTGCGAAATTTATGTCAAATGGAAATCTACGCCGTGTACACGCATTATTAAATGACATTATTATTCATATTTAATGCGACCGTAGTCGAATCTATTAAAATGATCGCAAAACGAATCCGTTGCCGCCAATTCTTTCGTTTATGATCTTGTTGCCAATTTATAAAACAATCCCACACGCGAAAGCTGATTTCTACTTCTTTGAAACTTAAACCTCTTACAGTTTATGCATATTTCGTCAAATTAAATTGTTGCTAGAGTGTAGAAGTTAACGGATGAAACGTAACCGAGGATGATACAATTTCGCTCACTTTTTTCCCGCGAATAGATTTTCCTTTTTGTTCGCTCGCTCGCTCGATCGCTCGCTCGCTTATTTTTCCGTGGTCGGTATAAATGAAATTTTAATATGGGAATTATAAAAAGAGATTAATTGGTTCCGTTCTAACTTTAAAGCTACGAATTCTACGTGTACCGTGCAATAAAGATGTCCGGACGGGAAGGACGAAGACGAACACGAATTCTCGCGCCTTGTTCCGCTTGGAAATTTCCCCAATTAATCATTACCGTTTACATTTTACAAAATGGTTTGTCTACTATGTAGATGAGGATTATACTTTGTTACTCTCTCCTCTTTCGCTCTCGCTTCGCTTTAACGATATTACTTTATGAATTCGTTAATGTCTTAATACCGTCATCTATTATTAAAATGTTAGTTTTATATCTTTTTTCGAGTGCAGTTAATTTCCCCCATCAAAATCTTTTAATTAATTGCGGCGGCATTAAAAAGTTGTAAAAGTTTATACATTATAAGGTAGACAACAAAATTAGCAACAGCAAAATCGCACCGATCGAGAGAGGAAATTAGCTGTCAATTGACGATTAATCGGGCAGATTTGCAACGTTACGTTTTATCGGACTAATTGCACTTTATTAATCAAGTTTCGCCAATAATAGGCACTTAATGGCGAGCTAATCCATCGGCAGTGGGAGTAGCATCGACTAAATTCCAGCTTACAACGAGCGGCTGCGTTTTTGAATTTTTGCAAGTTAATTAAAATTGTTTAGATTAAATTAAACGGCACGTCGTCGCACCACATCCAATTTGGCGGTTATGTTAATTAGACTCTCTCCGCGAAAGTGTTTCGAAAAGTTATTAAACAAAAACTAATCCGCGCGCAATTTTAAAGTCGAACTGCAAAACGAACCTCCTAGAATTTAAATCTCCATTCCGCTCACATCGTTTTGCCATGCGGTTCCTAATAAACCGCTATTTCGGGGGAACGCCTTCGCCTCTCGCTCGCACGCATCGCCGTGCCACGTTCCATTTTCTCCTTCTGATCGCCGTCTTCTTGTTGTGCTCTCTACGTGCAGATTTAATTAAATTCACTAAAGGCAACAGCAGAAAACAGTTAGTTTGCTATCATATGTGACAGTGTACGTGAGCGTGCGTGTGTTTGTAATGCTCGAGTAATTGAGTTAAATAATATCTGATGCCGCGCTAACATTACAAGAACGTTCACCCGTTTTCGACTGTTTGCGCCGTCCCGCTAAAGTGTTTGCACGAGTATTTCGCGTTTTGCTTGACGTTGGGAAAATAGACTTTCGTTACGTACATCGTTTCCATCGAGCCACGTGTGTGTGTGTGTGTGTGTTTTTCGAGTACGTGGCTTGATAGTGACACCAGCCACTTCAGCGATCAAATTAACTATAACGAGAAGTTTTGAAAAATCCTTTGTAACCGGATCTTGCGCCATTTTCCAGTTAGTTGCGATTCAGTTTGACCGGAATTGGCGTTCACTTGTTTGCTTATCAATTGGCTGAGACTAAATAAAGTTAAATCTATCTCGGGGCGAAGGTTAGCCCATTTGAGAAAACAGAGATTGCCTTCCAACTGAAAATTTCATATCCAATTGTCATTAATTCCATTGATAACTTTTACATGTGGAAGTTAGTCGAACCGGAAGCTTTATAATATATCTTTTACTTTAAGCTCCGGGATCGCGTACACGCGAATGCTTTTAACGTTTAACTGGAACAATACGTTGCAGCTTCGCGTATATCGCCTTTCATTTGAATCTATTTCGTGTATTATAAAAGACAATTTTTGCAAAAGAGAGCTTTACTTTTGTAATTTCGCATCTGCAAGTTGCTAATGAGCCGCCGTTACCATTTTTTACGTGCAAGCAGATGAAGAATTACGTACAATAGTCGAAATAAACAATTTCCTTTTATTCCCTTTTCCACGTTTTTATTTCATTGCATTTTCTTATCTGTTTGCGACGTTTCGCGAAAATTGGTAATCTTATTTGCGCTGGCAGAACTCTTAGAGAAACGCTAAACGTCATCCGACCCTATTATGTTGTATGCCATCCACCCCATTATCACTGTTCGAGAATGTGCAACTCGACGTTTAGAAATCGCACGCGATTTCTTCCTCTCACATCCTCATGCAATTTCAACTGGTTGTTTAATTTTATGCAGATTTAACGACAATACAAAATAATATATCATTAAGATTGTACCTTTATTCGTTGGCAAATAATTCGCGAAGGATCTCGCGTAACAGGGATCGTTACTTTCGTAACTCGAGCGATAACTACGCTTTAAAAGGCACTGAATTATTCGCATATCGTACGTATTTGGTGTATAGTGAAGCAATATCACTTTGTAGTTATGGACTTACGAGTTATTTGTTACAATTTTGTGCTCCACGCGACTCCCGAAGGAGTTCTTTATATCTCGCCTTCGAGAATATCATCATCCTTATCCATTTGCGAAACGTTCAAAATAGACGGTTTCGCAAAATATTACAATAACTCTTTCCGTTGATGTGCACTACGCAAAAATGAACAGACGGATATTTGTAATTCGTGCACATTTCGGTTATTTTCAAAGTTTACATCTCCTCTAATGATATTATTATAGAATAAAATGAATCAAACGTTGATGGAGAACTTTTAAAAGCTCTGTCAACCCTTCAGATATTTGGTCAAAAAAGCTTGCGAAATTTCGTGTGATATTGTGAAGTCAATTGATCCTTCGAGCTTTATCTTTAGCCCTCTTCCTAGTTGAGAAATTTCTTGCCGACGCGTTGTTACTGGTTTGATGGTGTTAAGAAAAAATGCGAAGTTTGAACTTTCTCCTTTATTTGTATTACAATTGTTTCTGTTTCGTTAAAGTCTTATGTAGATGATGTTTGGTTGAAGGTTTTTACAATTCTGATGCTAAAATGTTAAACTTTATGATTAGCAACTAGCTTTTTTAGGGATGAAGGTCGCGATCTGGCTGGTTTATGTTGGTAATGGTTCTTCGCAACTATACGCTCCTTCGTCCCTTCAACTAGTCACATTCTTTGGCTATTATTCTTTGTAAGCCGACTAAATAATTAAGAAAGATGTTTTATAGTCAAACAATGTTGTAGCTGTTGCAATAATGTTTCTCTCTTTTACGAATATTTTAAAAATAAACAGATACACGAAAGAAACTAACGTAAGAAACTTATGTTCTTTTCCTAGCAATAATACATTGTCCGATTTATTGTGTAGTGAGAACATCCCCCCTCATTTTATTTTATATTAAAAACGCGTTTAATTAAACTTTCCGCGGCCAAAAATCAGTTTATTCCCATAATTACGATTGAAGTTTGTACTTATAAAAAAATTAAGAAGCCGAATATTACAAAACTGCCAATATGCCTATAGTACAGTCAAATTAGACAAAAATTATGCCTAACTTGGAAAAAATTAGGATAGAGCCGAATTTTTACATGAACCTTCATTTTTGCCTATATTAAACTTTTACTGAAAATTTTGAACCGCAAAGCTTTTCCTTTTTCGTGAATTGCTAATATTTAGCGCAACTGATTTTGGCAAGGTAATTATTTTATGCTACCGGCGGCTATTAATTATCGAATAATGCAACCTACGTTGTATCTGCGTATTATCAGGTAGGTAGTTAATAAAACCCGTGTGCGTGCGTGTGTGTGTTGTCCAATGCAATACGTATATCCATTTATCATACACACAAGTGTAGAATAGATATATTCAATTATATTGCCATCGTCCGTACGTACGTACGTCGAAACATGCACCGAACATTTTGTAGCGGAGCCAACAATTTACGAAGATAGACCACTATCAGTCGGATAACCGGAATATTACGCCGTATAAACGTTAATGCCATTGTTTAATGGATTACAATTTCGGGCCGAGGTTCATCATTTTCCATTGGCCGTCGATAAGTTCGAACAATGAATGCGAGTGGGTGCATTTTTCCTCTCACAAACGAATCCCTTTTTGGCGGAATCCATCTCATTTCCCCCGCGTTAACAATCTCTCGTGAATTATTCGCAAAGAGAAAATTCCGGCGGATATTTCGAAAAATAAAATCTGATTGCGCCCTCGCATACTTGTAATGCTACCCCAATTAAATTTATTGTAATACTAATTCGGCTTGTTTCTTTTTTTTTTCATCTCTCTCGAAGTATGTTCGTATACACTCATCGCATAGTTTGAACACGACGAATTTCCGCAACTCGTTCCGGGGAAATTTTTCACGTTTCATCGATGAAAAACGCGAACGGAATGCCGCTTGCTGTGATTCGCATGCGAATTTTAATGCGAGTTTAATTAGAATTTTTTTCCGCGGAGAAGAAGAAAACTCGCTTCCTCTCTTTGAGTGTCACTAATTTGAGTTGGTCTCCTTTTGTGCGATAGAAGCGAATTTTTCGGATTATACCCCCCACATATTATTATTATTATCACATCATTATGGAAACTGTTCATTCAGTCAATAGCGTTCCACCATTGTAAATATTTATTTTATCATGCCTCTATTATACGTAGTACTGTTGCAATAACAGCGTCTTGCATCAAATATTTATTTAATCGATATAATTCGAGAAATTTTATTTACTCTGCCGGTACGGCCGCGGCAATATCCAACCGTTTTCTCGTCCGTGCTCGTTCTCCTTTCTCTTCTTTCGTTCGTTTCAATTTGCAGCGTTTCCCTCCTACGTTTACTAAAATATTTATTGCGCTATCGACCTCCGGGCATGATTGAGATTCAATTAAAGCGTACGTGAAAATATTGTTCATTATACCTGCAACTGTTGACAATTTGATTGATTCTTAGAGCAATTTAAAGAACTTATCGATCTCTTACACGCATCCAACGTTATAAGTAGATAAGTTTCTTTGCCGAAAATAACGAAATAAAACTCGATGACGAGTTAATAACGATGGTTCATATTCGATTATCCGCTCAACAGGTGCGATAAGTCACCTTTCGTAAGAACGTATCCGTAACAATCAGATTGCGAGACGAATTTTTGCGAATAAAATTTCGCAATTAAGAAGCGATGCGAAATTAGCCGACGTTTACGACTCGATCAACCGGCGAAATGTCGCGAATACGAATGGCTTGTAATTAGGTAGGACGGAGTGGCGATGATAATAAATAAGACCGTTAAAGGATTTTATTATTTCCGATAAACGTCCGGACGAGTTCGGCCAAAACTTTATGACGTGAGAGTCTTCTTAACCGTAACCGTTTACGATCGCCGTTTAATTACCAATTGCGAATTAAAGCGCTCATCTCGAGATTACAACGCATTCGCGACGTAGATAGAAATCGATGAGCACGTTTTGAGTGTGTTTGCAAAAATATTTCGGTTTGTTTAAGTATGTTGTTTGCGAAATGTACGATTCGCTTGGAATTCGTGAGAGCGAAAGAGAGAGAGAGAGAGAGATAGAATTCCGGAATTCCATCCACAGTACGATATCTAATAATATTTATTTATTAATCCAATTAAATCCGCCGTCCTTATTAAGCTCAGTCTTGAATCTCCATCAACCGACATCGCGCCAATGTCACCTTAATCCCGGTTCGCGTTAATTGACTCCCATTGTTCTTTCGCTTATTTCGTTTCGTAAGCTCCATTCTCCGCCAAATAGATTCAATGCTGTATTCAATTTTGCAAAAAGTTTCATTTGTCCGACTGATTGAAATCTCCCGTTTTGTTTTTTTTTTAAATTTAAATTAGTCCACGCGATAATTCCTCGTGAAAGTAAGCGGCAGTTTTTAATTTCTAGAGATGGCAATTAAAAGGGATTAATCGCGTTTCTTAATTTTATTTTCTCCGCCTAAAGAGGAAAGTTTGCCTTTTCGATAATCCCGTTCTTCTGGGTTGATTTTAAACGGACAGGTCGCTTTATACGATTCGACTGGGGGAAGGAGGGTATTAAGGAAGAAGGATTAAAAAATTCCATTTTCTGACGGACGTCGACGCTCCCCATCTTCACCAAGTCCAAGATTATTTATACTAATAATGTCTGTTGCCGTTCGGAGCGCAAGGAGAATCCTTTGGCGCAAGCAAAGTCTCTTAATAATAGTAAAAACGTTTCATTCTCCTTTTAAGTTTCTTTCTTTATGACTATCGACTACCACCGTGATCGAAGTAAATACAATTTCTATGAACACTACGTTTGGTCTGTGTGGAGCGTTCTGCGAAAAGATGGAATTGCTTCGAGACGTCTTCATATAGGAAATAGTTTTCCTGTTCTCCTTTATTTTCCCGGAGAGATAAGATGGATTTTCCGATAAATAACGCTAGGATGGCTTTTATTCATATTCGTAGTTCTTACAACTATTTCCTCGCGTATGGAAAATTGTGGAAACGCCTGAAAAATGTTTTTAAATTATTCAATTCCCGCACGCCGTAAATGGATTTCGATGTCGAATCCGACGCACGCAAATCCTCGTTTCGCAAAAGAAATCCAATCGCAATTAGCAAAAAGAAAACGATTCATCGTCGTTCGTTGTCATCTAATTTGAGCCGGCATTAGTCGAAGCGGTAACAATTATCTTATTCATGTTCCGACCTCGTGAGCACAATCACTGGAATAATGATCCGAAGCCACGTTTAATACAACACGAGCTTTTGCATTTATGCACACGCACACACACGAACCAAAATACGTACACACGATCCGTTACACTTGTTAGTCAACATTAAAACGAATATTACACGCACGAAGTGATATGAATACGTTTGAATACCTCCAGAGTATCGTCGCGTTTCATGAAAATGCATCCCCATATCGTAATAATAACGATAGTGGTTGGAATAGTTCGGCGATTCGCAATGGTAATCATGACAGCGAAATCTCGCGATTTTCCTTCGATCTTTCCCTCGATAAAAAATTCCATTCTATCATATTAATTACATAGAGTTTCGAAGACCACGCGGGATTCAGCGAATTGGGCCGAATTTGGTTGTTATTTGTTTGCATTTTAATATCGATGTAATTAATTAAAATCCATTACAATTACATTTATTCGATGGACCGGACGGCTGCGCCTATTAAAGCGAATCGTTTTGCAGCCGTTCGTTGTCGATACTCGATCAATTTTAATTAGTTATTACATCGCTGCACGACTCACTACAACCGACCTAAATTAATTAAATTTTATAATGCCCTTTGAATTGATACGTTGCGTAGAATGAATTCTACGCATTTTTGCGCGGACTTTCATTTAGAAATAGTTGAAACTTAGTTAATAAATCGGTTAAAAATGAACAGAAATTAAAAGTTTCGCGCTGTTAATTTATTGATTGATTAGGTAATTTTTTAAACAGAAAAAAGAATGCAAAACTCGCCAAACAAAAATTCGCAAATATTCCGCAATTTTTTTTTCTTCAATCGATTGAATGTAACTTTTCGTTTCCCCTCGTCTCAGGGCATGTGCTATTTGACTTTGGAAAAGTTAATTCGCAAATCGATACGAATTTTATCGATTCGTCGGGCATCTAATTAAAAGAAGCCGAACAAAAAGAGAGACAACAACAGGAGAATGTAATCCTCTTTGCTCTCGTTTTTTTTTATTTCATCCCATCTCATATTTTAGCAATGTCAATGTTCAATGGGAACAATAACGATAAAGGAGCGTTGGAACGAGGTAAAATGTGGATGGAACGTTTCAGTTTTGGTGTTTTATTAATTTAAACAGCTCTGTAAATACATAAGGATTTTTATGTTTAATCTTTTCGACTGTATTAAAATTAAATAAAGTCCAATATTGATTATCCGCTCACGTCCATTCCGGCTCGATATCTGCTGAAAATTAATTAACTCTTCGACATTCGTTTTCTTTCCTGCCGCAATATTTCTCACCACCAACCCGCTGGCATCAAACTTTCCCTCCTTTTCTTGCAATTAGAAGAATGCATGATAATCATTACTTACGACCTCATCTCCCGTCAACACCGTTATTATTATTGTATAATATCTTCGAAAATAGAAAAACCTAATTAATTTCAGCGAAAAGGGCCGCAAGCGATTCGAAGGAAACTTTAGCAAAACATAATAATAATCCCACCGCCTCTAATGTCTTCTTCGCATTAAATAAAACAGTGTAGTTCGTAATGCCGCACCTCAAAAGTGGCGGACGAATGATGATAGTAGACGCCATCAAAGAGGATCACGATGATGATCTTCTCTATGTACTTTATATATACACAGTTCAGTTGGTAATTTATATTTATATACACGTCAGCAAGATATATATATATATATATATATAGGGTAAAAAGAGCGAGATGGCGAGAGAAAGAAGGAGATGGAAAATGGCGAGAGCGAAAGGAGACGAGATGAGATGGAAGAAGAAGAAGAAGAACATTATATATATATATATATATATATATATATATATAGGTGCGTTGTTGCGAAGATACCTTTGCCTCTGGCCCCTGCTGAATCAATACACCTGTGTACAAGCGACCAGCAAATTATTACACAATTTCCTTTTGAGGGTTACTTCGTAATTATTATGAACTTCAATTTCGTGTGTGTCAACGGTGAAATAAGAGGGAAATAAACGGATACCGAGAGAGAGATGAAGAAGTGGGATGATATTTTTGTTAGCAACATAAATATTTTATTTATTGCAAATTCAAGTATCAATTTTATCTCTCTCTGCCTCCCTCCCTCTCTCTCTCTCTCTCTTTCCCTCTCATTTTCGCCACTCTCCTCTCCTCCGATTGTAAATTATTCGCATGCCACGGTTCTAGTTTAACCTGATTAAATTCGATTATTTTTTTTTGTTCGTTCTGGCGAACTTTACATCTCGATTAAATTTTCATCAACCAAATTTATATCAACAGAGATCAAAGAGCGACAAGGAGAGGATTCGACAATGGTGCCAATTTTCCTTCTTTCGCATTTTGCACTAAACAATTTGCAACAATATTTTCAAACTTTTCATTAACTCGCGAAACGTTTAAACGAATTCGTTCGATGATGGTAATTATAATGTTTGTAGAGTGGACATTTGATAGTTTAATTAATTTGAAAACGGTTTAATTAACATTGCATTTACAGCATTTACGCTTTTGTTTCGTAAAAAATTGGATGATTACATCGACATTATTATTATCTAGAATAACATTCGAAATTCGCGTCTGTCTGGCAATAAACTTGTATTTTGCGAATATGTGTTATTAAATAATTGTTTAAGCAAGTAATGACAATTAAACGAATGCAAACTTGCAAAATGTTATTCCATTGTTAACGAAAAACTCGCTCGTTTCTATTTAGAATTTACATTTGCAAAGTGCATACACAATTGTACGTTATTATCCTTTTGTCGGTGCAAACGGTTCGTTATCTTTAACATAAACTAAATATTATCTAACTACCACGTCAAAAACCTTCTTAGACGAAAATTCTCGATGGAACTAGATCAGCGAAAGTATTAGGCGTCGAAAACGATTTTTAGAATCCTAAAAAACAAATTCGGCCTTCCTTGAAATTGAAGACGTATTTTGACCTTAACGAAAACCATTTTTGGATCACGTACGTGGTAATCTAACAATTGACGATTTATTTCACCGAATTAATTTGCTAATATTTGCTTAAATTGCTTTCAAAATGCTTTAAAGGTAGAAAATCAATTAAAGAGAAATTCATGTTTATGACAGCGTACATTAAACATAATGGAAATGGTAACGTTTGTTATAACGCACTGTTAATTTGTTCAACAGCCATATGGGACTTGTAACAAGATAATGTGTCCGTGTATGTGTTTGTACGGAGGCTCGTAAAAGGATCCGGGGAAAGAGCGTAATCCACAAGAAGAAACGTAAGCGGAGGGAGATAATTTCCCGGATAAATTTATTATTGGCAACTAATAAGACATCCTTTGTAACGTTTTCCCTTTTTCGCAGGTTTCCTCTTGCACAAGGGGGATCGTTTATTATTTTTTACTTCTTTCGTATACACCTAATAGAACTTGTGGCGTCCTACATTCGAGGATTCTGCGCCTTCGTGGAAAACCGCTGCGTGAGTTCGTGTGCCATTTTCGTCTCCCTTTGTGTGCCACAAAAGGCTCTATGTTTTTGAGTGTATGTTCGAATTGTTAACGTTGACATTCCTCCTGCTCGTATTTCTTCGTGCCTCATCCTCCTCTTCCATTTCTTTTAAATTGGAACGTATTGTTTCTTTTCTTCGTGTGCTTTCCTTTGTTCGCAACGAAAAGGATACGTATAAATTTATATCGGCCACGAGGAATAGAATGGAATGGAGGAAGAATAATGCAATATCTCATTATAAATAAAACGGTTGTATTTTCGGCGAATTGTGTTTGTACTTCTCTCCGGGACGCAAGCAGAAATAAAATCCTTCCTCTATCGTTCCACTTTCCCTTTCTTAGGTCTTCGTTTTTGTGCGTGTACAAACAAAAGAATTCCTTGTTTTTTTGTCTTTGTAAAGGTATTTCTTCATACACAAAAAAAGAAGAAGAAAAAAATAGCAGAAGATTGAAAATTTGTAATTTCACTTTCGTTTCGACAATTCCCTTTTTTTGTATAAGGAAAACGATATTCATATGTCCTTTATATGCCTTTTGATGATTACATCTTTTTCTCAATCGAATATTTCCATCAATTAAGATACTACAAACAAAGAACCAAACGGAAATTCCTATCCTCACCTAATCATTCGATTGCGGGAAATCTCTCCCCATTCTTTTACACTGCTTACGAATCAGTGCATTATGATGTCGTGAGGTTGACCCGGGGAATTCGAATCGTACGTGCCGGCGTCGTCTAAGATTTTCCTCCCGGAAAATGTCCGCTATGCGATTGGAATTTATTGATGTCAATATTGGCTGCGAACTAGAAATTTATGGAAATACGATTGCAAAAACTAACTTTACCTGTTTCAATAGCATTGTTTTGATCAATAAATTGTGAGCGTATTATAATATTTATTAAGCTATTAATTTAATGAGTTTTTCATGTGTCCATACCAATCAAGATAGAAATTAAGTCCAATCAGTTATTAATGATAAAGGGAGATATTACGTTTTTGTTAAACTTTCCTTATTATTAAATAGCGAAAATATCATGTTGCAATGTGTGAAATATTAAGAAGCATCATTGTCGTCGTGTGCTTTTGCAAACTTTTCCGCTTTATCTACCGCAAACTCTATACATAATGTATCACGTTAACGACAAAGTTAGGTTTTGGTCGGTGGTATTAAATATTGCTGTTAAATTATTAGCAAAAGTTCCTCTATTGCTCCAAAAAAAAAAAAACGGAAAACGAGAATGTTGCAGGTGGTTTTCTTTTAGGATTAAAAACTACGAAACGTATTGTAAACGTTTTGAAAATATATGATAAAAGCTCTTTAACTTCGCATTGTTCTTGGTCTCTAATTAAAGCCTCAAATTAATTGATTCGCTTCGTTGTTATCATCATTCGTTCTTTGTATGTTTGTAACTTAAAACCCTCGAACAAACTGAAAAGATCGTTTGAATGACTACTTTCGAAATTTTCTCCCTTCTTCCTATGAGCAAAAGATCAAAGAAACAGGTCATAGTACCAATTGGGAAAATGACCACCACCGCTGAGCGACTGGTCGTCGTTTGCGTCTCATTCTTCGCTCTTCCATCGGCACGAAATAAATATATTTATTCTGGCGGAAATAAATTGAAAAAAAAAACGGGACGAGAAATATTTAATTAAAATTTTCCCAAAGTCAACGTCATGGCAAATATTAAAGTGGGGAAATGTCCAGTTAATTAAAGTATATTATTAAAAAGGGATGGAAGAGCAAAGTGTATGTTTTCTTCTCCTTCTCCGGTTCTTTGCTCTTCAGAATGCCCATAAAATATGATATTATTTATGCAAAAGCGAAAAGAAGTAACGTGGACACCGAAGGAAGCGAATATAAAATATAGGTAGGTAATTAAATTTCATTTGGATTTCGCGCAATGGCAATAAACAAGCGAAATCAGAACGCCACGAGTATCACTCTCCGGTTTTTCCTTTCTTTTTGCTTGGTTGTGAATGTGGAAACACGGGGTGGCAAATGGAAAGTGGAAGAAAGAAGAGGAGCGAGCGTGTCCTGTCGAGCGGCGCCCCGTGTAAAAGCTGTTGATTTACATTTACATGAAGCTTATTCATGCGACGACGGCGACGGCGGCGGCGGCTGTAGTGGGAGAAGGTCTTTCATTTGTGAAAAGAAACGCCTGTCAACCCGATATTAACATAATATTAAATTCAAAACCTTTTTCTCGTAATTTATACACACGAAATTTATGAAAAAGCAGAAATTAAATGAAACGAAACGGACCTGAAGCAGTCCAAGAGATCGAGCGACAGAGGGAGAAACTTTCGAGAAGTCTTCAAACTTACGCAATTAATAAATTACGCAGAGGAAAAGCAAACTTTTTTTCCATTCGCAAATAAACGTCAGCTATTTAGTACTTCAAAGTCAAATTAAATCGAGCGCAATAACAACAATAAGACGAAAATGTTTGAACCGAAACGAAAACGAAGTTACTTCCAATAGAAAAATAATTGTTTATGAGTAATCTCTTAATTGGAAGTTTATTTTTTGTGTGACAACTCCTTCGTCGATCAAACTCACACTTAGATCTTCTGGTAAAAATAACTTTCGTTTATATTCGTTCGCGTAACATCTTTGTTCGATCAATTTCAACCTCCTCTTTCCAATTTTCCCTTTTGGAAAACCTTTGCGAGCCATTTTAAATATATTTTCCATACACAACACATCTATGTTCTTGTGTGGCCGTCTGTGTGTGTGTTCTTTGAATTATTGGATAAATAAAATACAATAACATCAAAGCCCTTTAACACGGGACACAAGAAATGAAAGAGGAGGGAAAGAAACGGAAAGGAAAAGAAAGAGATTTGGAAAAACATAAAAGATATCCTATCGAACTACATTTTAGAATATACACACACAAAACATAAATAATATTACCATATTCTTTGGAGGTTTTATTTGGAGAAATATGAATATGCAGCGAGGAGTGAAAATGGAATTTTTCCATTTTTTGCCAATCCTTTTATTGCTGAAAGGAAGCTTTTTCCTGAAAAGAAATTCTTCGTTGAAAAAAAAAACTAGCTATTGTTATTATTTCTAGGAATATTGCTGCGTGAGTAAGAAACTTGCAATTAGTTTGTAATTTCAATTATTAGCTTTTAATAAGCAAGTGAAGATGCTTTTGCCACTTTATTATAAAAAAGGGATGCGCAGTTGCTTTGATGTTTAGGATAAAATTATAAAATGCGTTTTGCTCCGTGATTTCTTCAGTTCCTTTTGGTCTACGAGTTTCGAAGAATTCTCTTGTGTTAAGGCTGCACCAACAGCATAATCGACAGCGCAAGGAGGGCTTTCACTGCGAATTATTTCGATACGTTCCGATTTCTTTCATTGTGTGCAAATATTAATTAAATTAATGTCAGTCGGCTTGAGTTAAAATGTGGGCAATATGTAATCTCGTAAAGTGTATCCTTAATAATAATGCTAGAGGATCGACACAAGAGCGGACAGATGGATTTGTATAGCCAGTTTATATAGAATAGTGTTCCGACGACACGCACGCACATTCGGGTAAAGGAGATCTTTTCAATTTTCCGGATCACCCCCACGTTTTCCATCCATTTTCCCCGTTCTTCCATTTCCTCCTCTTCGCTCGCTCCACTTTTCTTTTTCTCCGGCTGCTATTCACTTTAATAAAGAGGTAGAGCGGGAGAAACGAAATAAACCTGACAGTTGGATTTTAACTAATTTATTTTATGCAGGTGACATTTCCATGAATACTTGAATCTCTCTCACTTTACCTCGTCCGCTTCGCTCCCATTTACCCATCGATCTTACCCTACACGTAACTACTTCTTTACTTGCAATTTGTAAACTGTTATATTCGTATAAAGTTCTTTTAACTTGTTTTCGCTTTCTTTTATAATGGAGTTTCCTTCGGCGTGCTCCTCTTCTTCTTCGCTTCGAAACTGCAACGAGAAAATACACAAAAGCGTGGCGCACATAAAGGACGGAAAATGCATCGTTCTATGCAAAAGGAAATTTGCACTGATACGCTTTATTCCGCATTTGAATATTAACAATTTGTCGGACCGTTAAGTGAGGAAGAAAGTCGAAATAACATCGAATCGATGAAGTTAAAGAAAATGGAAAATATGTTCTCGCAAACAGAATGGAAAAGAAACTAATAATATTGTTCTTTGTCCAAACTCATTTTTCGACTTTATATCATGTAGCGGTGTGGAAAAGGTGAATCTTTGCCGAAATTGCAAACACAAATATTGCCATTACCTACGTTCGTTTCTATCTGCACGAGGAAAAAAGGCTACAGGACGAAAAAGAAAGGAAATTGGCGATAACGCGTCAATTGTTATATGTAAATATATGGAATAAATTCGAAGGGTCGATTCCACGTGACTGCCTGACTCCGACACCGTTAGAAATTTTGGCACGATAGATTTATATAAGGAGAATTTATTTTTATGTCGAGTACCAAATCGCCGATATAAATCTTTTGCGAAATAAAAAATAATATAACAGCGTGCAAATGCTTCCGAAATAATAATGAACCATTTGCGAAATGTCGATTTTTCTCAATTACGAAATTATGAAGTTTATTTGTAAGGAAAAGGTCAAGATGATGCGTTAGTGATAGCATTTAGATGGGTAAGAGTACTCTTAAAGAAATTCAAACTTTCCACATAATCTCCAACTGATCAAATATCGAAGAAAACTTGAGAACTTATTCTTAAGATGGAGAGGGGCATGGAATTACGCAAAAGTTTCTACGCAATAGCGATTGAGAGATGTCGGGTTCAACATGCAAAAATCTTATTTTCAAGTGGGAAGTTTTCAATTATTACGAACATCTTTAAAGAAATTCTTGAAGTTTGAATTTGAGTCGAAAAGAAAATGATCGAAATGTTACTGCGATCGAAACGAAGCCGTTTTCATCCTTTATGCGAACCATTATTGTCTTCATAAAAGGAATTGTTAACGTTACCGTGAAGAAGGAGTGAGAGAAAGACATTTAGATAGAATAAGAGAGAGATGTTATTGTGAACGAAAATAAAAATTGAATAAATCATCTTCGTCGTCAACGTTTGTAAGCTTGTTATGGAAAAACTTCTTTTTTTCCCTTCTTTCTCTATTTTCTCTCGATTTTCTATCACAAAATATTTCCTTTTTAATAACAGCAACCCCATTTTCAACTGCAGAGTGTGCCCCTTTATATTCGTATAAAAATAGAATTGCGTTTTCGCAGTACTGAAATTGCAAAGATTCATGTCGAATTAGTTTGAATAACGCAATATCAAATTATGACTGGAAAATTATTTAGTAACCTCACCAATCGAAGGATTTAAACGAGAGCAAAGAGAAGTCATTGACTTTTCAACTCAATATCAATTTTGGTGTTTGCCATTTTAAATCAAAATCCAGCCGCATAAAGAAAACATTTTTAATGCGGGCGTTAAAAATCTAATTTAATAGCCGCCATAAAAATTGGTGGTTCATTCAATTTCTTTTTCGAACGTCTGTAGAACAAGTTTAATTTGTTTTTTTTTCTCTTTGCAACATCGCCAGCAAATAATTACCTAATAACGATTTTTATGTAAATAGAATTGGGAATTAAGGGAAAAACTTTCCTTTAGTTTTTCCAATTCGAATTCAATTTCTGCCGTCGAATAAAACTCATGAAGGACGTTTTTTTTTGCAAGTACTGAAAGAACAAATGACAATCGTAATTGCTGAAGCTCTTTCAGATTTCTCGATGAAAGAATGTTTGTTCTAACACACGTAGACAGGGCGAGAAGAAGCAATTGAATAGAATTAAATGTATTCCTTTTTTCTTTCATTCTATCTTTATGAAAACCACAAAGAACAATAGGAACACGGAGCGTGATTCATTTAAGAGATTATTATAAATTGCCAATGCTGAAGGAAATTGAATACACAAACGCACAGGCAAATCAGGCAAATAAAAGCGGAGGGATGAAAATCAACAGATAGAAAATCTTTTTGTTCTTTCGCAAATAAATAACGCTATTATTTGTTCTTTTGTGCAGCACATTCTTTTTGCCAATTCAACATTTAATTAAATATTGGATGTAATAAACTTGTTCAATAAAACAGAGAATTGAATTTAGATAAAACCAAAAAAAAGAATTGTTTTTCATGTTTCCATGTATTTATTCCTTTTTTTTTTAATTTTCTTCATTTCTCAAAATTTCTGTCCAATCAAATGAGAAAAGCCACTGCAACTTTATTATCATTCAATTAAACTTAATGAACACGAACCTATTGCTGCGTGAACTAGTTCAAAGGGAACTTTATTTTGCGAACTTTTGATGCAAAACAAACAGCGAAATATAACAAAAACAACAACAACCCGATGGTCTATTATTATTATTACTGGAATTAACTAACTTTCAGCATTTCTAATATACTAACTGGACGATGTTTTTAACTTTCATCACGTAACGTTAAATCTGTTCCCACTAGTTAATACCAATAATTTTGCACTTATTATGATACTTGAGCTTGTTTCTTCGATAGCAACAATCTTCACAGCTTCCACAGCTTGTTTGTTGGAAACTTACCTGAAGAAGTAAATTCCCTTTGAGAGATTCAATTGCAGTTACTGAACTATGAAAGTAATTCAATCAATTCAATGATTGAATCTTCTTTCGCCAGATACTCAAGCTCTGGAAGCACCAAAAAGTTGATTTCCTCCCCGGCGGGGAATCGAACCCCGGTCTCCCGCGTGACAGGCGGGGATACTGACCACTATACTACCGAGGACTTCTTGCGGTTAACTAATTTCTGGTGCCATACAAATCAGTTGATAACTAATCAGTAGTATAAGTTGTTTTATATTTCTGGAAACTTACCTGAAGAAGTTAATTCGCTTGGAAAATCTCGATTGAAGTCACTGGAACTACTTAAGAAAGTCCAAGAGAAGTAGAACCATAAAAATTAATCAACCAACTCTGCGATTGAATCTTCTTCCGGCCGATTTTCAACTTCTGAATGCAGCAAAAAGTTGATTTCCTCTGACCACTATAATACTACCGAAGACTTCTTGTAACTAACTAATTATTGGTAACATATGAAACGGATAATAATTCAGTTGCTTAACAATTAAAGATAAGCTACAGTTGAATCTTAGCAACACACTTGTCTTGGAAGATCATTACAACTTCTTTGGAAGATGTTAATCTGAGCCAGAGTATCGAGGCAAATCAAAAGTAGCTTCAGCTCGAAGATTAGATTCTTCTGATGTAAGCAAAAAGAACACATCCTCCCCGGCGGGGAATCGAACCCCGGTCTCCCGCGTGACAGGCGGGGATACTGACCACTATACTACCGAGGACTTCTTGTGATTAACTAATTTTTGGTACCATACAAATCAGCTAATGATTCAGCTGCTTAACAAATTAACGATAAGCTAAAGTTAAATCTTATCGTTATCAAAGTACTTGAAATTACTAATTTGCTTTGGAAGATCATTGCAAATTCTTTGGCAGGTCTTAATCCTGGGTAAGAGTATTGCAAGAAATAAAAAGTAGCTTCAGCTCGAAGATTGGACCTTCTGACTCAGATTTGCAGCAGCCAGAAGTTGCAAAAAGATTATTTCCTCCCCGGCGGGGAATCGAACCCCGGTCTCCCGCGTGACAGGCGGGGATACTTACCACTATACTACCGAGGATTTGTTAAAATTCGAACTAGATATTATTATTTCCATCACTTTGGGCTTTATGGAAAAAAGTTAATTAAACTGCAAGGATATTTGCAAAAATGTCCTTATTGTTTGATTAGAAACAATAAAATTCAATTTGCAAGTTGAAGCGCTCTCACAATTTTCTACTCAAGCTTTAATTAACTCATGTTGATTACTGATTACAACTAAATTCCTGAAACGTATTTAATAACTGGACTTTCATTAAAATGATTACGTTTTATTCATTTGCATTTTATTATACCGTTTATCGTTTTCAAACGCATTACCATTATTTATGAGCACATCCATATACAGGGGGATGAGTTTTGTTTGTGTCGTACCACTGAGCAATTATAAGTTTTGTAATAAAAGTAACCGTGGGCGATTTACAATAACAATCAAGCGAATTCGATTTTATTGGAACGGGAGGGAGAAAAAATTGAAATAAACGAAAGAGAGAGAGAGAGAGCGAATGGACACAAACGCAGAGAGGAAGACGATTTAATATTCATATCCTGCAGCCAAACGCGGAAACAATATGAAGTTCATATATTTCGTATTGAAATAATTATAAGCCAGGTCATTATTTATTTTTTATTAGCATTTGTTTTTGCTATTCGCCCTTTGTTTGTTCCAAAGGTAATTTATAAATGATTTCAATTGTTCCATGGTTTCTTTTGACTGAGTTCTATTTTTAATTAATAATGCCAATTACGGGCAGCTTTTTAACTTAATCGTAGTAGATAAAAGAGAGATGGTTTCAAGCAGTTAAGACTGAAAATTAATCAAGAATATTACTCCAAATTGGTGGTCAGATGTTGATTTGCTTGATTTTCAGCTTCTGGAAGCACCAAAAAGACGATATCCTCCCCGGCGGGGAATCGAACCCCGGTCTCCCGCGTGACAGGCGGGGATACTGACCACTATACTACCGAGGACTTCTTGTGATTAACTAATTTCTTGTGCCATACAAATCAGTTGATAACTAATCAGTAGTATAAGTTGTTTTATGTTGTTAGAAACTTACCTGAACAAGTTAATTAGGTTTGAAAGAAACGATTGCAGTCACTGGAACTACTTTAGATGGTCCCAGAAACGCAGAACTATCAAAATAATTCAACCAACTCTGAAATTAAATATTTTTCTGCCAGATTATCAGGATGCAGCAAAAAGACGATATCCTCCCCGGCGGGGAATCGAACCCCGGTCTCCCGCGTGACAGGCGGGGATACTGACCACTATACTACCGAGGATTTCTTGTGATTAACTAATTTCTGGTGCCATACAAATCTGCTAATAACTAATCATTAGTATTGTTGGAAACACACCTGAAGAAGTTAATTCGTTTTGAGATATTCGATTGCAGTGACTGGAACTAATTTAGAAGGTCATAGAAAAACAAACCCATCAAAATTATTCAATCAATTCAACGATTGAATTTTCTTCTGCCAGATTTACAGCTTCTTGAAACTAATTTCTGGTACCATACAAATCAGTTAAGTTAATAAACTAATCATTCCGATAAAGTTAATCTGAAGAAGTTAATTTGCTTTGAAATATTCGATTAAAGTCAGTGGAACTACTTCAGAAAGTGTTAGAGCAGCAGAACCATCAAAATTAATCGAGTAACTCTAATATTGAATCTTATTCAGACAGATTTTCAGCGTCTGGATGCAGCAAAAAGTTGATTTCCTCCCCGGCGGGGAATCGAACCCCGGTCTCCCGCGTGACAGGCGGGGATACTGACCACTATACTACCGAGGACCTGTTGTGAAGGAATCGCTCAATAGCTGAAGCTGTTCTTCAGTAAATTTGATCCCGAGTGGAAAAAATCAACTAAGATCTTACTGCGATGGAGACAGATAATGCATTTCTGGGTGTTTCTCATTCTTTGCCCAAGTCTCCCCATGTATTTTAGATCCTTATACTCTGCAAAATGGAAATCCAACAGCTTCGGATTTCCATAGATTCTTCCTCGTCATAACCGATACAGAATAAAAAAAGGAAAAGAGGAAACCTGATTTAAACCTATTTATTCGATAAATTCTACTTATCGAATACGGCTAGCGTATCAAGTGGACTCCGGAATACAATACGCTACCTCTTTACATTATCCTCTACATCCTTTAGTTAGATTTCATTTGCAAAAATGTAGAAAATGTTCAAATAGGAAAAGAGGGAATAGAGACTAAGGATAGGTAAATCGGCGCAGATGTTTATATTCAAATGTACTCGATGAATAATGCATGAATGTCATAGAATAAAATAAAGAAAGATGAATGAAGGGAGAGCGAGAGAAACAAAGATAGAAACGTAATGGAAATAAAAGACGATGAAGGCATTATCTAGAGTCAACACAGTATTTTGCGGTGTTACGTGCCATGCAGCCCAAAATACATCGAAAGTCGGTCATCAATTTTCGGGCGCGTTAAAAATAAACACGAAATTGGGTCAAAGATCAAAATTGTACGGTTTAAGGCAAATCAATTCAATCAAATCGTCGCTGTTAAGTGTTATGGATAATAAGCATTGTGTTAGAGTATAAAATTTGCATCAATTTTTATCATATCCCAATAAAAGGCTAATACAAATTCTGTTAAACTTTAATTATTCGCAACTTTAACGAGACACAATTTTATTTCGTCGTTACACTGATTAGATTTTTTTGCAGCCGAATTGGCCCAGCAATCGATTGAAATTCGCCTAATTATTGTATATTGGTGAGCCCGAAAACGAATGAATAAAGTTGATTTGAAAAACATTTATTTGTTATTAATTTTTTCCGCAAATAAATTCATTTAATCAGAATTATATTTACGTAGCGTATAAACAAATGGTATTCGCACGATGCGAATACGAGTGTTTCGTTTGTAAAAACAAATACAATTTGATTTTATTTTTTAAATTGAAAACGGGATTATTATATTTTTTTTAAGGGTCGAAACATATAAACGAGTTTCATTATACAAGAATATGTATATAAATGTGCTGGCACTGTTAATAATTAATTCTCTTTATAAATGTTTTGATTAATTTCCACTAGAAAAAATAAAATTCCTCTGTTGGATACATTCGAATCGATATTATAAACGACCATCTCCATCATTTGTAACATATAAATATTCTACACGTTTAAGGATGGCATCATAAAAATTCCGCATGTAACTTTAACACGTGTCATCGTTTCGTTTTTAAAAGTTTCGCAATAAAATAAACTGACTCAGAGATGGTCTTTCAAAGAAAAAAAAAGCCACAATGAAGATGTGCCACGCAGAGGAAGTCTCTAGTGGCAAACATCTAAATTTCATTTTTGGTTTCAACTCCCATTTTATGACACGAAAATATCGTATTTTGTTTCTTCTTTTCGAAAAATAAATATCATATTTATTGTTTTCCTTTTCGTACAGTTCGCAAGATGTTAGTCAAAATGGAAAATGAACAAGGTGTTGTTTTTGCAGCTTTCGATGTAGTTGAAGGTAAATATTTCTTTGATCAAAAGCAAGATGAGAAGGAAAACAATAAACACTTTATTTTAATTTGTTGTACGTATGCGGTAGGATATAAACTAACTTATTCGAATATTAAATTCGGTTTTATACAGCAGAGAAAGAGATGTTATAATTATAAAGTGGCCTCAGGTTATCAGTTCGTACGTATAAAATAATGTGAAATTAATTTTAATTTAAAATTTAGTTAGATATAACGGATTGTTATTTGAAATTAATTGAAAAAAATTCATTACTTTCGCTTTTTTAATTATTTGCGAGGCGCTAATATTTTAATATAATATTAATTTCGTGTACATCGACAAACATTTAATTAAAAAAAGGAAGCATTCATTTGGTGTGTTCCTAATGAAAATTGAGTCGCAAATGGCGCTCCAGCTTAGTTTCTAATTAAATCAAATCGTTTCCCGTTTAATTAACGTATGAATATATATATACTGCGAATCGTACAAGAACTAATAAACATACAACACTAAAGAACATTATATTAATAATAATAATAAGATGAATGGCGGTGGTAATAATACTACAACCAAATTTACCTTTAAATATTTACTAAAGGAACACGACGAATCCCTCCTCTATTTTCGATATTAATTTAAAGTTCAAAGAGTATTATTACTATTATTATTACGTTTAGAGTATAGTATATATAAGCTCCTTAACATTCCTTTGTATTTGTGTTCCATCCACCAACATCCACTAGATAAGATAGTTTACATTCTTGCCAAGGGAAAATGTTGCCAAACAAGGAAGTTGGTATTATTATATAATGATGGCAATAAGAACGTTAGAATTGCATGTAATGGAGCCGATTTGCAAATAAAATAGCAGAAGCCAATACATTGCAATTTAATTTGTTCTACCTGGATCCTTGTTATAAAATATAAGAATGATGATTCTTCCAAACGAAGAGTACAATGGCAAGACGCCTTCAAAAAGGAATTTTACTTTTTTCAAACGAATTTTGCCATTGTTGTGCAAACATAATTTTTTTTTGCAAATGATTTCTGATCTCCCAAACTTCAAAAAAAAACGTTACATTGTATGTAGGGAGCCGTGCAGCAAAAAAAAGGGGTTTTATGTTTATGGAATTGTCGAGTATCCGACCGTGATTCAATTTGTGGCTTCATCAATTCCCACTCTTTCATCACATTTTTCGGTTACAATGTCTGGCAATAAATGGTTATGAGGCTTATTTTTTTTTTCGGCACTAAAATGTTTCAATTGCAAAATGTTCGATTATCTTTCTATTCCAGCGACAATTGTTTGTATTATTTTTAGTTTTCGTTGTCGTTCATTGAAGTTGAACCATCAAAAGAGGTTGTAAACGTAAAGAAACAAATTTCGTTCGCTTTATAAATCCATTTACCGGCAAAGGAACATGTTTAGCAAAAGATTAAGAGGATGTAGCGAACTTGGGTCGTTGGGCGAGTCTTTAATTTAAATAAATAGGATTATGGCGGAAACGCGAGCATGAACGTTTTCCTGTTCGAGTGCACATTTAAATTTAGCGTTTTCATTATAATTTCGATATGATATTCAAAAAAGCGAAGTGAAAATTGATGAAAACTATCATTTAAGTAATTGTCTTCTCTAATTTGTTAATGGACTCGACGTCATCAATCTAATTTAGTTAATTGTTAAAACGATCGATAAATTAATGGACAATTTCGTGTCTCCATGGACTATGCACGCACGTTCGTTTGGTTTTGCATTCGATTTATGTTATCACGAATTACACTCGTGTTATTATCCGGCGAACAGGTGTTAAATCCGTTTGCAATTAGCAAAAAGAAGAGCAAGGCTGTCATTAAGCTACAACCGTAATATTAGTAAATCAATACTGCACAACAGATTGGATCCCATTCCAGATTAGTTGGTTTAATAAAATTAATTAAATTGCTTAAAATGCATGTAAATTGCAGATCCCAAATAAAAATTAAAGTTCAGAAGTAAGCGTTTCGATACGATGTCCTGCTGGGACGAACTTGCAAAGTTCCTGCGAGCAAAGTATCTGCCGATCGGTTTATTGACCCAAAATGTGTTAAAACGTGCCTCTCTCCACATCGTACGTTTCATATTTAACGTTAGTGAACGACCCACAGAGAGCGGAATCGCGTTACATAATCCACGTCCTGCTGCTGTTGTCCCTTCGAGTGCTACCCATAATGATATTATTAAGTGGCCATGAGTTATTGTGCCATAAATACAAGGCAAAACGAGCAACATTAAGGCCCGAATCGTGTTTAGTAGGGGCTTATTATTCGAGCGGAAGAATAATGAAGAGGCAGGAAACTGTTTCATTTTTTCTTTTCGCTTTAAATGTCGTAAAACATGTCGAGGAACACTTTCTGCAGATTGTTATCATCACCATCCGTGCAGGGGGACGGTACGAAAGAAAGTCGGTAGATTGAAAGACGGATAAGTTTATGGTCGGATTTTGCTTGGACTGTATGATTTACGACGAGCCCTCCGAGGCAGCTATTAATATGCAATTTGCTTTATCGACGTTTAAGAGCCTCTTATCTCTATTGTAAAATCAATTTCTTCGCTTGCGATTAATCGAAAGTTTTTCAATCGCTAATCGCGATTAATTAAACCGCCCGAAGTTTCTTTGCGGTTATTTCCTTACACCCGAACATTATGCGAATTTAGCTTTGAAATATCCCCCGACGCGTGTACGCGATGGGAATATTTTGGCAATTGGAGCCGTGTTAATAATAAACCGAAAATAACCCGGAACTTTTCCCGGACCGGAAACGTCTTTCGTTTGAATTATTGCCCGTTCGCACTGCACACGTGTGAGTGTCAATATTATAGCGGTCATAAATTCGAATTGAAAATTATTGCAAAAAGTTTGTTTTAGAGCGAAACGCAGTGACGGCACAAGAAAGTGATTAGAAGTTTTCCGTTTAGTTGCTTTATGCGAAATATAATAATAACGGAAAAGGAATGATTAAGACAAATTGGATTACTAGCGATGATGATAATAAAAGTTTGGCAAATCAGGAGTTTCCCCAAGTAAGTGTGATTAACGTTTAAGTGCGGCTGTGTGTGTTTAATTTACGAAATTGCAAAATGTAATTTGCTTTCCAGCTCTTAAATACACCGGGGAGACGTGTTACACAACAACCGCACCAATACGTGTGTGTGTGTGGGCGTTAGCCGAAGTAAATTTTACTCGTGTCCACAGGTGTTTGCCCGATTCGGATGTATGTACTAAGTCTGCACATTCTTAACGAGGAAATCCATTTAGCATTCGATACATATTTAACACCGACCCATAAATGTCGCCAGATGATTTTTTCGCACTTTCACCGAAAAGATATTGATTCACGAATGTTTAATAGAATTGTCACTGCAACTCGCACGTTTATTTCGCGAATTTCTTATGGAACAGACGTTCTGTAAATTGGCATTGAACGAAGATGTTTTCAAATTAAGTGAATTTCTCCGGTCTCTTTCTATTTTCTAAATAATGTTCGTCTCCTCGGGTCTCGCGTTCACGAAGAAGGAAGAAACATCGCACAAAAGGGAATCGAAATTTGGGTCCCAAAATGAAAGGCAATAACTTGAAGAAATAAAACAAATAAGATTGGTTGAACACAAAACAAAGATTCATTATATTAATAAGACAGAATAATCTCGGTGAAGCCTATCACACGTCAACACTGGACAAGAGTTCTTCAGAACCATTGGTCCTAAGAATCTGAAGTTTTTTAAACGTAAAGACAATTCCTCGCCAGGTGTTTGTTGCGAAAAGGTCGTAATGAAATTCGCAAACTGACTTCCTTCTGAATAACGTAACGCACTTGTTACGCTCGAACTCTAAAAGGTTATCCACTAGTTGCTCCGCGCTCGTTTAATTGCACTTTTATTATTGTTATCGATACAAGAGCGTTCCCACACGTACCACTCTTTCCTCTTCTATTTTTTTAGCCTTTCCCCCCTTAAAACCATAATTCTATTAAAAACTTTTTTATAATTTTCTTTACGACCTCAAATAAAACTCTTTTATTCGGTTAATTATTGTTATTACCGCCCTTTCTCTCTCCTTTCCTCTGCATGCGAATTACCGTCGCTACCTATTAAATATGTAGCATTAATGTTAGTGGAACGAAGAAGCGAATGATAGTAGAGAGACCGAGCGAATCGATGAGGAGGAAGAAGAGGAAAAAGCAGGTGCACTTACGTAACATTAGCCGATACACAATGGCGCAACATTCTTAAGATGAAGCCATTAACATCGTTCCGTTCGCTTCGAATGGTTTGTATATAAAACAGAGTATAGATGGCAAAAAGGGCCAACTAAACAGTAGAAGTAACAATAATAATGATGATGGTAATACTTAATAGTGGTAGCAATAGCACAAATGGAATTAGTTTCATTACCGTTCCCCGAGCAGCTTTAGGACCTACAAGTTTATGGAACTTAGATTGTGTAATATGCGTTCGAGGAGCAAACGAAATACGTCACGTCCCATTTTACCGCTTAATTATAATGCATATTATACAAATTGTCGCATCAAATTAAATTTATTTGCGAGACTTTAGCCCAGTCTTCGTAAAAAAGGACCAACCGCGCGAGAGAGAGAGAGAGAGAGAGATGTAATTATTTTTAATCATCATAAAAAATGTAAGTAGGTAAAACAGAAAAAAGTGAGAGAGAGAGAGAGAGAAAGTGAGTCCGCAAATTTCGAGTGAAATGCGAATGAAACGTTTTGCTTTAAAGCGTTTATAATTGCATAATTTATAATAAAATTCGCGCGGAGAAAAGGCAAACGATGTAAATTATCGCACGGAACGATAATTAATACTAATCTGTAATAATTAAATCAAATTAATGTCATAATTTTCAATTAAACAACCTCGATTTAATTCAGTAATTTCCTAAACGATTCAGCGCAAATTTTCGCACAATAAATAACGGCCTCCCGCCGAAAATGCCACACTCGCAATCTCGCTTAATCTTGAAAAAACGCTCTTTGGTTTGTAACTTTAATGCAACGTTACCCCTCATCATCTGCTGGTATCGTAAATGCATTTCCAAACGGAATTTGATCACCTGAAGCATCCCAGATCCTATTCTGCCATTATGATCAAATCAGGAAGAAATTAAATGGGAAGATTTATGTGTCGTACAAACGTATATCATTTGGGTAAATGTAATAAATGTTAACAGCACGTTAAGTGCTATTAAACTTCTTGCTCGCTTTTTACCGGCGGATGTAATACGGAGGAGTAACAGCAATCGATACAACGTGAACGTGCGGATTATGTAAATGCGATATTACATGAATTACGTGCCTAAAAATTTGCATTTTGATAAAAAATTCACGATGGATTTGCGTAGATTTAGTTATTATTCGTTATAAAAATAAATTGACAAAATAAAAATAAACAAAATCAATCAAAGCGTAGCGATTGATTTTAACAGGTCATTTGCAAAAAATAAATAAACACAAAAAGAGTTAATTAACGAATAAACTCGTTATCGTTTTAAATAAATAACATTATCTGGACGTTATGAATGATTTGTTTGCAATTGATTTGGTGGCATGGAAATCGAACTTTCTGCAAAAATTCTTCGGTGGTTATTATTATGTTATTAATTATCGGAGTAATGCGTACTATTTTGCTTCATGATCTGCAACTTATTTTGCGTTTCCTGCAAAATAATAAAACGAGACAGTGAAGGCGAGGTAACCAATTAAATGCAAGAAAGAAGGTACAGCTTTCCTCCGACTGACAATACTTATTGATTTATTTACAACGGTTCATTTAATTTGGAAATCCGCGGAGGTTCAGGATGAAGAAGAGCGAGGGATTCGCGTCATTCCGAGCGAAGAAGGTAAATAATTATGCACATTTAATGTTGATGTTCGTATTTCTCTTCTCTCTCATTGCTGTTCTTGTTCTTGTACATCTAAGGGAAAAAACATTTTTTACTTAAACTGAAATTAATTTATCGCTACTAAAATTATGAAACCGTAGGAAAATGAAAAAGCTTACATTTTTATTTAGATAAATTTCTCTGCTGCGGTTTTTATTACATTTACAACGTTCACCCGGCTCCGTTGTGCTCTTTTATTATTTGTAGGGCGACAATAAAAGATACGGAATTCTTTATACTGTTCAGCCCTCAAAAAAGTAGATAAAACAAAGAGAGAGAGAGAGAAAGAGAAAAAAATCCTTTTCAGCGTAATGACTACGTACAATTTGTTCCATGAATTTAATTAAGCGAGTTTACGTGCGGTACGAGCTTTAACAATGAAGCTTTATGTTCATTCTAATTGTAATAAAAAAAAATTAATGTTAATAATAATTGTTATCGCGATAAAGAAAGTGGCATCCTTTACCTTCAGTTCTAATTAAAGGTGATTCAAAAAGATTTACATTGACAATTTATGCTGATAATTTTGCATAATTTAAGCTTTTCCCATTCCTTTACGTTCTTAAATTTCTGATACGTTATTGATATGACAAATGGGGCGAGGCAACAGCAAGATTCAAACTTCAGCACGCCAACGTAATATTCGCGAGAAAGCAAGTGTTCGCACATTTGAGTTAATGCTTTTAGAAAAGAATTTAAAAAAGTCGCGTGTTAAAGAGCAAACTTGTATGCATTATTAACGTAAAGGTCATGTTAAACGCTGTTTAGTTAGTTGCAACAAGTCGAAAGACACGAAGATTTAAAGGAATTATTTCGTTATCCCGTTTAAATGTACCCACTTTTATTTTCGAGCGCCGTCCTCTTTCTTAATTAAAGTGAAACGCATGCAAAGATTCAAATATTCCACTTTATATTGTTATTTGCATTCAGCTTTTGCATCCAGTCCCATTCCTTTTGCTTCGAGGCGCTTTTAAATTAATTCGCCCTTTTTTTTCCATCGTTCGCGTTCAACTTCTTCAACTGCAACATCTCCAGTGTTTTCTTTTTCTTTCGTATAAAAAAAAACATCCTTATCTCAAGGAAATACTAATTCTCCATTAGTAATTTAATTTTCAGGAACGTAATCCGTTTTGTAAAAAAGCAAGGCCTGCGAGCTGTTTATTTAAGCTCGCACAAAAGAATTATGTAGGTCGCATGTGTCCAAGTGACCATAACACACGTAGTTTTGTATGCGGCAGAAAGGTATTCGCTGCCATTGTGTTCATTTCACATTAACATTATTTTCTTTATTTAAATTCTTTTAGTTGGCACATTGTACTTCTATTGTATTCGCGATGTTTGTTGCGAAATGATATTCATTCGTATCGCAAAACCGTTTACATTTTCCACGACGATTAACGTTTTAATTCGTAATAACGTGATTATCCACATTATTTCTTATTTGTAGAACCGATTTGATTTAATCGAAAAAACTAGACGCATCCAGTTGATGTCTTTTATCAAAATTATACACCGAAACAGACTAATAGCAAACTGCATCCATATCTTTTTGCATTTATCTGCAGCCGCCGATCCATTATTAAAAAATAATTATCGATCATTATTCGCGGATACGAATTCAATTCGCGAGCTTGGAAATACAATAAAGGAAGCCTGCACTTTTTAATTGGTAATGGCCATTTAAAATACTTGTGTCTCTTCTCGTTCATTTCCATTTACGAAACATAATTAAGTTTTTCTCTTTCAGCCTCGTCGTCGAGAAGGAAAGTGGTAGCTCAAGAAGACGAGAGGAAGCGAAATGGACGCCAAAAGTAAAAATAAAAGACGCGCAGAAGAAGTGAATTAAAGAGAAAGTAATCAAATAATGTTAAAACAATAGGCCTGATAATTAAAATGATAATAACCGTAATATAAATCGCGAGACATCCATGTTTTCCTCCGTTTAATTTCAATTTATCTCTCTCCTCGCTTCTCTTCAACAGTCTCCTCGTTCGTTTCCTTTTTTTCGCCCGTCTTTCAATCTCTTTCATAATAACGACGATGAAACGATGGAATATTATAATAACGACGACGAAGAATAGAAAGATGAATGCTGGTCGGAAAAGTGAGTGCGAACGAGGGAGAGCGAGCGAAAGTGGCGTCTGCGAACTGAAAACATGTAGCACGTGCCCGGAGCGCCGGGGAAAACCGCCAATTTAGTTTTATCAGACGCCGGCAACCTTACGGATCTACTTGAAAATCATAATTCACGTGTGTGTGTGCTCTCGATTCTAATCGATTCGTCGTCATTCACTCGTATCTTTATCATCGAATGACGAGCCGGCGTGTTTGAGCTGCATTTTTCGCCGTTTTCTTTTTATCGTCCGAACAATAAAATGCTAATTTGAAAATCGCTCGCATTTACTTAACGATGTGTTCGGAAAGGACGAGACGTACAAATGAAAAAGCGTTACGGGTTCGTAATATGATTGTTCGATGGTCGCTTGCTGTTCTCTTCCAATCCCGTTTATTAATCGTATTCTAATGATGTGAAACGCATTTAAATAGCATGCATGTCTTTATACAAACTTTGTAGCCTGTGTTGAATTGGATTTATTACACCATAAATAACCGCAAGGACCGTTGTAGTTTAAATAAATATAAATCTAGTCGATCCTTAATTGAAACATCCGCATAGAGTTTGTACTAGATTTTTAGTGGAACTGCATAAAATTTGAATAAATTTTCATTTAGAGTTCTACGGCATTTACTATTATTATTGTGTGTATTTCTTGAGGCGAACCGATCTACAAAAAATTTTTGTTTTGGCGAACGTTAAAGTAATATTTATTTACAACACAATGGCAGCGAAATAATATGAAATAGAGCGGCGTACACAACAAATACATGAATATATTGATCTGTTAACATTTATTTGAACGTCTATCTCTTAACCAAACTGCAAGGACATGAAATGAAATGTTATTGTTGCAAATATTTTGTTCGGGATGAAAAAAATACATTTCATAAACGATTTTTCAACAGAGCTTATTCACGTTTGCAAGTTTGATTAGACTTGGAGATCGTCCTTTGAGATTTCCTTTCAGTTTTTGCCCGCGTATGTCTCACCGTCATTGGGCAAAATTTAAATTAATTTGCCGGCGACGTTTCAGGTGAAACGGTCATTTCCTGCCGACAGTTTTAATTGAAACTACAAATAAACGTACCGTATGTGTATAAACTTGACGTGTGCAATTAAAACTTTATTATTAAAACGTTGGTCAAATCCGGATGCCCTGAAACTGTATGTAATTTACAAGGCAATGTGTGTCTCTCGTTCCAAAGGAGGGGGAACTTCAGGTCTTCTTTTTTAATTCTATTTTGCCAAAATTTCTGTAATTGAAATCGTATATTGTCAGTTACAGGTTTTAGCGAAACTTTTCGAATTATATTCGAGGACGGGTCTGGGAAATAAATTAATTTACAAAGAATTGGAAAACATATCATTTTGCTTTCGTTTGCAAAGGTTGAGAGGTCTAAACAAATTGCGAAATTGTCCATAGCAGCTGGCCGGACCGTAAAAGTCCCAAAATTTCGCTGCTAAACAAATGTAAGTTAAAGGTAATTCTGTAATTGAGCACTTAGCAAATTGCCGGCACCATCAACGTTTTCGCAAGAGCGGCCTCTTAAAAGAAAGCACGGAAAATGAACAAAGAAGAAACGTGCTTTTATGTGCGGCATTTCTATCAATTTCCCCTATTTATTTCCAAAAACAAACACTCTATTCTTCGCCAAATAACTCGATGGGTTTCCATTCTATTAGTTAAAGCTTTTATCGACTTTTTATTTCGTCATTGCCCACTTGCAACCCTCGTGCAAGAATCGTTATTGCTGATTATTATACGAAGATCTTGCTTTCTCAATTAAAGTAATTTTAACTAAGCGCCAGAGCATTAAAGTAGCAATTAAAATAAGTCAAATAAGATTTACATCATTAACAGCATTTAATATTATTTAACGAACGCTTACATTCGGATTACATTTAGTTAAACTAAACCGATTAACGTTATACACATGGAAGTGTAAACATTTATTATTGTTCGATTTACTAATAGGGAAACTGTTACCATTCAATTAACGCAATTATAACCGAACGTACGCCTTTATAACGCGCTCCGATGTCGAGCTCAAATTATTACGAAATTTAATTAAGGCCAACATTCGTTTTCGAAACAAATTTTTCTATTGAATCTAATAAATCAAACCACGAAAAACTGTTGAATAGGGCTTTTGTCGAATGTAATTCAAACGCAGGGGAATAAATTTGACGACAAAACAATGATTTCAAAATGAAGTTAATTTACGTTAATTAAATTGTTTCGCATGGAAAATAGTTTGGTTAAAAATGAACTGGATAGAACGTTGGGAACCGTCTAATATTCAATCAAAATTGTTTTGTCATTCTTGCGCGTACTGTTTTGATGTTTTTATTATAAACGAAATAAACTGGAATTGCACTATCGCTATTGCGAATCTAAATTCATTGCTCTCTAAATTGAAATATTTTCAAATAACGGACGACGACCAGCAAGAGAAGCTTTAGTTCTCTTCGCATCGATTTCGCTCGATTAACGAACTGAAGTAAATCGTTAGGGTTGACTGATTCTATCAATAAATAAAACGAAATTAAAAGTTGATATTCTTTACTGGTAATGGACGATATAATGGACTCATCGATTGAAGCGATTAATTATAAAACGATGGCATTAGCAATGGAAAAGTAAACGAGGGAAGTAAAGAGATGAACGTTTCGTTAAGACGGATTGATGCAATATTGCTATGAAAGAAAAATGCCGCGAGTCGAAGAAGGAGCGTAACAACAATCGGCGATTTTTGCTGGTAATTGAAAAGAAAACGTTAATTCAAGCACAACTAACGACCAAACGTTATAAATGGAGCATTCGGCGCATGAATGCGGTGGTAAATGACGATCATAATATGACTTTAAAGTAATCGTTAGACGGACGAAGATTTTTTTTGTTGGTTACGGAGCGAATGGAGTAGATAATTGAATGGCGTTGAAGTGGATGGATAATGGATTAAATTAAGTAATCTAAATACTACGCCCGAATGTATATATCGATTAGGCATCAACAGCAAAACATTTTCGACGAAGGATCTCTATGGCCTAAGATTAGTTTGCAGCGAGAGCAAAACTGCGGTCGAGTTAATTAACTGTTTGCATCTTAAGGAGAGTAAAGCAAAAAGCATCGAAGGAAAAGTTGTTTTATTCATTACCGTTGCGTACGAAACGTATTTAAAAAGGAGTTTCGCCATCGAACGTTATTCATTGGTAGTCCTCTTAATTAATCGAAATCGTTAATTTAAATAATAATACCCCTCGCAAATTGATTTCGCAAAACAAACAACAAACATCCCTAATGATTATTTACATTGGCCTGTTGAGGAAACGAAATTAATGACTTAAACGTAAAAAATTGTTAATTAGCATTACGCGAGGTGTATTTAACACAAAAGAAAATTAAAATTGCTCGCTATTTAATTTAACAGCATTATTTAGATTGTTTATGAAATTCTTTTTACCAATTCGTTTGGCACTTTTAATTAATTTCGTGCAGAAACTGGTTTTTGATTTTCCTCCTTCTGAGCAAAAAAGTCAATAGATGTTATTCAAAATTTCGAAATGGCAGGATATGAATAAGAAATAAGGCGCGTTCCCCTTAAACATCTGCGTTCTATTGATTTCGTTCGTTTTTCAAAAGGAATAATATTAACACAGGTGTACGGGAAAAACCTGCGTTTTTACCGATTGAAAGTCTATTCAACTAAAATGGAGATGAAATCCGCACGTCGCTGGTGAATTACAATTATTGCGGCAATAAAATGAGTCGAACGAGTCAATTAACCGGATATCAATAAAATCGCGCACGCAAAAGAAGACAATCTTTGTATTGCCGTCAATCAACAGGTTACACTAAACAGACCCTGTTGCTGCTGTTGGCAATCGAACTTAAGCCCCACATCACGCGTCCATTCTCCACGCGTGCAGAACAAAAAAAGAAATTAGCGTGCGAGAGTTTTAGTTGTGATTTATCTCTGCGAATTTCGATTTCGGTCTATCAATTCGCATAAAGTTGCTGCCATTAAAAGATTAACAACCGTAATTAATTTCGTGCATTTTCGCTAACCCGGCTGAATGGAATTCGTAATGATTCGCAAATCTCGTTCGCCTCACCGGCAACCATTTACAATTCCAATAATTTTGCCCTGCAACAAAAAAAAAAAGAATTTAATTCCGTGTTTGTGCGTTCGAATAACGAATCTCGCCAGATGAATAAAAGCTCGACGTTCGTTTGGGGCATTGAAATAAAACAATAACGTACAAAGGACTCGTACGTTTTATTTATTAAACTCTTCTAAGATTGATGGCTCGCACTCTTGCTGGAGTTTAATGCCCGCGTAATTCTAGGTTTTACATTTCTTGTATTCGAAGCGAGCGCTCGCACGAAACGACTAAACGTAATATTGCTTTCAGTAAACCGCAGCAACTCGAATAACATCACTTTTACTTTTGAATGGGGTCATTTGATATCATTGGCGCACGTTCTTGCAAGGGAAAAGGGGAATCATTTGAGGCGAAATTACAATTCGAGGAGCAATTATTTCGTCCGTCGAGAGGAAATTCGATTATGCTCAAGTAGATGGGGCCCTTATCAATATTCCTCTATCAAATCTCTTCTTTTATTTTTTATCTCGTCTGGTTTCAATGCACAACTTTTTCTTATAATTAATTTTCAATAATGACATCGCAAGAATTGACGAAGGAATCTACTTGACGTCTCAATTATACGTTTTGCTAAACAAAAAATAAGATAACAATACAATCTGACATCGAGCGAATTCAACCTTACAAATGCCTAATGACAAATTATCGAAGCGAGCAGTAAAAATAACGAGCGGAAAGAACGAATGAGACACAAGGATTGGTCGTGCTTGCGGAAAGATTTCATATTTACTTAACGGTAAGCGGATGTGTGTCTAAGCGAATACAATGGCAACAAACAGGAAACAATTACCGCTATTTGTTACAAATTAGTTTTGTTTTGTGTTCAAGTCTTTCGAAGCGTGCAAACGAAAATAAATGGCATAGGGAAACGCGGAAATGGTCCACGTTCATTTTTATTCGAATGCAGCATGAGTTAATAACAGTAAGAATGTAGGATTCGATTGCTGTGCACCTGTTTTCCCCTCTAACACCAGTTGGATTACGCTTAAATTGGGAGACTAATCCACAAAGACGTTCACTTAACATTTGTACACCTACGCTAAGTTTTCAATCAACAGTCTAAGATAAATGCAATTATTGAATGGATAATTGCGAGTGCTGAGGAGACCTTGTTTGTGCTTCCACGTTCGCGCAGCAAAAACTTTTTCGCAAACGCTAAAATAACTCTTGGTCGAATGTTAGATAAATTAATGAGCGTACATTTTCGCAGACCCATTATTTCAACATCAGCAGTATTACTTTTTCTTCTCCCGCCTTGAACCCTAACGCAAATTCGTGCTAATTTTAATCTTGAATAAATATTTCAATGTACACGTTCACATTGTAGGGCCGATGGGTTTATTATTAAAGCCAAAACGAAACGTACGATGATGATAATAATAATTATGTTCAAAAGTAGAAAAAAAGGAAAAAACATTCGGAGCAAATCCGGAATTACATTTGGGTAGATGCTCGAAATTATTATTAACATCTTTTCGTTGTGGGTTAATAGAGATCGAAAGAGATGTTAGTAAAATTGTTTGTTTTTCGTCCTTTTCTGATCATTTAAAAGTAATTAAAACAATATTCTGTTAGAGCTGCGGCTTTTTTTGCGCGTCGTTCGCGTTTCGATTTTTCCCTCTCCCGCTCTTGTCCCAAATCCGCCGCAGTGACAGATTGTGTCTTTATAATTAACCACGCTTTTAATTAACCAGTGTTTCGTATAAAAGGACCGCAGCACGGCGGAGGATAACTAAAGAGGGAGGAACAAGTGACTAATTGAAAAAAGAAAGCGCTATTAGAATTGAACAATCGGTTGATATAAAACAATTTTTTTCCTGCCCCCCCGCTTTGCTTTAGGTTAAACGAAATTAACGTTGATGGGCATGAAACAAAGAAGAGGAACGAGTAATTAAAAATTAACAGCACCCACAAAATTGTTGGGGGCCGCAACGAAAGAAGAAGGATGTGAACGATAATGGAAGTTCGTTTCCTCGTCCACATCGAATCGTCTTTATTATTCGAAATTATTATCGGATGGCTTTTATGTTCGACGAAACCTCCTCTAAATTCTTGATCCGGGCGAAGGGGCAAAAAGTCCTCCCTCGCCGTTCGGATGGTACGTTATTGCGTGCAATATATTTAGATTTGAGTGCCGAAGGAACTTTCAACAGCCTCCAAGTCCGGTTACAAAGGAAGTTTACACGTTCGCGTAACAGAATATGTTCGTAATAGATATGGGAAACATACTCGTATACATAATGTACCTTTAGGCAATACACACACTGTTCATAAACTATAACCGTGTCTGCATGTAAGGGGAAAGCAAACATGTATCCAACTAATCAGAATTAATATCAAACGCGTGCTTAGAATCGTATAAATGGAACTATGCAGGTAACCGACTAATGATAATAATCCACGTCGAGCTTTAAAAACGTTTCGGAATTGTTGTGGAAAATTTTCACGTTGTTACATTTTATGTTACTGAATGGTCTTGTTAGGAATTCACGCGAAAAACATCCACAAATTCACGTTTAATAATTGTTATCAATTCTTCTTTTCGATGCCCTCCATTAATCCATTAGAAATTTTTCCGAGAAATATTTGAAATTTGCGCAAACAAAATATTTGTAATGCGTTATCTCGTTCGTGTTTTTCTTTTTCGCTAAATGGTTGGTACTGCGAAATTAATGAACGCATTAAAAATGGATCAACGTTATGGGGAATTAGCGGTGCAATTTGTAGGGAAAAACTAATTGCTAGTTTATGCCGCACAAACAACACCGTCCGAAAATATTATGCAATGGCATTAAATTCTTATTAATCTAGTATATTACAATTAGCATATTTCGTGGTTATAATTCATGTGCGCGCGTCAAAAAGCGATCGAAATTTGATCTACATACGCTGCATACGATCGGAGATTCAATTTGTCGCCGATGATGTTTTACGCAGAAACGCAATCGCTTGTTTATAATTGTCTTTTTCCCTGCATTAAACAACTTCTCTTTGCTTGTTCTATGCAAATAAATTGAAATCCGATTATGGTTATGACAACGCTGTTACCACCCGTTTAATTCGTATTAATTTCCCATTGCAGAGATTCATTCGTTGTACTTCCAAAGTAAAGTCTTACATTGATGCAAATTGCCGACAGCAATTAGCTTTTCAACGATCGCAGATGACGGGATCCTTACACAAATTGCAATTATCCACGGCAAAAAAGTTTACATAAACGCTGTAATTGGAATTAAGGAGACGTTGAAATAAAACGCGAGTTAACAAATTGTATAACAAACGGTAACGATTATACAATTAATTTAATTAATTAATTACACGAGGCGATTTGTACGATACACTTACCATTTACCAGATGGAACGGGGAGGGTTTATAGGGGTGCGTACATGGGTAAGGAACCTAGAGCAATTTCGCAAAGTCGTTACCTGATGATAATTAATCAACAGCACGTTCAATATCCAACGCGAGGTGTCTCGAATTAAATTATTAATCTACAATTAATTCGAAACGATGATTAGAAAACAATTCGCGTATGTTTACATCGAATTTGCGCATAAAGTTTCGTACGTATGAAACTAGAGAATTTCCCATCCCGCATTTCTTCCACATATTCGCACATTCGCAGCATGGAAGCCGAGCGAAATACGTTGGGATTTTTGCCGGTTCGAAGTCGAATTATTGATCAACGCCCGAAGACATCGGCGTCATTTTGACAATAACATGCTCTGTGGCAATTATCGTTGCACAACAATGTTTGTTTATTAGCGCATTTTACTTTGAGAACTGTGCAATTTCTGTCGAAGCAACAAACGCTGTTTAATCCAGATTAGCGTCATTGAAATCAACAATAACCGCAGGATATGTTCCGGCTAATAAATAGGCAGATGCCAAATTCTGAATCGATGATATTGTTATTGAGTGAGCAAAACGATTTTAATGCAGGTTACGCAAATTTGCAGCATTTCGTTGGTCCACTCGCTGGCAGTAATTTATTACTGAAAAGCGCTAAAGACTCCAGAGGAAGAACAATGCCAAACGAAGGTAAATCCTTGTATTGTTGATGAACAATTAGGATAATATAACAAAGAAACATTTCAGTTCATAAATTTGCTCGACAAAGTAGCGAAAAGTAGAATAAAACAATGTGCCAGCAAATAATAAAAAGTGCGGCAAATCCTACAACAGAAACTTTTTGCAACCGCCAAACAAAAAAGAGAGGAAAAGCAACGGCAAACTCCCATTCGAAATTAATTCCGCGTCTTTGACTCTTTGGTTACCATCAATTTTTTTTCCGTTCGCTTGTGTACGTGCGACCGCAACTTTGACGGAACACTTAATTTTTCACGAGGAGAATTCGTCGTAGGAACATTCATCAATGTTTAAAATGTAATTTATAACGTGGAGGGACGGCAAACAGGAAGTATCCGGGATTGGCCATTAAATAGTTGAGCGCGTTTCGCGTTCTTAGAGGATTTCTTCTAAGAATAGAAACGTTAGTTTAAACCGAGAAAAATTTATATTGATTCGATTAAATAGCTGACGAAATGAAATCGTCGAAATGCGTTCGAATGCGAAGCGGAACAAGTTCGGCGACGAGAAAAGAAACAGCGGATGGAAACGAGGAAATTAATGTGCAAATCCGGATTAAGAAAAGTAACGAGTTCCAGTTTTAAAATTTGCATAGCGAGAACGTTCGACAGCAACAAGTTATATGGGATTAATTGAGGCGGCGTTTACACTTGCGAAACGAAATTTGTATTTTAATATTCTTGTCCTATGATTAATGCCCTTTTTGCAAATCCTTTTCGTCTCTAACAAGCGGGAAAACAAAGAAAAGGATTCTAACCAAACACGGGAATGTGTTTTCGAATCCATCTAAATTCCTAAACACGTTAAGTTTTTAATCTCGCGCGGTAACGCTGCTTGTTAACTATCGTTAGGTGTTTTCGCAATATGAAATATGTGTGTATCTAGATAATCTCGGCTATAAATCAGTTGCTGAATAAATTTATTTTATTCGCACGTAATAAATTCGAAAACTAGATCGCAAGCCGTGCAAAATTCGAATCAATAGATGAAGATCGATTGCATTCTCAACAAGTTTAAACTTCATTTCATACGAGCATATAAATCAATTTCGAACTAATTGACTCGCGAAAGCGAAAGTTGAACATTCTTCGCGAAACAAACTCACTTTGTCATCTCGCGAGTTTATCGGGATTTATTTTCACTTTTCGAATTACAACGCTTTCACCCAATTAGGAAGCATCAAACTAGTCTTCGTCATCTTCCCACGTGTCGCTTCTTTTCTTAATTGGCAACTGGTTGTCCTCACACGCCGACACTTTTGCCTTCACTGAATTATCGCATCCCACGCCTCGCTCCAACATCAATTAGTCACTCACGTTATGAACGTTTCGATATTTCTTTTTAAGTTGCAGACGTTCAATTAAGTTAATCTCAATTGTTGTAGTAATCGCTGGAGGGATCCGGAAGTCATAAAAGTTTGTGCAACTCGTAATAATTTAAATTGGCTGAACAGGAAGAAGTTTAGTTAATTATAACGTTCAGATATTACATGGTGTCCTTCTTATTAATTCCACGGCGCATTTACATAATACAATCTGCATGCAGGATGGATGAAAGCAGATCTTTGGAAAACTATCGTCATTTGTTTGGAAGATTATAAAAATTAATAACTTTACTCGACCTAATTAAATTAATCACGTGTGCGGTTAAAGGCAGATAATGATTATAATAAGTTTGTGCGACCGTTAACAAGTTTGCAAATTTCGATATTCGCACGCAATGTACGTGAAGCAATAACGACGTATTGTGTCATCATGAATATTTGATAAAACGTAAATTACGAATTTATTGTCTGATAGAAGCATTGTGAACGTCGGCTGGTTCGTTTCGGGCAGTAATAACGTGTTTTACATTTTAGTATTCGCATTTTGACGCAGAAGGTGATAAAATGCAGCTGACACTATGTTAATTGAAAAAAAAAAGTTTATGGATCTAAAATCATTTCACTTTTATTACGACTTTTCGCGTTATAATCGATCGATATGAGAATATAGACACAATATCCAACCGAATTAAATGGTTTGAATAATTTCGCCTCTCGAATGGCGGTTTCTATGAATTGACGAGACAATAAAGCCGATTTCGGAGTCGTACAAAATAATAATTTCCGTTATTTTCAGGATGAAACGAAGATGTTTGGGAAATCGATGTTGTAGTGAAATGAGGTCTTTAGAGAGGGAAACGTGGCGGCAGTTTGGGAAACAACTATTTCCTAACTATGACGTAGACGAGCGGTAGACATTTCAATAAGCCGGGCAAAGTTAAACTTTGACTTTATTTAAACGCGATGTATATCACGAACGGCAAAAACCCGGTGGCAAACGGGGCGAATAAATATAAAATATCAATTTGGCTCTCGCCGTCCGCATTCGACGTTCGATGCAAATTGGAAACCATTACCGCTGGACGAAACTTTCAAAATATTTGTGCTAGTCAAGCGAGAATGGGAGATAGCAGTTTCTACGTTTTGCAAGATACGAAACAATTTGCGTGCAAACGGCATAAATATTCAGCAATTCTTTGTTTAGTACGTAATTATTTCTGAAACGACGTATTTTGTTATTCATATTAAGCAAATACTACTCCATTTGTTATCAACATTTTAATATTTTTCTCTGTTTAGACATTTTTCGTTGGCCCTTTTTCCATTCCGTTTTAAATAACGTTAAACATTTGTATATTTTAATATATTTCTTGCCAAAAAGAGCGAAAAATTCCCCGTTACTTTACGTTGAATCAACAGCCTCTAGGTAGGAACAAAAAAAATCTGGTCGATCTGTTTGTGCAAAACTTTCGACTACTTCCAGCTATCCGACACGCGAACGTACGTTTTCTTTTGTTCCCTTCTCCCCCAGTTTATTTCCTTTTGCTTTTATAAAACGTATTATGCGCGACTTTATAAAAATACAAATATTTGGATGGCAAGCAAAAGAAAACGGAAAATAAAGCAGGAGTCCTCCTCATCATCGACGGAATGGGGCAGGGTGTTTCCAAGCAACTAAGCAATACATCTGCAGCCGTCTGATCAGAAATCCGATCGCGAACCGAGACTGACAAGGTCGTCCTATTCATTTCCATTTGTTCCATCATGAACTTTTTGCTTCCTTTCGCCCTCCCCCACATTTTAATCCATCTCCCGGCACAATCATTTTATTATGATTATACTAAAAATTCATAAGGATGATCGATAACGTACCGAATCGAAATGGATGTGTTTCAATTGGCCCTGGAAAATGAAGAAGAAAGGAAATTCTTTTATTAAATCGTATCATCTCGTATCTAGAAGCTTTATACTTCTATTAAAAAAATAAAAATATATGAAAGCATCTTCTCTGCGAGCTCGCAAATTCTTCGACAAGACGAAAAGGGCGTCTCGTCGCTCCTTCGCTCTCTCTCATACTTCATCGGGCCGCTTTCGTTCCGAAACATTTTAAAATTTAATATCGACGGGGAAACGTATTCGATATATGGAGGGAACCATCGTGGGGTTTTGCATCTAATGCTGAAAGCCTTTCTCCTTTACTTCTTTCGCTAAATAAAATTGTTCGACGACCAAACACCTGTTTATTATTAACTACAGCCAAAAAGAAAACTTGGACGGTTTAAAGTTGTAGTTTTAATTCGTACCTTTCGAGCCAAATGCATTATTAATTTGCTCCCGGTAGAAACGAGCGAAAAACACGACATTGCAAACGAGTTGTTTATTGATAACGAGTATTTATTGCCGTCGAACTAATTCGAAATTTATAACTTTCAACCATTGAGTAATAGTTGAAAATTCTCGTGGACGTTTTCCACTTTTTGCATGGGAATTGCGAGGTGTATTAAAGATTAAAAATGGAATTATGCAATAACAAGCGATCTTACATTAAATGACAGTGAAAAAGGGGTTCGAATGAGCTTCAAGAGCAAGCACAAAGCGAATGGGGATGTTAAATGTTAAGTATACATAAAATTTTAATCAGTTCGTTTTCCATTAAAGCGAACTGCGAGAAAAATTCGCTGCTTCTTTGGCAAATTTGAAACTGTAGACTGTTAATCAAAGCTTATTTTTCCTTATTTCGAAATAAATCTACTCCTGCCAGTTGACTATGAGTATTGCAGAAAAATAATTAAAAAATATCGCTGCATTAAAACTTTCGATTCCATTACTAATAAGATAAATCGCGCAAATGCGAAAATAATTTATTTGTTTGCTGCGGAAGACGAGAATCAAAACTTTTGCGAGCAGGCAAACGGGCATTTCGATTGAACAACAGCACTTTAAATTGAATTTGTTTAATAGATTGCGCCACTTAAAAATGTTTATTTTGACTGGCCTTAAAATCGAATTTTCATTAGGGCATCTGGGCTTTGGGGAAATAACAAAGATAAGCTGAAATCCATATCGTGACAATGTCCGAGTTGTGTGCGGCAATAATATTTTGAAATGTCAGAAATTACTGTCCGTCCGAAGCTGATGGACATAAAATATTTCCGTACAGATAGAGGCAATTTGCTAACATCATCGACAGGAATGGTTATCGATTAAAATTTCATTACGTACTAACGAACCTAATTATCTCCATTTCGTTAATTACGACTCGATGAACCTAATAAAGGTGTTATTAGAAGTAAAGTTCGAAAGTTTGTCGTCGAATTAAAAGATGTTTAATATGGTGAAAACGGTTGCGGAAGGATGTAGCGTGGGACTGGGGCTGTTCATCATCATCATCATCATCAATAACTTCTTCAAACAAATGCAAATTTATTACGTTGCCAAAGGAAGTAATTTCAAGTTTTAAGAAAGGGCATTCCGCAGTAATAATCATCTAATTTGCTGACGATAAATAATATTCTGGATGTCGCCCGTTCCCGGAAAAGATTTTTCCTCCACCTCGCTCTGCGATAATAAATTTTCAAATCGAATTTTTGATAAATTCATTTCTCCGAAATCGAATAACGTGCGCTGCGGCGCAAAGAAAAAGAAAATATTGAACCTAGATAAGGATGATGATGATGATGATGGAATAGAATCGAGCACATCAAATAATTTCCAATTATCCTTTGCAATTTTTGCTTTTGCGATGAAATATAATCATACTTTTTTCTCGCCTAGATGAACGGGAATGGAAACTTTTTAATTAAACATTTTAAAACATTTCAATTTTAAGTAACAAAATTAATTTCGCTCCACACACATTTCCAATATCCCTACGCTATATTTTATATAATCGGGATTATATTTTAAAAGGGATCGCCAATCGATATTTTATTAAGTCCTAAAATAATAATAATGCAAAAAATAAGGACGAACCAATACATTTACTTCTGCATAATTAATTCAAATATTGCTACGATATATTTCGCTGCGAAATTTTCCGGACGGTTTCGTTTAACTGAAGAGCAAGAGCGACAACAAAGAAAAAAAATGGAAATTGTTTAAAGTGGATTTTATCCAAAGAAAAATGTGGACAGACATAAAGAAAATTAATGCCGAGCGGTAACGAGAGTTGCGAGTGGTTTATAAGAGTGGCGATTGTTGGAAACTAAAGAACTAAGGGAAAAAAATGTCGTCGTAGTTTAATGCGAAATATTTTATTGCTATGCATTTACTTCTTTTTATATTGTGGAAAAGAATAAGTAATAATAATAGAAGCCGCTTTTAAATTCGTTCTCGAGCTTTATACGGGGAAATTTGAATTTAAATTTAAAGTTTCTTATTCGGCTCTTCAAGCGCATTACAAAAAAAACCTTTCTGAAGGATTTTCCGCAGAAATTGTTGCGAAAATTCGCACAGAATTTTAATTCAACGTGCTTGACAATTTCTTAATTATAATATTTGCACGTTCTGCGAGCAACATTGCCGGAAGCTCAAAGAACATTCGTTAAATTCGAAAAGTTGGAATGACTGCAATCGTTATTAATTAATATTTATCTATTAAACTATCTTATTGCTTTCTATCGCAAATTCGAAAGCTCACACTCATCTTTCAAATAAAGCGAACGACGTCGTGCTACACTTCAGAAGTTGCCGTTGCTGCAGTTATAAATTCTTGAAACTGTTAAATAAACAGAACGATAGTCTACTAGGACTTTATTAATATACGGTATTGGACAAACGCACGTTTAGAGAGAACGTAATAAATTGATTCTCTCGATGACCGCCATCAATTCGTCATTTACAAATTTTCCAACAACAGATGATAAGAGTGTTTTTTTTAACTGAAAGTTTCTGCTCTTAAAGTTCATATACGTAAACAAGCTAAATCAATATTTATGCTTTTAAGAAGGTACATGAAAGACCGTCACTCTATTCTCTACACTTTTCCTTTTTCCTTTTCGGCAAACGTTAATTCAGTTGCCTCAAGTTAAACCCATAGTCGAAATAAAAGTTCCCTCTAAACTAACCCCCCAAAACGCTCATTTTCATTTACCTTTCTTAGCCACGAATGCGGCCAGTTTTTTCGAAATATGCCAATTAATTGCTCAAGTTCTTCTTCCGACAAGGGAAATATTTTATTTAATGAAAAGTTTCGTTCCGTATGTAATTTAAAGCGAAAAAGGAGCTTCGAATTTGCCGACGTAGATTAAGATGTGAATATTAGATGTAATGTAAACCGTTACGAATTTTAATTGTACACGTTTAGATCGTTAAATGGTCGCCACTTTAATTAAGTTCGTACTAATTTGAGATCATGTATATTGATCATTGATGATGATTAGCAAACTAAAAGAAATTAAATCCTTCATACAATTGTTTAACCATTAAATTCTTGTTGAATGGACCTGTATGGTTCTAAATATCCCCTCTTAACAGGATTATCACTAACAAGCAGCATAATTATGGCAATTAACAGGAATATTAGGAAATTATTAACCTAATTCGAGATAATTGATCCGGGCACGAGAAGAAAGAAATAAAAGTAATCGAGACTCGTACGTGTTCGTATGTTCGGTAGATTTGGATTTTCCTGAAATAAATTCCGAACGTTCCGACGAATCCTTCATGTTCGCTTCTATCGATTTCGAATCAATTTTTGGTCGTAACAGATTTCCGGTTTATTGAAACCATTCACGGTGGCTTTATTATAATATATGACTGTAACAAGACCACTTAGATTCGGATTTGGGTTGCTTTCGTTTGTCTTTCCAACAAACATTATTCTCCCAATTTCACCCAATTCTCCCTTGTTTTATTTATTCTTTCTTCCCTTGGAATTGTTTGCCATACCACAAACCATGAACCTTTCTCCCGCCATTTCCCATTGCCCTCCATCCATTTTCATTTTCTTACCAATTATCTGAGGCAATATTGCCACGGCACTCACTCGATTTAATAAGAAGTTTAAGAACAACGATAATTTTCGAATTTCACATTAATTTCTTCAATAAACGCTGCCACTTTTAACAGTGCCGGCTGCGAGGAATTATATTTTGAAATTTTCAATTCTAAATAAAAGCAAGAAAAAATCGCAATTTATTATTATTAATCAATAATAAATGGGACCGATTGCTTTTGAAACTAAAGACGTTCGTTAAATTATAATTTGAAAGCTGACTTAACGTTTTATTTAATGAACGACGAAAACACGTTCAACAAGGCGAAATAGCAGGAATAAGCGAAAAAACGAGTTTTTGCAGAAATGTGTCATCGCAAAAAAAACGAAAAATAGAAATAATAATGATCCATCCATTTTGTGCGAATCCGTAGAAACATTTTCAACGTTCCTAATGCTTCCTCGCGTAATCCCCTTTAATTGTTAATCGAATGCATCAGCTTTAGCAAAAATACATCAATTGTAATCCTCTACAAAGCTACTTTACATACGCGTGCCAAACGAAAAAAATTAAAACGTATTAACAACAACCAGATGCTTCTTATTTTTGTTGCAATTGCGTCCGATTATAAAGCTTGATGAAGTCAAACATTCAGGGCAAATGATGCGAAAGAAACCGAGCTTTCTTTTAAATCTTACTGTCCGAGGTTTACTTTCTGTTTGGTTTATTCAAATTCGTGATCATCAAAATATTAAATAATTGATAACGTACCACACATGAGAAACTGATACGGTGAAATAGTTTCTGCATCATTTGCAAATAAACAGATTTGAAATTAAATTATTTATTAACAAAATTGCACAAAACTACCGTATGATTTAATTAAATGTGCAGAATAATTGTTGATTCAATGAATGGCGATGATGATGATGAAGATCATGGGTTGTTTGTGTAATTTATATTTTTGCTAAATGTTCCGTTAAATTATAGCAATTACGACATTGCAAATATAATTGGAATGTATAATAACAATCTATATCATTATGAACATTTGGATGTACGTGAACGAACGTTCGAAAGTAAGGAACACAAAGGAATGTCATTCTTTTGGCTCCTTTAAAAATGTATTTGAATAAACTCACAATTTTAAATGAAATTTAATTACTCGCCCAACATCTGTTAATGAGACGCGATTGTACTTTTCGCAAAAATCCATACAATTGAACTTATTATACTCCTATGTTCGGTATAATTACGTGCCCTTTTCAACGTAAGATTTTCTTTCAGATCCAATTAATTAATTCCTATTTATGGACGCACTCCATTCATCGAATAATATTTGAGAAGGAGGAGGCAAATCTTTTTATCCGCATTATCCGACGAAAACCCTAAATCTTTCCTCCTCGAGAGCTCGAGAAAAGGTTCGCAGCATTGTTTTGAAAATTAATTAGCAATTAAGCGGGGGGGAATGTTCCAAGTATCTCAGAGTGGTCAACCGAATTGATCGCCTTCAATATCATTCACTTAATATTTCAAGATAGAAAATGGTGAAAATTTAATCGCAAATTTGTTCCATTAGTGACAAATTGTGTAATAGAAACATTCTGTTATCGTTTGCGATTTGCGTATGAAGAACGAGCGTTAAGAGAAATATTAGGGGCAAAAGATGCTTTATGTACAGCTGGTCACGCTTCGGGCCATCTATTTTTCGTGCTGCATTGCTCAACAAGTGGAACTGCTCTTTTAATCGAAGAATAACACGCGATCCTTTTCCAATTTTGGACAGTTTCTCAAAGTTCTTATTCGAATTCTCCATAACGTATTATAATACCCAAATAAATTCAATTTGTGTATGTATACAGACTGTACTCGGAGTAAACGCTTAAATGGATTAATCGAAGACAAAGAAAGATCCACTCAGATAATGATATTATAAAATTGGAAATTGCATTATACGTGCAAATACGGAAGGGGTTTTTGCATTGTTTTTGCTCGAACGATGATACTGATCTCTATAAATCGAAGTTAATGTGATTTAGATACACAACCATTATTCCAATGCGAAATCCAACTAAATGTTTCCAACAATAATAATAACGTAAGCAAATAAAACTAAATTCCAATTAAATTTAATTAAAGATAGGGAATAATATTCTGTGTACACATATCTGGAACGGCAATATGTTGGTATTTATATTAAACGGAATCGATTCAAGTCTGCGAAACCCTCGATGAGATTGAATCGAGTTGATTTTCGGTTCCTGATTTCGCTTTCTTTATAGCAAAATTAATATAATTCCATGCAAAATAATTAATTAACCGCCGCCAATATTTCATCTTCGACCATTCCTTATCGAATAAATAGAACCTGCCTCCACTGCCCCGAAACAATATCCCTATTTCATGCCTTTTTTGTTGTCGATACCCGGGATAAAAGGGGCGCAATTTACCACAATACATAATAATAGTAATAATGCTCGTGGATTATGTCATGTGCACAAAGTTTGGTTGAAAATCAAAGGAGCCAATTCGACCGTGAAACAGTTTTATTTACTTTAAATTGGTTCTTGTACTTTCTCCATAACAAATATTAAAAAAGCGACGCCGCCAACATCGCATTCACTTCGCCCACCTTGGGTTTCGCCCTCGTTTAATGCAAAAAGGCGAACGGTGGCAGCAGAGTCGATTATAGAAATTTTATCGTGAGCGATTTACCATAATATCTTCATTAAATTAAATGAGTAATTTCGGCTTCGGTTTCTTTTTTAATAGGCAGCTATATTATTTAATAGCGGCCGTTTACTTTATAATTGATACGTTTTTTTTTTTCTGCGGAAAAGATCAAATTTAATTAAAGTAATTTGGCCAATTGTTTCGGACAAATTTCATGCATAATTTCGTGCGGTCTTTTTAGATTAATATGTTCTAATTTTAAACAAAAAGACAAGAGGCGACTTCCTCCCAACGTTCGATAACTTTCTCGATTCCTCAACGAGAAGAATCTCGCGACGAAAAATTCCTCCAACCGAGCGAGCAATTCCACGTCATTATCGAAATAAACGTCGCGCAAAGCGTTCGAACGAGATGGGAAAAGGTGAAAATCTGATCGGTTTTCATCGCCGGGGACTATCCGACGAAGAAAACGTTGCTTGCGATCGTGTGTTGAGCGATTTCGAGGAAGCAAACTGGTGGCAATTGTAGAGCGTTGATGTTTGTTGTTTTCGTTCTAAAAATGTGGTGCCCATGAACCGAGTTTCTGGAGATCACCCATTGATTGCAAGTGGCGAATCACCGTTGATTGATCACAATCCGTTTGCTCAACCAACCCTCTTGTTGTTTGACGCGCATTTTCGTGCTTAAGTTGGTTCAATCGCCCTTCATCAAACTCAGATGGTCGAGCTTTATGGGTCTGGTCTTGCACTTTGAAATAATCGTCTTTAAACCGCGCAAATCAGTTTTGAGCCGTTCTTTGGTCTATGGCAGCATCGCCATATACAGCAGAAATGTCGCGGGCAGCTCTAGCGGCTTTAGAACCCAGATTAAAGAGCGAAAAGAAGCAGGTTAGATAAGTTACAAATCAAGGAAAAATTAAATTATGCTAAAATACAAGAACACAGTCTTCTAGAGCGGGAAACCCTATATCGAATAGCGTATAACAATGTGCAAAATTGTTTATTTAGCGAAATTTAGCAACTAAAAAACCGCGCGGAAATGCATCGACCCAATATATTTTAAAGGAGAGTTTAATAGAAAAATATAATAACTCCATCATAAAGTTTTAATTTCATCAACCCGAAAGACTCGCGTTAGATTTAACATGTAAGGTGAAGTGAATAATCAGCAGGTACAACCGCGTGTGAACCTTCATATAAAACGCACATTAATTCAGTGCGCTTGAAGACGTGGACATTTCTTCCAATCATCTGCCATGATATGCGCCGTAAAAGCAGCAATAAACGGCCGAATGGTATTAACGGGGGTGGAAAAGTCAAAAGTAGAAGCGAAGCGAGGAAAAAACCTGCGGGGAAGTATCGCCACCACGTAGGATGACCTAACTATTAATATAACGAGCTCCCGGTTCAAATTCGGGACGAAATGTAGTGCAACAGTGGCAATGCCAATAGCAGCAGGCAGCGGCAACGGAAAAACGGGAGCAGTAGTATAAACGGCGAAGCGTGCAGAAGTAGTGGTAGTAGTAACAGCGGGCAACATGTAGGGAGCTGCTTCGCAAACGGAACGGGGCAAGCAGGCAAGCAAGAGCGAGCGGGACAAAACAAGAGAGAGCGAGAGTTCCAGTTCGACCAGCCAGCGGGGCTCCAACAAATATAAACCTACAGGAGAAGTGTACCCGGGATCGATAATGACGTCAATCGGCGCCTTCGCGCTGTGTGTAAAAGTACGGCGACGCCGCCGCCGCCGCCGCTGCCGTCGCCGTCGTCGTCGTTTCGGCCCCCCGACGGAACCTCGACGCTTTCTAGCGGTACCCAGTACAAGTCTGGCCCGTAAACCGGTCGGCCGATCGAACAGTGCGCTTCGAAATGAACGAGAACCCGCCGCTCCTCCTAAAGCATACGCACTGGAATCGACGATAAATGTGCGGAGATCGGAAAACTCGCACGGATCGTCGGCGGAATCGTCAGATCACTAGTAGCCAGCGAACACGAGAGTGGCGGCACGACGATGGGGGAGGTTCGTTCGAGTTCGTTAACGATACGCGGTGTTGTTAAAAGAATAAATTGACGAGAGTTCGAACTTTTCGCATTTCGCTATTTTTTTTTTTACGTGACCGCTCATTCGAAATTCTGATTCTCTTGCGTTAAAACGAAGTGAAAGTTGTTTAAGACGTTTCCTTTAAATAAAAATCGGTAGCATCGCGCACGTAAAGATCGAATTAAATGATGAGAGACACGATCGCGTCCCTACGTCGAAATTGCTAAAGAAAATGTTGAAAACCACCTGTTACTTGCCGAAATCTTGAGATCAGGAAGATTTGTACGGGGTAATAGAAACGGAGCGACCAGCGAAAAAGCGAAAGCGAGAAAATGAGATGAGACGATGCCGTTGCGTACCCGTTAGCAAGTAGTAAATTGAAAATCATAATTGAAAAATAATAATAATTGCAAAATGTAAGAATATACGCATTATATTGTTGTTGATTTTATTTTATTTTTAGCCCGCAAGAAACCTCTATTATATTCCCCCCCCCCCCCCGTTTGACGGAGCAATTTCATTATAAAAAGCAAACTAACTTTGCGCAATTTTCATTTATAATTCACTTTTCGCAAAGCCTGCAAACTGAAACATTTTCCTGCTTCGAAACTGTTTTGAAATTGCTCGCAAACATTTATTATTTATGTTCGATAAGTGTCTGTAAGTGGAAGAATAGCGAATCAAATAATTGAGCAGGATGTTTATGGATCGCCATCAAATTAATCTGTTTTATGGCAAAAAAAAACGGCAGAATTCTGAACCGTTTTATTTAACGTGTTATCATTTAAATGCAATTTTTAAAAATTCGTTTCCACGATTCGATGTAATTGAAATAGTGCATTTGCGAATATAATTGCACCGAACATTAAATTGCAATTCGTTTTGTCAGCGAGAGAGCGACACACACGCGCACGCACATGAAAAGGTACAAGATTTTATTGCAATTTCCATTTGTAAAACTAATTGATTATTTTAATTCGTTTCCATCCGGTTGAGTATTTTTCAACAGGTGGCAACGAGAGAACGCCAGCAAAAGACTATTATTATTATCGTTCGAATCGACAGAAAATTTGCACTCGCTCGATTAGAACATCGTCGAATAATGATCGAGAGTCGCGAGGAGAGTGAAATTAAATTAAAACGATCACGTCTTCATACACGAGTTTCTAAATGATTACGTTCACTTCATATCGAGCCGCTTTCATTGCAGACGCTCCGTGAATTCAGCGCGAATTCGACGAGACATTGCAAATAGGTAATCTAGCGACGGTTTAATTTCGGAATTAAAATGAATTTCTCTTCCATACTTCTTTTCAGGATTTTCGCGAATTTACAACAATAACCTAACGTTGGAGCTTACGAGATCCTTAAAAAACTTTTTTTTTCATTCTTCTTATCGAATCTGTAATACGTTCGTAATGGATTTGTATCAGCTTGATTTGCTTGCTTGTATGGCTGTCGAATGCGTGCGAGTTCCCTTTCATTATTCACATGGAATTTGTAGGAGAGGAGAATTTAAAAAAAAATCTCTATATCTCGAACGATGAATACAGCGTTTTTCTACGTTCAGCTTCGATTTAATCACGTTCCTCCCTCGTTTCACTTATTTTTTTCGCATCGCCAAATTGTTATTTCGACTTGGCGTTAACAAAAAAAAATCGCTCAAACGCTCGTTTCTGTTCCCTATTTTGTTTTTCTCTGTGCGCTGCTCGAACGTATTAAAATTCCGTGGCTGAACTGACTTTCCCCTTCGAACTTTCCGCGAATTGATGTCAGTTGATTCTGCCCGGAACAATCCTCCACTAGCAACAATTACAAAATGCGTGGTAATAATAATGGCGTTTCAGGAGTTTGCCTGTTGTGCAATGAATACCAATTAGTGGCGCTATTATTAATACGTGCAAACTTACGTTTTGTCACATCTTAACGCCCGCCGTCGTGCTGTTGCGGTATTAAGTAGGGCTTTTAAGATAATTTGCAAGCAGGTGCAACTTGTGTTAGTCGCGCACACTTTCCACCACCTCGTCCCTTTAATTAATATTACAACGAATACTTTTGCATAAAAGTTTCACACACAAAAAGGCAGCTAGTTTCAATTCGCGGAAAAGGTGCGAACGGGAAAGGGAATTTGTTAAATTCTACTTAAATAATATTAAAATTAATCGCACTGTCATTTGTCTTAATAACGTTCAGGTATATTTTACGCGGTTGGGCCTAAATCTCCGCCAACGCAATTTATCTTGTCTTCGCTTGACAACATTTGTCTAATTCACTTAGTAATTTACTAAGTGTTACCAATAAGTTTCTTTGTTAATACAGATTGATTTCTTTGTTGTGTTAATGAACGGACGAAAATCGCCATGAGACTTTTTTAAAAACAAAACAGGTCTCGTTAATTGCAAATCCATTTATGTATTCAAATTTGAAATGCGGAATACAATAGACAACATTTGAATTTATGCAAAATTCGTCCCTATCGAAGGACTTTTTATTTATTGAAAACAAATATCAATAAATTCATGTTTATCAATTGGTTTATTTATGAACAGAATCAAATATATTAATTTATTATGAACTTTGCTAATCCATAAACATTCTGCTTTTTACGCGGAGGTTAAAATCCATCCAGTAATTAGTTAACCGTTTTCTGTTTATTTACCGTTAACCCGCGAGTACTCATTAGAATTGCACAATTCTATTCGATGAGCGATTTATTGATAACGCGAAAGAGAATATCGCAGAGAACAAAATTTGTTGACGGCCGTTGCAAAATTTGAAGGGATGAAAATTCGAGGTCTGTAAACTTTTATTCATAGATTTCCTTTTTACGTTCTTGCAAACACTTTAACGCTAATTGGCCAACATTGTGTCCACGTCGTCTTCGTCTAGGTCGTCATACACGAGACAAAATCATGCTCGTCATTTAATAATAACGACCGTAACGATTTCTGCTGATTTTGACATTTCCCGCCGGTTAGCTCGCTGAAAAAAGGGGAAAATTGTTAACCGTAGATAACACGGGAAATTTATTGGTAGCGAGCACTAAAAACGTTACGATCGTTATCGGTTAATTTATACATTATTCACCTGACATACACACAAATACACACTTTTTCTCTCTCTCTCTCTCTCTCTCTCTCTCTCTGTGTGTGTGTGTATCTTTTTGGCTCCATCTCTTCGGCTCCGTTTTCTCTATCTCTTCAACCCTTTTCCTCTGCCGCTTTCATGTTAAACACTTTTTATTTTCATAAAATATTTTCATCTTCTACCGCATTATCTCTTGTTTATTTAGGTAAAAGCGTTGCTGAAACGAACGGATTTCGCTTTGATGTTAAAACAGAAACACGTTTAACATGCGTTATCGAGTTAATGCGAAAAAAGATGCCGTGAAAACAAAATCAGAGCCGGATCGTTAGGGAAGGCGAATTATTGACGATGGGCTAATTAGTTTATTAGTGGATCGATACGATTAATGGACGCCCTCGTTAAAAATGTCTTAGCGCCTTCGCAAAATAATTTATGTCGAATAATTGCAAATTAGTAGTATACGAGGTGTCAAAAATGAATGCTCAGTGCGCAGGAAATTTCGCCGTTAATTATTGAAACCGTTACTTTGGGCGTTCTTTAATAATTAATTGTTATAGTTCTAAATACCTGGCCATTATCATATTAAATGAGTTGGAAAATTTCGTTTAAGCGAATTAAATTCGCTCTCGCATGTCATAAATTTAGCAAAATGAAAGAGAATTTACATGATGTATTATCGTGGAACCCACTTTTCTTTTTGCGGCGTGGAGGATGCCGTAGATTGTTAAGTTGTACGGATTCCGTCGGCATATTGTTGACAAAAAGTCGTCTTCTTCATCCTTGCGCCGAATTTGATACTTAACATTAATGCGATTACAATTACGATAATTTATTCATGCGTATGGATGCCGAAAATTGATTATTAATTTTTGCTAATGATTCAAATGAAAAAACTCTCCGAAAACGTAATTTGATCCGTTAAAGTTGATGGAAGATCCCCATCGAGTGATGCTAACGTATTGGTAACAAAGAGGGAACGTATTTACAATTAGAGATAAAGCAAATTGCATCATCTTGGAATATTGCAATTGCCGAAACCAATTTGCGTCTAACGTCCCTATAATTTGTTCTTCCTTGGAACAATGAGCGCAGATGCTTTACGGGCAAATGTATCGGTTTAATTGTGCCCTATGAAAACGGCCATTAAATTGTCATAAAGTTGGCACAGAAGCCTTATCAACTTAACACAATTACATTCTTCTCCTTACAACTTGATGCATGGCCGTAAAAACCCCTTGGAATACCGACTACCTATTGAAACGATTCTTTATGGTTATAGCTTCTTGTTTCAAATATTTGATGGAAAATATTACAAATAGCGGAGAGCTTTTCCTTTTTTTTTGGGGGCATTAATCTAGGCACCGAATGGCACATTGTTGTTGATATTCCTTTTCAAGCGAATTAATAATAATCAAAGCAATTTTGAAATTTAATAACAATTTCGCATTACTTTAATAGTTAACAATTAAAAATACGACGGCAATTCGCTTTTATCTTATTAAACGTACATAATTCCGTAATAAAAGTAAAATTATAAATTTTAATAACGCTCGGTCCCTTTCATACCTCTCCATCTCATCAACATGCCTCCTTGCTTATATTTTGCAACGATGCAAAATATTTTAATGCCGCGAAAGATTAGGCATTCTTCTTTCTTCCTTAACGCAATTTTCCTTAGATTAACGTTTCATTTTTAATGGCATTTCGCGAATACCGAGCATTTAATATTTCCACTAAGAAATACTTAACCGTCGAGATTGTTGTTTCATCACGATCATTATTTCGACTTAGCAAATTCAAAGTGAATAAAGCTTAATAATCGCAAAATAAATTAACGAAATTGTCCTTCTATTACCGAAGAATTGTTCGTACGTGGGTCACTTGCAAAGTGCGCCCTTCTTTCATTGATTAATTTCACACGCTATGACTTGCTAATAATATTCATGAACGTTATTAATCGGTTTCCTTTTTAAATTAAAATCGTTGAAAAAAAAGGCAATCTTCCATCCGATCGTTCGGCTCATCAGCGTTGAATTTGATTAATGTGTAAATCACTTCGAGCGAAACCATTTCCATAATGGAACCTAAATAAATAATTAATTTCGACGGTAATATAATTAAATCTAGCGAAATACGAGGAATTCAACAATAGAGGCATTAACTGCTGTAATTGTCATCGGCACATTTATATTAGTGTCGGATAATAAGACGCATTAAATTTCATTTGCAGTATCGCTGTCATATTTTCGTAATTTTCTTGCAGCGAAATGTAACTTTAATAGTTTAATTTACGCTGTCTATTCACGAAATCTGAGCTAAAGCTCAAATATTTGTGATGCTAGTTGTGATAAGTATAAGGAGGAATGAAATCTGGAATTCTAAATATTAACTGGATTAAACAAACCGGTTCTAATGTTATTTAGTTAGAGAGGCAATGTTCCCAGTCGATATTAAAATTTTCTCTAATTAAAAAAGTTTGCTGGAAAATGCCACTGTTTTGCCGCTCTGTAAAGTTGCTACAGTCATTTAATCAAAAGCTCGATTAGGAGATTTCGAGGTCAAGTGATTATTTTTCTTGTTGAAAAACGAATCCCTAATTATAATCGAAACTTTTGCAAATGTAGTAGAGAGAAACTAAAAGTGGATTTACATTTGGAATTAGACGAATCACGTTGGGAATTACGAAATTTAAATATTTCTGCAGGAAATTAAATTTCCATTTCTTATTAAGTCCAATAAATCATATCGTATTAGTGTAATTCGTTTCCCTTTGTCTCAGCGAATAATAATAAAAGTTTTTCTTTTCTTCTACGTTTCTTTTTTTGCTCGCACTTTTCCATAAAGTTTCATTTGATAAAAGTGAAATAAAAAGTTTATCTTCACTCTTATGGGACGACAAAGAAAAAGGGAAAGAATCGCTTGGCACGCCGTAGTAGATAAATAAGTTGAAGCTGTTTTTTGTTTGATATAAGATGCTCCTTTAACTTTCGCTGCTTCGGGGAGAAATAAAGTCAAAATTAGGGACATGAAAAATAAGGTAAATAGTTATTTCTGAGTTGCGAAATTGTGTTTCACGTCCGAAAAATGGGAACTATTTCAATTCTTTGAATATTAACTTTAAATTGTATTTCTGAAAATAGCAGTTTTATTGCTGGAAAAGATCGAATAACTGTATTTAAAAGCAGGTGCAAAGTAAACTTCATAATGCCTTTTTTGTTTAGATAACGCCAAGTTAATGCTGCCATTCGCAAAGAGAATGAAATGAAGTAAAACTAATTTAATTAAAAAAAAAAAACTGATAAAATATTACATTGTCGATACGCGCTGTTCGTTTAATTCCGCGTTAATAAAGAACTTCGTTTTATTGCACACGATGAAAAATTCATTAGAATACGCTTCTTTTTTCGCAATTCGCAAAAAGGGATGGAAATAAAGTTTTGTAATTTATAGGAGTATGAATAATGACTATGTTGATAAAATGCTATTGTTTTAAAACTAGCTGAACTTTATCCAATTTTTTCGTCGAATATTTTTACGACGCTATAACTCTTGATACACCGTAAAATTTGCCTTTATCTAATCCGAAAAGGATTAATTTAGCTTCTTTTTAAAATCTCTTCAAGTTTTACATCAACCAAATAGAAGAACCCTAAAACGTAAACGTTTCGAGTGGTAATCGAATTAAGGTGAATTTTTCTTTGGCTCGTACCCTCGTTCAAAATTTCCTTTGTTGTAGATAATACCCTTGGTCATACAAGATTTACCACTTAATGATGAATGTTCAATACGTTTATATATACACAAAATGGCCATTTAAGGAACCATAAACACTAACACAGGAAGCGAAGGATGAGGGTGCTTCAAACTGCGAAAGTGAAAGGTCCCTAATGATCGGAGAAGTTGTTGGGAACACTGATGGTTATCATTGACCTAATTTACTAAAATAATTTCTTTAGAATCTATTGCATATTGATTTTCAACTTGAAATATTTCTAGCTTCAGGAACTATAAAGACTCTGAATTTGCTTTCGACATGATCCAGCTCTGATGACGTGTAACTGTTACCAGTTGCGAATTCAATATTGCTGACATCGAATAATTTCAATTAGAAATTTACATATTTGCTCACGGCTATCGCACTATTTACTTGAAACGATGCGGAATCCGATAGCGTTGTAAAATTGTAATGGAGTTCCTCGCAGATAAGGCTAACAATAGTTTACCAACAGGTGGTTTATCCTGATAATTACGTTTTTTCTTTTGCTGCCAATGCAAATTTCCAATAATTTAATGAATTATTGATTCGATGGCATGTCACAATAATGTAACGAAGTTAGTGTGTGGTTAATCGTGATTGTTGTCGAACGCAAAATAGGGAGATTAGCAATGAATTTCGTGCTCTTTAAAGGGCAAGATGATGCATTCCATCTTCTTCTGCTTCTCCTCCTACACTCCCTTCTCTGTAAATATTCGCAATGTTCATGTTTCCGTTTCTCTTTTCATTTCATTCTGCACGACTTTGATTGATACATAATGTGAAATTTGTTACGTATTAGACCGGAGCGGCCCCGGAGCTGCAGTGAACAGGGGAAGTTGAGAAATAACCGGACCGTCAGAATGAGCCATGGCGCAGCTACCTTCGCCGCGCTTGCGCCACTACAGGTCCGAATTGAGCACAATGCACGGGCACGCAAAATTATTTAAAGAAAAAGAATTGTTCATTTACCAAATGATTATGACTAATCTTAAGGAATTTTGTTCGAATTCGATTCTTTTACGTCTATAATCAAATCATTTTTTAACGCTCTAACTACTGCTGGTCGCTCGCTTTCGGCTTCCAATCTCTCTCCTTCTCTCTCTCTCTCTCTCTCTCTGTCTCTATAAATATGAATACATTCTGACACTTGAACCAAGGAATCTTTACATTTTTTGGCATGCTGACATTTGCAATGAACCGCACCGCAGGCTCTAACACGCACCATTTATTATTATTAAATATTGCGACAGTTTCTCTTTCTATTTAACCGACAGTAGTAGCCGTTACCCGAAATTATTAACGTCCGCCCGTTTCTGTTTCTTTGTCACAGGACAATGACGGCGATTTGTTTCGTCTGCAACTTACCAATACTGTCGCACCAAGTCGGACTGGTGTGGCAAGGTGGAAACGGCTGGGACGACTTGGTGCGCGAACAGGTGGAGGAGTCGACCATCCGGCAACGGCTTGGCGGCCGACGGGACTCGGCCACGCAGATATGCAGCATCTCGCCGCCGACGGAGACGCAGGAGACGTCGCCGCCGGTGAGCGGCACGACGCGGCGACGTCGCAGCTCGCTCGCCCAACTCACGGACATTTTGCGCGAGTGGAGCGGCGGCGGCTCGACGAAGAACCGGCAAAAGGCGCCGCTGTGCCGCAGAGAGACGCTGGCCGATCTCGCGCGCAGTCTGCCGTGGGGCCGACAAACCACCACCGAGTCCGGACCGACGCCGTGCATCCACACCAGCCGGAAACGGCGCGAATCTAGCGCCGACTCCGGCATCAAGAGCATCAGCTCGAAGAGTAGACGCGACTCGCACCAGACCGCGCTGTCCGACTTCCGGTCGGAGGTGGCGAAACTGTGGCAACGCCGCGAATCGAACACGACGACGGTGATCACGCCGAGCTCGACGTCGCGCCGCGGTTCCGGCGAGTCGAGTCGCAGCGGTCGCAGGGACTCGATGACTCACTCGCACGGGGCGTCGCGCCGCGGGTCCGGCGAGAGCGGACGCAGCGGTCGCAGGGACTCGACGTCGATCGTCACGCCGCCGCCGAAGATCGTGGCGACGCACAAGAAGCGTCGCGATTCGCGCACGATAAACGACGCGCCGTATTACAGGCAGGAGCAGCGGCCGTCGACGTCGTCGACGGCCTCGGATGCCGGCCCGCAATTGCTGCCGGTCGCGACGACGACCGCGACCGTCCTCGTCGCGCCGGCCGTCACGCTCCCGATCATTTCGACGACCTCCGAGAGTGGCACGCAAGCACTTCCGCCGCCGACCATCATCACTTCCAGCGTAACGCCGCCGGCGACGTCGCCGACGGTGCAACAGGCGACGTCCACCGCCACCACGCCGATGCATCCGCTGCTGTCGACGCGCAGGGACTCGACGACGCAGTGCGGCCGCCTGGGTCGCAGGGATTCCCGGCCGCACGCCAGCCCCGAGCGGCAAACGAACAAATTGTCGCGCCTACAGCGGCAAAACACCGCGTACGACGAGAGCTGTTTGCCGCCGGGCGGTTGGAGCCGACGCGGCTCCCAACCGACGGCGTTGAGTCCGGACGTGGACGATACCGGACGGAAGGCGCGTCGCGACAGTCTCAGTCCGGACTCGGCGTCGCGCAGTCGACGGGACTCGCGGTCCCATCTGAGTCCGGACCGGTCGGGCGAGCGCGATATCAGCCCGGTGAGACGCAGCCGTCGCGGCCGCTTGCGACGACAATCGACCAGTATCGCGGGACGTGGCGGCGGTCCGCGGTCGCCGGACTCGTCGAGTTGCTCGTCGCGCGATCCGAGTCCGTGCAATCGGACGGTGGCGGCGCCGCCGGAACACTATCGACCAGCAATAAGGAGACAATCAACGACGGAGGAGATCCTGATCGCGAGAGGATTCCGCCGTCAGTCCACTACCGAGGAGATGATCAGATGTCGTAACTTCCGTCGGCAGAGCTCTCAAAGCGACGACACGTCCCGTTACCGCGGACGTAGGGACTCGTGCGCACAAATAACAGATGGCACCATCGCATCGATGACCGTGGAAACTTCAAGTACGTTTTTCGATTCAAGTACGCAAACAGGTAGGAATTTTGTTTTATTTTAATTTCACATTCATAATCGATTCGTTCCGGACGAAAGACCAGAAAAAAAAAAGAAAGAAAGAAAGAAAGAGAAGAAGGAATGATTGATCGATTTATTATTTTCTTTGTTTTGGGGCAGAGGCAAAGCTTTTTTATCGCTTCGATGCATGCATGTACTTTTCGAGAAATCTCTATGCGACGACGGGAAAATTAGCAAATTAATCGCGTAAACTAATTTAATTTCGACCTCTCGCGGAGCAAACAGCTCTCGCATCATCATCATCATCATCGTACATCTTCGAAATTAATAAGAACGGACGGCCTTTTATTATTACTATCCAATTTATTTTTTCTTCGTTCCAGTCTCCTCCATTTAATTTCATCCAAAGTTATGTAATATGTAAATTTTATCAGAGAAAACTGTCCGTCAGTAGAAAAGTTATGAAGCGACGTATCCTTATTAAAAACAGGAAGAAGGAAACGTTAATTATACTTTAGTTAACTCTAATTTTTTCTCTCTTTTTCTCTCGTCATTTTGCATAAACGCGAAGCGAATTTAAGTGAAAGCATTTAATTAAAGTGGACTTGCAAAGAATACGAATATGGGGGAATGCGAAAGATGCTTTCTTTTGTAATAATGAAACTAATATTATTTGCGATAACCGGAAGGAAACCAGTTCGTGTGTTTAATATTTGACGAGTCGAATTTCAGTTGCAATTCGTTTGGCTCCGTTTTAAATGTTGAAATAATTTTCTTAATTAAAATTCCGCAATCAAATAATCGAAATTAAACTCGGATAGTCAATAAAACAGTACGAATTTCCAGCGAAAAGTGATTTTAATCTTGGTATAGTTGGTTCTCTTAAAAGTATTTAGAATAATATAACGCATCCTGCAGGATTCATTAATAATTCTTTTGAAAAAATTTGATGAAAATCAGATTGGAGATAATAAATAATCATAAATAACTAAATTTTCATTATTATTTCGTTTTTCTGTTTTAGTTGCTTGCTAATAATAAATATTTTTGCGATAACGACCATCCGGCCTCGATGCAGATAACATTGAATGAAATAATGAATTCGGCTCTAAAAGGAAAAACAGTGTTGTTTTAGAAGTCGCGTTACACTCGATCGGGAAGCAAACTCTTAAACAAACTCTGGCGGTAACACTAAAAGGATTAAGAGCTGTGCATAAAGGTGGAGAAATTCCTTCTTAAGAAGCTCGCGTTGTAAAGTAACATCAAACTAATGCGAACTTAAGGAGAACGACAATAACGCCTACCAGGAACGTGGCAAAGAGGCGGCAAAAGCGTTTAAAAGGCGAAGTTTGCGATCGCTGAAACGTGACGTTAATTCGGTTTACAACCCTTTTAAACATAACTCGTTTTAATTAAAAAGTAATTGTCGTTAATTGCGACCCTTTGGTCCATTTTTTTGGGTGCAATTATTAATCGTATGTGTTTAGGAGTGAGAATTATTAAATAGATGGGAAAATTCAACGTTGGCGCCGTCATCTCAGTGATATTCGTGATAACGCTGTTGGTAATCGATCGGGGGTGGGGCCCGCGACTCCGGTTCAGCTCAGTGGTTCCTCAACGCCCGGAACACGTGCACGTAACGCGATTTTGAAAAAGAAAGTATTGCATAGAGTCAAAGCAAAAAAGCCAGAAGAAAAACGAAAAGAAAATTAAAAACGAATCCGGCAAAACGAATCGTAAACAAAGACGCCGATGGCCGGAGTTTGAAAACCGTTTTTTCGCCGATTATTTTTTTTTTCATTTTCCGTAGATTTGGTGCGATTTAATTTGTTTCATTTTCCTTTGTTGTTTTCGTAATGTTTCGAGTTGGATCGCATTTTTCTCTAAACGAAAAATCATGTTCTTCATGGAATTCCATCCGTTGCAATTGCTGATCGTGGTTATGTACGAAGGATAATAAAAGGGAAAACAACGCGTCGCGGTCGGACGCGAAGGATTATCTGTTGCGACGAGAGTCCCCATGTTTTTTCATTCGTTCTTGTTGCATGTTAACGATAAATACCATCGAGAATTCGCAATATATAACGGCCAATCGTTATTATAATCGAACTGTTTTTATTTCGTACATTATTTCGCATTCAGTTCATCTTAAACTAACACAATGACTATATAAACTAATTGCGTACAGTTTTGGTATTTTGTTTTTTATTTAATTTAATCTTAACTTTGTTTTGTAAATGATTAGTGGTTCGTTTCTTCTCTTGCCTTCACTTAAAATACAGGTAGTCAGTCAACTAATAATAAGTATTAACACTTTTAATTTAAGTATGTTTGCTTCATATATTAAAAGCGCACAATTTGAATGTAGTCGTTGCATAAATGAATTATAAGCTTTCTTAATCATATCGCACATCTTAAATCCGGAAATTCCTTTAAAACTTGTTAATTAAAAAGCTGGTATGGAAATGATTGCGGACAAAGTGGCGAGGCAAAGATTCGATGGAAATCAATGTTAGATATAAATGAAAAAGCTCCCACGTTTCTATTAATAAAGAATCAATAAATTTCCTTTTGTTTCATCATCATCATCTCAGCTTGTTAACGCTTTTTATGTGTTATGAATCGTTTTGCTTAACGCTATCAATCTATCGCAATAAATATTTTCCACTTTCGATAGCTTTCAAACATCATAATTAACGTAAAAATACCATTACAAAATGATTACATTTACATTGCTACACCTGCTTTCATGAGAAAATATAATTAATTAATTATTAAATTAAGAATGATTTTGAGTAGTGCAAATTGTTGTTTGGCGAGCAAAAGCTTTTGCATGTGCAATTCCACAAAGCTATCAAACCATTTCAACGTAAAACTTTCAAATCCCAGTTTCAGTTTAAGCGAAGCTTCAGCTCTTGTTGTCCTTTTTTTTTCAAATTTCGCTTACAATTTGCTTTTACGGTTCATCCAATCACAATTTGAGCAACATTCTTTGCATTTATTATAATCCAATATAAATATTATAATACATTTAAGAAACTTACAAAAGTGCCAACTAAAGAAACCATCCAATGTCATTCGTGTAATTCGAAATTCGTTTTCGTGAAAAAGCAATCACGAAGGAACTAAACGGATTGATTTTAATCAGTTTTAGTTTCCTTTTTCTAAAGCGACAACAAAATGCTCTCCGATAATAAAAAAAGTCTCGTGTTCCCTACAATCGATAATGGGAAATAAATCACGGTCTCTAATGAAATATCATTAATACCAATCGGAAATCGGAAACTGCCCGCCGTCTAATTTATGTAAATGCGAGAAATAAATGCAAAAAAATAATAATCGAGGACAAATAAAGGACAATTATTTTTCAGCGAGAAAACAGTTTCCATCACTTTATCGATCGATTGTGGGCTTTTCGTATTAATTTTCAAATTCTTCATCTAGTCAACAAGGCAATATGAAAAGAATTCGCAAGAGGCGTGCAAAAAAATAAAGCATCCAATATTCTTGTAATTACTTCACGTAAGCATTAATTAGGGAATAGATTTTCGAGCAACGAGTCCAATAATCGATCTAAATGAAACGCCCGAAAGCTTTCATCGTCATCATTATTAATTATCGATGATATTGTAAATTAATGTTGCGTTTGCCTACAACGATATCAAATAATACTAACAAGTACTTACACCACGCAACTGTCTATGTTATTGCATGTGTACATCCATCGATGTTAAGAACGATACGTTATCACATCGACGTTTCATATTGCGGCGAATTATTTAATTTACTATTTGCCATTTATTGGTTTTTCGCGATATTCGATGTCGAGGCTATAAATTCCAGAGGAAAATATTATTTTGTTGTCGATAACGAGTACTGAATTAATGGCTTTCAAATGGTACAGGAATTGATCAAAACTAACATTTGCAAACGAAGAGTGCAATTTAAATTTATGCATGATGGCACATTTATTGTTAACTATACGTGTCGCAATAGCCAATTTATTTCCAACATCTTTCTGCGCCTTGTCATTTCAATAGAAGTATATTGAAACTGTAAATTATCTGCTTTGGGCACTAAGCTTTCCGCGAACTAGTTTCAAAAACCCGTTAACAATTGTCTATTGCCACAATTAATTTGTTAGGCAATCGCACGAAGAGGAAAGATTTAGCGAAAGTTCGCAGTCGACAACACTCTTGTACGACGATCGGCGCGCTAACGTTCACGTACCATGAAACGAAATTAATGGTTCACACGTTTCGATTCGGTCGAGGTTCCGTAACCACCATCAGCAACGTTGAATTGCTTTAAGAGACACATTTAGTGCCGTAGACGAATAAAAAGAGAGACGCGAAACCCGGGCAAAGTGATTTATCTGCCTCCTTTTCAAACAGTTTAATCTACTTAATTATAATAATTTTTGATTAAATTAACTCGGTGGGAAAGGACAAAGGGGCGAGAGCAGGTCTTTGGGTTACTCAAGAAACAAATCTAATCTAATTTTGTTGATCGTTTTGCTTAGCTTATTTAAAATTCAACCCACTGCGTGTGTGTGTGTGTGTGTCGTATGTGTCTTTGCACGTGTGGGGGAGTAAGAAAGATTTAACGGTACGATAAAATCTCAAAGGGGAATTATTTCCAACTAAAGCCCCCGTTTAAATAAACATCGTCATTTTAAAGCGCCGAAATTATGCTTTCGTAGTTCCTTACGAAATCTCTTCTCGGATTTTCTAAGGAAATTGTCATAGTTTTTTTGCACTTTGCAGCCACGTCACGTTCGATTAAATATTTTTTATGTTGTTATTGCAAAATATATTTCGTTTCTTTAAATTCGGCAATCTCCTAACCGCAGCATCCTTCCTTTATTTTTTCGCCGATCGAATCAAACAGTGTCTTTGCTTTATTTCATTTTTGCGGTCAAATTCGCTGTTAAGTAAATATTTATACAGGAATTATTAACTTTAGCGACACTTTCCTCGTGTATCTTTGTTATTATAGCTCGAGGTCATACCCAGTATATTACTCTTATTAGCCCATTAATACGTTATAATGCCACGGATCGATCGAAAGCAATTTCCTGAAAATTTATTTAAGCCTCAAGTTCATCCTTCTCTCAAATATTATTTAACGCCGCAAAAGATAAATGAAAGCCCACCAACATTCTTCTGAATCACTTAGCGAACAGCAAGGAAAACTGCGTGAGAACCCAAAAACAAGATAAAATGCGAGCGTATTCGTAGATAATGGTCAGAGCGCCGTCTTGAATATTCCATATGCGATTCGAAGTTGGCGAACGTGCAGTAAACTAATAGTAAAGCTCGGCGAACTTTGGCCGTTTAAGCAGTTGCCGGAGCGAATTAAAAGTTCTTCATTTACACGGTCTCTCAGTGGTAAGGACTATTGGAAGAAGCTATAAAACACGTACTCGTTTGTAATGCACGCGAAGCCGCGTTAAATGTGTGCAGGAATATGTTAATTAAGTGTTATGGAAATGTGCTCGACGATGCCTTTTCGTCGAATAAAATCCTTTAACGGTCGCGTTTCGAAGCGTTACGTACGCGAATATTATAACGTTATATATGAGTAACGAGCAAGAAAAAAGAAGCGAATTATTGGAGGTATCATTTTTAATAAAAGGGCAAAATAGTGCTCTTTGCACGAGATGGAATTTTATGCACTCGCCTCTCAGGAGGAACATTACAGCACACGTTCGTTTTTTGCATTCAATTTAATTTTTTAACGATGCATCATAAAATCGTTCCCATTTTATGTGCATAATTTAAAAAATTCTACTCTTCATATCTGCAAAAACCATTTTTTGTTTGTTTTGATAATAAGGATATGACATTAAATATAAAATATGTTCGCATTTTGCAAAGAAGTAAAGCAGTAAGTCGCCAAATAAATTAAAGTACTCCGTTGAGTCTTTGAAGTTGCTACAACGAGTTCGAGTGGAGAATTTTTTTTTTGGTCAAAACTAAACGATACAAATCAATTCTGATTGAACTAATAACAATTTTTTATCGGCCGAATTCGCAATTTTGATCTCGGGCACATTTTCTAGGTCAATACCATCTAAAAATAATCGTTCATTTTAATGGCATGTCGGAACTATCACGTTATCAGCGTAATTCGAAATTTCGCAACATACCAATAATAATTAATGACAGATCCATTCGCCGTGGTTTCGCCGTAATTGCAAACTGTTACAGTGTTACATTTACATTAGCCTCATATGTACGGCTTCGTGGCAAGTTTTGCGTTTCGCGCAAAAATATTCGCCAATGTTGCAGAAAGAGTTGTAAACTTTGAGCAACATTCAAATTGATTTGCATTAAATCGTAATTAAGAATAATGCCAAATTTTAAATTATTTTAAATTCGAAATTGCTCGCAAAATATTTAAGCAATTAGCAATTACGTTTCCATTGCATTCGCGCAGATTTAAATTTAAATAAATAACATTTTAATCGAAAATGTAATTTCGCAAATGTTACACAATTCTAACCAGATGATAAAATGGAATAAGATTAGTTCTATGCAAATTCCTTCATTTGCAACACTGCCAAAAATAATTATAAAGCAACACTTATCTCTTTCCATTGCCAACTGTACACGCTGAAATATAAATTAGAACTAAATTAGAACGGAGATAATTTTCTTTTGTAGTGATACCATTTGAACATTCGCTTTAAAGTAGTTTCAGTTTCACATATGATAAACCTCTCATTTCTTTTCGCCTATTCTTTTTTCCATTACTTAGGACCTTTCCCATTGATTAGCGTTAATTTTAGTTAAGAATTAACGTGGGGAAATATGATTCGAGTGCTCACACGATCGTTGGTTTGTTCAAGAAGCAAACGTTTTTCTTGCATGTTGTAAATCATTCTCGAAACACCTTTAGCCAACGTTTAAATTGCGAACGTTCTTCACTCCGTTTGCTTTTTGCGCTGCAATCGTAACAGTTTTATTTTCAAATTTAATCATTCGTTTCATTTGTATTATTCCAGGAATTTATGGTCGAAGATTTAAATTTATCGGTTTTTATTATTTCTCCACGTCTCTCCTCCGTCGCTCCTCCAAACCCCATTTGGCAGTCGTTTTATTGTGTTTTACAACATGCGAAAAATAAAAGAGGAAAGAAATGTTTATTATTTTATTATTATGGCCGTAATTCATCACGAACAATCGTTAAATTTAGAAAATCCATAATGAAATTGGAACGGGCAATTTCGAATAGTTCTCGCGAAATAGAAAGGAAAAATGCTTGGCTAAGGTAAATTTTTGATCGGAAGGACTATTTAAATGTATATTGATTTTTTTTGGAAAGTGCTCACTTTGCAATCGATTTTGTTTTCCGCGTGACAGCAATTACACGAGGTCCTCTTTATTTTCGTGGGTTCGCACAAACTTTATTATATCCCTTTACACGTAAGACCGACAAAGTTTCTTATCAAGTAAAGTACATAAACAACAACGTATATTTACCTCGTAAACATTGGTTAAATTTAACCATCTTCGTCTTTTTCTGATGATGCTGTTTGTTCTTCCTTCTTTTTTCACTGCGCCGTGTTTATAGGAAAAATTAGCAAACTCCGGAAAGAAGAAGGAAAATATAGGAGAATTGATATAGGCACAGCATGATAAATTAATCATGTACTGCGCTACGGATGGATGAGTGAAGTTGGGGCAAAAGTTCGGCAATTATTTATGCAACTCTAAATGTCCTTCCAAATAATTTATTTAACGGTTTACGGGAATTTAATCAATCAGTTCACGTGAATGTTAGTTAAGTCTTCTTAAGATGACCCGATTTTCTACAAGCGTTATACGAAAATCAATTGTAAAACAGTTTATTCCACATTCTAAACAAATCGAATTAGCTAATGATTAAGTATCTGCTTGCATAATCTCCTCGTGGTTGGCGGTAATAGTTTGCCTGTTCTCGGGGAATTATTGGTATAGTTTTATCTTGTTTAACAAGGCTAGTGTTCGAACAACTCCCTTTTCAATCGATACCATTAATAACGGTTCAACTGTTTCGTAAATAACCACAAATTGTGACTCATAATAACAATTAATGGCGCGGCACACGTAAAGTTTGCAAGTTAGGTCAATTGTTTCGAATTTAAACTGCGCGTAACTTTCCGCGAAGGTAAAAGAAATTCTTATTGCGAAAAGCAGGTCAGGCATCTTTTAATTATTCATCGAAACCAATCGAACGTCATTTGCTTTCTTGCACTCCATCCACGTCATGGAATAATAACGTTTAAACTCTTAAGGGAACTTGAGAAAATATTCTAGCTCCTAGTAAAAGGGGTTTTTAAGTACGTTCGTTAATCGTGTAATCTTTATCAAAAGGAGAAAGACTTGTTCATTAGCCATACAATGTTTACAAGTCGAGATGATGAAGGAGGTCGTATAAAGGCGAAATTAAAGCAAATAAAATGGATGTAGCCGCAGAAATAAGCAAAAAGAAATGAAGGAAGGAAGCGCATTAACGATTGTAACAACATGTTCGCCGTCTCTTTCGTTTAATGTTCGGCAACGTTAAATGTATTTAGTAAAAGAGCGAACGCAAAAAGTACGTCAAATGCCACTCTCCCTTTTTGTTACCAGCATTATTATTTTTACCCTTTGCCTCCGTTTCCTTTGTTCCACATTAAAAAACATACACACGCCCCCCATTATTAACCCGGTTGCATTCAGCAGGGAGAATAAAAGAAGCAACTGAAAGAGGAGATCGAATGTGTTTCAGCACGCAAACCGAATGGCATACAAAACGAGGGACCGAACGTTATTGTGGGCTATTATTTATTAATTAACACAATGTTACTGCTAATGCCCCTTTCTCTCGCTCTCTCTCTCTCGCTCTCTCTCTCTCTCTCTCTCTCTCTCTCGTTAAAACACAACATTTCCTACTTTTAGTTTTCTGCTTCTATAAAATCGTTACATCAAATACGAGTCGGATGTGCCTTTTAATTAATTAAACCACCTGACTGCGAGAACGAATTTGATAAGATTATGGCGTTTTCTGTTGGGAAAGGAAAATCTATAAAGTTCGAGCTTTTTCGCCCGCGCTTCTTTTTTCTCCCTTTCAAAACGTCGAGCAACTTCTTATTACGACGTTTGCTCTTGCCCGCAAAAACCGACCACGAAATGTGTTCGCGTAAATGCAAATATAATTAAGTTAAAACGAAGGAAACGTGTACCTTTTCAACGCGCCATCTTCTTTCCAATTAGCGCCCAGCCGTTCGTATTACGACGCGAATTCCATTTACCTACCTGCATACCCTTGCACGTATTGTTTTGTTTAATTTGATGTAATTCGAAAATAAACTTCTATTTACGAATCGTCAGCTTCTATCAGGGAGGTTCTCGAATAAATATAAAGCGTTTTGTGTGCTTTTGTAAAATGTATATTCGGCCTGATAAAGTAGAGGAACGCCGAGCGTAATTTGATCTGAAATTTATTCATTAAAATAAACTTTTTCTCTTATTCGTTAATATAAAGCGTTAGAAAAGAAATTCAAAAAACGAGCGTGGAACGAACTTTTATAACAATTTGCGTGCCACCACGACTTTGACGAAAATAGTTGAATGCAAATAGTGTACAACGACCAGTTTAAATTACATCAATGTAACGATAATGAATCAAATTTTTATTATCATCATTTTGATGGCAATGGATTGTTCTCCTTAATCGAATCTAGTCCATTAAACGGTTATTGTACTCGTACAATTGTTTAACAAGTTAAAAATCGGCAGCCTTTAATTAATTAAATTAATCTCGTTAGCTCGATCACTATTTTACGAGAGAAACTTTATATGTAAGAAGCAAGAAATAACGAGTTTATTAGACTAATTGATGAGGCTTGTTTTTTGTTAACAATTAATCAAAATTAATTACTCTGGCTTAATAATAACTTGCAACATAGACAGGTGGTCCAAGTATTTACGCTTTACTATGAATGTAATTATAAGTTTTTCACTGAAAGTTAATTAATAACACCAGCAAAAAGCTTTGTGGTACAGCAGGCGCAAGAAAGTTTCTTTTATAGATTTTAATTTTGTATTAATTCTTCAGAAGAACGTTACGCCTCTTGCAAAGATCTTTTGTTTTAAGTGCCACGAAACTTGTTTATTACGTTCCCTATAAAATGCTTTATGGTACAGGTACGAAGATTAGGGGATTAAGTCTGATCGAAACAGTTTCTGTGAGGTTAGACTTGCTTCAAATCAAATTTAATCCTTAGCATCATATTCGGATAGATTGAAAATTACGTCATTCCTAATATCATACTAGAACGGATCAATCTTTACGGCTGAATGCAAGATATTTCTCGCTTTCATAACTGTAGAAATTGTTATGAAACTTTAACCTCTTTCTGTTGAATATTTATCGAAATTTCGGTTACTAAAGCATTTAACTAACGTTTCCAATTTTTAATTAGCGCCGCATCGTGATAAAAATGATTTATTGCCTGAACGCGTCGAATAAAGTAGTTTCTTCGTAAAACTTCTACGTCAAAACTACATCCACGGCAAAAATTCATATGGCAATAGTGTAACGGTGGATATTGGTTGGTGGTTTATTTAGTTCAATATCAAAGTTTTATAGCGCTCGTTTCGTCGGTCTGAAGATTAAGAGCCAATAAATTTCTTTTACTTGATCCTTTAGTTTCTTACAATTCGGCTTCAATCTTTCATACATGGAAAACAGCGAAATTGTTCCGATCGATAGTTTAGTTTAAAAATTGATGAATTTTTTGTTGCTCTACGACAAACTTTTTATTGTTTTATTTTAAATTCATGTGCATTAAAATTCAAATGCGATCGTCTGTCACTAGTTAAAAAAGTTGCATGTTTTATAATTCTGGATGGAATAATAAAAGAGGCGCTCTTATTAAAATCAAATAATTTTTATTATTAAAACGCAATCGGAAAAATAAATTAATTGACACGTCGTCGTCAATTTAAATGACGAGTGAAAGATGATAAAAAAAAAACAATTCGTTCCGATCGATCAGTTCGTTAAAGTGCCATGAAATTAATCGTTTTTTCTTTCCCTTAATGACGCTCCTTGCAATGTAACGGCGTTATAATTTACTTATGATAGATGCAATTTACGCGGATTTATAATTCGAAATTCCTTGAAAATCAACGAACCATTAGACCGCATTAAATTGCCATCGAACTCATTTATCCTTCGTAATTAATATAATAAAGAGTTAACGTTCTCAACAACGTTTTATACACTTTTTTATTTCTTTCAATCCCGAAGAGAGTTCTTGAATTCAGTTTGAACCGCTTGATTCATTTATGATTTCAGCTTGTAATTTCGTAATTGCAAAATGCAAATTATTGCTAAAGGCAACAGAGAGAGCGAGAGAGAGAGAGAGAGAGCGAGAGAGAGAGAGAGAGAGAGAGAGCAGCCCGACCTTTGCTTTGCTTTTGTTACACGCGCGTAGAGTCTCTCCACTCGCTCGTCGTCGTCTCGAGATCCACTTTGAAAACAAATAAATATTTATTCTGTTTCCGCATAGAACCATCGCCGTTATACGACAACAACCACTATCACGAGGAATGTCTGCGCTGCAATTCGTGCGGGCTCAATTTGACGGGCCCAAATCAGAAACGAGCGCGACGCTTCAAAAACCAGATCCTGTGCGACCTGCACTTCGCTGACGTTGCCCTTATGGAGTGTTCTGATTTTATGCAACAATTACGCTCGTTCAAGCCCCAATCGCTGGGATGCGCCGTTGCACGTCGAAAATCATCTACAACGTTGATCTTTCCGCTACCGCCACAAGCTTGTTCCGGTAAGTGAAACGACCAAGTTGCAATCATTGTTTGATCGTTATCAACTGTTAAACGCCTATTATTTGAGCAAATCTTTGCGCGTTCGCAAGAAACGCAACTTGTAAGGTTACAAGACGCGCTTTTGCTCAATCGGTAGTAATTAATCATATCTGAAGGCAAAGAAAAACGACGACTAAACGGAATTCTCTTAAACGCCCGCTTTTAGTGGGAAATCGAAATTCCACGTCGTTATTAACAGGCAAACAATCTTGATTGCCCTTTCTTTCGATGCCCACAAAGCATAAGTGAATGCAAACAAACTTTCGCTTAAGAAATTAGTGTAATTATTTGCTCCATCAGGAACCGCAGACACTATTTGCTTAATTATATGGTTTGTGCTACTAATTCTTACTAATTCACTGGGCACAAATTGCAACAAACTTTAAGAAAATATTTGCTGCAATGTATTTAAGTTTGTAATAATTCATATCGAAAGATACTATTTCATTATAACGCGAAACTGCGATTTTTTCTAATTTCCCCGGCGCATCCACCAAAAATGGATTTTACAGAATTAGCGGTATCTTGCGTAGAGTGATGTAAATTCAACGAATTTTCGACGATTTGCTAACAAATCGTTCAGATAAACGTTTCAACAAGTAATTTAATTTCTAATCAAATACAGTTTGAGCGAAATTTTTAACTTACTTCGACATCGTCGGTTGGTGTTGGGCTTCGAGAACTAAACGAGTTAAGGCTTTACAATTGCGGTTGTATTGTTATCAATAAACTGAATTCCCTCTACGTTTGTGGAGGAAAACGATAAAGTTATCGGCGTTCGTTAAAGGCGAATGCTCGAACTCGGTGTCAGTTACAATTTAGAGCACATTGACCCGAAATCTGGATCAGACTTAACTCAAAAAGGGCCGTAAAATTATAAGTAAATGTTAAGATTTTATTAGCAATATTTTCGCAATAACATTTTCATCAGTTTTGCTCTATTTTATTTTCATTTCCGCATGTAGTTTATTACATTATTTTTGCTATACCATCCGAAAATAAATATGAAATGATCTTGCAAATCAAACGCCCACGCGTATTTGCGTATAAACAGATACATAAAAATTGATCTAAACCGGATGCCGTTGCACAAGATGCAAAGAGTATACGCGATATTGGTATTGATCCCTTGATACATTCCAGCAGGGGGGTGGAAAAGGCAGAATCGCAATTTTTATTTTATTTCGAACTTTAAAACGTCCGTTGTAATATTTTATTTAAACGGGAAGCAAATTCATAAAACGAAAGTGGAGGCAAGCAAATAAAGTTGATTTAAAAAAAAAGCCCATTTGTTTGGGTAAAGTTAAAAATAATTTTCTGTTGCATAAACGCGCGTGAGAATGGAAAAGAAAAATTTTATGCAACGTAACACGTACGCAATTATCGCTTTGATCTTTCTGGCGTGGTCCATGGAATTATCTGCGGTTCACCAGACCTGACCTGGATATAACCGGGATCCGATGCCGTTCAAACTATCACCATTAACACTCGCTTTATTACTAATTATTTCCCCTTTTTATGGCGTCTCTCGGTTAATAGTTTCCCATTATTTTAATGGAAACCAGAGAAAAACTAATATTGAGAATGCGAGATATAAAACAACGTCAATTAAAAAACGAATGCTTTAAACGATTCCCTTAATAATCAACTAGGAACTGTCGGGTTAAAACTCTTACTCGTCGTCCTGCAGATCTTAGTTAAATGATGATGAGCGCGTTTTAAGTTTTATGTTTACCATATATTATTACACGGGAATTATGTAAAGTGGTTTTACCCGTAAAATTTTATGAAGTGACATTACTTTGCACCGCGAAACGAAAAGAAAAAAGGGAATCGTCATCGTTGAAAGTACTTAGCGAAATATCATCTTCGCTTCACTACTAAGCGCCCGCGCTAAATGGCGTAATTTTTCCATCTGACAGTTGAAAGAATTAATTAAACTTCTTGAAAGTGTCAAATAAAATATCTGGCAATTAATTAATCTCGCAGAGTATTTACACCGGGCATTTCATTTTCAAATTTTAACCTGCAGAAATTTTCCGTTTTAAAATACGACTGCAATCTTAACTGTTAACGCGATAAAATTTATTATTCACGCCCAACTGTCTCATCTGCTTCGTTTGTTTAATTAAATTTCTTTTTACGAACGAAAAAAGTTGATATTTGCAGATTTCATTTTAACATCACAATAAAAGCGCGCGGAGTTTGGTGAAGTCGAAGTTGGAAATTATGAACGCTAGAGATTAGTTTCGAAATAATCTGTTCGGTCGACCGTAGAATTGACCGTTATGCCGGAATTCCGATTATTACCACTCGAATTAGAAACAATTATTAACGTCATCGAGTTTTCGCTCAGAAAATAATCTTCTCCAAATACGACGACATTGAGGTTAATTGAGATTGAAAGCCCATTAGGGATAATCAGTGTTCGTTCTTAATTCCTTTACAAATTAGATACGAATTTTGTTAATCAGCACGTAATCGAACATATTAATTTAAAAGGCTGCTTTTTTTTTTGGAATTGGAGGGTTAAAACTGTAGAGAAAGACAATTAAAGTGAAGGTCTTTTTGCTATTTATAAAGTTCGAGATTAGATTTCGGATAAAATTTGCTAGTACTTTCGGACCACCGCAACATTTTTTATGCCTCGCCAAACCAATTTGCACTTACCAATTGTCTTTCCGTGGAATAGAAAATTTTATAGAGACAAAGGAAATTCAGTGGCAAAATGTTCTTCGACGCCCGTTTTGCAAGTCTTGCCGTTTTGAATGCGGAAAGCGGTCATTTCGTTCGAAGCGCAATATTTGGTTGTCTGCCGGAATCCTTATAATTATTTTTAATAAAAGATTAGATAACGATACGAATTCTCTTGTTTAATTGCTTTTCATAAAGGCGTTCGTAATTTTTTCGCTTCGTGTTCGGGCGAAGAAGTGGAGTAGGAAAGAGCGATGAAAACGTACGAAATTAATGATATCAAAAGAATAAAAATAAAAGGGAACGAGCGAGATGGTAGTATATAATAACCATAACATAAAATTGCCCTAGATTCCGAGCACATTGTCAGACGTGTCTTCTATATGTATGTGTAAGGATTCCCGTTTGAACGATAAAGTCACATCAATGGGATCATCATCGTCATCGCACGGGGCCGTTCTGAGAAATGCTCTTTTAACAGTTGTTGGAAAACCAATTTTTGAACGAAACAATATCAATGCGATACGAACGATATTAACCAGCATTTATGCGAATGCGATTATAACCATTGGCAATGTGATTCGCACTTATGCCGATTTCCATCGTCGACGGTTTCCGTTTGATTTTCATTGTACCCGTGGCATTATTGTTTTTTGAATCGGGACGACTGTAATATATCGATTTTAATCAATATACACACAGAACTTACAAATTTATGCAAATTCCTTTCTTCGCGTTGCCTGTAGCGATTTAACTAAATCAATTCCTTGCACGTGATTCATAATGGAAATTCCATTTAAAACAGAATAAAATTAGATAAGCGGAACGAATGAAATATTCGCATCAATCCAAAATATGTAGAACGTGGAACGATGATGAATACGATTAATGTTCGCAAAATGAAAAATTAAAAGGCACTTATTTAAGCGGCTGGTCAATTTTACAACTAAAAACGCTACATGAAAAGGAACCTAATAAAATGTGCATATCTTCGTTTATGAAATTCCTGCCTATTAAAGTGAATTTGATCATTCCATAAACAATAAATTTATTACACGAAATTGTCCCTTCCAAAGGACTAACGTAACTCCTTGTCGCAAACAAGTTGAGTCAATTTATTTGCAATTATTCACGTTTAGCAAACGTAAAAGCTCGCCGTAATAAACTGTAAAATAGCCTGAAACTTTGCGAAACCTCATGCATCCAATTTGCATATTTTTTCCCGGTTTCTTTTATGTTTCCCCCGATTTTTTGTTCTCTGCCTCCCTCTCGTTTATTCGCTCGTAAAACAGACGTTTTCTTAACTGTTTTCCAAAGTTTTCTCCACTTGTCTCATGTCTCAAATCGGCACGGTGCATCGAACAATTTCGTTCGTTTAATACCTCAAAGGTTTTTCTTCAGTAAAACAAGAGTTCTACTATTCCATTTACAAATTGATAAATCGTAATTTAGCTTGAAATTTGCAATGCGATATCATTGCTTAAGACAAAGGTACCTTAAGTTATACAATAATAAATAAGAGAGAAACAACGAAAAAGTTAATAACAGCGCGTTATAAATTAAAGAGGATCTTGCTTCCTTTCTTTCTTAATAGATATTAGCTCGGCGCATCTAATTGATTTACGTTGGAAATTAAGTAGAAGTTATGGTTTCCTTTAAGCGCATCTTTTTTATTGGACATGATATCTAAATAAATCGCAACTTTATGATGGGCTCTGCACTCGCTCTCACTATCATCGCTTTAATTATGAAGTAATCTAGGCAAAGAGTTTCAAAGAAATTCGCATAAAGATAAAGAGTCGTTAATAGTTTTTATTGCAAATCACTCCCACTTGTTTGTCTGACTTTTTGCGTCATTTCCATTCATGGAAATTCAGCAATCGAATCTTTGAGCGCGTATCAAATTGTAATAATTTCGTTCAGAGATTCTCGTTAAATTCTTCCTCTTCCCCGGGTCTCCGTTTTATTCTATCCCTGGGAAAAAATTTGATTGGTCATCATCAGGAATGGGCACACACAACTTGATGTCGAGGTAGCGGATAACGGAATAAGACGAGTTGAAAAAGGGAAGCGAATCTTTTTGATTATTCCTAATCGTATTCCGGGGCCATTATTTTATACTTCTCCATCATCTTCAATATCGTTCCGTCTCTCTCTCTCTCTCTCTCTCTCTCTCTCGCCTCTTCCATTCCTTTCCTTCTCATTTATTCACATCATCGATTTTATTCCAGACGATATTGCGGCATGGAAGGAAGCGATTGTTTCGCATGTAATGATGTTATAGATATAAAAGTTTTTACGATGGGTTACATAAAAGAAATTGGGTTCATAAAATGATTATTATAGGGTTTTATTATTATAATTTTTAAACCTTATCCCCCGTTCTCGCCCTTCGTCGCACACTTTTCAACGCGAAATTGTTATTTTGTTGTACGGGCAACAACGTCGCGACGCTCGCATAACCGCCACCGTTCACGAACGGTGTAAGTGCCGCATAAGAAAAATGCGCGAATCGCTACAAAGTGGCTGCTATTTTCTTTTCGAAAATTCGCACTTTGCGATTTACCAAGCGTTTGATTGATTAAGATTTACGATAATTTGTAGAACGAAGCGTTTGTGGATGGATATTTTCCCTCCTCGTCACTGCGAAATCGTGACCGACAGATTTAATGACCCAGAAGCAACAGTTAATGGTATCCACGATAAGCACCTAACACGGGCATTAACTAACGTTCTAGGGGTTGTAGAATGCGATAGGAACTGCGCGATAACCGAAACAATTTTCTTCGGTCTACGTTAACGTGCTGTTAATTGTACCCCTGCGGTGGGTGGTGAAGATCAAAAATAGAAACGGGCAAACTTCAATTGACACGGAAAATCCTAATAGAATAAATCCGCACGTACACGTGTAGAGGAGCGCGGAAGACGAGGGAGCGAGATGATAAAGTGGGCAATAGACACGCAGAATTGCGCGCGGCAATAGAAGATCTGGATTTTATCGTGCCGTGTCGCAGGAATTGCGGGAGGACACGTGATTAAATATTTGTCGCGTGTAACGAACGTCGACGGAGGAAGTGCACTCGTTTAATGTGCTAATAATACGTTTCGTGCCGTTTGCGAATATTTGAACCGTGAACACAAGGGAAATGCCCTCGGGAATTACTTAAATTAAAGCACACCTTTCTTCTGTTCGTACCTATTTGCGCCGCACAGCTTTCACATACGCCATCCTTACGCCCGCAGTTCGACGAGCTTTTTCTCGTGCGCTTCCATCTCGTCGTCCTTTCGCAACTCGAAATAATCCATCGCCTGTCTGCCACGTCCTTTGCCGTAGTTAATTGAAACCCTGCCCCGTGTTCTAAGGTAGGTCGACCATATATGAGTGAGGGCAAGGGGAATATTCATGAGGCGGGAAATGAAGTTGATCCAAACATTGTAGTTAGTGTGAGTGGCATTTTTATTTATCGTCACCGTCGTCGTAATTCCCTTTTTGAAAGGCGTTCATTCATTTTTTTTTGCTATTCGAGTATTACATATTTGGCAAACTCACCTCAGAGCATTTTTATCGAGCGAAACTTGACGTTTCCAAACCAAAATTAACACATTTACGCTCGACTAAGTAAAATATTGGATGAATGGTGATGTAATGTGAAAGTGATGTTAGATTATGCATTCGGATCTCTTTTATAATAACGCCTTGGGCGAGAGACGGAACTTTTGAGGTTCATCATCATATCCTTAACGCGTCATTAGTTGCATATCAAGTGATGTCGGGGGTTTTATTAAGAAAGTTTCCAAAGAATCATTAGAGGCTGATAAAGATGGATAAGGTCGAAATAAATTCTACGACCCGAAGAAGGTGCGTTATTGTTTATAGACTTTGATGTACACTGTAAATATTAGTTTAGGAACTAATAATTCTTCGCGAAGTTTAACGCAAAAATCTTGCCTTTGTTGCTGCAATCGTGGTTTTGTGTGCAATGATAAAAAAAATTGGCGTAGAAAATATTAATGTTTGCAGAATATTGGTGTGTACAAATTCAGATAAATAAACGCGAACATATTTGGCATATTTTGCGAATAATAAATGAACAACGTCGCACAAATAAAAAGCAATGATGGCGATGATAATAATCATAACCAGAAATAAAATGTTCAATTTTTTTTATTTAATTTAATGAAAATGTTTTGCATAGCAAAACATTATTATCATTTTCGTATGAGTGATGAAAAGCATGAACGTTTAGAAAAAAACGAAGGAATTTTAATAATAAATGCAATTTTTTCCGTTTCAAATTAAAAATGAAAGAGAACTGTAATGCATTTTTTAAAATTATGTAAAACAATATACAACTGTGTTAGGGAAATGCAGTTTGAAAAAAATTGCAACGTAATAAATTTGTATATAATAAATTGAATTTTGTAGCAGATTTTGTGCAAATATTTTACTCAACATTCTCAATTAAATATCGTGCACTAAACCTACTTCAAATTAATTCCCCTTTCATTCCGTCTGCACTTGTTGTTCTTTAACTTGTAGGACTCATACATTTTATAAGACATTAAGAGTGGTCGAATGCGGAATCAGGTTTCGCAAAATTTATTTCGCTTTAGAAAACGAATTTAGTTCTTCGTCCACTCATTAACTTGATATTATTTTTGCCGCATTTATATAAAATAATATTCGATTTATAATAATAATCAGCTCCGGATGTAAAAGGATTGCTTTTAATTGATAGCAAATACTGGCTAAATTGACAATACATATTTCTACCATTATGGAATTTATACTCAAAGGGATACACGGTTTAATAACGACTGCCCATAGTATGAGGCTTACTATTATTATCTGCGATGATATTTTCCAATAACACTCCTGCTATTATTAACTAGTATTAAGCATCGAAATATTCCAATTACTTTATATTAATTAATATACGTATATTTATTTAAATGCCGTGCTTTAACTATCATATTGTTTACCAAGCATTGTGCATATGCATGATACGAAATCAATATTTATGATTACGTTAGAAAATAAAAACTAATATTACACGCATTGTTTTCAATTTTATTATACCATTGCGAGCAAAAAAATAATAGAAATAGCATTGATGTGAAACGTATGTGATTTCCAATTCAGATCCAATAATTTTATAAACGAAAACCTACTCACTTTATGCCATTGTCATGCTGTTAAATCTAATTAGGTTCGAGGCCCTTCAATACGATTTTTATCTGTATTTATTCCAAGATTGGAATCATTCTCCCCAGAGATTGATTATTTCGCGCCCATTTCTATCCAAGGACAGGGAATTATTTTATTAACTCCTTTACTCGGCATTAACCATGTTTAATATAATCTATCTTGACACTTTTGATAATGTATTCGTTACGTATCAACTCCGATTAGATTCCGGACTGGAATTTAATTTTTTAATTATAGGCCCCGTTTTTATTTTTAGCGCGTCTCATTAATAAAACGTACCCACTTCAGCTTCTATTTACTCATCGCCCTTTTGAATATTTCATCCACTTTTTTTGAATTACATCGACTGCCTAAACGAACTCCCTTTCTCTCCCTTTTTGTTAGTGGGTATAAATTAAAATTTCACAAGCTCGCAAACTCCAGTTCACTTCTTAAACGTTATAATCAATATTATTATTCTCTAAGTGGTCAATTAGTGCAAGAAAACATTCCTCTGCTTAGATTAAGAAGAACAACAGGATTGCTTCTTAATTTGATGTTGCTGTTCTTTGAGCTTAAAAGCAATTAGGATTTCTTTACAGGTCTGGATTAAGTAAAGTATTTTGTTTAAATGCGATATCACAATAGTAGAATTACAATTCGAATTGGATCGTCGCAATTGTTTACAATCGTAACTCTTACTGTAACAGCGTTTTTATACAAAGCAGCAGTAGAAAAAGCTCAAAAAGCTAGTTCGATTAAATTGAGTGTCGCTCGTGCAAATTAGAGCGCAAATTATTAATGAAGTAAGCGACTGTAGAGTGTAATTGATAGCAACAAATTAAAAGGTGTGCGAAATTAAAGCCGAATGCAAAAGCTTTGCTTCATTTACACGAAAAGTTTCGATTGAACGCAAACGCTTTTGCTCGCTTATCGATGGATGCATTTATTCTAAAACCCAACAACTTTAAATAGCACCCGATTCATTTTAATATTAATGCATGCGAAGTTTAAATTCCAACTAACGATGAATGATTACGATAGTTTTAGTGGAGTTTCAACTTTTTTTCAAGCTTCTGACGAAAAAGCTTTTTATCATATTCGTTAAATAGATTTATGGCTTCTACAAATTGAATGGTTTAATTTCCGAAGGAAAAACCACCTCTTGTACAATTCAGCGTTGTAAATCCGTTGGGATTATTAAAGATTTTCGGGATATTAATTAGAGGATTCGTCGACTGAATGACATTGCACTCGATTAAATTTCAATTCTCGTTGACAATTAGTCTAAGAACTTTTGTGGCACGCGCCCAGATTAATTTGACAACGTTTCGCGAATTCAATTAATCTTATTATTAGTTTTTAATAATCGTAATTGTACGATTTATTTTGAAAATAATGAAAAACCAAGTGCAGTGTTTTGCTGAAATTTGAATTTGGCTGCAGGCATTAGCATAATTTTTCTGTGGCTCCCGTTCACTTTTAATTAAAATACTCTCTATTTACGCTCGCATAATATTACATTGACTATTGAGTCGTTTCGTATACAGACATGGAACACATAAAAGTACGTACGACTTAATTAAAACGAAATTTCTAATTTCGCATGTAATATGAACATTCCTATTTGAAGCGCTGGCATATTGTGCGGTATTAGATTAAATCAAACATTGCCGACACTCTAAAACCACCATCGGCACCACTAAACGGCAAAGAATGTTCTCTGCTTTTATTAATAAGTTTGCCATTTATTATCGCACGCAAATAGCATCGACTTGAAAAGTGGAACGTTCAATTAAACACACCTTACGCATTTTACGACGATAAACGTTTCATTTGAATCGTTACGGTTTAATTATCAGGAGGTTCGGTTATTCAATGGAATTGATCCCAATTACAACTCCTAATCTCGTACTTTCCCACGTAATACAGCTGTAGTTCATTTATTATTGAATCCACTCGCGCTCAACTTCCGCGGCCCCTATCGATTGCAAGCGACACATTTTCATAAACGTTTGCATCGTGCAATTAATAATTTAAATATAACCGGTTTATTGGTGCTACTTGAGCTTACGTATATTATTAATACTGAAGCATACACGTACGATATTATTATTATTATTTTCGATAATTCAACGGAGTGCATAAATGCGGTGGTGCATTGTTCGACGCTAGTTCGATGCAGCAGAAGCAAATTCGAAAATAAATCACGTTCGGTAAATAAGCTTAATGCATATCGTTATGCGGCGTGTGTAACGTTCGAAAGAAATCGAATTGATTCCATATATTTTCCACATAGTTATTACAAATAATCGATCCTGTTGGGAAAATAAATTCCAAACGAAGTTCAAATGCACAGCATCTTGAAGAAGGAGAAGAAAAAACCACAAATCATTTTCTCTTTTAAATAGTCTTCTTCAGACTACAAACATCAAACGGAAATGAATTGCCGTCTTTGAAACCGTCGTCCCTTTAATGTCTTAGAGGCACGTTATTTTGCGTTGGTAATCTGCATCGGCTAGTGGATTACAAGGGCAAAGAAAAGAGATGAAAGGACGCTACAAGTTTTTCGCAATTTTTACCGATTTAAGTTTGAAAGTCCTTAATCTTTCCATCAAAGAATGAATTTTTATCATTGAAAATAAAATGCATAAGCAAATATCACACGCAACAGTTCCTCATTACTGTTCGCCATCTTTCACTAGCTTTACCTTTAAAGTGATCCGTTTTATTTAACTAAAGTTTAAACTTTATCAATTAAACGACGGAGAAAAAGATTCGTCCAGCCAAAAAGTATTACAACTTGGGACGTTTAAATTTAAACGAATTATAACTATGTAACATTTAAAGAGAGTTTAACGATTCGTGTAAAAACTTTTAAGAATGTACAAGAGTTTTTGCTGCGATGAGGTAAGTGTTTGTGAAGCGAGTGAAACTAAGTAATAAAATAATCAAATTATACGCTAGAGAATTCGCGTAATGAAGCTCCGTGTGTTAAAGCAGTCGGAAAACCGTCTAATATGTCGGAATCCATATCAAGTATTATTAATTCAAATTCTCATAATACTATTAAACTTTATAAATTTCTTATCCAAATCATGCACCTTTCGCGAAATAATTAAAGAATGAAACAGTTGCAGGTACGAAGTGCACGTTAATAAGAAATAAATCTATTTGTGTGTGTATCGCGAAGTTCTTTTCGTATAGCAAAAGTATTAAAATTTCCTCCGTCTTGGCAGTAATACTCGCTCACATTAAATATTTAAATGTAAGCGGAATATGAGAGACTATTAGAGCGTACGTATAATATATCCGTCTTTACATTTAAATTCAATTCACGTGAAATGTTTATTTATTCCAATTCCTTCCACTTTTTCTCTTCCCTCTCGATTTGTACATTTTCCAGTTTCAGTTTGGTCGTTTCGCAAATAAATGGCTTGATAATGGAAGGATATTGAGGAAATAAACTTGATTAGAATGATTTATTAACACTTTCAGAGAAAATCCTTTTAATTAATCGGTTTATATGTTATAATACAAATAGTCGATTATTTTAGTTTGGGGATTCGATTGCACGTTCCTTTCTATTGACAACTTAATGTGTTTAATATTTCTTCTTTTTATCGAACATTCCCGCTGTAAGTTGACAAAGAGAAATAATTTCATCGAACCATTGCTATAGAATTCTTTCCAAGTATTTTGCTGAAGTTACGATTTCAATTCCGACAAGAGATAAATTCCGAAATTAAAAACGATCAGAAAAAGCGGATACCTATCGGCAACAATCGATACGTATAAATTACGATTTCGACGAACAGCTTTAATTAATCACCGGGCTAAAACTGGAATTAATAAATTTGCCATGTATTTCATTTGGATTCAAACGCAATTTCCTCGAGGGCCTTTTTTGCCTTTATGATCCTACGTTGATTTATAAATATTATTTGCCAATTTGCTAAATGTTTGTTTGACGAGTTTCTCGGGAAAATTTTAATTTTATCCGAATTCTACCCGGCGCATCCACCAAAACGAAAAGGTTAAATTTACTATAATTTCGAAAATATTTAAAGAATTTAATGAAAATTTCAGAAGAAAAACATCTTTAAAAGACATATTTATAGTTTGTGCGAGACATATTCTGTTTTCAATTGATTTATGCTAAAAAGGAATCAGGAATAAAGCAATACGTTTGTTATTATGGAAATGTTGCATCGATGAAATGTTCTTAAATAAATAACGTTATCGTATTAAATGTGCGAAATGAAAGATGCGCTGGGCTATAATAAATTAGAAAACGTGCGAAATTTGCAGAAAATGTGCGCAAAACAGCCACTGAAACATTATAAATTTATATTTGCCAGTTTTGTCTCCACATTGTGTGATAAAAAAAAATGTTTTTCTGTGAAAATTATTTTAGAAAATTAAAATTTAATGTTTCGTAGTGAGTCCACATTTACCATGGATCCACACCGTCATATAAACGTATTCCTTTGGGTTAATCTTTATGGCAGCCCTAAACGAAACCATAACTTAATACTTTTCATCGCGTCGCCGATCTATAATTTTCTAATAGGCATTTATATACGAAGGAAATAAATGAGACTGCGTGTGTCGGGGTGAAATTGAGGGAACGACGGTAGATTAAATTTATGTTTCACGTTTAATATTCATCAAATTAAGTACGTTTAGTATCCCGTTTATGGTTCGACATACATATAATTACCTTTGTTTACATTTATTTTGGTATTAACTAGCTTGGAAATTAAGTTGTTAAACGCGAACATAATCAAACAATGTAAGGCATAAACAAGAAGAGTACACGGAGGTACATGCATAACGGACATAAAGTGACTGACTAAAATTTATGCGTATAAATTACCAAATACCACCTTTCGTATACACACCAATATTATCATATTTAATAACGGAACGTCTCATTTACTTTAATTAATATTTACGTCGATTATTGTTACAAAAGTGGGTTACGTTACAACATGTGCCTTTGAGATATTAATTTTGAGTTGAACATTAATGGAATCCATGCGAACGTAAACTAGCTACATTCTTTCATCAACTCAACGTCCAATTCGTACGTATAGGTAAATTAATTTTTGGTATAAAATTGTTCATTAATTATATTTTCGACGTATGCATGAAGCCATCTAAAATTCCGCACTGCATGCAATATTACAAACATAAAATTTTAAAATTAATGTTATTTACTCATATAAACAAGCAGACTGCATCAAAATACAACACACATAATGCGTATAATATAATTTTTTTAGTTAACTAAAGCAAACTAAATACCACTCTCGCAGTTTCAGGATTTTAAAGTTTTCGGTGAGCACACAACCAAATTTCAAAAGCGTGCAAAAAAATTGCAATGATGATAATAGTTATTATAATGAACGTTCCATTTAATCGGATAAAAGTTCATAAATCCAAAAATGCAAACATTTAAACTTTCCATTAAAAATCCTTTCGTTCTCGTTTTTTGCTATTTTAGCGTTTTAACAAAGGAAAAGGTCGCGATAAAAAAAAAATTGTAGAATAAATATTTGCTAAAAAACGCTTCGTGAATTTATTTTTGTAAGTGCAAACAAAAAAATGTAAGGATGAGAACTAATATGATAGAAAAATGTTTTCCTCAACTTTATGTAATCCACTTTAAAAACACTTAATACATTTCTCTTTTCTCGCTGATTCCATTCATTTCCAGAGAAACGTTAATCCATAAAGATTATGATTTTTTCTTTCTGCTTTGCGAATAAAAAGTTTGCTTTCCGCTAATAACTAGAACTTTTAACTTTAATATTACAGGCCTAAATAAACAATTTCCCTCCTGTAGCCCTTACGATTTTTTCTTGCCATTTATTTGCTACTGAGTAAAGTATCGATTAGCGCTGATGATGATTGACAATGTTCCGAAGAGATGAGGAATCGAGTCGATTGTTATAGATATTTTATTAGAGGCGAACCTAAATAATTCATTTATATTTCATCCGTCAGTAAAACAGAAATGAAATAAAGAAAAAATGTGTAGGAAAGACAAAGAGACCATTATTAGTTTTCTTTCGAGTGCTTTGAAAAAAATGAAGCCATCGATATTTTCCCTCTTACAAAATGAGAACGGTAAACGATTCTCTCTGTATTGATATTTATAACCATATCGATTACGGTACGCGCATTAATGTGCCATTTAACTTTTTCTTCAAATGATGATGATTGAAAAATAAATACGTTTCTTCGATTGTGTCAAGTGTAAAATTCAATTCAAGGCAAAACGTAACGATTCCTCGATATCATTAAGTTAGATAGACAGCACTAAAGGCAATAATGATGTAATTTAGTTCATAATGTTGATAGAAATGAAATAATTAAACTTTAAAATGCTTCCAACGTGTTCTCAACCAAAAAAGTACTATTGAAATCTATGTAAAACGTTTTCAGATGAAGTGTCATCATATTGGAAACTTCCGTGCAAAAGACTTCGAATGCAGTTTTACTTCTGCACTAAATTTTTATGAGATTCTGAGAAGTAATTTCTCGTATATTCCGTCGTCTCCTTACAAGGGAAACTTTTTAATATCACCTATGCATAAAAATGTACAAACAGAATCTTTGCAAAAATAGATTTATGTAAAAAGGAAATGCGCAGTCTGTATGTTGTGACACGTCGACAAAATTTTATTCATTCGTTTTTACACGTGCTTGATTTATGCAATTTTCCTCTCGAATATGAAAATTAACTTCGGGAAAATCCAACTTATTCGCATTGTGTACGGCTGACACATACTATTTATTCATTGCTTTGTTTGCAACTCTAAAAGTTAATCAAGTTTCCGGAGGTACGAACAAACAAGATGAAAGTGGCTTTAACGTAAAAGTGCATCAAAGGGAAATTGCGTGGAAAGCAAAAACGTTTCTCCCATGCGACGGCCGGGAATCGAACCCGGATCAACTGCTTGGAAGGCAACTATGCTGACCATTACACCACCATCGCACATGATACTCGAACTAGTGTCGGAGCATTTCGCAGAAATTTCCGCCTAAAGAGAAAGTAATTCTTCCAAGTCGTTGTGTAATTAACGTTTAACAATTTCGTGATGAAAATTACTGATTTATAACTCGATTGGTGTTAAAGTGTTCGTTTAAAAGTGGAGTGTCGAAGAATCACACGAAGAAACTGGAAATAGCGATGGGAAAGTCTGCAAAAGAATTGTTGTGTATAGTCGGGTCACTCTAAGTTTGAACACCAAGCTACTTTTAAACCGTTTGGTGTTCTACCTTACAGTGAGCAGACTGTACACCAAAACGACAAAGAGCTGCATAAAATTCGAAACTATCACTTTACGTCTTTCGCATTTTAATGCTGCATTAATCAATCAGTCTCCTTTAGATTTAGGTTTATTGTAATAAAATCTAGTTTCGTGAATAAGCAATCGTAAATTACTTAAACTTTTGCCTTTATTATCCGTCTCTTTTACCTATTCACATCCCAATTCCCTTGCATTCATTCGACAAACATTACGAATCGTCTTCGAAGTATACACGCCTCGTTAGATATGATTTCGAAGCTCGAAGTAAAACAATTAATTTCGCTCGTCCCGCAGACAATCTCGCGAATTTCTTCTCGCGAATTTCTCTGTACGAGCTCATCGATTTTTGCTTCTCCGACACACGATTTCAAATTTACAATTAAATAATTCATCGCGCACTCCCCGGCGTTAAGCGACGAGATTGTTGCTTCGCTCGTTCCGCAACACATCCTTCTCTACAATTATTCGCAATCTGCAACATATTATTAAAATTGCAGTAGATGCTCGTGCAAATAAGAGTAAGGCAAAAATAGGTCTCGCCATACGTTAGCACGTATGAAGTCGTCTAAAGAGTAACAGCGAGAGGGGAAGGGCTTGTGGAGGAAATGAATAAAACGCAAATGTACCGGAGCACAACGGGGCGAGTAATAAAATATTTATGCCGCCGAATTCGACGTCCAAAAATTAAATTAAAGCCGTTCCTTTTGCGCCTCGTATGTCGGCTGTTGTATTACAACACTATGAGTACGCCTACAGTGTACAACATTCTGCATGGTCTGGTCCCATTTAACATGTCGGGGACTACGTTCAAAAGGTACTCATGGGATCATCACCCGGAATGAAACGCTGATATTGCGGTTTGCAACACATTTTCACGTAGTAACTCTCCAATGAGTTACTGCAAACAGAGAAAAATGAGACGAGAAATAAGTTCATCTTTTTTCTGTTTATAAATACGTCTGGTTCGATTAATTAATGGGGATAACGCCTTTTCTCGGGAGATTCATTCTTCTAGGTAATGCAATTGAAATCTGAATCGATTTTATCAATATAAAGTGGATTAAATGGCGTTAGAGCATTGTAAAGTTGAAGCGAATTAATCAATTTATCATTTATGATCTAATCAGTACATTTTAATTTAAAATAATTGATTTTTGGTGGTTAATAGAAATAAGCGTTATGCATCGATGGATTGGCGAATAAATTGCAAAATAATTGAAAAAATTGATTGATGTTGTAGACCTTTCCGTTTGACAATATAGCGAATACGTCCATTGTTGACATTTGCGAAAATCGAATATTTTATATCAAGTACAATTTCGCAATGATACAATTAGTTATTTGCTCGTGTCGCATTTCGCTGCAAATATTTATATACGCACGTGCACACACACTGAAGGGCAACGGTAGTTTCGAGTAGCTAATGTTAGTTTCTGCTTATAATTTTTACCTCTTTCACAGTTTTCAACATTTAAAATATAATCCACTTGAATTTTCTGAAACAATTTTAAAATTTAATTAATTTTCCAATAAACAGCAGGACTCTACGAAAATCCTAAATGCACATGAGTATTAACAACATACCAAACAATATGCATTGATTTTGATTCTCGTAGATACACTTTGAATAAAATTATAATGGGAAATAATTTTCCGTTAATCTCGCAACTAGTTTTTCTTTTTCAATAAGCAAATTAATGGCGGAAACGAGCAGCCAGTTAATGACGAGATTATCGAATGTACGAATCGAGTTTCTGCAAAATAATTTCTTCCAATTTGGATGCACACCGTTGTTAATACTCGGAAATATCAATTAACGAAACACTGTTTACTCGCTTCTTATTTACAACCCGCGCCCGTTTATTGCCATCACGGCGTTATGCACTAATTGCAATAATTAGTGCTTAATGATGAAGTCTGAAACTAACTTTATGCGCAAACAACTGCAAAAAAGAACGACTATCGATGTATTCGCATAAACGTTACATTCAAGCTACGAAATAAATGTTGATGATTATTTGTTGGAGAAGAAAATTTAAACTGTCGCTGGCATCGTACCCACGTCGAAGAAATACGGGCGGCGAAGGGGGAGTCGGTCTCGGCAAGCTCTTTTAATTTCCGGCCGTTGTCTTTTTTTCTTTTTCATTTTCCATTAATGACAACGTGAGCAAAGAGAAGTTTCGCATTCGGCAAATAATGATAATCACGAAACCACGGTTTAAATTCAACAACAACAACGACAGATAGTATAATTTGATTTTCTCTTTGTTTGCCGTTGGTTTAGACGAATTTTGCGAAGAGTTTCCGCACAATTTCATACCGACGCCCGGCTACTGGATCGAATGCTCCAGGCAGAAAATCACGTCGGACACAATCTGGGACGAAAGCGAATCCGACCACGAATTACCGGAAGGCGACGAGGAGGATCGGAACTATCTTACCGATCAGGAGAATGGACATCATTCGAAGCACAGGGATCACGGTAAGTAATTTTGTCCGTGGAGCAAATAAGAATAGAGGAGTAAATAAAAGAAAATTAATTTCCCATTCTCATTGAAAATTATTAGGTTGTAACGATTTGTACGAGGACGACGAGGACGAGGACACGTCGTCGCCGAGAAAGAAGACGACAATCGAAGAGCAATGGGAGAAGAACCAAGGGTTCGAGCTGACGAGCGTCGAACAGGAAACGTACGAAAAGTATTTCTACGGCACGGAACATTGGAACTATTTCACGAACGACGAGGATTTAGGGCCGGTTATACTTTCGATCAAACAGGAAACGCTCAATTCGAGAGATCAATTCCGGTGAGCCACATTTATTTATAAACCATTCGCACACGCATATTCACGCTATTTATTTCTATTCTTGTAATGTTAAACGAAAAATCTATTTTGATAAAAGGAAACGTAAAGTTCTTCATTAATTTTGTTCTTGCTAAATGTTAATTGCAAAAGCGTTATTAACAAGAAGTAATTGCATCTGAAGGATACAACGAAATGATAGTTAATGGATTAATGTCAGCAAAGTTCGATCATCCATTTTAATACATCTTCCAGTTACGAAGAACACATGTAAGCACGTTTTATAAATGTCACGTGCAATTAATCCATTAAAGTGGACTGCCATCGGGATAATCAAAATTTAAGTTTTAGCTACTATTTCTGTGAGCAGATAATAATTTAATGACTGCAGAAATTATGATATTGATAACCGAAACAAAGGCAATTAAACTAATTGAATAATAAGATAAACTCAAATTCTCTCGTCTTTCAACGAACATTTGTTTGTATCATGAAAATACTTCTTTCGAACGTTCAATGTGCGAGGGAAATTCGTGTAAGTGATTCCCAAAAGGTTCGCCTTTCCATAAATTTACCAAGGTTCTGCGTTCTGACCCATATTTTTTCCCCTTTAACAAACCATAAATTACCCGGAAAAGTTGCAAAACAGAAAACCAAACACTTTCATACACTACATTCTTAAAGGTAAACTTTCTATAAATTATTTTTGATCAAGATATTTTGAAAGCTTAAATTTTAAACGTAACTTTGCTTTTAGTGCAATCTAACACAAGATGTGTAATCCTAGTAAAGAATCGTACCATCAACAGCTCCGTTTCCTGTACCAGTAATAATAAAAAGTTTGATTTTTCCTGAAATATGCGAGAAAGTTTCCGAATCGACGTAAGGAACGAGTCTATTTATATCCTTTCTTTTGGACAATTTTAGCTGAAAGCAAATGAAAACTTACCGTCTACAATAAATTTCTCTTTACGTTCTTCTGCTCTTCGGGTGTCCCTTTTCGAGTGCTTTCATTTGTATTCGTCCTCAAAAAAGGAAAAAATTGAGAGACGTAACGAGAAAATAAATAACATGAAAAGCAAGAGAAAATTATGAATAACAACGTTTCTGTTTTATTTCTCATCTGATGCCTTTAAAATTTAAATTACTTTGGATAATGATAATAACATAAAGATATAAATATGTAAGGATAAAGAGAAAACGATTAAATTGTCAGGAATGAAATACGTAGCATGGACATTTTTCATTTTTCGCAAAGTATATCACTTTTCATTTTTATCTCTTACATTTATTTCATAAATAAGCGTGCAAAAATGATAATATCGTGAATTTAACACGACAAAAAAGTGGATCCTCGTCTTCGTTGCTGCAAGAATTTGCGCCACCTTACTAGCGCTTATAAATATTCTTTTACGACATTTGACGGATTATTACGAATCTGCTTCCATCCAAATTACTGTCGGCTTTGAACTGGAGAATAGTCGCGAGACGAAGGCAAAATTTGCAACGACATTACGCGTGTCGTAATGCGAAATTTATGAGACGACGTTTGACATTATAATTAGATGAGTACGAAAAAGAAAGGGAAAATATAAATAAATCCATAGTAAGCAATCCAAGTACATTTAGAACACGTTTCGATTGAAAGACAGTCAGTATCATCGTGTAAATAAATTATAAGTGTATCTTTCTGGGAGAGTGTGCAAGCAGAAATTGGTTGCCATCGTTCGAATTCAGCAAACTTTCCATTGGATGGTTTCAAAATTAGCAAATATCTTTCTATTTATTCAAATCAATTTCCCTCGAATATCTGCTCATTAGAATCATTTTATTGTTGTACATCAAACGCATTGACAAACTGGAAAATGAGGGACGCTTTCGCTCGCGCTTATAACGAGGCAATTGTAACAATAGAGATTCGTTTCGCGTAATTTCCTTTCGATTTCGCTAATCCATCTTGAATGGAAAATTTTCTTTAAAATTAGCCCCAATGTGGCTTCTTCAAGGACAAAACGTGCAGCTTCGAATTGTTATCACGAAATGATCGTTACCAACATTTGAGGGCCGTCTTGCGATTAATATTTAGTGAATTATTTAACATTTCGCCAAGGTCTTGATTAAAGTATTCTGCACGTTTGGTAAAAGGATAACATTTGGTGATTTTCGCCAATTGTTAATTTACATCATTAATTTCGCTGGTTATCGTTCATCTCTACGTAAATTTATCAAAAAAGGAATTCATCGATTCCGGTCACTTAAAGTTAAAATCGAAAACGATCCATCACTGACACCATTCAGTTTGTTATCATCACTTTCACATTGATAAATCACTATAACGCCGGTCGTTATAAGTTCAAAGCGATCGTAAACAGCTTTCGAGCGAATAATTTTGCAATTCACGATTCTCATCTTATTACTTACCACTTTTTGTTGTTGTTGTTGTTGTCGTCCGAAGCTTTTATACGTCGGCCTTCACGAAGAAATCTATTTCGCTAGGAATTACAAAATGACAACAACATTTTATCGTACTGCTCAGAAAGACGATCTGTCCATCGATTGTGTTCCTCAATGGACGGATAAAGCTTAAGGCTACGGAAAACCGACGAAGGAAAATTATTCTCGATCAGATTTAATTGTGGAATTACCTCATTTAGCCGCCGTTAAAATGTGAAATCTTTTAAGCAAACTCCTTGAAACTTTAATGAAAAGGTTTCCACAATAAATGTTTCCCTTTCATGTCGGAGCTGATTGAAATTAATTTTTCATTCGAAAGTTTCGCTGAGGTTTAATTAATTATAAATTAATCAACAAACATTTCAAATATTAATGCAGATGAATTGTTGTCAGGAATAACATTCATTCTAGTTATTTATATCGCAAACTATTGTAGTTGAAATCCTCGGAACAGAGTAATATAAACGCCCACATGAAGAGAGAATATTCACGTTTAATATCTGATTGCTTGGAATCCAAATAATAAATTATGTTTTCGAATTCATTGTGCTAATTTATTTGCATATTTTAATTCTTTTTCGTTTTAAACTTTCGCGATTTCTGCATCTGACAAATTATGGTGCATCGAGAATTAAGTAGATTCGCAAAAAAGGAATTTACGACCTGGGTTTATTTGGACTCTATTAATAAATGAAGAGTTTTGAATTTATTTCCAGGACAAATGTTCAAATTAATTCTCAAACGAATATAAATCTCTAATTTAGTTCTGTCGGAGCAATTATTAATTTTAATGATTAATTTGTGTGCAAGGATTTAAAAAAAAACATGTTTTATTCCTTCGTATTGGAAACCACGCCTGTTCGTTTCTCTTGGTGGAAGAACTAGCATTACTGGTTGCAGGATATAATATTTATTAGTACGTGATAATGGCCCATATTTGTCATTCGTGATAATATCCAATTTATTGAAGTTTATGCATGATTAAGTGCATTATAATGATTACTAATGGCCTTTAAAAGGACATATATCATAAACGGCCCACAAAATTTCCTTTACAATGTAGAACGCTGTCGTACAAATGATAGCAAAAAAAGCGTCAAGATCGCGACGTTTGAATTATTCATAAAGAAATTAAGCAAACTTCTTCGAGTCTGTTTCTTTTGTTGTAAAAGTTTTGTGAAATATCTCTTTTACATAGACATCGCAACTGCAATAACAAACGAACACAAAATGACTCTTTCTTCTTGTTCTTCGTCTTTGTAGTTCACAACTACTAACAAATAAAATACGAAAATCCTATTGTTATTTTTGATCTTATTAAATAAAATCCTTCTTATATATACTATATCTACCTATGGAGTAAGTAACGAAAAGTTTATCGAATTCGAGTAAAAGAAGGATAACGGTTTGAAGGGTAAAGTAGAAGGACGAAGAAAAAGAAAGAGAAAAGGACGAAAGAGATCAAGGAAAACGAAATATTTCACGTTCAACCTGTCTACAAATCCGGGAGTATACTTTAACAAAGTTTTCCTTTTGATAGTATTACCATTGTGAAAAGTTTTTTCGCTATTATTTAATAGGATTACGTGATAAATTTTATTTATTATAACGAACGAAATAATTTTCTATTTATCCTGAATGTACGTGTATATCCTATGCGGTGAAAGTCGAGCAAAGTTTAACAAATTTGATTTCTAAAAAAATGGAACGATAGCAGAAGAAAGGAGGAAATCGTTTGTTTCTTTTTTGCAATCTGGCAAAATAGAAGAATAAAGGGAAAACCGGAATGGCAAGAAAAGCGAAAGAGTGACGATAAATGTTGTTTAGCAACTTTAGCTTATTTTCAAATATGTCAAATTTTTCTCTCCTTTCTTTTTCATAACGACAATACGAGGACGGCGGAACGTTGAAAACTTGAAAGGAATTAATAATGCATCTTACGTCTTATTATTTTTCCTCTTTTCACTTAGAATTCTTCTTTCGCGTGCTTTTCTTATTGTTTTATTCGCTTTTCCTTTTGCTGCGGCCGCCCTAATCTACTTATAAATTTCGGCTTCTTTGTCGTATTACTTTTTTGTTGTCGTATCTTTCCTAATTCGTATTTCGATCGTCTAATGTTACTTCTTGCGGTTCACGTTAATCCTCCAACTAACATCCTTATAAATGACGGCAATATTTCATATTGTTTATAAATAAAAATGAAGAAACGCCATTTTTGGGATTACTTGTCCTCTTCCATCTATTTTGACGAGAAATTTTAACAATGCCTCTTTGCCACATTGTTTTCATGATGCTAATGCCATTGGAATTAGATATTTGCCTTCTGGCAGAAAATCGTTTCGCCCTCAGTTTATATTAAAAAATAATTGTTTCCTCTCTGTTTTGCAACACTTAGACATTGACATCGCCATAAGTAGCTATAACCTTACCAATAAAAAAACAATACTTATGGTTGAAGTGGTACGAAATGGATGATTTTTTAACGCAATTGGAGAAGGACTTATGATAACGAATGTCAGACGTAAAATGCCATCATAAGAACGAAAACAATCTACTTTTCTTGCGCTTGGGTAATTAACTTCTTGCACTTGAATTTCTGACACAGAAAGGAATTAAAATTACTCTTGTTAGCGAAATAATCTGTCCTAAGAATGTCGAGCAACCCAACAAGTTTACTACCTTCTTTTGCCGCCTCCTGCAAAAACACAGAGGGAACGCAATTTAATTACAGCGCGAATTTTCGTTTGTGCCCGTGACATCGAATTTATTTGGGTAGACATGTTTTTCGGGGTTTCTTCTTTAACGAAACGAGACCGTTGGAGATAACGTGGAAATAAGTCGAAAACGATTGCGTGCGACTAACAGCCGGTGGTATCCTTTGGATTACTTTATATAGTTTGCTTTATGGCCGATCCGTAATGTTACTCGGCGTGTGTTTTCCTTTTCTTCTGTTAGTTCCGACCGCATTTATCTGTATCCGTTTCAGGAGCGTGTAATGGGCCACTCTTTTATCTTTACATTTGTCACAATTTCGAAACTTATTTTTATTCTATTAATAACAAACGTTCTCACACACGAATCGTTTTATCCAAACGAAAGCATCGTCGCTCCTTGACAATCCATTTCCCTCCGTTTCTTTCGCGGAATTGGAAAGAATCTCTTCAGTTTATTCGTTTTTATGACACGTCAATAAAAAGGCGTTACTTCAAATATTTAATAGAGCCACTTTTAAAAGTCTTCCATCTGATTTTAAAAGCGTACCGTTTTATTTGAGAGACGTTCGACTCGTTAAAATTTTATCCCTCACTTTCTTCTCTCTTATTTATTGCAAAAACGTCCATTCGTGCACACGTCACACCATGGATTAATCAATTCGTTTTAATTAGTTGATAACCAAATAAACTCATTCGTGTAATTAATATTGTTCCTATTAATTATTTCAGCAAATACTCACAATATCAATTGCATTGGAAACAAACACGATTCGTGACGTTAATTTCATATAATTTTATAAGCGCAAATCTCGATGTTAATTAAACATAAATTGCTAAATCGAAAACAAGAAAACAAAATTGCAACTTTTCGTTTAACAATTAATTTCCTAGTAATTCGTTTCGCATCAAGAGAATGGAAATGCGTTCGTAAGATTGCAAGCAATGAAAAAGTGCCTTTTTTAAATTCAAACGGCGAATTAAGGTTTATTATGTAAACAAGCATTTGCTCTAACTGAAATTTTGTTCTTTTTTTTTAATGAATAATTAAAAACCACTTAACTAAGTTTTATTGTTCGCTAGCGTTCTATCTACTTTTCACCGACGTAAAAAGGAAAGAAATACAAATGAAAAATAATGTTCCTCTTAAAAACGTTTGAAGCTCGCTCGCAAAACATTTCTAATTTCGTTATTATTTATTTATTTTTCCATGTTGAGTGCCGAATGAAAGAACTTTTCTAACTTTATTATCATCAAGTATTGCCTCGTACAAAGTTTCAACAATAACATTATTCCTTTCATATCAATATGGACTCTTTGCTCTTTATTTTTGATTGGAGAAATCATTACGTGAATAACGTCTGATTAAGGATGAAACTTTCGTCATTGTATGGCAAACTTTCATTTTTGCGCGCAATAGCTTACCTACAACTGCTTGATGAAAACGTTTCTTTAAACGTGAATGGAAAACAAACGTTTAATTCAACTCTAAAGACTTTAACAATTACGAAAGTGCTATTATTACTTGAAACTCTGTAGAACGTAAAGCGCAAACTTCATCTAATGGAATTACACGATCTTTAACCATTCGCGAATCCACCACATGTACATTCACATAGATAAACGAGTTAATATCCTAAACAAATTTCTTTTCCCCGTACGAATTCTATTATTCAACGTTTAGGGCACGAAAACTGAAATTTAAACGTTTCCTGTTTATTCCATTTGCTTGTGCCTCATCATAAACAAGTAACTTATGGGAATTAATGAAAATGCATTTCCATTTGGAAAATGTTTGTTTTCCAATTGTTGTAAAGTACAAATTAGAATAGATATCGATACGAAATGAGAATGGGAATTGTAAATTGAAGATGCAAGACAAATGAGTAATGATTGTTACTCGGTTAAATATTAAAGCGATTTCATTGACCCATTTTTCATTGTTTATGCGAGCGGTTAATTCACGTGAATAAAATTTTATTTATTACTATTAGACATGCGAAACGTTCCGCGTCTCTCTACGTTCATCGTGCACAATACCTGAAATGTAACAATAATAAGGAGGATAACCGCAATTACAAAATAATGACGGAGCGTATTTGAATATTTCCTCGTGCTTCGCTGACGAGAATTTAATCAATATTATTTTCATTTTCTAAGTGAAATCCCCTAAAGATGAATTTAATTTTTCTCTCATTTTTTCGGCGTATTCTATATAAATTCATAAATTCGAATTAGCATTGTAAATACAGTTTCATTTGCTTTCATATAGAAATACTTGCAGCTGTAGCAGCAACAACAACAATGCCAGGAGAGAAATGATAATAATTCGTATTCACCTGTACTACAATTTCAATTCCTTTTTCAAATTTAAAATTGTTTGGTTTTGTTTTCCGGAATAAATCCCTATTTCAAAATTACTAACAAAAACATTGCGGCTGTAAAAACTTGGACAGTAAATTAATTAAAATAAAATTCGAAATAGTAAAATTTTTGGCAAGCCTTTGCTGAAAATTGAATGTTTTCATTTGCAGAATATTAGTGAGGGCGATCAGTTACACGGTGCACGGACTAATACCTGCAAGTTGCGTGTTCGCCGATCGATACAATCGCGAAGAAGTGGTCCGTTCTCTTGGCAAAGAAGTCAACATCAATCCGCCTTTAACGCTCGGCCAGTTACCTGACACGCCGGAAGAATTACTTAAATTAGATCAGGTAAATAAATTCACTTTGCAGTCCGTTGTTTGAACGAACATTTCTCGCCAAGAAATAGGAAATTGAAAAATCCGGGGAAAGAGAAAAGGGAAAACGTTTTCCCTCACATCTCGATCGTTTTCTTCTTCTTTGTTTTTCGCTTTCTTTCAGGTTTTCATAAAGTCTGAATTAAAAGTGGGCGTGATCTACGTGAAAGAGGGTCAATTTTCCGAGGAGGAGATATTAGACAATAACGACAATTCGCCGCTGTTCGAGGAGTTTTTGCAGATACTCGGCGACAAGGTTCGATTGAAAGGTTTCGATAAGTACAAAGGCGGTCTCGACACGGTACACGATCTAACAGGTACGTGCCAAGCAAAAAAAGAAACGAAACGATTAGCATTCATCAGACGTAACGCACCGCGGCGAAATGAAGAAGTTGCGTCATCGGTTGTGTCTCTCTCGAGGAGTTGCTTTCGATTAGAGCAGATTCCGCCGACTGGAAAACAGTCATTTCGACGGCTTTCCTAACCCGAGTCGGAAATATTTGCTCGTCTATTTTAAAACGCGCGTCACGTTTGCCATCTTAGAGTCCTTTCGGGGCGAAAGAATTTGCGGAAAAATGCGTTTAACATGCAATTCCTTTTTTTTTGCAAATGGACATTTCGGCTACAATTTAATTACCGTGCTCATAGTGAGAGTTCCAATCGTTCTTTCTTCCTTCAGGATTATACTCCGTCTACACGAATTGGCGAAGTATAGAGATCATGTTTCACGTTAGCACGCAGTTGCCGTACGAACGGCACGATTCGCAGAAATTGCAAAGGAAACGGCACATCGGCAACGATATCGTGTGCGTCGTATTTCTAGAAGCTGACAATACCTCATTCTCACCAGCTTGTATAAAAAGTCATTTCCTTCATACGTTCATCTTAGGTAAGTAGCGCACTCGAAATGTGGCCTCTAAAGAGAAAAGTGACCGATTCCTTCGACGCGTACGATTTTCAGTGCGCACTTCACCGAAGATCAAACGGAAACCGACCAGATACGAGGTGTCGGTGGTGACGCGCGACGAAGTGGGCGCGTATAAACCGTATTTGTGGGAGCAGAGCGTTTTCGACAAAGGCCCGATGTTCCGGGAATGGCTCCTCACGAAGATCGTGAATGGCGAGCGAGCCAGTTATTCCGCGCCGAAATTCGCCAGGATGCAGGAGCGCACCAGGTCGCAAATGCTGGAGGACATCGTGGCGAATCTGCAGAATCACGCCGAAACCGGGCAAATTCCGAAACCTTACCGCAGAGGTACCGGGGATCTCGCTTGACGTTTATTAATCGTCCTTAATTTGCTATTATTCGCTTAGGTTCCTGGCGACCGATCGGCCATATGAGGCCGTCGTCGCCGCTATTGGACAGCGTGCGCGATCAGTTCGAGGATTACGATCAATTGGCGAAAGATTTCACGCGAATGTTCTTGAACAACGAGGCCAACACGTTGGTGAACTCGCAATTGTTCGACGTCGTCTTTCTCGTCGGCCAATCGAAGCAGAAAGTCAGTTGACAACGAACGATCGTGCGCAAAAATATTTGCATTTCATATTAAAAGCTTTACTGTTCGCAGACGAAATTAATAGGCGTACGCGCGATACTGGCGGTGCGAAGCCGCGTGTTCCAAGAGATGTTGTACGGCATCCAAACCGGTTTCGGATCGCCGCAGGTACCGGTCGCCGAATTATTGGCTCGCCCGGTGCCGACGCTGTTGAGCCCGCAACAGAATCGGCCGAAGCAGACGAGCAACTTCCTCCAGGTGCCGGACATCGAGTCGACGCGGCCGAAGAGCGTGCCCAGCAGTCCGATGGTGAAGCGGGCGTTCTCGCGATTGGGCACGATCACCGCCGGCTGGGGCAGATCGATTCGCAAACACAACACGCAACAGTTATCGGCGAACGATAAGATTAAGTCGGCGAGCAGTCAGGATTGTTCGAGTGAGTGGCGCGAATTGTGGGCGAACGTGGAAATTCCATGCGACATTTTTGCTCCGTCCGCAGATAAAGACGGCAAAGACAAGGAGGGCAAGGATAAGCCGACGGCAGCGCAACTTCCAGTGCCAAGATTGAGCGTGTGCGCGGACGCTCAGAAGGTCGATAGGACGAAATTGGCGCAGACGGAGTTCTCGATAATCGAATTCGATCCGGACACGTTTCGCATCCTCCTGGATTATTTGCACACCGGCTCCTGCCCGTTGACGTGCGCCTCGATACCGGGCTTGATCTGTGCGGCCGAACACTACGACTTGCCGGAACTGTTGCAAGCATGTTTCCATCATGCGAAGCAATTTTTACGAATCGAGGTGGTACGTATTTGAAAAAGAAAGGAACTCAATCTCGCCCATCAACTAACGAATAATTCCTCTTTTGTTTTTTAGGTTTGCTGCATGTTATGTTCGCTAGAGAATTACTATTGGCGTTACACGTCCGCCTCGGAACTGGTCAATATGATATTGGCGTTCGTGGAAACGAGAGCTTACGCCCTCTTTCAAACGTCCGAATTTCTAACGCTGAGCGAGTCGATGGTGCAAATGATCATGTGCAGGTAAATCGGATAATTTCCCATCGATGAATGCAACTTACGACGCCCGTCTTCTTTAATTTGCTTCATTTTTTTATTAGGAATTTGGAGGTGCCGGAAGTACGAAAATTCGAAGCGATGTTGGGTTGGGCGAGACATAAGATACGTACGAAGACGTCGAGTAAATTGGACGCGAAATTAGAATTTAAATGTATAATGGAACGATTGGCCAGGGACTTGAAATTGTATCGTATATCCCCACAAGAACTGATAAAGGTACGTAGATTATTATTAGGTGTACAACTTTGCTCGTACCATTTTTCTTCCGAAATTCAAAGTGTTATTGAAAAAAAAAACTGGTCTGGCTGGCTCGCTGGCCTCTACTTTCTCCCATCTTTTGGGTACTGTACGAATCCCTTGTTGAAAAAACTTATTTTGATGCGATCCGCGAATCGATCCAATTTCTTACTTCTTCATACGACTGGAAGTGCTGGTCAGCCACAGACCGTGTGTCATTGATCGGAACAAGTGATAGTCAGAGGGAGCAACGTCTGAAGAATCCAGCGGCTGGGGTAGGACTTCCCATTTCAACATTTCCAAGTGTGCACCACTTTCGCAACATGAGGTCGAGCATTGTCATGCTGCAAAGGCCGTCGATATGGGGATATCCCCATGATTCTCTGCGCTTGGGGTTATTGTAATGGATACACTTTTCATCGCCAGTCACAATACGATGCAGAAATCGCGTCCGTCTTTGCCTTTTAAGCAACTGTTCACAAGCAAACAAACGCCGGTCAACATCTTTCGACTTCAAGCAATTTCCTTGCTTCTGAATCACTCCCAAGTCTTTGCGGCGCTTTGAAATTGCTTGCTGAGTCACTGCCAATGATCGTATCAAACCGTCTTGACTTTGACAAGAGTCTTCATCGCGTGATGTTGTATGAAAACGGCAGGAACAAAATTGTACACCTAATAATAATTGTGTGTGTGTGTGTGTGTGTGTGTTTTTCTTCTTAAACACGATCGATAATCGGATAATCGGTCAATTAATTAATTAAATTCGAATCGATGTACATTTAGGTAGTGCTACCGTCGAAAGCGATTAAGAACGAGCAAATATTGGAAACGTTAATGTTGCAAGCGAACTCCGGCATGTATAGGGTACAGGATTCTTATATAAAGGAATGCACCCAAAGACTGCAGAAACAAGACTCGCGATTCTCCGAATGGGAATCGTTCGATTACAGCTCGTAAATGAACTTGTCGTAATTAAGTGTATATGTAATATGTATTTATTTGAAACCAGAAAGGAAAGCATATTGAAAACATTAAAAAATCATAGACAATCACTTTGATAATGTGAACGTGATTCTGCCAATTGTAATTTAATCGATATAAATAATTATGTACAATTAAAACCAATAAGAATATGTTCGTGCGAAAACCGAAAGAACAAATTATGAATTGACATTGAAGAATTTAAAATTAAAGGGAATAATAAAAAAAGAGAAATGATGCAAACAACACATATTCACCGGGAACAAGTGATTGAAGATATTTTATATAATAATTACTTAATGCCTTTGTGTGATCGCAGGACAATCTTTGGACATGTATTATATATGTAATGCCTTGTGTGTTAAATTCGTTCGATTCAAATTGATTTCTATTTCACCATACTGGAACCGGTCGCGATCATTTAACGATTTGGAATCTTCAATTATTAAAATCTGCCTAATCTGCAAAACCTCCCTTACTCTAATCAAAATGTTCCAATTCAATTAATCAGTAACTAACCGATTGGTATCATTTATGCTCTACAATAATATTGTTATCGTTAAAATGCTTGTTCCATTAACATGCCGCAATAGGCAAATCAATTAAAAACAAATAAGTCGTTTATTGCCCGGCGCATCCACCAAATTTATTAAGCAATAAAATGTACTCTATTACACCAAAAGAAAAACAAATGCGAACAAATTCTAAAAACAATTAATTCGTTATTATTAAGATCGTTGCTAATAAAGAGTAAAAAATATGAAAGAAACTTTTGATAAATCTTCCAAACATTTTCTGGCAATATTTTGTATGACATTTACACGACGAACGACATTAAAAGGAAAGAAAAAGTTCTTAAAGTTTCTTATGATTGTGTGCTTTGGTCATCATCCTGTTTATCGGGCAGTTTAGACAGATTTACAGATCTCTTCCTGCACCTACGTACGATTCTAGTATGGTAAGAAATGTGAACGGTTTCCAAAAAGGAATTAGTTAATTTAAAACTTCGATAAACGTGAAATTATTTCGTACATGTGAATGTGAATATAAATCGGCAGGTTATCGTGGACCCTGTCTGTAAAGGAACAAAGAGAGGAATTTCGAGAGAGAAAGAGAGAAAAGAGAAACAAATTAAAAGGAAGAAGATGAAGTAAAAATTAATAAAGACTTGCTGTTTGTATACGTGTTCGATGTTATTACCTATTATTATAAGAAGTAATTACAATTATTATATATATAGAAATATATATAAATATTCGAAAATGTGCAAAAAATAATTGCAAAATATTTGCGAGACTATATTTTAACTACTCCTAGATAGCATATGAAGAAGAAGACAAAATGAAGCAAATGTTGAACATATTTTGATACTAAAACTAAAAGAAAACTAAGAAAAAAAGTTATTTCGTAATATTTGATTATTGATGAAGAAAATAATAATCGGAATAGGAATTTCATTTGATAATTTTTCATTGCTAAAAAACATACAATTGTATCATTTTCTTCATTGGAATTTGAATAAATAAACGGATAAGTGTCTTATTATCGAAATAGCAAAAACACATAGAGAAAATATATTCATTAAATGAAAAGAACAATGAATTGTATTAAAGAGAAAACAAGATGAACATGAAATCGTTGTCAAAATGTTGTCTGTTTTTAAAGAAAATAAATAATAAATAAATGAGAATTTTATTATAAAAGAAAAATATAATCAATGCCTGTAACTCCTAAAATTGCTTTTATCTGTTGGTCTGTACCTGGAATAATTTGGACAAGGGAACGTACAAGTGACGTTTATGTACAAAAAAATAATAATAATGCAACCTTAAGTTAAAAGTAGCTGAAGAGAATGTGAATCTTATTTGAACACGAGATTTAAAAGCTCTTTGTCCAAACACTTATTTTGTGCTTTAAATACTCATGAAATGTGTAATAATTTTTAAATGATACAAAACAAGGATAATGTGTTATATGAACAATATATAAAAGAAAATTTTATTCGTAATAATGGAAAGGTATTTGAAATTTTATTGAAAACTGAAATTATATTGCCTGTTAACTGAAAGAAGATTCTTTAATATATATATTTTAATTGCTCGTTTTATTCTGTACTAAAGTGAAATAATTAACTCCAATCGATGAAGAAATTGATGAATAAAAGATTAAATAACAAATGTTAATGTTGTCTTCTATGATCTGTTAATTAATTCTAATACCTGAATAATTATTAATTTTAATTCGGTTCATATCACTAATCGATTTTATTATTTGACTTTAATATGGGTGTAACAAATAATAATAATTAATGATGATAAATAAAATAATAATGATAACACTAATATAACAATTTCAATTGAATATGAAGCCCATGTGTATTTATTGCACCCATTTTGTAATAAAGGCAAATACGAATTCATAAATAAAATCAATTTGAAAGGAAATGAGCAAAAGAATAATTGAATTATGTCTAGATATTGTATTATTTTCACGAAATAAATCATTTACAAACTAAGGGACAACAAATTGCTTCTTTTCACATCCCTTAAACGTTTTACGTATAATCGAAGGCGTACTCGTAATTTTATCATGTAAAAAGCAGACAAAAGTAAGGTTTATTCAACAGGGAATCATAAATGTTATTCTGGAATCATTCAATTCTTTTACGTGAACGTTATCAAATGTACGGGTTCAGTGCAGAACTTTGCTTTATTAGCTCGTGAATGGCTTAATAATAATAAACCACATAAGGCATTATTATACGGTTCATTAGCCACTAAATGCTTTATTACATTCGGTTCCCATTCGAAACGGCCATTACATGACATTAATAAACTTGATGTGGAGATGTATTTTTTATTTTATAATTTTTAATCGTAAAATATCAGTACGTGTCACATAATTATTTCGATCAAATCGAATTGAAAACACGAAAAAATAAATTCAATCGAAAATAAAACAACGAAGAATATATCGGAACTGGGGTCAGGAGTCAACGAAATTTTCCTGCAAGTCACAATTCCACCTTTGATATACGAGTTTTGACGTCGAACATGCTGTAATTTATTTTTTGTCTTCATAAACACAAAACCATTGTCCGCTATTCAATTCACATAAATAGTAATAAATGTTATGTTAATTAAACGATTTTAATTTTAAAAAAATCAACAATTAAGTGACCTTACCATTCGATTCGTTTGTGTTAAAATTGTATTGTGCGAACGAAATCGAATTTTCATTTTTGCTGGGAGACGCATTAGCTTCTCTTCAACTTATTTCATAATAACAAATATGAGTTGAAAGGAACAATTAACAATTTCCGTTTAAATCGAAAGGAAGCGTCAAATGTGTGTACATAATTATTTAAATACAGGTGGTGTTGTCGTTCCGTTGGTCGGCCTTCGGGCACTAAATTCATTGTTATTTAACAGGTTTAAGTACGTTCTTTGAATTTTAGATTGTTTAACGAATTCTTATTTGGCGGAGACTTAATGATCGACTGTAATAACAACGTTGATTCATTTATTAGAGTATTGCAAATAGTAAATTTGCAGTGCTTGATTACTTAATAATTATTATTAAGTATCACTCTTATTGCAATAATTCATTTATGTTTGCGGCGGCCACAAATAAAATTACTCTTTCATACGTTCCTTTTGCCAACACTTAATGCCACCGAGTGTAATTTTCCGTCCATAGATATTCCATTGGTTCTTAAAAACAATAATTGAACAACAAAACCGAATTAGCAACATAAGCAAGACAATGGAAATTTAAATTGCAGAACTAATAAACAGGAACCATGTCAATAATGTTTCATTCCTATTTTAATTTATAAAGAAATTATGAAGCCGTCCTTTTCCAACTAACGATACGCGCCTGCCGAAAGGAGCATTCCATTATTACAATTTCAATTAACTTATACAGAGGACACACGAATCAGAATTGTTAATTAAGGATATAATTCGATTAAATTTAATTTGGAATAATTTTCCCTTCGCCATCCACGTCCCGTCCTTATTCTTCGCATTGCGATCGCGGTTCCCAAAGCATTTATCGTTACGCGCATTGTTTCGCGAACCTTTATTAATAATGAAAACAACACATTAATTTCTGCTTGTTAACGTCACAAGACAATCGGTTCACGTTCGTATTTAAAAACGAAATCAAATTGATTAACACGTACATCGGCTTCGGCTGCAAAAGAGTAAAGATCATTAAAAATAGTACGGTGTAGCGAACGGAAAAGAAATTAAAGGTAAGTGCGATGGAAGTGATCGAAGGCTTCGAGATCTACGTTGGATTATCTTTTTAATTCGTTTTCCTCCAGATGAGTGTAACTGCTGAACCAGTTGCCCCTACATTAGGAATTAATTTAAACATACCGTTCACGGTCATAGGGATAACATTGTTCGCTTATTACTTCTGGAAGAAGACGTCGAAGAGGCTGAAGGATATCGAGAACCTGCCCGGCCCGGCGATCTCTTATTCGGAACTGTTAATGAAAGCAATTACAAATGAACCCAAAGGTAAGAGTTATTATTAATTTCCATTAGAAGAATTGCAAAAGACTTTTTGTCGCTTGAAAGCTAGACTGGCGAAAATTAGTTACGCTAATTGAGACTGATAATTTTGGCTCAGTAGGATGTATTAAACGAATAATAAATTCCGATGGATGCAATTTAATATTCCTCCATCGACCAATTTCTAATAACGATCAATGAATTTCAAACAGATAGATTTAATCAAAACCCAATTTTTTGCGAACCATCTTAGTCATTTCCTCTTAACGATTTGCGTCGCAATTTCGCGACGACTAAAACATAATTTGCCATTAACTTCCAGACATATTGAAGTTTGCGGTACAGAAGGCGATTGGATATAATAAGTTAGCGAAAGCGTTCGTCGGCAACAAACTGTTCGTCTTCCTCTACAACCCGGAAGATATCGAGGTAAATCGCACTCTTTTAAAACAGAAATTCCCACAAAAGAAAAACGTTTGCGTCTCTTCCCAGGTGATATTAGGCAGTAGCGTGCATTTGAACAAATCCTCCGAATACAGCTTCTTCGAGAGATGGTTGGGCGACGGTCTCCTAATTACCAGCGGCAACAAATGGAAGTTCCACAGAAAGCTGATCGCGCCGACGTTCCACATGAGCATCTTGAAGTCGTTCGTGCCGACGTTCTACAAGAACAGCACCGAGGTGTGCGAGAAACTGAGCAAAGAGGTCGGCAAGACGTTCGACGTGCACGACTACATGAGCGAGGCGACCGTCGATATCCTGTTGGAGACGGCGATGGGTTACAAAGGGAGGAACAAGAGCGATCAATCCGGTTTCGATTATGCGATGGCCGTCATGAAGTAAATTCCAACCAATTGGTACAATCGTCGCCTTTATTATTAACTCGCTTTTCCTCGCAGGATGTGCTACATCACCCACATCCGGCATTACAGATTCTGGCTGCGATTGGAGCCAATCTTCAAAGCCACGAAGATGTCGATCGAAGAATCGAAATTGTTGAGCACCATCCATAAGCTAACGAGAAGCGTGAGTTACACAAACGTGAAGAGCGCGATGGCACGATTGTTGTTATCAATCGAAACGTTATTAGGTGTTCTTGGCGAGGAAGAAGGAGTTCGAGGAGAAAAAGATGCCGGAGATGATCGAAGTGGACGAGACGAGGGATAAGACGGAGGAATCGAGCGACATCCGTTACGTGAAGGACGACCTCGACGACAACGACGAGAACGACGTCGGCGTGAAGAAGCGGATGGCCTTCTTGGACATGCTGATGAGCACCCACATGCAAGACAAGAACAAATTCACCAGCCAGGAAGTGCAAGACGAGATCAACACGATCATGTTCGAGGTAAGCGATCGATCGGCCGATCGCCCGTTTAAACGCATTTCCTAATCGATCGGAATACTCGTTTCCCCGAAGGGCCACGACACGACCGCCGCCGGCTCCAGTTTCGCCTTGTGCGTCTTGGGCACGCGCCCCGACATCCAGAACAAGGTGATGCAAGAGTTGAACGGCATCTTCCAGGGCAGCGACAGAGCGTGCACGTACGCGGACACGTTAGAGATGAAATATCTGGAGCGCGTGATCATGGAATCGTTGCGCCTGTATCCGCCGGTGCCGTTGATCTCGCGCGAGGTGCGGGAGGACGTTAAATTGGCGTCCGGCGACTTCACCATTCCGGCCAATTCGACCGTCATCATCGTGCAATACCTGATGCACCGCAATGCGGAATACTATCCGAACCCGTTGGAGTTCGATCCGGACCGTTTCCTGCCGGAGGCGTGTCAGAAGAGGCACTACTACAGCTTCATTCCGTTCAGTGCCGGGCCGAGAAGTTGCGTTGGTACGTGCATTCGCTGAAAGAAGAAACGCGATTGAGGTTGTTGCGATGTAATTTGTAATGTGCGTGTCGTTTTTTATCTTAGGTCGTAAATACGCGATGCTCAAACTGAAAGTGCTGCTATCGACGATCTTGCGGAAATACCAGGTCATCTCCGACGTGCCGCAATCGGAGTTCCACCTGCAGGCCGACATCATCTTGAAACGCTCGAATGGGTTCACGTTGAGATTGGAGGAACGCAACAAGGCTTGATTGACCGTGTTAGAATAACTTAAATTAACGATGTGTAAAGCAAATCCGTACATTTAAAAGGGCACTGTTAAATGTTATTTTATCAATAAAGCAGTTACGATATATATAGATATGAAATGGCAGTGGTACAATCTCATTCTTCCTTATTGTCCTTATTGCCCTCGTTTTGCAATTTCAACGCTTCCAGTTCTTCTCTCTTCTCGCGCTTGAAGAAGCCTTTCTTGTAGCACACGTAAATGAGTAGGGCCAGCAATAACAAACCAAGAACGATGGAGGGCAGCACGATGGCCAGCAGCGAAACCTTCGAAGGATTCCTAATGAAGACGCTTTCTACTTGGGCGTAATCCGGCCTTAAAAACGAAAATATTTAATCTCAACTGACGCGTACACTCAATGGAAACAAACCGATCCTCGTATTGTTCGACTCCCGACGGCGAATCGATCGTTACCATTGCTTCGGTCGCGACACTAATCACATTCCTCGCGTCCAATAATTTCGCCAGACTCGTGGCATTTAACGTCAATCGCAGATCTAAATCCACGTCGTCCGCACGATCGATCATCGGACCGAAAATGCAAGTGATCGTCTTGCAACTTACTCGGACGTTCGTGCAATTCAAATAAAACACGTCGTCCGACGTGCGAGATTCCTGCTCGTTCGCCATTAGATCGCGTCTCTTTCGCTTCCGCTTCAGCTCGATCTTCTTGTTCTCGCTGCACGCGATTTGCAAGTTATTTCGCGTATCGACGATCGACTCGAAGTTTATTAGTACGTCGTCGTCGCCGCTCAAACCGATCGGCAGATTAACGTCCAATTTCACCGCTTCTAACGCAGATTGGCCGAACTTTTGCACGCGGTACTTTTGCACGAACGGACCGTCGACGAAGTTGTAGCTTTGCTCCTCGGAGTTGCTAAAACGAACCCACCGATAATCAGTCGATTATGTTCGATTATATTGTGCAGTTTACCCAGAAACGGTAACGTCGAGTTCTGTCTTCAGCGGCAAAACGATGATCTTCGTGGATGGATTCAAATTAACGCTCGTCGTCAGGGTGGTAACATTGAATCTCAATTCCATCCTGTTCGTCGTGTCTGCATTGATCTTGTTCATGTTCAAATCCAAAGAGACGGTCCTCTGCAAGAAATTGCAACGATTCGATTAGCGGAAAAATCGAAATCTCGCTCGTACCTCGGCATTTTCGTTCAAGATGTTTGCGACTAAACAGACAAGTTGGTCCACTTCGATTGCCTCGCATTGGCTCGGCACATTGTGAATGATAACGCCATCAGGTAACACGACGGCGATCCGAGTATAAATCGCCTTCTCGCCCGTATTCTTCACTTTCAGCGAAAGGCCGAGAGTTTCTTTGGATCCCAGCACGTAACCATCGCTTAAATTACGCAATCGATTATAACCGAAGACGTGATAGAGCTTTTGTAAGAATCACCTTGAAACTCCCACGAATTCCTCGTCGATTTGCAAATTGCTCGAGCATTTATTGTCTTTGCCGCAGTTGAAGAAGAACGGCACGTCAATTGTTAGGGTCTTAGTCGAGCGATAGTGATCGTAAACGACGCACTCGTCGCAGAACGTGTCTCGCCGCGGTCGTTGCGAATTGTTCGCAATTACTATCGGCCCTTTCGCGCGATTCCCACCATCGATTCCGATTAAATGCTGCGATAATTTCACGTTGATTGGAACGTCGTACTGAATGTTGGTCTATAAAAACGCGATTAAGATGAATTGCTTTTGTGCTAGTAAGTCGTACCTTTAGAACGATTTGAACGTCTCTGCAAATCTCGCCCTTTGCCAACGCTACGGATTCGTTGATGCGATGCCCGTTCGTCAGATGCGCTCTACCGTAGGATTCGTCCACGACGATGCTTCTTGTCACGTCTGTAAGAAGTCTGCAAAGTGGTGCGTCTCAATGCGATTAAATTATTGCTCACTGATGACAGACGGCAGATGCGAGCCTTCAAACGCGAGACAATATCGCACGTAAAACTCTTTAGCATCGACGTTTATCCCGTCGATGAGGGCGGCTAAAGTGTGTTTCAACACGACGGTCGGTTTGCTTCGGAAGAGGAACGTTTTCGAATTTATGTAAGCCCCAATTGCAACGTCTACAAAAAAGAGACGCGATCGATTAGCGATCGTTTGAAGCACGAATTCTTGCGTTTGGTACCTGGGTAATGATTGCCGTCTACGTCCAAACCCATTGAGATACTCGCGCCGAATCCTTTGACGGTTGAGAGGAATTGCTTCCCGATCAATCGCTGGGCAGGTTCCGCATCCAGTCCGTTTGCGGTCGATCTGAATATGTAAACGATGCCGCTGCCGTCGTCTTCGAACGGAGCAGATATTGCAATCTCTGAAAGCGTCAATTAACGTTTTAACGTCATTTTAGCGGATTTTTTTTTTTTTTCGTTTAGATTTCACCCGGATATCCATTGCCATCGACGTCGTTTAAGAGTGCCATCGCATGGCCGAATTGTCCACCGATCGCCTTCCCGTAGATCGACCGGCCATTCGGTGCGGGATAAATGAACTAAAAATTCGTACAATTCTTATTTGCACCATAAATTACTTTAAGTGTTAAAGGCTATTGTTAATACATAAGCAGCAATGCAGGAAAGGGATATCAAGACCTTGCCTCCGCTTGGCTTATATTGTGTGATCCCTTATCTGCATGAATAGAGCAGAGAATTGTGGAGAAACTCCGATTACTTTGGGAACTCGAAGAGAACGGTTGCGAAGATTGATTGAGAAAATAGTTTAGTAAAAGGGAGTCGTTAATTTGTTAAAAAAAAACGCCTGTTTTACCATAATTAAAACAGGAAATTGTGCAAAGCAGCAGCACACTAAACAATACCTTTGCGCTGCCGTAATAAACGTCGACCCTTCCCTCGTTGTAGCCGTCGGACTTGAAGTACGGCGCACCGATTAGAATGTCGTCGATGCCGTCGCTATTCAAGTCGCCGGAGACGATCGAGGCGCCGAAATATTCGCCGACCTGTCGCCCAGTGATCGGCACTTGTCTGCGGACGCCGTCGCCGGCGAGCCGAAATATGATCACCTAAAAATTGCACGCGAATTAATATCGGCACGTTTGCGGTAATCAACGAGAATCATTTCCTCACCTTTCCGATGCCGGCAAATCGCGGAGCGCCAACTGCATAGTACAAGTTCGTGCCGCCGTAATAGTAGCCGGAGCTTAGGGAGTAGCCGAGATAATGGAAGAACGTCAGTTTGCCCGGAAGTTCCGCTAGTTGGGCGGCGAATTGTTTCGGTCGAACGAGCGTCACGCGTTCGTCGACCGGCCGATTCGCGTGCTCGTAAACGGCCACGCTGCCGAACCAGTTGAAGAGCCCCGGGATTCCGATCAGGAACTGATCGTCGTCCTGTTCGGCGTCTTCGCATTAAGAAACGTTTTACGTAAAGTGTCGTGCAGACGAACGAACCGTTTTGGAATTGACGGCGTGTACGGAAACGCCCGCTTGGCTGTAGGAACGATAGTAATACCAGTTGCCGCTCTCGTTGATTGTAGCGGCAAACTTTTCGTTCGCCGGGGGAAAACTCTCGTACGTCTCGTTGAAGCGATTCGACGTGAAGCATTTCCCGGGCGTTTCGTAGCCGGCGTCCAGCCATTTGTGCGCGCAAATCAGATCCCTGCCATTTCGCTGCGTGACGTCCAACGAAACTCCAGCCCAATCATCATCTGCGTCGCCTTTTGGCGATCGCGGAAGGTCTAAAGCGCGAGCTGAAAGGTGTTGCGAAAGAGTCACGTGGACGAAGAAGCGAATTAATTGATTTCTATTTACCTGGCGGTATAGCACGCAATTGGCACGGTCCTAATATTCGACATCTGTAAAGTAAACCTGTGGGTTTATTCTGAGCGACGCCTTTCGGTGCGGTAATTTCAATCCTGCAAACAATGGATCTGGGTCAACGACGGAGTATTAAAAGCAAAACTGCAACTGACCACCCACTATGTAAATCGCCGGAAAACAAACTCACGCGATAACCGAAATAATCTTCAGCGCCCGACGGACTTTCGTACACGATTGGCGTATCGGTGTCTATGTTAAAACAAGATATAAAGTGCAATGAAGTAATAGCAAGTGTTACGACGAAAGTCAACATCTTCACTAACGTGCTTTAATGATATTGAATATTTTTTTTTGCTAATTATCACTTCTCTGCTGTATTATCTTACGGATGTGTAAATTGGCGATATTTTACCGAATGACTCATCACTTTATTGTTTATTTTGCGCGAGAAATGGCTCGGATTCGCTTTAAAATGAACGTGCATCATTCATAAAACGCAATGTCGCTTGCAATTAGTCACTCGTATAAAATACTGCAAAAGAATTAATAAGGATCAAATGAAAATGTTTGCGTGTAAATCATAAATTAACAACGATATATTTTAACGGTTTCAATCCATACATCGCTCACATCATTATTCCATTAGATGTAATTTTTACATGAGTCCATTTCAAATCTTACGTTTCCCTCGCTTGCAATTCGACCATCATCTCAATCCAATCCATGTTCGTTCTCTTTTTCGTTTATAGGTAATAAACATATATTATTACTACAAATCTACGTTATTACAAACATACAAATCGTCTTTATCATATACGATGCTGCTTAATTATCCGAAAAGAAAAGAGAAACATGCAAATGTTGTGTTACAGTTTATAAAACGACAAATAATCGAGAAATTCTAATTATTGTTATTATTATTGTTCTATCGTTATGAGAATCGTACGATTGACTAATTCATTCGTCTTATGCACAAAAAAAACACACAGATTTTCCTTAAAGTTCGTGTGAACAGAGGAACGTTTCGAGCAATTGGTCCGATTGAATGAGATAAATAATATGCTGTTTTCCTTTTTTAATCATGATTATTTCTTTAGCGAATCAACTAGTATGAGCTATACAAATGATGTAGTTAACTAATTAATTCATAATGATGATATATGTATATATACAAAAATTTATTATCGTTTATTATTCGTTACTAAAAATGTAAAAAAGAGGTTTATAATACGGTAAAACTTTGTCTACGTTATTCATTATCCATTTCCTTTCCCTACTTTCGTTCCCGACGGATATTTCTTATCCTACAACAATAAATAATTTCTTAATTTAGCTATCTAAATAATACGTAATGACTGAAGAAATGCAGTTATCTCGCTCTGGAATTTTCGCTGAAGGTTTTAATTTCCAAATCAAAAACAATTCGCTTCTTATAAACAAAGTTTTATCCGCACGTCGTTTCGAGTATCTCCGAATCAAAAGTGACGTCTTAAGAGAAAGAAATGTTAAATGTTCAAAAGCGTGGAACAATCGTTATGAAGTATATTATACATTGTACAAGACAGAAAATCAATAATATTAATTAATTAAAACATCGCACAAGCCTTTTGTGTATACGTATATATAAAAATTTTAAATACAAATAAGTATTCGAAGAAGAAACAAACAATGAATCCATCGATCTACTGCCGTCTACTGGAAATGACGCGTTCCCGACTGTCCTCCCTGTTCACGGAGTTCCTCCGCGGCGGGGAATTACCGGAACCGATTCGATTCTTCCGGGACCGTTTGAATTTCGCCACGTCCTCGCCGAAAACGTCGCCGGTGCGCAGGGCGGAGATGAGATCGTCGAATTCGCCCTTTGCATCGCTCTCGCCGTTCTTCAAGCCGATTCCTTTATTGATCGACGACAGAATCCCTTCGCGACTGTGCTTGCGCTCTAACGTCAATTTCTTCAGCTCGGCCTCTTGCTTCGCCCTCTTCTCCTCCTCCTCCTGCCGCTTCTTCATGTTCTCGTTGTCCTGTCGCGCTTCCGCGAATGCCGTTAGGAACGTGTCGAAGATGCCGAAGAAGTCGTCCGGTTGCGATTGCGCCGGATCCTCGCCGAACAATCGTACCGCGCGTTCGAAACGAGTCTGCGAAAGGTTTGAAATGCAATTAAGCGATGTCTTCGTGCGCGAGAGTCTCCCAATTTTCTACCTTCATGTCCTGGAACTGGTCTTCGATTTCCGCCAATCGACACGTCGCGGTCGCTTGGAATTCGCGCATCACCGGCACGAATTTGTCGTTGGCGACGGGGCTCTGCCCGCGATGGAACTCGATCTCTTTGGCGACGTCCTTCAAGCCGGCGCGCAATTGCGCCATGTCCTTGTTCAATTCGCCCAGCGACACTTTGGCCGCGTCGCGGACATGCGAAATATCCTCGTCGATTCGCAGCACATCTTTAAACTTCGCAGACAAAAAAAAGTAGGTTAAACAAATCTACGGAAACTGCGAATGCTGGTTACCTTCTTTTCTAAAATTTGCACTAAATAATGTAGGAGCGTCGTCCCTTTGGCGGCGCTAGATTTCGTGTCGGCCAATCGGTTCAGCGACGCCAAACGGAAACCGGACGCGTTACCGCGCGCGCCGCGATTCATGTAATTTCCCAGCGCTAAAACGATCTCCAACAATCGGCGAAGACGTCGCGAGCGGGCGACCTCGCGGGAAGCCTCCATCACGTTCGTGATACGCGGCGATATCTCGTTGAGCGTGATTTGGAAGCGTTTCTTATAATGCAAACTGCGTAAGCGTTGCTCGTAATGCGGCACTCTGAAAGGTCAATTAACCGTTTATGAATGGAAATTTAATCGGATCAATAGGCGAGCGTTACTTTGAAATTTCGTATAAGAATCTATCGGCTCTGGCCAGTGAATCGATCTCGTCGCTGTGCTCCTCCAATAGCGCCGCCTCTTCGGGACTAGGAGTGAATTTCAACAATTGCTCCACCATATCGATCGGTAACTGTTCCTTACTGTCCATACTTAAGATAGCCTTCGTGATGTCCTCGTCGGACATTTTCAATTTCGACAATAGGATCGTACAATTTTGCGCTCGTCTTCCATCGATCACCGATAACACTTTGGTCTTGTTCTTACCTAATTGCCTTAGATCTTCGATTGAACCATCATTCTAAAAAATTATCGATTGATTAGAGTTTAAATGTGAAGTTTACATTGAGATTCATTAATTTTTTTAGAATTTCTTTGCTTCAAATTTTGAATCTTTTCGCTAATTGCAATAAACGTATTTTTGAGCTCTTAAAGTCATTAACCGTGGAAGGAAACGTTAAGGATCGATTAATTAGAGTTTAAATGTGAATTTTACATTCAGATCGTTCATTTTTCTTATTTTCTTTTTCAATTTTCTTAAAGTCACTAACTGGACAAAGAAACAATAAAAATCGATCAATTAGAGTTTAAATGTGAGTTTTAAATTGAGATTAACTCATTCTTTGCGGTTTTTTTTTTCTTCAAATTTTTCCACTTTTAGGGAAGAAGGAATCCTTCGACGAAAAATTTCAAAAAAAAAACAGAAAGAAACACCGGAAAATTCTCATTAACATCAACTCAATTAGGATACAAGAAGTTGTAAACATACCACGACTCCATTCTTTTGGTACGCAGAGAACAATTTATCGATACAATCGAGTTCCATTGCGTTGTAGAGCTTCGTGTCGTCCAACTCGCTCCAAATCGTTCCGTTCACTTTAACGTCCGGCAGCTTGGACCAGTTGAACGACTTCAACGGGTTCGACGGTTGCGGTACGTTCTTCTTCACCACCTCGACTTTTAACGGTTCGCTCGGCGGCGCCAACGGTGCACACGGCGGCGGCGGCGGCCCCGGTGCGGGAGGCGGCGGCGGCGGCGCCAACGGCGGCGGCGGCGGCGGTGGACAGAAATCGCTCTTGAAATTAACGTCCACGCCGGACTTGAGCCCGATCACTTTCGCATCGTCCGGTATGCTGCCGGAGTTCACCAATTGCTCGAGCCTGTGACGTTCGCCCCTCTCGCAGTTCACCTGACGATCGAGTTCGGCGACGCGGTACTCGAGTTCGCTGAATCGCGTCCGCGTCTCGATGTGCGCCGCCGTCTCCTTCTCCAGTCGCTCTTTGATCCGCGCCAAGCCCGATTCGATGTCCTCCTTCTCCTGCGTCCGCTGATCTAATTCCTGCTCCTTCTTCGCCAAACGGTTCGACATGTCCGTGTTCTCCTTTTCCAACTCGTCGGCCTTCTTGCGGGCCTCCACCAGTTCCTCCTCTTTGGCTAACAGATGGACGATTTCTTTGACGTTGATTTCGATCGGAGCGACGTCCGGGTCCCGGTTCTCCGTCTTATTCCGATCGGCGTCGTGATGCTGCTGCAAGACGATCTGCTGCACGATCCGATCGAACAATAACCAATGCTGCGGATGAGCGCCATAGTCCAGGGGCAATAGCAAACAATGTTCCAAGAGGCTTAAAAGATGAGGATAAGCGGCGGTGTGACTTAATTTTCGCCTGAGCAATTCGAACATGGACGTTGCACTCTTCGTGTCGACGTGATCCATTTCGAACTTCCTCGCCAGTTCCTTCTCGTCCTCGTTGCGGACCATCTCGAAGAAGTCCAAGTGCCTATCGAGCGTCTCGTTCTCGTGCCGACGCAGCTTGTCGATTATCGGCTGGATGCCTAACATGAGAAACTCGTAGCGTAGATGCAGGCGAAACTCGAGATTCTCCTCGCCCTGTCCGTAATTCAATACGGCATTGATGAAGGACATGATGGCCGTCTTCAAATTGACCTCGTCCCTATAAACGCCCGTGGAACGATCGAGATCGTTGATGATCCCTTGGAATCGGGTCCGTTCGAACGCGTAACTCTGGTAGTGGAGCATCGCGTCCAAGACTTTCTTGTGGCCGCCAGGTACGAGACATACGGCGCCGAGTATCTCCAGCACGGCGATTTTGGTCTTAATATTGTCGGTGCTCAACGATTGCGCTATGGTGTTGATACTCGTCGGATGAGCCAGGACGTGAGATCGTCCGGTCTGCAAACAAGAAGACGTAAGAAGGTTTCCGTCGCGATCGAATCGCGGAGCGTCGAAATTACCGAATTATTCATAAGAGCTTTCACGCAACCAATTATACTGGTGTGTATCGAACTTTGAGCGGTGAAATAGTCCATCCTCTCCAGAAAGTCCAACAGCGCCGGCAATCCTTCCAGATCCATAAACCTAATTACAAAACTGTGCGTCGATGTTCGTAAGGCAGTTTTAAGGCCGTCAATTTGTTTCGTCCGCGAACGAACTTCTTCATCCGCATTCGTTTCCGGATAAGTTAACTGGAAACAAGACGTGAGCGATGAGAGATTCTTCGAAATAATCACGAGCGGAAAGACAATAAACGGAAATCTGCGTGTATTGAAAGATTTAAATATCAAATCTCGGTTTATTAATGGTTTGCCCATAATGGTATATTCAAATCGAATCAGCGGACTGAAAATGTTCCAGTTGAAAATTTAAATTCCGTAGAATACGTAAATCAGTATAACTGGACGTTTAAATGGACGAGTAAGAGGCATTTAAATGGTTGCAAGTTCAAAATCGTCGCTAAAGGAAAAGTGAAATTTCATAAATGTTTAAAGAAAGCAACGAAATCAATTTTAAACAGTATTTTTTTCCCTCCAGTTATTATTGTATGGGTATTAAATGTAACGGAACATAAATCTTTGCCGGTTCTTGTAGAATATATGCGACATGATAAATCAATTACTGTCAAATCGTAGTTGTGGCCGAAGAATAATCGTATGGATACGCTTTTGATAGATACGCATTTAATAAATCTACTTAGAGGACTATTCTGTTGGTTAAAAAGAAGCAATGTCGCCGTTACATTTAAAGAATTTCAACTATTCTTCGGATGGTCGTGAAAGGACGTTCGTGTATACGTACCTCATTTGAATTAATTTATTTATACATTTAGTGCCGAGAGAATAAAAGGGAATAAACGAAACGTATATCATCAGAATATTGAAATGATAGGAATCTAACGCAAGCCCATTTCAACAAAGAAACATTTTGAAAGCTACGACTTCAAGTTGAATTGCCCTAATTAGCGTTTTTTTGCAGGAGCGTAAATTATTGCTCTCGAAAAGTAAACGAGCAAATTTTGAAAATTAACAATTTTTTTTCGTAACCATCGATGCCTCGAGATTCAAAATAATAACAACAATTTAAGGTCGAATACGTACAAAATAGATTATCGAGTACATTCAAGGACAAAGTGCGGATGCTTATGAAGAGAAGAAATGAAAAAGAACTAGATCGGGATTATTAAATGTTAAATTATTATTATTAGATTTCCTTGGAGTGTTTCTATGTGGATGATGGATGTTGTTGTTGTTGCCACGAACAAAGAAGTTGAAAGTAAAAATGTAATTCGATCAATTTAAACTAAAAAAGGGTTCATTAATTGGAATAAATTGGGAAGATAATTTGTGCTGGATCAGTTTTCAAACAACTTTCACAAAATCCTGCAAAACACTGCGTAATGTAATTAGCAGTGATATTTATTATTGTTTACAATTAATAAAGCAATCTGAACACGAAACCACGTTCAATTAGAAACGTTGGATTTAAAGTTCAAGATTATTCTCTGCTAAACCTCTATTATGCAGTACTCGCAGGTTTTAATTATTTTTAACCGATTGAAGAGGCGACGAAAAGAGAGATTGACGATTTAGCGGTACTAATTATCAATTGAGCACGATTAGCGTGGACATCAAGGACGATAACAGGCTTTTTTTTTCTAGAACTTACTGTAGCTAAAGTATGCAGTCTTTCGATGTAATGCTCGGGTGCGTGTGCCTGATCCACCATGTCCTCGCCACCTTTTCTTGAGCAATAGATTTGCCATTTCTTCTGCGACGGCAAACTTAACATGGCAGCCTTATTTGGTGCAGTCAAATCCAATTCTTCCTGCAATCAAATGATAAAAAAGAAAACGTCAATGAATAAGCGTTCGCGAAAAGGGAAATCTTTTAATTAAGAAGTTTATGTTATTCGCATTAGTTGTCATTGATTGATCGCCTCTTTAAACAGATACGTTTATATCCCGTCATCCTTGTTCTATTCTTCTTGTGTTTAACGTATAATTAAAATGCTAAAGAAGAAATAATCGAGAGGCATTTTGTAATTGAGGGTCGATAAATTCAATTCGTTTCGATTTTACCTACGTTGACATAAATATCGCCTTGTGCCTTAAGTTGGTTAATTATCGTCCGTTATTGAAATTAACTTATTGGAATGTCAGGTACATGTAAATGTTGTTCAATAATGGCATGATAAATTAATTGAAGAAAACGTAATTTTCTCTAACGATTAAATTTAAAGTTATACTTGTTTTAATAAATGAAATTTATCGAGGTTTTCCTTTTTATGGTAGCAGCTAACGAGTTGCTAAAGGTTCCATTATTAATCGTAAAGTTTTCCCCATGTCCATTTCAAATCCTACTTACATTATGAATCATTAGATACAGTCTGTGTTTATTTTTTCTTTCTTTCGCGATTTGTTCTCATTAACTTCATGAGTTACAACGAAGGATAACCGCAAAGTTGGAATTGGGTTCTTTGAAATGTTTTTCTACGCCGATCGATTTGTAATTAATCACATATACGGAACGAATTTTCTTAGAACTGTCTCGTTCAATTAACATGCGCTCGATCTTGAGCAAAAGTAACGTAAACAAATCGCGAAGGGAAAGGGCCTTTATTTACCGCGAACAATAATTCCAAATCTATTAACTTTACTACCAAACACGGGAAAAGTCCGATAACCATTGGCTCGCATGCGATTACTGTAATTACACAAATGCTCACGTTCTTTGGCTCGTTCTTTTAACTACAAATTTCCTCCTAGACAAAACCTATTATTAGAGCGAGTTCCTTCTTACGGAGGAAAAATTCGAGGTACACATTAAAATGCTCATCTAATTGCATGATTGTTGCGATTGGGAGCCGAGATAAAGTTACTTTATCAACTATTAGTCCATCAATAATATTTATCTGGAATCGATCTTGATTAACGAATGGAATTTTCGGCCGAGGAAAATCTATCCACTTCTTCGTATCGTCTCCAATAAGCATAGTTATTACGATCATTTAAATTCCAACTTAATTAGACTTATCTACTTTAAAAAGTAGTCCTAATTGTTATCTCATTGATACGTTAATCGAATTTCCATCGATTCAATGTCAATCCAGCCAATCCCATCGGAGAAAGAGAAAGATTATTACGTCGATTTAGATTATTAAACGAGCCTAATTATTTCTGAGAAATTTTAATTGAAATCGTAATTGGACGTAAACGCTGATATAACGTTTTCGTTTTGATCAATAATTCACAGCACTTTTATTAACCGATAATTCAATGATATCGAATCTAATTCGTTTCTTCCGTACGTATATTCGAATGCCGTGAATGAAGGCACGATAATAATAAACCGAGCGACAGCTGTATTATTCTTGCAAGTTAATTAAATTCCATTACACATATGCTCTTTTACGGTCCCGGTCGACGTTTCCTTACTGCCTTTAATCTCTATTTTACCGTCATCCAAGTGGCAATAATAACAGAAAATTGATTAGGCGACAATTCAAGTGGTTCCGGCTGATGAAACATTTCATGGCGTTTTCTTTTCCATTTTGCAAACAGTACAACAATTTCTTCTTATTTGCTAAATGTCTCATCAACATGCACACCGAAGCTACTGGCTGGCGACTAAAGGCGAGAATCAAAAAAGTTGTAAATAAGAGGTCAGAGTTCATGGGCTGTTTGCAAAAGAATCGCCGTGTTTACGAAATTCGAATTTGCATAGTTTGTTTTGAGAATCCGCCAAGGAACAATAATTAACGAGAAAAAGTATTTCAAAAGAGTAATTAATGCGTAAAATTTGCTATATTCATTCTGAGATGTTGAAACAGATTTTTTCTCGACCAATAATTCCCTTAAGTGAATTAGCTCTGTTTACATCTTTATTAAGTTTAACAATGCGTAACCTCGATTCCCTACTTGAAAGGCCTTTTAAATGCATTTGCAAACTGCAGAAAGCTATCCAACGAAATCCGAATGGATTTCCTTTTTTTTTTATTACTGTTTTCGTTTCTCTTTGTTGTTGTTTATTTAACATTTAATCAATTTGGAGCATCGAATGGAGTAAGAGAACGACAAAAGTGAGTCAGATTCATAAATCCTACGGCCGCAGCTCATTTTTCTTCTCTCACTTTTTCCCTTTTGCTAAGGATGAAGACTAAGATAAAACGATGAGATGTAAACGTTATTAATATTCGCATTGTTCTCAGCGGCGAGTCGATTGCAAAACGCGAAAGGGAACGTAAATGTCTCCGTTGCTTACGTTCTAACATTTATGCAAATTGTGACGATCGTCGAAGTGTTATTTTGAAGAATACTGTAATTATTGACTTTGTACTTTCGCACCAACGGAACGAGCAAAAGGAAAACGACGAATGCAAAGATAAATAGTAAATGTGACAAGTTGAGTATGATATCATACGGAAAATGAATTAAAATGCAACGAATCGATTTCGCATTAAATGCAACGCAATGGATCCAGACGTCCTTTGAACGGGCGTTATGCACATAATTCTGCTGAACAAGGCCAAATTGCTTTTATCCAGTGCAATTGCGACGCGAAACTGTAACAATTTCTAATTTAATTCGCAAACACGCTTCCATTGAGATAAATTATAAAAGGATTTTTAGGAATTTGATTGTACTAATTGACGAATTTTGTTTTAGGTAAAATCCCGTTAATTTCTTCTAATAAATCATCGACGTTCTCCTTTTCCTTCGTGCAACAGCCAAAAAATTAAATGAACGTGCGGCCCGAGGGCACGAGTAAGTGCAAAAGAATTCATCGATTTAATTAAACTTCAAAACTTTAATACGAATTAAATCGTTATAAGACGAGAGGAGAGAAAAAATATGAAATTTTTCTTTTGCAACTTTCTACATTACACTTGCCTATAAGTACAAGTGAAAGCATTTTTTTTTTTTGTTCACGACGTTCAATCGCGATTAATCAAATTATCAAGAGAAATATGATGATGATTATTGCGATGTCGATGAATATTAATGTTTATAAAAATAAAAGTGTAACGTGCTTTAAACGATTTCGTTTCTCGGCTATTCCAACCGCTTCGCAAATCGCTCGTGATTTCAATTTACGGAAGATCGGCATCGATTGCAATTAAATATAAATAAATAAATGCGATGAACAAGGCTGTTCTACCTTTCACACTCCCGATAAATAAATAAATAAAAAGAACGTTCAACGCATGCATAATGATTTCATTTAATCTCAAGAGGCAAGAATAATGTGTAATTCATCAATATGCGGATGAAGAAACTCCCTGTACGAGTATTGTTGAGGCGTTGATTCTTTAATTGAACCAAGCTTTCACAGGTGAAAAATTAAATAAATTAAAGGAGATTGTACGAGTAAAGGAAAAAAGAAATTGATTTGTGTATGGGCAATTAAGGGCAATTTGTTGATAACGTTTACGGAATTTGTTAAACTCCATTTATCTTGTCGCATTTAAATGGAATCCTTTTGTAATAACATCATCAGCGGCAATTATAATTCGGTTTCTTTCGATTTCATTTCTTCGACTTTTACTTTTCACTTAAATTTCTTTGCGCCTAACGTCATCGTAAATCGCTCAAAATTAATAAATACGTACGCAGAAGAAAAGCCAATTGAAATCGTCGCGTTCGTGTAAAATTCTAACAGCCAAATACATGCAACATGATTGATGGAAAGTCGGTGAAACGTTAGTCGCTTTTCAACTTGGCCGCTGACTCGATAATAATAAGAACGAAACCGTGTTTAACGTTGCCGTTGTTTCATTTGCGACACGAAAAATGATCGATTTCTTATTCTTGTAGGCGTCGGGAGAATGGCAACAGCACGAAGAGATTTATTATATTGTTGTTATGTGGCAAGTTTATTGATTTACTTTTCATTCGGTCTCGAGTACGGTTTCCTCGAAGCGATTTTCCTCCTTGTTATGGGGCTCGTATTGAAAGTAATTTTACGCTCCGACACATATTTCCTCTCCGTTCGATAATATTAATCAATTTTCTACAGTTAGCTTGTTTATTAATTTTGAAAACGTTTTTAAAAAGCCTTCAAATTTACGTCTGCGGCTCGTAAACAATTTAAAATGATAATTATATGATTGATGATGGCTTCAAGATCGATAGTTTTAATTCTATAAAATACCTATTACGTTTTTACGTTTGGGATACTTGCACATAAAATATTGATCGATAAGGGGCGTCTACTTCAAATCATCGACTGTAATCTATTATCCTATTCTACGCTTTTATTGCTGCCCGCAAACAATATATTCCGGGGGAATAATAAAATGGAACATTACTGCTACCCACTAGGGGTAAATCGATAGCGCTTATTGATTTAGCGAACAATTCAGTTGGATAGGGTAAATGGACGATTGCCAATCTCATCATCATTCTTCATTCATCCATAAACTTTTCCATATTCCCATTTTGAACCTTCGTAAGTAGTTTTCCTTGCTTCGATCGCTAATTATAATGATCGATTGTGCAAATAGCAATCTTGCAATATCGCGAATTATTGGGATAAACTTGCTTCTAACGCAAATATTTGCTATCGACTCACCACTAACTCCGCAAATTTGGCATCTAATTCGTCTTGAGGCGGCATCGGTTGCGTTGGCGTCAGTGCTTGTAAGGATAATGTGCCAGTGTTCTCCACGACGCAATAAGTGATTTCCGGCGGTTCGTCGTCCTGCAAAATGAAAAATAAAACATTCTACTTTAGTATTTCTCCGCAATCTGATCGATTAAATGTTTAACATTAATATGAAATATTTATGTATGCCTTCGAGTAATTTAATTATCCTCATTAAAATAACTCGTATTGGTGTCGAACGCGATGGAAAAATTAATAATTTAACATTTATACGTGATTCGCCTTTATTAATTAATAGCTCCGATTGTGATTGATCGTTTCACAAATATTATAATGATGTTGCGAAATTTTTGGTTTTGTTTGATTTTATAGAAGATGTTACGATGTTGTAAATGCAGGATAAAAGAAGCGTATTGGAAGAGAAAGTGAATTAAAACGCAGAAAAAGAAACGGCCATTTCAAGGTGATTACACTTCATTTATAATTAAGTACTTTTTTTTATATAATTTAAGGAAATTCGCTAAATAGAAATAATATTATGGCATTAGCATTATTATGCAATAATCTAACTCATTTCCTACGATGTTGTAATTGAATTAGCCGAGCATTATATGCGAGAATAAGAACAATAACAAATTATTACCAACAATTACATTTCTTATGCTTTACAATAAAATTGGTGGTTATATTTAAAGTAGCAACAGTTTCCAGTTTTTTCGACATTGAAGGATTCGCATAATGAAAAATGAAATTGCTTTTTTTTTAGCAGTGAAAAGAACAAAATTAGATGTAAGTGGATTATGGCCTAGATGTGAATTATTTTCAAAATTTCGATCTTTCAAAAACAAATTCATGCGAAAAATGAAAGTCTGGCGGCGAATCTCGAACACTGTTTGAATTTGGATTCGGTTTACGATCCGTATGGTTTCATAAGTCGTTAATAAATAATAAACTATTGGCATTTCGCTCTATTGGAATTATTATCACGAGTCGACCTAAAATAAAAATTATTGATAGAAACAACAATAAAAATTGGTCGTGAATAATATTACTTCGGTCGTAATTCAAATCGTTCTATTTCCACATAACGAACGTAAAATGTGAAAAATCATTAATACACTAAAATCTTCCTCCTTTTTCTCTCTCTTCCATTTCACGCGAACCCGATGGAAAATTAACATACGTTTGTTCGGCCGTAACTAATTTGTTAAATCCCGTGCGTATATAAGTAATACGAAATAAAGAATGGAAAGTTATTATGCTAATTGACTCGGAGGCATACCTAAACACAGATACGGATGGACGAACGAACTAACACAGTAATAAAACGGAGAAAAAGGAAGAAGAAGAAGAAGCGAAAAAGGAAAACGGTTTTTAGTCTCTTAATTTAATTGTTTTCATTACGCAGGTAATTTACTATTAAAAGTAGAGGCGTGTCACGGTTACACGGTCCATCGATGGGCATTAACATTATAATGCCCAGTATGTGGGAAACGTAATTATTATGTACGCACACGACAGATGCGGCGAGAGAACGCTTAAAAGCACATTGCGAAATGTTGGAAGTGAATTCAGATTCAAATCCATTTGGAACCACTTTTCGTCTCAATTTGGAGCAATATTAATTTGATAAGGAAATATAAACTTTATTCTGTTCAAGTGATCATAAGTATTGTAGGATTTGCTTAAGGAGTTATAATGTCTTAAGTGGATATAATGAAAGGTCATAATGGCGCATGGAGGAGAAAGAGAAGAAGACGAAGAGTGGCAAAAGAATAAATAATTTCGCGTTAACTGTCCGTTGCACGCTCGCTCGGCTCTTGAGGTGCTAGACCATAATGTTTAAATAATACGGTCGATATAATGAATTAATGCTCTCACCTGTAAGCAGCCGCACCAGCCGCGGCGTGAGCGCACGGCCGGCATGGCTGGGATGTGGAATCGAGGCAGGGCGTTCGTTATATTCTCCCAGGCCGGGATTTTGAAATCGCACTTCGGTAAACCCTGCAAAATCAAAAACAAAATACATTAATTTTCCATCGATATCTCACGAGGAAATTGCTCGAATTCCTTTTTATTTCATCTGAATTCGATAAAAAGCGATTGTACTACTTTACCATCGACAAACTCAAACTTTTCGCAAAGCGGATGTTTTCAATCGTTTTCAACTCTTAATTAAAATCCTGCCAATTTACAAATCAATCCGACCAACGTGACAAGGTAAACGGTTAATTGATACCTTCGAATTGGCTAAAACCTATAATTACACGTTTGTTTAATGGAATTCTGCGATGGTAGCATTCTGATATGGACGAGTAACAAGAAATGATTGGAGCACGTAATTAGGATGAATCAACCAAAAAAAAAAAAAGCCGCAAATGAAAATGTTAGGCGAACGAGGTACAAAAATTTAATTGTACATAAACTAGTTGAAAAGTAAATATTAGCTGCAAATAGTAAAAATAAAGACCTCAGCCAACGATTTGATAATCTCGCATTTAGATTAATTAACGTTTTCATATCCCGTAGCATCTTTAATTAACCGAATGATACAAAAAGAAATGTTGGTTTAGTTAATGTTAGTAACTGTTCCGTATACTGGACGACTTGCGCGACATCCTCGTCAGAATTCTTCAGTGATTCACTTGAAGAAAAAACTGAAACAAATCGCTCTGTAGATTGTGCCACGAGAAGAGGCACGAACGACACGTGAAAGTAAATATCTGAAGAGAGAGCGAGAGAAAGAGAAACAAAAAGGACGGATAAAGAACATTCTAACCGATGTCGCTACTCTCAATACCGTTTGCATGACGTAATGCCGCTAGAAAGAAAACACGTTTCATTGCCGCATGCAAAACGGATTCCGAATAAGAAAAAATATGCTGGAAGAGAGACAACGTAATGCAGACAAACGAATTGGCAATTAAATCCCGCGGTTCAATTAAATCTATCTCGCAGTTTTCGCATACTTAAACGCGCCAAAAACTTTTCGACATATTTGCAGTTTCCCGTTAACGCATATTTTCTATGACGGTTTTGCTTAAGTAAATATCGTCTAATTAATACCGAAGAAACTTTTAGCACTATTTCATTCATAATTGACGTTCGGGAAGAAGCATTATTTTGCATCGGAATGCACATCGTTGATAGTCGACTAGATTAACGGATAGAATATTTAGCGAGGTGCGTGTTAATCGTACTTATTCGCATGAAATCGATCCGAATATGGTCAAAATAGAATTGTAGCGAGTGCGCCCAGTTGAAAGAGTGCTTTCGACGACCGTTTATTAAATGCGACGCTCATAAAATCCTATCTTGTATTATAAGCTAGATTCCAATGCGATGCAAACGATTAGAAGTATAAATGTAAAAAAGCGCATATCATTAGTTAAAACAACGTGAAATTGCCGGCGGCAGTCAAAAAACATAGAAACCTACTAAAGCAAACGGGTTCGATTAGTCTTTTTTGCGTTTAAGGTAAGGTAAGTTAAGGTTGCGTCAATGGTAATAATAATAATGTGAAAATAAAAAGCTATCGTATTTACGTACGTAAATATTGTTATTATCGTTGCGGTCGTATAATTTTCGACATGGGAATTCTTTCAGGAGACAATCGAATTAGAATAGAAAAGGCGGTTTAAACTAACGACAACAATATGCCAATAATAGTAATGTGAGTGTAAGAAGAAATTTGTCGTTAACAAAAAGAAACACTGTTACATTAACATTCCAACAAGTAAATGCACTTCAGGTAATAATACAATTAACACCGGCCGCCACTATTATTGTACTCGCAACGACATTGTTTCAAAACTAGCGACGAGATTATGAGAAGAGTTTAGAAATGGAAAAGAAAAAGTTTCTGTTTCAATTTTGCGTAAAGAGGATTAACGACGATTATAAATGCTTAAGTAAATTGACTTTTTGATAATATTCCATTGTTCCCTCGCGTGAATGTGACGTTATTTGCTCAATAGCTGCTAAACTCTCTGTATTATTTATAAACGATTTAAATGCGAGAAGGCAAAAAAGATTCCTGTCATTTACATAATAAGAAGACCGATTAATTTTATAATGGATAGAGCTCAGATAACGGAAAAGTCCTCGTCTATAAATAGTTGTAATCAATGACTCAATTCTTGTGATCTTGCACAAGTTTAAATGATGGAAAAATAAATATGTTATTCGATCTCACCGAACGAGTGCGTGGCTATTTGCCATTGTCATTTTTGCATATGTAAATAAATAATAACGTATTTTCTTTTTGCAAAATTCCCCTTGCATCGTTGTTATTGTTTACCGGATTGCGTGCAATTCTATGGGAAATTCTCGTATTCTAATACTAGAATTTCTATAAAAGTTTCCTAACAAAATAAATCCCGGATCAACATCGCGATTATTGTTATTTGCTTAAGGGAGATCTGTTTGCATCATTTTAAGCTTCGGCAGTAAAGAAATAAAAAATGCCTTCTGCACGGCATAAAGCGAACAAAACCCATTTAAATCCCATAGAAGCTTTCGGCTAATAACACATTTATAATAAATCCCGTACCATTCATTACCAATCCATAACTAGTCCATCAAATAATTTATGTATAATACAAGTCCGACCATCGCATAATAAAGATATGTCGCGGTTCGTTATTATTAATAATAAAATGCGAGACGTCCTCATTATTATTAATACAATAATAAATTAAGGTATCGATAAAATTACAACCTTAACGGTGGAGAGAAATTTCTTTTCCACAAGGATTATTAATGACGTTGATACGAACGTGAAACTGCCTTCAGCTAAATGTGAGCATAATAATAATATAAGATCCCATCGATTCGACTTTAACGTACGAGTAGATAACATTAAAGTGTGTTAGAACATTATGTACGAGGCATATCTCATCTGAATAATAATAAATACACGTAAAGTGGGATCAAGTAAAGTTAGTATTACAGCGAAAATCAAAAAAGAAAACAACAAAAACTCCGTTGATGAGATCGACTTTGATACGTGCCCTTCGTGATGATTTAATTAATAATCCTCCGCTGAAAACCAGCGCGAAACAATCGCGATAGCAATTCCACGTGTAAATGGCCCATTTCGATTGAATTTGCGAACAATTAACTTCGAAATAAAGAAATTCGCCGTTACACAACGTTTTTAAATGTAGTGTAAACAAATAAGTTGTAAATCCGTCAATTTGTAGCTGAATTCATCCGGAAACTTAAATCTTGATTATAACCTGTTAAGAACGGATCAGAATGGAATGAGTGTTATATAACTTTAATCGAAAGAAAGAAGTAAACATAATAATCTTAGAATCTGGTTGTTATTGCGTTCGCATTTCGCATAACTATCATTAAACGTTCTTTTCGCAAACTCCACCATTTTCTTTTGTGTTATTATAATAATTACTGCAAGTACAATTAAAAACAAGATAAATAAACGCTCGAGGTGGTTCTTGCAAGAGATTGAACTGCCCTTATAAATTATCAAACTTTAACTTTTTGCACGCTGTTATTTCGATCCTAATGATTTAATAAGCTAATAAAATTTGATTTAAACCGTTCAAGTGTATAATTTTCGAATATTCGCAATTTCATTCGCCGTCCTTTTGTTGCAACATTCTCGCTTATCTGATGATAACACTTTGCGGACACTTTTATTTCGCAGCGTAAGATTAATTATGAGTTAATGTACGAATCAACAATCGATTCTTTGGCATTTTACTTTTTAACGTGAAATAACCCTCCGATTCACGTGTTGTTGAATATTTAAAGGAAAAAAGAATTTCATTAAGATGGTTCATTTTGTATGGTAACATGTGGGCAGATGTTGTTAATAACACCTTGAAGGAAGGATGGTAGATTAAATTGAACGATAAAAAAGAAACTTGTGGCAAAGCAGCTGCACAATACTAAATTATTTTTTTTTATTTTAGATAAAACTCATAATTGTTTTTATTGTTATTGCCAATTATGAAAAAAGCGTTTTGCAACCTTGCGTTAATTAATTTTCGATTACGTTCTTCTTTCTCCGGTTATCCCATTAAAATTACGAATTTATTCTTTTCTTTGTCCTGTGCACGATGACAAAATAGGAGCTATTATTTTCTTTTTCTTAATAAAGAAAGCGACAATCTTACGACATCGGAATTTTAATTAGATTTATTTACATATGTGTGTTACTGTCTAAGTTATACAGGGTAATTTTTTAAAATTCAAAATAAGCTTGCGCTTAATTAAAATTAATTTTAACTGATGCGAAAATTTCAGAATTTAAGAATGGTTCGTTAACAAAGTTGCAAATCATTGAAATAAAACATTTCGAACGCTTTGACAAAAAGTGCGACAACAAAATACCGTGTCAATTAAGGATAAAAGAAGAGTGTTTGATGTATCCAAGAGGATTACATTAGTTCCATTTAACAAACAAACAAACACGAAATAATAAAGCCAATTCGTTCGATCGATAAAAGTTAACAAGTAGAAGCAATTTGTGTTAATGAATCGTTTCGTTCGTATTATTAAGTTTTAAAGAAGTAATTAAAAACTTTTTCGAAGTTGAATTACGAAGAACATGGAATGCCATCGATTCAATTAATTAGGTAACACTTATAGCACTGTTAAAAGTGGAGCAAAGGTAATGGAATACAATAGATCGTAACATTTGATGGGGAATAATCGCTATTACAACCTGCAAAACCATTTATGTGCGATTCAGTTGTTCATATTTTGGATTTATTCGCAATACGTACAAATGGAATCTTTCATATATCGTTAGTATTGAAGAATGTACGCTGTACTTGTTTTCCTTTAGCCACTATGAATACAAAGACCTACTATTACACCTACAACATTAGTGAAAGCGTGTCAATTCATTATTATTATTATTTTAAAATAAGTACTAAAATAAGAGAGAGAGAGAGAGAGAGAGAAATGCAAATGCGTTTATTTAATGATAATCATTTAATTGCTTTCATATTAATATTAAACAGGAAGGTGCTATTGACATTTATTACGTGTGACCATATTTTAAAATGTGGGCAATTACGATTTAATATTGCACTTAGGAAATACGCAAATACAACGCCAATTTGGCACACCAAACCGATCTAGAACAAAAGCTGCAATTTATACGTGCGTTGACTGAAGCAATTAAATAGAATAAGGGAACGTTTAAAAAAACTAGTCCAGCTTTCTTATAATCAATAAAAATTATCATAAAGTTGTGCAAGAAAACTAATCTTTTAAAATGTACGAGTAAAATCAAATATTCCGCAGGTTACTAACCTAAACCTCGAAACAATTTTATGGGGCTTTAAGAAGGAAATTCCTCAAACGTTAACTACTTTGGATATTATTGTGAACAGCAACACCGGAAGACTTGCTTTTAATGGAATCTCCATAAAATTGGACGATGGCATTCAGATGGTAGAAATAATTGTAATAAAGCCTCTAATAACAAGCAAGTAGTTGCAACAATTTTTGCATCCATCTAATTAACGTCCCTTCTAAATAAATGCCAACATTGCCATGTTATTGTGAATGAGATTCGATCGAACAATAATCGAACTTTATCTTGTGAAACGCGTTTCGTTTTTTTTTCTGTTTAATTATATAAATTACTGAAAAAGAAACAATTTTATCATTCGGAGATACTACACTTAGGGATACGAGAATAAAATGAAAATTTACGACTGTGACATTATCAATGTGCAATTGAAAGCTCATTAACTCATTTGAATTAACGGTACTTAATATGTGGAGATAGAATTTACCGTCTTTCAAGGTGATCTTCGTGAAGTTTACATGCATTTTACAGCAAGAGAACACAAGCAAACAGACCGATCTAAATAGCAAAAAACAACAGCAACAACAACAACACGTTGGCATGCAAATTTAACAGAGTAATTGTTCGTTTACCGTTGTCGGTTTATAAAAGTACGAAAGCAGAAAAAAAATTGTATAATAAGGATAATAAAGTTACATTAGATTTCCGCGGATCGTGCTAAAAATTATGTAAGTTATGTGAGGAGATGGATGCTGCGATTTGCAAATAGTTTCTCCAACTAGAGTTCTTCTATTTCAACGAATGTTATTGAAAATGTTCAAAAAGTAACGAAATGGAATTGAATTTCAATCTGATTAGAGTCACGTAAACGTTATAAAAATTTATCACATAATTTTATAATAAACTTTTAATGATTTCAAAGTAAAAGTCACGCCTTTTATTACGAAATAAAATAGAGTTCAATATCAAAGAGCAAAAAACAACAATTATTATTGCGATTTTGAATCATTCATTTAGCATTTTTAGCAACAATAATAACAACAACTTTTTCATACCTTTTCATTAAAACACTTTCTAAAATATTCTTACGATATGCAAAAAGGAACGAAAATTAACACAAAAAAACACACACACTGTCTATCGCTGTGAATATGTATAAACAAGACGAAAAAATAACCAAAGAAAATCATTATAATTACTTTATATATAAAAAGGAAATTTTTGGCAAGTTCAATTAAAATTTAATTAGAAAATATTTGTTTTTTCTTTTTTGAAAAGAGAAAGCTTTGACATGAATAACTGGCTAATGCAAACTCATACATATTGTGGTAGTTACCAGTAGTACATCATTTGCTAATTAATTTTTTTATTGCCAATTTTTATGACTCATATTATTTTATTAACACCTCAGGGCGGAAATTGAATGGAGAAGAATTCGGTAAAACATACATGATAAAGTAAGGTAAAGTTAAGTAAACGAACTATTTGCATTGTAAAATTGAAACGAGTTTTCCTCGTTTTTCCTTTCATATTTTTCGCCTCAAATTACCACTACAATTAATTCACGTCCATGGTAAGTGTAAAAATAACTGTTAATAGTTAGTTACTTAGTTGATAAAGAATTTTATTAAGAGCACAAACAGCAGCAGCAGCAGCAACAAGTTTAAGAGACAATCTTTTTTCTTCCACCTTCCACTTACTACGTACAACTTTTATCGATTCATTTCAATATCACGAGACACGTGATTAATTGCAAATGCAAATATTTTTCTCGTAAACGGTTTTTTCTTTGTTAATTTATTTGTCTGTTTATTATTAATTTGCAATTTTACAACTTTCCGTTTCGTACGTTTTCCTATACATTGACAAGAGATACCAATACGTACATATTTGCATTCAATTAATTCCTGCATTAATTTTTCCTGCTTTAATTCTAGTAAATAACGTTAAATCGTTGTTTTTCTTCCAATTTAAAAATAAATTAATAGTTCGCTTGCAAAGGACGTTCTAATTACGTCAAGATCGTACTCTAATTAACCGTTATTGTAATGAGGAATGATATATAATATAATACTTCCACTTTTTTTTCATGAGAAGAAGAAATTCCGTTTCGATTTGCTTGAAATATGCGAATACAAATTCAGTGAGGTTCAATCATTCAAAATAGAGATAAAGAGGAAAAAGGAATCGATATATAAATTTAAAGATGAAAGCCACACGGTGTCATTATCATGATTATTGACAGTTAAAGCGTCTGAAAACGAATTAAAATTCCGAATAACAATATTCATGATTTTCACATACGAAACGCCGATACTTCCGTTTTAATTAATTATTAATTTAATGTCAATTTCCCCTTTGAAAACTTTTCAAATCTCATTACATATTATATCGATTCGTTCTTTCTCTTTTTTTCCGTATAAACAGGTACTTTTCATAAATAAATTTCCCATTTGCTATTGACCTTTTAATCTTTAATCTCTCCGATTAACAATTAATTTCTATTGTATTTAGCGTTATTTAGAAATTTGCATTAACTTTTTTAATGGACACGCTATGGCAAAATCTAAATTGCATTCTTTCGGTTTCATTAACAACGACGAAATGGAAAGAAATAGTGAGAGACAGAGAGTATTAAATGCGAGTACACATACAATGTCTCGATAATGCAGATTCAAATGATTATTGTTGCTGCTGCCTTTTTTCTTCTTCTTTACACCGTCAGTTCAACAAACCGCTTCGTAAAATCTGTTGCAGTTCATTCTCCATTAAAAGAAAGCAAAAAAATGCAACAACTATTACATTAAACTCGTGTAAATTTCTGTCTTTTATATTGTTACAACATCTGACTTCCTATAAGGTCACCTCAACTTATTGTTAACTCTTCCAACTCGAATGCTGAGCTTAAAAAGTTAAACTTTTATTTATAGAAACGTGCTATTATTAATAACGAAGTCTCCTATTGCTGCTCGCTCATTTTTTCTTCGTTTTTGGGCATGACAAATCAATTCGGCGGCATAATAATGAAATGCTCTCAGAAAATGCCAAGTCGGGATGAAATATGAAAGGTATAATTAAAGTGGACATATGGGAAATGTACAAGTGGCATTACGGTCCTTAATGAAAAATCGCAAACCCATTATCATTATAAAGAGTCGGCACATCAAGACCTTTCAAGTACGAGATTGATTTGAAAGAAATGGATGAGGAAAACGTGATAAACGAAGGAACGAAAATGAATGCTGAAGAAATCAATCCAAAATATAAATATTGAAGAGTTCGAAAAGAAGAAAAGAAAACGGTATAGAAAATTGGAAAAACCTAGATCGACGTGATGGACTGCGAGTAGGAAATCCGTGTGGTTGTTTTATTTTCTGCATCGCGATGGATTTATGGATTTCGAAGACGTGCATTTTAATCGGCGAGCTTTTGTGCATCTTAATCGAAATTTAATTGAAAAAGTTAGGTGATGTTCGTTGAAGACGAAGAGAAAAGGTCAAGGTAACCGCACACAAAAGAACGTTAATAATGTAACCAACTAATAATAATCAGAAAGGAAACTATGTTAATGCCCAGAACAGTAACGAATTGCCTCGTTTGGTGAGATGACTATAATATAGGAAGCTGCGTGTAACGATGTGGTATAATAATGAGTAATAATACTAGAAAATAACGATGCCTCTAATTAATTATGCCCATTTCAACAGCAACAAAACTTAAAAAGAGATAATCAGTTGGTTTTGCATTATGAATGGTCGATTGTAATGCAATTATTATTAGCTCTTTTCATTTTTATAATGTGTAATCGGCTTCGGCAAAATACGATTTGCAGCGAATTACCGCAGCCGCGCAAATAGGAGCAAAGGGAATTAATTATTTCGCTAAATAATTACATAACTAAGAGTAATCACGGTAATAGGAATTAAAATAAACTACCAATTAAAATCTGTGCATTGGTATTGTCCGTGAACATGTTAATTAGCTCGTAAGAAATTTATTATTCCTCCAGACTTTTTTTAGCATATATTAATAATTGAGCGTGCAAAAAAACGCATCTTTTCTTTTCATCCGCATACGGTTTAATTAATGCTTATGAATTATTAGCCATCAATGCTTGGGACTACCATTCTAATTAGAAGAAGAAAAAACACATGTTTAAACTACTGATCTGGTTCAAATGCGTGCACCTCTTTCTTCTTCGTCTTCTTCGCAATGGATTCTCTTCAATAGGTACGTTTTTATTTCACAATCAAACCGTAAGTATGTAGGTACTTCTTCTTGCTTTTCTTTATTTGCTCGAACCCACATTCCAAACGCTAAATAATTCTCTCGTTAATAACGATCGTTAATTCCTAACGAGCCTTTCGACTTTATCAATTCGCATAGATTCTTTTTTTTCTAAATTATTAGATTTATTAAATGGCAAAAAAAGTTTAAATTGATGTTTAAAATAAAAATTATTATGTAACGATAATGATTAGGATAATGAATAGTACAGGAAACGTAATGATGAAACTGTAACAATAGGGGCATAATATAAATTATAATTTTCGAAATGTAATTGCTACCTGCAAATTTCACTATTTTTTTACAAAATGCAAACACTGCTGTTTAAAAAACGAATTATTATAAAAAATAAACAAGATATACTCGTTTACGTGTAAAACGTTTGCATTTTTCTTTCAGATTTAAACGATGGTTTTCCACCGAAATATGAAACATGGCTGCATTGAAAGAAACTTCTAGTGGATTTATCATAACACACGATAAACCTTCGATAATAATTTAAAGGTCATTTCCCATACAAGAAGTTTTATTACACATAATTATATTTTAATGTATTGCCGCAATACTATTTAACAAAAATTTGTGGTCTAGCCTTGGTACTGGAATTTATTATAATTATTTATTTGGTGTGTTCTAGTTTATGAATAATTAAGATGAAATTGCTACCTCTTTGTCGCTTTTCTTCTTTGGTACTTGTATTAATAAATAAAGTATAATAAAGCTACCAGTTTTTCGTAATTTTTTTCTTCCACTTGCTAATTGCTCAAATTAAAATCCTTCTTTTTTGTCTGACACTTTGCAAATTAAACGCATTCCCATTAAATTGTATTGATTAGGATCGTTAAAACAAATTGTTGTTAATTCTAAGAAGCAATCGCTGGCTACTTGCAACTTCTTTATGGACAACAGTAATTTGCAACTTTATTATCAAGATCTTCTTCGGATTGTTTTACCCAAAAAAAAAAGGCTAAAAACACCTTGAAGTTTCGAACGGAAATTAACGAACAATTTACATACCATTTGGAGTTTATCCATGATTTCCGATATTTGCTCTTTAGTGCACATGATTACTAATTCGTCCTGCTGCTTATCACAACGAAGGGACCGTTTGGAAAAAGTCACATTTCTTTAAAAGGTAAAACAATTACTCGTGCTTTAAATCGATTTAAATCCACATGGTCTCTCTGACATGACCGATTTTATTGAGCGATATCAACGAACGAAAAAGTTATGTTTCTTATCGGTAAAACTTATTGGACTTCTTTCGTTGCTTCAGTTGTAGTACTTAAAAGAAAATCTTTACGACGCTATTAGTTATAACAGACGAAGCAGGTGATTCTTGAGGTGAATGTGAGTACTGACACGAGCCATCTACCTGTATCGAGCAGGTGGAACGTACAAATCGAAGAAGTAACATCGCCGGAGACTTTACCACCACACGACCCACTTGCGATTGTGGCGCCGCTTAAAAAATGCTATTTCTCTTACTTGTATTCGTTTCTTTTTTTTTTGAGAAAGTGTCTCTCTTCTTTTCTCACGTTCCTTTGCTCTTAACTTTATTGCGATATTTCGGTTTGTTTTGAGAGAGAAAGATGCCTGTGGCGATGATGATGATGATGATACGTAAACCGGAACGAGAATTAAAACCAAAATGAATACGGAAAAAAGAGCAAACAATCACCCGCATTATGCGAATTGCAGCGAATTTCACTCGCCAAACGTCCCTAAAAAACCGTATTAATAAATGAAGAAAAAAGGAAAAAGTTCCAAACTAGGTTCGGTTGTTTAAACGTTTTTCCTTTGCAACAAGTTAAATAAGTACTGACCTAGGTTATTTGCTAAAGATTCTTCACCTCACGGTTCTTTTTCCTCTCTTCAAGTTTGCACGCAAACACACACTAAACAGATTCACATAACTCTCGACGCGCACAAATTGATGTTGATTATGGTGATGTGGATGGAAAGATTAGGGAAAAATAAGTAAAATAAATAACAGACAAATCAATTCTGCGACTCGTGCATACGATCTTCGAGTAAACTAAACGTAAAATCGGGCACGATTTAGGAAGAAAAAGTACGACATATGGTTTAGTGATTTTTAATTTGGGTGGGCCATCGATTTTCTTCATTACTGCCGTTAATTGCGGTTTTAATTATTAAATTAAATCGAAGAACGTCCCGTATTGAAATTAAATAAAAAAGAGAATTCGCCCGGGAAAAGTGTTTCAAATCGGATGAAAGTGAATTATTAATTAATTAACCATTAATTACAATTAATGCTTCGATATTGACGTTTGTTTTATTTTCATAATTCACCTTAAATTATGCAAATTTGCTTCTTTTCATTTTTTAAGTATCACACTTTTTTAATAAAATCAATTAAAATATTCTGTAGCATATTGATTCGTTAGCGATTCAAATTAATGGGTTTTAGATAATTAGTCAAGTAATATTCTATCATTAGCACTTTTACAACTAAAACAAATTTCTTTAAAACATAAATGTTTAGCTAATATTGATTTATTCGAAAAGAAAATTAATAAGAAAATTCATTCAATGAATACGATTTTTCCCAAACTTTCAGCATAAATTTCGCATGTCTGCAACTTTCTTAAGATTACATTTATTTTCCTTTAAAGATTACCATCCCTGAAAATCAATTCATCCTTCAATCTTCATTCTTATCGACCGCAATCTAATTTTATGAGCCGGATTTATCGGTTCTTTCAATCGAGAAGGGCGACACGAATCTACTGCGTTTATTGCTGCGTTTTCAATGAATTTCCTATTTTTATTATTCCTCCCTTGGCCTTCATTTAAGCCAAAGAAAATAATTCCCTTTCGTTGCCAATTTACTTTCCCAATCAACTTTCAAAAATTACTCTTTAAATTAATGTGAAATGAATCCCGTTTCGCGTATAAATAAATAAATTTCTAAAATTAGAATTCATCTCCACGAATTTCATTTAAATCGCTTTTGATTGATTGCATATTTTACAATCAAAATATACCGTTCGTCGCGTTCAACGTTCAAAATATTTATTATTATTACAAACGCTCATGAGATAAAACTTTGTTTTCTTCGGCATCAAATTGAAATTCTTCGCGAACAATAATAAACGAGACGAGATGGAAATTTATTTCGTTCGTTGTGATTGCATTTCACTGAACAATAAGAAGTAATAATCAGATAATTTGAGAGGTGTGTAAAAAGAAATTGAGTAATTTCGTTCGCGATCTAGTCCATTCATTCTATTGAGCAATACCGAAGCGAGGAAATGCGAAAGAGATTCGAACGCTTCTGTAATCATTCTCACGCAAAATTAGGTAGAAAAAAAATAAGATGATGATGAGCAGTTGAGGCATCCACGGTTTAATAAGCCTTTGTTACATCAAACGCTAGTTTTATAAGAAAAAAGCGTAATAATATTCACGGTTCTTTGAACGTTATTATTTGATGCGAAACGTGCATTTCAACATAATAAAAAATTAAATAAAAGCACGCAGCAATTGAAGAACTTTAGGATTCCTCAATAAATAATACAAACGGTAACGTTTTTGAAGAGAATCGGTTGATGTGATAAAGAGTAACCAACAAATAAAATCCTTTTCTTGCTTTTTGTTTTTTATTAATGCCTCGTACACATACATCACGTTTTAATGAACAGTTTGCTTCTTTTATACGTTTTATTGCCCACCAAAGCTTCTAAAGCGTAGAGCTAGCGAACCTACAGGTGCCATATTAAAATTCTCTTTAAATGCCACCTTGGGAAGGTCGCCTACATATCTTATTCTACTGCTGCTACATTGCATTTATAATCGTATGCATATGTCGTCTCATGTTGCAATAAAGAAAAAATTAATTTTTTACCCACGTACAACAGGAATAAAAAGTTTGTTACTTCAGTTTAGAGCGTGTGTTCCATTAAAAAAAACACATTATTTTAGGCTAAGATAGCGAGGGCCAAATTAAAGACTGCGAAACAATTTGCTCTTCAAATTGCCTTCAGCTAAGAGCATCGATTAAAGTTCAATTGATTTATTTATTGTTGAATTTCGTGCTTTTATTATTTTCTTTCATTTTTGTGTTTAAGCAAATTGAATCTGCAAAAAACAATTAAAAGCCATTTTTGCGACTCTGAGAGTCAATTTGAGAGATAAAAACGAAGCGAAGTGAATAGGTGCAGTGTATTTTATAAATAACGAAATGTTAAACTTACCATCAAAGTAAAAGAACAATGATTATGTAATATTAAATGTCAACAACTCCAAACGCTATTGTAGCAATTTGATATGCACCAAGACTCTTTTATTAAACAATAACGAAATAATTTAAAAGAGGAAAACTTGAAATTTAATCAATAAATTCACCGAGGTTTGCACTGAATTATTATTTGATTGACATCGCTTATTATTGATTATTCTGTCATAACCTTGCGACTTAATTCATAGTTAAACCGAATTACTTGGTGGTGCAAAACATTGCGAATTTTTTATTAATCCAATTTAAAGTATCTCACATTCAATCCGAAATTGCTGCAATTAATTATCTATTCTGCTTATTGCCTAAATTCGCCTAAAAATGAATTGCAAAATATTTGCGTTTAATTAGAATTGAGGCCTCCAACAGGAACTTGTCGGTTATTATGAAGAGACAAGAAAAGAAACGTGTGAATCCTCCTATTCAAAATTATTGTTCATGCTTCAGGGGAAAAGATGATGAAGTAATGATTTTAATTGAGATCAAATTGTATAAAAATCATCTTGCAACGAAACCTAAATCCTTAATCATGCATTAATGTGGCGATTGTCATTCCTTTCTTTATAATCTTTGTCTTCCTCGATTCCTCGCTTGCAATTAAAATTATATAAATCACTGACCGTAAAACGATTCGATTCGAATCTCAATTCTTTATTACGAGCTTACAAATTGTTATCGCTATTAATCAATTAATTAATAGATTGGTTCGTTTATTTTTCGCAACAATTTTCCTCGTTCTCCTTTTTGCACGCATTATTATTATCCTTGAACTTCGTCGATCGGTAATAAGGATGTAAGTGAATAAACAATATTCGGTTCGGAAACCAGTTTAATTGAGTAATGATTAATGCGTTCTGTTTAACTGTTTTACAAGCCAAGTTTCATTTAAGAAAAGGAAAAAATAACAATCCAAGCAAAAAAGGTACTGAAATTAAATGGTTTTTCGTATTGGTAACAACTTTCCCTTTGGTTCGATACAACGGCTACCGTTTCAATAAACGTTTACAATCTTCAAGGTCTATCTCTTCTATTATATAAAATAGACGTTATAACAATAACAGTATAAGTCAAACAGAAACGAAATAAGAAAATGGCGAAGAATAAGATTCAAAAAAGGAAGACAAGAGCGAGGAATAAAGCGTATTCTGCAATCACACTTTCGATCGCAAACTTATTACTCACAAATCGTTTCTTTTTTCTTTTGCCATTCTGCACTGATTCTAATCTGATGCTGATATATCTCTTTACAAACTTCAACATACATCATACGTTATCCTGAGATCACGACTGAAATATTTATTATGGATAACAGCCCGTGTGTGGAGATGTGACGATGATTTATAAACATTTATAAATGATAATGATAACAATAAGAAATTGAATTCAAGTTGGGGAAAATCGTTTAAAGCGCTCTTTACGAAGGCGAACGTAATATATTATCGTCGCTTTGACACTTAACAGCGAAATTTTATAACCGTTTTCTCCATAATTCATTATAGAAAATCGAAATTAATATTTATCATTTGCGCAATTCAAATTCAATCGATTCTGAATCAATAATTGGTCATAGAGTTCTCTTTTTAATGAATTATGCAGACAGTTTTAAAATATCGTTTCGATTTGACGAATCGACAAGGATACGTATTGTTGTTATTATTAGTTGGGCGTATATCGGGTAATTGTTACCAGAGACGACAACAATCGAATCCACGCAATGGAGTTTTATAAAGTTCTCTTACATAAAAATGGAAGGCAAAGCAGGATTTGAATTTACCTAAAATGAGCCTTGAAGTAGCCTTAAACTTCTCCACGCTTTGTTTTCCTTTTCCCAGTGTTGAAACTAATTTTGTTAAAGGAAATGACCTGATGGTGCTTTCTTCTGAATTAAACAAAGGCTTTCCTAGAAATTTTCCGTAAAAATTAGCAAGCTTTTATTAATATTTAAACGATTTCAGTTTAATCCCTTGATAAGCATAATAAAGAAATTAAAGTCGATTAAAAATGTTCGTAAATTATTCGAGAAAGTTTTTTTATGATCGTAAAACGTTTCTTTTTGCTAAAATATTTACATAAGGACGCTGCATCAGCCGTTATGTTAATGGTTTATTAATATTAACGTTATAGTTATGGCTTTTGTGCGTGCACTAATTATTTAAATTATTATTATAAATAATATCGGTTTATTTCACTTTTGTTGAAACACTTTATAATTGCATCTGTTTATCTCCGCCTTGTAAACGAGCCATTCGAGATTTTTATAACGTTTATCGATTAATAAAATAAAATCGATTATGATAATGTCTAATATAATAAAGGCAAAAGATAAATGGAAAGATTTTATTTCCTCGATTCGTATAGGAAACGTACAATATGCAGTTAATGTGCATAATTGTGTTTGTTTATTAGGGAAATCTGTATTGAACCGTTTAATAGAAACTCGCGTTCTTCTTTTTATTTTTGCAGCAGTGTCACGTAACTTTGCTCTAAAAAATCATACTTCCTGAATTGACTAATGGTGGGTAATTACGTAAGGGATGCTACGGTAAGAGAAGCAAGTTACACGTTCCTAATTAAATATATGAAGCTGCGACGTTATTACATAAATTGCACAAAACGAAAAAGAAATTATATAAAACCATTTAAAGGTAATTAAATTAATGTTTTATTCATATTTTATATAAACATCAACTGTTCCCATTCCTTAAGACTTATACGGTGCGATTCGTTGCTTAAGAGATTGAATTTATTTGAATTCCCTGATTTTAGAGAAAGACGAAACGTCCAGTATATTAAAAATGATAATTCAACATCTGAAAGTCTGAGGAAAGATTCGGTTGAAGAGAAAGTGGACAACATTTTCGTTAATGAAAATTCATTGCGAGTGATGCAGAAGCATGATTCTGTTTCAATTAACTTATTTTTTTAATTCTCACATACGACATTCCAGCTTTTAATCTAAAGTTATCGATGTCAGTCGAACATTTCCTTAAATTCAGACTCGATGTCGCAGATAAAAATTACGAAGGAAAAATAATTATGCAAAACGAAAGTAATGACCATTAATCATTCGCATTCGTAAACATTTTCATGAAATCAATTAACGGAAATCAATTTAACGAGACTATAAAATAACCTTTGAACCGCTCATCAGTAAACGCAACAGTTGCAAATGATAAATAAGCTTGATTAATTTGACGAAAATTAAGATAAATATTGCTTTTTGGGTAATCATCCTGCGATCATTTGTACTTATAGCTAACGAGAGAGTCGTAGAACAAGGAAAATCGAGCGAAGAAGAAAGTGTAAGATTCAGAAATATGTTTTAAACATTCGCTTCCTTAAATGTATTTTAATGTCACGGTGAAATATTTAAAGAGTTATTGACCACGAAGAAAAAATGAAATTTAAGCGTTTTAATAGCATCAACAATAATAGCCCAGAAGAGAAGAAAATTTAACTTTCAGCAACGCTTTTTATGGCGCATTTTCGCTATAAGTAATAACGATTAAGTCTCGAATAAGTTTGATGACATTTCCTTTACGAACTTAAGTTGTAATTTATTATAATATATTTTTTATGCCATCAAAATTAGAACTGAAACTGATACAATATCAACTTATAACGACTTCAATAAAATTAAAAGTTCTGTTGGATGTAATAAAATGCCAGGAATGTTTAATTAATGGCTTAGTGACAGTCTCTAACACTGTAATTTTGTGGATGGACCTAATAATAGGCACAAATAACAAACTTGTTTGAACTGAAGTCTGGAAAGCCATCAAATCATTTTTATTATCTGCGTGAGTTCGTTATTTTATTTTAGAAGACACACAATAACATAATACGTGTTCGAATGTAATTTGATAAACTCAAACTCGGATAATAAAAGATGGCAGGTTGTATATATTTTCTTGTGGAAAAGTGCCAAAAGAATTTTCTTTTTGTTTGGAAAAGCAATTCGAACTTTTACCATAAAGCAACACAATGACTGGAGGAAGCAATCATAAAAATGTGAAAGCTTTTGTTACGAAAATGCGGCCATAATCAAAACTGCAGTAAATGTACGATTTTTTTTGGAAATAAGCAAAAGTTTGTCGAATCAAGCTTCGAACCTACGATGAAAACGTCGGTCCGTTCTAAGCACTGAATGAAACCGTTTTAATTAAAAGCGCTAATTAACCGGCAACAGTAGTTAGCGTTATATAATTTTAAATTAAAATTGCAAGATCATAAAGTAATGGTAGTTTAATGAAGGAAGCACCTGCTCATAGAAAAAATTAAACAAACTTGCAAGATAAAATTGTTTCCGGTTTGAGATGAAAGAATGTTACAGTCACACTAAAATTGCAGTTTGACGGAGGACATTTAATTCTAGCCATTTACCATTAAAAAGAAGGTTTGTAAAAGGCTTTAGAGATGAGTCAGTTTCAACAAATTCTCCCTTGATAACAATCGATATTGAAATATTGGATGAAATAAGTAATCGATGCATAACTTATAGCGAAGGAAGTTTTGTTGATTACCACCATCAATATTTTCCACAGGTTGAATTATTTGCATACTTATTCATAACTAATAATAAATAAACGAAATAATTATGAGGCGAATAAACAATAATATAAAGTGACCACGCGAAGAATGAAAAAGAGAGAAACGAAAAATTAGCGGTTATAAATAATTTTAAATGCATCGGCTACAAGTGAGCAACAATAAATAATCGGTTATTTAACATTTCGTTTCTTTTCCTCTTGTATTTCACGTCGTTATATGGACAGGTTACATATGTACTCACGTATCACCATTCGAAGACAACAATAAAACGTAGTTTATACAAAAGAAGGAACGCCATTTGAATTATTTCTTTAATTTAATGCGTCTTTCGTTAGTGTCGTTGGAACGGCATCAATAACGAAGCAAAAAATCTCGATTTTTCTTGCGGTTTCACATAACTAACATTTCATATTGTTATTTATGCGTGTGAGAGCGTTCGGTGCGTTTTGCATCCAAACACCAAGGTTGTCCAGGTGCAATGTCGGGTCTATTGGCCCAGTGCCAAGGTACCTTTTGAAATACGACCAGCTACCGGGTTCAACACACTTTCCAAAGAACACGCATCGCCCGAAAAAGAAATGAAATAAACTAGTAAATAAATTGCATGGAAGTCAACTTTCTTCGCATACTTTGCGCGTCTTTCTATTGCGAATACTATCTGTTCGCTTTAGATTTATGTCCATTGTTGTTTCGGATATTAGCCAGTTCTTAATCTAACGAGAATTGCAAACGTTCGATTCGCATGTTTCGAATGATAAACGCGAAAACGTGGAACTTAAATAACGATTAGAAATTGATTAAAACCGCTTCGAGAATATGCAACGAAGTTTATTTTATATCGTTAATAGCAGCAAATATTACGATCACAAGATTATTACGTTCGATATGAAACGTATAATTATTAATTAAATTTAATTATTGAATTACGACCTTTATATTGCAACAATTAATTGTTATTAAAATTTATTGTTTTGCGCTTTAAAACAAAACGCTATTTATAGCTAATCCGATTTCTGTGTGTGTAAGAAAAATTATTCCGCATTTAAAGGTAACGTTAGTTTAAATGAGATCCATTATCAAGATCAATGTTTAAAAAAGAAATGTAGGAAACGAAGCATTCGAATTCCACTTCATCTTATTTTAATTTAATCTACGCATTAAACGGTTCCAAAGTAGTAGTAATCCACATTCTTCTATTTTCCTTCTTTCTTTCCTCTTCCAAATTGAATTTACGCAATTTCAAAATAATGTTACCTAATCAGAAAACCCACCTAGTTTCGCTACGCGTCTTGAACAACGGTAAATAATTAAATTTAAAGCGTATAAAGGTCAACGTTAATGGTATAAGAATCGGCGTGGCATACTTTTCGTTTGTAACGTCTTTTATGACACGTTCAGTTTGGCTACATTGAAAACTAATCATGAAACATAAATTAAACGACCAGAATTCGTGCAGACGATTTTCGGTGAATCGTCAAATAAAATACATAAAACCCCGTTTGTTCCAATTAGTTAATTTTTATTCGGGCAAACGTAAAGTCTTGCAAAATGCTGATAAATAATGAATTAATTAATCAATGAAATTCTCCGCAAATCTTAATCGAATTTACTTACAATGCGTTTCTAATGTTGTGCGTTAAGTTGAAAAATCACAATCAAAAGGCAAACAATCATCTTACGAAAGAACACGGGTAGGTTTGCATTAATGCAACGTAATCACAAAACTAAACTAAAACGCCAGGAAAATTATGAAGCACCACAAAAATTCCATTCCTTTAAGTGATACGATAGAGCAAATATGCCATATACGTATATTTTTCCATCGGCCACTAAAAGATACGTTTCTATTGCACAAAATTCTTTTCGTATTCCATAATCCATCCACGTGAATCAACGCTACGAGTATGCACAAAATGTTTGTTGCTTTTTTATTTTAGTGAACGGAACTATTTTCGCATTGATAAAACTTATCTAATCGCAGAAAAAGAGCGGAAATTTAACCAATAACAATTTTTTTTGGCTAATTATGATATAATTAAAACACGATTTGTGGAAAGCATTCTACAAACCGTAAACACTGATATCAAAAAGCGGAGTCAATTATTTAAAAATAAAAGTAACTTTTCTGGAAGCAGTTTCCTGCATATTAAAAGCCACACATTCTGGCTTTTTACAATTATTTTAATGCAGATACTTACGTCTATTTTGGCAGATACTTGGTGAATGGAACCTGAAACACATTGGAAAAATGAGCATCATCAAAGGCTTATCAGATTACAAATAGTAGTTGTTTGATGAAACATCAATAAAAGTCGCCACGAGACGTTCGTGTAAATTTTCCTTTTCATTTCTCGCTTATAAAAGATGGATAAGTATGTATCATCGTAGAAAACAATGGCCATAAAGAAGTCAGCGGAACTAATAGCTTTTTGAGGTTACGATTACAACACGGCATGAGTTCTTACAGGTCATCGACTACAAGAGCAGAATTTCAAATACGACGTCGGTCTTTTATCATGCATAACAATAATATATTTAACAATAATAGTAATAGTAAATAAATGCCTATAATTTCATGAAACATTGATTAATGCACGTTAGGCATCAATAGATGGTATGCACGTTCGTTAACGTTCGCATTTTAGATGAATCGATTGACCATTCTCATTTTCAAATCTTCGATCCGCGTCTTGATGATGAATCGAAGAAGAAAAAATGTGCAGCTTCACACGTTGCACGTATCCAAATGAATTTGTTACCAACAAAAGTTTACAAAGTTCCTATCAATTCTAATTCCCATCAAAGGGAGTGTAAGTCGATTACAAGAAATTTGGTAACAGATAATTGCTTCAACATTCAAGCATCCTGTAATCGTCAAATTAGCCTATTGTTTCGAAATTTGAAGCCTTAAATTAAAGCTTTTCGTGTAGGTGGATAAAAGCTCTCCTTCGCCGTCTGTCTTTGTGGATGACGTATAAGAATCCCACGGTTCGAATTCAAGTTTATCAAATAATAGACGAATTGAATGCATTTAGCACATTTTCGTATACTCGTAATTTTGAAAAAGAGTTTGTGCACAAAGTGAAATTCAACATTCCATTCCGTTTAATCGATCCTATTTTGTATATGCGCATATGTGACACTTTTTCGTCGTTTGTTCTTCATCTTTCATTTGAAAAATTGGCAAATGGGTTATTATTCCAATACGAATTCGTTCGAAAACAATCGACAGCGCCGATAAGCTTTTTGCATTATTTGAACAGGTCGATTCGAATCTAATTAGCATTTATTTGTTGTTTCCGATTTTCGGTGAAATTCCAATTATCTAAATGCGGGTTATTTGCGATTACATTTTCTATTTATTTGGTTTCGATATAATAGAATTCTATGCGAATCGATTGCGAATTGAGAACATCAATAATAAAAATCGCTCGAGCAAGAAGCAATAAGTTTCTAATGGAATTAAAACGAGAGATAAATGTTAATTTAATAATCGTACAATTTAATAGGTAAGCTGATCGAATTTTTAATTCAACGCTCAGACCTATATATCGTCATAATAAAATTCATAACGAGTAAATTAATATATTGTTTTTATTATTGAAAGGCACCCGATCACGTACCAATTATAAAATTTACATAAAACGTCGGGTTAACCGTAATAATAATAAATTGTAATTGACTATTCGAAGCACATCCATTTAACAGGTAGGTATTGGAAGAAATAAAATGTAAGTATATCAAAAAAAGCATTTCGATGCCCCAATAGAAGAAAAGCAATTCTAGATCGTGTGATGTCATTGGAATTATTACCCGTAAAGAGAGTAAAGAGAGCGTGATCTATAAATTAAGCGTCGATATCAAATTAATTGCACAACGTTTAGTTAACGATTTCTGGCAAGACGAAAACCGTCTCAAATTGCATTTCGAAAAAAAAAATGCGAAGAATTTCGCTTCTTAGCTCTTCGATTGAATTCTTAGTTTTATTCAAGACATGTTTCCATCCGTGCTCTACTCTCTCTTGCGCCATAAAGGTGGCCGCAATTGAATCTAGTTTAACGAAGCAAATTTCGATTCCGATCAAAATAATAATAATCACGTTCACCTACTTGCACTCTTTATCGATTTTTCTTTTCGCAAGCGATTCGCTTACTTTTTATTAGCAGAATCATATTTAACACTGGGAATATATGCGTATACCATCATCATGTTGTTCTGCTGAAGGGTAAATCAATAAAAATAGTTTACTTTCAACGAGGCGTGTCCGCAAAAAGACTATTCCATCGCAATTAATTTGCAACTATCTTGACATATACTCTAGTTTATTTTTTCCTATTATTGTTATTGCTAATTACTATTGCAAAATACGTGCTGCTTTTAATTTCTTGCAATCCTCGATCGTTAACAAAAGATTATTTCCGTCGTGCGAATAACAAAGGACGACAGAACGGGAACGGCAAGAGGATGATTGCGATGAATTTGCAATTTCCATCTACGTGGAGCGTTCAGGAAGAAATAAATTCGAATTTTGCCGACGAATAATTTCACCGTCTATTGAAGACTAGCCCGCAAGTAACCCTGGCTAATGGTTTTGCCATATTTACGAGAGAGAGAGAGATCCCCATCGATCCCTCTTTTTTTTCCATTCACTCCAGACCAAAGGGGAGCGAAAAATGTATGAGGGTCACAGTGTCTACGTATAGCCCTAGGGCGTCTGACTGTTTAATCGATAATCGAAGTGCACTCTCTTGATTTTCGCCGGATGGGTCCATACCCTAACATTAACTTCAGTACGTACTGCCCCGTGGGCATTGAAGGAAACGCGATGGAGGAAAATCGATGGAATTAGAGCACGTGATGAAAATAATAATTCTTTTTTCTCTTTTTTGCGAAAGAGTTCTTCGTTCTTTCTCGCAAATAATCAAATTTCGAACATTAGCGCGAATGTGACACGTTCGTAGTTAAACATGACGTTCAAGAAACGAGCAAAAATTATGGACAACTCCAGCAGCGATAATAATAATAATGCGAATAAATCGTATCGTGTATCTGGAAATAAGCACGTTCATAAGCGAGCGTAACAAACGATGTGTATATTAAACGTTGTGCGGAGTGTATTTAATAATATTTTACCATATCATTATTGTAAGTAATTCAAGTGTTCTTCCCGAAGGTAAATCTTGATTACGAAAAAGAAAATGAAAATAGCGTTCGGATCGTCGTAACGGTTGTTATCTCGTTCCCTAAGGAAATCTGCTTCCCGGCCCTCGCTCGTTTTCTCTCGGTTGAAGAAGAATAGTTATCAATGTTATGAATTGGTAGCTGTTAGCATTTTATAACCTTTCGCATCATCCTCTCCCATATTCAAATTGCAACGATTATTACGATTGCAATAATAAGAGGTAAAAATATAACAAAGCCAAGCATCAAGGATTTAATATGCGTCAATCCGAGCGATTGCGGTTTGCACGTGAAGGAAACTGTGATTTAATATAATAATTTTACACGTGTTCGCGTTTAATTTTAAGCTAAAGACGCTTGAAGACGATTTAAACGCCGAGAAGCACCTATTTCTGTATTAATGGCTGTATTATTCTTTTATAAGGGCAATTTATAATAATATTCAAGCAAAACGAGCAGTTATTTCGTCTAAGAAACACGAAAACGAGGGAATATTAAATTAAATTCGGTACTTAATTAAAATTGACTTTAATTGAATTAAAATATGTCGGCGTTGTTAATTGAAAGCATGACACTGATTGTCTCCAAAACAATCGGAAGGCTAAAATTAATTTAATTTAAATTGCGGCTAAAGAGTCGATTCGATTATTAACGAAAACATCAATTTGAACGCCACAAGTTGTTTCGAAGCAATTTATTTTCGGCATATGGAATTTGTTGAGGATTCGATTATGGAGATTCGTCGTGGAATTGCATTAGCGTTTCTTGCAGGCAGACAATTGAATGTTACAGTGCAGAAGGAATTCATTCGAACGCGTGTAATCTATAGATTAGATTAGAGGAGAATTTCTCATCATTCTGAACTGAATTTTATTTACTTAAAGTCACTTTCGAAGAAAGATAATTTGATAACATACAGAAGTTGCTGTTTAATGTGGCTGATATGAATTGTCAAAGAAGATGCATTTTCGAGTTTGTTATTTTTTAATTTATAATTGCAATATATTAATTACCCATTTCATTATTTTGAAATGAAAAACGTTTTGTTAATGCCTATTATTGTGAAGATGGTTTAAATAAACATGAGGAAATCGTAGGAATTATTCACCAACAATTAATTAACAAATTCAATTTTATGGCGCTTAAATTGTCGTTAATTTGGTAAATCAATATTAATTAAGACGTTTCTTTTTTTAATTAATATTTCGAATAATACGTGGACTTTCACGCCAACTTCTCTTCTGCTTTGCATTCATCGTTTGTTAATTAATTATTAATGACGAACAGTTTGGTAGTTCAAAATCAAACGAAGAGACAAAACAAAACAGATAATTTCGTAATAATCGTGTTCGAACACAAAAAAACTACAGTTGCTTTCGATGAATAAAATATTTCTGCCTTTTTTTATATACGAGACGAATGCAAATTAAATTGTTTATTGTTGGATTAACCATTTTCTAAGCGATAATACAAGAAACGGTTTATGTTCGGCGTGTGATAATAAATTTTACCGTCTCTTTGAATTAAAGAGTTTATAGGATTTGCATTTAAAGAAACGATTTTTCTATCTTTTCAATTATTTCCATTTAGTTTAATTTAATTAATTAATACGGATTTTACATATAAATGAAAAGTGTGTGTGCGTACGTAGTTAACATGCAGATTAAGATCAGTTCAATATATAACTTATAAATACAGCAAAAGAAAAAATCCCTTTTCGCTTTCCGGTTTTTACATTAATTTACGATAATGTTATTCTTAATTAAGCAGACTTAAAACGTTCGCTCGCTCTTTTATTTCTGAGATAATTTAATGTCTCTTTAAATGCACTCTAAGTGTTTCTTTTCTTTAGCGTCGCAAAATATTTTTACTCTTTCACTCAATTCTTAAGAAAACTTTTAAACTCGTTTATTAATTATTTTGCTTGGCTCGATACGAAACGCAAAGGAAAAAGCTACGTTTTCTAATTAGCTCTTTAATTTCCATTCGAACGTCGTGCAAACACGAATTCGCTTAATTAGTCTAATTAATCGTTATTAAAAATTTACCTTCGCTCACATACAAATTATCCAATTTCCGTTCAAATATTTACGCACACGCGTGATTGACGCTGAATAAAAACAATTCGCGAATAATCACAAAACAATTACTTCTTTTTGCGAGTTTATCGTACTCATTCACCTTTTCGCACTTTTTAAATAGGAGTAAAACGTCCATCTGTGGCACGTATTTTTGTATTCGAAGATGTTGCAGCTTCTGCCGGGTTTTACTGTCGGTTCCACGCACGTGAATACGTCAAACATCTGTGCACACACGAGCCTAGAAGAGACTAATATTGCTGAAGAGGGTTTCTTTCTTTTTTTCTCGTTTTATTCTTCTCTCTTTCTGTCACGTTCCCTAAAGCGCGACAACCGCGCACATAAAACATAAATGTAAACCCCGCACGCAACCCTTATGTTATAGAAATGGCCCGACAACAATGCGGTACTAAAACGGCTGCGTTTCCGACCTTTTTCTCGCGGAGGCACGTGCCATCAGCGTATAATGGCAAAGAGACGGTCGAGTTGTACTTAAGCGACCATAGCGAAATTTAATTTCTGCTTGTTACCGTACGACTTGCCGTTTTTTCTTTTCTTTATTTGGAGTTTTTGGTCGGTATGCACATATATGATGCAGAAGTCTTTGATTATTTTTATTTTCGTACGCGACGACATACGCCGGTATTTTTAGAAATTTACATTTCAGTTAATTATAAAAGCAGACTGAAACATTTTCGGGTTCCGTTTCAGCTGAAAAATCTGTTCAAAGAACGGACCAATAAACAAATTAAATTGGAAAACCGGTTTGGTATCGCTGTTTAGTTTTTTTGAAATTCAATTCAATGAGCACGTGCCTTATTTGAATGCAGAAATGCACGCCCTTTCTCCTCGGCGAAGGGTGTAACTTTAATTTTTGTATTTATTTTCAAACTAATTTCCATAGTTTTGTTATATCCTCGATGCGTTAAATTTATTCACGTGTAACAATAATGGAAAATCGATGGCAATTAGCGTTACATTGACCTAACTCAACTTCTAACTTTAAATTTTATTATAAAATGTTTTTCCGTAAAACGAAAGCTCGAAAATCCATTATGAAACCTTTTAAATAATTCTAATGAAAGCTTTCATTAAATTATTTCAATTCACTCCTTCCAGTCGCAACAGCAGCCATCCAACATATATTTGAACCCTTTTAATAAACTTTCAAACCCTTTGGTGAAACGTAAAACGAATAAATGTCCTCGGCTTCAACACAGAAACTAATTATTTTCAACGTTAAAGGAAAGTTTATACAAGGAGAAGAAAAAGAGACGAAAACACGAAGGGCAATAAAATCCGATAATAATTTCCGGCTTTTAAAAATAGTTCACTATTTGTGTACGACACACTATTGCGTTAAACAAATAATTACCATTCGGTCTAATAGTATTTCGTAGATGGTACATATCCAAAGATAAAAACTGTTGACATGTGTTTTAGATTAAGACAATGAGGACGATTAACGAAGAAATCCTCTCTCTCCCTCCCCCAACGAAAAATGTTTACTTCAATAGGCGCCACCGCATTTACATTATCAATTCGTATCTCAATTACTTACTACGGTCAGGTTTAATTGCAGATTCATGTACGTGAAATTTTATTGGCAACATGACGAGTTGACTACTTTCTTTCAGTTAAGAATCCATATATTGGAAAACTGAATTCTGGAATCGAATCTCGTATTTCCCTTGGAGGATTAAACGTTTTGCATTAGAAATAGGAGTTAATACGAGACGAGGAAGTGTGCTTCTTTTACTGGACGAGTGAAACAGTTCGATTAGATGGTAAATTTACACGAACAGCTGCAAATTTTACGAAATAATAATAGTCGTTATTACACATTCGTAATTTACGAATAATAATTATTATGAAACGGAAATAGTTTTCGAAACAAATCCTTCGCCCCGTCTCGCTCACTGTCAGTCTGTTTAATGGCCCGTCGATTGAAATGAATAGATGGTTTTATTTCTCTGTTGTTTTTTTTAACCATATTAAACGTTTCTTTTGCATCTCTTATCAATCATCTGCCCTACTTGGCCACATTCGTTAAAAAAAAACAAATCCGATGTATGAACGCAGCTGCTGCTTTAAAGAAATAAGCGATCTCAACTCTTGTCGAATGTGCATTCAAGTACTTCAAGTGGATTTGATGAACGAGATTCTTTCCACGTCCCAATTTATATTAAATGGACCAGAAATGTAATTTGCAGTTCAGGTAACTCCACGACTTACCTACAGAAAACAATCTTTCTAAATAGTTTTAAAGGTTTTTACGTGATTTAAGAGTATGTAAATGTACGTAACGGTTTCGAGTGTAATTATAAAACTACAATTCTCCTATAAAATCGTACAGAAGCTTGATGTCACAAGGAAAGAAGTTTCTCTAATATTTCACATTTGCGTCCTCCATATGATTCCAATCGATTAAACGATCATTATCGATTTTTTTTATTATAGCAATTTCTCTTTAACGTAAACTCGCTGCAGTTGTAAATTAAGTGTCGCAATATAATCTACGATTGAAAATTCGCACATTATAATAATGATGATAATTAAGAATTGCGGACATTATAAAAGACTTTGTATGTTGCGCGTAATAAAACTGATTTAAAACCGACTATGGTAATTGTAAAATAACGATATTGGACAATAACAATATTTGCAACTCTCTCCCTCTTTTACGCTAAAGAACAGCTTTTAATGTCTTGTAAATTGGTTTGTAATGTCGTTTCATTTTAAAGTTTCACTCGAATAAAAATTCTCCACATTATCTGCACACATGGTCGTATATTAATTGATTACCGCTGACCGATTGAAGCGATAAAATTCGCAATTTTTCATAATTTACTCGATCTTAAAAGAGAAAATAATTTATACTTTATGGTTATCATTAAGTTCACTTAGCAATGAAATTAATTGCAATAAATTGGAAAATAAAAATTAATTCAGAATGTCACGCAGAACAATGATATAATCGATTTAAAAAATGAGGCTTTAATTCGATACAAGTCAACCTACATAGCAAAAAGGTGTTGCCCAAGGGAATTGCAATTAAAAATTAAATTCTCGTTTTCGTATAAATAAAAGCGATACCATCTAACCCAAAGGAGCAAACTTTTCATTTAAAGATTTAATCATTAATTTCGGGTTGAGGACTGGCAGAAAGCAAGTGCCTTTTAACTTGTTGGCAAACACCGTTCAACCATTTAAAAATAATATAAAAGTCCGTAAGAAAATGTGAGGTTCTCAAGAAATTTTTCCTGAACGATGCTTGCAAAAATTGGAGCTCTTGTGACACTAATTTGCATGCAGCATTGTACGTATATGAAAGGCTCTACACTTGTACACATGATTTGAATAACAATCCATTTTCATGTGCCATTCAATCGTATATGTATCATTAGGTTAATGAAAGGAAAATTTTCCTTAAAAGCATTCCCTTTATTAAATTTCCCACAATTTAATTTGCATTCCGATAACCGAAATGGAATTGAATTTTTATCGTTATTCGTGCCTCATATTTCGTCCTGTGAGTTCAATTTCAGAACCGATGATTTGCTTCTCACTGAAATATGTCGAGTATTCGACGGGCCAATTTTTAATGAATTATATTGAAGAGCAAGTATTACTTAACAATAATCAAACACTATTTATAACAATTAATGGATCAGAGTAATAAAATCATCGATGAATTACTTACCGAAATTTGTCTACTTTTAACTAATTGAGCAATTTCGTTTGACTGCGTCTTCTTATCATCTAATATCACATAATCATTATTGCTGATCTCGTTCTTTTAAATCGCTAATTTTCTAAATTGCATACAAGCACTTTCACTGAAACCGAAATGACATAAAAAAAAGAAATGTCTCTCTACACTTATACGTATTAAGTGCAAATGCGCTCCTGGAATCCGGTCGTTGCACCAATAATAACCGACTAGACTCCGGTGCTCAATTTGGAATAAAGCAATTCATCCGGTAATGGTAACACTTTCTGCTCGTAAAAATGAAAGAAAATAGTCGCGAATTCCATTGAAATCGTCGTTTAAGTGCACATTTAATTCGTTACATAAGTTTCATTTTTTTTTACTTCGATCTTAATCATCTTGCCGGCACGTTCGTTTAGTCGCAATTAAAACTCATTTACTACGTTGATTTTTAATTCGATTGAAAAAGGATTAATTGATATTATGCCGGCCGGAAACGAGATTTTCTTTTTTCAAACGCGTCCTTCTCTTATTTTATATCCCCTTTTAATTCTCTTATTTCCTTTTACTGTCCTCGAGCAACATCGAATACCTGCTCGTGGAGGCTGAAACCTGAAACTTTGCTCGCACGGAGTATCGAACGAATTTTCAGCGCAAGTCCGGATTCCGTCTGAGCGAGAGTCCTTGCGCGCACAGTTTTGTTCATTGATTTTGGCTGGTTCTTTCACGTATATACAGTAGCACTCGATCGTATATGAACAAGCTGATGCGGCAGCAATTCACATAATTGCAGCTGTAATTGTTGCGCGTTCAATCTCGTTCTCCAATTATTCGCATTTTGGTGAACTTTTGAAACCAATAGCACCCCGTGGTAATCTTTAAGCGTATGTGCCTTTCCTGCGCAGCTAACGCACGGCTATCTTCATAGCAAAGTTAAAATTTAAACTTTGAATTATCCAGAGCAGATGTTGCAAGAATGGAAAATCATCCTTCTAGAAACAAAACTCTTTTAGCGATTTTTTACATTTCTAAAGCAGCTAACTTACGTTGGCATTCCTAAGGTGGTTAATTATGCAAATAAACATTAATGATCGAATAATAATTTCCAATTATTAATATTGATTTGCGTTTGCAGTTGTGAAACGACAGCAAGCGTAAAAAGACGTTGAAGAATTCTAAAATTCCTACCTTCAGCTGCTGCCCCGCACGTTCATGGGACCTACCTGAAAAATTAAAACATTATTAGTTTTATTAAATTAAATACAACTGTTAAAATAGTTTACCTCTTTAATCAAAGCCTTTCTCCTGATGAACATCCTGCCGCCGTCAACAGCTTCCACCAACAGCTTCTTTGTCCATCACTTTTTCACTTAATCACATACTCAAACTAACTCACATCACTTCCAGCTGAAACAAATAACATGAATTAATTATAGTTGAATAAAAATTAATAAATTACGAATAATTACCACCAAATAAACAGATACTTTGCTGTTAATTTTCGCAATGATTTCCGCTTAAACTCACTTTAACTGATGCACAACACTTCAAGCTGAAAAAAAGAAATGTTGATTTAATGACGGACAAATAACTGCTGCAGAAGTTTACTTACCACAAATAATCATTGTGCTTTGCTGCACGTCTCTCGCATTCAGGAAACAAACGCATCTTCTACTCCATTGCAGGTGAACCTAAACAGTAAATGAATTCTAATTAGTGAGGTGTTTGCAAGTAATTGCGAAGCGCAACTCACCATCTATTATCGATATCATCATTATATAGGATGCATTTTCTTCTATGGAAGCAATCCATGTGACGCTGAAAGAAAGGGATTAATGGAACCGCCTCCACCAAAGTGGAAACGACAGCGAGCGTAGAAAGACGTTGAAGAATTTTAAAATTCCTACCTTCAGCTGCTGCCCCGCACGTTCATGGGACCTACCTGAAAAATTAAAACATTATTAGTTTTATTAAATTAAATACAACTGTTAAAATAGTTTACCTCTTTAATCAAAGCCTTTCTCCTGATGAACATCCTGCCGCCGTCAACAGCTTCCACCAACAGCTTCTTTGTCCATCACTTTTTCACTTAATCACATACTCAAACTAACTCACATCACTTCCAGCTGAAACAAATAACATGAATTAATTATAGTTGAATAAAAATTAATAAATTACGAATAATTACCACCAAATAAACAGATACTTTGCTGTTAATTTTCGCAATGATTTCCGCTTAAACTCACTTTAACTGATGCACAACACTTCAAGCTGAAAAAAAGAAATGTTGATTTAATGACGGACAAATAACTGCTGCAGAAGTTTACTTACCACAAATAATCATTGTGCTTTGCTGCACGTCTCTCGCATTCAGGAAACAAACGCATCTTCTACTCCATTGCAGGTGAACCTAAACAGTAAATGAATTCTAATTAGTGAGGTGTTTGCAAGTAATTGCGAAGCGCAACTCACCATCTATTATCGATATCATCATTATATAGGATGCATTTTCTTCTATGGAAGCAATCCATGTGACGCTGAAAGAAAGGGATTAATGGAACCGCCTCCACCAAAGTGGAAACGACAGCGAGCGTAGAAAGACGTTGAAGAATTTTAAAATTCCTACCTTCAGCTGCTGCCCCGCACGTTCATGGGACCTACCTGAAAAATGAAAACATTATTAGTTTTATTTAATTAAATGCAACTGTTAAAATAATTTACCTATTTAATAAAAGCCTGTCTCCTGATCAACATCATGCCGCCGTCAACAGCTTCCACCAACATCTTCTTTGTCCATCACTTTTTCACTTAATCACTTACACACACTAACTCACATCACTTCCAGCTGAAACAAAGGACATGCATTAATTACGGTTGAATAAAAATTAAAAGATTACAAATAATTACCACCAAATATACAGATGCTTTGCTGGTTCATTTCCTCAATGATTTCCACTTAAACTCACTTTAACTGATTTACAACACTGCCAGCCGAAACCGATATTTTTTGTTTAATGATGGGCAAATTAATGCCAAAGGAGTTAAAACCTATTTGCCACAAATAATTAATATGCTTCGCTCTTCATGAAATACGAAAATATTGCCTCACAAGCAATAGAACCTAAAACGGAAGTACCATCTACATTAAGAAAGTGCTGCAAGTTGTAATAGAAAAGGTAGCTTACAATTTCTGAGGACGGCATTTCAAACAATGCAATTTGCTGTTGAAAATTTTGCAGACAATCTTTATAGAATCCATTTGCAAACTCTATAATGTAGCTCTATTATATTTTCTTCATGTAGCTTGAAATTTCTATTAACGAAACACTTCCATTTTCGAATGAATCTGCAAAAGAGAATATTATAAATTCAACTAATGTTAAAGTAATAATAAAAGTATTTAGAAACATATACAGTAGTGATAACGTTAACAGTTGGGACGATGAAAAATATTTTGGACTTACCTCTTCAAATAATTGCACCTTTTCCTGATATTATTAAGCCATGAACGGTGGCTTTTGGCGTTTATGAAATTCCCATCAGTTTTAACTAAAACTAAAATAATTTATTATAAATTATTATTGAGACATCGAGAAACAATAATTTTAAATTAAAGTTAATCTTTGCGTACTTTTCAATAATCGCTATTTCGTTTTACTTCACTTCAAAAGTTGCTTTAAAGTAGAATTATTAATAACAATAAATTAACAAATTACTAGTTAAACGGGAGCATTTGATTTAATCTTAACAAATCCATGTTGCCATTAAAAAACAATTGCAAGAAGGCATTGAAACATGGAGGATTTATAACAAAAAAACAAAAGAATATCGCCTAATAGGCCGATTGCGAAAAGAGAAAAATTTATCATAAAAACGTGAAATTACCTGGCCGCATTGCGAAATTTATGATAAACGATGACAATTTAATTAAACTTACCCTTTGGTTATACGCAATACACATTTTGCACTAATTAATTTGGATTTATTTTAATTTAAATTTGAGGAGCAAATCGAACGTGACCAGACGGCAAAATCTTCTTGCAAAGAGGGCGACACCAAGCGCTCGTCACGAGAACTAACGTACGCTCTGTATGGTGGGTTGCATAACGTGAAGGTAAACAAAGAAGAGTGGATTGCTGAAGAAGTGGAAAAGGCGCAATAATTATCTATATAAAATTAATTAAGTATTATCGGGATAAAAAGTCATTACTGCAAATGTTCTTATAACATTGAGTGCGACTCTAAGTGATCAAGACACGCGTACCTTTACGTTTGTTCGATAACAAAGGTATTTGCCCTTGCTTTCTCATCCAAATGGTCCTTAACACACGTTAAGGCAAAGAAGGTATTTATTGGATTTCTGTATTAATTTGATTTTTATGCAAATCCCTCCCCGGTTATTCTACTGATTAAATTTCTACCGGAAAATTGCATGCAGATTTAAAGCTTTATTTAACATAACAGACTCGCTATTATAACTTATTAGAAACAGGGTTTTAAATCCCTACACCGCATAATTCAATGCTAATCCTAATTTTGTTTTAGATTAATAATTGTTGCTATATAAACAAATAGGAAAATCTTCAAAATCCAAATTTCGTGTGATAATGACACATGACAATATGATGAAAGATTTTGTTAAAGTGTATTGTAGATTGAAACGAGATTCCAGAAGCAGGCGAGAGGTATCACTTTCAAGTAGATTATTAAAGGAAACCGTCGGATAAAATTAAAAGTTGCCGTAAACCGATCGGAAGTCTTCCTCTTCCTCGAACAAATTCCACATTCGCCACTTTCTATACACGTTTTACCACTCGCAAATCATAACTGGATCTATACAATACGACGTGGAATCCTTTTTTGTCTATCGCACACATTAACCGATTACTTTAATTTCAGTTGTATCGAATACAAAAGTATTTCGATTTCGAAGAGATCACGTTTCATCATCAGGTGTGTCATAAAAATAAACCGTTCCATCGATTCAAGTAAGGCCCAATTACAATTAATCTCTCTCGTTCCACGATCGCCCCAAATTAATTGCAGGTTTCACAAAATTTTTGACATCTCTTCGACGCAAGAGGATATTTATAATACGATAGCCAAACCGGTGGTCGACAGGTTTATGCAATTAGATTCTCTATTATCATTCATTTACTAATCGCAATTTCCAATTCCAGAGTCCTCGAAGGATATAATGGCACGATATTCGCTTACGGCCAAGTAAGTCGCTCGCGAGAATTAGAATGTTCGCCTTAACAATTTAACTTCTCCTTAGACCGGAAGCGGAAAGACTTACACGATCACAGGTTCGCCGCGCAAGTACGACGAACGCGGGATCATACCGAGGGCCATACAAGAGGTCTTCTCCATCGTGAATCAGGTTCGCATGGGAATCGCTCATTGCCTCGAATTTAACCGTTAACAATGATTATTAGAGTAAAGACAACTTCAGCGTCAAGATCTCGTACTTGGAGATTTATAACGAGATCGGTTACGATTTATTGAATCCGCAGTACACGGTCAGCTGCCTCGAGGAATTGCCGTACGTATCACTCTTCTTCTCTTTGCGTTATTAATTTAATCGATGTTTTCGATTGCGTTTTATGTTACCAACAATACAACAATCCAGTCGGGTGACGTTCCTGGAGGATGGCAAAGGAGAGGCGCACATTCGCAATCTGAGCGTGCAGTCGGTTTATACGGAACAGGAAGCGATGAAATTGCTATATCTGGGCGATACGAACAGGTGCGAAGCCCTAATCTCCAACCACACGCAACCGTTTCATTATTAACGCTTAAGAACTTTAAATGCCGATCCAATTTATTGCAATTGTACCGAGGCAAAGAAAATTGAAACCTGGATTACGATTACGATGGATAATGCTTAAGTATCGATAACTAATTGTCGTTTTGTCATTAGAACGATCACTGAAACGCCGATGAACGAGTTTTCGTCGCGATCCCATTGCATCTTCACCATTTACATTACGGCCAGAAACGGACCGGACGGAAAATCGCGAAAGTCCAAGCTGCACTTGGTCGATTTGGCCGGGTTCGTCAATCTCCGTTTAACGGTCATTTCCCCCAACTGCTAAACGACTTCCCTCCAGGTCCGAGCGCGTGTACAAATCGAAGATTTCGGGCGTCACGTTGAACGAAGCGAAGTACATCAATCTCTCGCTTCACTATCTCGAACAAGTGATTTTGGCGTTGTCGCAAACCCGCCGATTGCACGTGCCATATAGGAACAGCATGATGACGCTGATGCTGAAAGACTCGCTGTCGGGGAACACGGTGACGGTGATGCTGGCGACGATGGCCACAAACGAACGCAACATATTGGTCTGTACAAAATTGATTGCTCGATTTGCGACGATTGGTAATCGATACGTTTCGTTTTCGTTTAGGAAACCCTTTCGACGTGCAAATTCGCGCAAAGGGTCGCAATGATCACGACGGAAGCAGTAGTGAACGTGGAAATCGATCCGCGACAGGAAGTTGAACAGTTGAAGAACGAAGTCGAGGAGCTGAAGCGGCAAATCGAGATGCTGACGAAGCCGAAAGTAAACCGATCTTGTTGTAATGTTATCGCTGCTTCGTAAATGGCTTTTTCTCGCAGTTGAAATCTGGCCTGACGGCGCTGGATAAAACCGAATGCGAGCAATTGATAAGAAGTTTCATCGCGTCGAGCGAACGCGTGCCTTTAACCACCGACATCGACGATTCGAGTAAGGTCGAGTACTGTTTTCAATTGCTGAAGAACGAGATCGTCACGCAACGTTCGGAGACCGAATCGCGCGAGTCCGCTTACAGTTTGCACCAGAAGTATCAGCAGATTCTCAATCAGAAGGACAACGAGATATGTACGACCTTTTGCAAAAATCCATACACACACGAAATTTAAAACAGTTTCTTTTCAACGTTCTCCAGCTGCGCTAACGATGATGCTGAAAAGTTTGCAGCACATGCACTCGAATGCGACGTTGACGCGCTACTATCCGGACGGCGCGCAGAATTTAACGCGGGCCGAACAGGAGGCCTTCGACTTGTTCCTGATCAATTATCCGAAAAAGGACGACATCAATTTCTACTTTAACACGTTGGAGACGCGGTATAAAGCGGCACAGGGCGAAGTGGAGAGTATAGAGAATTGTCAGAGGGAGATTTTGGAGATTAAAGGATGCTTGGATAGCATCAACGATGCCGGTAGCTATGAGAGTCGGATAATGTTAAGTCAAAAGTTGATATGTCTGCAGAGTTTATACAAATCCGGTTTGGCCAATTTGCAAATGATCAAGAAGGACATCGATTATCTTAAGCAAGGGCTTCAGCAGACGCAACTGAAAGTGATACAGAGCTTTAAGGATTGGTACTATAAGGATGAGCGGATGGTTAAGGAAGGCGGAGATAATATATTAATCAATACAAGTCCGCGGGAACATTTCGGTAGCGGATTGTTTCAAAGCAACAATGGCAGCAGCGACGTTCTTTACAAAATGCAAACGTTCAATACGATGGAAAATAAAAGCGTCCATTCGATCGTCAATCCGTTGAAGCCGCAGTATTCCAATTGTGCGCCCCATAACGCGCCAAAGGATATTTGTAAACCTTTTACATGCGATTTGGTCGTAGCAAGAGAAATAAGCCTACCGAAATCGCCGGAAACACCAATTAACGAATCGAGTTTGCTCCAATCGATCGGTAACAGTTTGAATAAGGAAAATTCAGACACTCTCAATCTGGACCATCTCTTAAATCAAATCGATCACGTTAAAGAAACAAATCAACGCCCTGAAACTGACGCAAGTCTCAATAGTTTTCTTTCCTCCACGAATCGATCCAACGAAACTCCATCTGCGAGCCAAGATTCAAGTTCCATCAATACGACCGAGGAGAAAAGTTTCAATGACTTCATGAAACGGATCCCGTTAACCGGCGACAGCGAAGTCGACGAAGAGATAATACAGTTTTATCGTAACAAATTCCGAAGGTGATCGTGAATTATTGTACACATGTTACTGTTATTTGAGCAAATAATATTCTATTAGGCACACTTTTTAAATAATTTTATTCGAGTTTAAGAAACTTTATTTCAGTCTAAAGCACTATATTGGGGTTTAAGGAACTTTAGTCGAGTTTTTAAGGAACTTTATTCCAGTTTAAGTAATTTTATTTGAGTTTAAGTAACTTTAGTCGAGTTTAAACAACTTTCTTTCCGTTTCAGGAACTTTGTTTGAGCTTAAGGAACTTTATTCGAGTTTAAGGAACTTTATTTTAATTTCAGGATCTTTATTTGATTTTCAGGGATTTTATTTGAGTTTAAACAGCTTTATTTGAGTTTAAGAAGCTTTATTTTAATTTCAGGAACTTTATTTGAGTTTAAACAATTTTCTTTTACTTTCAGGAACTTTATTTGAGCTTAAAGAATCTTAATCAAGTATAAACAACTTTATTCGAGTTTAAGAAAGTTTGCTTGAGTTTAAGGAACGTGAATCGAGTTTAAATAACTTTATTCGAGTTCAAGCAACTTTCTTGAGTTTCAGGAACATCAGTTGAGCTTAAGAAACTTTAATCGAGTTTAAACAGCTTGATTCGAGTTTAAGAGACTTTAATCGATAAACACATATTTACAAAAATAGAACAAAAAACGAGACAATCACAATGTACAATGTAAATCGTCCATCACGAATCGATGACCGTCCATGACGGCTTCCAATAATACAATTCGTCTACCGTTAATCAAGCCGAGAAGGTGTTTGTTCTGATGCGATCGGTTCGTAGGTAATTTCAACGCGAACAATTTCGTTGCCGCCATCGCCACGGATTGCTTATGTTTGAATCCTTCGAAACCTACGGTGGGATTTGTTTTGGGATTCAATTTGTTAAAACGCTAAAAAAATCGTCGCTTTTCACTTGCCTTTATACTCATACACCTGCAGCATGTTATTGTCTTCGAGGAAGACGAGCAAAGTCTGTCCGTTGTCGTCGAACCGTAACGCCGTCAGAGACGACGGTTTGTTGCTGGTTATTTTCGTAAGCGGCGTACCTGGCAGAATGTCCTCATAAATCTACAAAAATTGATTCGTTTTTGTAAAAGAGGCTTTCTTTAGTTTGAATGAAATCCGCACCGCAATGAAATCGCTGTTCGCGTCGATGCTAAAATCTTGTTCGCTAACGACAGCCGCAAGAATCTTGCTTCCTATTTGCCCGACTTCCACTGGAACGATTTCGGCGCTTTTGTTCGGTAAAATGGTGTTTTCTTTAGCTATTACATGACCGAGAACCGTACTTTGGCCGTCATAATTAGCGTCGTGCAATGATAAGGGATCTTTTAGTTTCAGCACTTTATTTGCGCCTCGCACCGCAAGACCAATACCGAAACTCTCGGGGATAAAGTACATTCCGGATGCGTCTTCGTGCAACAACCATTTCTTCGATTTGACGATCGCTTCTTTCGTCGAATTTATGCGGTATTCGGCGACGTGCTCTTTGCCAATCGCATAAAACGTGCCCGGTTCATTTGAATCGCGCAACTGATAGGCGTCTTCCAGTTTGTGATATAGCTTAAACGTTAAAAAAAGTTTATAGGATAATTGCGAATTGCGTCGAAGCGAACTTACTTCGATATTGAAGAAATCGTTAATTCGCCATACGTTGGTTCCTTGGAATTTACAATTTATCGTTTGCAGATCGCTTATGGTAACGAGAAAGATTTCGTGGTTTATTTTCGCGGTGATCACTTGCTTTATTGTACCGGTTTTGATCGTTTTCAACGGCGAAAACGTGGAATTGGCCCATAGCATTAAAGTCGATCGACAATTATGTTCGGTACTCGCCAACACGAAATGGTTTCCTTTGTACTGAAAGCAAAAATAAGTTTAAAACTGTTCAAAAAGAGGACGAAATTGTGTTAAGTACCACGAAATGATGGACGGTTTCGACGTTCCGTTTGAAATCAACGTTGAGGAAGTAGTCGAAATACTTGTACGAATAGATTTGCTTCTTTGCCACTCCCATAAAATATTCCATATCTTTGCACAAGTGATTATAATTCTCCTGAAATTCACCAAAACCCTTATTGTATCGCGATATTTTCGCTTCGCATAAACTTACCACCAAATTTTTCTCCATATCGTTCTTGAAATGATTCATCGCGTGCGACATCGTTGCCAGTTCGCTTATATTCAAGCCGTTAATCAAAGCGTTGCCGCGTACGTTATCGTAAAACGTTACATTATCATCGACCAACCAAACGTCCTCGATGGTCATCGGCGATTTCGTATCGAACGATTTCAACGCCATGCGATTCCATTCGGTGATATTCACGTCGTTCACTAAACCGTGCACGTTGAGGTTTCTCTTGAATATTAAATCGCCGCCGAATCGATAATCGCCTTTCAGTTCTTGCCGCGTGTTTGTCGTCACGACGCTCCTCATATCGATGCCGTTCACCAGATTATTGATCGTTAGGAAATCCCTGACCATCACGTTACCGTTAAACGCAACCGGACCGTTAATCACTTGATTCGGCTCGTTCTAAAGGAGCGAATTAATTGCGAATCGAGCAGTGAACGTAAAACAACTCACCATTAACGTGTTTTCGTACGCGTCCATCAAATTGTAACCGTTCACCAGGTTTCCAACGGAGATGTTATGCACCGAGCTCAGCGTGCCGATCGATAGTTCTTGCGTTATGTTTTGATCGCTCTTCAGCGGAATGAACGATTCCGTGTTGACGCTATTCAAAAATTTCGTTTTGACCGTACCCGAAGCTATTGCCCTCTCGAAGACGACGTCTCCTGAACTCCATAAACGATTTACCTAAACCACATACAAAAAACAAACTTTCGTTACCTGAAATCAAGCCTCTGTCGATGAAAGCGGCGTTATCCTTCCACGTTTGCAAGTCGACGCCCGTTAAAAATCGCGCGTCCAAATCTTCGTCGATGAGCAATTTGCTGACGTTAACCGCATCGCGAAATTCAATCAAACCTTCGACATCGTCATCCGCGTTAACGAAGACAATGTCGTCGATCAGTTTATTGAAATCGATGCCGTTCAATTCGTTCGCAACCGTTAAATTGCCTTCGACGGTTACCTAAGCGGAAATGCAAGAAACAATAGACATTTTGTCGATTAAATGAGGAATTTTTGTAAATTACAGGCCCTTCAAACGTTACGTCGTGATTGACGGTCACGTTGTCGCGAATGTAAACCAAACTTTGGAGGACGTCCGTCAGATTCTGGTCGTTGATCGATCCGGCCACCTTCAAATGATCCACGTACATCGAACGGCCGAACGTAACGTCCGCTGCAAGAAAAGCGAAGTCTTAGCGTCGGAAAGGATTCGATCCGTCGAATCGCGTACAATTAATCGCGAAACCGTCGCCGGAAGTGTCGAACGTCCGCCCCAAATCGCTCATGGAGACGTTGTTCAGCGTTTCGCCGATATCGATGCGATCGTTGACGATGACGTTCCCGGCGAATTTCAACGGTCCCCGCACCACTTGCTCGCCATATCTACTCATTAGGCCGTATTTACTAACGGCGTTCAGATAATCCGTGTGAATGTCGCCCGCTTCGAAACCGTTCACGTACTCCTTCATCGTCAAGTTGACGTGCGTTTCGTGCTTGTAGACCAAATTGTCGGCAAACTCTTTGAAATCGATGCCGCACAATTTGCGTACCGTTGGCGGTTGCTCGAAGTGAACGTCTTCCTGCAAACGAAACAAGTGAAACTTGATGCGATTTTACGTTTTAAAGTGTTAATCGTACGTTAAACTCCATTGTGCGCGTCAGGAGGACGTCGTCCGCGCACTTATCCCACAATTCCCGAACGTTTGCGCCGTTAACATAATCCATGCTCATCGACCCATTGATAATCAACTCTGAAAAGAGCGACGATGGTTAAATGTAAAAGTCGCCGAAACGTTTTCATCGCTCGCTTACTTTCGATGCTTAACGAACCGTTGATCATCTTCTCGTCCATGATCGCCACGATGAAATCCCGTCCGAATAACGCCTTGTACGGAAACCCGTTCACATTGTCCGCGATCAGACGCTTCGCGTTTGCGTTTTCGATCTTAAACGACGCGCCGATCGTCTGATTCTCGCTCCGACTCAATCGCCTGTTATCGTACTCTTTGGGATCGAAATTGCTGTAAATCGCCTCCAGGTGCCCGTCGATTACGATCAATTCGTCCACGTGCACGCCATCGAATTGCATCACGTCGGGATAATCGGTGCGGTACGCGGCGACATCGATGCCATTCAAGCGGTCCGCAACGTTTAAATCGTGCGATTCGATTGCGCTGTCGAAGGCTAATCGAGCGGAAACGTATTGCTCGCCGGTTAATTTAACCGTTTCTTGATCCAGTTCGGTTACGTTGATGCCGTTTAAATGGCCGTCCAACTCCAAGTTGTCGATCGACACGATCCCATTCAACACGCTCATATTCAGCACTTGCTCCGTGTCTTTCGTTATGAACGAATCGATCGATAGGCCGTTGATCGAATTCGATTCGATGGCTAAATTATCGAAGACGGTTACGCCGTTGTTGAACTGTTTCACCGAATCGATTATTTGATCGTCCGAATCCTAAAAAAGAAAAAGAAAAGAAGTGCAAAAAGCGAGTGAAATGCGTGCAAACGATCCACTTTTCCAATGCCAAAGCTGCGAAAATCAGATCGGGGAGACCTTGGCAAAGAAGAAAGCCCTAGATTTCCGGACGTTACTTGCTAATTGCAGAACGATTTCATCTAATTGACGCGGCCACTAATTATTTGCATAACAGTAAAACGTAATTAGCGCGGAAATTGCGTTTCTTCTCGCGGCTTACTTTATAAACGACGTCCTCTAAGAGATCTGCGAACGGTTTACCGTTAAACTGGCTGGCAACCGTGACCGAGCCGTCCACTTCTAAACTCTTGACAATCACGTCGCTCCAAACGATTTCCGATTGGTGCAACGTCGCTCGCGGTTTCGTCGTCGCCGGCGTTCCGCTATGCGAGACTGTGCCTTCGATCTGAAACGAATTGAAAGCAATCGTCGGAGGAAAAAGCGCGATGCGGACGCATTTCATTTACATCCAATTGCTCCGTAATCTCCAAATCGTGGAACCGGAAGTTCCCTTTCAACGTCTGATTGTTGCTCAACGTGATCACGTCGTTCAAATCGATGCCGTTGATCGAGCCGCTCGTGGAGACCTCTTTCGCCCTCATCGTTTCACTAAACGTTTTCTTCCCTAAAAATTCGAGTTTATTGCTGCGATCAATTCACATTCCGATCAGCACGTACCGGAAATGAAGGTCGGCTCGTCGGAATCGTTGAGCAAATACTCCGCATCGAATTTCAATCCGTTCAAATACGTGGTGTACGTTTCTTCCGAATGAACGGTCTGCAAATAGGATTAAATCATTTCAAGCGCGAGTGCCGCAATTTAATCTTACGCCGTTGATCGTTATGTTTCCGCGTAAGTGAACGCCGCCGTCGGTGCGAACAATAACGCGGTCCAAGAAATCGTCCAACGACTCGCCGTTAATTTGATCGACCGTTATGTTGCCCTTTAATTGCAAAACGTCGAATTCGCGCGCTCGGTCCTCGTTCAAGCCGCCAACAGTCACTTCCTGCACAATTTCGACGTCGTCGAACGCTAAACTCTCGTCGATGCGCTGGCCGTCGATCGCGATCGCATCGTCGCCTATCGATACGCCGTTTACGAGACCGCTCTTCGTCGTCAGATCGCCGGCGACGGCGACCGGCCTCTCGCAGATGATGTCGCCGATGAGCGTCAACGAGTCGGATTTGTTCAATGCGATCTCGCTGAATTTCGCGCCGTTTACGGCGTTAACATTCAGACTATGAACGCTAACGTTGTTAAACGTTTTCCTCGATGTAATCGCCGTTGGTGTCAGCGGGCTGAAAGAGAATCATTTAACGAGTGCGTTCAGACAGAAATTGCGCAACTTTACTCGACGATGTCGTTTAGGACGTCGTCGACCGAATGCCCGTTAAAGGCGTTCGCAAAGATCGCGTTCGCGTTCGCGTGCCCGTCCACGATCAATTTGTCCGTTACGCGCACGGTATCGAAACGATTGCCGCGTCGATCGGCGGTGATTGCGCGAATTTTCCGCTCCAGATGGTCCAATTCCGTTGTGAGATTGTCCAAAAGCGCGTTCATTTCGACGATAAACGAGTTCCGCTCGTGATATTTGACCTGGACGTAAGCGCCCCCGTCCTCGCTGTCCCTCATCCAATTCATCGGCTTCATTTGCACGAACTTCTTCGAGATCCGCGACTTCTTCTTCCTCGCCAACGCTTGCTGCACAACGAACATAAACGAAAAGCGTTTGCAACTTGCAGTTTAGAGTCCAGTCAAATGCTTCGGAAGAATTAAGGGAAAGCTGAATTTTTGTATGAACCTTCATAATCATGTCTTTGACAGAATGTAAAAAGTCCCCATCGATCCGAGTTGAGCTAAAGATTTTATACGGTGTCAAAGATGGCCAAGAGTGGTTTTTCGTGAATAACTCGTTGACCGTCACTTTTACAGCAAAGACACACCTTATCAAAGTTGTAGACTAAGAAATTACCTACAAAAATGTTATTGTCACTTTTATTCGTAGGAGCAACCGTTTTGAAAATAATTCGAAATGAATAAGTCAACAGCGTCTCCAAGCGAGATATTGATACGTTATTATCTTTCCACAGAAATAAAATTAATTTTGAATTGAAATGAGTTTATGACTGCACATAATACACTCATAGTTCAACGTACGTTTCATGCCGTCTTCGTGCATAGCTTCTAAATCCTAAGAAACGATTTTTATTGGTCTACAAATCACAAGATTTCTGCAGTTTTTTCGCATATTTTCTGCGACGAAAACTTGCAACCTATCAAACTTTTTCCACTTTGGAAAGAGATAGTAATCGTATAAGCCAAGTAACGTGCATATAAACAGGGTATTCAAGCAATTAGAACCATAAATCGCAAACTTTTTCCTGAATCACATTCAGTTATCGATTCATTTCTCTTTTATGTGAAAAATTTGCAGCTGCTAATCTTAGTGTAAAACAAGTTGAAAATGATGCTGGTGTTCTCATTATTGAAACAGCAACCGAGGAATCCGAAAAAAGAACAAATATTGTTGTAGGCGAAGACGTGGATTTATAAGTAATATTGATTGCTGTTGAAAAAATCTTTTTTTTTTTTTAATCCAGAAAATTAATTTCTTGTGCCAACTAAAATTAATTTTATTTCTGTTGAAAGTATCAAAGTCTCGCTTGGAGACGCTGTTAACTTGTTCATTTGCAATTATTTGCAAAACACTTGCTCCTAGGAATAAACGTGACAACAACATTTTTGTACGGAATTTCTTAATCTACAACTTTGATAACGTGTGTCTTTGCTGTAAAAGTGACCGTTAACGAGTTATTCACGCAGAACCACTCTTGGCCATCTCTGACACCGTATAAAATCTTTAGCTCAACTCGGATCGATGGGGACAGATTTTGACAGTTTATCAAGCACCTCATTATGAAGGTTCATGCAAAAATTCCCTTAATTATTCCGAAGTAAAGAAAAAATTCGACTGGGACTATTACATCGACGAGCACGTACCTCGATTAGTTCCTTGGTAATCTCCAACCGTTCGACCTCGATGTCGACGGGATCGGGCAAATCGCGCATCTCGTAATTAACGGCGACGAGCAGCGACGGTCCGCTGCGTCGCGGTATCAACAGGCCGACGTTGACGCCGTCGCCGATCACGGCCGTGCCTTTCAGACCCAAACTTTGCTCGTCCTCGACGATGCAACTGGCGCCGTTCGACTTCTCGCCGAAGAACGTGCAGTTCATCTCGTCGTGCAACTTGAACCGTTCGTTATTGTAGAGGAGGACGTCGATGGCGTAGGACCGATGGGTCGCGTGGTTCGTCAGTCGCTGCGCGAAAATGATCGGTTCGTCGCTGTACGGCTTCGCCGCGATCGGCAGCCAATAATCGACGTCCGCCAGTTGAATGTTCATCTTCGCCTTGCCCAGCCGGTTCTTCTTCAATTGGAATATGTTCGACGTCCTCCCGTTGATCGCGATGTAACTGTTGTAGCCGCCGTGGAACGAGACGATTTGCGTGCCGTTCACGCCGGTCATGTTCTTGTACGTCACGAATTGATTGCCGACGAACTGGTACAGGTGCATGCGGTTCTTCAGCTTTTGCGGTATGGCCAGCATTGGCGTGACGCCGAACTGCATGAAGCACGTGTTGTCGGCGGTCACCGAGAGGTGTAACAATTGCAGGAATCTGAAAGGAGGGAGCTGTCACCTGCTGGTCGGTTCGCGTTCGAAGCGGTCCTTACGTTATTTGCTTCTGCTGCACGTCGAAGTTGTAAATCTCCACGACGGTCGCATTCTTGTATTTGGCATTGATCAACAGCATCGCGTGCTTATCGTTGATGAACATGTAGTTGACGTGGATCATTCTGAAGTGGAATTGCAGCTGCCAAACTTGTTCCAACTCCAAGTTCTCGTTGATTCGATACCATTTCACCGACGGTTTCTCCTCGTTCATCGGTAGGATCACTAGAACCTCCGCCGTCGCTTTGGACGCATCGAAATCTTTGAACAGGGCCACGTCCGCCACTCTCGCGCCAATTTCTGTGAGGGAGAATGAAATTGTACGAACGCCCGATCTCGAATGTTATTCGCGTATTCGCATTGATCTACCGGTGATTTTGTGCTCGATGTCGAATCGTCTTTCCGTGTAGTTGTACGTGGCCGCGATGACGGTGACGCTCGTCTTCGTTATTCCAACGGCGTAAGTCTTATCGTACAAATTGATCGATTTCCATTTGGTAACGTTCGCACCATAATTAAATTCCGCGTCCGTTGTTATATTCTTTATCACCAGTTCTATACGACAGTTTCTCTTTTTACTCGTTATAAATCGTCGAGGGTGGAAAGGAAATGTGCAACGTGAAAAAGGAGTGAAATCCAATGCGGATCAAATAACGAAACCAATAGATGATCGTCGCGAGGGGAGAAGCGACATTAAACGTAAATCTTAACAGCACATTGAGGAAGAATATTTCTATGAATGAATGCACCCTACATTTACATAAAGGGGAGCGAACATTTATTTTAGCAACCAACGTTATTAAAAAATGTAAATCAAAAGCACACTCAAGAGGGTCTATAAGCAATAAAATATTTTAAAAAAACAGGGATGAGCGAAGACTTAAAAATGCAGAATAAATTAACACTTCGTACGAAAGAAATATATAATTGTAATTAGTTAACAATCGAATGCTTTCCGTGAAAATCGGATAGTAATTCATTTCCCTTTTGTATAATGTGACATTCTAGAAGACCATTTGCAAGCACGTGTAACGCATGCAGAATTGCGATACGATTGAGATTAAGAACTGGTTGTTGGGAAATGAATTTATTACCACTTTGCAAATCGAATAATTGAAATGCTTTGCAATCGACTAGTTCGACCACACCTCCAATTACGATCAGTGCAATTAAAATAAACTTTTACCTTGTCTGTTACCGTATCTCGTACTAAAACTGTACGAGTGCCACATGTGCTCGGCCTGCGAACCGAAGCTGCTGCTGTTTTCGCCAAGAGCGATTAATGTTGTTAAGACGATTAGAATAATTAGACAAGAATTTATACGTTTATTCTTCATGACTTTTATCGGGACGTGCACGTTGGACTGACGACGGTTTAGCACTAACGCGGAAATCCATCGAATTGCTTCTTTTTTGGTTGCATTCCTCGCGATAAGAAGGATTATGGTTAAATTCAACAACTCCACGTTCAGTAAAAATATTTTATTTTCGTTGAATATTCAAAATTTTACAATACAAACGTTTCGTAATATTTACAAACTTATCACTAATTAATTGTACGAGTAGGAAATTAAATTAATCGATTTCTTTTGCATGATAATGACAAATTCCCGGTTACCATTCGCTGCCAATTAAATTATTGTTATTATTATCTGTACAAAGGTTTTGATGAAATAAAAAGAGAACTAATTACGTTAATGGAGTTATCGCGTATAAACGCGCTTTTACTTTTACCTGCAATTGTAATTACTACAATGACTTACATAAACAATAATTTAAACTTGCGCAACAACTTATGTAAACAGCGACGCATTTTCTCGGCAAAAACAATTTTCGTATGGATTTAAGGGACCGCAACCGAGAGGAAATTCCTTGGATCGCCAACTTTCGGCTGGAACCTCAAATTGACCCGTTTCCCTTTCTGATTGTCGATGTCGAAGAACGAGTTCCAATCGACCAAGTAATAGAAACCGGTCCGCTTGGCCGTCGTCGTTTCCGGCAACGTCGCCTCGCTCGCCGTCTCCACAACGCCGCCAAACGACGCCTCCAAGTCGGCCAACGAGGGATTACGCGCTGCTTCCGTCGTTGTTGTTGCCGCCGTCGTCGTTGTCGACGTGCTTGTACTTTCTTGCCGTTTAACTTCGTTCCTTGCCAAACCGCTGTCGTAGTTTAACGGATCCGGTGCCGTTTTCAAATCCAGCGAGTCCGGTTTGTTGAAAGTGTCGACCAACTCGTTCAATTCCTTCATATCGACCGCCTTCGATCGATCGTCGGTCGCGTTCCCGTTCAATTTCTCCAACTGCTTGATCATATCCAACAACTTCTCCAAACGATCCAACTCCTCCGGATCGACGTTCTGCTGCTGGTTCTGTTTAATCACGCCGCTGGAATCGTCCGCCTTGAAACCGACCTCTTTCAATACGTGCCTGTGCGAGTCCGGCACGAAATCGAAATTCAATTCATTCTTCGTCGCCTTCTTGCCGCTCGAAATCGCCTTCGCGTTCCGATTCGCGTTGTTCTCGATCAGACCGAACTGCGAGAGCAGCTGGTCCATTTCCTGTCGGGTCGGCGCGTTCGCCGGCAACGGCTTGAAGCTGACGTAGGAGTCGCGCGTTATTTCCGCCGTCTCCTTGTAATCCGGCCGCTCCGGCGTCGCTTCGAACGGCTTCGGCTCGTAGTTCGGATCCGGTATCAGCCCGAAATTCATCAATAACTCCTTCATGTCCGGACTCAGATTGTCGATCATCTGCGAAACGTCCGGCACGACGGTGCTCGACGATGATGGCGCTACCGTCGTCGTCGTCGTCGTCTCGCTGGAAGCCGCAAACGGCACCATTTGATGCACCTTGGCGCTGCCCTCGTCCATTAACATGTCGAGGTCTTTGACGATTTGCTTCATATTCTCCGGGATGTGAATCGATTCCAGCACCGACTCGCCCGGCTTATCGACCGTCTTCGTCTTGTGCAGTGCGACGTTGGCCGCCAGATTCGGCGATTCGACGATGGCGATCGCCTCGTTCGGCGCGAACTTCTCCTCGTCCGGATACTTGTGGTTCGGATGCCGTTGCGTCGGTCGTCTACCGCGCGGTTTCTGACTGATCCCGTCGTCGCCGCCGGACGATAGCGGTTTCTGCGTGACCGGCGGTCGTCTGCGCGGTTTCGACGTTTCGATCGCCAGCGAACTGGTCGACGGCTCCAGCGACGAAAGCGGCAACGTTTTGGGCGTCGTTGGCGATTGGCGCCGCTTCGCCGTCGTCCGTCTTCGTTGCGGTCGTCTCGTCGTACTCGGGCTCGATTCTGCGACGCGTTCCGTCGTCGTCGTCGCTGTCGTCGTCGCTGTCGTCGTCGCTGTTAATCTCGCCGCGCTTGTCGTCTTAACCGGCGGTCGATCGCGTTCGATCGTGTCGATCGCCGTTTGTTCCGCCTTCAAATCGTTCGCTCTGATGACGTTCTCGTCGTCGCGGAACGGTTTCGACGCGACCAACGGGCGGAAGTTGGGAACGTTTGGATTCTTGCGCTTGTCGTCTTTCCCGTTGTCGACGATCCTCGTTATCGGCGGCTTCGTGTAGAACTCTTGCATGTCGTCGTTATGATTGTTGGGCGTGTAGGGCATGACGAGCATGATCGCCTTTTGGCCACGTTGGCTTTTCAACGCGTCGGAATCCTCGCCGGTGATGTTCTCCAATAATTCGACGATTTCGCCGCGCGTCAGTCGCGGTAAACGTGGGTCCTTTTGCAATAGGGTTTCGACCTCTCTAATCACCTGATCCACGTTGACTTTCTCGATTTTCTCGCCGTTGCTGCTCGCGCTCCGTCCTCTGTTCAAGTTGTTTATTAACTCCGGCGTCTCTTTCAGCTTATGGAAATTCTCGTATTGATTTGCCGGCAAACTGTTAATGTTCCGTACGCACGTTAAGAATATGAGTACGATTAACTTGAACGTATCCTGGAATGTGCAATTAATAGCGGACATTAACGAATTTAGTAATAACTAACAGTGTAAATAAGATAATCTCGAACGGAAATTTATTCAATTTGAATCATAATTACGTCGTATTATATCCCAGTGTTCAAATTTACTTTCTATATACCGAAAACTTTCTCTTTGTATCGACAAAGCAACAATACTGGGAGACGAGTTTAACGATGGAATAAGCTAAGAACGTAATGGCTGAACACTTTTCTTTGGACGGTTTCACGAATAATTTAATTAAAAGCGTCTTTAACGTTTTCATCATTTTAAGCAGTTTTCTTTCTGCCACAAAAATAATTATAAATTTTAATGAATGAGGTCAATAGGTACAAATTTCTTACGCTATCACCTAAAGAAATCTTTAGCAGCCAGTCAAAGTTTCCATTAAATTTTGAAATGTCTGTAAGGTGAAACAATTTTCTAAATCAAGAAAAAATTAGTTTATAATTTAAATTACAAATTTGTAACTAATTTTTATAAATTTTCGAGAAAAGGTTGCATAATTGCAATTTTATTAAATCATTTATAATTATTTGTTTTTATCGAAAATTCTTGTATGCATCTAGCAGATAATTACGTGGAAAACAATTAAATTGATCTTAAGCATCAGTTGCAATACAAGGTCGGCTTTTACTAGAAGAAACTGTTATAATTTAGTAAAAGTACTATGATTATGAACGTCGTTGAAAGATTTGTTTATACATCATGTGCGAAAAAATATTTGCAATCAGAATTTACTTTCAATCCTCAAAGAACACGAAGACTTTCGTCTATTTTTTTTTCTTTTTTCAAAATTAAGGTTTACAAGTTTATTTAGCTATCAAAAATTAAAACATTTTAATGAGGTGATGTATTTTTTAACGAAATTGACACACATTTTTGGCAAATAATTCCAATTTCCAAATTAATATATTAAGGTTTTCGTAAAAATTAATTGAAAGAAAAACAAGTTCATTGACTTCTAATTCCATTACAAATATTATTAATTTCGTCGAAATTTATTTAAGTTTCATGAATTTTAATTCATTTTCCGCGTTTAATTTACTGCCACTTTCAAGTAACAAACAATAAACTTTCGTTTTTCCTTTTATTTCTCTCGAGTGCATCGCAAACTATTTGCACAATTTCGAATTCGTGTTTAATTAAAAAAAAAATGTAGTAATTAAAGGAGACGAAAGTATATTTCGACACTTAAATATTTCAAAAGAAAAAACAACATTGACCCAAAAATCACTTAATATGAACCAAATTGTCGAAAAAATTTAATATTTTCAGGATCACTTACCATTTCTTGAATAATTTCTTCGTTTATTTGAATGATCAACAATTATTTAAATTGTAAGAAAGCACATTATACATTTAAACTGGTAATCACGTTTTGAGTTTTTGTTCTATAGTCAAAGTCAACGAGTCGATATGGTTGGAGTTTAACAGAAATGCGACTTTCCTCGACTTTTACAACGACTCATATGTGACCTGTACTTCGTCCGGTTGATTTCTTTCGATTCCCCACCTGCTGGTTCTTATACAAGTAACCCCACTTAAGTAGTTACTAATTAGTATTATGAGGATCAAAGCAAAGAAACTAAAATACAAATGCGAATGTTTAATTGTATTAAAGGTGCATATCACATAATAATGTAAATAATTTAAATTGTAGTACTTTCTTCGGCTGATGCATCGTTATCGCCGCATTCGGCATTACCGGAAGTTGTGTCCTGCTCGTCGTTGCCGTCGAAGACAATTTCCTCTGGATCCGGTACGCGTGGAAAAAATGGCTCGCCCGGATACAATTGCTCGAATATACTTTTTGCCTGAAAAACAAATAACATTTAAAACGCTAATAGTGTGTTTCTAATTTCTCATACTTTCGCGATTGAATTGTCATAATCCAAATCGAGATCTGGTCCGGGGCACAAGATCACATTATCGGGGCAGTGTGCGTTTAAATCGCAATTATTCGTATCGGGCATCGAATAATAAAGAGACCATAATATTTTCGGGGCGTTTTCCATTTTAAATAATTTCTCGACGCATTCGCTAAAATCCTCGATAGGATTGGTTTTCCGTTTTGCGATCATATGGATTAGATCTGAAATTGTTTATTGATAAAATATGAAATTCTTAATTGACATCTTCCATCATACATGTATCTTTAGGACATGTGCCAGTTAGATGTCCCATTTCTATTAAAACGCTCGTATTCTTTCCATTGTCTGGCGGCAATACTAATAAAGTAAGATGTTCTCTTTCCGTTTCTAAAATCGATCTGAAATATGATTATTTCATATCGTCACATACATAATGGAATTCGAAATCGGTACTTATCAGTGATGAACGTTGCTCTAGAAATGTATGTTGGCTCTATATGTTTAACATAAGATTTCGGTGCCTTCTCGGCGCTTATTATAAGATATTTGGCGTTAATTTTTTGATTTCCACATAAGACCCCTTTAAATTTATCTTCTTTGTCCATTACTAGCTTTATATTTTGATTCAAAGCAAATACACCACCAAATACTGCGCTACATCTGTAAAATAGATAATTATTTTTAATCGCTGTTAATTCTTCGCAAATTTCTAATTTTATATTAAATAGGAATTCAAATTCACCTGCAAAATGCTTGTGGAATATCTCCGCTTCCATACATGGCATACAACAAAGGTGTTTTTCCAAATCTTCCCAAGCTGCCTAAAAAACGTTTAGTCCTACTGATTCCATCCAAGCATGAGGTTTCTTTTGTTGACATTGCAATTGTATAGAGTACATAGTGTATTAAATTATCAGTTAATTTGTGTTCCCTCAAGTAACTATAAAATGTTTTATTCTCACATCCTAAAATACATGGGCAATCCTCAATTACTGTAACAATTGCAATTATTAATTTGTTACCTATAAACTCCTTTTCATCTTTATCAACACATTCAATTAATAACTTCATCAACATCCTCTTCTCAATTACACTCACTTTATCATTGGAAAATACATCTGATCTCGAACATGGTACACTTTCCAAGTTTCCATTCAACCATGTCAGGATCCTACTGACACTGCGAAATTCTGAATATCTTGATAAATTTGCACTTATCATCAATTCCACAAAATTGCCTCTTGCAAAATGTAACTACAACATAATATAAATTTTATTCTGCACACTAAATTTTACTGGTATTCACACCTTTGGACTTAAATCTATATTGAATTTCCTGCTGTTTTCTAATAAGGTTTCTTGTGTCCATTCCTTTTTTACATTAGCATTATCGACAAGATCTTTCGTTTCTTTTAAGCTTTCATCTTCAGGTACTTTCTCCTTTTCAGCCAAATTTCTGAAACAATTATTGTAATGAGTATAGTTTAATTTACAAACTCATTACTTACTCCAGGTGCCATTTGATTTCTACATGATCCAATATACATTTGTCATTGCCTAAACATAATACAGTCTCTGATGCTTCCAATAAATTGTTACTTTCTTCAGAGGCATCACTTGAATAATTGTTGGCAGTAACTTTGTTTACACTTTCAAGGGAGGCAGATGTCCAGTGTCCACCATAATAATCCTTGCTACAAACCATTATCACTTAAATTAGAACATTTACATCTAAAACAAATACTACTTACCTATCTATCTGTAAAACTTGCTTACCATTTCGACTTATCGCAGCAGATAGTAAGGATTCAATAAAACCTGAATATTTTGAGACATTCGTAATTTTACGAAAATGATTACTTTGGAATGATAACGTTACCTGTTCCTATGATTATCACATCAAATTCTGTTGGCAATGCACCGTCCATCACTGAATCCCTTGTTTTTTTCATAAATTATTTAACAATAACACGATAACTGTCCCTTAAATGACGTTTCTTTGACATGGACATCAAACCAACAATATGTCTGTTATGTAGGCAACCAGGAATACTTCTACAGATCTCTTCAAGGGCCTAGGTGTTCTTCATACAAATAAAATTGTTTGAATCAAGTTTTGAAAGAATTTTGGAGAGAAAATTTAGTATAAGGAACACAGGAGTTAAAAAAGATATCAGGCTTTGAAATTCCAAATGCTCCAGTAGATGGCACATTGTTTGCGGGAGAACAGGAAATTTAAATAAAGTTAAAAAGTTTCTTAAACTTGTGCGTAACAATAATAAATACATTTAATTATTTTTCATTATAGATTATTGATTCTGGTGTAAATATAAAATAATTATTTTGAGTTAGAGTTGTATAAAGTTACAATTTTTTTCCGGTTATGGACACAGCAAATGAAGATTATTATTAATGTCATAATGATTATGAGACATAATAAAATATTTACTATAGTAAATTGTTGAATTGTTGAATCCGTGTTGCCATTTTCGGTGTCTACAGATGGCACTCCATAATCTTCTTTAATTAATTTCATAATGGTTGATATTATGAATGCTATAGATTCGCCATCAATCGTCTTTGCGTTATTTCCAATTCTTAGATCATTGTTATTGATCCCATTTAACAATTCTTCTCTTAGTTTCCCATAGAAGGATTCATTAAACGTATTATTGTCGAAGAATTGATACAATTGTTCCTCGATGGATTCATTGTAAAAGTACTTGTAAAATTGTGATTTGTTAAAATTGCTTTTGAAGTAATTAGTCAAATTGTTGTTAATATTATCTTGAAAATAAGTGAAAAATGAAGAATTTTTGAAGTCCTCATCGAAATATTTCCTTAAATATTTCAATTCCGGGGTATACTTGGTCGAATTGTCATAGTCTTGTGAAGCCGTTTCTCCAACATTCACATCTTCACATTTAATGCCATACAACTCGGTTTCGTTTATTCCTGCTGTTCCAGTCAATAACTGAACTCTATTTTGTGCACAAATCTGAATAATCTTATACAAATCCGTGCACGTTAATAAGTTTCCATCTAATCCAAATTTTTCTAACAGCGGCATATCATTTAAATGATTTTCTTCAAATTTATTCAACACGTTATCCATCAAATACAGTTCTCTTAATGATATTAACGGATACAATGCCCTTCTTGATATTTTTAATATTCGATTGCTGTTCATATTTAAAACAACGGTTTTAATCAATCCTCTAAGAGAACCCATACCGATTTCCTTGATTAAATTGTTGGATAGGTCCAAAATCTTCAAATAATTCAATGTTGCAAACGTGCCTTTTTCTATAACGCTAATTTGATTATGATCGATTAGAAGTGTAGTGATCCTATTAAAGTATCTGAAGCAATCGTAATTGATTTTCTCCAACTTGTTATAGGACAAGTTCAACATTTTAAAGTTGCCAAATTGATTTACAATCTTTGAACTAATTAAGTTCTTCAGTGAATTATGAGACAAATCGATGGAACTAATCGAAACCAAATTTGAAAATATTTCCATATGAATTTCAGTCAAGTGGTTGTAACTAATGTTGAGTGTCCGTACAAAGATCAAGCTGTGGAATGCGTCATGTGCAATTTCGTAAATGACATTATTCGACACGTTTAATACCATCAACTTATACAAGTTATTGAAAGTTGATGAATTCAAAACCTTTAGATTGTTATCGCCCAATTCTAATTGTTCCAAGCTCGTTAAATTAGCCAAAGCATTGTCGGCAATGAAATTCAAATGCGTTCCGTTTAAATAAAGAGCTTTTAATGTATGAAACTTATTCAAAATATCGCCATTCAACTGGTAAACGCCCACGTTGTAGATGACGATTTCTTTGATATGCTCGGTTTTGTCGTTTTCAATTTCGTCCAACGATTTTATATTATTACAAAACAATGAGCTCGTAAATTCATTATCATAATCATAATCATCATAATCAAGATCTTGTCTATTGTTAATGTTATGGTAACATTCGGTATTAATTCTATGTAGTAGTTGTATCAAAATGAGAATTAAAATGTTCAACATGTTCATTTACCAAATAATTAATTTCCGCCACTTGAAAGTTTGATGTTTAATCGATGTTAACGGATCACAATTGAAAACCATCAAATACTGAATACTGAAATAAATAATGTCGCAAGTAGTCTGCATGGATGGCGAAGGAAATGGATAAAACCAGAACACATTCTCATGATAATGAAACCCGCGTGACATTTGATAATTTTGCATTAATTTCCTTTATAATGTAATATAAATGATAGAAATTTATGCAGTCTTCTCGCACGAAAAAATTCTGTATTAAACTTGATTAAAAATGGGAAGAGGCATAGATAAAAGAACAGTCTGTGTATGAAGATAACTGTTTATTTTACCATCGTTAACAAAAACACATTAAACTATTTTACAAAATTGTATATTTAAAAATATTAAAATTATCTGAATTCGAGTCCATTCACTTCAATTTACAATTTCATTATAATAAAACTTGTGCAAAACATTTACTTTAATGTCCGTAAACAAATTAGAAATAAAATCCCTGTATTTTAATTTATTATCAATTTTCTCTACGATTTCTCTCTTCAGCTCTTTATAGAACGTGATATGCAATTAATATTTATTTAGAAATCGATAAAATACGCTATTTGTAAATTCTTCATTAAAAAAATTTGGAAACGTTAAGTCTATGGACGATTTGCCAGATATCGAAACTTGTTAAAATCATTGAAGATATTAGCAACTCGCTAATTTTTGTATTATAAAGCGAAAGTTAATAAAGGTTGATCTTGTATCATACCGTAAATACTTATCTTCATCCACACATTCTCCCCTTGCAGCTTAAAAGCGCGAACGAATCTCATTTCCATCCTGCAATATGAAACGCACTACTTTATCACAGTCCGCAATTATTACGAAGAAACCAAACAAACTAGAATGATAGAATTCTGCATTAATTTCCTTTCCTTTATTAACATAACATAACAAACGATATGAATTAATGCAGTCATCTCGCCTGAGGACTATTAACAATTTGATTAAAAATAGGAAGAGGCATGAAAAATCTGTGTATGGAGTTAACAGTTTATTTTACAATTATTAATAAAAGAACATTAAATCATTTTACAAAATTGTATATTTACAAATTTTAAAATGATCCTAACTCGAGTCGTTCACTCGACTTTACATTTTCATTGTGATAAAGCAACTGTAAAATTTTTTCTTTAATATTCTTAAAACAAATCATAAATATAATCGCAATAATTAGAGCAATTAATAACATAATTAACAAAATATTAGTCATCGTTAATTTATCGCTGATTATGTAATTGCATTCGCTAAAATTACTGTTACCGTTTGACGATAATAAATCGGAATCTGTCATTAAAGTCTTCAAGACCGTCGATATTATAATTTGAATGGATTCGCTATTGTTTGTTTTATTATCATCATTGGCTTTTAATTTATTATCCATTTTCTCTGCGATTTTCTTCTCCAACTCTTTATAGAACGTGACATTCAAAGAATATTTATTTAGAAATCGATAAAATACGGTATTTGTAAATTCTTTATCGAAAAAACTACGAAACTTGGATTTCGTGAAATCATTTTCGAAATACTTGACCAAATTATTCTTCTTATTATCCTGAAAGTAATTGTAAAAGAATGACTTTTTAAAATCGTTATTAAAGTATTGCTTCAACGATGTTAAATCTATTGACGATTTGCCAAATATCGAATCGTCTGTATTAAACTCATCTTCGTCATCGTCGTGTTCACACTTAATGCCATAGACTTCTGTTTCATTCACTTCAGCATTTCCAATTAATAGTTCAATTTCGCGTTGCTTACACGCAACATTTAATTTGTGCAATTCCGCACACGATAGCGAATTGCCATCTAAACCAATTATCTGTAGATGCGGCAAATCGTTTAAAAAGTTTTTATTAAAATTACTTAATGAATTATTCATCAAGTAGAGTTCACGTACAGATTTAAGCCAATGCAACGCGCTACTCGATATTTTTGCTATGCGATTATCTGCGAGATTGAAATAAGTCACGTTTGATAATCCACGACAGAAACCGATTTCGATTTCCGTAATTAAATTATTCGACAGATCTAAATGCTCTAAACTATTCAATTCGGAAAATGTACCTTTCCCTATTGCACTAATTCCATTATGATGCAGCAACAGGGTATGCATGGTTTTAAAGTTTTGGAATAATTCAAAACTGATAGTCGACAATCGATTGTACGATAAGTCCAAGAATACGAAATTGTTAAATGAATTTAAAACTTTTGAAGGGCAACGAATGTATTGGATTAAATTGTGCGAGAGATCGATTTCTTGAATGGTGACCAATTTAGAAAACGTTTCAATATTAATTTCGCTTAATTTATTATAATTCACGTTCAGTTTTTCTAACTGTATTAAACCTTTAAACGAATCGCTATGAATGCTTGCAATTGCATTATTTGATACGTTCAATATTTTTAACTTATATAGAGGATTAAATGTTATTTGATTTAAATGCGACAGATGATTATCGCCCAACTGCAGCGATTGCAAATTCGATAATCCTTTAAAGGCATCCTGATCAATCGTTTGCAAATTAGTATTGTTTATGGATAAGCTTAGTAAGTTGTGAAAATCATCGAAGATATTGCCATCCAACTCACTGATGTTTGTATTATATACCAAAAGTACAGAAAGGTCGGATCTTGCATAATTTTTAATCTCATAAAAAGACTGTAAATCATGACAATATAAAACACGTCGATGTCCAAAATTTGGATTCCGTTCATTCTCACATTCTCCTCTTGCATCTGGATATAGAGTTAAAAGCCCAAAAAATACGAACCACAAATTCATTCTCATTTCCATCCTGCAATAAAAAACGAGCAATGAAAGTAATAAACAAGTTGAGGAATAATAGATAAAACGCACTAATTGTCACAATTCCGAATTATTACAAATGAAACTCAAGTAAACGATGAAGTTACAATGAACGCCTTTTAGATTGAACGTGTGAAGCAGAATTGTCTATGTAGAACTGTACATTAGCGTTTCAAACGTTCCATTAAATGACCAGAATTATCAATTAAATCAGAGAAGAGAAAAAAGAAAGAAAGCATAATTCGAAAAATTTTAATAACATTTATAATTAAAAAAAGAACTGCAATTTTATTTGCCGCGCGCGCGATACATGAATGTGAATATTCTAATAACTTCTGCCGAATAACGTGTAAAATTTCGGTTTATTTTTACACGCCGGATGTATGCAAGTGTCATTGGCTTGAATTGATGCTGGTTGTTCCAATGGTATGCACAAAGATTTAGCGCCCATCGACGCGGCACCGGCTTCCATCGTTTCAATGTCGTCCCTTAAATATAACAAATTATTAATATAAAGCCAATAATTCGTCAAGTCCTTTAATGTTACCGTGCACTTTCCGCTTTAATTCGATCCTCGCACGTGGTATCGCCACAAAACGGGCAGAGAATTAAATTTTTCTTGTCTAAATTGATGGTAAATTGCGACCAATCTTTCAATTGAACGATATGACTATTCAACTCGTTTAGAGCACTGAAAAACAAAGAGATAACATGAATTTAACTCAAAACTAAATTACTTGACATACTTAGTGTATAGATTATTGTGAATCTCGTTGAGAAGACTTGCCAACTCTTTCACTGCTTCATCTCGTTTTAAAGTTATTTTCTGGTTTGTGTCTCTTCGTACGGCAACTAATTGCTTATTTTTTATATCTTTCGGGCCCAATTCGACGCGTATCGGTACACCCTGAAAATTTCGAAATTGAATCGAATTGTTTAAAACGACATATACTTGATCGATACCTTCAATTCCCAATGATTAAACTTCCATCCAGGCGAATAATTATCTCTGAAATCGCCTTTCACTCTAATACCAGCAGCCCTGATCTCACTCTCTAAATCATTACATTCTTTTTGCAATTTATGTTTCTCGTCATCGGATAACGAAGTCGTTATTCCACAAGGTACCAGTATTATTTGTATCGAAGCCACTTTAGGTGGAAGGACTAGGCCTTGATTATCGGCGTGGACCATAATCATAACGCCTATTAATAATATAAAAAATATTCGTTCGCTAATAATGAACTTTTAATTGTATTATAATTACGAACCGATTGTTCTCGTTGTGATGCCCCAAGAGTTTTGATAGATAAATTTCTTTTCCTGCGTTTCGGGATCCTCATAAATGATATCGAACATTTTGGAGAAGTTTTGACCCAAATGATGGGACGTAGCCCCTTGGATAGCCCTACCACTGGCCGATATGAATGCCTCGACTGTATACGTAAAATCGCCGCCAGCAAATTTCTCTTTCTCCGTCTTTTTACCTTTTACCACAGGTATCGCCAAAAGGTCAGTGTAAATTTTAGCATACAAATCTATAAAAATCAAATGTAATAAACTGAATTTGCAAATTTAAATTGTATTACCTATGATGACTTTCACTTCACTTGTGGCCTCTTCTAAATTCGCATATGCGGTGTGGCCTTCTTGCCATAAGAATTCTCTCGTTCGTAAAAACGGTTGTGGATGCTTAAATTCCCATCGGACGACGTTATTCCATTGATTTAATTTAATGGGCAAATCCCTATACGATTGTATCCACTTTGCATAAGCTGGATACATAACAGTTTCAGACGTCGGTCTAACAGCTATCGGTTCGGCCATATCGGAATCGCCGGATTTTGTAACCCACGCTACCTAAAATGTTATTATATCGATGAAAAAGAATATATCAAAATTCCTATTTGGTACTACTTACTTCTGGCGCAAAATCGGCAATGTGCGTTTTCTCCTTTTCCAACGCGTTCCTACTAACGAATATGGGAAAGTAACAGTTTTGAACGCCCAATTTTTTAATTTCTGCATCAAACCAATCTTTAATCGTTTCCCAAATGGCAAACGACCACGGGCGAAATATGTAACAGCCGGAGACATCGTAATATTCGATCATTTCGCCTTTTGTTATTACTTGAGAATACCAATCGGACAAATTTTCCTCCTTTTTAGCTTCCAATCCAAGTCTGGTTTGTTTCTTCACGCTACTCTCTTCAATCTAAAATGATTTTTCGTTATAACGCATCAAAATATTGCAGAACGCATACAATATTTTTCGGCTTTGGAGTTGTCGGCTTTTGTTTTGGTTGTTTTACTTCTTTCGACTTGGCCGGAGTCTTTGCTGGAGCTGGATAATCTTCACCTGTCGCCTTTTTATATTCTACTTTCAAATCCAGTAACACTTTCACTGCCGCATCGATTTGTTCCTAAATGATTAAAAATTCGCATTATTTTCAGCAATTATTCATTAATTGAACATACCTTTGAGGCTTTCGATGATTTTAAACTTCTAACAACGTCCCCTTGCACTGTTACCTTGTTAATTAGCTCAAGTTTTTTATCGCCGTCTCCACTTGATTGCAAATTATCGACGGTCGTCACCGGGATCGTGGCATTTTTATGCCCGTCTCCAACTGTTTGTGCATTATCCGGCTTCATTCCTGGTTTCCAATCATTTCCGGTTAAAGTTTTGAATTGTGCTTTCAAGTCCAATAACGATTTGACTTCTGAATCGATAACCGTCTTCTTGGCCTTTTCAGATTTTAACTTTCTAACTTGTTCGCCTTGTACAACGATTTTCTCCAAGATTTCATTTGCGCTCATACTTGAATTGATCGTTGGAGTAGTAGACGATGGAACCGCGTCAGGTTTCCAGTCTTTTCCAGTTAAGGCCTTATATTCGCTCTTCAGACTCAATAAAACCTTTACTTCTACATCGATTACGCTCTTTTCGGCCTTTTCACCTTTTAATCTACGCACTTTATCGCCTTGTTCCGATATTTTTGCTAATATAGCATTCTCATCGTTGGCATTCGACTTATTCGCGACGACTTCAGTTGGTTTTGTTCCCGGTTTCCATTCGTTGCCGGTTAACTTTTTATAATCACCTTTTAGTGCTAACAACACCTTAACGGCCGCATCCACAGACGCTTTGTCCGCTTTCTGTGCTTTTAAGTTTCTTACTACTTCACCTTGTTTAGTGATTTGCGACAAAACTTCGGCCTCGTTTACGGTTTTCACAGGCGGTATTGGTGCTACGCTAATCGGCGAAGACTAAAAAGTAACTTTCTATAAACTACTTTCTCCACCGAGAGTAATATTAAATGCTACACGCGCACTTTTACGAGCAGATAATTAATAATTAACCACTCACTTGCTGTGTGCTTACGGGTTGTTTCGTAACTGCCGTTACTGGATTCTCTTTCGTATGACCATCGGGAACGTAAAATAGTACGATCGGTTGCTCTTTGCATGTATGCAAACTGACTGATTGATAAGGCACATCAACTCTGTAGAAACCACGTCTCTGTAATTGTATAATGTCACCTTCTTTTAACTTTTTCAATTCTGGATCGCCTAACATTTTTACTTCTTTCTGGAATAAAGAAATTAATACTATATAGAGGAATGATCATTCCATAACGTACCCTAGTTTCGTGGTTAATAAACTGTTTAAAATCCTCGTCCTTTCCTAACAAAGGCTTACTAATTATATGCTCAAAGTAAACGCAATAGGCAGGCGTGAATGGCGCGTTAATGGTTTCAGCAATCCACGTTAATTTCGGCGTTTTCTTATAGTCTTGATTCTGTAGATTTGTTTCTGCTTCTATTGAACTGATCTCGCCCTTTTGATCTCTGCTTATCTTCTTTATTAATAAATTGCCCCAATTAATAAATGTCGCATTTTCGTTCTCCTTCAGTGTTTCGGCATCGGCACGATCGATAAGGATTTTAGTATTCGTCCATATTTCTTTGTTTCCTACATCATTGTTCTTAGGATGGCTTGGCACAATTAACTTTTCCTCTTTAGCATTCTTAACGAATACCGATACAGGTCTATCGTTTTCTAATGCTGTATAACGTGGAGCAATAGGATCAATAACTTTCTTATTAAATGCCCAAATTTTATCCCATTCCATGAAGACAACAGATCTGCTAGATCCCTGAGCAATAATAAATTGCCTTAATCCTTCTACAGTCATGCCTCTTCTTAAAACACCCCGTACTGTGGGAAAACGAGGATCGTCCCTACCAATTAAATTAGAATTTAAATACATTGCATTTTAAATTAGATTAATTCTCACCATCCATCCACCAGTTTATTTTCAACGAACCAAGCCAATTTGCGCTTACTTAAGACAGTGTTTGTCATTGAGAGTCTACTGTATTCCCATATAACAGGCTTTCTTAAATTAAGTGCATCAATGAACCAATAAAACTGGGCATCTCTATCATGGTATTCCATTGTTCTTAATGTATGTGTAACTCCTTCAATGGCATCAACAATGGGACATGCAAAATCATATGTTGGATATACCCTAAGAAAAATTATGAAAATTATTAAGTATTAATTTCACTAAATCAATTAAAGATGTGCTCCTCACTTGTACTTATCACCAGTTCTTGGATGTATTTCATTTTTGCATCTGTAGATAGTTGGGTCTCTCATACAACCATTTGCTGATTGCATATCAATTTTAGCTCTAACACAACACTTTTGTCCAACTTCACTGCCTTTCTTCATTTCATTCCATAGCTTTAGATTTTTCTCATTTGCTACAATCAGAATAAATATAAATATTAATATAAACTTACTGTCTAATATCACATACTGTTGCTCCTATTAATTGACTCAACTTTCTGTTCACGTTGCATCTTCATAGTTTCTGCATCAGTATCATCCACATAAGCTTTTCCATCTTTTAATAGCTTCTCACAATATTCTAACATTAAATCAAAATATTGAGAAGTATGTGTAAACATGTCAGGTTTGATATCTAACATTGCAACATCTTCTAATATGACTTTCTCAAAATGTGCATTCTCCTTGGCTGGATTTGTATCATCAAATCTCATAATAAGTTTCCCTTGAAATTGTTGCTGATAATATTGATTCAATAATGCTGCTTTTGCATGACCAATATGTAAGTATCTAAAAATGAATCCTTCTTTAGAGCATTGTAATGAATACAAATGTACTAATATCTCTACCCGGAGGCTTCAGGTGGAAAACGGACCACAACTTTACCCATTTCAGCACCTGGCAATTCTATAAATTTCCCTTCTTGTGGTCTAACATTATTTGTCTTCTCCACAGACTGTCTGCTCTTTGTGGTGTCCAAATTTTTCTTTACATCATCTGGTAAAGACTTTAGGGTTGTTATAACAGCATCTTGTTCTTTTATGAAGTTATACCATCTAATTATATTTGCACATGATGTAGATTTGCAGAGTATATCCTGCCAGTTCTTATTAGCTAAAAGCATAATTTATTAACAATAATAAAACATTAACAAAATTATACTTGCAGTATAGGCTAGCAAATAATGCAAAATCTGCAATGGTAATCCTTTTACCAACTAGATATGTTCTTGGTGTCAAGTATTTATTAATATACTCTATGGAATTGATAAATTCATTCTTAACATTTAATTGTCCAATTGCATAAGTTAACCAATGATCTACTTCAGTTTTCTCATTCACTGTACTTCCATACAAATCATTTTCAGCTACAGTACTTGCCAATACTCTACATAAATCATTGCTTTGATTACACACTATTTTGATGTTATCCTTTTGGTAGATTGTTTCATTGTTCCATTCCATCATTATGGACACTTTATAATTAATCTTCACATGATTAGCAGTTATAATTCCACCTAATTAACAAAATTGATTAAAGCTAGAGGTTTTAATTACATGACTACGTACCTAACGGTGGCTTCTGTTTGTTAAACACAAGTTTCATCATAATTGAGTTTATATGAATGAAATGCACAATAAATACTTGTTTAAATTAATGTATTATTGATAATGAGAGTTTAATGGTATACCTAGACGGGCATATGGCCTTAAAAAGGAAATTCCGAGGTTAGAATGTTATGTCAGCACCAATTGGAATAATGTATGCGACCAACCTGACACTAGCTTATTTGAAACTTTAAATAACTTTAGGGCTCTTCAAATAAAATAATTAGCATAAATGCCTAAAGATTACTAATTATTCGAAGTAAAAATTTTAAAACGTTATCAATGTTACAGATAAACTCGCGCGTAAATGTTTTCATAAAGTGCAAAATTGCGATAATGTAAAAATGTAATTTTTCAACAAAGCATCCCATTAAATAATCAATTTACAAGTAGGTTTTGCCACTGTGGGTTTTTCTAACGAACGACTCGTACAATTCCCTGTCAAATAAAAAGTCGCTACAGCCGCATCCTTTGCAACCGTTCATTTGGCTATATCTCGTTGTTAAACGTGACAATTCGCAAATCGCTTTATCCTGCAATATTTGGAATTAATTGCCGTGAAACTAAGAATAAATGTTGAATTACCTGATCATCAACAAAGTTAATTATGAAATCCATCGCGGCAAGATCACGATTCTTTTCAGCGACGTCATGTACGGCTATTAATTTCTAAAAAAAACTAAATTAAAAACGGATCGATGATGATTAGAAACTGTTGATTTACGTTTTTCACGTCCTTTTCTAATTGTAACGAAATCTCCAACGATTTTCCAATAGATTCCCAATTGGCGTCTTTCGGTGCAGTTACCGTTTGCAATTTTACCGTACCGCCTCGCATATTTTGATAATTGATCAATTTCAACGCGTGCTCGTGTTCTTCGTCGTGCAATCTCATGTAGAATCCATGCGAGCCCGGCAAAGCGATGGAAGTGTTACCGAAGAAACATGCCATCGAAAGATACGTGTAACAGGCCTCGAATTCCATCAATATCTGTTCATTGACGGCGCATTCTATTTCGGCGTTATAGGTCGAACAATTTTTATTGCTCGACGATTTTTGACCATCGTTGCCGCAATGATCGGTGGAATACTTTAAAGTTAAAGGACTAAAAATGAATCTAATCGATGGCCGATGCGATAAATTCGGATTTAGACAGTTTCCGCTGTTGCGTTTCGTGTACGTGTTTATAAAGCTGAACTTTTGATAGTTAATTTTCTTAGAAAGCAATTGATTTATGTTGGACAGTGCACGTAAATTGCTATAAATAATTCCTCTTCCGTTGGATGACCGAGACTTTGATGTTACAGTAATTAACAATGAACTCAGCAACTTTCCGGTTATTAAAATATGCGCCATATATTCCATTAACGTGTTATTAAAAAGTTTAATTTAATTTTACACACTATCACGCGAAAACAAATCCTAAAATTTCTAAAGACCAACGTAAAATAATAACAACATAGTTTTATTGGCAATAATTGTCATTTTGCGTCAATTTTTCTGTAAATTAAATGCCAAAAGCTCCAACTTCTTTAAATATTTTTCAAATGATTTAAATCAACGAATTACGAAATAATATTATTTATTTATAGTAAATTATTCAGTATCTAATACTTTCCTGTATTGACCAGTATAATAGAAGGAAAATTGTATTTGCCTCAATAAAAATAAAATATCAATTTGTGCTAAAAAGGCTTACATGCGTACATTAATTTATTTTTCAACTATCATTATCTCGGTGCCGTCCGTCGTAGTTAAAACATTGTGCACGACACTTTTATGCGATTTTAGCGTACTCTCATGCTTACATTGGAAATCGCAATAATTGCAGCTGTATGGTTTGTATGCCAAATGCACTGCATTGTGTTTGTATAACGACGAATACTCTGTGAACCGTTTCTTACAACCCTACAATGAAAAACCTACCATGTAGAAATATGGTTCCCATTTGAAATGTACATCCATACCTCAACTGGACATTCGTACGGTTTCTCGCCAGAATGGATCCTCATGTGATTTTTGTAATTTGTCGTCGATGCGAATGCTTTCCCGCAATCGGCATATTTGCACACGTATGGTCTTTCGCCCGTGTGTGAACGTATATGCACCTTTCTTATATTAGATGTGGTGAATGAACGATCGCAACCAGGAAAAGTACACTTGAATGGTTTTTCACCTGAAAACAGTTGACTTCATATTTGATTTCTAAAGTAAATCCAACATACCTGTGTGAATTCTAATATGTTTTTGCAAATCTCCAGATGTTTTAAAATGTTTATTGCAAATTGGACAACCATAAGGTTTTTCACCTGTATGTGTTCGAGAATGAGACTTTAATGAATAAGCTGTCATGAATGTTTTCTTGCATATTTCACAAATATAAGGTCTGGTGCCAGTATGACTCCTAACATGCACCTGCAATCAATTAATAACTTAAAATAACTTGTTAAAAAGGTATCGCAAAATGATTACTGTTAAATGATGTGATGCCGTGTAAGATTTATCACAGCCCTCATAAGTACAATTGTAGATTTTCTCCTTCTTCTTTGTTATCCTAACTTTGGAATTCTCCAGCAAACTATCCCAAACCTTCTGATCAATAATTGCACAAGTACCATCTTCCAAGAAAATTTTCTTATAGTCATCTGAAACACATTACTGTTGAAACAACAGCATAGACAGTACTGCAACTTACTTCCTGCATCATTTCCAGCTTCAACAGACTTTAATATATCAATCTCATCTAAAAGATGTAATTCTGTGCCAACATTATCATCCAAACAGGTATTCAAATCCTCATCTAAAGCAACATCTGTTTAACAGACATAAAACAGCATTAATAGAACAAATTTGAAAATCAAAAGCAACAAACCATCACCATCAACTTCATTATTCTGTATTGAAACATTCACATATTTAATATTTGATGTGCTAGGTTCATTGTTTTCCTCCTCTAAACTTGTGATATTGTCCAATTTGTCTTGCCCAAATGTCAGATACATAACATTTTCCTCGTCCTCTTTTTCATCTTCAGTTTTGGTTATGATCGCATAATACTGATAAGTTTCATCTTCTAAAACAAATATTTAAATGATTAATATGAAATAAACTTATTGATTGTTATATTCCAAAATGGCCACAAGCATTAATTCACTTAAATTGTAGTTACATATGTAAATAATATCCAGTTATTAATAAATCGAAAGGAAAAAATTACGATCAAGCATTTAAAAATTTTAAATTTTATGTAAATAGTATAAATATTAGATATTTTGGGAAATTACCCATAATCTCAATTGCAATTGACAAGCAATACGAAAAACTACAGTCACTATATACAGTGATGACAATAGTAACGTCATTTTTGATTGGTGTCGACATAAGAGACAAACTATTTTAAATTAAAGGCGGGAATCTAGATTATTGAGTTACTAAGACCTTTATGGACCATTATTCTAATTCATTTCGCTTTAAAGAATAAATTTGTTTTATTGCGAATACTTCTGAATAATACAGCCAATGTAGTCTGCACAATAACATTAAAATAACATAAAATAAATCGCATCAATTATTAAATATAATCACTCATATTCAGGAATAAATTATTTAAATATACATACTCTATGTATTATATATAAAATTCAATATCTAATTCTCTTAAATAGTTTAAAAGCTTATGCAGCAATTTCTCCTTTTACAAGAATAGCTGTAGCAGTTTCGCACATTAATTCGAAAGAATCTGATAGACAAATTTCAACGATGTTCCTAAAATTATAAATACATAAACGTTCAATTAAATAATCAATGTTAAAATATGAAGAAAAAAGGGCAAATTTAGTTGCTTATGCAACCCAATTGATGCCTTTTGCCTATTCTCATATATTCACACAAAGAGATCAAGTTTACCTGATAATAGCCGAAATCAAATGACTTCTGTACATATTTTATAAAAATACGCACGTTTGTAATAACTATGTAAATAATCCAGTCACTCATTTACGCTCCATTGGCATTTGAAAATTCTTGTGAACGATATAGAAGCAATTTCTTAGTAAAGAATCTATGTTATACGCTTGTCGCTCGGTTACTGTAATTAAAGTTCTGTAAATTACTGGAATGCTGTTTAAGAAATTGCCAATAGATAGCAATACATGAATTTCCTGAAAATGAAACTAAAATTACATAAATTACAGAATTTATTCAATAAATCCCATTTAAATTATCATATTTATGTACCGAAACTTTATTGTAGTTCTGCCGCATGGTTCTCTTCATAGCGAAGTTTAAATTTCGAATTCTCCAGCGCAGATGTTGCGAAGACACGAAAATCGAGAAGGAAAACAATAAGCAAATAATTCTTTCACAAAAAAAACATTTGATTGTAAAAGACAACATAATATTCACATTTAAACTCTTATTAATCGAGCCTTAATGTTTATTTCCATAATTAATCACTTAAAGAGTTCCAAAATTAGTTTATTGCAATTAATGCAAAAATGTAAAAGCAGGGAAGGGCCCCTTGAACTAAACGATCCATTTACATTTAAAGTAGTACATCAAATGGAAATTTATTTATCTAACAATTTTAAATTCCAATAGATTCAGGACCTAAAGCGTTATATACGTGCGTTATTTGATATTAAACGAAATGTAGCTCGCAGAGTATTAATTTTATTATTAGAACCAATAAACGTGAATTGGTTGATTTGCTTATTTCACTTTCACTTTATGAAAATAGCGAATTTTATATTAATATAAATACTATAAGAACAATCGTGTTGTTCAGGCATAATATATCTTTCTTTATGTAACTTAATAAACTACGATCTCACGTTCATTACTCACCATCACATGGTCCTCGCTTTCTTTTGCAATAAGATTCATTTTTACAATTATCTTCTATTTCGTGGAACTGTTTCATTGGACAATCGTTCATCTCCTAATTGGAGCATTGTTGTATAACAATAGGTAATCCTCATATTATCATCAATTAAAAGCTGCTGGTAGTATGAGCACTTTCTATACTCAACAAACGTTGATGACAACTAATTAATCTACGTAAAATTGCGAGAAATAAAAGTCATAAATGCAACTTGTTGCGGTAGTTTTTGCGCAATAATAACATGCAAATTATATGATATTTTTGTTCTAAAAAAATCGAAAATCGTTTGCCTAAATATCACTGAAAAGAACGAAAACTTTAGACTCTTCTCACACACACAAAAGAAGCAATAAAACGAGGGAAACAATAATAGTAGGGATTAATGTGCTTGCGAATCCTCAACTGTAACTATCTGCGAATAATAATGGAGATGTTAATGATGGCACTGTGTTAAGCGGCGCGACCGGCCGCAGTTAAATAGAAGCGTTTAAATCAAAATCGAATGCATTTTAATTCAATTAAAATCGGTTGTGCTCAAGGGATAAAACGACCAGGAATAATTAACATCTTTTTAAGTTAGTGACTTCGTAGATTCCATTTAAAAAACGTTTTGTATCGATGGTGAGTTTGAAATTTTTTTTTGATATTTTCCCACATTTTGCAAATAATTAAAATTGAGTTTCCCTCGTTGTTCAAGAAAATGCGTTTAAATTAATTTTATTACTGCATGCTCAAAACTATAGCTCTCCACAACAGTAAATTGAATCATTAAAATGCTATTTACCCAATGCGTTCGTGTTTGCGAATAATTTTGCTTTTCTTTCTAAACCAGCTTTAACATCAGATTGTTCACATTCAATTAGATCGCATTAAATGCAATTGCATTTCTCGTGCTCGCAGAAACAAGATATTGCAAAAGAAATATTATTCCTCTATAGAAATTGCAATAATACATTAGAAATCCGAAGCAATTAGTTTGCTTTTTAATTCGTTCAGAGTCAGCGAGGAGCACAGTTCCTCGTCGCATCCATTATTCAAATCTCCCTTTATTACTCAGCAAAATTGCACTGGGAAATGGCAACAGACAATGAGGCATTGAATTTGTTACAGAAACAATTTAGAATTGATGTCTGCGCCAATTAATTAATTTCATAGATTTGAGATCGAAGAAAAGCGAATCTTTACTTCGCACCTCTTGTTATTTAACAAATTCCTAGTTTGACTTTAAACGTGAACTATTACATAAATTACAAGAAATCAAAAACCGAAATGAAGAAAATTATATTATCATAAAGACGAAGAACAAGAAGCAGAAAAACGATCTTTTGATTCAGACGTAACTGACGTCTTGTCCGTCCGTCACGTGATTTCATAATAGCATAATCACGGAGGAGTAACGATCTGCTGGAAGTGAAAGGTGGATGGGAAGCATTCTAAACTCTAACCTTCTCCAACATTATTATATTAACGGAAGACTGAGAAAGTTTAATTAGTAATAATAACACACAAGAAAAAGATTATTTCCAATTGTCGATGAACGAGATTGTGGATTAACATTTCGTTCCATGATCATTTGTCACAAATTTCGATTACTTATTACGTATTCTTAGATTGAGCATTCATTGTGAGCATCACTTTCTAATCTGCATAATAAGTATCACTATTTAAATTAAAAAAATGTCAAGTGATCCATTAACGTTTTACGATGGTGATCAAAAGCATTTAAAAAATCGACGTGTCAATGATGCGATTATGAGGAAACGTGCTGGACAAGCAATAAATTTAAAGAGCGGAGAAAACGTCTAGCAATAAATCATAACGAATTTCAATTAAACGTTCAACAGGAAGTTTGCAAAAAATAATACTGTTGAACAAGAAGAAGCCTCATTTCCAATAAAGTTTATAATTATTGCGTGTTGTCTTACGGTTGTAATTAACCTACTAACTTCAGAAAATTGCACATTCAAAGTTTTATCATAGTTTTTAATTGCCACGCGGACATTTAAAATATACAAGAAACGTATTTTTTTTATGGTGATAATAAAAATTAATTTTCCAAATATTCCCACTGGTTTTCGATATTATTTAAGTTTTTATGCAAGATTCTAATAAATTAAAATTAACAAACCTCTGTCGGCTTAGTTTTCGTTTCAGCAATTTTCCTAATTAGACTTACACAATTGTAGAACATTCTGAATGATTTTCAATTAATCATAACTAGAATAAATATAATTAATCACCAGTGAAGATTCTCAAAAACGAATCGATGTGTTGCAATCGTAGAATAATTTCGCAACGTCCGTGTGCAATAAATCATCTCTTCGCCTTCAGCCATTAATTTTTTTTTAACGAGTATAAACGAATTTAAAACTACGACCTTGCCCAATATTAAATCGCTTAATCGTGATCTAGTTTAAAATAAAACATTTACCGATTCCTCATAGTGTACGTACCTCTCACTAATGTAACGCAATCGCTTATTTCAATGTCATAACGACGATGATCGTGGTTAATTTCAAGAAGAATGCGATGATCCCAATGAGATCGTGCAATATGAAACCGATTCGATGGTTTGTTTCAGTAAAAGTTCCGTGATTGATGCTGCGAATTTCGCAATTCGCCCACGAGGTGTGCAACAAATTTAAACAATGCCACATAAATTATTGCAGATATAATTGAAGAAAATTCGAGCTGTTTAGAAATTGTAATCGAGAACAAACGCTTGTAGAACGATCGATTTAGAAATGTTATTTTAAAGCATTAAATCGTTGTAAACTTTACTTTGAGTTGTATCAAATGTTAAAAACGAAGATGTTGTAACAATTACAATTTAATTAGATTTAAAATCAATTGCAATCTTGATACTATGGCTATTAACAATTTCACTCGTCGACACTCATCTGCCCGAATCGGCGAATTAAACATTAAAAGAAAAGCAAAAAACCCCTTGCAAAATCGTATAATCGCTTCTTACAATTTCAGGACTCGCCAATTCAACTATTCTTGTGCCTTTTAATGGCCATTTCGACGTCCGCCCATTCATACCAGCACGTACGCTTCGTGAACAACGTCGGTTCGTCGCAGGCGAAACGATCGTCGATTAGCGCGAGGAACGTGCGAAGTTTCGATCATTTTCAGCCGATTGTCTCGCCGTTTCCGGAATTATGGCCGGATGAGATTCTATGGACGGACGATAGGCACTTGTTGGAATATACGATACCGTCGTCGTCGTTCGATAATAACTTTTACAGCTTCAACGGTATAGGTGAGCGAAAATCAGCAAAAGCTTGTGTTTTATGGGCGAGGATGATTGCGTTTTCTTGCAGAAAAGAATGGACTTTATGCGAAGCTCGTGCCGCCGCACATTCAGCAACGATTGCAAAAAGGATTGTACTTTTCCGATATACCGCACGTGAAATTATTGCTGCGCTATCAACAGATACGCAGACGGAACTGCATCCATCCGGTTCGATTGGGTTCGTTGAGAAGGGATTCGCCGTTCACGAGGACTCGGTACTCCTATTTTCATCAGGGATGATCGGAGTGCAACGAGTGCATTAAAATTTTAAATTTAATAGAATTACGTTTTGTACATAAGCAAATAATAAAATCTTCGTTTCGATATTAACGCCTACACAATTCCTATTCGATTATTTATTCTTAATCGTAGTATTCAGTCCCTTTTTTTTGTCCCTGCTTAATCCAAATCACTTGCGCACGGTATGAAAAGTGCATCCGTTGCTTGGCATTTCGCCCATCGGTAAGGGCCAACAGCCGACTTCGTAGCCGAAGACCTCGCAGAAATTGTAGCACGGATCGATGTCGAACGTGAGCGGCTCGTTGTCGGCAAACGTGGGCTCCGTCATCGCCTCCAGCGTCGTCCGATTCGTGAACAACAGCATCAGGTGATAGACAAGAAACGCCGTTACCATTACGCCCAACGTGAATGCCAAACACCACCTGCGAAATGCGCGTGGAAATGCGTTTGGAAAGCAACGAAAATTTTGCCTTTTCACTTCGTTCGCTTCTTACGCAATCAGTAGTTGAATGAGAACGTAATCGCGATCCGGATCCACGACGAATTCGTAACAGTATTCGCACATCGTTGCGGCGACGAATAGCAGGTACAGCGACGTGTAAAATAAGAACAAAACGAATTTCTTATAATTTGAATAGCCGATGCACGTGGCCACCCACGGACAGTGATGGTCCATTTTCAAGATGCACGACTCGCACGTCGAACAATGATGCGAACGATCCGGCTTCACGTGCTTACAATAGTAGCAATACCTGGGGAAAATGGGTTGAGAAAGAGGAAAACCGATTATTAGCACGAGTAATTGCACGAAATACCGGACGAAACCGTGCGAATTCCTCGTCTTCGGCATGATCCTCTGCAATCTACAGAATTGCAACACGATATCGTTGGCAATCTCGTCCGTACTGGCGATCCTTATCGATTCTCTCACTTGAAACGACGGCTTATAACAATCGGGCACGTCGTCCTGTAGCGTTAACATTGTCGCGAAATAAGACCAGAGCGTCATCGCGAGTAAAACGTTCGATATCACGCCGTAAGCAATGCTCTTCGCCAGCGGTTTAACCAACTTCCAAATCATTTCGTACATGTAACAGTAATAGGAATAAGCGTACAAAACAAGTACGACAATAATTGGCAGGATATCGATAAAGTTGTCCCAACATGATGACATACTCGCTGACGTTATAAGAGACGAAATTACATTTAGTTTGTCAGTGCGAAAGTTTCATATCATGTAACGTGCTGATGAAACGTATTACATTTTCATGCAAATTACTTTGTTTTTTAGTTTGCTCAAGTAAATAAAAGCTTCATTCATAATCCAGACAATAAGATAAATGTTTTGAACCGTCTGTAAGGGTGAAGACGTTTCTGTTTAGCTGCGAATTGAATATGATAAATTGCAAGTTAATTAAATAATTTTGTGCGCTTATTTTGTGTCTTTTTGAATTTCTTGAAGTTGCTGGTATCTGTTAACTAGTCAATGAACTAACGCAAAAGAATTGCCAGTTTCTGCATTATCGACGCGACAAATCACGTTGTCCATCAGATTCAGCATATGGCGTGCCATTCATTAAAGAGCGTTCTAGAAAGATTATAATTAAACAGGTATATGAATATAATTATTATTAAGTTTTTCTTTATTTCTTTTCGTTTTGTTCACAAATTTCAATTTACTGGCGTTTAGTATTTAAATACGTATCGATGTATAAAGGATAGAAATCACACGTACTTTCATTTCGAAGGTGGGTATATTTAATATGGGTAGTAAAATTTAATTGGAATATTACATCAGCACACTAGCTTTTTACAATTAGACTGTGTGTAATTTTAATCGATAACGTAAACGTAATGTGCACGTTTAATAGTCAGTTGCTGATCGTACAATAAGAACGTTTTTTTTTGTTGGTTTTTAGGTATTTTTGAAACGGAGACAAATACGAGTTTTTAATCGGCCATCAGAACATTTTATTTTGTTGGACCAGCGAAATCGTCCATTGGGGCGCAAACGTTTTATATGACTTTAGAAAGACACAAAGGTGAGTTGAATGAACACTGACATTAATTTTGATTCTCACTTAAAAAATGAATTGTAATTCGTTTGTGTGTTACCATGCAATTAGTACAAAAATAGCAGCATGTTTGCATAATTTGATAGACATTCCAAGTTGAATGCATATGCAAAATTTTCACGAATTAGAAAGGGTATTCCAAAATTTTCTTAATGGTTTTGTTTGAGACAAACTTTAATAATCCTATTCACATTTACAGCTTTTAAATATGATTAAATGACAGAAAAGCATGTTAATAAATTATTTATGAGAAGCAATTCATATCGAATGCTTTAAAGCTTCTAGCTTTTGGACTTGGTCCAAGAACTACACAAACTTGTCATACAAACAGGATGAACTAAAAAGTTTTAGAGACAGAGACCATAAAGCTACAACTTTATTGAAAAATATAAAAGCTTTTTGTCGAAATTTATGGCAATTATATAATCCTCTTTAAACTGTTAAATATTCAAAAGGATTCACATCTGCATGCAAAATAACTTATGAATTGTTACGGTTTGAACAGTTTTTTTGCGCATATTCAGATTAGATAACAAACATTTGGAAAATAATAATAGACCTTTGCAATTGAGGCCCACTCAGAAACATGTTGCAATTAAGTGAAATGAAACATGTTTATTTTAAAAAGAGCCGTAAATTTATTGTTTCCAATTCCTTTAAACAAAATAAATTGTAATAACGTTTTTTTGTAGGAGTCGATAAAACTATAGTTGGTTTTTTTTTGTGCTGCAATTTAACGATTTGCATGCAAGTGCAATTGTTTGTCTCTTTAAAGGAATAATCTTATCCATGTCCTTTTTAATTGGAAAAAAATAATTAATCGACGGAGAGCGAGGCGAGAAGAAGGTATAAATCATCGATAAAAACGGCGAAATGGACGCATCGCGTCGGCATTGCGGTGGATAAATTATCCCATATATACGCTCGTCTAGGATACACAATTCTATATTGCTACCCGACTTCTCCATGCATTCTCTCTCTCTCCATCTCTCTATGTGTGTCTATGGTTCAAAAGGTTAACAGCGTCGATGTGTGTGGTAAGGTGTATTTAAATCGGCGGAATCGATATTTTCCACAGTGCGCGAATTGCGCCTGTCTTCGACCATCGACCGGCGTTTCCCATTTCGCTCGCAACGACTCCTACTTACTCACTACTACACGGCCGTCACTTTTCAATGGCCGTTACGTGGCCGCCAGTTATCCTGGTGCAGTGCCGGTTATTGTAACGAAAATTGTTAAACGCCTAAAGCTCGATTACCTTGAACGGGTCCCGTTTGCTGCTGCTCCGGTAAAAGGGCGTCCGTTTTTGGCCGGCTCCATGCTGCGGACCATACATTATGGTCAGCTCTATGGTCGCCGCCACAATAAAACTGCGGATAAATACAAACGTACCATTTTGTCACCGACGCATATCCATACCGTCATACCAATTAGAATATTACGGCCTCAACGTATGTGAGTATCAATCCATCACTTGCACCGGACCAACAGAAACAGTTTCTCGATTCTAACTTGTATCAATTAAGTTGAATTAGTATTCGATAATGAAATAAAGCGATAACCTAGCATATGGCTTAGGATTTGCGCAAATTGCGATCTACAATATCAAAACGCAAGTGCTGATTATAACGAAAGCGCAAACTTATTTTGTCTGCTAAAATTTTAAGAAACCATAAATCAAAAATTAATAACCGGTTTATGGCAAATTTACGAACAGTTGTTTAACGAAATTATCTATAAGCGCTTGGCGTCGATCTTTTGCTTAAATAATTCGTTTTTGAATTTCCATTTTGAGTTGAAGTTGCAAGCGGATCAATGATGAAAATTAAATCGCTTAAAGAAGGGTTAAAATCGCTTCCTGTCTTTTAAGCTATCAAAAGAATCGTAACAATAAAGCAAATTTCTTCTTCGTCGTTTCCGCTCGTATTCTCCAACATCTCTTATAAGCGAACGACAATTTCATTATGTTTTACGCTAATAAATCGAGTAGTTTGCGTAGTTAAATAAAACAAAGACAACTAATGAAATTGTGATGTTTGACAAATGCAAAAATTCCTTATGTATAATTACATATTTCTCTTCTAATCATCCAAATGAAAAAAGAAAAGTGCGTTCGATGTTAACATAAATTAAGTGTGGGGCGTATTGGACGGATGAATGACGAAAATAATTAATGTATGTGAAAATAAAGTAGCAAGCTAGCGGATCCATCGATGCTTCCAGCGTTTAACGTATCAAAATTTGATTGTGATCGCGCGCAAAAAAAAATCATACGCAAAACGTTATGTGCCAACACGAAATACATGAGGAGTTTTCACGAAAATAAACAACCCTAACAAATATCTAAACAACGGCAGGTAATTAGTTCCGTACGATAGTTTGCCATGGATAAAATCTAGGTTTGCTAATAGAAACAAAACGAATCGCTCGTACGTCATTCAATTAAATTATATTCTCCATTCGCATGGATCGGATATTGATGCGAATTAGTGGTGCAAAGAGTTTCCAAACGTTTGGTAATTTGTAATTGAGATGCCGAAAATTGCGAATAATATCGTTCACACGCCGTGACGACAATTATTAGTTTGCTGTTCCTCTTTCAGAGACATCATTAATCAGAGGCATAGTTGGGAGCGCAGGTCCTGGGCACGCGGGGTGCATGACTTCGCAGAAACAGGAGCCCACCTATTATAGGTGAGTGATCTCGTTATTAATCCGAGCCCCTCTATCCACCCCCCCATTTCGATGCCGCTCTACGGATTCCATTTTTAGGACAACAAAATTTTCATCTAATAGGCATCGGAAACTTCAGCCCTTCAGAGAAACGTGACTGAGACCAGGACAACAGCTCACCATTACAAATAAGCATTCACCAGATTCGGACATTGTGTATTGCTGCTGCTATCGCCGTCGTCGTCCTTGTCGACGCGTGAACCAACAAAATGGGCACGTTGAACGTAAATCGCAACGTGAGCGATGTCTTCTATCGGTACAAAATGCCGCGTCTGCTTGCCAAGGTCGAGGGCAAAGGCAACGGCATCAAGACGGTCATCGTTAATATGGCAGAAGTGGCGAAGGCCCTCGGCCGTCCGCCCACCTATCCCACCAAGTATTTCGGTTGCGAGTTGGGCGCTCAGACGCAGTTCGACTTTAAGAACGAGCGGTTCATTGTTAACGGATCGCACGACGCATCGAAATTACAAGATCTACTCGATGGATTCATTCGCAAGTAATTACATTCGCATTTCGTATCGTAAACGAATTAACTAATATAATCGTTTATTATTTTTTTCCGTTCGTTTAGATTTGTCTTGTGCCCCGAATGCGATAATCCAGAGACCGATCTTATGGTCTCGTCGAAGCGTCAAATGATATCACAGGCGTGCAAGGCATGCGGTCATCACGGCATGTTGGAATCGAATCATAAACTGATCACGTACATCTTGAAGAATCCACCGAACTTGAATCCGGCTGTACAAGGGTCCTCTTTGACCGAAGGTAAACGCTCGAAGAGAAGCAAACGCACCAATGGCGAAACCAACGGCGAAGACGCCGAACCTGCCGTCGAAGCACCGGCAGTTGTGAATAATGTAGGAAAAGAAAAACGATTTCGTGTTTAAAAGTTTTAAGTGAATTGTAAACGTTGTTTCGTATATTTTAGGTTGCAGGAGAAGACGACGATACAGAATGGGTAATGGACGTATCCGAAGAAGCAGTCAGACTTCGAATGCAAGATTTAACAGACGGTGCCAAAAACATGACCATAAACGATGATTTGGAAAAGACCGAAAAGGAACGCATGGATTTGCTGTACAATTTGGTGAAAGTTAAGAAAGAGGCCGATCAATTGGATTCGGCACAGGATCAGAAGGAACTATTGAACGAAGCCGAGCGTTTAGATATCAAGACAAAGGCACCGTTGATACTCGCCGAACTGTTGTACGATCAGAACATATTATCACAGGTGAAGAAGCATCGTATGCTGATGTTACGCTTCACCCACGAGGATAAGAAGGCTCAAAAGTATTTGATGGGAGGTCTAGAACAAGTGATTGACTTGCATAAAGCCACATTGATGAGTAAAGTACCAGCTCTACTGAAACTATTCTACGATCTGGATATATTGAGCGAGCAAGCCATCGTCGAATGGGCCGATAAAGTGAGTTTTCTCTTCCGCATTCAAACAAATCTAATTGATTTAATTTTACTGCGTTTAGGTTTCGAAAAAGTACGTATCGAAGGAGGTCTCTCAAGAAATTCACAATAAAGCTGCACCTTTCGTCAAATGGTTACAAGAGGCCGAAGAGGAGGATTCCGAGAGCGACGATGAGAGCGAGGACGATGCCGTCGAGATCGAGTATAACGATCGAGTTCAAGTGACACCGTTGAAACCTGTTGCTGCCACACAGCCGAAACGTGCGGTAGCTGATGATGAGGAAGCAGACGATTTCGATATTGATGCCATCTAGAAAGGAAAACAAAAACCGATAAACTGCGTCTACAAACATATGAATTAACTCCATAAATCCTCTTATATTTCGTTCTTATCTTTTTTCTTTTTAATTTGTTTACGTTGGTACGTTTAGTAACATTATTATAGATTTATATATATTATGGATTTCTTGTACGGCTTCATTTTTGTTTCGCCACAAAATTCAATAGACCGTTCTTCTTATCGACCTAATTAAGAAAAAAGAGAGAAAAGATGATAATAAGCGAAGAGAATATATTACAATAATTATTATTACTTTATATCATTAATTAATATATAAAATGTATGTACTGTTGCGCATATTGGAAGCAAAAAAGAAACAAACATTCTTGTATTTAAACGCTAGCTAGGTTGGATTTATTTGATGTATATTAATTATTTACATGATATTAATGGGTTTCCAACTTTAATAATGTTTGATTGTCAATAAATGCATTTGAAAAATACAAAACAATGTCTTTAATTAATGAAACACTTGGCGGTGCCTCCCTGTTTTATTTTAATTTTTCGTCTCCTCTGACAATAAGTCTCGCGTTCACGAAGTACGTAGAATCGTCGCACAAGACGGAATCGAAAGAGGTTCAGCCAAAGAAGCGAATATCTGAGTTCCGAAATGAGTTTAGTGCAAAAATTGAACTTTTATTCAACTCAAAAATCACTTCGCGTTCAACGCTTTCAAGTTTCTCCGCAAAATCTTTCCGGTTTTGGTTTTCGGTATCGCATCGATGAACGTGACGCCGCCCAATAATCTCTTGTACGGAGCCACTTTCGACGCCACGTATTCCTCCAATTGTTCCGCCTTGATGGCCGATGGTTTCGCTACGACATACGCTTTCGGCACTTCGCCAAATTGCTCGTGGCCGATACCAATCACGGCCGCATCGACCACGTTCGGATGATCTCTAAGAATCTCTTCGAGTTCTGCCGGAGCCACTTGGAATCCTTTCACCTAAAAAACAGATTATAGTGTTTGATTTGAGTTAAGGATTAGAAAACGTTAGATTTTCGACACGTGCAATTTATCGATTGGCCCTTGAACTTTTATCAATTGCAAAAATTCGCATTTAATCGTCGACTTGCCTTAATCAATTCCTTTAACCTATCCGTAACATAAAATTGTCCGTCGTCGTCGTAATGCGCGATGTCGCCGGTTCTCAGCCAACCGTCGTCGATTATCGTCGATTTCGTCGATTCCGCGTTCATGTGATAGCCCTTCATGATTTGCGGCCCTTTCATGAGCAACTCGCCCGATTTGTTCGGTCCTAAATTCGTCATCGACGTGTCGTCGACGTCGACGATTTTCGCCAACGTGTTCGGCAGAAGAAGACCGCTTCCGCCGATTTTAACGCCGTTTTTTAACGTTTTGCTTTGGCAGAGGATGAGCGGCGACGCTTCCGTGCAACCGTACATTTGCATCAAATCAATTTTACCGCTCGTTTTCTCGTGAAACCTCTCGATGTCCGCCGCCCCCAACGGCGCCGCAGACGACATTATCGCTCGAACGCTCTTAAAGTGCGACAATTTAACGTTTTGATTGTTTAACAGCATTAAGACTTGAAAAGAAATACGCGTAAAGTATTTGATTTGATTGAAACGATTGTATTTCACACTCACTTATAGGTGGAACTAAGTACAGCAAGTGAGGTGGATGCTGTTCTAAAACGTTTATAAAATTCGCCGTCGTGAATTTGGATAGCGTAACCGATTTCGAGCCGAGATGAAGCGCGTTGAATACGACGACGATCAGGGCGTAAATGTGGAACAACGGCAAAACTACCGGTATCACGTCCTGATGGCTGTTCGCTGTTGGAAACGAACAAATTAGCAATTTAACTCGCCCGAAATCGATTCATCTTACTGGTTTCCGCGTTGAGCAGGAAATTTTCGTCCATAATCTGATGCAAATTCGACACGACGCTCGAGTGCGTCAATTCGACGCCTTTCGGTTTGCCCGTCGTCCCGCTCGAATACGGCAATATTGCGACGTCGCCGTGGTCCGATGGGAAATGCGAATTGTCCGGCGTCGATTTGTCGCATATCTCGTGGAAATTGATCGCGCCCCGCGGCGTCGATTGGTTTTGCTTGAAGGAAATTCGCAAAAAAATTGCAAAACAATAACTAAAGCTTATGAAAATTTACCTGACGATTTACGGTTATTATAGGAATGTTGACTTTCTTCATGCTCGCGGTGCATTTACGAACCATTTCATACGATTCGTTTAATGTTATCACCGATTTCGCACCGGAACTTGCAATTTGTTTAACAATTTCCTCTAAAAAAATCGATTAATTAACGCAGAAATTAGCGAATTAGTCTTCACCTTGCGTGTAGAGCGGATTGATCGGCGTTACTTTCAAACCGCCCGTGAGTGATCCTAAGACGGCAATCAAATACTCCGGCACGTTCGGCAGAACGATTGCCACCGTATCTTGCGCCTCGTGTTTCAAATTGCGTCTCAAGAAGTACGCCAACGATTCGGATTTGCAATGTAACTCCCTGAACGTGTAACTTCTGCCAGTTTCGCCGCATACCTTGCGAATCATCTTACATGAGAACGGAAAGCATTAAGAGGATGGACTTACCAATGCGGTCCTCTCCGGCCACTTATCGATGTTGCACCAGATGTGCTCGTGTATTAAACGGCTCGGCATGTTAATTTCGGGCACTATTGGATTAATCACCGCGGCGCAACTTGCGTTCGCATTTTGCGCAAAATTGCGCTTCTTCAAATTGAATGCGATCAGTTTGTCGAATAGTCGACGGCATAAAACGTATTTGCGAACGATCATTGCGAATTGATTCACACTCAATTTGCACTAGAGTCTTTTAAAAACCAGTTTGATGACTATCAAGACTTTACGAAATTAAAGTACGTTTAGAAAGTGCGACAACACACTTATTGCAATGGCTTGCAGTGTTCGATATCGACTAATAATACGTTCAAAACAAACTTCTTATTAATATCCTACGAAAATATTTATATCTTATTTTTTCTCTCGTTGTTTTCCAACGGCATTAAGTTATGCAATATGAAAATCACGTGCTATTTAACTTTAAAATAGTTTGATACGTACGTGTACAATTCAATTTTTCCTTTTAACATTTACTTTAATAAGTAAATGTTAAATATCCGGTTACAATTGTTAATCGGTCGTTTTGTATTCAAATTAACTACGTCTGCACTTTGTCGCAAACGTTTTCAAACAATTTAATATTGTTCGACCAAAATAATTCGTATTCTATACCAGTTTTTTTAATGACTATAATTTACATTAACACACACCGAGCACTTGGCACGATTTAAAACGTGTGTATCGGTACTAAAGTTCAACAATTTCGTTCGATTCCGCGGCACATTGTGTTGCATGTGGACTTAATGAAAATCTCTTCTATATTTATAAATGGTCATCTTCAATATTATATATGAATATTTGCGTTTGCATTAATATCAGTATTTGGTAGCAAGCGCCGTTTGAATCAATTATGGCCTGACAGTAGCAATTCGTAAAGGACAATAGCAATAGTTAATAAAAGTTTTTATCCGGATAATACTTAATTAATTTTATACAGCAATCATTATTGCGCCTTTTCCATTTCTTCAACTCTTCTTGGATTACCTTCACGTTATGCAACCCACCACGCATGTCGTATGTTAGTTCCCGCGAAGCTCGCTTGGTGTCGCCCTCTTTGCAAGAAGATTTCGCCGTGTAGTCGCGTTCCATTTGCTCCTCAATTTTAAATTGAAATAAAGCGAAATTAATTGGTGGAAGATGTGTATTGTGTATAATAAAAGGGTAAGTTTAATTAAATTGCCATAGTATGTTATAAATTTCGCAATGTGGCGAGGTAATTTCACGTTTTTATGATAGTTTTTTCTGTTTTCGGAATCGGCCTATTAGGCGATATTCTTTTGTTTTTTTTTTGTTGTAAAAGCCTCCATGATTCCGATCGTCTGGCAATTGTTTTTTATTTGTTGAAAAATGTACTTGTTGAGATGAAATCAAAGGCTCCTGTTGAACTAGTAAATTGTTAATTTATTATTTTTTTTCTTATTAATAATTTTAACATAAAGCAACGTTTGAAACGAAGTAAGAATAAATAGCGATTATTAAAAAGCACGCAAAGTTTACATTTAATTTAAAATTATTATTTCTTTGTCTTATTAATTATTAATACATTCTTTTAGTTTTAGGTAAAACTGATGGTAATTGCATAAACGCCATAAGCCACCGATCGTGGCTTGAGAAATATCAGGAAAATACGCAATTATTGAAAGACGTAAGTTTGAAATATTTTTCATCGTCCTAACTGTTAACATTATCACTACTGAATAGCTTTCCAAATACTTTTATTACCCTTTTAACACTTATTAATTCATTTTGCAGATTCATTACAAAGTGGAATCGCTTCGCTAATACAAATCCCCAGCTACATCAAGAAAAGAGAAGGGTAATAGATTTCGCAAATGGATTCTACAAGGATTGCCTCCAAGATTTGGAACAGCAAATTGCATTGTTTGAAATGCCGTCTGCAGAAATTGTACGCTGCTCTTTGCATTACCACTTGCAGCATTCTTTTAATGTCGATTTCACTGCCGTTTTAGGTTCTTTTGCTCGTGAGGCAATATTCTCGTATTTCATGACAGCAAATCCAACGAAGCCTTTATGGTAAATAGGTTTTAACTTCTTTAGCATTAATTTGCCCATCATTAAACCAAAAATATTGGTTTCAGATGGCAGTATTGTACATCAGTTGAAGTGAGTTTAAGTGGAAATCATTCGGGAAATTAACAGCAAAGCATCTATATATTTGGTGGTAATTATTTGTAATCGTTTAATTTTTATTCAACCGTAATTAAGGCATGTTCTTTGTTTCAGCTGGAAGTGATGTGAGTTAGTGTGTGTAAGTGAAAAAGTGATGGACAAAGAAGCTGCTGGTGGAAGCTGTTGACGGCGGCAGGATGTTGATCAGGAGAAAGGCTTTGATTAAATAGGTAAACTATTTTAACAATTGCATTTAATTTAATGAAACTAATAATGTTTTCATTTTTCAGGTAGGTCCCATGAACGTGCGGGCAGCGGCTTAAGGTAGGATTTTTAAAATTCTTCAGCGTCCTTCTACGCTTGCTGTCGCTTCCACTTTGGTGGAGGCGGTTCCATTAATCCCTTTCTTTCAGCGACATATGGATTGCTTCCATGGTTTACAAAAAAGAAAATCTATCTACAATGGAGTGGAACATGCGTTGATATCTTGAATGCGAGCGACATGCAGCAAAGCACATTTATTAGTTGTGGTAAGTAAACTTGTTCAGAAGTTATTTGTCCGTCACTAAATCACTTTTTCTCTTTATTTCAGCTTGAAGTGTTGTGCATCAGTTGAAGTGAGTTTATGCGGAAATCATTGAGGAAATTTACAGCAAAGCATCTGTTTATTTGGTGGTAATTATTTGCAATTTATTAATTTTTATTCAACTGTAATTAATGCATGTTATTTGTTTCAGCTGGAAGTGTTGTGAGTTAGTTTGAGTAAGTGATTAAGTGAAAAAGTGATGGACAAAGAAGCTGTTGGTGGAAGCTGTTGACGGTGGCAGGATGTTCATCTGGAGAAAGGCTTTTATTAAATAGGTAAACTATTTTAACAGTTGCATTTAATTTAATAAAACTAATAATGCCTTCTTTTTTTAGGTAGGTTCCATGAACGTGCTGGGTAGCTGATGAAGGTAGGAATTTTAAAATTCCTTAACGCCGTTCTACGCTTTTTGCCGTTTGCAACTCGTGGCATCTCTTCAGCGCACTGTCGTTTGTTATCGCTTCCACTTTGGTGGAGGCGCTTCCGTGTTAACCAGTTCCATTCAGCTGCAATCGCGCTCAATACTAGATGAACATTCGAACATTTATAGTAAACTAATCAAAGTGAAATTTTAAACGTTCATTATCACAAGTTCATTATTATGAGGAGGATAATTGAAATTGTAAGACCAAGTATAACTGCACGTAAAATGAAGAATTAATTTATCCTTTTTTTTTGTAGGTGAAAAATCCTCCCGAAGAATAAGAAAACTTGAGAGCTTCGCTATTTAGAAAAGCTTCCGCAGTTTCAGCTGTAGCTTAATTGATCACTCTTAGCCCAAAAAGGAATTATTGACTGTAAACGTCCTTGGAACAGATTCACTATTTACAAAATATCTGTCGAGCGGATGGCGATCATTTATTTCTTGTTTCGCAACTTCCACACGAGTTCATTGGTTCGTTCATTTAGATAATAATTTATCGTGAAAGTTTCTCTCGAAAAAGTGCTTATTCCATTTAGCAGTTTTTTTGTCGTTTAACCAAATCGCTTCTTCCGTTAAAGCGTTATCCATCATCGATGTCATATTTTCCATCGACAAATTTTTCGTCTTATTAAACCAGGTGCAGCAATTTTATCCAATAATCTCCTTCAACAACCAACGAATTTGCCGTATGATTAATTGAGAATCGGTGCAATTGTTGTAATTAAATTATTATCTAAAGCCAGGATTTAAATTGGTTATGTGCGATTGCGATTCGAGAGTACAAATCGTATTGACTAATGCTCGTACGTTTAATAATCAAGGATTACTAATCCACAAGCGAGTGATTTCGATTATCGTGAGGATAAAATAATAAATGGTGGATGGGGAGTAGTCTTGATAAGAATGGCAAAAAGATACGGAATCTTAAGATTGATACAACAAAAAGGAAAAACCGTCGTCCTACTTTAAAATCCGAACGATCCTCGCCGCTTTAGTTGCAGGCGTCGTCGTTGCGCCTGGCGACCGGCGACCGGCGCCCCGATCGTTTTCGATTTTCCGTTTCGCCGTTCTCGGTTTTAGTAATAAATGTTATAGTTCAGTGTATGTATGTGTCAATTTTTACTGTGAGAACTGGATAAATCGTGATAATATTATTTAATTAATGCTAATAATAATTGGCTCGTGCATAATTTAAATGGAATAAAATTAAATTGCAAAATAAGAAAGGGGCAGGGAAATTGTATCGATCACGTTTTAAATTTTTTTCGTTCGTGGGCTTGTTTTGTGCTTAGAATTGCCACGATAATTTAATTGTCGACGACGTCTGATTAGTGAATTTAGCGAAGTCGATCGTATTTGATAATCGCGTTAAACACACGTTAGATCGTTATATTTAAACAAGTAACTAATTAAACATAACGCAGGGAAAAGGAGAGATGTTGCAAAGTTAAAAGTAAACGTGTAAATATCGATGATATTAATTGAAATGCATATAATAGTAGTACTGTTGTGGTTCCGTGACGTTTCATCAAGAACAACATGTTAAGAAAATTACGGCACATTGATTCAGGTTAAAAATCGAAAGATAATTTTCGTTGAGTCGTTCATCAAAGAGCTAAAAGCAAAGGGAAAGATATGAAAAAGGCACGTAACCCGCTTCGTAAAATCGTAAATAATTAAAACTATCTTCATACATAGAACGCATATTAGAAAGGATTACTTCTAATTCGAAACAGATTATAATAATGGCAACTTTATTCAGATTAAGATGACAGGTTTTCACAATTGAGAATTGAAACGGAAGCGTATAATAACAGTGCGGAGAAGAAGGTGTCGGCAACCGATCGAGATTGAAACTGAATCCGCGAGGCGACGTAGGGAAGATTGAAGCGAAGATGCCAGGTGGTCGTAGGGGCTTGGTGGCCCCGCAAAACACATTCCTCGAGAACATAATTAGAAGATCGAATTCGCAACGTAAGTGCACATTAACCTAAATTCCCGTATTCTCCTTCGCATTTCGCACTTTTTTACGTCCACCGCAAAACGTTTCTTATTCCGGTCGTCTCGACGATGCTATTGAAAGTGCCGAAGGTCATTTCGTGTTAAACCACTTAATGTGTGTGTGTGTGTGTGAAGAGATAACTAATCCTCAATTTGCATATACACACCGATGCTATAACCGGTTTTGCCACCCTCGCGAACCATTAACCTTACACACACATTAAAGTGCACTTATCGATTTTTTTTACATTGAAAGGTTTCATTTGCCAATTAGCACGTTTCGATCGTGGAGGAAAACATTCGCAAACTCTTTGTTTTATGTTCAACGTTATTATAAATATCCTGGTTGATTATTAGTTTAAATAATCCACGTAAATATTCAAATTAAGTACGTCCCTCTCCATCCTCTTTTAACTCAATAATCTTAATCGTTTAATTAATCAAACGATGGGAAACTCAAAGGATTCACCCACTACATCTGCGGAGAATCTCGATTATTCTTATTCAAACATTGGATTAAACATGATTCCGGCTTGTTACATCAAGAATTAAATACTTTCTTAACGAGGAATTGCATTATTTGTATTTCAGTATAAATAGGAATTTGAAATCATAAAATCGTTCTCGCATTACTATTAGAATTATCTTGTTGCAGAATGAAATTTTCGTAAAACAATTTAACAATTGTCGCCGTGTTTTATAGAATGAATGGCGACGAAAGAAAAGAGTGGAAAAGATTAATTGCTTCGGGATTTCGTTTTTACAAATATAATCGGATTTCGCTTGGCTTAAATTCGTATTCATCCTCTTATTTTCCACTCGTCTGATTTCACCGCTGAAAGTTTTCCGGTGAGAAAATTTCAAGTTTCCATTTAAATATGATGCTCATAACAGTCGATTATTTCCCGAGTTCAACTAGACACAAAAAAGCCTTTAAGACAAACGGAATCGATGCGGGAAATATGAAATTATCGTCATTACCATTAAACGTATTGATTTTATTTTTCTGTGTCACTTCAAGAAGCAAATCCGACAATTATCATCAAAAAATTTTCCAGTAGTATGTTTACAACAATTTTCGATTCACAACGTCCAAATTACTATGCCGAAACGAAAGGAAATTAATTCGATAAAACAAATAAAAGCTTGCATGTCATAATTATCGATTATCAACGACGAAAAGGTAAAGAAACGAAATTTCGTAACAGTTGTTGTCCTATGACCCATTTGAGGGTTTCCATCGAATGTAAGGTTGAGTTTCGAAGATTAAAAGGTTTAAGAAAATGTCCAATTCATAATATCATTCGCCATTAATTAAGCAAAATAAAATGCTAATTTCTTATTGTTGACTAAAACTTCCATCTTCATTATACGTGATTTGCAGCATGAAAATTATTATTTATTATATCCATAAAATAAAATAGATTCAACAGTTTAATAAGTTCGTAAGATAACGTCAAGATGAGGAAAAAATAAGAGACAGGGCGGAAAAGTGTCAAGTATGCTCGTGGACAGTCAAGTACTCGCGTGCTTTATCTTTATTTTCGGTTTTTCTAACTTGTATCTAATTTCCTTTCTTCTCGCACTTCCTGCTTTATAGCTTTGTACAATTAAAGCAGAAGGGAAAAAAAGAAGCCAGTAATTAAAATCTCTTTTCTTTAATTCAATCGTTCCAATGAATTTCAATTGTGTCCTCATCTAAAACTGAAACAAAAGCACAAAGCCATTCTATTTAGCATTCTCGTTTGTCCTCTCTGCGAATTATTACAATAAAATTACATTCCTGATTACGTATGCAACAGCTCCTGCAGTCGAATAGCTTGTTGCTTGCAAAAGGACAAGATAACCTTAACAGAAGTTCTGTTAATCTTCAATGCACGTACTTTCCAGCCAAAGCTTTATGTTTTCTCGTATAGAGCGTAGTATTTCCTACGACTTTAATATTGAAACACATATATGTATAATTAATTTATTCGCTCTGAGAAAGGGTCGAGGAAACTGTGAAATCTTCCAAGCAACTTCGCGAATATTTATTATCGCAGCCGCAGAAAATATGAAATTTTTCCTCTCCAAAATTGTCCTTAATCGTATATTCCCATATCGAATTCGCTTCATTTTATTAAGAAAATTTATGATCCATCCATTCGATTCTCTTCGAGTTCCCATTACGACAGAGTTATGTAACGTTCGTTTTGAAAAATGATCTAAAAGTTTCGGCTGAACTTTCGCGATAATTCGGCTAGTAAATTATGAATAAGCTAATTTGCGTTCGAACGACTTTTAAACGTGTGTGCAAATAAAAAGTGTCTATCGTCTATTTTTTAAAGGGATTTTAATGATGCTCTTTAAGGCTGAAACGTGCAAAAAATAAAATCCATCGCGGCGTATGGTGTCATTTGCATAAAAATAGACACGTAAATCTCGACTTTTATTTACAGACGAAATATTAATTGTAAAAAAAAGGAAAATAATTTTGCGAGATATTTTTGCTCGCCAGCTTTTTATATTTGAATATGGCGCAAATTGTTTTAAATCCAGCAGATATCTTTAACGTTTACTTTATTGTTAATAATTCATTTATATTAACAATACTATCTGCCAATTATACATTTTGCAAAATTCAACAATGAAATATACTTGTGGGTAAAATCAAATTTTATGAAACGTTAACTAATTAAATGATCAACCCTCGTAAATATCAATTTCTTCATGCTTCAAATTGCAAATTTTAAATGATATATTCCTAGCTCAAATTTAAATTTGGTCTGTATAGTTTTTGAATAGCAACTAATAAAATTGCGTGTGATTAATGCTGCTATAGTTGAATTTACAGCCAAATGAGACGTGGGTGACTGACATCGAACTATTACGAAGTTTTCGATAAACTTTAATCAAGCATTTATCGCGCCGAATTAAATTAAGCGACCGCTGTTCGTTGTTTTGTCATAGAATCGGCGATGAATTAAGTTTCAAAAAATTGGAATTTGAATAACTCGCTCATTCATTTGCATAACTCTGAAGATTTTCAATGGCATTCGGTAAATGTTAAGTAAGTTGTTGGTTAAACAATAATAAATCTTGTCCAAAGCAAGGTTGCGAAACGGATAAATCCGTTCGTTAAATTTCAGTTTCACATAATTCCGGGGAAATTGATTGCCGAAGGACGGAAAGTATGAGTTATGGCAAAAGTTAGTTTTGCACTACACATCGCATTCTTTAAATATTTCACTTCGAAACGATGATTCGTTTGGACTACAGATTATTTTTAATTTCCGAACAAAGTGAGACACCTTTAAATTCCAAATTGAGATGTATAAAAGTTGTTACTTCGTATTTAAGACGATGCACTTGGCGCTTCCTGTAAAAATACTGAATAATTTTAAGCTTCTCCGAAGATTACTCCGATGTATTCTGTAGGAAAGTGTTTTTTACGTAGTTGTAGTAGTAACTTTTCCAATTTGCATTTTCCACTTTATGCGTTTCTGCAACGATGTAAAGACTTCTTTTCTCTTGTCTCTCTCTCTCTCTCTGTCTTTGCCCTCCATGCGCCATGCCTTCATAATAATAAATGTAAATATTTATTAAAAGCTTTTATCTTCGTAAGTACGTTAGCGAGCGTAATTTGCTTACATTCAGACCGTTGAAATAATGAATTAAAATTGGACGCAATTTAAACAAATTACGGTAGAAATTCAAGGATTCGTTTCACAATGAAATCGAAACGGAAAAACATCGAACAATATAATGATTCGAAACAAAACTGTGTCCCATCGCAAGGATCGTAAATCATTTTAACGGATATTCCTTTCTTCAACAATAGATTGCACGAACAACAATGTAGCACTTATTAACCGAAAATTGTTAATATGCAATTTAAAATTCATAAATGCACAATGTAATAATACGTGGTTGGACGAATTTGAATTCGACGATTAAAAATTCCATTTACGCTTTGCGAAAATAATGAGATACGACGGGAAAAAGCGGGAAGCGCGGAACGAGTACGGGAAATGCAAAACAAATCGCTTTTTAAACAATAACACTCGACGAGGTTACACTCTTATCGCGTTAAAAGCGATCGTCGAAATGCTTCGCTCTCGTTCATTGCGGGAGCCAAATAATTGGGGCAAAGCTACCGAAAAAAATGAAACAAAATAATAACAACCCTCCACAAGCATCCATCTCGTCGCAATAGGAAATAATAATATAGGGTGAATCGAAACTGACCGAGATCGGTCGATGCGGGTCATTCACATCTTACCTGATCCAGAAATAGAGGTGAATTCTAAAAATAGAGACAGGTGGTATTGTTAGTATGTAACAATTTGGAATTTTTAAGTAGAGAATAGGGAAAAGACACGAGAAGTAAGGGAACAATGCACGAAATGAATTCGTCTTTTATTTAGTACGAAACATATGACTTTTAACGATTTCTCTTTTTGTAATTGAACCCAATTCTAATGAATCAATTGAAAAATGCCACGACGACCTATTGCCATTCGATTATATTTATTCGTAAACCGTTCGCCCGGCGCATCCACCAGAAACGATTGCATTGATTGGTTGAGTCGAATCTTCTTTGGCAGCAGTAGAATTCTATTGGAATGTTAATTTTATGGATTCTTTTATTGAATACTAACAATCTCAGCGGTATAGACTCTCGTATAAGAGGGTTTGATGATCCAATAGTTTAACCTAAATAAATTTCTGTGGGTTCCTTTCTTCCGTTCATCGTTATGAAAAGAATGTCTTTCGAGTAGGCGCCAACTCAGACGCATCGACTGCAGACTTTTGTCTGTTTTAAATGTGTATAAAATATTTTGAAAAAAGTATTAAAAGATTTATTCAAATTTTCTTGCTTGTTAATCTTTTATAATTAATTAGCAATTTATTCGTTTCGCTTGTTAGAAACTTTGGCTAGTCGTTTTATATTAAAAAGTATTTTCATACATTATTCAGAATTACGATACGATAAATCAATAGCGATTGCATTATTATGAAAGAATTCCAGCTGCTCCAATTACCTGCTTATTTATGTTACGTGTATATTGCTTAAGGCTGCGGCTGCGGTTAAATATGCCGATAAATAATTTATAATCCGCAAGAAGAAAAAATTACAGGGCACAGTTTTTCTTTAAAAGGTAATCGTTATTAAATCTTTGAAAAGAACAGAAGCGTTATTTCCACAAAAAAGATTTCATTCAAATAAACTGCTTTCAAAACAAATAACGACCTTTTAATTGTTATTGAGTATGAAAGAAGTGAAAGCCAGCAATTAAAATGAAATATAACGGTAGCAAATACTTTTGGGGAAATGTAATAAATATGGGAGCCGAAAAAACGAAACAGAACACTGCGAATAAATGCGAATCAATTATTGATTTCTATTTTCAATGCCATTCATCTGGGATCATAATTCAGAAGCTAAACAATCAACTCCTTAAATATTAAATGTTGATCAATATTAACGAATTTTAATATAATTCATTAGAAGTCTTTCTTGAATCTAATCAAACAAAATCGCATTTATTCCAGACAAAACGTATTGGCGTTTCTTACACATCAGCTGACAGACGTTCTCAAGGGACTGCTTATTTCAATTTCACGTCTTATTTCGCCATTTCCTTTACCAGAAATGATGTATTTAATGCCCTCAAGGGAAATTTGGACAATGTGTAAACAATTTGCAAATAATTTCTTCTAAAGAAAATAATAATGAATCAAAAACTTCCGAATATTGTCCTACTTTAAACTTCCTCATTCGCAATTTATTACGTTGAGCTCTAAATGTAATTCATCATCAAATTTGGAATGCACAAGTTCTTTTATTCGGACGAGCAAAGAATAAAACTCGTTTTACAGACCATAAAACAGTAGGCGGAAGTTTCATTTTGAAAGAAATGCCTCCATGATATCCACAGATATGGAAAACGAGGTCTCCGCCGCTTGTAAACTTTCGTATCATGATTTCCTTTTTATATTGTACTTGCTGAAAGTACTAATTCTCACCAAACCATTGTAGATCACAACAATAAGAGGAAAATGAACTTAAACTTCAAAGAAATCTCCATCTTATCAATAAAATCTTGTAAGATTAAGGAGGAACTACCATGTTAAAATTATAAATTAAAATTTAAAAACTTTTTTGACTAACGCACAATCTGCATAAGTTATCAAAAGGCCAGCGCAAATGTAACCCTTGTAAAATAAATCTGAAGGATTCCTCTTTTAGTTTTTCGTAATTTATTCATTTGTAACGCAGACAAACTTCTTTACTCTTTCCAGCGGCCCCCATTATAATGGAAATCATATAATTTATCTCTTATTCTTCTTTAAGCGCACTTTTCATTTGTAAAATTTAAATTTTCATTAAGATGCAAACGTGTGTCGAGTGTCTTTTTTTAATCGAAATGAAACCATTTAAATGCTGATGACCATATGGCGGAATAAATGAAATATTATTGGTTTTTGCGAATGACGTAAAACACGAAATGTACAATTCGAAATGCTGAATCGGTTTGTGTGTTTAATAATGTTAACAGATACGAACCACGTTATTGAATTTGTCTCAAACACACGTACGATTCAATTTTCGTTTGTCCCAACGTAGGTATCAAAATATAAATGTGTACGAACATATTTTACGATAATAAAGAAAATATCAAACTGTACTGTTATGTATTACATATACAAGAATTGGATGGATCCAATTACGTTCTGGTTCGTACTGAAAATTCAGTTTTATAATGCACAGACGACGCATTTTATACGGTCTTCGTTCTTATAACTTTTTCCTTTACATTTCTTTCTTCAACTTTTATACATATTTTATTTTTTATATTTCTTACATTATGTTTTTGTATTATCAATGAAGAGGCCGCCGTTACAAGTAGAAGACAAATTACGTTAACAATTCACGTGCTAAACTTTCATCTTCTTCTAAGTATTCTTTTGGCCTCTTTCCTCTCCCAGTTAATACGTTATCCTTCCTGAATACAAATTCACACACATCTCAACGCTACCCAACATGTTTGCCAATATTCTTGCAATAATTTCTAATAAAGAATACACGAAAGAAATACGATATAAGTATTTATAAAGAAAATGTTCACGCGAAGCATTTAATATTCATATTAGGGAGTTAGCGTCGAAGTTTTGGTAAGTTGTAAGGAATAAAGGAAGATTATCGAATTAGGCAAACTTTTTTAACAACATTTAAACGCTTTCGAATCCATTTCAACCACCGTTTTATTTGTCCCTTTCTTAAAAAGGGGAACGTTGCGAGTTACTTAATTAAGTCCAAAATTTGTATGTGCAAAGTTTGTCGCCGCTGTATTCAATTACAGTTTATGAATATGTGATAGCATTTATTACAAAAGGAGAACTGAAATTGCGCGGTCGTCTGCGCTCGTACTATTCCCATGGGATTGAATTATTTCGTTCGACGCGGTTTTAACTTGGGAACCGTAAAAATTCCAGTTCTTTATCTCGTACAGTCGACGAATTACAAATTTGATTACACCTTCATTACAGTATTCTTCTTTATTATTTGTTTATTATCGTTACAAAGTGTTCTTGCAATTACAACAAAATAACTTCTACTTTGTTCCATTTACTTCTTTACATTGTCACGCCCTAAAGTGGCGTCAGTTTTTCGCATATTATTGTACGACTGTTCTCCTTTTTGTTAGTTCGAAATGTAAAGTAGTCATTTTTTGTTGCAAATAAAAGGGCTCGCCTTATTTGAACAGAAATAATCGATCTGTTTGCACGACGTTCGTATCGATATCTCTCAAAATCCATATTAATTTCGTTCTGTGGCTTTCGTTGAACGTCGGGCAATATTAAAACTTGGGAGATTAACTTCATTAGCAATCAACGTTGAATAAGAGATTATATAAACAGTAGAATATAGCGGTTTTAATTACGAAATTAATCGTTATTGGATGACTTCATTCATTGAAGTTGAAATTATTATTTTCGGACCGATTAAATCTCTATTATTTTTTTTACTTCAGTAACCTTTATGTAAATACCTTTTTTTATAAACAAGCTGTAGTATAGCTATTCTTTGAAATGTTAGAATATCAGCAAGAAAATTACAATTAATGCTAATGGCCTGTATAAGCGTTACGAAAATTGCAATGGGAAAGAAACGGGCGGAAAAAATGTTAGATTTTGCCTTGAGATATCCAAACGTTTCAATTCGCTGCGACTTTATGGCAGAGCGGCCGTTATGTTGCCGCAATTAGCGTAAAAACTCTTTTGCTAACCGCAGAAATAATTTGACTAGTTGTGTGAAGGAGCATTATTAAAGAGCGTAAAAAAGTAACTTTCGCTCAAATTAATCGTCGGTATTAATTAGGATTTGTTATTAAACTGCGTTGTGTTTACGAAAATCGGTTTCGTTGCTTAATTCTTTAATGTGACCAACAATGTAAACAATCAATTTCTTTCTGAAACGTAGTTAATTTCACGCGTACGTCGGGTCACGCAGCTTTAGCTTTTTCCAAACGACGAAATCTTTAACCACTTCCATGCGTTTCAAGGATAGATTTATATCTAATGAGCTAGCAAAAGTATGTGGTCACATTAACGATTATTTTCTCTTTCTTTTGCCACATTTACAAAAAAAAAACGTTATATTTACCACTTGAATTTTATAATAAGACGCTTTTACTTCTGTTTCAAATTGTTATTGTTGAGGTCAGATTACCTCAATCTCCAATAGCGACCTTTTGATACGTAACTTCTATCCTCTTCGGCCTTTTCATTGCCTATTTTTCATTCGGCACGGTTCAGATTTTTCCATTCGACGACAAATATTTGTATTAATATTGAAAATGAAAGAAAATGAATGAGGGGGAAGGAAAATATAGAAATGAGCTAATATAGGTTTTTAGAACGAGGTCGATATTGCTTTTCCTCATTATACGCTTTTTCTTCTTTTACTTCTTTATACAATTCCAATAACAAATACAGGTGTCACCGTCGAAAACGAAAATGAATCTATTTTCCATGCACCTTTTTTTAAATTTTTAAGTTTCATAACGTCTCCCATCCAAATATTTTCCACTCACATTTCGTTCCATTTGAAGTCGTCGTGCACGCATGAGAAATGCACAAATGTTTATCGTAGGTTTTATTTAAAAAGTTTCGGTGCAAATGAAATCCTGCTTTAATAAATTTCTTCATTGTTGAATACTGGATTGTTTCCATTACGTGTGTGATCCAAAGTGTTATTCTTTAATAATAACTGAGATTTAATTTATTAATCCGACGTGCACGTTTGGGGAATTCGCTACTGTTGCAAACAATGTGGATGCTTCATTGAATTTCCATGCATATTGCAAATTCAATTTTATTTGCCAAACATTCCATTTGTGGGCCGGTATTTTACGAACCCCTAAAAAACCTTCTTGTGACACTTTGGTTTTAATTTGAAGCTAAAATACCAGCAACTTCTCGAACGTCATTAGCAAATAATATCGTTAATTGCAAGCGAATATTAAGTAAAGCTCCAACTTCCATAATTTCTAATCGAATTTAATAAAGGGAGCAACAGACGTTAGCTGGTCAACTAAATAGGATACTACCTTAATTGAATTTCTACGAGGATCCCTGAATACGTTAAAAATATTTATGCCAGTTATTACATAGTTAATAACGTAATAGAATGTTTGAATGTTTATTCGTTTTGTTCAAACTATACTATTTTAACTCACATCACTATACGGAATGCTTTTCGGCAAAAAAGTGTTAAGCAATTACGACGATTTATAAGACAGTTAATCAAAGATGACACGGTTTAAGTCGAGTAAAAGTAATTAGTAAATCTGTCTCACTATTTTAATTATGTCGTTAATTACATTCCATGTACGTTGAGTTAGAACAGAGACGTGCGGGGCAAAAGTTGATAAACTTCTTAATCTAATTACTAATAATGAAATTTCTTTAATAAAAATGTTTACATTGCCAAAAGAGAACGGAGGAGTGTGTGTTTATTATGTACGAGATGCACTTTAAAACTTTGTCCTGAATGGCTTTCTAACTTAATTTTTCTCGGATGAAGTTATTTCCAAAAACTTTTCCCACCGCGTTAACATAGAGTTAGATGAAGTAAATTGGATGTTTTTTCTCTAAATTTGTTCGGTGGGCGTCGTTGCAAAATGGCAAAAAGAAATTATTGCAGAAATGTCGCAATTCTACGTCAGAATTGTAACACGTTCCATTCATTTATGAAATTCAATTATCGATTCAATATTTCTCCACCAAATTTACGGAAACTGTTTGCGAAAGAAATGTGGATATTTTAAATCATCCATCACGTATAATAAAAGTTTCCCTAAAAAATAAGATAATACGTAACACAGTGAAAGGGACGATATCATTCTGTCATGCGAAATATAGGTTAGTAGATAAGGAATAGTGCAAGGTAAGGAAACGTCTTTTTAACTCCAGGGTACAGTTCCAAAATAAATAGAAAAGAAGACGAAACCAGGAGGTTGTTTTAGGTTCGATCAATATATTATACAGTGTCAGCATCAGGTGTTTGTAAATGTTTGAAAATGTTTGAATAGATTTTTGGTAAATGCGAAAAATACGGTTTAACCATAACAATAAATTTTTTCCCTTTAAATCTAACAATATGTACAGGATTAATGGATTGAATTCGAATAAATAAATCATTTCTTTCCTACTAGATAAACGGTAGTTTTATGGAAACTATCATAAAAACAAAGAGAATGTTAATTAACTAACGTAAGAGACGGGCAATTAGTGTCCGCTTTGAACTCGTGCAATTTTAAACTTGAGCCCCTAAATTTTCGTGTGCACGAAGCGGGTCTGAAAATTAAATAATTTTAATATAAATTCTCATTAAATAATAATAATAGAAAAGTTGGAGATCGTTAAATGTAAACCTTAAACGTTGACCTTACGTGCGACGTGTTCAAGGTTGAGAATGGCACCCTTTCAGGATGTGTGTGTATGTGTTTGAGGAACGTTATCTTTTTTCCATCCCTTGCTTCACTTCCGTTTTACTTTTACACACTTTACAACAACCAATTTAAAATCCATATCTTTATATACGCCGCATTTCTAACCATTTAGATGGTGATAGTAGTAATAATAATAAGCGATTCGCAAATGTTAAATAATCCCTGTGAAATGTAACATGTTTTTGCAAGTCATTTGAATTAATATCATAGAATTTTTATTTTCAATCCACTTAATTACAGTTGGAATCTTGGAAGTTTCCTATTCTTTAAATTACTATTTGTTTAATAACTCATTAATTAATGAAGTAACACAAATGTTACTTACTGGCAAATTTTTTTGCGAAATAAATCCATCCTCTCATAATTATTGTATGAGAGGACAGTCTTGCAATTTAGAAGCTTTACTTTCATTTTACAGAAATAAAAGAGTTGTTTTATGATTTATGGAAGCTCATTTTCCCGTAAATCTCTACTAAAGTGATTTACGGTTGCAGTAGAGGGATCCGCTAATGAAAAATATTTTTCTAGTACGTTATAATAAGATAATTCACCAGTCAATGCTCAATTTTTCTCGTTTAAAACGATAAAACACTTACTACGTTTGAATAATGGTCCACTATCATTGATTCGAAAGTAAATCGTTATTAACATCGTCGAATGAAATTATATTCTCTTATTATCAACTAGTAACAATGTATAAGAAACCCCGTAGAGTCGAAGAATAAGCAAAGTAATAATATTATTTGCATAACGTTACGGCAAATATTTGCATAAAATTTACAATTAAATTGAATGCAGTAAAGTTTCCAAACATATAGAGAATTAGTAAGAGGTATTTATGTCTATATACGTACAGTTTATTTAATTGTGTATGAGGGAACTTTTGGATCGAATGCCTGAGGGATTGACATGAAACGGGAAGCTATTACCGCGCTATTACTTAGTTGGCAGAATGTGCTTCAAGTAAAAGTAATAACAATCTCTACGTGTTTATGTTTATCATTGACGATGAATCCATCGCTGGATGGTCGACGTAAATGACAGCGATATGATAATAAAATTAGCGCAAAGATAGACGTGGAATAAATCGATGCAAATTATTATTTTTTTATTTAATTAAGACTGATCAAAGCACAAACCGAGTTAAATTGCACACTGTCAAATAGGAAAATGGACGTTTGACCTTATGTTCATTTAAGGAGCTTATAACTAATATTGGATTAGAGTACAGGTGTAACTAACGCTCCTTTTTCTCGAATAAAAAGCAATTTCAGAAAAGGCAATTGAATAACTTATTATTAGCAATGCTGAACGGAAAAATTGATGCAAATTCATCTTAATTTGTTTTTATTATCTACCACCAACATCGCATTATTTAATCTATTAAAGTAAATTAATTACATTTTTTAAGCCAATCAACCGCTTTCCGCCCTTTCAAATAATTAAACGCCCCGACTTCGATGCAATTAATATTCACATAAAATGTACAATTATTTCCGATGTTACTAATCTATTGCGGGCATCGAGCTTATTGCCCTGTCACACATTTAATAAATAGTCACTAATACCGATAAAATCCATATTGAAATATGAAATATTTAAATTGTACCCTACATTCAATGACCCAGTTTGTTGTTGTTAATGTGGGGAAATACAGTAAAAAGTTCGTGATGGGAAGCGAAGAGACAATGTTTGATGTGTAACCATTTCTGTATTAATTCTTAAGGACCTTTGCTCGAATAAAAACGTACAATCGTACAATCGATTTCGTGAAATATTTAAGTCCTCGTCCATGCGTTAAATTGTTTAAATTACCACGATAATTAAACTTCATTAAAAAAGTTGTGCGTTGGTTATCGAGCAAAAATGGTGGATGCGCCGGTGCCAGCTGATTAAATCCTCATTTAAATTGAACGCCCTGAAGTAAATAATGGGCAATTATTAAGCAATTGTTATTATAATTAAATTATTTCCCTCTAATGAATTGCCGTAATTCCATTCAAATGATTTCTATATGTGGAAACGTCTTTAAATAATAAGTAAACTATAATTGTCTGCAGCATGGAGTTTGTTAATTTTACACTAGAAACCGAACTCTGATCCATATAATTCGCTTGTGCAGTTGAGAGGTTTCCTTTATTAAATTGAATATTCTGCATCTCGTAAAACGATTTACAACACGAGACATTAAAAACCGATGAAATTTAAAATGCTGGAAAACCATAAATAAAACGAGTTTAAAAAAAGATTTCAGTGCCTTTTGTGTTGCTAGCACGACTATCGTTAAGGACAATGCAGTATTTCCGTATTATCATATCGATTGATATATTAAAAGCACGGGGATTCGTAACGAACTCAACATTTTGCAATTTCACCTGAATGGATTGAGCATCAAAATAATTAAGCCACAATTTTTATTAGCTATTATTACCCATTTAATGACGGTTAATTATATGGATTTTATTAGAGGAAATACGTGCTGAAGGTTAAATGGCAACGATTAAAAACATGAACATGAACATTGAGCTGTTAAAAAATCGCAACCATTTTTTTAATTAATCACTTTCGTCTGTTTACCCCGAACTAAATGTCATTAATTTCTGCAAACGTTCCCATACAAAATCGTATGCTTAATATAAATTGATTGTCGTGAATGTTTTCTTTCAGCTGATAGCAGTTTTCTGTTAGCAAACGCACAGATAGTGGATTTTCCCATAGTGTACTGCAACGAGTCGTTCTGCAAGATCTCCGGCTATAATAGGGCCGAGGTCATGCAGAAGTCCTGCAGATGTGCCTTCATGTTTGGGGAACTCACCGATAAGGATACGATTAATAGGATCGATCACGTATTAGAGCATCAGCTACACGATCAATTTGAAATATTATTATATAAGAAAAATAGTAAGTACATTTTTCATTCCTTAATCGATTAATCGTGTTTTCTTTTCGTTTTAAAACGAACAATGGATTAAATTGATTTATTAAATACTAACTAATTATTATTTATAACTTTCCTCAAATTGATTTTAAAAGTTTGTGTGTGTGTGTGTGCGATAGGACATGATTTTCAAGCAGCAAATGTTTGATTCTGACAAAATGCTCGTTTATTATGTTGACGACTAATGATATTTTTATCGTGGAATAATGGTTATTTAATTAATTGTCGCCTGCCGGATGTACGCTTGAAACATTTTTTGGGCAGTATTTTTTCAATTTGTAATGATTGGCATTAATTTATTCGTTTCTCTTTTCTTTTAATTTTCAATCTCAGTATAATCTGTTTTATATTGCCGAGCAAAATAATTGAAGTTTAATTGCATAACAATTCGAGTGCGAACGCGCCAAAATCCATGGAACATTTGTTGCATATTTTTCCTCATTTTGCTTTCATGAAAACGTACTTTATAACATTTCACATGTTATTTCGATTTATTTGATTTATTATGGGATGATTTTCAATTTAGCAAGAACAAAAAATTGTACTCGATCGCTTGGCAATTTGCGGTCATTTAAGCGAATCCTTATGAATATCGATCGTACTTTATTGGCGTATTGCTTCAATGGCTTTTCTTTTCGTATTTTCCATATACAATATACGAAAAGGCGTTTCGTTTCATTTATACACACTCATTCCTGCTGTCGAGTCATTCTAGGTAAAAGAGTCAAGGTTAAAAGTGCTTTAAAACACTCCGTTTCGATTATTATGCTTTTGCAGGAAGAATAATTTGCAATGGGCAAGGCTTCTGACACAAACACGAAAAGAAATATTTGCTTCAATTGTTTTGAAATGATTAATTGGCGAAATTAATTTCCTTTTATTAAGTCACAAGTTATTCAAATAAAGAACCTTTTTGCAATGCTTCTTTTTTGCAAATTGCTAAGGGCGACATAAAAAATTCCATTCATCTTCTTCATTTCCCATATGAATGGATAGCTTTTGTTGTTGTTCTTAAATTTAAAAAAATTCTTCATTCTTCTCCTATTTTCTATAGCCATTATTTATATTTTATAGCCTTTAATATTTTCTTCTTCTAAAAATTATTATTGCCATAAAATGCGTCACAAAATTTTGCGATAAATTCTAACTGAGTTTACTTCAGGTAGGTCTTTCCATAAATCTCCAGCCTGTTCATTATTTCATATTCCTCCTACAACAAAGTTGTAGAATAGATAAGAAAAACGCTCTTGATTTGTATTTGACGAGAATTTATTGTTTCTTTAAACGTTTTCGTATTCATCCATTATTCATTTATCGAAGTTGAAATTCGAAATTACTTTCGGAATAATATTGGCAAAGTTTTTCGTTCCGCGCTTCTTCAGATGCTAGTCTTATTGTACTCTTTCTTATAAAAAATCCTATTCAAGTGCTTAATCTCAAGAGTGCAACGCTCTAGACTCGATGAGGTACGTACGTCATCGATTAAATTGTAAATTAATAAACTTGATTGCAAAAAAGTTTAAGATTAATGGAATTTTTATACCGATGCAAGGAACGATTAAAGCTTTTTGATCGTCTCGCGCTGGAAAGTGGAAAGCTCAGGTAACATAATTGATGATAATTTTAAACTTTGCAGTTCATTCTTTGAGTTATAATAATTAATTTGCAATTACAAAAAGTGGCCTAATCAAAAGCCTGTTTCACTTATCAATTGCTTAATATTTCAACGAATTTCCTTTGATTGTTGTCTCTTTGAAAATTCGACTCGTACTACAAATGGTTCGTTAAAATTCCCAAGTTTCATTCATGTTTAAATTAAAAAAAAATCGTATTGTGTTTGGTCTTCTTGTTTATACAAGAATCGGTAGGAAATGTGATTGCCATTCATATTTTATCAAATTTTGCATAAATTATTTCTCTCTCTCTCTCTTCTTTTTTGTTGGCATAACAAATGAAATTTGCATGCAATTAATTAACAATATTATCGTATTGCGTTCATTAAAATTGATCAAATATCGATGGGAATATTGTCGATTTTCGTCGACATTGAATTAGTAATAAGTTTATTATCATTATCGACAGATTTCTATTTGAAATTCTTATGAATCTTCACATTTTTCTTCTTTTTTGCCAACTGGCCAAATCAATTCGTGCATTGTTTGCTTTAATAAATAACTTTCTGATTCACACATTTTCTCGATCGCAAGCGTTAAATATTACTTTATAATTTTCTAATCAATTTACTTTCGCACAAGACTGATAGAAACGCAAAATAGCGCGAGAAGAAAAACATTCATTACAACTTTTCCCTTGTTCGTCTTCAATATGAGTATAACTCAATTCTTTATTTATTTCTTTCTTACGCCCGTCTCAATTCATCAATCTAACAATAACGAAACTTAATATATCAATTTTATTACGTTTCACCATCATCGCCTCGATTCAATAAGGACAGAACGACACAAAAACTGGATTGAAAATCATCCTGAAAATCGTTTCTTTTTATTTCATTCCTTTGCAGTATAATAATTGCTGAGCATCGATTTTGATTCTTTCGCCTCTTTTTCTTTAATCATTAGGAAATGAGTGAAAATTGAAAGAAACATTTACATTTAACGCTAACATAATCACGAATAAATTTACATTTATGAATGCATCCCGTTCAAATGAAATTAAATGCTGTAGATGATTTTATAGGGTGAGTCTAGGTTCGACTTAATTTTATTTAAAGCTTCCTTCGGATTTATTGCATTAAAATAGCAACGTTTTAAATTTATCATGATTAGCTGGATGATTCGCCTTGAGAATAAATAACGGAAAATTCTAATCAATTAATTTTCCATCAAGCACATGCAGCTTATATTAAACGCGTACTATAACAAAGCTTTCTTTTAACCGCATCGTGTTAGTGGTTTTTCGATACATTTTTCCCATAAATTTGCGATATTCAAGCGACACGGGAAATTAATCCCTTTTAAAATCAATTTCCGAAGGTTGATCGCAATTTTCATATGGTAACGACAAGCTTAATTATATTAATACCCCTCGGCGATGTCAAAAAAGGAGCTTTTACATTGAGCTTAAATTTGACGAAGTTTTCTTCCGTTTTAGCGATTCAGTTCGTTCGCTAAACTTTAAACGACTCAATTCTTCCCCAACTTTCGTTCTTCTTCGCAATTCTTTCATCACTCTCGCCGGTCCGTTTCGATTCGATTCGAACCGTACCTCTATTTCGCTCGATTAAAAATTAAAAAGCCGCCCGCTGAAATGCGGATTTATCGCCTGCCATTTGAGCTTTATCCTTTCTCGATGCGAGTAAAATATTCATTGTCTTTCTTATCGGTCGCATGCGTTGCTCGCAGATTTAATTTTTACAATTCTAATTCGATTTTTAACGCAACAATGGTTCAAGTTATTAAATAAACGTCGACTCAACGATCGTAACATCATAATGAAACTGCCATCTTCGTCTCGATTCTTTTTTATGCGAAAACAAATATTTCTTTCGCTTGATTTATCGAAACCGTTTCGTACGGATCGATGGCTGTATTTTCTGCAACGTCCACAAACTCGGTATGTGGCCTTTTCTCTATTCGTGGCACATTTCTGTCCGAATTCGATATTTCCGTTATTTATTTGACGAACTCATCTGCAGGGAACGTCTTAATACTCTCTCGAGCTTAAACGTTAGCGTTGCAAGTTGCTCGCTTCGCCTCGAGATTATTTCCTCTCACATTGTTCCTATTTTCTGCAAGTTTAACGTTATCGTAACGAACGAAAGCAAATGGAGTTTGTTGGAATTCAAAGTTAAATTCTCCTCGCATCGTTTAATTATGAATTTAACAACAATAATCCGATTTTTTATAATTGAAACATCAATTTTTCGCTCTTGCTCCAAAACGATTCATATTTACCCGAAGCTTTATCCTCTATGACGGTCATAACGTCATAAATTGTTAATAACGCTTCGTGTGACCGATTTCTTTTTGGTACCGATGATTATGAAATATCGTCGCTTTTTTGCGGCTACAACTATTTACTCCGTCTTGTGCTTTACGAAGGAGGAAAAAGTGACGGGAAAATGGGACGCGTTTATGTTCACATTTGTCTTTCCGTTTGTAAGTCAATGGCTTTCATCGCCGATCTATTTTTTCTTCTTCTGCTCGTCGGCTCCCATTTACTCTCCTTATCTGCTTCTTGGTTTATTACTATTACCCTTCTTCATCTCCCGGGGACTTAACCGACTTTTTAGGCTGCGTTCCCCCTTTCGTCGTCGTGAAATTCCATTTGCTTTACTTTGGATTTTTTATCTGTCACTGTGTCTTTTCTCTCTTGTCGCACTCGCCCCACGTAGAAAATCTCGATAATTTTTTTTAAATAAACGATAATTAAATTAAAACGGAATTTAAAAAGAAATACTAAAAAGGAAAAACTTTCTTTTTACACATATTTTTTTATAATAATAATATTAATATTATATACTTACATTTTGGTTCCTATTATAATTGTACGTACGTTTGTCTGTGTGTTTGCATCGCCCCGTTTCGCCCGCACATCGCATGCTCTGTATAGAGAACAAAGGTATGTAGTTAATATAGCACCATTTCTCTATAGAGAGCATATTCCATTAGAATCGACATTCGATTATTATTATGTTAAACTGTTCGACTGAAATGATATCATTTCAAAAACGAAAAGAAACGGCAAAATGGAAGAAGCTAATTTGCATGACCGTATTGTTTCTTATAACATAATGAAAGCATGTTTAATGATGTTGATACTGTTGTTGATGTCGTTGTTATTCTTGATGTTGTCGCTTTCGATGTTATATCGGTGTTTCAGTTAATTATGTTCAATGTTTATTATAGATTGGGGGCGTTCAACTATTTATTTTAATTAATCGTTTAAAAAGCGTTTTAGACAAATCATAAAAAGTACTTAATCAAAAGAATCTAATCTTGATGGTAATTAAGGATTACGAACTTAGTTAATGGTGAAGAACGAATTAAAACAAGTACTTTTTCGTGATTGGTATTATTATTCTGATAACGATTTATCTTTCTAGCAGGAAAACACGTTTAGGTTGTTCTATTGAAACAGCACCGAATTATTTTCTACTCGTATTAACCATTTGACTGAACGTTCGGTAAATAATATTTCACAATTTTAATGATTCAGTTATTCTTTGTGAAACATCAAAACAAACTGGCTTGAAATGAACAAATAAAACGAACCATGAACAAGAAAAAATGTGGAATATTATTTGGATGAATATCGTTTTCCATTCATTCAATATTGTGTTAATTGATTTATTTGCTTTCGTTTAATTCGTCCTCTCTTTTATTTCGATGATAATTAATTGAATTTCTTTTTTCGTTGTTATTTTTCAATTTACTCCTACTCAATTATTATCCCTCTTACATTTGCGTTAATTAAAATTATTTAATAATATTATAACACGAATTAGTTTTTTGTTTAATTAACGTAATTTCATCTAGTAGAGCCTACAATAAACAAAATTTTAATGGTCACCTTCAACATCTCTTTTTTCTTTTGGTTCGTTTCTATTCTATTGAAACCCACACACATTTCGCAGATTTATTTCACACAAGAACTCATGTAAAATCTGTCTTAAAAACAAAGCAAATTAATAAATGTTTCTTTTTAAAATTACGAGAAAAAAAATAATGGCACTGATAAACAATTTATTTTTCAACAGGCACTCCCGAAGGTATGTAGTATAAATCAAATTTCTCTTTCATTATTATTTTTATTCTTGGATTATTTTACTTGTAAAATAAATCTATTTTGCGTTAGTTCTTTCTCTCTATCTCTAGACCTATCTCTAAATTAATGAACATTAATCTAAACTTACTATATATTATATATATATCTCTATCTATATATTGCAAGCTAATCTAGTTTATAGAATGCTATTGTCGAGTAGTAGTTTTATTAATTGAGTAACTTACTATTAATTATGCACTTTCAAATCGAATTTTTCTTTCGTCCAATTTTCTAATTCAGCTCTCTTTCTTTTTCATTTACGCCAAACCGAACAAGAACAAAACGATAATGAAATGATAAAACTAGATCGACGGAATTCGTATTGTAGCAAGTACACGTAGAGATCATAACGCTTCTAATAACCCGGAATCGTGTTTGAGCAATAACCATTAAAATGTACCGGCGGAGTTACACGATTTCGACTCTACCGAATAAATTTCGCATGAATCCCATGGGAATTAATGGGAACAGGGGGGCACGTGCAGAGAAAACGGGAACAGGACAAAATCTAATTTTTAACTTAATCCATATGCATACACGTATATTTGGAAAACGTAGGTATGAATAATTTTGTGTTTTCTTTCTTTTGCGAAGGAAAACAAATGGAAAATACAAACGGATGCATTTTAAACCGGGAAAATACGGTACGCTACATGTGTATATGTTGTTGCCGCCGGTTGACATTTCGCACTAAATCAATTGACGTCCATCTCGGCGAAAGAAAAAGTTTATTTAACACGGTTTTGATTAAGAAATAATTGCTTTACTTTTTGCCCAACTTTTGCCTTCAAGATCTTCATGAAATTGCTTTAGTTGTTTGCGTTTTTAGCAATCCAGAAGTTCCACGTTTAGATCTACGTTTAGCACTAGAAATAAGAATTATAAATGGAATCAATCGAATAATTAAGCGACCAAGACCAATCAATAAAAGAAACTCTAATGGTCGTTGAGACCACAAGAATTCTATGAATAACCTAAACAATTAAATTTGCTCGAATCGAGGTGCGTCTTTAGCTGCTTTTCAAATTAATCTTTAGCCCAAATTCCGTTCTCTAGTATTTGAAAATGATGATCTTTTGTTAATGATTTTTTTTAAGCGGAAACGTTGTTCCAGAAATTAGTAGGTTCTTGAAAGAAAAAATTAAATTTCCATCGCAAATTATTATTATTATCCTTATTCATAAATCCCTGACGTCATAATGCGCATTGCGTGTGCCACGCGTATCAGCAGGAAAAAAGCTACATGAACAATTTCAATGGAGAGAAATAAGCGTGGATAAATGGCAGAAGAAAACGTTTCGCACAGAATAGAAACAACAAATGGCCGCAACTACCTGCCCTTTTGTTTTCCTCCTATTTTTCCAAATCTTTACGGAAACAATTCGTGCAAATATTACTCTTGCCCACAGCAAATAACGGATTGCATGACTAAAAGTAAATAAACGATTTTTTAATGCCGTTTCTTTGCTAATAAGTAACCGTCGTCCGGTCTTCAGTCGATTTATTTAATTAAAAGGAAAATATTTTCCAACCGGAAAAATTCCATCGTATCGAATTCGATTCGAGAGGAACGTTAAATTCGCAGTTGAAAGCGGACACATTTCATCCATTTCTCATATTACTCAAGTGGATTTATTTGTAAAATAAGATGAACGCAAGCGAACGGTGCAGATTTCCAAACGTCTAAAAACCCACATTTCGTGCCATTCAAAGTTCTCGCCTTTAACATTTTCGATTGAAAATGAAGGCAGCGAAGAAAAAAGACAAATTCCATTAAATGAAATAATTAAAGCTGTAATTAAATTCTTCTATCTTGAGCATGATTTGAATTCGTATTATCGACTCGTCGTTTCTCTCTTCATCTTCCCTCGAATCTGTTCAACATCATCCGTCGACGTTTTAAATCTAATTACGAGCTTTAACATTTACAATTCTTTCGCTTCCTTCCGGTTTGCTATACTTTCTCTCCCTTCTCCAACCATCAAGCGCAATTGTGTGCAAAGTTATTGTGTAAGATATTAAAACATGAGCGCTGTACATATTTGTAGAAAAATTGCGTAGAAACATTTGCATGGCAAAGTAATAGTTTTTTTGTTTCTTAAGTATGGCTCATGTAAATTGAGGAAGATTAGATATAGTTCGTAGCTGCTTGCTGCTTAACGCTAATGTAGTGTTTAGTAGTTAGTGTCTAAAGTAGTCGATTGTATTAATAATTTATATAAATTTTGCCATCTCAATTAAATGAGATTAAAACCATCCAATTAACTGATCCTGGCAAAAATATTAAATTATTTAAAAACAGTAGCGGCAAGTAATTGACTGCTGTTTTTAAATAATGTTGCTGAACGTGTGAAAAGGGTTAAAAGTAAATGGTAATTAACGTTTGATTAATTAATTATTAAAAATTAATTTTCTCTTCAAAACTTTGTCTTACTACCCGTTTCTTTCTTTCGAAATTCAACTTTTCATGATCGTATTTCTAAATAAAAATGTATTATATAAATATTTGATTGTATAAATTTTGTTACATTTTACATTTGAACGGAGAACTGGGGGAAAAAGTAAATTTATCGTTGACATTGTATTTTTTATAGAAACCCCATTATGGCTCCTCCTGCAAATATCACCGATCAAGAACGAAAGGGATCTTATTGTCTTATTTCTGCTCACGTTCCGGGACATAACGGCACTAAAACAGCCCATAGAAACAGATGACACCAAAGGAGGTCAGTTTTGCACGCGTTCTTTTTTTCGCCACTAATTTTTTTTCACACAATAACTCCATTAAAGAGGCAGTGAAATGTGATTAAATTTGCACAATTCAAATTTTTGTATACATCCAAAAAAGAATCTTGATTTAAAAACAAAACGAACGAGATATCAAATGCATAAAAGGCAATTAGCATCCAATATTGCAATTAGCTCTAACAAGGGAAATGTTCGATCGAAACTCTTCATAATTGGATTGAATATTGCACGGGAAGTCTGGGGCGAATCTAACAATTTCCCACTAATAAATTCATATCCATCGGCAATTTTATTATTCCGAATTAAGCGAGCTTAAACCGGCAATTAGGAAATCGTTCGTTAATTAATCGATAATTGACTTATCTAATTGCTATTGAACTGCAGTAATAAGCGATTCGTAGCAATAATTTGGTTAGAGCCTTCAACGTAAATATTTGTTTCGAGAGAAAAAAAAAACAAATTTTAATTAGCTCATTATTTTCATGGCTATCGAACAGCTAATTAAATTGCAAAGTTTTTATTTTTAAATTAATTAAAAAATGCCTAAGGATATATTTGTTAATTAATATTATATTTCTTTTTAATGGCATTTCAAAGAATTGTTGAAACACATTGTAACTACTCGCACGTGTAAAAGAAGCCGAAATACCACTCTGGCGTCAAAAGCATTTGATTAATAATTTGGTTCCACGTTGTTTACGTATTTTTATACGGCTAAACATTTCTCTTTTACTTCGTAGGCCTCTCAAAGTTCGCAAAACTGGCACGATCCGTAACGAGAAGCCGCTCGGTACTGGTATCGCAATTCTCCTCGCATCTTCCAAACTTAAAGGATACCACGAAACAATCCCATCTGGCACAAGTCAGTTTGACTAATTCGCAAACCATTTGCTACTTACTGACCGCTAATTCTAATCAATTGTTACATGCTGCTTATTAATCTTTACCGGATTCATTTCCTATTTGCAAAACAAACAAATAACAAATCGTCAAAAATCGACGACGAATGAAGATGATGAGTTTAAGTGCCGACATAATGCCGCAATATCGGCAGGAGGCGCCGAAGACGCCGCCGCACATTCTCCTGCATTATTGCGCCTTCAAAGCCATTTGGGATTGGATCATATTGTGCTTGACGTTTTACACGGCGATCATGGTCCCATACAACGTCGCGTTTAAGAACAAAACGTCGGAGGACGTGTCGCTACTGGTGGTCGATTCGATCGTCGACGTCATATTCTTCATCGATATCGTGCTAAATTTCCATACGACGTTCGTTGGCCCCGGCGGCGAAGTCGTTTCCGATCCGAAAGTCATCCGGATGAATTACTTGCGAAGCTGGTTCATCATCGATCTGTTAAGCTGCTTGCCGTACGACGTTTTCAATGCCTTCGATCACGACGAGGACGTAAGTACATTCTCTAGCGTTGGCCTCTTAATGTCGTCGGTGTACATTTCAAATTACGGGTCTCGTTTCGTTTTGCTTCTATCACTGTGTAGCGCAATTAGCTCCTCGCGCCCAACAACTTTGCTCCTCGCTTGTTTGGATAGAATCCAAATTGTTTTCTTTTCTGGTACTTAACGTTATGGAATTAAATATATTGTCTCTACGTTTGTTAAAGCGCACAGAATGATAATTTCTCTTTTAGAAATATGAAACGGAGACTTGATATAGCGCGAACGTACCAGAAATTTATTAGCACTTAGTCCGAAAGAAATAATGTTAATATGATCTTGAAAAGCATGTTAGCAATAATAATTTAAGTTGTCTTTTTTTTTACGTTGGAACGCTCCTCTAGTTATGATTTTTGCTTCTTGAAAGTTTTCCAAAGCAGGGACGAATTATTACAAAAATATTACATGCGTTTTTGGTGGATGCGCCGGGTCAAATCGAAAAAATAATTTACGTTCATCGATTATTCTAATACGTCCCTGTCGGTTCTTGTATGTTGTTCTATGATTAAAGACACTTTATCTCTGACTTTATCATTTGAATTTCTTTTTATTTTACTATTATTGGATTTAAACAGCGAAATCTTTACAATCATTTTCAGCATGTTGAGGTGGAAAGTTAGAACAAAATTTGTCGTACTAAATTTGTACATATCCGTTTTCGTTTTGCGACGCCTCTTTTATATTATTCGTTATTTAAAAAAAAGAATCTTGATTTCCTTTAAATTCATATCGATCATTAATTAATTAGTAGGAGAGAGGATTTCCTTTTGTCTCCTCTCCAAGGTGAACATTGCGAGAAGCATTTTTAAACGGCGATAAATCTATCTTATCGTGCTTTATTCATCGGACAGCTATACAATAACACGAATTTTGTTTCTTTTTCCGAGTTTTCGCAGTCGTAAAGTATGTAAAATGTAGAGATGGCACTACACACCCACACTAATAAGTCAACGTTCTTGTTACAAGGATGTGCGTTACAATTGATAGTATATTCGTTGAAGTAATCCATTTATAAATGAGCCGACATTTTAGGGTATCGGAAGCCTTTTCAGCGCACTGAAAGTGGTACGTCTATTGCGTTTAGGACGTGTCGTAAGGAAATTGGATAGATATTTGGAATATGGGGCCGCAATGTTGATACTACTGTTATGTTTTTACATGTTAGTGGCGCATTGGCTCGCTTGCATATGGTACTCGATCGGTAGATCGGACGCCGATAACGGCGTCCAATATAGCTGGCTGTGGAAGCTAGCGAATATCACGCAAAATCCGTACTCGTACATTTGGCCGAACGATTCTAGCACGCCCGAACTGATCAACGGCCCGTCGCGAAAGACGATGTACGTGACCGCGTTGTATTTCACGATGACCTGCATGACGTCGGTCGGTTTCGGTAACGTCGCCGCCGAAACTGACAACGAGAGAATTTTCACGATTTGCATGATGATCATTGCCGGTGAGTGTCGTCGTTTGTTAAAAATTCGCATGCAAATAGAAAAGAAAAAGTGCGCCCTTGAATTAAATTCTGAAAATGCTAGAGGTCAATACATTCTTTCGTTTATTTTACACGAACGGCTTTATTAAAAATTTAATCAAGGGACGTTGACTATTGCAAAAGCCAGCAAATCTTCGTCATAAATCCGGATCTAATGTTCTTTGTCCCTTCTTTTTTGAACTTGTGCTAATTATTTGAAATCCCAGAGCAAAAAATTAGAAGATTAATCATTTTATGATCGAGTAAATGTATCTACCGCACTAGGCTAAAGAACGATCCGCCGGTTTTACTGCTTTCGACCTATTGTAAGGGAACCGTTGGGAAAAAGTTAAAGCCCTTTTTCGGTCGAACCAAACACTATTTCGGCCGCAATTGTCATTTAACCCAAAACGAACGCTTTATTTCACTTTCGATGGGATTCCCTTACCCACTATTAAGAATTAAATGGTGTCTATTTTACGTTAATTCACTCGGTTAACTAAAGGAAAAACTTTGGTTTATAGAGGTGCCAGAAAGCAAATTATTTAAATAAGCTTTAATGAATTTAAACGGAGCATCAGAATCTAATGAAGACGCAAGTGCATTATTTCAGTTAGTTTTACAATCCCTCAAGTTTGCTTGACACTTTTAAATGTTTACTTTTAATTAAACGTACCTACCAAATAAGCGTCTCAATTAATTGATGATGCTAATGAAAGTGTTAAATTGGAACACATCGAAAGTTGCGTTAACAGTTTTGCTCGGCACTAAAACATGACGTTTACCGAAACAATAATAATTTGCCCTTTATGAAGCCCATAGTTATTTCGATAAAACCGTGTTCTTGCGGCCTATTGTTGCCCCTTTTCACTTAACTTTAATATAATCGCCACCGTAATTAAATTACGATGCCTGTCGACGTTCCTTGAACTCTCGACGTCGCCTTAAAGATGGAAACATCACGTCCGTAACGATTTATTATCATCGCTCATAAGCAACAAAAAGGACCGTCCGATTCCTAATATTATCACCAACAACATTCTTAAGTATAAAAGGGGCGATAAAGAATGGAGAAAGAGTCGGACGTTAAAGTATCCATTTGCGAAAATGTATCCGTCGTATAAGCCTATTACGAGTCATCAAAAGAGAAAAAAGAATGGCAAGAAAGATGTCGGAAAAGTGTTATGTGAATGTAACCAAATCCGTTCCGATCTTACGTGCTTCCTTTCTCTTCTTTTTGTTTCTAACAATTACTGCATTATAACTGAATTACATTTTATAACAGCTCTTCTCTATGCCACGATATTCGGTCACGTGACAACAATAATTCAGCAGATGACTAGTGCGACGGCCAAGTACCACGACATGTTGAATAACGTTAGGGAGTTTATGAAACTCCACGAAGTACCAAAAGCACTTTCCGAACGTGTAATGGACTACGTCGTTTCCACGTGGGCAATGACTAAAGGATTAGATCAGGATAAGGTAACCGAAAACGATTCCGAATGAAACAATGAAACGCTTTAATTTATTTTTTTCGCATTTATTACTTTCGGGCCCTTTATAAAAGAAATTGTTTACGTTTATTGCCATTTCGACAATTCGATTTAGATGTGATCGATAATGATGTTGAAAGTATAGAAAAAGAGATTGAGAAACTTTTACCGTTCGCAATTGTGAAAGTTTAATCGTTCGCTTCGAAAAAAAGTAAAAATACTAACAAAAAGACGCATTTTGTCTTTCAATACATTTCGCTACTTTGTAAAACACTCTCTCTTGCGTTAAGAGAATTGCGAATAACAAAAGAATTATTAACGATCGCCGTCCGTGCGAACTTTGTATCATCTCGAAAATGTATTTTTTTGTTCCATGAAATATTTCGCTTCCATTTAATATTATCGCGATTCATTCACTGCGAATTTTCTTACGTTATCAATATTTTATTTAAATCGCGATTGATTCGGGAAGACAGAGCGAGAGAAATAAAATTGAGGAATGCGTAGAAAGAGGAATCGTTGCCGTAACTGAACCGTTTCCGTTTTTGCAGGTATTAAACTTTTGTCCGAAAGACATGAAAGCGGATATATGTGTTCATTTGAATAGAAAAGTGTTTAACGAACATCCGGCATTTAGACTGGCGTCTGACGGCTGCTTGAGAGCCCTCGCGATGCACTTCACGATGTCGCATTCAGCGCCTGGAGATCTCTTATATCATACCGGCGAATCTATTGATTCGCTGTGCTTCATTGTTACGGGCTCTTTAGAAGTGATACAAGACGATGAGGTTGTTGCCATTTTGGGTACGTTCAATTACTATTTAAGCGCAATCGATCCATTCGTTACATGTTTCTAATCCGCTCGTTTTCTCTTTGAATCGCCCGCAGGCAAAGGTGACGTGTTCGGCGATTCGTTCTGGAAGGACAACGCCGTCGGTCAATCGGCGGCCAACGTTCGCGCCTTAACGTACTGCGATTTACACACCATTAAGAGGGACAAACTGTTGGAAGTGCTGGACTTTTATCAAGCGTTCGCGAACAGTTTCGCACGGAACCTGATCCTCACCTACAACTTGCGGCACCGTTTGATATTCCGCAAGGTGGCCGACGTGCGTCGCGAAAAGGAACTGGCGGAGCGGCGCAAGAACGAGCCGCAATTAGACCAGAACCAGGACCACCTGGTCCGCAAGATATTCTCCAAGTTCCGTCGCGATCGGGCGCAACACGCCACCGCGGCCGTGCAACCGTTGTCGGACGCCGAAAGAGGCGACACGGACAGTAACGATAACAAGGCGCTGGTGCGCGTCATGTCGACGACGAAACTGTCCTCGGTCGCCGAGAAGGACGACAATTCGTCCGGCTCGGTGACGACGAAGGTGACGCGGCCGACGACGGGACGGCCGAGCAAATGGGGTAGGTTATTGGGTTCGTCCAGTTTAGACTCAGGTTCCGATTGTTCTAATCAACAACAAGCTGCGGCCTTTCAACGGAGCTTGAGCGCGAAGGACGCGACGAAAGAGCGGCCGAGCTCCTCGTCGTCCGGCAGTTCCGGCGGTCAAGCGCCGCCCGGCTCCGGGAACAAAGTGTTCCCGAAACTGCAGAAAGTCAGTACGACGAGCCAGAGTCCGGGCATCACGCGGCAGGACACCATCGAGGAGATCGTCGAGATCGAGACGCCGAACAAGAGTCGAAACCTGTCGTTGCGCAAGATGCAAAGCTACGATTGCGGCCTGAGAGACCCGTCGTCGATATCGTTGTATCAGACGTTGCCGTTGCCGGATCCGATCGCGCCGCCGGAGTACAAGGAACTGATGACGAACCTGATGGACTTTAAGGTCGACGTGAAGTTGGAGATACAGAAGTTAAATCAAAAGATGAACCGCATGGAAGAACTGTTGACGCAACTGTTGTCGAAAGTGAACGCGGGCAGCGGATCGAGCTCGCAATCGCCGCAAGGCGATTCGGAGCCGACGAGGCACAAGTCTTCCAACAATCACGCGATCGCCGAACGACCGACCGATTTGCTAACGAAGAACGAAGGCACCGGCCTCGGGCCGATCATTTTACGTAAGCGCCGCTCGAAGAGCCGGAACAAGGGCACGGCGCCGCAGATACCGACGCCGTCCGGTAAGATCACGTCGCCGGAAAGTTCCGCAACTAGTCCGACCGAGACTACCAAAATGCTGGAAGACTCAATACAAGCGCCGTCCTCGAAGAAATCATCTAGCGACTTTCTCTAGCACTAGTCGATTCGATTCGTTATCGATACGAAAGCGCCTCATCCATTACTTTTATAACTTATTGTTACGGGATGTTTTCGTCTTTGGGTTTTCAAACGATTGAACAAATTTTCTATTTGCGCGCCTGCCGATCGTGTGCTGTGTGTCATTCATTGAAATTATCAAAGTGTTCCTACGGTATCCGTTTGATTATCGATTTTGTTCTTCGCCGATTCTGTTAAATTGATGCGGATGACAAAAAGAAATGAAGGAAATAATGCTCGTTAGGCCTACATCAATAAATTTTTATTGAATCGCCCCATTAATATATAAATTAAGAGGTTTCCGTTTTAAAACGCTTCAAACACTTTTACAACGAACAAATTGGGAATGCTGCGCGGTGGTACAAGAAGAGAATAAAAGATACGATGAATAATATTCTAACAAGTTTCGTTTAAATTCGATCATACTTTTTTTTTAATGAAGATGATTCTCTGTACATACATTATTATGATTATTTAGCTTTAGAGGACGTTATAAAAACATTGTCTAATATGCTAAAAATAACGATATTAAATTCGAGTTGTCATTAAATTAATGATACACTTAAACTGAATGATTTAGCCTCTTTTGCCTTTTAACAAAAATAAAACATTATTTAAACAAAAATATATAAAAAACGTAATTAAAACATGACGAATAATTTTGTGCTCGTTTATTGAGCTTTTAAAAATGTAGAGCCCTTTAAATAAATTTTTCACGCAATTGAAATGAACAAAATTCTAATTAAACATGAATAAATATTGCGATGAATGCGCTAAACTTTTTAATAACACCAAAAACAAAAATTATTCTTCTGCAACTTTCTAGAATATACAACATTTTAAGATAAGCGAACCTATAAAAAGAGAGACGATTTGTAAGTTTATTGCCATTTTAAGATTCATCCAAATACAATAAAAAGAGCCCGAGTGGAATTTTTTATTTTATAAATAATCTCAAATTTGGATTTTTTGAAAATTCTCTGATGGAAATAAACTTTACCAATCACTAATTTCTAAAACTAGTCGCTTTTTGTTTTCAAATAGTGCCCATATTTATTATTATTTCTATCTTGGACGAAATTAAAACGTTGAATCTGTTAATAAATCCAAGCATTTATATAGTACAAAGAGTCTTTAAGATGATTTAATATCATTAGATTATTGTCATTATTAAAGAAAATGCACACGTTGGACCAACTCGAACTTGTAGACAAACAAAATTGGGTAATCGTTGTAGAGAAAACACACGTGTACAGAATGGTTTGGAACATTTAGTTTTAATTAAATTTTAATATCGTCCAAGGGAACTGGAAAAGGAAACAAAGAAATCAAAGCAATATAATAGTATATTATTATTATAACTCTAATACACGATGTCCATTTCATCATTATTCCTCCTTCATCCAAACTTTGACTTAAAACTTTCCTAGTCACTGTAAGCTCTAGCCTCGTCAATCTTATGAAATTTAAGAATATGCTCTTTCGTTTTTTTTCTGTTAGACTCTGGAGGAATAATCTCTTAAGAATGGATATGGTGTATAAATTTATGTAAATATAAGAACGTATGAATGAGTTTGTTTGCTAATTGTGATCTAAACGAAAAGTTAAAATTTCATGAGAAGTGAAAAGTTAAACGAACGACGAACAAAAATTAATTATGAATAACAAAACAAATGGCTTCTCTCAGTAGATAGAATTAATAGTAAAATTGTCCATCAACTTTTTTTCGTTTTTCCAAATTTTCTTTAATTGTTGATCATAATTCTTTAAATCTTTAATTAAAACTTATGGAACATAAAATGATTAAATGAAATGTATATAAAAGTTTTTGAATAAAAGAGGTACTATATAAAATAATACGGGAGGAATATTATAAAAGTGACAGAAGCTTTAACGATCTGAAATTTTAAAGAAATTAATATACATAAATGAAAGCTCTTAAAAGCTCTTGTTATAAATATACATATATTTTTTGATTTTCGGTGCTTGCACTAATCTCGAATCAAGCATGATTAACGTCTGAAATAGGCAAAAGATTATCATTATTATGTTTACATATTGTTATGAATATATTTAAGAAAGTTTATTATTACAATTATCGACGAACTGAAAGTTAACTATGTTCTTTTCAATGCAAAATTAACGAAGCCCTCTAATCAAAACTATAATAATTTGAGAAAGGAAACAAGTTTTAAAACAATGTACAACAAAGAGAAGGAAAATACCAGAAGGGAAAATCTATATGGAACTGAAAGAATGAAATTATATTCACTGTGTCTTATTTCTATTCGACTGTAATTGGAACTTTAGGAACTTTGTCAAAATAGAGATTGCTAACAACAAAAGGTCTTATATTAAAGCTTTCGATTTAATAACGGCTCGTTTTCTGGTCGAATTAAAAATCCTCCATTTTCCTTTCTTAACACTTGTTCAGCAAAATGTCTTGAATGCAATTAAATAATAATGCGGAATTAATTAAATTATTCAAGTTTCATGTGAAATTCAACTTGAGCGTCTCTACATTTAGGTGGCTGCGTTGGCAGCTTCTACAAAACGCCGATAGATGACGAACCTTGTATGTCAGAATATATTTTAATTAAAAAGGGAAATGACGAAATTCAGAGGAAAATATTTAAGCAATTTTTCATTAAATTCGTAGATATTTGCAATTTTATTTTCATCCAAAGAAATTCACTAAATTAAAACCAAAGCTTTATCTTTTAATGTCCTAAATTAAATCTTTACCTAATTAATAAAGAAAATACGTATAATTTCTCTGATTCATACTAAAAATTTGCATGAAGAGATGAACTTTTTGAGTATTTTCTGAGAAAAATTGGTGTTTAAACTTTGCCAAAAACTTTTCAGTGATATACAGGTGGCGATATTAAAGAAATCAAAATCTAAAAAGCACTCATTGAAATAAACCATTTCCATTCAAAACATGTATCACAAACATAAATATACATGTGTAGAGATTGAAAGTAAAAACGATCTATATATGAGTTTTATATTTTCATAAAATGAAAAACGAGATTTTTCTTTCGTGAATACAAGGAAGTTGAATAAAGTGTCACGTATGTGAATTAGTTGTTAACTTAAACGTACGTACTTTCTCTCCGATAATAACAATAATTGCATAAACATTCCTAACGAGAATATAATAATGAATTTACATTTGCAATGGGTTAGAGAAGGGATTTCTTGGGATTAATTAATTGTAACAGAAATCAATTATCCAACAAAAGTTTAATCATATTTTATTCGAAAAATCAAATACTAATAACTTATCACTTATAAACGCCAAACTGTTGCTCTTGAGTAATTTTTAACAATACAAATTTACAATAATAGTAATAATAACGATCATGATGATGATGCAATCACTATTGCATAAACACGAACTAACAACGATTTATACATTTTGTTTTGCAGAATATCTCTTAATCTATAAAATTATGATTTATTATTTACACATTATTATTTATGAAAATTTATACAATTCGCATTTATTGATTTCTTTTTCCAAACGAATTAATTTCAGATCGCCCGTTTCAGTTTAACAACATTATTCATAATTATTTTGACATTATAATTGATATATACACCAAAATTATTCGCAACAGAAAACATTATTATAAATAATAAAATTTATTCAAATGGAATCTTATGCCGCTCTACCAAAGATCAACAATTTATCAAATTTTAAACTATTAAATTTCATTCAACAACGTAAAAATTCTCTTACCATTGATAATAATAATAAAGTCGAAATATTAATAAGCAAGAGGTTTCACACTTTAAATAATTGCGGGGCGAACTCATCCACGTGATTTATTCGCATTAGTTGGGGAAATCTTAACGTAAATCCACGTTATTAGAAGCGATCGACCCTTGATTGATTTGAATAAATTTGAATCGAGACGTCGAAAGTAATTGACGAAGAGCGTGTTGTGCAAAAAAACGCGGGTAGCCTGTGACCATTTTTAACGAAATTGCAATTGCGCTCGTTCCCTTTTCCAGCGGAAATTGTTTTGATGAATTAATTAAATTGTCAACGTTTTTTTTTTCATAAACGTTTCGTGGTTTATGCATGTTTAACTAACAAACTTTTCATTTCGATTTTTATTAGCAACAACAACTACGTAAAAAAAAAACGCAAAATAAATTGTCGCAAAACTAAATTAAACCGAATGAAAATGAACGATAATAGTCATAATATTAATAACAATAAATTAATTAATGGATTTTAAATGCACGCGAAAACTGCGGCACGTACCCGCTATTATTTAGACAACGATATTCAATCGGGCACATATTAATGTTAATATTATGTTATCGATGTTAAACAGTGGAGTTGATAACCCGAAGAGAATGAGAGGAGAGCACGAGAGAGAGAGAGAGAGAGAGAATAATGTGCGAGTAGTTGTAAATTATTGTTGTAGGGATCATCATGTCAAAAGCGGCTCGCAAAACCCGTTGTTTGTGGATCGATAAAACGGCAATGGTGGCGGCGATGCCTAGGCCATCATACCGCATAAAAGGAGAGCGAGAGAAAGAGAGAGAGAGAGAGAGAGCGAAAGATATTTACACTCGTATTATTCCTATACGTAACAACCACTCGTTCACATTTCTCTCACTCTTCCTCGCACTCGTTCCGAACACATAATCTGTTCCTGACAATGATTAACTAATATATGAGAAAGCTAACAAAGTGGTTTATATATTTATCAACAAATGTTGTTTTCAACGTTAATAAAATTCCATTCGAAAATGATGATGGTGACGAGGACGGCCAAACAAATCGGCGAAGAGTGTGAGAATGGCATCGCTCGTTAATTATTTCGATCGTAATTTCGAATGTGCGAAGGCAATTGAATAAAAAAAATTTGCTTAAAGTTAAATCGCCCTCGCACGTTAATTTCTCGAATCTGACGATCAAACTTATTAAAAAAAGCTGTTTGAAAGGGAATTAACGTGGAAAGAAATTAATTAACGTGTAAGTTGTCCGACACTGGATCGCCGAATTAATGAAATAAACATGTTAAGCGCGAAGTGCGACGAGGAGATGCGTATGACGAAGAGAGGACGAGGAGGAATAGATCCGAGTGTCACAATAATCCGCATTAAACGTATAAAGTAATGTGTCGTATCTGTCGAGTCATGTTATTAATATTTATACATCAGCATCTGCCAGCCGATTCTTTTTGCTCTCGCTTTTTCTTCGCTTCTCATCGTCTTTCACTTCTCCCCACAATTCTGTCCCATTTTCTTCTTTTATTTTCCTTTTGGCAGCTTTCCATGAAATATTTGCCACGTTTTCGCCACACGTGTTAATGTACTTTTCCGGGAGTTAAAGAAGAAAAAAGCTGGCGCAATTGAAATACGCGGAACCGATTTCCGGCGAATTTTAATCCTCAATTATTCGCAAAAAGAAATCTTTTCATCGTACACAGACCGACATGGAAAATTAACATCCCCGTCGGGATCTCATCTCGTATTTAATTAATTTGTTTAGTTTCAATTTTGTTTAACTTTGAAGTTGCATTCAAATCTAAAACTTAATCCTTTTATTCGCTGAAATAATAAACAAAATAAAAAAACAACATAAAATCGAGTGGCGAAATGGGATGAGAATAGCAATTGCAAAAGTACAACAACAGGAATGAGCGTTTTGTAAAACAAACAAAAGTGCGGCTCGTTGCTCGTTCTCTCCCTTTTTTTTATAGTAAATGATCTCGAACCCTCCGACTATTTTTCGCCAAGTCGCTGTGTTGCTTCCATCCGGCGAAATCTCACTTATTTTCCGCAAGGAGATATGTATTGCATTCTATTGTATTTGCACATGTACTTATATATAAACACACCCACACGGTTGCACACAAAGCGAACGCGAGATGAGAATTTTACCCTCTCGAATAAAATGGATGGTTAAATGGCGAACGTTCCCTGTCTCGTGTGGACATTGTACTCGAAACTTTTTCAAATTTTATAATCTCAATATATTATTACGTTCTTTTATTGTTAAATCCACTTTAACATTTTTGTTATTAAACAAATTTAAAAACAGTCTCGATAAACTTTAAACTTCATACTGCTTCGTCGAATAGTTCGCATACACGAAATCAACAGTTTATTTTCTCGACGGTGAAGAAATGGGGGAGGCAAAGAGATTGACACTTGCGTCTCGAGAACCGAAACGTTCAAGATGCTCGTCGCGGTGTGACAAATAGCAAATAGCGCACGGCTGACAGGTGGAATATTTCGGTTTAATATAATAAAATGATCATTTTCGTCGCGAATAAAAGCGCTTAACGTTCAATATTATTTTTCGCGAATCTTCATTACGACGGATAATTGTTGGGAGACGGATCGCGAATTGGAGCAATTAAATCGAGGACTTTGCGTTATTAACACTTTTACCTGCGTAATTGAGAAGATTTTCCATCGTTTTCCCCAATTTGCTCCGTCAACTGGATGTCATAAATCACGAAATTTGTCATAAAAATCTGTATAATAAACAAGGAGCGAACGAAAAAGATAGTTTTCTTATTCTCCGTATATATTTGTAATATAACAAATGGAAATGCATCAAAAATATCTTGACCAACGTATAGAAGACAGATTCTTCTCTTTCTTCGTTGGAGGATGATGATGATGACGGGAGAGAAAGAAAGAAACGTGTCTGTAACGTTAGTGAAAATATATGAATACACTCTATCACTGACATATCTATCGTATTTTTCGTATGCCGTGTCATCTATACAATAGCAGAAAGAGGGAAAAAAAGGGGCAAGAAACGAAGAAGACGGAGAAAAAGAAGTAAAAGTGTAGGTGGTAGAGCTGGAGGGAAACAAAGACGGAGAAAGATTCTTCTCACTACTACTATTCAACGTCGGTTAGGAGTAAAAGCGTTCCGAGTTGAAAACGACAAAAAAGAAACAAGTTAGAGAAAGAGAAAGATAGAAATTGTGTGTGCGAGTGTGTAGATGGGAAATGGAATAACCTGCCTAGTCAAGAACAAAGTTATAATACCGACGTTCCCTGTAAATTATTCACTAAGCGAAACACATATACACAAAGAGCGAAAGTATATGGCAACAACGACGGTAGAACGAACGCAAAAAAAAGTGAGAAGGAGCGAATTGGGGCAAAAAATGTTCGAGGGAGAAAAAACAATTTGCTAAAGAGTTTCTTATGCGCCTTTATTTTTATATAACTTAATATCCATGATGATACTTTTTACCGGATTATGCGAAAGTTATATTATTATAATATATTCCCATCACTATTATTATTATCGTCATTACCTCTCCCCATTTCTGCTTTCCTTCGCTCCCGAATAATGCATAACATATAAACGCACATTGAAGATTTATGGTTTTATTACATAATAATGATTTATTCAACGCATTCCTTTAGGCAAACGCACACGCCGTAATAATAATAACGAGATCCGTGCGCAAATATTTAAATCGATACGTCGGTTAAATTAGCATCTGCTCGCGGTCGAATTGCTTGCATTAAACGGGCCGCATTATTATCGAACTCGACGGGAACGAGCATTTGAAGAATTCGCTCTCACTCGAAATGAAAGACGAAACAAACCGATTTACCAAAAGCAAGGGATTTAATTAGATATTATCGTTATTATTAAAGGATTTAATTGATCGATACTGCGAATCGCCATCAGAAAAAGTAGAACACAAACGAACGTATTGGCTCCACGGTTTTCGACGAAAATCAATCAATAATCCCTCTCCCATCGACATCAATCAAATCGGGCGCGAATTTAATAACAGAAAAGAGAACAGGGGGACGACGACGAAGAATGATGTTGTTGTTGAAAATTCACGTACCGTTTCGAGAATGAATTTATTAACATTAATTAATTTATAAATATCGACTTTTCTTGCAATTTAATCGACGCTAATTAAAAGAAACAAGTTTTATTTGGATGATTTCGATTCGAATTATTAATTAAGCCAATGATTAATCAAACAAAAATGTTCATTTCCTCATTATGATTTCATGCGAAAGCTTTTTTAAAACAGTTTCCATTTGTTTCACTATCATTATTTACAATAGCCTCCGGCTATTGAATCGAATTAAGTTCGTTTCGAATGCGAGTCACCTTTCATTTCATTGTGATATCGATTACCTATTTTCTTTGCGCCGTAACAAAATAGGATCTCGTTCTCGCGATATTTCTCGTTAAGTGTGATCAATTGCGATTGATTTATAACGCGAGATTGTGTGCGTAAGTCGATAATAATTACCATTATTACTTTACAAAGAATAATTATTACCACAGTAAAATTAGTAAGCTAATATTAATGATCGTTGTTTCTTTCTTTTTAATATGAATCATATATCATGGAAGATATTATTTAAAAGCGAACCATTGTTTATGTTATAAAATATCGTATAATAAATAACGTTGAAAATGTTTAACGCGAGCTCACTAATTATCCAATGTAAAGTTCAATTAGGGCATGAATATTAATTAAATTGCGTTATTATTGCCATCGATTACTTTAACACGAGGCATAAGGCTCGGAATAAAGAGAATTAAAATTGAATCGGATATGAAGTGGAGAGGATCGAAATTAACAAAATTCGCAATAAATTATTTAATGAAAGAGAAAGAGAGCGAGAGAGATTAAGGAATTTATTATTTAAGTAATTTGTTTGGCCCTTTCAATCGATTTTCCGTCCTTCTTTCAATACCCGATCTCATTCGACGGAAAGATTTCGCTTCAGGAAATCTTTATTACTATTTCCACGAACAAAAAGCGACGAGAAGAACAAATTTTCGCCGGAAATAAAAAAAGGATCTTCCGAATGATACGGTTTCATAGAGAATTTTCCAGCTTTCCTTTTCTGCGTCCCTGATTACTTGCAATGTCCCGACGCATATTTCAGAGGAAGGTTTTCCTTACTCTTCGTAAGTGCGTACAATTTATTTGTCAACCCACGTTGCAATTCATTTCACACCTCTTACGAGTTATACGACGCTGTTCCAAGCGGAAAATTGACTAGATTTAGTGTCTTTTTAAAAATCATTTGCATCAAATCCTTAAGCTTGATAAGTTTACATTCAATGAGAATCAATGTTACTTGTTTAAGTTTCGCTCGTATCGTTACTGCAGGATATTTCCTTATTAATTCGCATCGACCGATGAAACGAAGAAGTTGTTGTTAATTAATAATTATTTGTTGCGAATTCCTATTTATTATTTAGTTTCGAAATGAAACCGTATTATAATGATGATCATCATCATCAAAATTGACGTATAATATTTGTAATGAAGGTATTATGTTTTACGGTTTTGCAAAAGGGGCGAGAGATGAAGGGAGCAAGTTGGGAATATATATATAGAGTGGGTTCTGGAATTAAATGATATTAAGGGCAAATACGGCGTATTCACTCTACTAAATAAAGGCCTTTGATTAAGATGACTATGATTAATAGGGAAACGGTGGTAACGTTTTCATATAATTCTCAAACGCTGGTTTGTCGATGCGGAATTCGCAAAAGAAATGCCTTTTCTTTCTTCTTTCTGAAAAAATTTATACGATAATTATTTCTATCAACGGTCATCATAACTGAAATTTTCAAACTTTATTCAATAATTTTCCGGGCTATCGTTGAGTTTGAAAATCTTTCCTCGATGAAACTCCTAAACTAATAACGTTCCTCGAACCCACACACACACAAGTGGATATGGGTCGATTTTCCACTTCTATTTCTTTCGTGTTTCGTATCCTTTTATAGACATGTAATGGATTATTTTCGTTCTTTATTTCTCCGTAAAGTATTATTGAAAAATAGCATTTTTCCACCTCCGCAAATATTGCCACTTTCCACGGAAATTCTGTAGACATTTTCAACAGAAACATAACATTTTAGAGGGCAATAAAGATTCCACGCGCATTTTATTATTAACATTTAACCAAATTAGTACTAATAAAACACACTTGGCGCGTCGTGTCTGGTGCACGAGAATTTTGAGGAAATCGTCTCAAAAAATTAATGAATCTGAATATAAAACTGACATTCAAACTCTTATCAATGAATCTTTGATGTTTACATTCATAATTAATCACTTTATGAGTTCCAAAATGAACTTCTTGCAGTTTGTGCAAAACTGCAAAAGTAGAGAAGAGCAAAAATTTAAGGATAAAAAAAAATTCAAAAAATGAATGAATCTCAATATAAAATTCACACGCAACTCTAATTAATCGATCTTTAATGTTGGCATACGTAATTAGTCAATTACTGAACAATAGCTTGAACAAATATAAAAAAATTGCAACTAAATAATTTACAAAATTCTGTTTTTATTCTACAATAGTATCATTATGTTCAAAACCGTGTAGGCCTACTTTAGAGCCTGAAGGAAACTAGACTGATGCGGAAAAGAGTTTTCGATCATTTCTTTTTCCATCTAACCTATTCATTTCGATCATTTCCTCTACATCTTGTTATTACTTCGTATAAACGTTTTCTACCCATTCTTATATATCCCACCGTTTTGTTATTCTTTCAGACTTTTATATTACATTCATGCCTCGGCATTACTATTATTATATCTACGTGGGGGCAACAACAACGTATAGCAGTGGCACTAGAGAAAAAGAGAATTGATTTATTTCACTTTAGATAATGTAAAAAGACCTCTCCTCTTCTTCCATCCTCCTCGTCTCTGCTCCTTCTGTCTGCGCAAATCTAATTTCAAAATTGGATTTCGTACGCTGTGTACGATATAAAATTGCATTTTATAAAATGCACGTTGATGGACTTAAACAATGAGACAGAGGTGAACTTTTTCATATTTAAAATATTTATGAATCGGTTTAGCACCTGCTGCAAATGAATTGTGGAAATTAATTAATTAGCGTACCTCTAATTAAGAATGTAGCTGTGTTGAAACGTAATTAGATGACCGAAAGGCAAGGAAATGCATTAATTAATTATGCAAGATAAACGTCTAACATAACGATTGCAAAACGCATTGATTCGTTGTTTTTCTAATGATTTCTAGACGCAATTTGAATTGCTCTTCAGTTTTAACGTTGTTCCGCACGTTCATGAAAATTTCACGTACGTAAATATTAAACGAATGGCATGTCTAAATTGTTGTACGTCATATCACGTTACGTTCGCCGCTACCCTCGTCCGGTTTTTTATTTCGCCGCAGAAGAAGGCCAGAAAATCGAAAGCAATACGTGAAGAACACATGTTCAATTTCATTCGCATTTCGTGCATACTTAAATATACCACATGTCGTTTAGGAGTTAAAAACAAATAGAAACCAAAGCGAAACCCCCTTTTACGTTTCTTTAATTATCGACACCTCAATCGACTGGGTGGTGGCGTTAAAAAGAGATTAATCAATTCGGTAATTTTATAAGGGTGGTAATTAGATTATTGCAGGATGACGATCATTGCACTAAACCCTCTAATCTGCTTCCCATCTTTAACGTTCTTTGGTGGCAACTAACAGAAACCGAAAAGAACTAATTTTCTGTAAACGCTTTGGCTTCATCTTTCGTTTTCGTTTCTCGATATTTTTATTTTGATATTTATACACATTTATTAAGTGAATGATGCCTTTACATATATTGGCAAAAAGCTGTTGTACCGCAGCTGTGCCGTTCTGGCAGATTTACAACGCGAGAGAGAGAGAGAGAGAGCGAGAGAGAGGCCGGATTTTTTTATTATTACTTTCCCCATTCGTGCTCCATCTCTTTCGTCCGTTGCCCAAACGATGATGGCGTTTGTTGCTTTTATCTTTATCGTGCACACACGCTTTCCATATTTATATTTATATGGGTAGCACAAGAACACAGCAACAACCGTGTAGCATAATACCGAATGTGTGCGTGTGTATGATACACCTAGTGGTTGGATTGTTAGTGGTGTTAGTGAGGCGAGCTAATCGATTTCGATGAGCACGGTGTACGGAGCAAACGGAATTTTCACTCGCTCGCCCGCCCGCCCGGTCTCCGCGCTTTTCCGTCTCTCTCGGTTTCCTCCATTCCGAGCTCGACGATATGGAAACGTTTTAAATTTTTTACAGAACAAACGGCGGAATAAATATTATTAATAATTAAATTCGCGTTTGTATTATTTTATTGCGTTGCGATTCGCGTTAGATTAATTGTTAATTTTACACAAACATTAGGAAAACGCTATGGAAATATGTAACTTAGCTTTCCGAAAATATTTGCACGGTTTTTCACTAAAATTTCATTTATTCCCTCAATTATTGCGTCGCGATCATAGGGGGGGAATTAAATTTTTTCCCCATATTGCACGCATAAAACGGATTACACTGTTATTATTATTATTATTCATTAGCTGCACACAATCTGCAATGTTATGTACTTTATCGTTTGCCAAATAATTTTTACTTGCATATAAATAATTTGTTAAATAAATCGCCCGGTCGTAAATTAAACCAAAAAAAAATCGTCAAATGGGATTTATTCTCTATTAGAAACTGATTTATGGGCCGTTGAGTTTATTGATACAAAATGAAACGTTTGGATTAAAGTTCTTTCCTCGATGAACTAATAATAATCGTAATAGACAATGAGGGCCCTTACTCGAAAAACTACCACTAAAACAATTGGTTCGAAATGATAGGAAGCCTTTCAACGGTCAACCGATTCGATGCGAACCCGCAAATTCGGTTTGTTTGTGCGACTGGTCGGTGGCCCGTCCCTGCACGAATAGAATCAATTAATTCGCCATTTGAATTACAACAGATTAAGGTATTGGCGATTTAATATGGTCCAAATTAACTTACAAACACGCTCTGATTAAATTGTATTTATACGTTCATAGACCATCATTGTTCTCGATGAGGCTTGACTCGCTTCATTCTTTCGTTGTGTTTCGTTTGCAGAGAGAAAAAACGAGAACGAGACAAAAATAAGCGAAGTGGTTCTGGCAAGAGGAGAAAAAAGAGACGGTTTCATGCGATGCCAATTAACGTTAAACATTTTAATATAAATCACTTGAACGTGTAATTAAGTGTTATCTATTAATGTTAAGCTTCGATAAATCGGACGAAGCAAAACGAAGAAGGAACGCGCAGAAGGAGAGCAGAAAAAAATGCTTTTCTTATTAATTAATCGTACAACGAACGGACATAAATATTTTCCAATTATTAATTTTTCTAATTAGATTAACTGAATTTCGTAAGGTATTTATTACTAATTATCGATTAACTATTTTCTCGTTTCCTAATATAATAATGCCACAAAGCAGACCGGAATAATAATAGCGTTAATAAAAGTGGAAGAGCGAAGAATGGGAAAGAAAAACGACGACGTCGAAGACATTGATGCACCTTCGTTCCAAGAAGTTGTATACACACGCTTCCACTTCTTAAAGAACCGCATGTGGCCGCACGGTCGGTTTTACTGCTTCATATAATGTTGTAAATTAAGTAAAATATATATAAAAAGAAAATGGTAAATTTGTACGAATGCCTCATTTAAAAACGCACCTTTGCTGCCCTTTCTTTATACGTCATCTTTCCAACTTGGCAACGCTTCCATCAAAAAAATTAAATTCAAACTTGATCTTTCGTTGAAGGAAATTAACTAATTTTGGATTTGTTTCATTTTACTAATTCGTTATCGATTTAATGCTAATTTTCGTATACGTAGATAATAAACGTGATTAACAATTTCCTTATATACGTTCGCAAATTGAATATGCAAGAATTTAGCGAAGCGATTTTTCGTTTTGTACGCGAATTGACGACAACAACAACAACAACTAAATAGCACATAATTCTGCGAAAAGGATGTTTACCTCTATTAAAGATTTCCTTATTGAACCATTCGATTCAATTTAAATTCTCTGCGGAAAATTGTACGGTTCGCCGTTTTATTACAATAATTAATTATGTAGGAATGTTTCCGATAGCATAATTGATCCTCTAATAATAACAGTGTCCATTAACGTTATTATAGGTATTCGCGAGCGCAAAAAGAGAATTATTTCGTTGGCCTACACGCAACCCAAGAAGGATGACCTCTAAAATAATTTCAAATAAATAATCTTCTTCAGATTTCGCCACTGGAAGATCCTGCAATTCACCGATTAAAAATAAACCAACAACTTGCGGATAACACGATAATTAACTAGTAAAAACTAGTAGAAGCTAAACAAGCGTTTGCAAATTAACTATTTGCACTTAGTTCCTTTGTTATTCGCGTTTATAACGAATAGATCTGCTTAATGACTGTAGCGTAATACGAGGTGGTGTTTTAGCGTTTAAGGATAATAATGTAGTTGCGACGCGTTTAGTAGTAGCGGAAACAAATGGGGTCCGATAATCCTTTTTACTGGGCCGCGTAAAGCGTTTTATCATTTAACAGGCCCCAAATTTACTTGGCCCTATTCCTCGCTAGCACGCTATTAAATTTATACGTGGATACTTCCACGTTTACACAAAAAGAAACGCGATAATCGCCTATTCGAATTTTTTTCATCGTCGAAAGAAGCAAGTTTAAAAAGCAAACGCTCCAAAATGGGGGCAAATTGAACTTAGAGCGTTTAATTTGGATTCTAAATAACAACGTGCGACTCTTTGCGCTTATTCCGCAAATTTTGTTTAGCAAAAAAGCAACAAACACTTAAATCAACGATTTTTATTAAAAGTTAAAAAGGATTTGCTTTTTCAAGTTGTTTTAATATGCAACTAGTAGTAAAAAAATACAGCGAACAAGCATCGGATTCAATTGAAAACAATGCGGGGTTTCGATGAATAGAGGCGGGATTGAATGTAGAACGATTGCGAAATAATAATGAAAGATAGGACTAAAGCGAAATGAAAGAGATGGTTTATTTAATGAATTTCTCCTATCTGTAGCTGAAGACTAATTAAAATTTCATTGCTCCATTAAAATGTCATAACGGATGGGAAAATAATAAAACGAAAAATCGTTCTCTCTCCTGCGTTTGTCTAAATGTAAACGAAATTATGTGAAATAATAAGTAAAACGGTGCCAAAATAGAGAACGTTGCAAATAAATGAAAGGATAATCATCCGAAGTTCGTGTCGCTTTGCTTCGCATTCCTTTAGGATTTTCTTCTGCGTTTAATGAGAGACTATGAGAATTTAATTTTAATTTTTTCGGAAAATACTCCCAGAATTTGTTTTTTTTTTTTAATGCGTGAACCGTGGTTAGTGATCGAGGCAACAAGCTGCCAGGCGAGCAATCGAGCAAGCAGACGTGAATAACTGAATTTCGTCGTCGTCGTCGTCGTCGTTATCGTCGTAATAATAATAAGTCTGAACTGTTTCGTTTGCCCGCACGGTGTATTGCGAGTGCGAAAGAGACGTGCAGACGCACGGTGTGGGCGCGCAAGAGTTTTCAGACCCCCGGTGAATGACATCCAATATGGTTTTGTTAAGGGAGAGCCGGAGTTATACGTAGCTGTGGCAGCAGCAGCAATAATAGTAATAATAGGCTTTTGCGCTGATCTAAATTTCACGTTGTTTGTAACGACGTGATGTATAGATTATAGAAGGGGGCCCTTTCATTATTACCGCCCCACACATTTAGGTCACTCTTTGACCGATAAATTATCTTTTCCCCTCGCGCGACTTCGAAATCTACGTCTTGCAAAAAGCGAAGTTCATAATTGGCCTTCATTTGTTAATAATCTAACGTCCAGCAAGAAACAAAATTCTTTTGCGCTTTGCTCGACGGGCGTTAAACATTTTATTGCACGAAGAAAATTCACGGAGGCACGTAAATTACGTTCGATTAAAATTTGCTATACAAATAGAAATGCGCGTTTACAGGCGGACCTTTTGCGCGCGTACTACAAGGGGACCCTCGGAAACAATTCGGTGCGGCGAAGGGTGTCCATTTGGCCGGCGGGTTAAATTAATAAAACGCTATTTGCCAAAAGATCAATTTATTTATTGGCATTAGCACGCTGCTTACCATTTCACGGTTAAACCACAACAAAGCGAAACGGAGGCGAGCGAGAGCGAATGGATAAAAAGGCGGAGGAGAGTGTGTAATAATTTATAAAGCGCGATAATAATAAACGTTAACAGCTTAAAACTTATCGAAATTTATTGCGTGTGCCGTAACGCGATTATGGCCTCTATCCACGTTTAAAGCGACTTAAATTTTTTGGCAATTTATAGAGAAGGTTCTTCTGCATTGATTAGCTGTTTTGTTTAACCGTTTCGACAAGAAAATCTTATCAAAACCAATTAAATATTTACCTTTTATTTACATAGGTTACGCAGGAAATACGTTGGAATGAAAGGGGTGGATTGCAAAAAAGGTTTTTTTTGGCGTATGTTTCGCATATTTTTTTTTTAATTAAAAATCGTGAGTCGTTAAACATATGAGCGGAAATTAAAATCTACATTAAAAATAAAACGTGATGATGTAATATCGTATAAAAAGCGATACTTTATGATAAAATAATTAATTGCCAAGACCCAATAAGTTAATTAATGTTTTCTAATTATTCGTTTTTTTTTTTCGCAAATCATTGATGGATATGCAGCAAATGAAATAAATAAACGTGCGTACATTTTGAATAATTTATAGGGAGTGCCTCTTGACGGTTGATATTTTATCGAAAAATCGCGTCCAGGTGTATTTTATTCGTACAATTTCCTGTCTCTCGTTTTCTGCACGAAAACCACAACAAAAATTGCAAATTGTCGTTTTTCCTTTTTTCCTTTCCGTCGATTTAAATTGCTTTAACCATATTTGTACGTTATTAAAAGAGACACGATCGAAAAAAGTTAATTTTTGTATAATGTTCCTCTTATTATTTATTAATAAGTAAAGAACGGGTTAAGTGTGGTTTTATTACATTTTAAACAACGATACGATCCAATTATAATCGTCAATCTATAAAATATAATAAAGAGATATGATTTATATCTTATTATCCAACAACAATATATTATGCCTTCGCGCAAGAAGTGGATGAATAGGGACCACTAGTAGATGGCGGCACGTGTTGTTGCAGTAAAATTCTCTCTCGCCGGAATACGGGAGTTGAGGAGAAAAAGAAGCAGCAAGCAGCAGCACTTCGACACGTTATTCAGCCATCTGCCACGGAATAAAATTAAAATGAAGAAGAAAAATTATTATCTTATAATAAGTTCAAAAGAGGAATAAATAATGCGGAGTAATAATAATGAAAATGGATAAATGGGGATACAGGTACTTTGCCCGCATGCAACACATTATTAAAGTTGGTTTTTATGGGACATAATTAATATTAATAAATGATGAAGGCGAAGAAGACGAAAAAAAAAAACGTGATTCACTTATAATCATTATTATTAATATGTATTATTTGCAGCACCGTCGATCGTACAAGACTTGTGTGTCCTTCTGGCTCAAAAGAAAAACATCTCTTCGTGTTTAATTATTCACAAACACATTGTGAATATGTCGGATTGATTAACTTAATTAATACTCCGATATAATTGATTTTTCCTCCTCGCAAATTAATTATATAACATTCGCTAATCGGTTATCATTGAAATTCTATTTGTGTTCAATCGGTTAAAGAACACTCGGCGTGTTTGCTTTTAATACCTCTACACAATTTTATAGGTTTACGTTCTAAATTATGTAAATGTATACAATCATAACAAGATTTCTTCTCCTTTCTCCTATTTCGTTTGTGTCTTTCTAGATTTTCGTTCGTCCTCTTCTCGTCTCGTATAGGGAACGTTTAAACCGTTTGTTAACGTAAATATTCCATCGTAAAGTATAGGAATCTGTCTGACTTTTAAATTTATTGCATTCAAAATAGTCGAATAATAATTACTTAATCAACAGATGTTGGACCGATTTCGAAGGCAGAAATAGTAAAAAAGGCGAGCTAACATCATAGGCGTCGAAATGGATGGCAATTTAAAATTCCACAATTTTTATGAATGCAATAAATTTTTTTAGCAACCGAAATAAACGTCCCCTTAAGAGCGCTTAAAACTGCCGCCAATTATATTAGCGGTGGCTCAAAGCGCACGAATACGCTTTTTCCAACCGAAGCTTGTGCAGATTTTCGGCAATCCGCAAATATTTATTCGATCATTTACCAAAGTGTAATTTTTGCGCCCTGCCGCGAATAAAAGAAGTCGTTCGACTACTTGTCATTAATATTCGCTGGGCTAGAGGGGTGGCCGACGATGATGACGACGACGATATGGTGGCAGTAATATAATAATATAAATTTGGCGAAAACCATTTCGCCTACATAATTACAAACCGTAGGGGTGGACGAAACGTCGATACGTACGTATGCGAGGGTAGTTCACGCTTTCGTATTAACACACCCCTTGTGTAGACGCAGTATATTACCCTGTTAAAAAAAAAAAACGAAACGAAGTGTTAGGCTGTGATTCTGTTTAAAGGCCGCCGACGAATCGAACGGAACGGTTTCGGCCATTAGGTTCGGTTTAGGACGACCAATTGACAAATAAAAATGCAAAAGAGATTGCAGAAGACAAAGAGGGACAGAGAGAGAGAGAGAGATTTGGCATGTTTGCTCACGAGTAAACCATGTTGCTTTGCAAGTTATTGCCGCAATCATTTTGGCGTTGTAATTAAACCGCAGGAGCCGGCGATGGTGGCAAAGGAACGTCATCTTTTCGTGCAGTCGCTGGCTGTTAATTTTGTTCGCTTAAATGTTACACGGGACAATTATCATTAGTATTTGTTATGTGTAACCGATAGAGTCGGCTAATGATACTTCCTCGAGACCCCGTTCGCCGGTTGTTGTTGTCGTCGTCGTTCCCGATTGCACTTACAGTTACTTCACTTCCGGCGTTAGAATGCAATATGCCGTATGCATATCGTTACGTGTGTGTGTGCGGATTCGTGCTCTGCAGGAGTAAGTAGGCGGCATAACGTTGTGTCTGTATGTATGTGTGCATAGGTGGTTAGTTCTCCACAAACGTTCATTAATTATACAAGGTAAAATGTAAACGCCAACGATGTTTGAACTTACGAGCGCTCACACGCATACGATATAATATTATGGCGCACATAATGCGTTTATATGAAATTACATCGGTGTATGATGGAGCAGAGAGCGGAGACGCAACGATTGTTAAGTTGAGCGAGAAAGTAGGAGCGAAAGATGTTGGATTATTTTCCATCCATTTCGGTCATGCGAATCATCTCTCTCTCTCTCTCGCTCTTCGTCTAATGTGCGTATGATTTATGGAGGACGGCGGGAAGGGAAAAAAAGTGCGCCTTCCCATTGAATTGAAGAAGAGAGACAGAAGCGGCGGGAATAAATTGAAAAAAGGGAGGCAGAAAAATCAATAATATAAATGCGTGTGTGTGTAGTTACACGTTCTCTCTTTGTCTCTCGTTCTCGCCTCTGTGTTTCGCCCTCTTTCTCATCCCCTATTCCGTCGTTTCACTCGAACGTTTGTCAATATTTTTGCCTTGTTTCCCATACGGTTTATTCTGTATCAGTGATAGAAACGCTACAAGGAAACAGATTTTCCGATTCGATGATTCTATATCCACTAGAAGCAAAAAGCGAATTTCTTCGTACACGCGGAATGGAAATAATTAAAAATCGACCACCAATCGATCATCGATCATCGGCTAATTTCAACCCCCTCGCACCCCACAATAGATAATTAGATAAGAATCCAATCGTCGTTTATTATTTAATTTTCGGCAAATCCTAAACGCCGCGCAATTAAATTTAATGGATGCGTACGAATCGATTTCGCATTCGAGCGTCCGATTTGCGTATCTGCGTTTGATTTGCACGAAGAAACGTAATAATAACGAATAGAAATAATCGATCAAAATCGTGTTAAAAAACGTGCAGAAAAGCTTTTATCTATGAAATGTGTTATTTTTAACCAATTTTCGCTCTCTCTCTCTCTCTCTAAAATCCGCTTTTTCCTCTCTCTTCCACGTACACGGATCAGTTTCATGAATCTTTATTATGGTTTTGATTCATTTTCGTTCCCTCCTCGGCTGGCGAAAACTTCTTTGAAGCAATTTTCATTCGAAACTTTCGCCTGATTTTTATTAAGGAATGTTCTGCAGCTGTGTGATCTGAATTATTTTTTTGCCGTTAACGCAAAAGATTTATGGCCGTTTTTTTTTGTTCAGGCACGATCTAATCTAATTAATTTTTTTAAGTGACTTTTTGTTAAAGTTAGCAATAGTTTACTCTTCTGCGATATGTACCAAATTATCACAAAACGAATGAGTGAGTGAGAATGAATAAGAGAGAGAGAGAAAGAGAGAGGGATTGTTAAACGAGCCATAAATGTGGAACAATCGAATCATAAAGGGACGGATCGCCTGTCGGATACAGCCATGAAGCCGGGAGATAGAGCTCTTCGAACGGAAATGTAAACAAACCAGAAAACTAACCGGCGAAAAACATGTAAATAGTGTGTCAGTGGTTATATATCTCTGCTTATTTTCCGCTTAAAGTTTATAGAGAATTCGGTAGAAATTTTTGGGAATCGAAGCAGTGAACGCGAAAAGAATTAATCGGCATTTTTGTCGACGTAAAATTTCCTTCAAGATATTGAATCGTTCGAAAAAATTAAACGGGATGAATTTTAATTTGCGATCACTAAAAATGGGTGTTTGTCTTGCTGCAAAACATAAATCTATGTGCAACATCAGTGTTTTGTTAGTTAATCTGTGAGCATTCTTCGCCAGTTTACTCGCTTTGCCATTATTCATTTTAATAGTTCTTCGGTCTTCCTACTCCGGCCATTCCATTCTCTCGTGTCCTTCCCCCGGTGTTTCTTTTTGTTCGACTCGCTTATAGAACGTGTTCCACTCTTATCTCGAATTGGTCGGTCGGCCGTTTCTCTTTTTTCCCCCATTTTCATTCATTATTTACTCTCTAACGTTTTCCCTTATTCCTCTTTAAAAATCTATTCTTATGTTACTTCCTTATTCATCTCCGTAAGTTTCGTTCTATTTCCAACTTATTTAATCATGTAAATTAAATGGGAATTTACGAGCGAATGGAATCGTTATAAAAATAAAATAGAACAAATTGCGTGTTTTTCTCATTTTTTTTTTTAATGTAGTGTGTAGCAGTGCAGCCGTGGAAACTTAATAATAATGGGAACTGCTGCAGCTTTTAATGTAGCTACGCATTACGAAATTAGTTTCTCCCCGCTCGTGCACAGTATCAAATGCAATTTGAATTAACAAGTAGCACCGTACGATCAATTAAAACGCGCAATAATACGCGAAGAAAGTTTCGTGCAAACGAACAAAGAAGGATGATAATCGCGAAATTTAAATGTTCGTCGCTGTTAAAATTTAGACAAAATTTCACTCGAGCACTTTGTCAAACATTAATTCGAACGTTACCAACAAATTATTTTATTGTCGAACTTTTCGCCCGGCGAAACTAACTTATTTGCGGGAAAATTAAGTGGCTAGAAAGAGGCACAAAACGATCGTTCATCTGGAGAATTCCATTGTGACGCCTACCTTCAAATTAAATTAAATTGGATTTTTATTGTGTCCCCGATTGACCGCCCGAATTGCCTTCATTTCCTTCGGCGTCTCTATCTAACAAAATGACTCGGACGAAACCCAAATGCGTTGCAAATTTGCATGTAAATTAACGAACGATGAGTGTAATTTTGCGTAGTGTTCCATAAAGCGAAATGCTTTATTAATTAAACTTTTTTTTATTGTTCTTAATAACGAAAGTATCTTATCCATTGCAGTTACGAGGGTTGTATAAAACATTCCCCTTTCGTTTCAAACTGACACACTTAAACAAACTCTTGCCCGTGATGTTTATCGCACTCTTCTACGGTTGATTCTTTTAGTTAGTGGAATTACCGGCATACTTCCGGGTGCCTGCATTTATATTTTGTTAGTAAGGCACATTAACAAATGGACGTTTCGTGTAAAACGTTCGCTCTTTATTTCTTTCGTTCTTTTTTATTAATCCTCCCCATTCTTTTCTCCATTCTATTTAAAGTTCACGGTACCCTATACTCGAGAATACCTTCGGGCTATATTGTTCGGAATCCGACTGCAACTTCGTATAGAGGTGACTCTCCAAATGGTTTGATACCATTACGAAAATGAATTTAAATTGGCCGCAACAGAAGAGAGAAAGAAAGATTGAGAAAGAATGGTAATAATAAGATAAAGAAATGGGCGGTCTAACTTTATGAAATATGATTATAATTTCTTGAGCGTTAATTTAAAGGGACGCGACGGAAAGCTGAAGAAAACGAGGACATAAAAGGGGGGACGAACGATTTTTGTCGGAAGTTGCTGCAAATTCTCCAACAACTCTCGGCGAAGATTTTAAATGCGAAATTATTCAACGGAACTCCCCGCCAAAGTTTTAACAAACTAAAATTAGAAACAGAAAATAAAGTCGGGCGGTAGTGCCACTTGTTAGAAACACTGCGTTCCATCAACGGGAATGTATTATTACGTGCTTTTGCCGACTGTTGCGCAAACACATATCACACTGCTTCCTTTTCCATGGGAATTAATTTCAACTTGCTCTCTTGTTTCGTTCGCAACAATAGCGCAAAAACCAAGCATACTTTTGCGTTTCTTCCGTCGGACGATGGCCTGTTTCGCTCGTCCCTCAATTAATTCCTCGCTAGGCGCATAATTAAAATTCTCACTCGTTGCTTAAACGCATTAATTGCAGATGGTAGAAGACGCAGACGGAGACAGATTTTTTTTTGTGCGCGATAATAAAAGCCTTTAGAGCGTATTGTAACCGTTTTAATGAAGAAACTTGTCTCCTAAAGATATTTCATTAACGACAAGCATAGAACATGTTAACTACTTCCGGTCTTTGCAATTTCAAATGCATTCCATCGTATTCCATTCATGGAAAAATGGAAAAATCCGTGGTTGTACTTATAAAACGAATATGGTTCGGTCAATATGTCAATATTTATTTCTTCATCTTTATCTACGGCACGTATCTACCGGTTGACACGGAAGAATCCCTTGAACGTGCAGGAGGATTCGAGCGCAATATATGCCGTATTTTCGTTTCAGGGATTTCGGTTCCCTTTATTTTATTTCTGAAAGTGTTAGAATTAAAGCGAGAAAACGAAATAGAGCCACGGCGAAACTTCGTAATTGTTATAAGTGCTCGATGATTAACGCTAATAATAACGTTCCTTTATGTAGCAAACGAAAATATTTGGAGATTTTAATAAGAGGCTTCGCACTGTATACAATAAAAAGAAAATTGCACCCTCCAGGCTTTCGCCGATGCGTATCCGCCCCCCGTGCTATTCGGCAGGTAGTTACAAAATGTTAGACGCGACTGTTAGGGTTTATAAAAGAAGGGATTTTCTAATAAAAAAAAGCTTATTAAATTATACGCAGAAATAAAATATTAGCTACTAATTATTTCGAGGACATTATAATTCGTTTATCGTAAATTTTAAATAAACCCTACGAATAAAATGAAAAGAGTTGGAGAGCGAGCGAGCGTGTCATAAATATTTCAATAGACTTCATTTCGTCCTTTTTAATGCGTGTAAAGGGATCCGAATGTTTTCGTTTAATACCGTTCAAATTTATTTCGAACGCATCCATCCTTTTTCCCACCGCAATACAAAAAAAAATACTTTTATTTCGGTCTTTCGCTCAACTCGACGCAAGGTTTTCGACCTGGAACACGTAGATGGAGAAAAAATTTGCGAAGGTCGTTCGTTGCCTTCCAAAAGCTCGTCCTCTTTCTATCTCGCATACGCCAGCAACATCCACCATCATTACCGTAGCGTTCTTTCGCTCTTTTTTGCCCCTTTCGTTTGTACTTTAATTTGTTAAAGAACAATCTGCCACTAAACGTCTTCGCCCATTTGGCAGATAATTTATTTCATAACGAAAGTGGAGCGAGGGCAGTTTACTATTCTCGATCGTGACAATTATCGATGGCAATTAATCAATTGTTCCACTACTAAGTCCAACTATAAGTTTACATCTATATTTTTTAATAATATTTACAAGAGATAATCTAAATTGAAAGCACTTCGTTTGTTTAAACACAGAACATCCAAAGAACAAACGAATAATCGCAATTAAGTTTAAAAAGGGCTCTCACCACCACGAGCTACCGAATAAATTCGCTCGCCATTATTCGATCTTGAGGTCAGAACGGGGCCAGAAGAAAAAAAGTAGTTTCCATTTAAATGAGCCTGTCTGGGGTAATAAACTCCATTTTTAGCAAAAAATTGCTTTTCTTTTTGTTGCCGTGTGATGCTGTTAACGTTGGTGCTGCCTTTTTTTTTTTCGCGTCTAAATAGTATCGAAACATATTCGCAAACGTATTTCGTTCACGTATTTTGCGATATTCCACATCAATTAATCCGTGTGCGAAACTTTCAACATTATCTTATTAACGATGTATAAAAAGAGATGAAGGTTTTTTTTTGTGTTGAATCCGGCCCATTTTTAACTTTTGCAAATGGGATTGTTGGGAGCGAAGAGTGAAATGTCAAAAGAATACGAGTGATTTTGCAAAGCGTTTATGTGCAAATATTTTGTACGAAAACGTTTGGCGAACAAATTCTACGTTTTATTTATTTAATAAAAATGCTTTTGATATCATACCTGGTAATTGTTCGCACGCGTTTAAAATTAATATTAATTCAATCTGCTTGAATAACAAATTATCTTTATATTCCGTTAAATTAGTTAACTTAATTCGGCAAAAGGGAAGAACGCTGCTCTATTTATTTAATGATAAAATCACCTATTGGGCTCGTATTTATTTCATATGCGGCATGCATGTATTATTAATACGAGGGCGGGTTATATTGTTAAAAGGTTCACGGGGCGTTTATGGGAAACCCTCCCGAACGTAATCTTTCATTTCCCCTCGACGGGAAGAAGAAAGACGAAGCAAAATGGGAAAAAAGCCGTCCAGAAACTTGAATAAAGGGCCTAAGCAACGGCAGCAGCAGCAGCGTCGAGAAACTTGCCACGAGCAAAAGTATAAACGCAAGTCTCTCTCTCTCTCTCTCTCGCTCGCTCTCTTCGTAACCCTCTTCTTCGCTGCGGCGTCTGCTAGAAGATTATAAAGGCCGGTACGACCGCGGCATCATTAGCTAACAATATCGTCATGTTTGCCAGATTATTGTCGACGAGACCTTCCATTTCCTTTTATTATTATTATACCGTACACACACATATACATTCTTCATTCTGCTTTCATTTCATTCCCCGTTCTCATCAATCTTTCTCTCCTTCTCTCGCATACGTAGTACACGACTCTCGTATAAATTCACTTGGTAAAAACAAAATTCGTGTTTTGAAATGTACAAATTAATAGTTCATGTGCCAAAAATTTGCGTTTTTTGATGAATTTTTGTTTTGCTTTCGACCTCGTTTTACAATTATACGTTTCCTTTTGGTGAATTTCGAAAAATAATGCAATTTGGTAGCGCGACATAATTATGTGCACCAATCTGCACTAAAAATTCTTTATTTGTTCAAGCCATTGCTCCCTAATCGATTAATTATGAATGCAAACGTTAAGGATCGATTAATTAGAGTTTAATTGTGAATTTTACATTGAAATTGATTAATTTTGTGAGAATTTCGTTTCCTTCAATTTTTGCACTTTTATAGAAGGGGGGACCCTTCCCCACTTTTGAATTTTTGCACAAATTGGAATAAACGAATTTTGGAGCTCTTAAAGTGTTTAATTGTGCCACGAAACATTAAAAATCGATTAGAGTTTAATTGTGAATTTTAAATTGAAATTCATTAATTTTTTGAGAATTTCGTTTCCTTCAATTTTTGTACTTTTATAGAAGGGGGGACCCTTCCCTACTTTTGAATTTTTGCACAAATTGGAATAAACGAATTTTGGAGCTCTTAAAGTGTTTAATTGTGCCACGAAACATTAAAAATCGATTAGAGTTTAATTGTGAATTTTAAATTGAAATTCATTAATTTTTTGAGAATTTCGTTTCCTTCAATTTTTGTACTTTTATAGAAGGGGGGACCCTTCCCTACTTTTGAATTTTTGCACAAATTGGAATAAACGAATTTTGGAGCTCTTAAAGTGTTTAATTGTGCCACGAAACATTAACAATCGATTAGAGTTTAATTGTGAATTTTAAATTGAAATTCATTAATTCTTTGAGAATTTCGTTTCCTTCAATTTTTGTACTTTTATAGAAGGGGGGACCCTTCCCTACTTTTGAATTTTTGCACAAATTGGAATAAACGAATTTTGGAGCTCTTAAAGTGTTTAATTGTGCCACGAAACATTAAAAATCGATTAATTAGAGTTTAATTGTGAATTTTAAATTGAAATTCATTAATTTTTTGAGAATTTCGTTTCCTTCAATTTTTCTACTTTTATAGAAGGGGGGACCCTTCCCTACTTTTGAATTTTTGCACAAATTGGAATAAACGAATTTTGGAGTTCTTAAAGTGATTAATTGTGCAAAGTAACATCAAAGATCGATTAATTAGAGTTTAATTGTGAATTTTACATTGAAATTCATTAATTTTTTGAGTATTTTGTTTCCTTCAATTTTTGCACTTTTATAGAAGGGGGGACCCTTCCCTACTTTTGAATTTTTGCACAAATTGGAATAAACGAATTTTGGAGCTCTTAAAGTGATTAATTGTGCAAAATAATATCAAAGATCGATTAATTAGAGTTTAATTGTGAATTTTACATTGAAATTCATTAATTTTGTGAGAATTTCGTTTCCTTCAATTTTTGCACTTTTATAGAAGGGGGGACCCTTCCCTACTTTTGAATTTTTGCACAAATTGGAATAAACGAATTTTGGAGCTCTTAAAGTGATTAATTGTGCAAAATAATATCAAAGATCGATTAATTAGAGTTTAATTGTGAATTTTACATTGAAATTCATTAATTTTGTGAGAATTTCGTTTCCTTCAATTTTTGCACTTTTATAGAAGGGGGGACCCTTCCCTACTTTTGAATTTTTGCACAAATTGGAATAAACGAATTTTGGAGTTCTTAAAGTGATTAATTGTGCAAAGTAACATCAAAGATCGATTAATTAGAGTTTAATTGTGAATTTTACATTGAAATTCATTAATTTTTTGAGTATTTTGTTTCCTTCAATTTTTGCACTTTTATAGAAGGGGGGACCCTTCCCTACTTTTGAATTTTTGCACAAATTGGAATAAACGAATTTTGGAGCTCTTAAAGTGATTAATTGTGCAAAATAATATCAAAGATCGATTAATTAGAGTTTAATTGTGAATTTTACATTGAAATTCATTAATTTTGTGAGAATTTCGTTTCCTTCAATTTTTGCACTTTTATAGAAGGGGGGACCCTTCCCTACTTTTGAATTTTTGCACAAATTGGAATAAACGAATTTTGGAGCTCTTAAAGTGATTAATTGTGCAAAAAAACATCAAAGATCGATTAATTAGAGTTTAATTGTGAATTTTACATTGAAATTTATTAACTTTCTGAGAATTTCGTTTCCTTCAATTTTTGCACTTTTATAGAAGGGGGGACCCTTCCCTACTTTTGAATTTTTGCACAAATTGGAATAAACGAATTTTGGAGCTCTTAAAGTGATTAATTGTGCAAAATAATATCAAAGATCGATTAATTAGAGTTTAATTGTGAATTTTACATTGAAATTCATTAATTTTGTGAGAATTTCGTTTCCTTCAATTTTTGCACTTTTATAGAAGGGGGGACCCTTCCCTACTTTTGAATTTTTGCACAAATTGGAATAAACGAATTTTGGAGCTCTTAAAGTGATTAATTGTGCAAAATAACATCAAAGATCGATTAATTAGAGTTTAATTGTGAATTTTACATTGAAATTTATTAACTTTCTGAGAATTTCGTTTCCTTCAATTTTTGCACTTTTATAGAAGGGGGGACCCTTCCCTACTTTTGAATTTTTGCACAAATTGGAATAAACGAATTTTGGAGCTCTTAAAGTGATTAATTGTGCAAAATAACATCAAAGATCGATTAATTAGAGTTTAATTGTGAATTTTACATTGAAATTCATTAATTTTGTGAGAATTTCGTTTCCTTCAATTTTTGCACTTTTATAGAAGGGGGGACCCTTCCCTACTTTTGAATTTTTGCACAAATTGGAATAAACGAATTTTGGAGCTCTTAAAGTGTTTAATTGTGCCACGAAACATTAAAAATCGATTAATTAGAGTTTCATTGTGAGTTATACATTGAAATTCAACCATTTTTTGGAATTTTTTCTTTCCTCAATTTTTGCATTTGTAGAGAGAATGGTCCCCTCTTCTTTGCTTTTGCATTTTTGCACTAATCGCTCGACAGGATCGCTCCTTCTATTTAATCCATAAACGGTTGATGCTGATCTGTTTAAAATGTACAAAAGGATCTGGATGTAGAATGAATAAAGAAAGACATTAATAATATGCCGTGTCACACGATAAAAGAAGCAATTACCTTCTCACTTTCCCCTTCGTCGCTTGTTCCTTTCGCTCGTCGAGAAAAAAATTATATGGACTACAAATTGTTATTGTAGCATCTTTATTATTTTTCAATTACAATAAACGATAATTTATTAAGTAATTAACGTTCGAAGCTTGACGCGTTTAAAAAGCTTTTGTGTCGCTTTTATCTTCACTTTTTGCAACGAAAACTTTAAAGGATTCTTCCTTCCTTAAGATTGCGCACATAACATAAAGATCCCTCGCGCGTCCTTCCCTCTTTCCTTTTCGCAAACGTAATGTCGCCATAACTTGAAATTGATTGCTAAAATAAAATGAAATATACGTGTTCGCATGTCTGAATGTGTGCGAGCGAGAAATGGCGAGAGGGTGCGAAACAGCGAGACTTAATCCATGAAAAGAACCTTCTTCTTCGCCTCATCATCGGCATCGTCATCGTCATTTTCACATGTCTGTGTGTGTGTGTGTACAAATCTTGAGTAGAGGAGAAAATAATCTTTTATGTCGTCATAAATAAGTTTAATCTTAAAGGTTTATATACGCATCTTTCCACTTTTTGTTTTAATAAAATAACAAGGACTTTTTCCTTTTTTAATTTTACTCGAATGCAAGTGAGAGAGAGAGAGTTTCCTTTTTCAAATCAAATAACGAGTATAATGAAAAGAACGGTAATCGATATTCATTGTATTAAAAAATTAAAAGGACAGAGAGCTACAAAAGGGAGATAATAGGTCGGAAAGTATTTAATACCGACACGAGTGGGGAAAATAAAAAAGGGGGTCAGCGCGTTCGGGAATACGTATGGGGACCGAAATAAAGGAAGTGGGCAAACGTAGGGGGAGCCGGTGGTGAATTTGCGTTAATCGTATTCACCCCTGCGAAAAGGGAAAAAAGTTAAAACAAAAAAAAACTGAGCGGAATCATAAATAAACGTATTTCGGAATGGCTTTGTACATTTTTTAAATCCATTCCGGCTAATTTCTTCTTGTTGCTCCACCGTCGAAATGTCCCTCGCATCGAGTGGAAAAAAGGAAGGAAAGATAAATAAATAATGAGGAATCTGGTTTATTCAAATTAATTAAATGGCTTTGAGAGAGAAACAAAAACAACCAAATCGCCGCTGTCACAATCTCAAAGGAACGTTGTAAACTGGCGTAATGAGGAGGAATCGTTTTGAACCTAATGATGTTATTAGCGTAGATAATTCTATCGACGGTCTATTGGAGATGTAGGTGATACCGAGAATAAAACGAAAGTAAACTCGATTGATTTATGACCCTTGTGCAGCCAGAATGTAGGACACAACCTCGTTTCTGCTCTTTGTTAGTCGATTCTTTAAGCTAAAAAAAAGGAACCAGTTGTGCAAATAACGATTTGGATAGGGTTGGCGAATTTGCAGTTGCAATCCGTGCATATCTTTATTTCGTTCGTACGTTTTCTGGAAAATGTCTTCTTCGCGCTTGTATCGCCGTGAAATGCAATCAACTGCGTCGAGCAATTTAATCAATCCACTCAAGAGCGTTTATATATTTTATTTTTTTAATTCGGTTCTAAGTCATTTGTTAAGAGAGAAGAAGGTAGAACGAAGCAAAGAAAAAAATAAACTGCTGTTGCTAGACTAGATATTTGCAAACGATTTAATTTTGCAAATTGAAACTTTAAACTAGCAAATCCACTTAAACTGTCAGCATATAATCAAACTGAAGTCAGTAATTATAAAATAAATTTCGGATTCTCGCGTTCTCTCTTCACGTAACTTTTCCCTTTATCTTCGCGCTCGTAATAATAAGCTTTTATGGTTGTCTTTTTCCCAAAGAAGAGCAAACACACGCGTTTGTTTCTATTTTTAAAATGTAGGTGTTGGTTTCTTCTATTATATATGCATCTCTCCTTCGTCTTCCATTTAGTAGATCATAAAAAGCTGTAAAATATATAGATAAACATAAATGAAGAGGCCCCCATTCACTCCGTTAAAAAGTTATCTGAAAGCCATGTGGTAGAAAATAGAACATAAATACAGTTGTATCATAAAAGTGTGTATGTAAAACTTGAAAAGGAGAAACAACAAGAACAACAAACGAAGAAAACGACGAAGAAACTCCTCCTCAGCCTTCTGCTTTTATTTCTTCTCGAAGAAAATTATAATCGTACGTAGGGCGTTGTCGTGCAATAAATATATCCAATTTTATAAATTTCTGCACTACAAAGGCACGTTTCTTTTTTCGCTCTACACTTATGTAAATTTCGATTTTCAAACATATCGTTCGTCTTTTGGGAGTTGTCGCTGAATTTACTGCCAATAAATTATGCGAACATTACAATGAATCCTAAAAAGTTTGAGCGAAATGTTTGGTTCATTCATTAAGTGGTTTCGGTCTAAGAGAATGCTATCCACCAACTTAAAAATATATTATTTTTTTTAATATTAACAACAATTTTCTCCTCTCGAAACGATATTTAACGCCAACGCAATTGGAAAACCTCTTAGAAAGTTATCCGCACGTGAATTACGGTAACGCAAAGCATGGAACGGGGGTAATGAATTCGACGTGGATTTAAGGCATTTTCTCGATAAAATGAAATCTCATAAAAGTGTGCCTACACTGGATGCACTCTTTTAAGAGATTTTAAAAGTTTTATTTCTACGTTTTCGTCTCTTTCGTTTTATTATCACCATTATTACACGAAATAGAATGGAATTTACAGGTCTGTGTTATATACCTACGCTTATAATGTAAAATAGCTCGTGACCATACTCCGTTCTTTCCTCTATTAATATTTATAAACGTTAACCTTTTAGAGGATAGAAGGAAACCTGAGAAGAGGTACGTGGAACAGATCCACATTTATTTTTCGTCAACCGTTTCCGCGTAAAAAAAATTTCTTTTGTCAATCTTCGGGATAAATAGATACAACATAATAATAAAATTGATCGTTGGATTTAACATTTCGAACGCATCCGAATAACTTTATAACACGGCAGTCGGTTCCGTTGGTAATTTAAAGGTTTTCAGATGGAATCTTTAATGGGCACAATTTGAATAATGCACGAGTTATACGTGAAAGAACCCGGTACTAATTACGCGTTGACAGAGACAAACGCCACGCTTAACTTCATTCGTTCAAGCGATATGAATAATATAGGCTCCCCCTGTATTTGCCACCCCGATACATATACTATTCCAACGAACTTCCATTCCCCATACCAAAAGTTTTACCTTTACCTCGGTTCACCCATCACTACTACTGTTACTGTAATACAGAGTGTAAAGCAACAAGAAGAGAGAGAGAGAGAGAGAGAGAGAGAAGAAGCGAGAGAACTATATTTAATTATAGTCGAGAGAACGCAAAGGGTCCCATTATCTTTGTATTATAACGTACATTAACTGTGTGTATACGAAACGCATATATACCCTACATATTTCCATTTTATCGCATCCATGCCAGATGGTGAAATGTACTACGCTTTGTAATATGGTCGATTCCCGATTTCGATTCGTTAACAACGTTTGAAATTGATTTTTCCAAATAAAAATCCATTAATTAATTGGGAAACAATTCTGTAGTCCGCAGTCCAAAAACGATTCGTTGCAATATTAACAATTATTCGTTAGCATTAAATAACAATCACGATTCTTTAAATTCCTCGTGTAGTCACATTAACCGTTGACGCATCGATTGCAATTGATAATATCATAATATCGAAATGGCCGTTAGCATAAATAAAGCGAATTCGTATCATATAAACGTTCGTGTGATGTGGACATGGAAACATTTCGTTGGTTCGATGTCAATTTCATCCATTTAGCAATCGATTCAATTCGAATTAAGATCGAAAATGATCAATTTAATCAATCGAATCGCGATTGCAAACAAATCTTTCGCTCGTACTATTATTAAATAAAATCCGCCTATTAAATTATAACTAAAGTCTATCTCGCGAAACGGAAGCCTCAAGTGTATTATTGATTATTCAAGCCCCTTGTAAGTAGATGTTTCCGAGGGTCAGTAACTTGATATTTTATAAAATTCGATGCCTAGTCCATCGGTTTAGATGAGTTTCGAGCCCGTTCGGTACTAATATTTGATTAGCGCAATTAAACTGCAAAAATTAGTTTCGCAAAACTAGTATTCAAGCATCGTCTCAAAATAATCCATCCAATTATACGGTGCGTCTTCTTTTTTCTTTCTCTTTGCTTAGAACTAAAACGCCGTCGTTGCGAAATGCTTAACGTTTTCTAACAATTTGTTAAACCCCTAATCCACTCATTTTATTACATTATTCGCATATAGCCCAGTCGTAAAAGTATTCGAACGCGATTCCAACGTTTTCGCTCGTGCAATAATAATAACACGTATTTTGGGTGGAAATTTATTGTTGTTGGAAGAAGGAGAACGAGATTACGTTTTAACATCATAATGCTTTACACTTTACAGTAATAACGTACACATGAACGTTTGTCCTTTAGATCTTTTGTTGCTGTTGTTGATTTCCTCCTTTTTCCACACTCTCACTCTTTTTCTTGCGGTTATAATGCCATAAAGTTGTGGCAATAAAGATGCTAGATTATCTATTATAGTGTTGTTAGTAGCGGGTCTTTAATGCGAAGAAACCCTTATACTCCGATGGAAATAAAAAGGGTTAAAAGGGCGTTATAATTTATCATTAAACCGACGAGGACGACGACGACTAGAACAATGAAAAGAGTGCAAGATGGCAAACGGGAGCGAAGAACTTGCGATTATAATTTATCACGCCCTAAAATTAAACACCACTTCATTTTAGTATTTGCTGTATCACTACTGAAACAACATTTTCTTATTGAAAATTCAAATTGCACAATTGTGCAACGATTAATTGACGATTGGATAACGTTTTCTTGCGGGAAAAAGGGCAATTCGTCGATAATGATTTCATTTAATGGGAGAAGTAATTTCCTTGCGAAAGCCTGGTAGGTAGAAAAAGAAACGTTTTCTAAACGATTCTTTAAGCAGTAGAAATCGCATCAAATTAAAGTTACACGCTCGAATGAATTCCGAGTCTTTCGGCTCCATAGCAGAACATGTTTTGCAATAAGGACGCTAAAAGAGGAAAAGCAAATATTAATAAAAGAAAGGGAGAAAGAACAGAATATGCAAAGTGGAACAATTAAATATTAAAACGATATCTAACTTTATAGAATATTAAACACAATCGATAAGGATATTATTGTCATGAATATTGTAATCATTTTTGTACGAACAAAATGTAACCTGACCATCATCAACAACGTTCTGTCCGTTCTTCTTCTTTTTTTTTTTTCGTACTTTCTTCATTGTGCTTCTCTTTCTTTCACGTGCATCTCTTTTAATTCAAATAAAAATGCTCTAAATATTTATACGTACATGCTGTACACACATACATATATATTTCAAAGGATTAATTTACAAGGACTTAACTACGTGAATTACTAACTACAAACGAAAGCATAAACTGTAACTAATTGGATTAAACAGCTTTTGATGAATGTTATGTGGCCATTATAACATGGTTTAAAACTATACAGAAATTTGTCGAGAGTACGTACCTTTCGGAATTGAATATAGATGAATAATTTTAAAAAAATTGCACGTTATTTTGCACCAGAATTAAATTAACAAACAAACCTTTTTCGCTTTTTAATTAATATTAATCAGCATGGAGGAAAATGGATTTTTTTAGAAAACATTGTTTCGCCAATCAATATCGATTCGTATCGATTATCGCCAGAAAAGAAAGCTCTTTACCATCGATTATCACTCATTGAAAAGGAATAGAAAACAATAAATTATATCTTCGATTGTAGTATCCAGATTGAACGGATCATCAATTACTTCTTTAAAAGATTAAGATAAAACTCTACAAGACAGTTACACGAGCCATTTTATCGTAGGGAAGAAGTGACGCGACAAGTCGAACATCAACAAATCTCGAAATGAGATTCGAATATGATCAATAGGTAAATAAAAGACGTTCTTCTTTTTCCCAACGAACATATCAATGTTCGATAATGTGACATTATTATTAACGTCGATGATAAAGTAAATTGAAATGTGTGAAACAGTACGTGGAGGAAGGAAAATCGAATGGAATTTAACGGCATCGTTTGCGAATGAATAAGAGCAGATTACTCAAAGCAATTGGGTTGGTCGAAGTTATGAAAAGAAGAACCCGATCGATTTCTTTTGGAGATAACGAAACTATTTATAATTCAATTTCCGATCGGAATTAGTCGCTTACATTTTAATAACATCATAATGCACGGATGTGTAAACGTTTGCATATAATTATGCATGTTACGGTGCAATATGAATCATAATTCATTTCTATGAATAATTACGGGGATGGATTTGATGATTAATGCGAAAATATCGCGCGAAACGTAACGAAACAGCATTTTCATAATCCATCGCGACTGTCATTTAATTAAAACATGCGGCAAATTCAATAAGCTATCAATACTAGTTTTCAATAAGGGGAAATCCACGTGCACTATTTATTATTTACAAAAAGCGATGTTAATACGACATTTGATTTATTAAAATAAGTTGCAACGCAAATTAGCAATTAGATCCACGAAGTCGCCCTCGGCGATGAGAAAAATCGCAGAAAAAAAAACTTATCCTCGTGCAGTAATTCGGGCAAATGATTTATTGAAACGAGCCACAAAAAGTGTCATAAGTTTTCATAAGGCTCCATGAGGTGAAAGAGCCTTTAAAGAAATAATTTTTGGTTAACCCAAGGCAGAAAATTGGTGTTTATTACCGCATAAAATGCATCGTAATGCGATGGGTTTCGAAGAGGGCAAAAAACAGTATGGAAAGATGGATATTTTACGATTGCGAATATACATATATTATTCGTGTCGTTTGATGAATTCAATTGGAAAACTACGCAGATATTACGAGTTCCATTAATTTCCATATGACAGAGAGTACGCGGCGTTACGGTCGCCGTGTCGAATGCCGGCGTATCGATGCGCAAGAAAGATCGATGAGAGTGTAAGAGGAAAATCGGTTTTTATTTTGTGCCATCAAATATTCCGGGATTCCTTATGGACGAGTGCCTGCACGGAATTGAATTAACAAAACGGAAACAACCTCTCATTAATCAAATTACACGTTATTAAAAAGTAATAAAAAAATTGAAAAAATTACGATTGATACGCCGAACAAATTGATTGTAAATCATCACCTATAAAAAAAGGGAAGGATCGACTAGACCGAAAACGAAGGGCGTCGATGAGTATGATAAAAAAGGGTTGGCTTAATGCAATTTGAATTTTTCCACTTTTAGTTATATTCCCTCGTTCGTTTAAGAAGTGGCCTCGAATTAAAATTAAAAGCTTTCTGTAGTTGGTACGAGTTAACGAATAAAACTGCGCGCAATTTAAACGATCCGAGGGTATCGCATTATCAAAGAGATAATTTCGCGTTTCTGCTATTATTATTCCCTTTTATTTCTAGTCAATCAATTTATAAAAATAAATGAGAACATCGACGCACGGGGAAAACCTTAGAGTGGTTTTTCATCCCGTTCTTTTTTTAATCTCTTACATGTATATATGCATTACAGTTCAATAACAGTCATTTGGTCTCCCGGTAGCACTAAGTTTGGCTTGTGCTCGTGCCAGTTATATTCTTTCTCTCTCCCTCACGCTCGCGCTCGCTCGCTTTTATCCTTTGTAACATTTTCTTTCTACCACCATTCGTTTTCCCTTTTTTTCCCACTCCATCCCTCTCGGTCCACCCATATTTTCCCTATCTCGTTCCACATTATACGAACACAAAGTTTTCCATCTCTCGCAGAAAATTCCTCCTTTCTTCTCCTCTTTTTTTTTGTTCGACTACTCCACTCTCCACTAGTAGTAGTAGCTCTACGTTTCTCTCGTTTTCTCTTTACCGGCGCTTACCATTAACCCCATCTCTGTCGCACCCCCGTTGTTCACGTATGGAAGCCCAACGAACACCGTATCCATCCACTTTCAGGGAGAGAGAGAGAGAGAGAGAGCGAGAGAGCGAAAGAGAAAGAGAGTTTTGCCCCCGAGAGCATGTTTATCGATTTATTTACCGTCTCGTTTCATCCAGTCAATCCAGTCTTTCCGCACTCGTCACTCTTATCGCTTCTCCCTCGTCCTGTCTAAACAATATTTATTTTATTCCCTTTTTTTCTTTTCCTTGCTTTCGGTCTTTCTCCTCCTCGTCCTCGTCATCGCCGCAGCCGACGACGATCCTCCACCTCTTTCATCTCTCTCGCATTCGTTTTTTCTTTTTCTTTTTGAAAACTAAACTGTTATCTGACAAACATTTGACAATTCAGTATTTTAGATTTATTTTCGGGTTTTACTATCTGATAAATTCCTGCGTTTGCTCAATGGCGTTTTGATACCGATGTCTTTTGTATCATCATTTTTTCCTTCCTTTCTCTTCGTGGTCTACCATCCGTCCCCCCGTACATTTATACGTAATTCTTGTCTCTATTCATACATCATCTTCTCTTTTACCGAGAGGCGAACAATGATGATGATGATAATAACATAAAGCTGGGTAGGGAATGGAATGATGAATAAAGAACGGTTTCATTTTTTATTATTGTCTGCGAAAGTAAAGAAATCATTCCGATCGATTCATCAAATGTATTAACAAAAAGAGCGAGCTATTATTATAAACAAAAAAATTAAGATACTTATCGTTTCGTACAATAGGAGTTATTAGAATCGATATTGAGGAGGAACAAGAAACACACGCGCGACTCTTTCCACGGAGTTAATTCTCCTCGTCGCGACATTTGACACGAGCAGCATTAATTTTATTGGAAACGCGCACATTCTTCCACTTTTAATTAATATTTATAAAGACCAAACATTGAAGTGAATTAATTCAATAAATGGACGTAAATCTCTTTATTTCCATCTCCATCCCGTTCCACCCTCTTTTTCATTCGATCGTAGATTAGCAGATAGCAAACAATAGCCGTCCAAAAGATTGATTCAATTTAATAGCGTTTGCACCTATGGGCAAACAACGACATAATACCCTCGTATTCGCATCTCTTCGGATAAAATCATTAGAGTCTAGCGTCAAGTGCGTAATAATAATAAATGCCGAAGAGATAATAAATATTTAGTCTGGCCCGTGAATCGAATTAGGGTTAATCTGATTTCGTGCGGTCGTGTTGCTTTGCATTAGTTTATTATTTACAAATTGGGACCGATATAATCGTCGTTAAATTACGATGAATAAAAAAGTGGCAATCGAAGAATCAATTCGCGCCCTCGACAACACGAATCGGTGAGAGTGCGAGAGAGAGAGAGAGAGAGAGAGAGAGAGACCGTGGGCGGAACTGAAGAATTATAGCGCCTTAACCGCTTAATCCAGATTAAAATGATCGATTAGCTTAATGCCGATAATCTAATCGCGATTTCTTTTTCAATTTTAAACCGCGATCCAACGACAATATTTTCAATTGGTAAGGAATAAGAATTATGAAGTAAGTCGATTAATTTCCTCAAACGATAATATTTAGTCGAGAGCCAATTAAAAACGGAACGTTCCTCCTCCTGACATCAATCATGCCCTTATGCATCGTGTTTTCCGCTGCTAAATTGCTAAATGAACTGGCAATAATTTCTGCTCGTTTCGAATGTCATTAAACAAAAAAAAATGCTTTTTTCGCCTGTCCGTTTGCAAATTTCCATTTTATTTTTTCGTATTTGTGCCATTATACCTCGTTTTCGGTTTTGTTTGCTCTCATGCCTTGTTTTGAAATTTATTTTCGATTTTAATTGAACCATAAATATTAAAACAATAATAAACGGGACAGAGTATTATTAAATAGTGAGTATGTTATAGGCATACAATCTGCAAATTAATACATGTGGGAATAATAATACGCGTGTATACACACACATTGGCACATCCGTTAATTGTACCTGAAATTCAATCAAATAATGATGATGCGAGAGAGACAAGGAGTGAGAGAGAGAGAGAGAAATTAACAGGATAATAACAGCGCTCATTTTATTATTGTCTGTAATTATTCGAAAGTAACAGTGAAGACATAAAAAATGTTAAATTATTTATACATCTGCCACCGATTGCTGCAACTAATTATTTATAAAATCCCTCCTTCAATACGTAAAGGAGATAATTAACTCTACCTCTTTTGCATTATTCAAGTGTACCTTTCAGTTCTTTTTTTTTATCTAGACCGACAACGCAAAAGAATCGATAAAGAAAGTCAATTAATTGCCATCAATCGATCCGCCGAAACAAAAAATGTCTTAACGACGAATCAATCAAGACGTAAATTTAATTCGAAATAAAAGAGTTTCAAACGGGTGCATAACAAAAAAGCGCCATGAACATTGTCCAACGACAGAACAAGATCAAAAAGAGGGAAAATTGCCTGAGAGAGCGCTCAAAGGAAACGTAAGACGAAAAGACAGCTGGACGTCAAACAACAACGCAGTAGCAGATTGAAGAGAGCCGCGTCCCAAATCAAAGTGCCTTCCTCCTCTTTTCTCTCGCTCTAACACTTAAACGTCCGCCACTAAAACCTTATTTCGAGTAAAGAACTCAGGCAGGGTGTTTATGTGAAACTATTACCGTCCGATAAGGACTAAACGTGCTTCTTTAAGCGACGAATACAGTCGAAGGAAATAATGATATAATAATCGTACCAAATACTTCAAACGGTACACTCGTGTGAAGAAAGGAAGCGAATGGCAAATATAAATGTTAAGGGTTGATGAAGAGCAGAAGTGGATTGGATAAACGAAGTGCGAGAACGGTTGGGGGACATGAGAAAATGCGCGACCGGGGGAGGAAGCGGCGTATGAAGACGCCGATGTAAACACACGAAATGGGGACGCTGTTTAGGATGGATTGCTAAATTAAAGTTATAAATTTCCGCCCGTCCCGCCGACTTGCGTTCATTTCGTTTCCCCATTTTGTTGGGGCGATAAAGGAAGGATTTTTGCGCTTCTTTTATCTCACGATTCCTTTCTAATTTTAGTGGAATCAAAATAAAAGCGAAATTACTTTCGTTTCGCCAAAGAGTGTAGTGAAAATTCTTGCAAAAAGTTTAGCAAACTCGTCTTTTGCGCGAAATTTATTGCCGAAATAATGTTGATCGCAAACGAGATTAATAAATTAATTAAATGTATAACGCAATAACAATAATGAAGCGGGAATTTCGTTTTCTTCGTCCCTCCGTCGCCATCATCGCGATCATTATTATCATCATTTTTGAAGGAGGATTTGGTTCGTTGAGCTTAAAAGTTAATCGAAACTTGAGAGTTGAAGAAAGGACGACGACAAAAAATCATCGCAGCGGAGGAGAAAAATAATAAAAAAGTCCTTTTGTTACGTTGTGTTTGATGTTATCATCCTCGCCATTTTCGTCTCGCTCCTTCCTCTCATTAACAGCTTCTGTCGCGCTTGTCGTCGTCGTCATCGTCGTCCTTTCGCAAACGGTTTTTAAAATCAACTTCAACTTTAATTACTACAAACTTTTTTTTGTTTTCAACCCCTTCATTTTCATTCCCTTTCTTTTTGTTTCACATTATTATTGGCGACTTAACAGTCCATTGGTGATTAAAATGTGACGGGGAGGGAAAAAGGGCGAAACGTAATAATCCGTGAAATCGTGCAACAGAGAAGAAAAAGTTATTGCGATGATAAAATTGATAAAAACGATTATGATAGACGGAATGGTTGGAAGATTTGCGACGGCGATATTTTTTATCTGGGAAAATTGTTTTGTTGTCTTTCGCCTTTCCTTTTTTTGTGCGAACCGTTTGCCCTTTTATTTTCATTTTTCGCTAATAGTTTATTCGCATAATGAAATATTGCCTACCAGTTGCCTCTCTCGTTCTCTCGTGATTAATTGATTGTATAATTTTAAGTGCAAATTAGTGGATAGAGAATAAAGCGAGAGAGCGAAAATGGGAGAAAGAGATAATAGCGTTGGAGTGGCAGTAGTTTACTGGTGGCGCCGTTCGAGTGCAGTTAAGTCGATAAAACATCGAATTATACACGGAATCCGGAACACTGGAAAGAGTCCGGACGGCAAAAGGACGAACGTACCAAAAAGAGAGAGAGAGAGAGAGTGAGAGAGAGAGGGAAAGAAAAGGCCATTCCTTTTTATACCTTTTTATATTCAATTGAATTACATCTACTTTACTTTGACGTGAAATTGAAAAATATAATAAAATGTTTTCATGCATGATTTATATTTGAATGCTTTCGTATTTGTATCGTTATTATTATTATTATGGATCCTACACATTATTCCTCTTCTTATCTCATTGTTGCCATTAGATTTTACGAGCTCCGCTGAAAGTAAGGAAATGTGAACGTTATTATTCAGTTTACTCAACGTAATTACCATAAATTACATGCTTGCATTAACATGTTTCGCATTTGATTAATTCATCTTTTTTTTTAACTACATAACAATTGCGGCGTCGATACTAATTCACGAATCCTTATCAATCAAATTGTGAGCGTAAAGTTTGCGAGCTTCGTTTTTGGTACGGTTCAATCGAGATTTAAATTTAATTTGGTCGTATGACGAATTACGTAGTTAAAATTGTTAAATTTCAAGTCGCCTAATTCGTATTTGCGAAAGGAGACGCTTGTATTTTGCAAAATTAATTGCTTGTCTTTTGTATTTAATTACCTTGTTTGAGAAATTTTTATCCTCTTACGAGATGAAGAAATCCGTTTAATGGATTCGTTCCTCTAAAACAAGAAAATTAAATCGATTTCAGTTGAAATTGTTTGGCAATAATCGAGTCGAATTTAACAATAAATTGATTGGTTTCCAGTTTATTTTCGAATATTTTAATCATCGCTAACGTTTACATAAATTTTTACGATTCGTTTCCATTGTTAAATATCCTTTTTCGCTCCGTCTCTTTCTCCCTGTTCTTTTTTTGTTGTTGCCGTTCGCATTCAAAAATATGTATGGATTCGAACGTAATAATAATGATATTCCTCTCCCTTTCTCTGCGATTATTATTATTATTATTATTGCAACGAATGATGTGTATAAATAAACGGCAATGAATCAACAACACCCACAATATGTATGCAAATCACAAACAGATATAAAATAGGATCCAACAATGGAAATTGACTTATAATAAACGACGATAATAATAATAGTTAAATCATGTGTTTAAATTGTCTCTGTCTCTCTCTCTCTCTCTCTCGATCTCTCTTGTTTTTCTTTTTCGTAATGATGACGATTTTTGAGGTCATCAATCCCTTCGACGACCTAATCTCGTATTTAAATATTTGTCTAATAATTATAATTATATCGTTCCGCCGAACAATGGACGGTGCAACTTCTTCTTTGTTCTTCCCTCCATAATTATTCTTCAGTTAAACTTTCGCCAGTTGAGGCCACCGCACGCGAATTCAAGGTTTTCGCATTAGCAACGAAAAATGAGACTTGTCGTCGAAAAACCGGAGGAATACGTTTTTGCTAATTGTTCGATTAGGTTTAACTGCGGGCGGAAATTATTGTCTTAATAATATCTTTTGATAAGGCATAGTGACCGTTCAGTAATTAGCGCCCCATCATCAGATAAACCGCAGAAAGACGTTGGCATTAGAGGGGCAAGCCAATTAAGGCGGTTAATCTGGATTAAAATTAACATAGTCGATTATACGCGTTGATGACGACGATAATTATTAGTATTTAGATACGAATCTGAGTCGAAAACGATTTTTGCTTTAACAAATAAAACTTATAATTTCGTTTGTAAACTTAATTAAATAAAGCGCGCGACATCGATTCGTGTGACTGCAATTAATAAACAGGTTTTCGCGAACAATTATATCTTTCCAGCATGATTAATTTGTTTTCGCGTGTTATGCGCCCAAATTATCTATAGCACATTTAATTATTAATTATATTTATAACAAATAATAATACATTATCGTTGTATTGTTTTAATTCAACTCGCAATTAATTTGAAAAAAAAAACGTTTTAATTAAATTAAAAGCACAAACTGGAAGGAAAAAAAGAGCGAGATGGGGGAAAAGAATGAAACGAAATAAGGGTACGATAAATAAATCTCGGTTAAAGCCGGAGTCAAAACCGGATGATTTCATGGCAGGCCGTTTCGGATGAGAAGTGAACAACCCTCCCTTAGTTTCCTTCTTTACACACGATGCCATCGACCTCGCTCTCTCCCCCTCGCATCCACCGCTCGCGCTTCTTCTTCGTCTTCTTCATCATGATCATCATCATCATCTATACGTAAACGAGCAACAACAACAACAACAACTCGGTTTATATGTACGATCCTCGCTTATTTTATACGAACAAACAAAACTCTTCTGCTTTAACCTCCGCCACTCTTCACTAAAACTATTTAGCTCTCAATATTTCATCGCCGTTATTAAGTTGAGATCGCTCCTTCTCCCTGGAAGACGTAAACTAAAATATATAGTAAATACAACAACCCTCTTAACCGCCACCAATTCGATATTTATTTTTATAACCGCTCCATCGCATCTTCTATTGCTTTTCGTAACAGATCGGGCGTAAATATTTCAAGGATGTAATGATGGGTGCTTTTCCTTGAGATTTTACGACAGAACGGATGCATAATATTTAAATGTGCATTACACGAAGGACGTGAAAATGATTCCTCAATCCCGTTTCTACATCTACAGCAAGACTTAGCATAACATCTTCCACGAAAAGAATAAGGAGAAACCGCGCGTTAACAAAAAATAATAAAGAACCATTACGAATTTCGTCCATCGAAATTCCTCAAACGGGACCACGACTAAGACTTTTATTGGTTTCACGTAGATGTCCGTCGAAGATTAAGTACGATAAGAAGTGATGCCGGATGACTCAGTTTTATTATACGGATTAAATGTGTGTGTGCGAGGGGACACGTTTGGCAATGGGCGACCTCAAGTTTGGAGGGATAAACGTTACAATTCTTGCGCCCTTATGGAATTCGTGACGCATTACGTCCAGGAAATTTTACTCGACAGCATGTATCGCGCTTTGATGTTATACGTGGCAATTTGTCGGAGGGCACGTTAAGTGACATGTTAGAAGAGTAATTGGCGACCAATCGGGAGTAGTAGTCGATGTAATTATGAGGAAAGATTTGCTTTTATTATCGCAAGAAATTTTAAATTAAAGCAAATATTATGGTCTATTTTATTACGCTTTCCTACACACATTATTCAGTTTGTTTGCAATTGGTTTCTTGCCAAAAGCACACTCTCCGTGGGTACGTATAATGCGGAGTCGAGGAAGGACTTTATTCGCTCATACGAACGAGTGGGAAACAGCAATTTAAAAGATTTAAAACAGATTTCTTTCATGCTCTATTCATGTGTGTTTCTATGAGGTTTTCCTCAGCGATATACTTTTTTCCTACATTATTGCCATCGAATAAAATAATTTTCCTTCGTTCCATTTTTCTTGCTGGAAAAATTGTATTTATTAAAGATTTTTATGTTTCATAATAAAGACTCCATTTTTTCTTCTTTCGTATAAGCCATGTGAAATGAATTGAACAATTTTATTATTATTTTCGTACGAGCCAAATGTTTCGCTCGTTTTTTGCACGTACCTTTCCGTTCGTCTTTTTTATGTAACACTAGTAGATCTTCCTTTATAGAGTTAATCATATATCAAAACCTCTTTATGATTGAATGAGAAGGAAGCGAAGAGAAAAAAAAACGAAACCTACGAGGCGTTTATCAATTTCCTAATTCTTATACATAAAAAAAACGTACTTTATGGTTTGTTCCGGTTTATTTGATCCAACATCAACAACAAGAACAACCTTTCAAATACAGAGCGCCGTAACCCACGAAATCGTTGTGTGGGTTTCATATAAATTTATACATGTATATGGGGTGTGTTTGTGTTTGTGCGAAATGAAAAGAGGAGAAGGAGCGAGAAAGGGAATTGGAAAAAAGGGTAGAGGGAAAGAGAGAGAGAAGGGAAAAAGAGCAAAATTGCCAGGAACCAAAAGGAAGAATGATAGTGATAGTAATATATGTGGGTGAGGAAACGATGCGAAATGAGATGAAATTGTATGGGATGTGCAGAACACGCACGTTCCAAACATCTGCACACCAATCCAGATAAAGGGATACAAACATTTACTACCGCCACGGTACCGTAGCCGAAGAGGAAAAAGCTACATATATATATATGTATTAATACATGTATTTATATAATATCGCTGGCATCTTAAATCCAAGATATCAACTTGTTGAAGTTATCGTCTCATCTCTTCGTTTTTATTCGTCTCGAATAAGTTTCCCTCGCGTTTAATAGAGATGTGAAATTGTTGCGACGAAACTAATTGCGACGCAGGGAATTAATTACAATTAATAACGACTTGAGCGAAAGATTATGCTTTTTCTTATTAGTAACAGAGGAACGAGACGTTATTATCAAAAATTTGCAGATGGACTAATCTTTAGATCGTTTTAATTGTGCCATTTGCTATTAAACAAATTTTCATTCGAGTGAAAGTTGGTCGTAATTAATAATTTAAAAGGAAAGGAAAAAGAAAATTTCTCGAGAATTTACATTTCGACCGGACGTACGAAAATCAAATCGAGAGAAACGATGTATCGTTACGCAATAGCAGATGCTATTACAAAATTAGAAAACTCCCAAACATCAAAATGGAATAATTTGCTTTTAATAAGCGATACATTTCTAATATTCTATAGATGGGATTATTAACTTTTTCTGTCTGAGAAAAGTGATCGCTGGCCAGTGAAAGTATCGTATGTTAATTATTCGAGAAGAAACAGAATGTTTGACTCGTTAAACGAAAGGGATTTAACCATTTTCCACGAGCAAATAAACCGGAGCCCGCAAAGAAGAACCTCTGCAAATAGCACGAAAAATCTACCGAAACCCCCGTCCGCGTGGCATTCAAAAGGCCAACGAACACTTCATTATCCGCAAGAACACCGCAACATCCTAAATACAACTGTTAGCCTTTTTCTCCTTCGTCATCAATTGCTGCCGTAATTGATAACAGTCAAACAATATCGTAGCGCATTTCCATCTGTATATTCCGCGTTATCTCGGATTCGAATGGTTTAGATCGATAGCTGGGAAGGTTGCACAGAGAGAGCGAGAGGAGATTGACTAATTCAAAAGGGGGAACGAACAAAAAAGCGATGACGACGACGTGCTGGAGCTGTATCCGCAACAATACTCCGAATGGATTAGCAGATTTACGTCGAAAACAAATCAAGAGGATCCAACAACTCGTTATTATTATGTAAATCTCTCGTCTATCCATCACGCTTTCTCGCTCGCTGCGTCTACTAATTTCTGGCAAAACTCGATGTTAACCGAAAAGAACGAGAACCCGGAAGCGTAATAGTTATTGCGCGAGATTCGGCAGTTAATTTACATAACGCCGATTATGATTAGTTGATAGACATTCGCCGATCGCGGCGTATTGAATTGAATCGTCTACCTGCGACACGTACGTGTACTTGATACGCGGTTATTATCGATTTCGATCATTTACACGCGCGCTACATTTAATCGACCCATTTGCGGATTACGTTCGCCAAAACGCATGATTAACGCGCGGGCCACGAGTAATTCCATGTCTTTTCGTTCGTAATTCCTAAATCGATGCTCTCGCGGCAAAAGCTCGATGGAACAGCTGTTTCCTGCTCTGACGTCACATCCGCGTCGTAGACCGTTACACTTGTTTGAACAAAGGCGGCAACCGGCAAGCTAATAATGATTATAACAAGTTTAATCATTATTTCAAGAGAGTTTGTTTGTTAGTAAATATGTAATTGGGAAAAGAATGAAAAGAGATTCCATCGAGCTTTTATTGTGCACGTGACTGTGACGAAGTTCCATGCAGGGCGAGAAGGCGAAACTTAAATAATAAGCTCTTCTTTCCGGAAAGATTAAATTTCTTATGCGAATTGGCAATCTTTAGAAATCGAATGGGCAACGATTGCAGCCCAATTGCTTCGTAACGTTTAACCACTCCTCCACTTTACCAATTTCGCCATCGACAAACAAGAAAATCTTGATTAAGAGAAACGCGCCCGCTGTATAGCGGCCGTAAAAGGGAGGAAAAGCGTGCAAAAGGGGCTCCTTCCCCCGTTTCTCTCGTCGCGTCGTTTCTGTCGGATCGTCAACGGCCCCCATGCCGTTTAGCCGTTTGGGGTGGCGCACACGAGGCCCGGCCAGACGTTTTATGTTACCGTGAAAATAAAAATAAACACTCCCAAGCCGTTATAGTCGTCTCGCGATCGTTTTGCTCCCATACTCGCACTTAACAATCACCGTCGTTACTATTATTGTTATGTGATGAGGAGGAGCACGAAACGAAGCTCGATGGCGATGATGGTGATAATAAAGAGAAAGCGAGAGGGAAGAGTGTAAACCTAATTATTAATGATCGTGCGCTTTAATAATTATTTATGCAATCGTTAGACAAAATGACTAATGGGTTAATACTACATTACTCTCTACCAGTATTTCATACTAATCGTTTTAAATTAATTATCGCTCTGCTACGCAGCCGTTTCCCACGAAGTAGCTCGTGTGTAACCGATAATAATGACGACACACTTAAACGGGCTAGTTTTACGTTGAATTCACGTCCAGAAGACAATTTCTTTGTGCGCCCTCCATAAGCGGGCATCCGTCTAACAAGATCGGAATTGGAAAATTAATTCCTATCCCCAATGCCGTTGTTATTATTATTTCAAACGCACGTGCACGCGAACACCTGAAAATTGTACGTCAACATACGAGGACAGACAATAAATGTTAACATTTATTTATGTGTGTGTGTGTGTATGGAAGTAGGTTTTCGAAAACGTTTTTGGTGCCTTTTAGATCGTGGAATGACAACGCCCGTAAGTGCGGCATGTACTTTTTAATTCCGGCCGTAGCGTAACCCGGGAGAGAGACAAGGAGCGAAAGAACGAACGAGGCAAAGGAGCTTGTCGCATAGCGGAGTGCATGAAACGTGTGCAACAACCAACGTGCGGTCGTTCCATCTTTATGTAAATTTTTACGCGATTGTTTGCGTTGCGTCGTTGTCTCTCCATCTTTTCCTACTCATTTTCCACCGGCAAATATTGCAGAAGAGGTAGCACATATACGTATGCACAAGCTTACAAAGATTAAATGTTAATTAAGTTTATAACGCAGATAATAGTGATAATACTTAAAATGCATAGAGAGAGAGAGAGAGAGGCGAAAGAAGAGATGAGAGACCTCTTTATCTGGCTAACAGTGAGATAAAGATATTCCTGCCCTTTGCGCAATTACTATGTAAGCGTGTACTCCGACTAATTATCATCGTCATATTTGGTATTAACGTTTCCGCTTAACCGTTTCGCAATTTTTCCCTTAATGAAAGCGAATATAGATTTAAGCGAAACCGCTATTATCGCTTTATTTGGTAAAAAGCTGAAAGTAAAGGTCTCTCTTTCTCTCCGCCGCAAGGATATAAATAACTCGAAGGTTACTTCTTGTCTATTCTCTATTTCATCTTGAGATGAGTAATCTTGAGTAATTAAACTTTACTCAAAAAGAAGAAAAAAGAAGACAATGCAAGGACTAACAAACAATCTACCATTTCCCTGGTATCAAATTTTTTGTTTTCATTTTGAATTCCTCGAGCCTTTCGAAACGTTATTAATGCGAATAATACGAAGAAAAAAGTTAAAAGGATACACAAACAATTTACGTCAGATTTTAGAGAGGAAGTCGATATCGTAACAACCACCAACACGTTCGTTACAAAAAAAAAGAAGTTAAATTAAAAGTTTTTGTTACTGACAGACGTAAACGAGGAACAACAGAGTGAGGATTGGAAACGAGTTATTATTACCTAATAATGACTGTCATGTACCTGCATTTAATAATCGATTTTATGCACATTAATATCGCAAGCACATTGCCAAACTATCGATTACATATTTAATTTTCTAATATTACAGCGATTCGTTATTAATTAAAAATTAATTTTTGCGAACAATCTTTCAAATATTGCATTCCGAAAGCGTTCATTCCAAATTCCAAAAAAAAAGGACTGTGTCTGTTGTTTCTCGTCTATTTTACAACAGGTTAGTAACACTTTAAACGACTTCACGTGTACCTGCACAACGGACAGGAGTTTCTCCAAAGTTTAATTAACTTAAGGGTAGTAACAATAAAATAGTCGAGGATAATACGTGAAAATAGTAGCAGTTTAGCGAAGATTTTATTTCCATCGCCGTAAAATATACGAAACTTTATTTTGGTTTCGGTCGTTTGAATGATAATTGACTGCAGAATTGTTAAAGGATCGACCTAATGCATTTAAAGTTATTAATTAGCTAAAAAATTGTTTATTGCATAATTTCAAACAATCTACAATCCAATTTGTGTAGATTACATAATAAACAACGAAAATCCTGGTTTCTTTGTAGAAAAAGAAACGTATCTTTACAATCGGAGGAAACAACAAAATCCAAATGCAACATCATTGCGCTGCTGAGCGAACGTGTGAATTCGCACGTACGACAAACATAATATAAACGTTTATATTTCGTAGTGTATAGCGGAGAGAAGTTTTCGAACCCCTCCTCGGTCGAGGGATGTAATTTTATCGGAAAATATCACAACCCGCATAGTAGAAGTAGTAACATTCTAATGTAAATGAGTGCGAAAATGTTGAATGGGAGCGACGTGAAAGTGAGGCGGAGAGAGAGAAAGATTTAGAAGGAAGAGTGAGAAGGCATGTTCAACTGCGGGAATGAATTGCCAACGAGGCGCAAGATGACGTTCGAATGAATTGAAAGCAACGTTTTCGATTACACACGCCGATTAAAATTGATATTAATTAATTTGTATGACGTCAATTAATCGATTCCAGTAACAGGAAATATCCGCAACAACTTGCAAATAAGTTTCGTTTCGTTTTTCAATTTTAGTGCCTTCTTTTAAGTCCTTCTTTCTTTTGGGAACTCCATCGTTTAAAGGCAAACGATGGAAAACGTCACTTACAATTAGATTACGAAATATTAGGTCGATGCGTAATTTCGTGCGGTTATTTTATTTGCAAAATTGCGGCAAACAGATAAAATAATTTTGCAATTTTTTCTATCCTATTAGATAGAGGATTTCTCGCTACAGAAGACAACGATGGAGAATGTGTATCATTGATTAATTCCTCTAATTTTTTGTTTCAAATTAAAAACAAGTTAATCTAAAAAAAATTATTAACGTAATGAAAATTCGTGTAGTTTGCTGCAAACTCAAAAAATAGTTTCGAATAGTTTAAAATAAATTTCCTCCCTTTATTTTAATTACGTTCACCTTTCGTTGACAGTAGCGTCTATGGACTCTAAATTCCCCCCTTTTTAACTTTTATCCAACCCCTCGTTCTTCCGCATTCTGCCTTTTTTTACTTATTATCGTCATTATCTGAAATACATTTGGCACAAATGATCGTTGTAGCTGACAATAATAAATGCATATTCAGATGGTAAGCAAGAGAGAATAAATTGGTTCACGTGCACGTTCCATTGCGAGCGCATTTCAACTTTACAAATTCAACAAGGTGCATATTCTGTTTATCATCTTAATAATGCTTTTAGAATTACGAAAACGCTTCGCAGCGATTCGAAGATGTTGATGGAAATGTAGTAGCTTAGAAATGATAAAAAAATATCAATTACAGATGAAACAAATAATTTCTAATCACAAAAAGAAGCGTAACACTATAGAATGGAGCGTTTGCAATTAACACGTGGATTATTGATGTTTCGGGCCCTATCACATCCGATATTCGATTATAAGCGAACATTCGAAATAACGTTGTTCACTTCATCGTTCACATACGCCTCCGTGTATTTATATATTAATCAATGTTAAATACTCCAATAAATAACATTAAATACAAAAGGTATTGTTTTACTAAATATATATGTACACATCAACATGTTGCAACGACATTAATTTATTATTTGCAACGAAATTGCGCCACCGAATTGTATATACGTGTACGTACAATGCACATCTAGAGAAATGCATCATTATTGTGCTGCCGTTTAATGTCTATTGCGGATGTAAAATATCTCTAAATTAATATCGGGAGAAACTGGATGGGACGCGGAAAGGAAGGAAGAGCGAGGCAACGGCAATAACGCTGGCGTGTAAGTCATTATTCATCATCTAATTACCATTAATGTATTATTATTTGCACGGTTCGACGTGATTTGCCGTTGGTAAATCGAAATTGTCATCGGCTTCCTCCGCTCCATCTCTTTTGCGTTTACCTGATAACGAACGAGATCGACCAAATTCGATTAATTATTATTAATGGTAAGCATGTGCAACCTTTTCCCTCTCCGTTTAAATGATAAACTTTTTTCCGTCCGCGAAAGTTTTCCATTTCGATTAAAGTGGAGAGAAAATGAAAAGCAAACTGACGTATACGTTTATTAAAACACATGGTTCGATGGAAATCGTATGAATTTTCCTTTTTGCAAAGCGTATATTCATAACGAACGAGTGTTTATGTAGAGCCAGAGAGAGAGAGAGAGAGAGAATCTCTCGTAACTACTACACAATATTGCAATCATTATTATTATCACTGCCACTATTACATTTACTATTGCTCCTGATGCCGATGCTGCCACATACAATAGAGACACACACGTATAAACGAAACCACTATTATAAAACATTATTATACGTAAATAATAGTACGTGGAGCATATTTTATATACTTGCACAAGAGCATTCGGCATCTATAATAGTACCGACGTTGTCGTTGGTTCATTCAAAACGCTGGCAAACAATCAGCGAATCAATTCATTGCATCTCCAGTTTCTTTCGATGCTGCAAGCAAGCAGTTGGAATTGTAGTCGTAATTGCATTGTTAAACCGCAAGAGCTTCCTTTTGCCTCTTAAAATCTGATTTCCCTCGCTAAAAGTACGTAGAAATGGATAATTACGATTAAACTTTAATCGATACACGCGAGCAAAATGGGAAATCTTGACTCGCCAATATACTGCATATCTTTGCAGAAGTTTTCTTCGCAATTCCTAGCAAAAAAAAATCGCATCGATGAATAGAACCCGGCTTTTATTGTTCGCTCGCCAATTCTTAATGGCCTCGTTTATAAAGTACAAGCATCAATCGGCATAAACAATCTTATTATTGCGTTTATAATGATTTTATTTAATCAAAGCGGTCTTATTAACGAACAAATCGTTGAGCAAATTATGAGATAAAATCGTATCATGCAATTTTTGTGTGTATAGCGTTAAATTTTCAATTCAGACTGCGAAATTGCTGATAATAATAGCGATAGTATCGGTCAATTGCAGCGTCAACGTTTCGATCGAGTAAAAATTACGTAGACCATATGCGACGAATCTCGTTTGTGCCAATCATTAATCAACGTGATGCTTATTTTACATGCATATTATAATTTTTAATTAACTTTTGCACAAGTAGCATAAATTTTATAACAAAAAACGAGCTGCCATCTGATGAAGTCTACTGTTAAGAACGTTCTATTGAAAGAGAAAATAGTCTCTCACTCTCGCATTGAATTCTTCTTCAACTAGCCATCTACTATTACAATAATCTGCTTTATTGTGTTCTTCTACCTCATCTATTGATTCGATAAAGATCTCTCTCATCCATTATAATAAATTGTCCCTTTTTGCGTCTTCGACTAACATTTCCAACATAATTATTCATGCGACGACAATTTAATTGAAATTCAATCGTTGAATCGATTTTTAATAACAAATAAAAGTCAATTCACCGCTTTGAGATTAATTATCGTATGGGCACAATTCGAGCTCTTCCTCTTTGCGATGCTCCTCGTAGCATTTTAAAACTGTGTCCGATATGATCTCTTCGAGAAGAACGAAAATGGGAAGGTTGAAAAAGCGGCGGTCGCAGTATTTCTTCACCGAACTCATTCAAGAACAACTTTCTTATACGGTCCCAAAAGGTAAAAACTATTATTGGCGATGAGAAATGTAGGTGGCAATTTCAAAATAAAACGGTACGAGAGACAGGTATAAATGTCTTCGCAACTCACGTGTGTGCGAAGAGTTTGAAACGAAGAACAAAAGGAATCGAATTAATAAAGTGGATTTATTAGAAACTCGGAAAGGGAATAAAAAATGAACCGGAAATGATTAAAATTCGAAATATTCTACGCGAGCGCGCTCGTTGCGACCTTACGTACTCTTTCATTATTATCATTTTATTATAAAAACAACCACAAACTCGAATTACTATTTGGGATTTAGATATTTGTAATAATAACGTGGCTAGCAATGGACAGAAAATTTATTTAAAATGGAAAACTTGAAATTGCTACGTAATAATGATATATACACTCGAGATTTCATTATTTTTTTATGGCATATTATTCATATGTGCACACAAACACAGAGAGAGGGAGCACAGAAAAAGAGCGAGAGCTCTTTTCTTGGTCAGGTGTTATTTATTCTCCTCTTTGATTAATTTCAAATACGAGAAGACGTAGGCAGCTGAAAGTAATATATATTATAAAATCTTCATATTTCCATTTCTACCATTCATCATCGTTTCTTTTTCCTTCGGCCCTTCTTCTTCTTCTTTTTTTGCTAGTTCTTCTAGTAACACATCACTTGGAGAAAGAAGACACACGTATTTTGTAATTTAGAAAACGGTTTAAGTGAATGAAGAAGAAATAAAGAAAAGAGACGAGGATGGGAAATATCGTGTTGCGAAAGGTTTCTCTTTAGGAAGGAAATTATTAGTATTTATGCACACGTTAATAACGTCTTATTATTCATTGCTGTAGCGAATTAATAAAACAATTCAATTTTTCTTTAATAACGCGCAAAATGTAAAGATTGTTCTTGACCTTTCGCAGAGTATGCGCGAACATTCTTCCGCAATTAGTATCGAAAATGAGTTCCGTTTGAATCAAAGAGTTTTGTCATTTTTCTTTTAGGAAATATTCGCGATTGTGATAAGAAAGTTGTTTTTTGTTTTCCATTGATTTTCCTCGCTGGCATCGTTGAAATAGTTCCACTTTTTTTTCTAGTTCACTCGGATAATAATAACCGAGCTTCTTGTTCCATAAACCGTAATACTTTATTGGCAAAGATATGAAATCGTTTCGACGTTTTTCTTTGGTTTTTTTTTTGCTTAAAATTAAATTCTTCCGTTGCCTTTGTAATTTTATTTCTCTCTAACGGAAAAACTTTTGCTATATATTTTTTTAAGTAGAAAGGTCGAATGGAAAAACTGTAATAAGGAAGTTGCTTGAAATTTCATTGCCGTTTTAGAATACCTATATTGAAATATATACATGTAGATTCGGTTTAATTAAGAATCTCGTACCTGTGTGTTGTTGCCGTTGTGTATGTTTAATCGATACAAAAACCTCCCGCCGTGACGATATCAAATTCGTTAACTTTGCTTTAATTTTATTCAGTTCAATTTATTTCACCGACTCCGGCTCGATCTCTCTTCTCTCTCTCTCGCTTACGTTAGTATTCACTTTATACAATTTACCATCATCCATCCAATTGCTTAATGCCTAGTTTCTCTTTTACGTTCGTCTCACTCGCTCTCGAACTCTTGCAGTACCTTTATTAGACATTTGCACACATAAAATGTAAGTAGAACCATTGCTTTTGACAACGTTCCATGCACGTTGTAAACTTAACAATAAGTTCTTAAGCAAAATTATAACTTTAGTGTTAATGGTTCTAATATTACATAATTTAATATTTTTCTTCTTTTTCCATTCACCTACGCTCCGTCATTATCTATTGAACGCTTTATTATAAACATAAAGTAACAATTTCAACAATAACGATAATAACTTTTTAATTTCCCCCTACGAATTGAACCGATTAAGTGCTATTAAAAACGCTGTTAAACGCCTTTAAATGCAAGGGTGTTATGCATTTTAATGTACGAGGGTGGTTTGATAAATAACTTGTTTCGATATATTTTTCAGTTTTAACGACTATTTAACTATTCAATCAGGACCTTGCGAAGTGCAAAGCCATTGTGCCAGCGTTCGTCAAGCCTTCTGGTTCTTTTGCAGAAGTGGCATTGTTCGCTTCCGTAAAAATAGTTTGTAACGTTGTTTAGAGTTTCGTGAGCTAATTCAGTGGCTTAAGCATGTGTTGTAGCATTTACATTTGCTCACTTACAATTTGTCTTTTAAAAAGATGATATTTTATGACTAGTACAAGTTACATATCAAACCGCCCTCGTATAATCAATTTATTCTTCTCGATGTCGTTATTATTAAACCTTGCTCGTGTATTTATTGAAAATTATTCATTAAACATATCGCACCGGTGCCGGAAGTCATTGGCGCAAAAATCAATACGGTGTTGCGACAGATTTTCCAGTCGACGACAAAAAAAGTTACACGTGATAGAGATTGCATTTTGTTAATGTTTCGTCACTTAGTTTTTTGTTGGTTATAGAAAAACGAGTAGTTAATTGACTTTCCCTCGACCTACGTAAATAATTAATATCGATATTCAGTTTTACGTACGTTAACGTTCTGCTTGCATCGTTACACACATATTAAGCGTTTGAAAAGGTAAAGATGTCCAATTAATTAGGACCGTTAATCTTGGGCCAACGACGATGATGATGATGATGGTGGCGGTGGTAATAATAAAGCATCTCTTCAGCCTCGACGTTTTCGGCATCGAATTAAACATGTATGCGAATGTCCCTCAGTAATTCCATCTACGCTAACTTGGTGCTAACATACAATATGTACATATATACCGTGTGTGTGTTTATACGTGTAATTCTCTGGTTGCTTTTGTATTATATACGACGGTAATATATCCCGAGCCATTCCGAGTCAAACGGTATAAATGTATCATCATCATCATCATCAAATGTCTAGCATTTTAAATTTAAAACATTTTTTTGATCGCGTTCAAAAGGTAAAAGAAAACGGTTTTTCTGGACGTGTTGCTCGTGCATTGTGCCAGGGCCATTTTATAGATTATACCGGAGGAAGGAATAAAATTGGTAGGCACGCCGTAATAAACTAAATCCGATTTGGCGCGGCGATTTATTTATTTATTCGCTCCGCTTTTTGCGGGCCCTCTTTTATTTTCCTCTCTCGTTTGTCGATCCGCGCGTGGACCCAAAGTGTTTTAAATGTTAATTAATGTTTACAAGTGTTTAAGCGAAACGATCCGGCGAGTCTAAAGGGCGTTCGTTAATGTTCCCTTTTATTATTGTTGCTCCTCGCTCGCTTTCCTTTGCTTTTCTCGTTCGTGCGCTCGTTTTGCGTTTCTTTCGGTTTTTCTTCCTTTTTTTATTTCAATATTGCCGCCTCGCAAAACTTGTTCCGTACCATGATTTCAAGATCGATATCTACGCAACATAGCGATCGTGATCTGCGTTAAGAATCGTTTCGACGAAGGAGAAAGAAAGGAGCGAGGTAGGGAAGGATGTAGAGAGCGCGAGGGAGAGCAAAAACCGTTCCCTCACCTCCATCGCCCGTAGGACCACTTTTTTATGGGTTATAAGAAAATTTAAGGGGGAGCGTTACGGCTATAAGAAAATATATGTGCATTACGGAATATAATAACATCCAATCCCTATTTCCCTTTCTTTTGTGCCAATTCTTTCCCTTCTTTCACGTATAAGTTCACGGAATCTTTCTACCAATTGCAAATAAATCTATTTAACATAATCATTAATGCTACCCTATTCTTTATTATCATTGCCGAAGTACAAAACTCGACCATTGTCATGCTGCTTCTTTTTTTGTACAATTTTCCTCACGCCTTCGAAACCGATATTCGAGAAAAAAATCTGCGTCTATAAATTGCAAAAATTTCTGACATAAATCATTCCGAACATTTGTTCAGAAATTACGTCACAATTTTCAAAACCTTTACAAACAGGAGTCTTGAAATGTTTAAGAGTGAAGAAGAATGAGAGGAAAGCAGACGAAGGGAAAATTTATTTACTTCCTCATTTCAAGCTAGCAGGCGTGCGATACGATGGAAATTCTCTCTCTCTCTCTCTCGGTCTTTCGCTCTTTCACTTCTTGTTGCCCTTCGCGCGCGCTCTCCCTTTTTATTTTTCCCTCTTTTCCTTTTAAATATTAAAACCTGCTTCCTCGCGTATATATATATATATATATATATATATATATATATATATATATATATATATACGCCGTTCCCCCTTCGTTCTTCTCATCCTTTCCGCCCTTTTTTCTTCTGCGCTCTTTTACTTAACTTATTTTAGATTTTATTTCCCGTCTTTTTCCTTTTCGCTCGTTCCTCTTCGGAAAATCGTTCTTTATCAAGAGGGGGATGGAAAAGTAAGAAATTACTACTACGTAAGGGTAGGAAATGCACGAGAAGAAAAGAAATGGCGAAGGAAGACGGTGTAATAAAAATGATATTACCCACTTTTTTTTTCCTTATTTCTCCTCTTCCTCAGTATCTTATAACTGATCTACGTTTATGGATTTGTCTTTTTCTTTTGACGTTTTATAGAGTGTCGTCGGTTCATTATTTTCATTAGTCGTTTTCGCTAATTGAATGTGATCGTTTCAAAATTGATTTTTCCTATTGTTGTTCTTTTTGCCTTCGCGCAGGTGACCAATTACTACTATAAACACGGCGAGATGATGATGGCGATGACAACGAAAACCAGCAGCATGCAGATGCAGTAAAACAGAAAGCAAATATGTTAGGGTCTCGAGTTTTTCCTCTTTCCTTCTTTTGGCTGGGTGCCAGCTATTACACACAGTGATGTGTACAATAAAATAGGGTGCACGCTTCCTATTTTTCTTGCGATAACAAAAGGAAGGAAGACGAAATATATAGTAAATCTCTTATAGAAAATAGCCGATACTTTGCCTCCGCTTTCGCAGAAATCGCTTCCAGCTCGCGAAATTAAATTAATTTCCCCCCGTCTTATTTGTATTGGTTAAATGCAAATAAATCGAAAACAATAATCTTACACGCTCCCCGCTCGTTTTGAAATTAAAGTTTATATTTAGACGCCTCGGACGCGTACTAATTACTTACTTTTAACACCTGCTATTTGTTAAATAGTTGATTTTAATCACCTTCCAGTTAAATAATGTGCTAATTGAAAAACCATTTATCATCATTAACGATTTGTTTGGGCGAACAATTAATATTTTTCCGTGCTTAAAATTGAAATAAGACGCAATTATCTTTCCGTTCGCTTTAACTAATTCCAATGGCATTCCTCCGAATGAAGTCGACATACAGTCGAGGATAATAATACTTCGGCCACAAAAGTTGACAGTTATACATGGACTCACTTAGTTCGTACTAGGAGAAAATTTAAATCTCTCTCTCTCTCTCTCTCTCTCTCGCATTTAGTTTCTCCTCATTTCGCTCTTTGCAATCTCTCTCTTTGGGCCGGTCGGTTCTAATACACTAACTAAAGTATAACCGTAATCTACTTTATCCTTACTATTATCATCGTCGTCGTCGTCGTTATTCCAGTTATTCCCGGCATGTAAACATGTGGAACAATCAGTTTCAGATGTCGTTTACAAATTCGTTCAATTTTCCTAAAGACCATTCTCAATCTTTTAATTTTATTTCTCCAGTTTCAACTTCTATGTGCAGAAGAAACGTAAATTCATACTCTTCCGATGTGAAATTGAATAAGTTTCTCGCGCGATGGTTTCGGTTCAATATGACATCAATATGGAACCGATAACAATATCGATTGTCGTCGAAGCCCATAGACAACAATATAATATATCGGTACGGTCCCAATGGGGGAGAAGGAACACGAACTTGATGGCACTAAAACGCAATATACCGTACTTAGGAGAGAGGATACCGTAAATACATGCACTACATCATACGTGACAAGATGTAGTTTAGGTTTAAGTCAAACGTTACAAGCAGCATCTCCTCAATAAATTTCATACTCGGTGAGAATTATTAATATTAATAAAACGCAATTGGCGCGTCGTCGTGTGTGGCCCGAGAAATTTTCCGGTGCCTGTTTTTGTTTGCTAATATTTTCCGTCTCCTCGAGTCTCGCGTTCAGGAAGAAGATGGAATCGTAGCACAAAAGGGCATCGAAAAAGGTCCAGCACAAGAACGACAATTTGACGAGTTCCAAAATGAGTTCATTGCGATTAGTGCAAAATTGTAAAAGTAGAGAATGTGTAAAATTTGAAGGAAAAACAAATTCTGAAAAAATGAATTAATCAACGTAAAACGCACAATTAAACTCTAATTAATCAATCTCTAATGTTTCTTTCCACAGTTAGCCACTTTAAGAGCTCTAAAAAACTTTTTTGCAATTTGTGCAAAAATGCAAAAGAATGGTCCCCGTTTCCCTAAAAGTGCAAAATTTCAAGGAAAAAAATCTCAACAAAACTAATCTCAATGTAACACTCATTTAAAATATTATTAATCGATCTTTAATGTTTATTTCCACAATTAATCAACGTTTCTGCACATAATTATGCTTCCAAATTGCATTATTTTTCAAAGCAAAGCTGCATCCAAAAAAATGCGAATTTTTGGCGCATGAACTAGTTAACTCTATAAACATTAAATTCCGATTATTGTATCGATTGGTAAATTGGTAAAGCGAAGGAAGAAAAAAAGACAATTGCGTTCGTATGAAAAATAAAGTTGAAACGTGAAAGATATTTCAACTAAAAATAAATACGTGTAATCATTATGCACATATATTTACGTTATTATGCTATGAATAATATCCTGGATTTCCTGTCTACTTTTACTGTGTAAACATCACTTTCAGTCTGTCGCTTATAACGGTACGTTTGAGGAATATGTATAACATACTCGAAATTTTACAAGAGCAGTTAAAACGCGTATAACTTCACTCTTCTTGTGAACAAAATACAAAAAAAAATCACGTGCAGCGTGCGTTTAATTAATTTGAATGAAATAATCGCCGTTAAAAGGTTTTGCATCATTTTGGCGAAATTAAATTATCCTCACACATAAAATAGATAAAAACCGATTCCAATGTTGTTGATTAGTATAAACCGCGCCCGTGCCGGAAATGACTATAAAATACCTTCTATGGCTCGAGCACACACACACGTTCACCGTTTTATTACAGGTAGAGGAGGCAGTTTCTTCTTCCTCCTCTTCTTCTTGGTCGATTTTCGACTTAATAATACTGATGTATATTAGGAGCGAGCGAAATGGCGAATAGTATGCTTACCCGTTTCTCTCCTTGTTCTAGCCTCGAGGCAACCGAGCAAATCAGCGGGGTGGCTAAACTTTCGATGTGTTGTACCTTATTTCCAAATGGCACTCACTCGAAGGGTAGGAAAATTTATTAGTGCCTCTAATAAATACGAAATTTATTCGCTAAACATTTCCTTTTTCGCATTCGTTTAAGTTGAATTTGCTACTGAAAAAAAAAATTGCTTAAAGTATGGAAAAGGGATATCGTTTAAATTCGATTGATTTAATTGGATCGATAAAAGTGTGCGATGTGAGCAAACGGTTAAAAATTTACTGTATAATAATAGTAATAAATGGTAGTAAATGGAAAATGTTTGATTGTTTGTTGCGCGTTTGCTCATCAATCAAAAAGTTCGCTGGCTTAATGAATTTATTCTCGATTCGAAAAATGTATACGAGCGCCAACCGTTTCACTTCCTTTCGCCCCTATATTTCATCCACGCATTATAATAACGAATTACGTTATAAGTATTTATTTGTAGAGGAAGAAAAGGCATTAAACTAAAGTTGTAGAACATTAATTCTAAATATAATGTTTAATTAATTAATAAAACGATGAAACATTAATTAACGCTATACAAAACTTTATTACATAGCATTTTCCACTATTATCATCATCATCATCATCGCAGACCGAACCTTTTGCTGCACGGTCGCCGCGTCCCTTTTTCGCAGGCGTTCAGCGGAGAAATATTGAATTTCAATACATCAAAGCCGCTCGTTTCTCCCTTGGAATATTCGCTTTTGAAATGTTTTCATATTTAGCAATTAAAAAAAAATACCTTTTTTAATTTTATTGGATGCAAAAAACGAAAAAGAAAAGCCATTCTTCGTTGAAACGAATCGATTTAATTGCTATAGAAAAACTGTAACCACTCGATACCTATTTAATGATTAAGTGAGGCTCAAAATCGAAGGCACTCGGGTGAGACTAAACGCGATTTCTCAATATTGCCGCTTAATCGTTATCAATGCAGAAATTAATTAAACAATTCGCAACCGAATGGCAAAGTGATGATAATAATGCGACGAGGTATATTTTCGTTGTAGCGCCATTTATGCATGTAACACGTTTTAAACGGGGCGTTAATACGTGCAAAAGCAACGGCAGGTAACGGGCGGATTGTCAAAATAATCCGATATCTGTTCCCCATTCGCGATGGGAGCTTACCATTGTAAATTGGGATTTTGCGGATGTAAATGGCAAATAAAAGTATATACACACGCAAACAAAACAAAAATTAGCGAAGCGATTTTGAAATTACGGACGTTAATTACTTTATTTGCACGTCTTTTGGCCGCAAACACACGAAACGTTTCCTTTATTACATCTTGTTTGCCCGCTTCTTTCGCTCTTTTTTTTTTTTAATCCCATTGTCACATGTTCAATTTTTGCGAGCGAAAAGGAAACAAGCGGAGAGTATTATTTAACAAACGTCGCCCCTCATTTAATATTTGTTTCGCATCGCAAAAAAAAGGGGATGAAGCGAAAAGGAGACGGACGATTCGATGGTTTCCTTGTATGTGTTACATACCGATCATTTAACCCTTCCTCGTGTACACAAACACACGGACGAGCAGCAACACCCTAGGGAATAATGATAGAGTGCAGAAAAAAGTCGAGGAGCAAGTTGAAAAGGGGGGAACGAGAATGAAATTAAATGAAACGCAAACCATCTTCTTGTCGCCCGTCGCGCCTCCCCTTCTGCCGATTTCTCCCTCAGCTTTTCCACATTTTATTTTCGCTTCTTCCACTCTTTTGTTATCAAATAATTTATATGGGTGCTTTTTAAATAAAATTATAAAACAATTAATGAAGTGAGAAAATTAATGAGTTAGATAACGAAGGAAAAGGGATGGAGAAGTAAATTAAATTTTTCCGAACGGAAAATGACAGATTGGGTGCAACGGAAAGAGACGGTAAATCATTAACCAAATACGTTTCTGTGTTTACTAATGGATCATTGTATTATCAATATGATAATATGAACGGAGAGGATGTTAAACTGGTTCGTTGACCCGGTCCCGGGCTTTCGAATATATTTACTGTATTTTTCCCAATCTTTTCGTTTGTTAATCCTCTTCTTCTCTCGACTTCTTCTTTCCCTCTCAAATTATAGGTCCGTTCGCAATTTGTCCAAGGTCGAACCGTAATCTATTATTATATGGGGGTGCCATCCCCGGTTCGGCCTTGATTAGGAGAAAAAAAATCGGCCCTTAATTAACCCAACACCAATTTGTGGGTGATATTTAGCGCGTTCTCTACAGAACAAATCGTAGAGTTGCCGTTGTCGTTACACTAAATGCATTCGTTGGAACCAAAAGGAAAAATGAAGCGAAGCAGCATGAGGAGAAGATGGAGGAGCAGAAAGAAATGGACAAGAATTGAAAAGAAAAGAAACTAAATACAGTATAACATAGCCTTTGGCATTCGGAATAATACCGGACAAAAAAAAATGGAAACATTGAAGAGACGCAGAAGACGGAAAGAGAATGGGATCGGACAAGGAGGGGAAACGGCCGTGTTAGTAGAAGAGAAATCCCCGCTGAGAACGAGTCACTCTCATCTTTTACCGTATACCGGAGACTCTGTCTCTTGTACGTATGCGATAATAATAATGATGATGGTACGAAGCGAGTTGGAAGACTGGCAGAGCGAGCAAGAGGCGATATATCGAGCAAATAAGAGGGGAAAAATGCCTTACCTTTAGGATTTTAAAGATATTGTTGTAAAGATACTCGGGTGCAAGTTTACAAGTTCGAGATGCGAATGAAGCGAAAAGGGCGAAGCGAGAGAGAGAAAGAGGCCAAGAGAAATAAATTTAAAGAATAAAATGCAAAACGGAAATCTTTTGTGTGTGCAAGGAACAATAATTACCTATTGAATTTATAAGCGTATTAACTGTTTCATTACGTTTTCTCGTTCCTCCTCTCGGGGTGCAGCAAGAAGAAGAAAACCCGACGCAATTATGTAAAATTGCCTCGCATTTTCTTATTTACTTAATTGTTAACTGCACGATGCCTTTCGTTGCCGTTGTTATTGTTATAATTTTTGCAAAAGAAACATTAAGATTACGTTCTTTACGTCCAATTTGCAAATCTTTTTCGCAACCGATTCTCCTAAATGGACTAATTACAAGTGGCCATAAGTACACTAATTAACAGTTAATATTTATCCATCTACAATTAATTCGCATGTGATGGCAATCACGTATAAAACACAACAATGATCGTTATATGAACGAGAGGGAAAAAAAAGACAAAGAACGCAATATAAAATTACGGCATTAATCCAATAAACCCCGAAGCAACGATATAAAGCCGTTAAGTGGGAGGCGGACGGAAATAATATCCATCAAAGCAAAATACCAAAACACATATATTTTCAATTTTATGGTATTAGCAACCTGTGACGCTTTTGCCAATTTCCCCCCCTGTTTAATACACACAAACGTTCGCAAAAAAACGTGAACGAAACAAGAACTTAATTGAACAAATTCTACTTAAATCTACGAAACTATAATATAAAGTTTTCTCCTTCGTGGAGAAGCGAACGATCTTTAGCTGCTAGTTCCTAGTAAGTACGTACTCTTAAGCGAATGAACGACTTTATTAAAGGTAAAGGCAGGGATTAGTTAACGTTTTGCAGTTGTAATTTATAATCCACGTGCAATTTTTATTAGTTTCCCTCTTAACACAAGAATTTCGTACATCCTTTGCAAACGTTTTAGAAGACTATGTCTTTTCTTTTTTGGAGTTCTTTGGTTCTCCTCTTTTAACCTTTTTTTCTTCATTTCTCTAATTGGTTTTCCTTTTTCGTTTTCTTTTTGCGCTGGGAAAATATGTACGAGGAAAAACTCTTCGTCTATTATAATAAAGCGTGTCTGTTCTGTAGAAATAACTAAATTCTTGCTGCCTCTTCTACATTTTTAATAATTCTCTTTTATCTCTCTTTCTCTCCTTTTATTTCAGTTTGAATTTCTTTCGGGTAAACGGTTTCATTTCTTTTCTATTGTACCGGACAAGAGAAGAAATTACAATCTTCGTTCGAGTTAGATGAAATAAAGAGAGAGAGATAGAGAGAAAATGGAACGTTCCAACTCAAACCGGCAATGCATTATATGGTAAAACTTTGAACGAAACGTTCTCCGTTTATTGTTCGCCAAGATAGACAAAACGTAAATCTTTTTTAATTTCTACTTCTTCGCGTTGTTCTTGCTGCTGTTGTTGTAATAAGCTGATAATAATTACAGATCAACTTTCACGTACGCAATAATAATAATTACCATTGTTATTAATATTAAATTACCTTGCATGTTTATTGGGTTTAGCTAGAAAATCGTTATAAAAAATGTCAGAGCTTATGTAATGGTGCGTATAAAACCGTTAATATCGTACTTTCATGCATCGCCATCGTCTTAATTGAATTGATTGTTATGTAAGTTTGATTGACGTTAAGAACAACAACAAGAAAAAATTTAATTAATCATTAATTAACCGCTCTCGAGCTCGCTTTATTCGCTCCGGACTTGAATTTATTCACTAAACAGTTTGTTTTATTCGGTTAACAAATAAAATTGCAAAAAGCAAAAAGGCGAAATAATGAATGGATTAAAATTTTAACGCGAGCGCGAGTGTACGTTTTAAATTGATGAAGCCATTGTTCCACTAAAATTCAAGGTAATTAGACGATGAATATTTCAAAAAAGAACTGATATTTCCTATTGCACACGTGCACACCAACTTATTACTCGAGAGAAATGAATTTAAATAAAGACAACAAAACCGTTTCCTTCCTTTGCGTTCCTCTCATTTACTTTCTGTCGCCAGCGAGAAAAAAAGTACCTAATTAGAACGGCATTTAATTGTTTCCTGCATCGTTACGAATTTAAGAAAATATCAATCCTACGTTGAAATTTCAATACGAAATGACGGAGATTCCTTCTGCAATCGCTATGAAATCGTGTGAGTGTAATAAAAGGGAATTATTATTAAAATGAATCGGTCATTGCGATAAACGCGAAAACGTTTTGCCGAAGAGGGTCATAGTTTAACTAACCGTATCTCTACTGTTACGATTACACGTAGAATACACGCTGAAAATGCATGTTTACGGGTTTGGATATAGAACCCGGTGAAAAAAAAAAAAAGAAAAACCCCGAGGGAATATGAAGACCGTCGAATTGCACTCGCTTCCAAACGTTTATTAAGGCCACCGCGTATGAGGAGAACGAGAAACGAGAGGCTGAAATTAATTTCAATCGATAATTAATTTATGACAATATAACTAAATGATAAAGAGTTTATCGGTGAATTACATAAGTAGAAAATTGTGTTAACAAAGGACCTTGCTCTTTCCTCGCCTGCCGCGTTTTCATTATGCGGATTTTTAAGAAGGTGGTTTATCCTTGGCGCGACTTCAAACGACTCATTTGCCCACGTGAAAATCGCTTGGCACCGGTCTATCCAGAAATTCAAACCGTTTCGTGTTCTTGCCGCACGTTAAAAGACGTCGATGACAATTAAGCGTAAATAGTGAAAGAAAAACGGGCAATTATTTTGTGTACCAACAATAAAACTGTTTGCCTCTTCCCTCGAACATGTTAAATAATCATAATAATAAGTAGCAAGAACATTATTACACGTCGTTCTTAACGATGAGAAATCTACGTATTGCATTATTATTGCTTCTATCATTATTACTAAGTAGCTGGCGTCGTTGCTGGCGATGTTGAGAGAAGGAAAAGGACGAGAGAGAAAAGAGTCTCTTTTCTATCCGTCTGTGCAACCAGCCATCCGACGAACCTACAACATTTTCTACTACCGCTGGTGATGCTGTTAGTCGGTCATTTCTCTCCCGGTCTCTCTCTTTTTCAATTTAAAGTCAGCTGTTGAATTTTAATACCTATACACGTATAGTTTTACAAGTGAACGATATGTGCATCATGAAAAATAAAAATCGTATGTGTATGTATATACAATAAATAATGTGGGAATGAATGCACACAAACCGACCGTATCGAGTTTATATTTTACACGTTATTTTGTTAAATTTAACACGTAATTGCACATAAAAATTAATATTTATACATATGCATATTGTTTTTTTTAATGCTAAATTAGAATATGATATGGCAAAAATTAATATCTGCTACCTCTTTTTTGTTTGTCCACATGTATGCACCTACATTAATTATTATTATTCATCATCAATTCTGATTTAAATGTATGAACGGCTACAATAATGATTTCCACGATGACGACGATGATGACGATAATAATGCTTAATATTAGATTAAAGTGAAATATTAATTAAGCCTAATTGTGGGTATAATATTATCCATGAATATCGTGCAACAACAACAACAATACAGCGGCACCAACAACATATGCTCTTCATATACGTACGCATATTGCGCGCACGAATGTATTAGTATGATATTGTCTTGTTCATGTAGCTTGTTTAATCGAATTGGATTTAAACTTTACTACTACTACTATATTACATATTGCCAGTAACTACACCAGTGGAAACAGCCGTCAAAGCCATGGCAAACAATGTTACAATAATTTCGTTATATAATTTCAGCAATCGACACAGCAAAGTAGTTTACTAATTTTCATGTACGCATACGTTACGTTACAATATAAGTTTCATATAAAGTAGTTGCGGAAACTTTTCGCAAGCATCATTCCGAATTTAATAAAACAAGTTATTCGAGATTAAAATTCAATGGCCGCAAGGAGTAACAGTAGCTATTTGGCATCTCACCTTGCGTTAACAATCAAGGCAATTAAGTGAACGAAGGAGAATCATCGATTAGTGTCACTTTCAATTTGCAATAATTTACGAAAACTATTCGGCGTCCATTTATTTATGCGAATTAATTGCATTTAATCCTTGTAAACGTTTTGTTTTTAAACTAACGTTGCACGAGGTTTTAATAATTAGATCAAACGCACAGAATGGATTTGCTTTTAAACTAAAAAAGTCGTAACGCCTCTTTGGAAAACGTAACGGTTTCCGTAAAATTTAATCGGACCTTTGCCACGATATTTTATCGAGAAAAAATCATTATTCAATTGGGAGCATGATAATAATAATAGCGACGATGATGATGAACGTGTTGATATTAAAAGAAAGAAATAAAGGAGCACGCCAGCTGTTCCCGCAATAACAATCAAAACAGCAAAAAATAACGATACTAAACCAATCTGAAAAAGAACGGTGGAAAATTATTATTAACTCGAGACGATACCGTATAACTCTCTTAACAGGTGATATACACATTATGGCGTATTTAAAGGATAAATAACGTCCTTTAAATCTAATAAATTCGACAGGAACGGCTACGGATAGAACGGCGAGGAAGTAGAGAGAGTGGCAAGAGAAGAATTACATTATTTTTCCTCTGAAATCTATTAAATTGAGTATAAAATGATACGGGGGAGTGTAGTAGTAGTAGCAGTCGTACTCTGAATGTTTTATTACTATTGTTAAACGTATAAAATGGAGAGTGGAAAGTGTGGGAGAGAGAGAGAGACGACTAGAGACAGGCAAGAATTCTATTACATTTAATCACGAATACATCCAAAATAGGAACAAAACGCAATAGAAATGGTAACAGTAACGAATAATAATAATATCGAGTAGTAAATGAGACCGATCTATTTATGGGAGAAGCCAACGCAATATTTCCTTTTTATTTCTCATCATCTTTTTTCTTTTTTTGGGGGGGAAAATAAAGTTTAGAGAAAAGTAACTTTCGAATATAAAAATTGTTTATCGATTTCGACCACAAAAATTTGACGTTGCTTTTTCGTCTTTTCCTTTCGTATCCTACAGCATGGGAGAGGATGGAGAAGGAAGCAGAAAAGGGAAGACTTGCTATTGATGATGTCTCTTTGGCTCGAGCTCCAGAATAAAAAAAGGGAGATAGAAGGAAATATAAATATGACGTTATGCGATATACACGACAACCATATAAGCATCTTAACGGAAGTTCCTTACAGCGTCGAGTGGAATATTTTAAGTAGAGATTACTGGGCGAAGGAAATTTATTTTTCCAGCGACGTTTTAGGAAGCAGAATGTTATGGATCAAAGCGAAACATAGATTAAACGATGTCACTATTTTTTAGTCGAACTGCTAATTTGATGATCGCAAATTGCTCGAATAAATTAACAAAAATGATTTTTGCAAAATAAATTTCAGCGTAAGAAAAGGAACGAATAACAATCACGTTTCACGTTTATTTCGGTCTCGACAGACACGCGTTAGTCTCAGTGTTTTTATACATGCATTTTACTTCTGATGGGCTGTCACGAACATTACAAAGAATTTAAAGCATTAAATTTTCCACTTGTTAATGTCTCAAAATATGGAAACATAAAAACACAGCAATATTGCGAATCGTTTTTTTTTTCCTTCTTTTTTAACGTAAAGCACAGAGTGGAATAAAATGGAACGAAAATAATATTTCACGATCGAATAAACGCATCTGATAATTGACAGTGAATATTAATAAGTAATTTCGCGTATTATTTTTCAAATTTCGTCCTGCGTTCCAACAAGGGGACTGTTTACGAATTAATTGTATGTAATGAAGATGACGATCGTAATGGTTTGATGATGATGATGATGATAATGGCGATATTATTATTAAACTTAATTGAACGGCAACAACGGCTTCGAACGTTGTCAATTTTCATTTCGATTCAAAAGCATCAAATTTCCGTCTTACAATCTCCACGTTTTCGTATTGATTTATCCCCATATGTGATAATAGACAAATGTGTGTGCAAGAGAGAGAGAGAGAGAGAGCGATTGTATCGCCCTCCCACACAACCACCGTCCCCCAATGCACACATGTTATTGGCGTTTTGGGGTTGAATTCACTGCCGCCATAATACGGTTACATTTCATTGCCAAGGGAAGTAAATTAACTTTAAGGGCTGCCCATCCCACTTCTTTCTCATCTTCGTCGCACGGATTTCATTCATCGTCCTCGGAATGATAATTAACCGTGATCGGCGAATAATTATTAATCGATCGGCGATGAGAAACATTTTTCTCTGGCCGTTTAGAAAAATTAAATTCTGTTTAAAAGGCCATCCATAAAAGATAAGTAGTAATTTATCAAACGCTAAATGGAAAGGCGCATAAAAAGGAAAAGCCAAAGAATGACAACCTTATAAAAATATAAAACAAATACAAGAAATTTTAATTCTGTTATTATGCGAGGACGACGTGGGTCGGAGAGAGACGGAGCACGAGCGAAAGATTGATAAATCGGTATACATTATTATTTTGGTCATGCAAGCTGTTCAACATGTACAAGATTACATTTTCATATAATGTGGTAGAGATATACGAAAATGAGAATGGGAATAAAAAATGGAAAAAGAAGGAATAAGTTAGAGCAACTACCAACTACTACTACACATGTGCATCATATACACACATACACAGGCTCACAGGGGGGTTAAATATGAGGGCATTTGACTCACACTCCATTAATATGAAAAGAGCGAGAGAGAAGGGCATTAAGAGCCTTTATAATGCAACGTTAATAATAAATTCAAATTTTAATTAATGCGATAGAATAAAGAAATGCAATTTTTCTTTTCTCGTCGCCCGAGAACATTTTCCGAGCTGAAACGCATTGAAACCAACCGGACTTATAATATACATGCACGTATTAAACATACATGTAAGCAAGCTAGCAAGTTGATGGACCTTAACTTAAAGACCACACAAAAAGGTCAACGTTCTTATTAACATTGTTCGTAATTTATCAGTATGAAGAGATCGACCTAAACACAGCGTCGAAGTGAAAGAGAGAGAGAGAGAGAGACGTAAATAAAATAATAAAACGAATGTGTTTTAATAAGCTCGTCTTTTACGATTGCCTTTTTATACGAAACTTTTTATTTGCGTTTAAAATAAAATAAGGTGAACTTGAAGGGAAAATGAATGAACTGACGACGAACGAGGAAAAGTTTTCCGTATTTATTTCCTTAGCATTTTTATATATTCCGCCATCGACAAATTCGAGTGTTTCCTGCAAAAAGGTATAAAATTGGGGCGCAACAACCGAAAGAAAAAGAGAAATAGGGAAGTAGAGGAGAGACGGCGGCAAAAGGAAAATGTAATAAAGGAAGAGGAATGAATCTTTTACAGCGGATATATTTTACGCTGGCTTTGAATTGCTGCCAATGAAATTATATAATGTAGTAAGTGTACGTAATAGTTTGTTTTCCTCTTGCTTCTTTTTCCTGGCCTTTCTTTTTTGTTCGTTTAACGCAAAATTAAATCTAGCGAACTTCTTTTGCTGACGAATATTATGTAATTGAATTAAATTCATTTCGTGCCTAATTTATGGCAATTTTCGGCCGATAATAATTGCTTGACGCCGAATAAAAACGAATAATCCTTCGCAGTCGACTTGTATTATGAGTTTCGAAAGTTCCTTTTGGTTTCTATTATAACTCTATTTGTGCTCCAAAAATATACCACAGGTACGATTGCGTACCTCTATGCTCTGTAATATAATGTATTTTGTACCAGTAAATAACAGGTATTGTAGTGGATTTCGTGTGTGTGGGCAGCTAAATCCCATTCACGACGACAACTAAAGGCTATCACAGTGTCCGTCTCTCCCTTTTCATCACGTTTATGCCATACCGCATACCATAAATGGAACGTTTCACCTTTACTTAACCGAAACTCGTTTCTACATTACGACCAATGTAGTACCTGCTTGTGTGTGTATTATATTGTCTACGGTTTAAGTTTGGAATAATTGTGGCGAAAAAGAAGCAAATAAATGTGATGATTACGATGATAAAATGACGACGATGCTGTCATCTCCTCCTATTTGGTAAACGGAACAATTTCACGAAATAATAATAACCTAGATAATCAACAATGAGTAAAATACACGAAGAATAGATGGATCGTACATAACGTCCATTGTAATAAATTACGTAATATAAATTATACGATAAATTCGAGTTAAAATGTTAATAACAAACATTAATCTCTTCCTAGTTATTCAATTTAATATGCAAAAAAAACGCGTATTGCGAAATCGCTATTCCGAAATATTTGCTTGACGAAATCTAATTATAATCCAGCAGCAACAAAAAAAGATATTCAGCAAAAAGAAAAGGTTACAGATTCGCACATTTAAAACCGAATGCAAAACCCTGCTCTCATTCAAAGAGTGCTTAGCGGTTAATTTTCTTTAACCGCATCATCATCATCATTATTATCGTTCTCCCATCGGCCGTCAGCGTCATCATTACCGTCATTATCATATTCAAATTTGACCCCCCGGAAAATTTAATTATGTGACACGTCGATAATGTCGGGTTACATTTAATTTCCCGTTCGTTCGCCAAGAATTTGCTTTTAATTAAATCCAAACAAATTTCGCAATGAAGGAGTTTACAAATTTTTGCGTCTCCGTTACGGATGTAAAGTCAATTGTCTGTTGAAATGCAAGAATAAAATACGTGTATGTTAAGATCTTTTTAAAGTCTCTCTTGGTTTCGTTTTTGCCATCAACATCATTCCGGCGGTGCTATTATTCTATTTGGCTTCTTTCTACGCGTCTTCTTCTTCTTTCTCGCAATCTTTTCAACTTATTTTAATGCTTCGTAAAATTTATAGCGATCGCTAAAAGCTGGAAGGATGAAATATATTTGAAGAAAGCAGGCGAGGAAGCAGTCGAATAAAGAATGGGAGGCAATGAAAACGAGAAGTCGGGGCATTCCGTTTTCTTCTTTCACTTCTTCATCTATTCTTAACCGTAAATTAATTACGTTCACTTCCAATATATCAACCGGTTTAGATAAATAAATCTCCTTCGGAACAGACTGGGGAAAGATGTGGTGTATGTAAAGTGATTTCTTTTTTCTGCGGAGTAGTTTTCGGGCATAACTATTTATTGTTATTATCATCATCATCATTATTATTTGGTAGCGCTAGATTGGAATTCTCGTGTGGGGTAAACTAGAGGGTGCTTTTGTTAAGAGGTGCACCCAACAACAATAAACTGTGGGGTGCAGCGACCAAAGAGTCTCCCAGTTTTTCACCTGTATTATATGCCAGTTAGATGAACAGCATATTATTACTATCGCACCGTCATTATGGAGCAACAGCTGTCGTCTGTCGTATTTTTGCGTTTCCTACCACTATCGTCATCATTATTATTGTTCTTTCCATCCTTCTGCACCGTGCTACTGTCGAATGGCGATGATAATAATAACGCGCCTCCTGCTATGTTTTAATACATTTTACGGGGTTTAATTCATTTTCCCTCGTATCGTTCGTTCATTTGGATCGAAAACCGCCGCTTTCCAATTTTCCTAATGCACATTCGACGTCCGAATGCGAGCGGAGCATTCGTTCAACTAACAGTCGTTATTTTACAGGATCAACTTTTTTTTTTTCGTTCTTTTGATTCTTAATATCATTAATCTCAATGCAACGCAACAAGGAGATTGATACGAAAATAATCTGCCATCCACAGGAGCCATATCGATCCAATAAATTGAAAAATGTTTCGAAAAGGAGCAATTTACCTTTTTATTCATAGTTGTGAAAAGTTTAAAACCTCTAATCAAATTAAATTAGTTGTTACATAAAGGAATTCCGCGAGAAAAATCATTTTCATTTTCAAATTAATCCAACGAGCTTATTATTCGCTGCAGTTCTTTACAAACTGCATTAACCAGTAAAAAATTGCTTTACAAATGATTTTCGTGGCAATTACAAAATAAACTAGGTAAAAACGGAATTTTCTCCACTAATTAAATAACGAATAGATTCCCCCCCGTGAGTTAAATTAAATTCTGATTCTCCCCCTTTTAGAGCAATAAACATATCTTATTGTTCGGCGAATGGGTAATATAAGTTGTTAATAATTTACTTAAGGGTATTCCATTTTCCGATAACACCCAAAACGTTCAGTTTAATCGGAAACGGGGTTCGCCTCTCTTCCGTTAAAGTTATGGCTCCAGTGATGATAATAATAACGAGTGGGGTTCGATTGTATAAGAAATTACGGTTGAAGTGCGCATTCTTAAGATAAAGTCGATTTGTAATTTAATTAAATAGATAGGAAAATTAAAAAGACAACGATTGTGTTCGTATCGTTTGTAATTAGGTACGAAATGCCAATCGATATCCAATTATCCAACTGCGACTATTTTGTCTCTAATCCATTCTCACAATGGCTCCTTTCGTTTGATTTGTATAATATTTCACTGAAGGCAAGAAGCAGAGGGAACTTTATCGAAGAAGGAAATAAAAGGGATTCTCTTTTTTATTCGATTTTTTCTTTCGTTTTCTGGAAACGATTTCCAATAAATAAATCATCCTGAGAGTTGCCGGGGAATAATTCAGAAGTGAATTCCTCTTCAACGTTTGTTACTCGCTCCCTCGTCTCTTCCTTTTTTTGCCAGTAGGAAAGATTTCTTTTGTGTGCTCTTGCATTCTAAATGCACGTGTGTGTGTGTGTGTGTATGTCTGCGTGTATAATTTAATCACACATCAAAAAAAGCGTAAAATGCAAAATTTCACGTTAGACACGAACATTTTCCATCTGTTTATGAACGTGAAATTAATTGATTTTACAAAAGCGAAATAATTAATTAAACGCCATGGAATTAATTTAAATCAGTTTTTGTTGGTTATTATTATAAATTATTAAACATTATTACACGACTCTCTCGCTTAATAATAATGATACGTCTGTATCGAACGTTACACAATTACATCCGCGTAAAGCATAAAGGAATAGAGCAACAATTATAAGTGACAACAGGATTTAATTTCGCAAATATTTACGTACAAACTATTTTGCGAAAATAGTTGTTTTATCTGCCTTTTGTATTCTAATCGAATCGAATAAAATGCGTATTTAACAAATTTAATTTATTTCAGCAAAATATTTTTCCCAGCAAGTTAAACCGTTGAAAATTGAACAAGTTATCACGAACGATTGTATATATGTATTCATACAAAAGGGCGAAGGAGAAAAAAAGAAAATAAATGATAGTAGTAATAATAATAAAGAACGGGAAAGTCTTCCCCTTAGTTTACTAGCCATATAACCGTTTCTTCGTCTCTCCCTCTCTCTCATTCTCTTCCTGTCTCTCTCGCTTTCCATCTCACTTTTACACGTTCGATTTAACATTGAAAAGAAATTCTCGCTCCCTCTCGCCTCTCGCTCGGTTCTTACTTAAAAGCAATATCTTCTTGACGTTCCTTCTTCGGTTAAAATACTCTTTCGTTTTCTTCTTGGTCGTCGTCGTCCTCCTTTTTTCTTTGCTCCTTCAATTTCACTCACTCTCGTTATCTCCACTTATTTTCATCTCCCTTTTCTCGTTATACTGCTGCTGCTGCTGCTGGAACATACCTAAACGATACCGTGTCGGTCTTCTTTTTCTCCATCAACATCATCCTCTTTCCCTGCGTCGTCATCGACGGTTCGGTTGCTCTGCGTCTCTCTCCCTTTTTTCTATCATATTTAAGAGCATATCTCTTTTAACAGTATATGTATCTTCTTAGCCGAGCATTGATTCCTCCACTTACATATGTATTTTATTAAAGAAGAGAATCATTTTTTTCCCCTTTTTCTGTTGTATATTGCATCTCGTGGTAGTCGATAATTTGTAACGCGAAGGATCCGAAGCCCTTTTCGTTTGCTATCGACGAATAATATTAATCAATCGCACGAATAAAAGTAAATGGAGCGTTTATTTGCGTCCTCTGTTGGATATTGAAGAGATGCAATAATAATACGAGTTAAGAACAACGGCAAGAAAAACTGATTAAAATTGCAAATTGATCTTGGCGAGCGTTTCGATCGCGGTTCTGTCAATGTTATTCTTTTTTGGAAATTTCGCTCAAAGAAAACACGGTTGTTGTTACGGAGAATGTTATTTTTAGTTATTCCTGTTTAATTTCTGGTCTCTTTTACTCCTCGTTTATTATTATTGCTCCCAATCTGGTTAATAACCTTTTCCAATTGGTATTACTTCAAAGAAGGAAGCCAAAAAGTTGAATGAAGCGAGCGGATATCAAATAAAGAGCAATATAAAAATAATAATAAACGTACACACGCGCTTCGGCTCTCCTTATCGATGTCCAATTTAAAGTTTAGACCATAAAATATTACGGGAATAAATTGAACGTCCTTTATTTCCCGGTTATTGCCGTCGTTTCGCCATTTCTGCGGCCATTGTTATTTACTTTTACTTATAAAATAGCTTTTCAATTTGGAAACCGATTTTCGTTTGGTGCTCAGTAAATTTTCGCAATCTCAAGCCTAAATTACCGTAGAAGGATCATATTATTATCTTGACGAATTTATCTTGTTAAGTTGGCAAAGAAAAAAAAATGCGTTTCGGTAATGATCAATTATATTTTTCAGGGAAAACAGTTTTAAACGTCGTCCTCTCAACAAATACGCGAGACAAAGCATGCATTTTGCAATTCGTCGCCTCGACCTCCGCCAGCTCTTTACACTTCGAGCGTTTTGTCGCCTTAAGCTTTAAAGTCAGACCATAATAAGACTGCAGATTTTCTCTTTAGGGCATTTTTCGAGAGATTTTCAACGTTTTCGTCCGAAAGCGAAAAGGTTCGCGAAACTTTTAATTATAAACCAAACTCTCATCAATTTTCCATATCCAATGGACTTTTACAAAACCTATATTACTATTAATAATAAACGAAATTAATTAAAGTATCGTAAAGTATCGTTAATAACATCTTCGCGTAACTTAAGGGCCTCAATTATTATCGCCCCTTTTCTAAATCGATCGATTTAAATTTTAAAACGTGTAGATTAAGGAACGATCATCCGTATTACATAACGACACACGCGTGATTGGATTGTTAAAAAGAGAAGTTTTACGAGCCTTAAATGGGATCGTTAACGCAAGTACCTGTTATTAATTAAATTAATCAGGATAATGATATTGTTCTTAAGTTTCGCTTGGGTCGTAATTAAATCCAGATTCTTGTCGAACAGAAATAATTCAACAATTTGTCGAGCGACGATAATTTAACAAATTGAAATATGTACGTAAATATTTGCACGATTTTCGCCATCCCATAAACATAATTAAACAAATAAGTTCGCGTAAACGCCATACTTTTTAGCATTCGCATTTCTTTTTCCTTCTCAAATTCGCAAAGAAATAAATTGTTGTATAACGTTACATGCATATATCCGTACGTACCATATCTTTTAGATTTTTATATTAGGAATACGTAAGTAGGCACATGTAAGTAGTGAAGCGAGAAAGATGCAGCAAAAACTTTAAACGAAGTAAAAGATGGAAAAAGACAGACTGAAACTATAAATGTAAAGAATATTACGTATACCTGGTGCGGTAAGTTTATATTTGACGTTTACTACTATTCCTTTTCCACGTGTGTGTGTGTGTGTGTGTGAGTGTTGTATATTCGAGTTTCTAAAGTACATTCGAACCATAAAAATATTTTTCTCGATGCTCGCATGTATACGAACGTTTTTCATGCCATTATTATGCGGCTTATCTTGTTCAAATATTAATTACGAAAATTTCCGCAGCTCAGTAAATTGCCAACAAATTCTTTAATGCGATCCCCATAAATGTGATGTGAAAATGGAATTTGAGTAAAAAAAAGAGCTCCTTGTTTTCTAACTGATAACATACAAATTGCGCGAGAAACATCAATGCAAAGACATATCGTTCCATCGCGAAAAGGTCAAACGACTTTTTACAAAAGCAAGAACGCTAATGACGAAATCGTTGTTCTTTTAATTAATTTTCGTAATATTAAATTAAACTGCGTATGCATTAAAGAGAAAAAAAAAGAGAATAATACGTACGAGAATCCTGTTAATTGTTACACTTGGGTAATTTTAATTTTACAATTCCGTTCCAGAAAAAGAATGAAATGAATAGCAAAAACATATTCTCCTCTTTGAATCCTTGATCTCATATGGAGAGAAGGACTTTTTCCTAATAAAAATTTATTCGTTTTAGTTATGGGATTTGTGCGAAATCAACGAAAGAAAATTTATAACAAGCAGTAACACTAATGCTAATCGTCATTGAAGAAAAAATCTAATCACACTCTTTGAAGTCGCTCAACATTTCTCTCGCGTATCATTTTCATTAATTAATATTTATGCCCGTTGTGTGATACGTAATTCAATTATGTTTGTTTTACGTTATATTTTTAACCAGAATTATTGGTTTTAATCGCCTATTTTTCCCAATAAACATAAAATTTATTATTAATATTTGTATTTTCGTAAATATTCATAAGGCATACATTCTGCGTGCGTTCAATGGAATCCCAATGTAACGTGAATGTATAATGAAGAAGAAAGCACAAAAAATCGCTCTAACAAACATGGGGATCAGCTGTAATAAAATGTCTACATTAAAATGTTTTAATGTTAACATCGTTAAATATGAGTTATAAATAAAAATTGTTGATCGATCGATTCAGAGCGATGAGAAGTAATAATAATTTGGTTCGTACGTAGGAGGAATACGAAAGACGAGGAGGAAGACGCGACGAGCGAAAGAGACACAAAGAAAACTGATTTCTGCTGCTTAAAATGGATTTTTTATTTAATAAAAAAGAAACGTAACATCAAAGTTATAAAATTAAATTAAATGTAAGAACTTGAAAGGCGAAGAGAAGAAAGGAAGGAATAAACGTCTATAAGTAGTAACCTATTAGAGGGAAATTAAAAATAAATTTCTTTTTTGAAACGGACTATGTGTGTGTAGGAAATATTTATGATCCAATAAAGAATAAGTACTGTTGCTGCCACTATTGCTATAATTAGAGCGTACGGTTAATTAAACAATCGTACCTACGCACATAAACATACAATTTTTATTTATTCCAAATTAATTTCTTAATTAATATTATTATCAACTAGTTATTACCTTGTAGCTACCGTACAATTAACTCGTTTCTCTAGCATTTGATTACAGGACGGAATAAATAACAAATAGGAGAATTTTAAAAGAAGTTCTTGTCCTCGTTATAACAACTTAAATAAGGAGAAGCAACAAAAAAATGCTACTATTTAACTTTAAGAAACTCCTTCGCTTCGCATTATTATTTAAATGAAACGAGATATCAATAAATTCGTTTTAATTAAAATAAATACGTCGAGTGCGACTTATTTAAAGTTTTTCTCTCTTGCTACGTTCAAGTAATTGAATGAAAAAATGATAGGATTAAATTTCAAATTTAAGCATAATTATATAGCATTAGTAGCATGTAATCTCATAATTATCATTAGGAAAGGAAACTTTTTTCTTTGCGTAATTTCCTTCTGAATAGCCGTTTGAAGACAAATTAAGTTGGTTCAATTTTGGAAAAACAAAGTGCATAAAATCTGTTCATTATTTTTTTATAACAATTTAAAACATTAAAAAATTTAATTTTGGTTACAAACAAAGCATCGATTTTTGTCGCAGTAAATGACGAATCTTTACCGAACGCAATACAAAGAATGCGCATTCGTTAATGACTTAGATGGTAATTAGGGCGATTTCCAGAGTTAATTAGTTAACCCTTTGCGCTAATAACTAACAAACAATATTGCCTAATTGCCGCAAGTCTTGCCATTTCGACCGCCCTCGCCGATAAATACGCACTTGAAGGAATATCGAACAGAGAAACGTTTAATTGGAAAAACTATTCGGGAAAATAAGGAACAGGAGCAAAAGGAATTTAATTAAAGAGAGCCCATTATTATGCGAAGTTAATTTTTAGAATGTAATTAACGCTATTCTCGCATCATCATCATCATTATAATTATTATTACGTATACGTGAATTTAATTATCATCTTTACGACTTATAATTATATAATAATCAAAAGCAATTATTAGTCAACCCCATTTTATTCTTAACTAACTTTTTCCTCTAAAGCAAACCAAATGTCGTCTGCATTCGCATCGCGCGTTACTCATGCGTTAATTTCAAACAAGTCGTAACACTTTTTCCGCAAAATTGTTTAATTCTCCTTTTAGCAGAAGGCATAATCGCTATTAATTAATTAATTATGTGTCATGTGAAAACGTCTTAATTGATTTAAATAGGAAATGGGAAGGGATTGATTTAAGCGAGGGTTACTTATAATTAACTATTGCTCAAAGAAAGAAAAAGCAATTTAATGTTGTGATTAATCGCAGCGAATGAAACAAAAGAAAAGTCGCCAATAGTTTATTCTTTTCCGTAAAATTTAACCAATTTCCTAATGGCACATAATAAAGGTGTAGCATTAAATGGAATTTGTTCCGCCGTTCTCTGTCCGCTTCATGATTGCCTGGTAGCTCGTTGCGTACAGATAGAACTGGTCCTGCCGCGGAAGATCGATGAGCCATTTTGGTAACAAAACTATTTGCTCGAACGTGGATTAGATATTTTCGGAGAGTTAGTTGCTTCAAAGTTGCCGATTTCTGAGGGATTAGCTAATTGCTAACTCTTTGGTTATTCGTTATCTGTAACGAGAGAAAGATGAGTGAAAAATGCGATTGAGATTTATTGGATTTTGATGTTAGAATGAGTAGCAATTATTAATAAGCGAAATATAAAAACGATGATGTAATCTGGTTGTTATTATTATACTTCGGGCCCATCGGATTAGACCTCTTAACTACATACTTACGCCCGCCGCTCGCTTCTCTCTTCAACCGGTTTTGCTTACGCTTGTACCGGCCGGATTTGTGGCTTAATGAAATCGTAAAAAAGTGAGCATTAAAATGTAAATAAAGGATTCGGTCGTTGCCAAAATAAAAAATAAAAATAAAACGTCGAAGGAATCATAAGAATAAAATCTCTTTCAAAACCAAGAAAGACAACAAAAAGAGTTTTGCCCACTTAATGCCACGTTGATGGCACGACGATCGGAGCAAACGTATCGGATGGCGAAAAACTCCGGGGGCGCGTGAGTGTATAGGAGAAAAGGAGGGAAATTTTGCACGTGCTATTATTTTTCATAAGGCGCGCACTCGAAACTGCGTTCCGCCGCACGTCGCCGTCGCCGTCGTCGTCCTCGACGTCGACGACGCGCGGAAATTAGTTTCGATCGCGTAATTGAAAAATCCTCCGCGTATCCGCTATGCGAACGTCTCCTCTATACTGTCTTCCATTTTGGAAGCTTTCAAAAGCTATGCTTCCTTTCGACATCGGGCGCAGTGTGTGCGGGAGCGAGACGAGGCGAGCGAACCGCTGCGGAGGCGAGAGAAGGATGCGAGAGAGGAGAACGCGGAGGATCCTCGTGTTATAGGCAGACCAAAAGCAGTTATACTCAAGTATTCGGTGTATTCGCTGCTGCACAACACACCGACTGTCCGTGTGCGTACACATATTTCTTTTATTACTCGACACACATTGAAGTCTCGTTCGCGTGTATGTGGGCATAATACACGTTATTCCTCATCCTCGTGTGCGGACGTGACGTATACGCACAAACGACAACGCACAAGAAGACTTTTTTACCGTGTTGCTCGGTGGGACGAATTCAAATAAAGGACAAGCGCATAATCCATCTTAATATCCATTCTTCTTTAGAGTCCTTTATTGCTAATTCGCAATTTGATTCGATAAAATAGAAACTCGTAAAACAGCGACAAACGAAAGTTGGTGATTTTCTTTTTAGTAAAATTGTCGTCGACAATTTAATAAATAAGAGGACAATAATAGAGCAACTGTTGAATGTAGCATTAAGATATTATAAAAAAGGACCGTAGTCGTAACAAATAGGTTTAGTGGATGCGTAAATAACAAATGTACGGAAAGAGAGAAGTGCCGTAGTGAGTGAGGGTGGTTTGCTCGAATAAAGGGGAGGATGATATTGAAGTAACTCAAGAACAACGTCAGCCAAAAGGGGAACGGGAAGGCGAGGAATATTTTTCGGCGTCGAGTGAAAACGGATGAATGTCGTTTGCGGGTTTCCTGCATTATTCAAGGAAGGCGCCGCAATAAATAATTATCAGCGTTTATAACCGGCAGGATTAAGGGCGCAACATATTATAAAGGTAATTAGGACGAACCTTATCGCTATCCTCCTTTTACTTTTTCGGTCATCAAATCCTTCGCTCGCTTAATTTAATTTAACATCGTCGAAACGAAACGGAATGAATTAATGCAAGGAGCGAGCAAAAAGTCGATTCTTTATTGTATATTTTCAATTTGTTGTAAATTAATTTAAACAATACGCTTCGAAATGGATTTTATTTCTCAATCGAAAATGGCAATTAACAAATTGTACAAATTCGATTCGCTTCGTTCGCGCTCTCTCTCTCTCTCTCGCTCGCTCGCTCGCACACGAAATAATCTCTTCGCCTCGCATCTAATTCTCTACAGTCTACAGGTACATTATATCCATTTTACCTTCTCGGTTTTTATTACTTTACCATTTATAGGGCCGTTTCTTTTTCTTTTCTTCGCTTTTCTTTTATTTTACTCCTCTCTTCTTCGCCCCGAGTCTGCATTATAGAAATGTGTATTTAGTTGCCTCCAGGTCGTTCCTTCACAACTACTACCACCGGCTCTTTATATTATCATCATCATCATCGTTATATGGTGTATCTCCTCTTCTTATAAGCGAGGCGTATTTAATAGAATAGATTCACGTTTTATCATCGAGTGCGTTAAGACTGATTAAAAGGGAACGAGAGAGATTTGCGATTGGAATTGTTGCGTTTATCTCGCTCATTATCTAATTTCGCGTACGCAATCTGAGTTGAATATGTACCTAAATGTTCTTGTGCAAATCATATTTTATTGGCAATTGATTATTCTTTGTCTGAAGAAATAAATGTTCAGGTTTTAATTAAGAAAAATAATCGTACCGAACCCATTTTCCAAGTGGGAAGTCTTCGCAAACGTTGTTTTTATCGAATGGTAACCTACAATAATACAAATCATTATCAATTAGTTGCTTTCTTGTTTGCGATTGATTCACTCTCTTAAATTTAAAAATGTGTCTCGCCGCCGAAAGTTTCTACGACATTCTCAAAAATAAACTTTCCGAATCAATCAATAACAACGGACGACTTCTTGAGGAGGAGCGGAAAAAGAGAACGCGATGGGAAAAAGTTTCGCAAGAGATTTGTGCAGCAACCGAACGATTTTTACAAACACCCTTCAAGGAAATTGAATTAGTCTTGAGCAAATTCTTGGCCAATTTGTTTTATTAAACTGCAACTTTCTACACGTACCTAAACTCTATACGGTTCTCTTATTTTTTGCTTTTGGGATAATATGCATTTAACAAATCTATTTAAGTGTTTCATGCCGTTTTCGAAACCTTGTTTAGGATTTTTCTTCATTGCATTTACGGCAACTTCTTTACCTTCTTCCTCGCCATTTTCTAAATAAGGTTTCTTAGGTGTTTGCGAAAAGTTCTCGCACACGGTGGCTGCAGGAGTAACGAATAGAAGGAATAATGTAATTGTTTAAATTAGACTACTTTGGATCGCTTCCAAGCAAACATTTGTTGAACCTGCAATAAAACGAGGTTGCCAAATTAAGTGAGACGATAATCGAAAATTAAACGTTAATTTTAATGAGCGTCGCCTTTCTTTCCAAACCATCCTGTTCGCGAGCATTTACATAAAGAAATTTAAATAGCAAATGTTACAGGAAACAGTCGGCAAGGCGAATAAATTCTGTTTTATATAAAAAAAAACTACAGCAATTAACGCTCCTCGAGACGACGTGAAGACTGTTATTTATTAGACGAAAATTAGAACTAGATCTTTCAACGGAAATAATTCCTCGTTAAATAATCGCGATCACGTAATTAAACCGTAATTGGGTCAGAATTTTTGTGCTTTAACGTCCAAATTTTTGGCTACGTCCCACGTTCCGACGTGCGGGAACCGGTTGGATTAACGGACAATTACAGGTGAAATATGCGTTAGATATTATTAACACTTTTCTCTCAATGTTTTGCCTCTAATTATTTAAAATGTAACCCAGCTGAAAAGTTGCGCCTTTGGAGAAAACTGTTGCGGACGTGATTCAAAATTAGTAACACGAATAAACTTGCAAAAAGATCCTAATTCTTCATTAACAATGACACGAATTAATTATTGCATATCTTGACAATAAACGCACAGATTTAAATTTGAATTGAATTGATTTTCGCATTGCAATTACAACGAGAAAATATGGCAAGAAATAAAATGTAGGACACAATTCGAAATAAAAACTAAATAAAAGCATACAAAAACTCCAGCTTTCTTGACACGCAACCCAATTCGATGGAATAACCGGCTTGGAAATCGTTCGTTTGTGAAAAGAAACCCCTTGTTGAAACGCACACTTGGAGGGCATTACCTAGAGAATGGGTTAGTTTTCATCTAAGATTATCGCGGCGTTTTAAGGCTTTCAAACAAACATTTAATTCAGCTGAAATTTATAAACGTAATATAAGAACTTGTGCAAGTTCGAATGAAAAATTTATATTTTATTGACCCAATAACATCATCATCGACATCAGAGCTTCCTTCCTCGTATTTCTTTGCCGTTGAAATAAACTTTGTTATAATAAACTAATGCCATTGACCATTATTATTAAACTGCCACGTATGTAACGCTAACCACAATATTATTATTATTATGTGAAATAAATTTTCATTTAATAAAAGTAGATTATAAATACGTTCTATTTTAAGTAACAAATTAAGTTTAAATGTCACGTATTAATAAAATGTGTGTGTGCTGCTGTATTATGATAAAACTATTTTTTCTTATCAAGGTTTCCCCATAACAATGCTAATAATAATAACAAACGTTCTCTGGCGAACAATGCAATTACAAAACGAAGCAGAAAGCAATCAATGGGACATCAATCGACGAATTGTGATAGTACGCGATGTTTGCGAACGATTTGATGGTTTAATTTGAATATAAAAATTCAAGTACGAATTTTCGCGTCAATTTCACGAAATCGACTCGCTAGAGGCATAACATTGGACCGTTACGCAAATAAAACTAATTAATTAGTTCAAGGCCGGCGACAATGAAATAATGGAACTGGCAAAAAAATGTTTAAAAGGAAACCGAGTAATTAAATCGAAGAGGATCATTTCAATCGATGATAATACGCTCGAAATTGCACCCACCATAAAATTAGACGGCCTAAATAATGTTATTCATTCACCTATTTTGTTTCGTACACACGTATTTATCATTTTAATTAATTCCCACCTCTTTCTCCTCGTTCTTTATTAGTTAATTAAATTTAATTAATTCTTTATTATGTGATTACGAAAACATAAAGTGAAACCTACGGAAAATATTTGAAATGAGCCCGATGGAAGGAGAGCAAACGCTGAACGAAAAAATAAAAAGCGTGAAACAGAAAGAGAACGAAATCACTTGTAACAGCAGCAGCAGCAGTGGCAGCGGCCCAGTAAATGTGGTAGTAATAGTAGTAACTTAGTAGTAGGTGTATAGTGTGAGAGATAAAAGCTACAAAATCTCCAATTTCGCCTCGGAGAACTTTCTGAATATTTAAAGAGGAGAGAAAATCCACTAATTTGTTCTGCATGAAACTTGAACTTCGCCTCCTCCTCCTCCGTCGGTCCGTCCGTCCTCCCTGCTGCTCTTACATTTTACTTTCTGCCCCGAAACACTCGCACAACACACGTATACAAATATAATAATGTACACGTAGTGGAAGCGTTTTGCTTCTTGGATGGGATCCAATTCGAACAAAATTAAAACAATAGCTTACATAGATTAGATGGTTTGTCTTATTAAGAGACATGTTTATATACGTTCGCAAAGTGTTTTCGTTTAATTGTCAAATAAAAATGTCGATTTGTAATCTCGACGCACCGCAAGGCAAACTATTTTCTTTTTCGAATACGTTAATAACGTTATTTATTGTAGTTATAATTAAGTTAAAATGATTGTTATTACGAAATTGGAGGAGAATACGAAATGGAAATTAAATGTAATTGTAGCAAAGTATAGCTGTTGGTAATAATAATAATAATAACATATACGGCTCGGTTTAGTGATGGTGGCCTTTTGTGTGTTGCTGCTGTTCTTCGTTCTTCTTTCTTCCACGTTACTTATTATCATCATCATCATCGTCTCTCTTTTCAAATACGTTTGTTGCATGACGAGAACTCGTAATTATATCTCTACAGGGTTTTATTGCCGTTGTACCAACAGTTGCGCGCTACTTTTTTAGAGAGTAAAAAGGCGAAAAGAATCGAAAAATGAAATAAACGAGACCAACTTGTATATTATAAAGCAGCGAGCGTATTTTATTTATGATCGAAAGTCTTTTTTCCATCATCTCGTTCTTCTCACATTCACATTTTACCACTTTCATTGGAAATTACATCACGTTAATAATTAACCAAGAACAAAAAAACGACAATCCAAACTCGTGAAATTAATTAAACAATTATTATTAATTAATAAGTCGATTCGTTATTGCAAACAACATTTTGATTTGTAACTCGTTGCAAGTTGGTTGGCTCGCTCGCTCGCTTGACCCGGATTGTAAATTGTATATTATCAATTATTTATTATTGATGTGGGCCCAAAATGAAGACGAAGGAAGTAGGAAACCCTCGATTAACTTTAATAAATTATCAGATATATATATACGAGAGCGGCCGCGTGACTTTAATCGCAAGAGGACCGAAATGCTGCCTTTAAAAGAAACTTACAAGCGTCCAGATCGACGAATTTCGTTAGAAGACTGAAATTAATTTCAATATCATTTTCGTGTAAGTGTTTCAAAATGAAACAGACTCTTAAAAACGATGTAAAAAAGAGAAAAATAACGCCCATCCGGCAATCTATTGTTAGTTACACACTCGTTAACAATTGTAATGTGTACATGTATACATTTCATACAGTGTGTTATACATTAATTTAATCGACGTTTTCGAACGAAAAAAGAACGTATCAAATGGAATAAGTTAATAAGTAATGAGGCTAAAAGGAATAAGTTTCCAGTATAAGTTGAAGCACTTTTTTTCCTTTTGTACACGCGATCTTATCTTTATTATTATTACGTGAATTAATGGCATTGGAAGTTTTTTGCTTTAATGCTATTACTTTGAACGAAGACAATTCTTGCCCCACACATTTAATTCGGCCAAAGAAGCGTTTCTTTTACACGATCCAACGTAGAGACATATTGTTGTGATTATTAAATTTAGATTTTAATGGCTGGCATATTTCGTTCGCCTTTTCGTATAAACTCTCGTTTATTTATTATGTTGGCCAACGTTGTTTGGTTTATTCGTGTCTCATCATCTCTAGGTGTAATTTGAATTACTTTCAAAGTTTAGTCTTACGTACAAGTCAAAGAGGACGGGCAAAAGAAGAAGATAGAGTAAATTGGGTCTTTAAACGTGCAATGCGCAAGATTAATTGCTATAGTTTGCGATTTCGATAATTTTCTCAACTACACTTATTAAGACGTTAATATACAAAGTGAAAAGTTTTCGTTTTAATCGCCCTTAAGTTATTTGCTCATCAAAAATCACCATTTTTTGTTCCATTTAAACGCGTCTCCGTAGTCCAAACTATAAAATCCTTCACTTATAGGAAGAAGGTTGAGTTTCAATCGAACAAACAAGACCAGTTGGATAATGAAACGTAAGTCGTCCCTATATTCAGCTTTATCGATTTTATTTAAAATACATGTTCGGCATAAAGTTATCCAATACATGAATCCAATTAACTTTAAGAACTTGTGCAGAAGCTATTAACCAAAACACGGAATTTTGCTCTTAATTGGAGTCCAAAGTTTAGAGAGCCCGAATTTAAATGAAGTTAAGATGTGAATGAATAATAGATTGAATTAAAATCACGTGGCGAAGAACGCGAACGAAATGAAATCTTAATGAGTAAGTTGCAAATCCGGAACAAGTACGATTCCCGCGTGAAAGAAAAGCAACTAAAAAAAGTCGGTAACAAATCGGTCAAGAAATGAATCGCTTAAAACCATATAACGAGAGGTTTCGAAATGAAATGGCGCAATGAGTCGATGATAATTTCATAGACAATTGAAGCTAATTTAAATGCAAATAATCGGCATCTATGCGATAATAATTTGCTAAATATGTTTTACGTTAATTTATTGGCATTATTAAACGTACTGCTCCTTTCGAAATGAGGTTTTCGCTAATAATCGTTTGGGAATCAACATCAAAACGTTGAATTTTGTTATTACATCGAGAGTTGAATAGGAACGGAACCGATTATAATTTATAACCAGCAAATCGAGCGTACACATAAAATGCGACGTTCGAAATGTGTGGTCTTTGAAAAAGAATGAACTCCGATAAATGTTTGATTCGAATTTAAATTATTTAATATTCTTTTTTCGTAAACGACTCCATTCCTCTTTATTATTCATGGCGAACGAAAGAAAGTACGACGAATTTGCAATTCATTCGCCAAAATAAAAAATTAAATAAACAACTATAAAAACAAGTTGTTTTGCACTGAAGAATTGTTAATCTATATATTGTTATTAACTTTAAATCTAATTGCTCGCTCTACAAGCGAAGTTGGGCCAATTTGACCTAATGATCTGTATAAATTGGTTGCACTCCTTCTATTTAATACCCTCATTAATTCGATAAGTTTATTATTGACATTTTTCGATAGACAATTAGTCGGTGTTAGCATTATAGTTACTTAATCGATTAAATAATAAGCGTTTTACAAAAAGGTCATTAGACATTGATTTAGTTGCAATGTGCAGCTGCTTTTACGGTCTCTCGTATTATTATTGAGCATTTCTTTTGTAAACGCTGTGATCGGTTTACGAAACGTTTTTTTTTTTTATTTATCTGTTACGCTCTGTATAACAAGAGATTTAATTTATAAGCGAAAAGGTAAAAAATAATTCGGAATATTTTACCATATTATTACAATTTTCTAATGTAGACGATAAAACCTTGATGGTCTGATCAATTACGAAATTTTTTGGAGAGCTTGAAACGAAATTAAAAAGAAATTGTATGAAATATTCATTTGGTAAAAAATGTTAAAGTGTAAATGTTAAAATGGCTCATTTTGATGTATAATAAAAACGCTATTATTATCGTTTATTTTATTGTACATGTTTGAATGTTAAGTTGGAATAAGAAAAATAATGCTCGCAGTGGAAAATTGTTACAACATCCGAAATCTGTCAAGTGCAGTGCTTTGAATAATAACGGAACGAGAGGAGGAGTAAAGTTTGTGAGAGAAGTAGAAGAAGAGGAATAAAATAAAACGACGTGAATAGATATATATACGATCATATAAATATCAGAAGCAGTTGCTTTAGATGTATCCTAAATAAAACAAGAAGTTTTGCAAGAAGCAGAAACGACGAGCAGCAGATAAAGAGGAAGATGGGTAGACGAGGATACTGTACGATGATCAAGGTAAAAATGTTACGTTGTATTATTATCAAAATTTATCTCTCATCTCTCTCTCTCTCTCTCTCTCTCTTTTCTTCGTCTTTCTGGTTGTTATACTCACGAGTCTACAAGCTACTTCTTTACGTATTATTATTACCACCACACCACTTTTATACCATTCATGTTGGGATGTAATTTACTTTACGCCCACATTTCACCGGCGGGGAAAAGAAAATTTATAAATAAATTAAGAGCATAAAGTACGTTTATTATTTATTAATATAAATTTTATTATCGTTATTAATGGAGATTTGATTGAGGACGATCTACGTTTAACGGAAATTACGATAAGTTACAATATTTGCGGCTGTTGGAATCGAAAGAATTGCAATTTTCTTAAAACGATATTTGCAAAAAAATAAAATAAACTAATTGATTAGAACTTCTCACGCTATATTACTAATGGTAGCTAAAATAACAATAAGAATTTTATGCATTTTTCTTTTCCGTTCTTTCTACTTCTCTTTGAATAACTCATACCACGAACGAATACGTTGCATCGTCGTCGTCATCGTTGTAAATTCTTGTCCAGTTAATGAGATTTCCATAACTGGATATAACTTCATTGTTGGACGTTTAACATATAATCTTAACGTGCATTATTCACATGATGAAAACAGAATGTTTATAGTACGAATTCGTTTTGAATTTCAATAATAGATTGGCTCCGGGGCGAATCCTAATTTAGAAGATTAATAAACCGAACGAAAAATTTTAGTTTTTCACAAAAGAAAACCTTTTTGAAGATGCCTTAATATTAACTAATCGATTGCTTTTTGTATCGTTCATTTGACGTATTTCTTTACGTTAAAGCCCTAACATAAACGAAACGAAAATGAAAACGGTTAATATAATCACATTGCACATGCAAACTGACCTTTTTCTTGCCAACGCTGCATTTTTCTCGAAATGCAATTTACAGTTTTAACATAAACACACACATAAACTGGTGGCTACGTAATTTGAAAATAATAAATTTTATTTATGTCTCCTCATCATCAATCTCTTCATACCGAGATACTGAGATTAAGAGAATGGTTGTTGTCTTATAAAAATTGAACAATTGCGGTCGATGGAATAGATTCTTTGCGATATGACTTTGGTTTTATAATAAAACTTTTATTACACATCGTTTGACATGATTTAAATTGCCTAAACACATTCATTTCGCTGAATCACTCGTTTCCTCTTGTTCTTTGATTCACGTAACACAAAAGAATTTAACCGCATTGAAAACGTTTGGTTTTTGTGAATGAGCAACATTTTCCCATCGTCTCTTTTGTTTTATTTTAATACAGTTTTCTATCAACGGTTTCTCGCGTTTCGATTTTCATTCAGTTACTTTAACTGAAAATTATGAATTATAATCGTGTCCATATCATTTTCCTCTTGCTCTTTTTGTTTTTGTTTACGTTAATTTCAAACTTTAATATGCAAACAGTTTTTCTTTTTACATTTAAATTAACAGTGTATAGGTTTTAAAAACAAAAATTTGTAATACGATTTTGTAAAATTTGTGAAACTCGACAAACTTATTTTTCCTTTCTCACTCGCTCATTCACTCTCATTTCACTTTATGCAAATCACTTCTTATTTATAAATTGGATTCGGTTTGTAATTTATTTTGATTAGATCGAGAAAAATCTGTTACAAAATAACAGCACAACATTTTCCCAATCTCGCTCTCTCTCTCTCTCTCTCTCTCTCTCTCTCTCTCTCTCTGTTTGCTCTCTATCTTCTAGTCGATATGTGCGAGAGGATCTTTTATGTAAAACAGCTTGGCTATGCAAAACGTATAAAAAGGAGAAATAAACGAGTTTAATTTAATTTGCTCATTTCGTTGCACTCCAATTTTTTTTTTTTAATAAAGGCGTACTAATTAGCCAAGAGTAGTAAATAAAATACGTAATTTTGTCTTCGCTGGAAAAGTTGGAAAGGGCATACAAATGATTTTCAGTATCAACCGCTTAAAAATAAGCAGTTCCTTAAAAGCCAAACAGAAATAGGAAATTGCCAGCTCTTTTCCGCAATTAAATTATTATTGGCCATTTATTATTGTTCTTGTTCCCGTGTAAAATTTTCTTGCAACATTACTAGAGTATGATTAATGGTTACTCATTATTTCTAATAATTTCTGGCACGCTTAATCAAAGCACGTCGCAACTGAAACAAATAAATCAATATCATATGCAATTCGCATTTTAATTGACCATTTTTTAATTAAGTAATACGGTTGAAGGGTAATTTGAAGAAAAGTTTTTGATAACGTCAACGTTGCTTTTAAGTGATAAGTAAGAAAGAGTTGCTTTTGTGAATTAAAAATAGGTGAAAGACATTGAATATAAATGTGCTGATGTATGTATATAATAAATATAGGCGAGGTATTTATGAATGTGTGCTTATGTATAAGCAAACTAAAATGAGCGAAGAACAAAAATGTTCGGCTTTTGTAATAATAACAACAAGTAAAGTTAACAAAAAGAAACCATGTTCAACATGAATTTACGGTTTTGTTGTAGGTGTTTCAAAAGCAGCCAGTCATAATTTACAAAAAAAAAAAGAGAAATCTTTCTGTGTAAAAGACAGAAGATCGGTTAAAAGGTTTCTGTTTTCCTTTCTACACGGTTATTATTACATTTTCCAGCTGGTGAAACGATTTTCCTTCTTGCATTTCGTACAAAACATTTGAATATCATCTTTTCTCGACAAAGAATAACGTATTATGCCCACGTTTATAAGAAAATTAAGTGTTGTAGCTACAATTTCATCAACAATAAGACGTGTGTGTAACAATTATTTGTCGTTCTTTCATAAATAAAATTTCGTAATTCATTCTTTTTTTACATAATTAATTAAAGAACACGTTTAACGATGCATGTTTCATGTAAAATCTCATTTCGCAAATGAGACGTAAAGAGACATTGTTTTCTTCGTGAAAATAATAATAACAATTTGAAATAGTGGGACCTCGTCGAAGTTGAACATTAAAAAGGGTTTCGAACTTAGTTAAAAGCGGTTTGACTAATGCTCTTGCGTCAAACGAATAATTAATTCAAGTTTGCCTATGGGATGATGATGATGTACGGACCCGAATTTGATGTTTGTTAACAATTGTTAGAAGATATTCTCTTTTGTAACCGAAAAGAAATTGTGTGTGTGTCACTTGCTCTTTGTAAATGAATGAAATAAGTCTGTTCCCCTTTTAAAGGACAGAAGAAAACATGTAATAAAGTTAACTTCTTCGGTCATGGGAAAGTTGTTTAGTTGATTTAATAATTATAAATTTTTTATTTGTGAACGTCATTTTGCAGTTATTGCACAATAAATTGTAGGTTTTTTTATGAAAAGAGAAAAGTTACTACGCACAGGAAACGAAATAGATGTAAATGGAGAGAGATGGAGAAATGTGAACTTGCATGATTAATTGCGTTAAAGTTTATTTTTTTATAATGTTTCTTCGCCGTTTTCGTGGAATTTTGCAAGTGTCACTATTTACTGCAACAATATTATAATATTTGCTATTGGTCAATTGTGGTAAATGAAGATGTCTGATAAGCAACTGACCAAGTTTACTCAATAAAGTTAAGAAACTAATATTTTTATCATTATTTAAAAAGTACGTGTTTTTATTAGTAACTGGTTATTATAATGATTAATTCTCTTCATTGACGATGAAGTTACTGTCACGTCGATTATTTATTAGCAAATTGACTTGGATTTCTGATTTCCCGTTTTACTCGTTTAGATCCTCTTGGATAAATTCTATATCCTGCATTGAAACAAACCACAAATCACTTTATTTCCATTCTTTACCTTGTTCATATTCGAATAATTCATTAAATGTTCAGTTCAAGCGCTAACGCTCAGCCTAAACGCAAATCCTATGGATCCATGCTGCAGAAAATTGTTAATTATAACGATTTTCTGTAACAACGATAACCGTTCTTATCTAAGACCAAATATTTGCATTATTTTCTTTCGTTGATATCGCATTCGCTGCAAATAATTTTGCTAACATTTTTTAATAAAGAAATATTTTATTACCATCCGTTATAAATCTATAAAAATTATATGGGCATATAAAGTCTTAATTACAATAATTAAAGCGATTTAATTAACATAAAATTGAATATGGTTTCCTAATAATATCAATACAGAAAAGTTAAATTAAGAAAATAAAAAAGACTGATGATGATAAATAAAGTTTAATAGTGTTTTAAAATAACACACGAAATGTTCGCTTTTAATGACCTACTCGACTTTTATCTGGAACGTATTTGATAACGCTGCATAATTAGCTTTTATTATTACTTTAAATATAAAACCAGAAGGAACTTGATGTTGCTTACTAAACGAAAAGAGTGTTGCATATTTAATAATTTTCTAATTATTATGCTTTTACTCTAACAATCGAAATGTGTGTATTCAATTAATTCCACAAGAGTCGTCGTCAGTGTCTGTAAGCTTTATCGAACAAAAGTAATTTAGTGATCGACTTTTGTTCATATTCCATTATCCACGATAATGAAGTATTAATGTACCTCTGTGGAATGGAATTAGGTAAATAGTTATAAAAGGAGCAACAACGAAATAAAAATAATAGAGAGGAAGACGAACCAATTGCAATTCCAAGTTTACTGCTGGATTTATAGCCCAGTAAAACAATGGTTAAATTCGTTTTATTCCATTCATCCTTTAAAATCGATCAATGGTTTTAGGTCAACCTAATTGATGGTTCTATCGTTATTTCGCCATCCATAATATGTTACAGTAAGGTTTCCAGCAGAAAGATGCATCCAGAAATTACAGAAAAATTCAAACATGTTTTAACAACGAAAATTTTCAAAAAATTAATCGATCATTTTATGTCCTCATTCATCCTGATTGATATTTCGTTTCGTTTTTGACTAGTTGTAATTTGGTGTAATGGAAATTGATCGCAAATTAATTATTGATAGACACAAATTTATTAAGTGGAATCGATTTCGGAAAGAAACATATATTTCACCAATCATTTATAAATATACATTGAAATTGTTACTTATCGTGATACGAATAATAACAGGCATCCATCCCCCTATTATATCCAGTTTTTGATTTACTGTCATTGACATACCATAAAATTAGTTTTCCTACCTAGAATTACTGAAACGAAAGTAACAATATCAATAAGAATAAATTATAACCACTTTTGTAACAATTGTGAAACATTTTATTACGATGGCATCGTATAAATTTCCAGATAAACCACTTTTCGCTCGATAAATGTGCAAATTTTGCTTAATTCACAATTGGTTCTAATTATTGTCTCTTAGATTCTATTTAATCATTTTATTAAAAATGAAACCGGAAATATTACTCTTGGTTAGTTTTAATGACTTTTTTTACGTTAAAATACCGGTTCGAAGGTTACATTTTCAAATTAATTTGATTGCCTCCGATATACGTTCGTGTAAATACGAAAACAAACGTATACGAGGGTTTATTAAAAATAATTCATGATCAAATAACGTTTAATAAATGTCAGTAGCAGCGATTTTAATGCTTTTGATGCAAAATTAAAATTTGCTGTTCAATTTACTCAAAAGTAACGTAGATTTCGTATTACCAAATATCAGTGCTCGAATGGAAGGATTTTTTTACTAATGCGGCCCTGTACGCTAATAATGTTGTGTGCGTTTAATCAATAACTTGATGACATACCTGTAGTGTGTATGTCGATATTAATAACGACCGCAGAAGGTACGTTTGATTCGTTTAAAAAATACAAACATAAATGTAAAACGATTATTTTGGCTGCTTGAAAGATCAACAAACTCGTAGAAAATCGTAAATTCTAATTACCTTCGATTTTAGCTTATGAAATGTTTAATTCTATTTCTCTCTTCCATTTGTGACCGAACGATAGAAAATGATAATGAGGCGAATTGATAAGGATATTAACAGAACAAACGAGATAACAAACTTAAAAACTAATTTAACAATTACTGTTTGTTTTGTGTCGGAAAATTTTCTGAAATTTTATTAAGCACAGTAACAAATTAGTCGACTATTAGGATAATTAAACGTTAATTTGTTACTAACTGCACGTATTGCGATTCGCCAAGAATTTCAAGTACAAAAATAGAGAGAGAAAAACGCACACAAATGAACGTTTGCCATTCATTCCTTCCATTTCTTTATTTTTATTTTCTTTTACAAATTGCTCCTCCAGTAAAAATACTGTTGTCCAATAAGTATTAGAGATGTAAGAATAGAGTTTGTACTTTGTAAAATTACAGCCTTACTTTTATTTCCTTTTTTTTTAATTTTTTTCTGCCTTAAACACCAGTATAGTACATACATAAATAGCCGCAGAAACCGTTTTCTTCTCTTTCTATTTGAGAGACATTTCTGTGGACGACGAAGAAGAAACGAAATAAAAAGAAGTGGAGGAAGAAGACAAGGTACAGGTAAAAAGCTTATTAACTAGTTATGTCACGTAAAAATGTAGTTGGTAGAGAAAACAGAACCAACGAACCAACCCATCAGATAGATAATCATAGTTTATATAAACGTTTAAAATTGTGACAGAAAATCTTAACCATTTCTAACGGTAGAAAAAGAAAACCGAGAAACATGTAAAATAATAATAAAACGGTCAAGAGAAAGAGAAGGAGCGACAAGAAAGGAAAGAGAGATGGAGAGACGACGAAGAGGAGCGTTCTGAATGATCATGTTACCTGTTTTCTGGATTTCATTATTGTTGCTGTTATTATAACAACAAACGTAATTTGAAACAAAGAATTATTATTGTTGTAAAATACAATTATAAATCATTATTATTATAAACTGTAATAAGTCGCAGAAAAAAGGGAAAAGCAGGAGCTAAGAAGGTTAAAGAGGGAAAGATGCCAACACAGCAAACGTAAAGGGATTAAAATTCATTTTAACTATTAAATTTTATTGCTTACAATTATTATTTACGCTCGTTTCATCTCCTTTCCACTTCTTGTTCGTCTATCTGTGTGTGTGTGTGTGTGTGTGCGAGTGTGTGATTCAATCTCTTTATTCTCCTCTCTCTCGAATTTTCTTTTGCTTTATGTTGGTGTGTGCGATCGTATAATTAAACTGGAGGAGAAGAATTCAATTGCAAGTTTGTGCCGTATTTATTATTGTTATTATTAAGAGCAGTTAATTTTTGCAAGTGTTTATGAATAATGTTATAAAGGAGAAAAAAGAACTGTTTGCTTATTTTCTTACTTCTTCCATCCTCGATTCCAACACACATGGTATTTAGCCAATTAAGCCGGAATTAAATATTCATATATGAATCATTAAATTGTTGAAATTTTAATTCTTTATGTTGATATTATTCAACTTCGACCGCACTTTGACGTACGCAACTTTTTCCCTTTTATCCGTCTTCGTTTCCGCTTTCATTCTCAATAATGGTCTCTAAACAATAAGTCTGCGATTCATATCACATACGAATCTTTAAATTTTTTATAAAGCCATTCGTTTATGCAAATTTCTTTTCAACGCTTCGTTGTCTGAATCACATTAAGTTAATAACGAAAAAAAAAAATTAATTCCTTAACTGTTTGCGATGTGGAAATTAAATGAAACTTTTAAAGTTGGCAACTAGGCTAGTAAACTGGACATTAACGAATTCAAAAAAGGGGAAAAAATTGATTGCCTCGTTTGCTTTAAATAATTTATGGCACCGAAATAACTGGTTAAGAGCTATTTTTGTGTCTCTTTCAGTTACTCGAGTTCTCTTCTTGTTAATATAAGAGTGCTCACTTGCAATGTATGAGATCCGCTTATCGCTTTTATTTCAACTTTGCATTACTCCTATCAAAATCGATTCTCCTTTTTTAAATGGCAGATTGTTTTTTTTTTTTTCATCTTCACGTTCAGATTGCAAGAATTTTCGCTAAGAAGAATTTTGCTTATAAAATATATTTCTATATTTGCTTTTGCCAAAAGTTTTAGAGGACTTTTCATTGTTTCGAATCGAACTCCTATTATTTGCTGGATTCCGATTTATTTTCCTACGCGTTTGTAAATATTTTAGTTTACTAAAAAATGAAGGAAAAGTTGAGAACTTTGCAAATACAAATATGCCTGCTGGTGAGCAAAAAATAACTTCTAACGCATAGAAAAAATAATGAGTCTAGGTTTTTGTTTCTCTCTCTAAAACAAGTCGTCCAATTGAAAGCAACAATTTTGAATTTGAACGGATCCGTCCCGTCCTCAAGCAATTACATTATCCCTCGTCGTACTAATTGTTCGTTTATTCTTCTTCAAACAAATTAACAGGCCGTCCGAAAATAAGAGATTCCACTCTATACATTCTGCATTTTAATTTTAATCCAAAACCAGCGACAGCAACAACAACAAGCAGTTAATTAGCATAAATTACAAAGAATAACGTGGGTATCTTATTACCATCCCATTGGTACATGCATATACTCTTACCATTTCATTTTTATTTTCTTTACTCAATTTAATATTTAAATTATATTCTTTACACTTTTAACATTTCAACAAACACTACTAAATTTTATTATCAGGTAGTAAGTCGTGAGTCATAATAATTAATTATTATAATTATAGAGTAATCATTATAATCGAAAGAAGCTAGGTCATCGTTATTTAAACACTGCTTGGTAACGTTTTCCTTTTCTGCTTCTATAAACACCTTGAAGTAATTTTTCTTCTTCGTTATCGATTGTCCGCTCAGTTTATTATTTAATTATCGAATTGCATTTGAGTGAGAGAAACTTCTGAGAACGTGTCAATAGTGTTTAAATTAAAATTAAGCGTTTTCTTTTAAGCGAAACGATTAATTACAAATCCCCGACATTTATTATCTCTAAACGTTTCGATTTCCGGTCTCTTTATATCGTTATTATATTATACACTCTTCTCCATTCTTTTCTCGTTCTTATGCCGGCGGAAAGGGAGAAAAAGAAAAGTAACGGCCACGCGAAGAATAAACAACAATCGCGCGATATAATTTACGATTTCGCTCCTTAATTTATTTATTGCTAAAGTTTCGATATTTTCCTTTTGCGGATATTAAAACGTAGCGAATCCTAATTATGTTCCAGCGTCATAATTCCGGTCCCTCCGCAATTTTCTACGCCACCGACTCACTTTTATGACGACGTTCCCCCGACGGGAACGACGGCGGCAGCGTTCGGTAATTTACTCGTTTCCCATCTTATGGCGGATGTTTTATAGTATTTACAACGTGTTTTTGCACTTTAGCAAAACAAGAAAATAAGGAAATTCGAGCAGAATAAGAAACCGTAAAGGAATCGAAAAGGATATGTGAACGATCGCCATTAGATTATTAATTGAATTTTAAACACACTTGGCGCGACGTGTTTCGTACACCGAGATTTTTTCTAGTGTCTCGTTCTGTTTTCTTCGTTCATGAAGAAAGTGGAATCGTCGCACAAAAGGGAATCGAAAAAGGTCCAGAAAAGAACGCGAGTTGCTTTCGTGGAAACGACTATCTGAGTTCCAAAATGAGTTTCATGTGTATCTCCTCAATTAATCACTTTTACAGCTCCAAAATGTGTTTATTGCAATTTCTGCAAAAATTTCCATAATTCATCAATTACGGCGCAATAACTTGAACGAATAAATATTGTTTAGTGAAGATTGATGCATATTATTATAAATTATTTCTCAAAAATCATCCAATTCATTCAAAAATGCGAATTTCTGGCTTATGAACTTGTTTTATTAATATAACGTTAAATGAGGGAACCGAAAAGGAAAACTAATATCGTGTTGCCATTTCATTTTGTATAATATATTTATTCATCAGAGAAATATTGGTTCCTTTTGATTTTCTTTTCGCATTTTCCAGTTATATATTGTCCCTCCGTATTTTTTCCCTTCCGGCATCCCTTTACCCGATTTAATCCAATTGAAGACTGATGACTACCTTTCAACTGCTCCCATCTGTTAAAAATAAATATACGGATCGATAATGTCCATTATATACGATTTTTATTGGAAATAAAATACTTCTCTCTCTCACTAGTTTCGTTTCTTTTCGTTATACACGCATCATTATTATTATGTGTAGTGGCTTCGAGTTTCATGACCCTATTACCTAATTTCCAATCGATATTACAATATGATAGCGTACGTTTATTTACGCTTTTTTTTCTAAATTCAACTACAAATTGAAATTAATTAATTTATTCGATTCATTAATCAATTTTTGCTTACTTCTTAAACGAGAATCTTGTTAAGCGAATGAAGTTTTTGGAAACTTTGTTTGACGTGAAAAAAGTTTATGTTGCGAACTATTGGAAATTTCTGGATGAAAATGTCCTCAGATAAACGTATAACTGAGGTTCAACTTTCTTCCATTGAATCAACTTGTGACGCTATTTATTATTCATTTATAGGGAGAGATAGTGAAAAGGGAGCGTTACAAATAAACCTATTAAAATCAATCACATTATTTTGACCGTAGGATTTTAGGTAGCCAGAAGATTAAAATCGGATTTTGTTTTTTTTTTCTTGTGGAAAAAGTGGTTTATTTAAGGTTAACCATATTAATAAGAATAATATAAACAAGATGCGTTTCGTGTTTACAATTTTCGGGGATCGAACGTTTAAAATGGGGTGGCGATCGTTTGTATAATACTACACCCTTGCCCTCGTATTTTTGGTTGGGGAATTTTGTGCACGTTGAAAAGAGAAGAGTGAGAGAGAATTTGTGGGGAAGCGAGTGAAATTGTTAGTTTTAGCTTTTTGGGGTCGATTAGTAACGACTAAAGTAAAATCACACCACGCATCTGTTGTACGAAATTTAAATGAGCCGGTGAAATTAAATCCTCTTCATGTTAAATAATTAATTCTACAAATTTAATTTTTACTCGTCCAAACGCAAACATTAATTCGCATTGCAAAGATTATTAAGAAAAAACACTGATTAGTAATTTGTGTTCTCCTTTTCAAAGCAACTTTTTAAATAAAAGAGACTTAAATTCAATGCTATTATATGGACGAAATGTTTGCAATAAAATGGCCGCTTCGGGTAAGTGGTCATTGGGAATTTGTTGCAGTTCCGTTTGGTATTGTACTTCTAAAACATTTATACCGCAAACAAATCTAGAGAAGGAAAAAATAAGAGAGAAATATGAGGATAAAAGGATATTTCCACGTCCTTTTCGTTTCCTTTTCCTCTTTTCTTCTTAGGGATTTATCGCTGGAAATCAAGATATAACTCGAACGATAATAGTAACAAATTGCTAACCTACCTTCATAACATTTTTATCTTTATAGAAAACTTGGATCCTCGTCGTTCTTATCTTATGTACTTACACGCATACGTGCATTATATGTGCGTTCAGATAGATAAACTAGACGATACTTAACGTAAACATAATAAATAATGAACAAGTGATTAATTAATTGTACAGCATGGATTTAATTTTAAATCAGCGAAAAGAAAAAAAGCGTAATTTAACCTTGACTTTTCAAGAACTTCTTGTTAGTGGCGTGATCTTCAAGGTTGCAAAATAACGACTTTGACACTTTTCATACGTAGTAATATACCTGGAAATACAAATACCTTCTGTAATTAAAAGCAGGAAAATCAATTAGACAAACAATAAGCAATAATCTCTTCTTCGCGAGTGTTTATAGTACGAAGATTTAATGAGCACAATTCTCATTCGCAAAAGAAAATAACTTAATTATTATGTAAAATGCTATTTTTATAACAGAAAAAGTCAAACGACGGAAAGAAACCGAAGGAAAAAAATTGTATTGTTAGAAAGTAGAATAGAATAAAGTGCGATAGAAAATAATGGTACAATATGGTTAAAGCAAGAGCGCAGAGATTGAAAAATGAATAACAACAAATTCAAAGACTTTCACTTAAACTTTATAAAACACACATAATATTGGCTATTAGGTTGCGAAAAATTAACCGAAAAGAGATCAGAATTTACGATCAGAAATTTTATTGAAACTTTTATCTCCTTATCTTTCACGTAAACGAAAAATTCCATCATCATCATCATCTTTCCCCTTTTGCTTTCTCTCTCTCTCTCTCTCTTGTCACACATTTTCTATCCAATTTTATTTTTTCGCATTACTTAAAATAAAGTTTGCCGGTGGTAAATTGGAAGTTTCGCTGCTTTAACGGTATTTATTATTATTATAACTAATACTTTTGAAAAATACGTTATTCCGAAGGCAGAAACAACTTAATGGATTATCGATCTGGGATGTTGCAGAAAATACACAAAAAAAAGGCGAAGGAAGAAGTGAAAAAGGAAAAATGTTACTCAAGCTAACATTAATTCTTATTTAGCACCGAACGATTTGTCTTGGTTTTCCCTTTCTGGAATAGCATAATTTTCTTAATAAAATCTAGTAAAAGAAAAATAACATGACAATAGTTTTTCCTTGGAACGGGCATGGAAATGAGTAAATCCAGAAACTGTTTTGTATTTGTTCATTCGGCTCTTGATGAAAACGGGTATAGAACGAAAATTTGAACCAACATATTCTTTTCATCTGTTTCATTTTCGGTTTATTTTCCAACAATATAAATGCTAACATATTATTACTTCAAACATGTAAAATACGCTCCGGTTTTTCCGCCCTTTTTTTTTTGGTTTTCATTTCCAAAAGAAACGTTACTGTAAAATACAAGAAATTAACATTTGGATTCCCACACGTATAAACAATAGATAATTACATTTATAAAAAGAGATGAGTTTGTGTGCGTTGTGTACGTTGTAACGCCTACGAAGTAATTGATATTTGCCTTTTATTTATGTACACGTAGATCGTCTTTATTTCTCCATCTTTTCCTCCGTCATTTTGTGTAGAATATCGAATAAACGATACGTATAAGCCATAGAGTACAGTTTTGTTTAACGGTTATCAAGTTACTTTCCATTATAACGTACGTTACAGAACCAGAATGAAGGAAGACGTAAAAGACGGAGAGTCAGTCAGTCCCTTTTCGTTCCATGTGTACAAACCAGATTTCTTCTTCTGCTTCTTCGCCATCGTTTTTGTTTTTTAATTCAAATCTTTATCTTTATTTCGTAAATGTTAACCAAGAATAAATTGTCGAGTTTTTAAAGCACGAACTCATCGTTTATCATAATAAAATTGTCCAAAGACAATTAAAAACAGTAACACAACAATTAAGACATCTGGTTAAGCATTTAAAACTGGTAAAGTACCGTATGTAAGTACGAACGAAACGAACAACATTCTCTAAAAAGAAAGAAATTAAAACAGCAAGTGAAGGTAAATCGTTGTTTGTGGTGACCTGCTTTCGTATTATAATAATATAGAATACCAAATAGGATCCGTTATTATTTTATTTAGACGACGAAGAATGTCGTCATTCCTCTTCATCTACGCGATTCGAATTCTCCTTTTAGTTTTCCTCAAATTCGACTGATTGTCATTTGAAAATTTACAATTTTCCGAATTCAATCGGGTTTCGTAGGAAGGAATTATTCAAACTCAATGTCCGTTTGCTTCTTTTTTTGCGAGCGGTCATAATGTGAGGAAGAAAGGAAAAATGGTATTTTATTCGCACATAGCACAGTCTCTGAGATACCTTTTTTTTACGATACGCTATTTAATTTTCACCGTATGATGTCAAGGCGAGAATGAAAAGTAACAAACACACACGAGTCTATTATGTTTCATTTTATTTCTAAACTTACACAACCTTGCAGAAATTTTTAAACGTTCGAAACCCGATCGAAAGAAATCGAGAAAGAACAAATAACGATTCGATTTTTTTTCGATTACGCTTCAAACAACGAAGACAGATATTAAAATCGAGTTTTTTTAAGTACAAGCTCAAATATTAATTGCTCCGAATTATAATCAAATTATTAATTTAGGATTTAATGTTCGCATTAATTAAAAAATAAATAAAACGAACGCTAATTAGGATACGTATATATTTACCTCGTCGCTCGTAATAAAGGCCTTGACGCAAAATGTCGTTAGTCATTTCAAATGTAGGTCTATGTGAATTAATTTGCAAATTATGTCGCGGATTCTCATATTCTACTCTTTCGATCTTCTACATTTAAACTTGCGTTTAAACCGAATAAGAAGCTTTTTGCGATCTACAAAACGACATTAAAGACAATTATCTGCGCATACACAAGCTTAAAAGTCCCGATGTGTAAGTTAAACTTTAGAAAATTTCTATTTCTCCGAAGGTTGTCGCTACTTGTTTTCGTCAATTTAGATTAAGTTTAAACGAAACAACGCCGGAAATTGATGTACTAATTACCGCAATTATTTCTTATCGTTATCAATAGAACAAACATCGTGTAAGGAGAAGCCAAGGCTATTATTAGGAACAAGAAATGTTATGATTATTATTCGGCGACTTTCACATTCCAAATTACGAAGAATTTCGATTTTGGATTACGTCCTGTGATAAGCCAAACGATTGTAATCGTTACTTGTAACTTTGATTATCGACGATTGCTTTTGTATAATTGATATTTGTTTCCTATTGAATGCGAGTGATCTCAATTACCTAGAACGATGAAAGCGTAAGGAAAGTAACGATGACGGTAATAATAGTGATGAAAGAGGCTTTATGTTGTTGCTTTTTCCATCTTAGTACAAAGCAAACATAATTATTTACTAATTACAAACTTTCCTTTTGTAACATGTTGTTTACATAATTTTTAATGATAATATTAACGTGTTAGTATCACTTTAAGTACGAAGGTAAATGTTTTACTTTTCGCTTCGGGTTTTCTTTTCTTTCGAGAGGACGCATTTATTTTTAGGTTGAAAATTGTCGATTAAACTGTCTTTATTTAAGGTGGATTTAGTAAAATAATACCGAATTGTATAATATACCGTTAAACTGTTTTAGTACTACTGTAATCCATTTAATATTCTACGAAGTTGGTATATATGTGTGCTCGTGTAGTAAACGTACGAGAAGAGGGAAGAAATAATAATAATAATGGATTGTCAACATAGTTAGTGATAGTCACGAAAAGGATGGATCGAAAAGGAGAAAGATATATATCGTTACGACCGTACCTCTTTTCCCTTTAATATCTATGTCATTTCCGGATCGCTCGTATAAAGTTTCCTGTTGAATTCGTTCTTTCTTTCTTTCTTCATTTACTATTGTTATATACACACAGCTACTCTATTATTATTTCCATTATTCTAAATTCTTATTTTCCATTTTCATTCACCTTACTAATTAATAATTAATTCACTAATCGTTTCTACATTATCGATTGCACACAATCGAATTAGATTGTCGTTAATATCTTTATAATCTCGCTTTTCACGTTCGGTGGCACATTTCAAATGCAAATCCTTTCTAATTGAAACCTTTAACACTTTGTTACATAAAGAAATGCGAAAGACTTTAACGACGGATTCGAATCATCGAAAGTCCACCGTCACTTTCGTTTAAGACTGTTACTGCTTTTTTGCAAACTGATCGGTTCGATAATCAGCATAATTAATTTGAAAACGATGATAATCTTTGGATGAAGGTGAGGCATGGAATATCTTTCAAAATGCACGTTGTATAAAAATAATGACCGTACCGGTGTAACTGTTGTTGCCTGTTGTTTAGTCTCTCCCGCTCGCTCTCTCTCTTCTTTGCTCGTTTGCCTCTTTTACTTTTGCTGCTTCAAAAATTGTGCCAGGTTATAAATTGCCACATTTATCACAACGCAAAATGCCATAACTGAATAAATGGTTATTATTCACTTCGTCGTCGAGCGTCGTCGTCGTATACATGCTGTTATATTTGGAAATAGAAAAATGTGTGCCCTCATATATTCGTATTTCTTCATTTTCCTATTCCATACATATTTATTTTCAAATCGATACAAAACATTAAACAAATTTCCTGTAATGCATTTTACGCAAAATCACATTGTAATTAATTAAACGTAAACGGATTAACACGGGGAAGATTTCCATAGAGCCATAAGGAAAACATGCGGTATCAATTTGCAATTATAATAACATTATATTGTAGTCATTTTATGAAATTACGTAGGAATGTTAAGTAACGTTAACAAACAAAAAATGTGTGGAGCTAATAGTAAACGGTATGATTAACATCCGTCTAACACGTAAATAATAATTCTTGTTTTAATAATAATTATAATGATATAATAATAGCAGAATAAAATTGCCATTTATTTGCCACACAATTCGTGCAACATTCCAAACAACATCTCGCATCCTCTCGCAGTCGGTACCTTCCGGTATTCGCAAAACGAAGAACTTAATTATCGACGTGGAGGCTAATAAAAATGCAGAAGCGATTGAACACGATCAGAATCCGCAAGAAGATTCCAACAAACTTAAATAGAAACCGACAAATATTATAACAAACATATTGTTGGATGAGGGAACGTCTCGCCCTTTTGGCGTATCGTGTTCTAACATTTTAGGGTGGCACAACGCAAATGTTACCGGAAGTATTAAACAGTATGAAGTGGCACGTTTATATGCGGAGGGGTTCACTCATTACTTCCCTTACGCGGGTCCCCGTTATAAAACCCTTTTCCCTTACGTCGAAATTATAAAAAAAAGGGTTGTACAATATAAATCATCCGGTATGAATTCGAGGAGGCATAATTACGCATTAATGGCAATAAATTATTGTACCGTCGCGGGATTTTTTGTCCGTGTGGCACACTTGCATTTCTCTCCTCATTTCGATTCGAAGTTCGGCGATTAAAGCGAAATTAATAAGTTTGGAAGGAATTGTCTTCGCGCGCTTTTCAAACGCGTTCGTGTGTTTGTATTTTCGTGCGAGAACAGCTTCCTGCAACGGGAAATTATTAGTGGGAACTCGATGAAATCTTCTTTAAGGTTTGCGGCTCACGAAAAAAAAAAAGAAATCAAAAATCATCGCACAGGAAACCGAAGCTAAAAATAAAAGTGAAAACAGTGGAGGGACGATAACGCGTTATTATCATCGTCAATAAATATTTAAATACGCATCCGCTCCGATGTTTGACTACTTCTTGCTGCTCGTCTTGTTTCGTTTTTAATTTTAAACATTCACTCGTTCATTCTGGCTAATACTGCATTTACCATTGCTGGTGCTACTTGCCACTTTATTACTTGGCTCAATATTATTAATTTGTTGTTGCCGTCGTCTAGTGTCTTTTTTCTCTCTAACTGTACTCCGAAACTATACGAACCATGTGACAACGATCTCGTTTTATTAATAATCGTATCTCGGAGTTAAAACGTCGTCGTCGTAGTACCATACTGCGTTTATTAATAGAATTTTTCAATAAATAGATGTGTGCAAGAGAAGAGCTGAACGGCAGAGAAGATGGAAAGATGAAAAGGAGAAACCGAGAACATCGTATAACCGCACGTTCGCTTTATTCTTCTTTAACACTTCTTTTACTGCTGCCTCGACGACGTCGTCTTATTCCTTTTACAGTATTTTAATGCGTTTAAAATGAAATTGCTCTTTAAGTCCATTTTCATCGTTTCATTCTCTTCTTTTTCGTCTCCTTTTCGCTGCAATTATTTCAGTTCGAATTGATATAATTTGAAATGCGAATGAAGCGAATTAAAATTTTGTTTGGAGTAACGTTGCCAAAAAATAAAGCAAACTTCCTTCCCTCTGTCATTTCTCTCCTCTTCGGCCAATCTAAATTTACTTTAATCGACTCGGATAAAAAAGGAAACGTTTCGAATGTTAATTGTGGTAATTCATTAGTTATTAAACGTTTAATGGCATCAAAATAGCAAAACTCGTTTGGTCTCTTATTGAGAATAACGTTTATTATGCTTGTAAATTTTGTGGATATTTTAATCCCCAACATGTACATGTGTGTGTGTGTGTGGCTCTTGTAAATAAAATAAATTTGATTCGTATCTATTAACCTCAATACGTCGACAAAGGAAAATAAAAAACAGTTTTCTTTTTATGTAATATTACATGCAACAATCCCTAGGCTCCAATATTTATTCTCTAAATAGATTTTCAGACGATCTCTAGTCGATACAAATTTGTTTGGACATTATTATTTATTTTTATAATGCCAACCACATGAAATACGGAAATTTATTGATTTAAATTAAAAATCAATCGCTTTGTATGTATCTTTTTAGAAAGTTGCAGCGAATGTTCCACAAAAATTGATAGAATTTCAATTAGAAGTAAAAGAGAATAAGAAACAGTTTATTGATCCTAGCCAATTTTCATTTGCTATTAAGCGTAATATTTTCTAATTTTTAAGGTATTCTAATAATTAGTTTTTAGTTAATAATAAGATACTCAAGAAGTCGCTTTTAATTATTGTACCTATATAAACAATCTAGTGGAATTTATTTATTAGCCTCTTTAATCGTGAAGCATAAGAATGTACATATTTTTAAGTAATACAGCAGGATGGTAAGAGCAACGTGGAAAGAACTAATAAAAGAATCACTTCGAAAAGAAAAGAACTAGAGGTATTTTGTTAAAGACATTGTGCATTTTAAAATTGTGAAATTATATTCCAAGTCTCCAGCTCTTATGCAATTTCTGTTTAACAATGCTCTTTCTCTTCACATTCAAATTGTTTGATTTTTTTTCTCTGTGGATTTGGATGAAAATTGCAATTAAAAAAAAAACTAAAGTAAATGAAACTTAATGGTTAATTTTTTGTTGTTTTGTAAGAAATCGATGTTAATTTTGATCGAATCTAATTGAAATGAAATCGTGATGTCAATAAACTCTTGGCTAACTTTACAAACTTCTTGTTTATTCTCCATAGAAAAAAGTTGTGACATCGATTTCTTTTTCATCAGTTGATGAAACTCGATTTTAATAAGAAAATGAGCAAATTTTTTTACAATTTTCTCGTATAAATCTCACGTGTGGCCACTATTTAGTCTTTCGTTTATAAAAGTCCATGAATAAACCAGAGGCGTTCTTATTATATGATTTTATCGTAGTTTATTGAATACAACCTCACATACCACTAATGAGTACCTTTAGAACCTTAAGTAAGAGCCACTTAACTGGCATAGGAAGCACACGAATGTGAGTTACGAGCGAAGAAAAAAGGCCGATGCACGATTTTAATGGAATAGGAGAATGATAAGTAAGGAGAAATTCGTTAGAAAATCAAAACAAAACGTTCGTATTTTCGCGAAACGATGAGTGGTAATAATTGGTCGTATCACGTTGCGAACCTGAAAAGGCGAAGAGATTAACAATATTAATTGAACCGCTCGTTTGTTAATAACTAAAAGAGGACATGGCTTTAAAGTTTAAAACATATGTTTTTATAAACTTAATAATCTTTTACAAATTAAGAATCGTTCACAAACATTTTTCTTACTTTCACTTTTGGCCTACACCTCGAGCAACCGTTATTATTATAATTATTATCAATTTATCAGTCGAATCGATTTTTTTTTATTAAATCAAGCGATCTTTTTACTGGTAGAAATCTGAATTTTTTTAACATAAATCCATTTTTCCTTCTCGCATTACCTTTAACAATTTAAACGAAAAGAATGTTATTTTATCTCCAGTTGAGATATTATTATACAAGGAGAAAAAAGGGAGGCATAAAGAGAAAAGAACAGAGAGCAATAATAAGAGTTAATAATATTTAAAGTCGTTGAACGTTTATGTTATCCATTTAAAATGGCAAAGATCCGTATTAATAATAATAATACTCTCTTTTCCAGTCTCTTGCCCATCTATCTTTATAGACCGGGGGACTCTTTCTTCGTCTCTCCGGCAATATAATTTTCCAAACGAGCAACGACCAACGTAAAAAGCAATAGTTGAATAGCAAGCACATTACTTTACTAACTGTTAAAACCGTTTACCATAAATTTTGTAACGCCGCTGCACAAGTTCTTCCTTCGAGCTGTACAACACACCGCAGTTTATTGCGTGTGTACCTGTTTACTTAAAACCAAACAAGAATGAGCTGCTGCTACAGGTACCTATAACGAACTAATGAAAATATCTTACATTTTCAATTTTCTTTCCTACTAATTGAATTTTCCTCCTGTGCGCACAAAATGTATGTCGTTTTATAAAAAAAAAAAAGAACAGTGAAAGAAAAAGGGAAACGGAAATGATAGCCTCAGTATTATTTGTTACATTCTCAGTCAGTTTAATAACCTTTTCATTCTTCGTACGTATTCATTTGTTGCTTCGAGATTAAATTACACACGATATATGCTGCATTCGACGTTTTCTTTTCCAGTTGGAAAACTTATGGAAGGAATTGATAGCATTTCGTTTTTGTACTTTATAATTTCTCTTGTTGGAATCGAGGAGAGGAGTCGAATGGTAAAGTGAAATTCCCTTTCGTAGCTTTTGTTATTGTTATTAAAAGAAATTATTCCTAATAAAAGTGCATCTCGTATTATCTTTGAGAACTGCTTACATTCCATCTGCATTATTATTATCGTTACAGTACACATGCATTTCGTATTGTGTTGTATATTATTTGTAGTTCGAAGGAGTGCGCGCGAGAGCAAGTAAGATTCCACGTCTTCTTCCTTCATCTTTTCCATCTACTTAATCTTCTTCTTTTTCTTGTTCTTCTTCTTGCTTGCTTACTTGCACACGTTAAAAACCATGTTGTTTATAAACACTTTTATTTATGAGCTTGTTCCAAATGCCTTTTCATACTCAACACAAGAGAGGAGTGAGAGAGAACGAGAGAGAGAGAGAGAGAGAGAGAGAGAGAATCCGAAGAGTATTAAATGAAAGATTCACGTAGTTAAAATAAATTGTGTAAAATAATAATAAAATTTCAGAAAAAAAAAGAAGAGTAAGTGAAGGAAATAAAAGTTTTTTTCTTTAATGTTAAAAGACTTTCAAAGCGGAGAATAATGCAAGAAGTAACTTAAGCATCAAGGAAATAAAGATTAATCTCGGGTAAAGAAATTTTTGGGGAGAGGATTTGTTGCGTGATGTTATTCAAATTACGTTTATTATCAATTCAAAAGGCGGTTTACTTTCCAATGGATTGGAATCGATACCGTCTTGAAAACTATTTTCCATTTTGCCAAAATAATTGTTATTTATTAAACCCTGACTATCACTTAATATCGACCATTTTAAAAACGACCAGGAATTGAAAGTGAACTATCTCGCATTATTAATAATAATAATAATTGTTTGCCTTTTATTATGTTTCATTTCTATTCTTGCACATTACAAAAAGGAATCGTTCGATAGTTAATTAATTTCTATCCCATTTGTTAATCTCTTTTAATATGTATCATTATATAAATTTATTGTTGTAACAGCAACAAACAATAATCGTAGATAATGATAAAAGTATGCACTTATATGCAAAATATTACAAAGCTCGCGCTTATAAAATGATAACGCAATAACTAATTAATGGAAATTATTAGTAAAGTACATTAAATATGAATATTAATTGCCCTGATGATATCTTAGTACGAGTACGTTGCATAGATAAATAAAAACGTGCATTTTCCTTGCTTTATAATTGCTCACTTTCTATCATTAATGAGTTAACGATTATTAAAGCAATTGCAGTTCAATTAGTAGGTAAATAAGTATCCATAAAAATAGTTTCGAATCTGTTGTCGGGGCGTGGTTGAACTCAGTATAGATCCTATTCCGTACACCACATACGTTTTTTAATATATGGGACAGAATAATCAACCTTTTAAAAAGAGAATTCACTTCTACCAAGTTATTGCTTCAATTTGAATGCCAACAACACTCGTGGCCAATTCATTCAAGTCACTTACCCCTAAACTCCTTTATTTGCGATATTAGCAATTCGACTGGCACGAATTCTTCATAAAATCGTTTAAATAATGAATATTTTTGCGAAATTATAATAAATACGTACTTTTTGTTAATGCACTTTTCGTTTTGTTTCAGGTACGTACGATCGCAAGAAAACCGGGCGAAAAGCTACTTTATTAAATTATGTCGAGGAAATTTAACACGTTTCCGCCGTCGTTGTCTCTCCTATTTTTCTGGTTTTAATCAGGAGACGACCGCAAAAAGAATTGCGACGATGATTATGAGAATGAAGAGACCGAATTAAAGGGAGAGAAAGAAAGGAAGGACACGAAATGACACTATAATCTTCTCTGCCGGGTAAAGTCACTTGTTTTTAGTGCTTTTAATAAATTAATTCTAATTGACCGTTCTTTTTTAAAGGGGCATCGTGCATTAGACTAAATTAAGTCAAACATTTTTTTAAAGACTTCCTTCATAAACCAGCAAATACGTAATTAATTGTTGAGAGCAATTTTCATTTTCAGTAGACGTTCGATAATATTTTGATTATTATTTGTTGCAAATTAGGTAAGAGTTAAATTTGCATTGTTTCGCGATTATAATAATAAAACTTTCACTGGCGGCGCATGCCATGTTAAAATAATCGTAAAAAGTAGGGAAAAATTTATAGTAAAAGAGGATTTTCGCACCAATATCGAGGTCGTCGTATCCAATTTAACCGACGTTCCTTATAACATATAATAAATACGTACGAAGCGCATGTTTCATAAAGTTTTGTAGTCGTTCTCGTTTCTTATTTTTTATCCACACACACATAGAACGTAATGTGTATAAAAGCGGATCATGGTTATACCAGCTACTACTTCGACTATCAACAACTACAGCTAACTTCTTTGCTTCGCTTTTTATCGCCTACATTTCCTTTAAATATTTAGGTTAGAGAGAAGTTTTGTTTTTGGCGGACGAGAAAGTAAAAGAAGCAGATTCTTAAGCTAATTAAATCACTTTTAATTGACGACTTCTTCTCGATGCAAAACACACTTGTTATTATTAAAAAAAACTATTAAGGACTTAATATGGTGGAAAGAGAGATTCGTGATACAGGAATTGCAAGAAATTCTAATGATTAGATTGTTTTCAAGAGCGTAATTTTCTTGCGAAAGGTAAAAGATTCCGGAAAAAGGAAATGCCTTTGATTAGTTCATTTCTGTTTTATCTCGCAATGGTTTAATTCCTTTTTCGTTCTTGCATCGAATAAATGAAATTACAAACTAACGTCGATGGCGTAGAATGAGAACCTTGGGTATAAAAATAAATCTACGCTTAATAATAATAATAGGAGCTCGTTTCTTCACTTTTTCTTAACCGACACTTTTATAGGTGGTTAAGGAGAGTATCGTAATAAAAAATTACCGTTTTATTATAACAAGTAACACATTATAATAATAATAATGGTGATGATAATAGGTGAAGCTGGGTATAATAATGTAATACGTGAAATTGATGTCTTGGAATATTATTATTCGCAGTCTACTTCCGTTGCAAGAAAGCAAAAAAGTTAAATAACATTTCTCGGTTAATGCTTAATGAATTTTAAAAGTAAATCGATAAGTTTATGCTTCATCTTTCTCCGCCGCAGACTTCTTTACCCAAATATTATTTAAATTCATTCTAAATCTTCTTTTCCTTCCTATTCATCCTCGCTCCTTATTACGGCGATCCGATGAATCTACTTTAAGTTAATTTGAAAATAAGAAAAACTATAACATGTTAAGTAAAGTACTGTACGTTTCCTATTAGAATTAGTTTAAAACATTTCGTTCACGCATAACCACACGTAAATGGGGGTTTTCCACAAAGACGAAAACAACGAATATCCGGTTGAGAGGATCCTGTTTAACGTCAATTCACACCTGTAAATTAATAATTCCTTATAAATTTTTTTCATAAAACGAATTGAAGTGCATCAATCCTAATAAAGAGTTAATTACTTTTTAAATCAATTCGTGTTACCGCTACTAACTAATTTTTCATTTATTACCGAACTTTTATGAACTAAAAGCCACATTCGCTCTCTCCATCTCACTCGAAACGCTCAACTATTTTATAAATGGGGTCGCGTTTAATCGATCTGAGATTCATAGAGCGGTAGCTGTAGTTGTGATAGTAATAGTACGCGTGGTAGTTCTTTTTTAATTTGAATTTATAATTAAATTAAATTTAACAAACCCATACAGGAGAATTTAAATAAATGTCCTCTTTCCTTTCCACATTTATTCGACGTTGTTTGAAAATAAGAAAACAATGCCTATAGGAAAAACTTCTTTTCCGCTGGATTTCAAATGTCGTTTTATACGTGCCAGTACTATTGATGTTATTAACAATTTCGAAGTTTAATCTATTTCCCTGTTTGAAACGCATAGCGGCAACAAGGACATCGACTTTTGGTTGATTAGTTTGAAAAAGGAATTTTCAAACAGAAATATGTGCCAAAATTCGTTTATCTAATTAACCCAAAACGAAAAAAAAAGAACGTTCGCCAATCAAAAATGAAAGCTTCTCGTTGAAAACATAATTAAAAGGCAGGAAGTAAATTTCCTTCGACGCTATTAGATTACGTTATTAAAATAATTTATACCAGAAATATAAAAAGACTGAAAGAGAGAATTGGAAACATTTTAATTGCTTCATAATCAAATACGAAGAATCTCGCGTACACTGAACTCATCTATTTGTTCGAGATCGAGGACGACGTACGTTTGTGAAATTCTCCTTTTCAATACGGCGCAGCCACCGGTCCCGAAGGAGATAACAAACGGGAGGAAATTCCTTCTTCCCACATTTATATACGCGATTTTTTTATTCGTACCTCGACGAATTCGCGCTACAGCAATAATAATAAGCGAGGGCGTTATAATTGGAGTTTGGCGTACTTAATTTTTTTTGCGTTCTCGACTTTTTTCGCCCGATTAATCGACTGATTTATAACTGAATCGAAGAGAAAACGAAAAAGGAAGTTGCGTTACAGCTAATTATAAAATGATTTCGATTATCGCACGTCATTATCGTAATGAATTGGGATGGTTTTATTGCTAGAATTACATTTCGATCGTGAACAATATGGATTAAAATGGCGATTTTAACTGAATGGATGGTTTTATTTTAATGCGCATCCTTCACAGAGGAAGTGTTTAGTTGGATTTTTCCCCTTTTAATTTGTTTTCCTCGCATTAAAATATCTTGATTCATCCGCGGTAGGTGTTGTTAGTGAGTTAAGTGTTAAAATAACAAGAAGTAGTAGGTAAGCAACGAGAGTAGTAGTTGTTGTTGTTATACTTTCTAAAACGTTTTAATCGCAGGTAATTACAACAATAACAATTAAAACGTAATATACATTTACCTCTCTCTTCGGGCTGTTTTTCTCGCTTTCCGTCTCTCTTCTCTTCCTTTTTTACGTATATTTAATACGTAATTTACTTTAAAAGGGATTTCTCTTAACAGTAATTTCCTCTCTATTAATTAATTTTTCGAAAAAGAAAAGCAGCGTACGAAAAAGAAAGACGATTGCTTGTTCCTTCGTTTTATTTAAAACGCAAGAAGAAGTGGGAGAGATTCGTTTTTCTTTCGCTGTCACGTTCTCACGATTTCATTAACATATCTGTCGTTTGAAGAGCAAAAGAAGGAACTGAACGCAAACAGAAATCATACTCATTATTGCTGCTGGACGTTAATTAAAAGAATCTCACTCGCTCTCGCTTTAAAAGAAAATCGTAATTCTGTCTCTATAAACAATTAATTAATTTCTAATTATCATTAAGTATAATTTTTTCGCCTCTAGCGCTCGATTCCTATTAGATTCGATTGGTTCGCTTTTTTGGTAATTTAAATGGATTTTATTATTATTGTAACGTACGGGAAAAAGCAGAATCCAGCGGTTAATTCAATAAATTAAGTGTTATAAAACCGTGTATTATACACAAGGGAGACGGAAGAACGAATCAGAGAGAGAGAGAGAGTAATAAAAAGCACTCGTGATTCTCACAAAACGGTCGATAATTACTGCGCAACCAACACAAACCCCTACGTTGCAGATCGGGGGATGGTTCGTGCGATGATCATCATCATACGTACATAATGCATTATTTACCACGATCATGATCATATTGACGACGTTGTCGATGATAATGTCCTTACACTAACCGGTGCGTTGCATAAGGGTGCGTTTAATTGTTATTAATAATAACAAACAATACGCATGGATTCGATCGGTTCCATTTGCGAGTCTCGCTTGCCCATTTCACATTCTCAATTAGGTCATTATTGTCGCGCTTTAGATTAATTCTAACGGGAAGTTTGTTAGCAATTTGTTTTCGCGGATTTTTGCGCTAAATTGAAGCCGTTTTGCGAATAGGTAGCTGATTTATTTGAAAAGTCCTACACGATTCAGCCTTGAGTTACAGGAACTGGTATTAATATTATTCTATTTGTTTATATGTGGTAGCAAGTTGCAACGTTCAGTTCGTTCGTTCTTATTACCGTTAGTTAATATTATGTGCAAGTTGTTGCCGTTGTTGGCGAAGACTGGAAGAGTGAACAACGGCGAATCTTGAATTAAAGGAAGAAGAGGACTTGAAGGAGAGAAAAAGATACGTTCAATTATAATCTATGCGTTATTGTTTGTAATTCTCAGTTGCTTGTTTCCCGCTTTTGTTCTTTCACTCGACGTTATTACTTTTTATTATCATTATTTTAATAGCGATTAAGTCGTTTGACGATTTCTTTTCGTCGCTTTACTGAACGGAAATCCACGCGTAATGAAAATCGATGGCTGTTGTAAAAGCTGAATGTTGCAAATACTCCCGAAATAAATTATGCATTTTCATGCCGTATACATATGGATGACATTGCAAAATCTGTACACCATTATTATCATTATTAATTTAATATCGACAATGTTTGCATATTATTACATATTATTATTATTCATTGGTTCGTAATTTAAAATGGCATTCGATTAAATTATTACATAATGGAGGGATGATGCACATTTTCGAATGCAAATGTTTTATTAGTTGCGGGAACGTGCATAAATATAAATATCGAACGCCTTTTTTTTTAATCGATTCACCTACGAACCAACGCAATTCGCTTGATCGTTTTGCGCTTCCAATTTAACCAGCAAAAACTTCAATCGTCACCTCTTCCTCCTCTTGCACATCTTTATACCGCAGTAGTATCAACCTCGATTGAAAATAGTAAACGGCAACCGGAAGCCTTTACGAAATAAACGCTCGCATATCGGATATCTTAAGATTGAAACTCTTTTTTTTTGCTCTTACGTAGCGATATCCTTTTGCAAATGTCGATGCAGCCACCGAGATTCTGCATCGAGACGAGATGGACTGCAATTGAGACAAATTGAACTAACCGATTCACTGCGGTGGTTGTCCCGTTTTCTGCGCTGCTCGCTCAAATTTATTAATGCCAATTGATTAATTCCGAGATGGAACCGAATGATAAAGCGTCGAAGATTTGCTTCTTCGCCGCTCTTCGTTGCTTTTTTGCTTTAATTTTCTTTTAGCTAAAGCGACCAAGATAAATGTGCAATGATTACCGTACAAGACTCTGTAACAAACAAATTCGTTGCCGCATTTAGTTGATTATGAATAGCATTTAACTGACTGCAAAATTGCAAAAGGACGATGATTGTTTTTGCTTGTTTCTCCTTGAGGATTGCGTAATACATCCAAGAATCAATGCAAATAATCCAGCGAGCAGGGTGGCCTCTTACTTTAACTACTTCAACACCGATCAATTGATTAAAACACGATTGCGAATATTAATAAACTCTTCTGTTTAGCCTTCAGTTTTTTTTTAATTTAATCCTCATTTATTAAACAATTAGTCAAAATCATAAAGTCCAAAGATTTTGAACATAGTTTTAGGACCATTTAGGCTCGTAACGATGTATGGTTGAAAAGTATGCAGTGCAAGAGAGCGGGGAAAAAATGTAATTTCACGGCTAGCAACTGTAATTCTTGTTATTTCATTTACGATTTTTATCTTTTGATAAAATGTTACGAGTAACGCATTCACATATGCGATCTCGTATATCCATTCGTAACGTACACACACATGTGAGACTGCATTATTATAAAATGGTACTTATAGAGAGCTAACAAGTACTAAAAAAGGTAAAGGTGAAGAGTTACAATTTTCCAGTTTTCCCTCATTTCTTCTTTTGCCGTCCTTTACACACTTGCTTTCCTCGTTTTTTCCGTGCCGAAAACTCGTTGAAAAATAATAAACTTTGTACATGCATAGCGAAAAGTGGGGAAGAAACCGCATACTTTCGAAGATTCTATCTTCTATTTATATCTAAGTATTTACATACACATACCTGTAAGAAAGAGAGAAGTGTTGTAGAGCAGGAGGAGGAGGAGCGAGAAAGAACTCGGCAAAGTAATAATGACAATGAAAAACGTATCGTGAGAGGTTACGTTGACACGCAACGCTGCAGAAGTTTCAGAATTTTATTTATTATTATTATTAGAAATATGTATTTATTTAATTCGTTACATTTCTCTCGTTCCCTACGGTTATTATTTTCCTGCCGTTTCGCAAAGTAATTATTATTAAACTAATCTGAAAAGTTGTAGCTTGAAATTTATTCGTCGGTTAAAAGTTGCAAAATGCAAAATGTTCTAATCGACCACGATTATTCTCCTATTCCGCTAACAATCGAATGTTAGTGGAGCTTTTGCAGGACGTCAAGTTTTCCTTAATTACAAGTCCAGAGCGTACGTTTTACAAAATATTGCCTCTAAATAAATTTTAGAAGCTAATCAATACTCGCTAAAAATGGGACGATTTGTTATGTAAATGATGGTAATAGCTTTCGAATGATTTTCTTTTAAAGTGACGGAATTAATGAAAGAAAGAAAAAAGGAACGGAAATTCGTTTTCCACTTTTCCTGCTTGAATTTCTTTTTCTTTGTGTCGGAAACGTGACTATTATTAATCGGACTTGATTTATTATTATAAAATTACCGTTATTATGAATGCTTGATCATTCGAAAAGACTTCTTAATCTGGTGGAAATATTTTTTATAAATTAGATTTTACGAAATAAATAGTCTAATCGTATCTGTTGTTCTAACATTTTGCTTTAAGTAGTGTGGAAGATGAGGAGAATGAATCGAGGCAAAATATACAATTAAGTCAAAAGTCGAACAATAAACACGTTCAGGTAATGAATATGGAAATGAGCAATTTATAGTCACTGACCATTTGTTTCTGAATGTTGTATTGTTAAGTTGAAGTTGGTGGAGAAGATTGTTGCTTGCTTGCTTGCTTGTTGTTGTTGTTGTTGCATTGAATTCAACTTAAAATTATACAGTAAAACGTTGTAATAATAATAATAATGTGCCTTTCGGAGTGAATATTTCTCTATTTCTCATTCTGTAATTTTATTTTCAATTGCATACATATTTCATACGAAACGAGACGAAACCTATGTTTTACTTGCATTACGTATTTCATTTTTTTAGAAGGCGGAAAATGTAACTCTTCTGTAATAATAAATTTCTCCGAAAAAAAAAGCAATTGAATATTAATATAAGAAAAAGATGGACGAGGGAAAAGTGCGAAGGAAAAACTGGAGGGAAATAAGAAGGGCGCGTGTGACGTGTCGCGGAAGGGAGTTATATTTATCGATATATTTATTTATTTATGAATCGTGAAAAGAGTAACATTATTTCTATTTCACTCCGAACAACATCAGCATATTCGCCAAAAGACTTTTTCGCATCTACACATTACGTAGTGTATCTATATTTTATGCTGTAGTCGCCGAATAAAACCCATAATTCAAGATTCTGATGAAATAAAAACGGTTTTTTCTTCTTCTCCACTCTTCCCTCGCCATTTCCCGTCTCCGACTTTTTTCGGTGCCGAATAGAAATCAACTTCTAGTTACAACTGTGAAGAGCAACAAAAGTAAGTCGTTGATGGGTTAAAATATGTTTGTCTATAGTGGATTGTACAGCCCTTTCCCTTTTTAGTCTCTCATCCAACAACAACGTCTTCGAAAAGAAATAGAAGCCAAGGCGGAGGCAAATTTATAAAAATAAACTTCCTTCACTACTTTCTTTGGACAGTGTACACATGTTGAATGAGATTCAACGATTAAAAAATTAAATCGACTTACGATAACAAAACATCACGAGGAAAATCGTCTTATTCGTATTTAAAAAAAGAAATAATCGTTTCGAAACGTAATCAAGGTGTACCAGGTTACCTTGCAAGGCTTTCGTGTTTCATATTGCTATTATATGGGTGTTGTACATTGAAAAAGAGACCAACAACACTCGAGTGAAAGTTTTTTTTGCCTCCTTATTTCGTTATTAACGACGTCATAACGTTATTATTATTATGATCGAAGCAAAAGTTGAAACGTTTTCATTTTGTAACGTACATTGCGGATTTAAAATAAAATAATTGCTTTATAACCAAGTTATTAATGTTTATTATAGGTAACGTAACGTATTGAAATCAATCGTTTTCTTCTCTCTATTCGCTCGCATTGAAATACCCTGACCTTATACAAAAAAGTGCTCACTTCAAGGTTAAAATTCAATCCAGTTTGTGCCATAAAACGTATCAAACGCAAATAAATAAGTTGCTACTGTTTTGATAACCTTCAATCATTCGATAATGAATTATCTTAATCATTTGCACGATGATAAAACGATATTTAAAATGGTGCACGATCTCCATTTTGCTCTTCGTCTTGACGCACGAGTACGTACGAAGGAAATAGGAAACTGCTTTTTCTCGTAATTTTTTCTCTGCTGTTGCTACATTAAAGTGAAAGAAGCACAAGGAAAGTCGATAGGCAAGACGAAGAAGAAGTAGCAAGAGGAAGTTTTACTAGGAAAATCAATCAAAACCTTACCCACAATTTTTTAACATTATTCGCTAAATTTATATGTGTCAAGGATAATTTTCTTCCTAACACGTCTTCCTTTTCTTCGTCCCTTTTTCTCTTCTACTCATTTTACATGGTTCTATTGATAGTTGGATTCTTTCATGAAAGAAACTGGAGGAAAATTCATTTATCAAGTTTTTTCCACGTTTCTTTCTTTAATGGTAACAGACATTAAAATTTACATTGATATCATTCTGATCTTATTTGCAAAAAAGTCAATTAAAATTGCGAATTGTACGCAAATTGTCGGTTCTGCATAATTAAAAACCGATGAAAAATTCTATGGCCGATAGAAAGCACATGTTAATCGAGATCTAAATCGAATCGAACAATAATTAACTCATTAAAATGAGGAATCCTTCTCAATGAAGCTATTGCCCATTCTCCTTTGATCGTGGATGATTGTTTTATTGATGAATGGAAACTGTTACGTAGTCTAGAAATTATGCGAGATTTTTAATCCGACTCTCTCACGTCATTATTATTTGCAAATTGAAAAAAAAATGAACAACCTGCGGATGTGCATAATAGACGATGATGAATTGTTGTCGTCGATTCAGCAAAAAAAAATTTAACGAAAGAAGTTATTCGATTCTCTCGCACACATTTGATATGTAACATTAATAAAACGAGTTTTTTATATAGGGCACTGCTCTTAGATTAACGTTAGAAGCAGAAGAAGATAAAGAACGTGAAATGAGCGGATAATTAAAAATATTAATGGTGGGTAGTTGGAGACCGAGCGAGCTACTTTACCTGCCACAAACTTTCACTATAACTCGCGCAAAATTTTCACTTGCAATAATATATTTAGCATTCGTAAGGTCCTGATTCATTTTTAGGGTTAGAATAATTGACTTTAACTTTTCTGCAAAAGCAATCTCTTTTACATAAACAGTTTCCTCTTTAACATTGTTGCTAAGTTAAAGAAGTTTATTAAAAGATCAGCAGATCCGCAGCAAAATGTTTTTCTTTCCTGCTGCAGAAATAGTTTTGGAAACTGATTTTTTTTTTATTGTTAAACAACAATTGTAAAACGTAAAATTATTTGATTGGATTTACAACAAATGGATGATTAAATGGAGGTTTATGTGTAACATATACTTGTAAATGTGTGTGGATGTAAATGGGATGATGAAGGAGAAAGAATTGTGTGTGTGCGAGTGAGAAAGAGTGCAGGGAAAATCAATAGCAGTGGCGTACGAACGGTTATACAAATCGGTCGGCTATTATTAAAATTCATAAAGACTTTTAAAAATAGTTTGATCGTAATTTACAAAAAATAAACACAAATAGCAAACGAGATTCGATTAGATAATTTACTAAATCCGTTCATGTTCCTGTGTTTTTATATTTATGTTAATCCACTTTTTCGTTATCTTATCGATTGTAAATTGTTATATAAATTTCAAAAAAATTTAATTGTTAATTACGGTGAAATATCCAATTTAAAATCATAATTTTCAAAGCAGCTAATTAAAGAATTATTTTTGTCTGGCTGTAAGTAGGAAGTCAAAACATTAAATTAAAACCTTTTTTCTGTTATAAATTACTTGAGCGCGTGGAATTTATACAATTAGCGCCGGAATAATAACAAATAAAAAGGAGGCTTTATGCTCGTTTGGTTCGGCTTTGAATAAATAACATTTCAAAAAAAGAAGCAAAAAAGAATAAACGATTGTCGAAACCGTCCGGACTCAAAGAGCACAAAAACGGCGTAGCGCCGCCGTTTAACTACAAGAAAAGAGGACGTAAAAAAACGGCCCAAGATAATATCTTTAAATGAATGAATAAAGATTGGTAGGAAATAAAAAAGGGCGCCTTTTATATTTCACGTAGGTGCACAGTTTTATTTCCATTTATTCTCCACGGTGGCCGAACAGTTGTTTTTAATTAATAAATTGAAGCTCGTTAGATTTACTTCGAGTCGCGCACATAATTTCGCAGTTATTAGCGAACGTTAATCTAATCCGAATTACCTGTGACGCAACAAACGTGGTGCCGGCGTTTGCAAAATGGGCGGTAGAACAAGTGTTTAGCTAATACGCGAGTAAATCGGGGTTCGTGGGGATGCAGGAAGCTTCATACTCGATCGGAATGCGAATGGCGATGAGACGAGGATTGTGGAGGCTCGTTTCGTTAGAAATTTGGAAAAGCGGCGAGAAAGTTGCTGTTATAGGTCGATCCCAAAAAACGAATTGCTTTCGTTATGTAAGTCGCGTTTTAAATTGTAATATTTTTCGTTTAATTCGCAGCACACGTACGTTACTAATAATCTACAATTAACGCTTATTAAGGCGTTTTATTAATAGAGCTAATGAAATTTATAAAAATTCCAAACGTACGTTGAAGTGCTCAAACTTTCACCATTTTTAATTTGTCGAATATCCTTATTTTTTCGCCTCGATTTTGATTTACTCTCCTAATCAGTTTCCCTTTTTGCCCAGTTTGGCGAAATGAAAATAATTAAATCGTCGTAAAAAAAAGCGAAATTAAAATATCGTTGTTATTTGTAAAATAAATGATTACGTTTAATGCGAAATGAATTTTGCACAGGCATTGAAAAAACAGCGAAAGAGAGAGAGAGAGTCGAATGTATTTATACGAAGGATACATATACGTGCAGCGTTTGTTTCATTATATTCGCATTTATCCAATTATTAATTTGCAATGATACAAACCAATTTTTGTTTTTTATCGCGTTTTCATATCGAATCGATTTGATTATACAAATAAATAAGGGGAAAAAAAATTAAAATAATTGCGGGAGCAACAAATAACTCCAAGAGAAAGAGAAAGAGAGAGAGCTACTGAAATTTGTGCACCTCGTTTTCAGCTTATTGACATCTTTTGAGAAAGAAGAAAAAAGCGCAAAAAAGTCCGGAGTTTACACGGGCGCGGAGAGGAGTACGTATGTAATAATAATAAGTACGGTTTGTAAAATGATAATTTTTCGAGTACAGAAACCGGTTCCCCCGTAATTGTTTATAACGTTACATTATACAGTATCGCGCTCCTCTGGCGTGCGTTTTTCGGTCTCCTTCTTGCTTCCACCGGAGTCTCTCGCCCGTCGCCGTTCGCGCTCCGTGTGTACTTTATACGTGGGGATTTTCAGTCTGTTGCGACGCGCCGTGGCGCTAAGACGTGTGTTCCACTCTATATTATCTGTATGGTACCATACGGTTCTTTATTTTTTTTTCATCGCATCCAACTACTATTAGCTGGGTAATAGTATTGCTATTCGAAAAAAAAAAATCGAAGAGAAGAAAATAATAGGAAGAATTAACACGAGTCTCCTGCTACGCTTTCAGTTGGTTACGTTGCATTATTTTTCCCCGCAGTTAATAATACAACAACAATACGAAACAAACAAAAAGGCGACGTTAATAATAAATGTTAATAGTTGTTGTTGTTTTGCTTTATTATTCTCTTTATTTAACTTTGACGATTGCAGTTTCTAAAAGCTAACGTGCAAATTGTTTAATTATCGTGATTACAACGAAAGAGGAAAATTCAAATAAGGAGGATTATTATCGAAATCGAATAGTTCAACTTTTATAAAGTGAATCGAAATAACTTTTTCCATCCTCCGCACAACTACAGCCGCTTCTTCTACACGTTGTGTACGCACGCACGTAAATGACGTTGCTACCATTTGGGTTAGTGGGACATTTTATTGGGCAATTTTAATAGACGTGTGTATATAATATTATTTTTTTATATTATGCTCGTTTCTTGCCATTCGAAAACGAACTTTTATTTGAAACATAATTCGACGTGCAAATAGTGGATTATTATTATAAATATTGGCGTGCGAAAATCGAATTGGAATCGTCGTAATAAATTCAAGTGAAGGAATGACACTCGTTGGAATTTGTTGCGAACACTATCATCATCATCATCAACATCGTTATTACTCGAAGGTGCATTACGTTGTTACTTTGTGATCGGTATTACGACTTTCTTCCTTTTGTGTTTAAACAAACATATTTTAATTTATTATAAACGGCGCGTGCTCCTTCTTTACTTTTTCCAAAGTCTCCGACTCGCTCGTTCGCTCGCTCGCTCAACAACTCCTCGGAGTCTCTCTCTCTCTCTTCCTTTTCTACCCAAACTAATTTAACAGTTCTTTCGTCGTCTTCGTTTGCGTTATAACAAACTGTTCGTTTTCTTTTCTATAAGTGTCTATACTGTATTATGTGTCTTGGTGTGTGCGCGTGAAGACTAATCGACCGCAAATAAGGATAAATCACCAAATAAAATTAAAATAATCAAGACGATATCGAGGATTACTAATTAAAACGAATTGCAATTAAGGTAAAATGATTTTATTAGTTCTTGTACTTTACGATTTAATATCGCTAATAAATAATGCGATGATTTAGTCTTCATTGCATCTCTTTATTTTATAACCGTTTTACTTTTTTTTTTCTTGTTTTTCTTAATCAAAAGTTATTTAAAGTAATTAAACGGAATCCGAGTTATTCACTTGCCCGCAGAGAACTTTATTAAAAGAAACGGGCGGAATGGAGAAAAAAATGAAGGAAAGAACCATTGTACCGTTATTAATGTAATTATAATAACAATTATGCGTAGGCGATTAAGGTGAAATCCAATTTTAATACGTAAAGCGGGCATATGAAAAAGGATTTCTTATTACCACTAATCCATTAATATTAATGTTACACCGAAAACGTTTTTCTATTCACAATTTGCTTTAATCGCCCATCATGATCATCTTGTTACTGTTCGTTCCTTCCCTCGTTCAAGAATTGTTTTGTCGTTTCATTATATACGGCGATGAATTAATCGTTGAATTTTTATTGATTTTTATTGCCTTCTTAAAAACAAGCGAAAGAACCGCCGGAGAAGATTGCAAATTCGTCTTGGCAATTTTAACTTGTTACGTTTATTATTATAATAATAAAACGTTAATTAAGTTGCTTGTTTTTTTCTTGTTTCGCTCCTTTTCGCCTCCGGTTGTAATTGAATCTGGCCTCTTTTTGAAAACAAATACAATTCCAAATAATTCGTTAATATCGATGATTAGAATCGTGTAAAATCGCAAATAATTCACTTTTATGTATGACTTTTGATTGCGATTCATGTTTAAGAAAAAACCCGCATTAAGATTGGAAAGAACGTCTAAATCTTTTATTAAACATCAACATCATATCGTTATCATTCAGATTTGTATACAGCAAACATATTTATTTATATTCTAATTCTGAAAGTTGTTTTGATGTAATAAAATCTCGCTAAGATACCGAAATATACGCGAAAATCGTTCATATTCTGCGGTTTATATTTTATTTAGGTAAAAAAAATTCTTTCGGCTCTTTTTCTCGGGAAATGCTGACAGTTTAATTAAGTTCCTCTTTATTTATTTTTATTCCCACAGTTTTATATTCCGTAAATTGTTTGATATATATACAGAACACTCTTTATCATCGTTATACAGAAAATTAATTTGCAAAATGTTCAAATTTATTAAATTCGGAAGCCTTCATAAAATTTGAAATTTTTGTTTTTAATTAATTAATCAATATGATTAAAAATGTTTAAACAATTTAGAGATTTCGAATAAGTTGTTGAATTTTCGCAGAAAATCGAAGATTGCTTCGAGGAAATTACTTAAAAGATTTCCTTTAAGCTTTTAACCTTGGAAAATTGCTTTTTATATCGAGCGGATTTTATTCGGAAAAATTATGAACATATTTTTCGTCAGAATGATTAAAATTTTTTGCAAAATTTTCCTAGTCGCAGCAAGAAATCTTTCATCGCATTTTTTTGCTCCAATTATCTCAAAACTTCTGCTTGACAATGATGATTTGGAAACGAGCCATTCCTAGGAATATTACGTAAAAACTCAACTGAAACGTATTAACACGCTCGTTTTTTCGTACATTACGTATAATAAAGTTGGGAGGTTCAATTGCCTTGCAAAAATGAGAATTAAATTTTTGAGTAAAAATTATAAATTTTACTAGTTTCATTAAAAACCTGTTCTCTCTGTATTCTTTGAAAACCAAATTTATATGCTATCCCAACACACAAAAGCAATTAAAATTTAAACCAACGAATAAATAATATTCCGGGCACGAAAGAAACTTATTTTATTCACAATAAACAACGTGAACCTCTGTCCATCTCCCAAATAATAATTCTTCATATATCTGACTAACTAATAAGAATCGGAAAAGCGTTGATAATAATAACGCAATGCTTTCTAATAAAAATTAACGGTTATTATGAAACATTTATTGGAACGAATTTTATTTTATTATTAAAAAGAAAAAACTATCAAATTCATTTAATTAAACGTAAAATGTGTAGAGAAAATAACAACGTTTGATTTTCGACGATTATTTATTACAAACATAATTTTTTCTATCGTGAAAAACCGAGAAAGAAACCGAAAAAAAAAGCTAAATGACTTATTATGACATCTCTCTTAAAAGAATAATGTTTTTTTACTCAACCTCATCGTGGTTCGATGAATTTCATTTAGAAACGAATCCATCATTCTCTTCAATTTGACACAGATTCTTAATAAACAGGAAAACGGAGAGAAACTCTCTCGCCGTATTATTATTATTACTTTATATTTCTGTTAGATAATTAATCTAAATCGTAATCGCAATCCGTTCAATTTCGCGATTTAAATTACCACCGCCAATTATCTCCTTTCTTCGTCTAATCGACGTCACGAGCAATAAGTTGGTGTACGTTCGTCGAGCAAAACACAAGGACTTTTCACGTCGATTCCGCAACTTTATTATTGGCCTTTTATTTATTTTTGAGCAATTTTCTTACTGTTAAATTTAATACAAGGTCGTAAATAGAGTTTACTCGCTTTATTAGATTGAATTATCCATGTGTAAAGGAAAATAATAATCACAATGATAGGAATATAAGAACGCTTCGTTGAATCACGACACAATTTATTAATAATTAAATAAAAATAGATTTCGCTTATTGAACGGCTCTTTTTTACAAATTTCATCTCACCTTCGATTGCTTCCTTTTCACTTAATTAAAACAATGCATAGTTAACATTAATTTGTAATGGAAATTGTTAATTGCAAGAGCAAATGTTATAATTAGAAAACTCGTTTTAGAGCGGCGTTATTTATCGAAATTTTGGGTTGTCGTCAATTATCCTATATTCTTTTCCATTTTAACATGAACGCAATTAGAGCGAGTTGTAACTGTAAAGCTTAAGAATTGACGAGTTAGATTATAATCACGAAACCGTGTACACGATTATCGCAAGCAAACGCTGGTGACCAATATGAGGTGCATAAGAGACGGGGCGAGGGAGCTTTTTCGTACTGCTTAAATTCCTGGAATATCTCGCTCTATTTTAAAAGTATTTGACGACTCTCGCATACTGCACCAACGACAGCAGCAGCAAGCAATACAATCTCAAGTAGCGAATGAGTGGTAAGAAAGAGATGAGGAAGATAATAAAAAGAGCGGACGGTGAAGAAGATCAAGAGAGAAACTTTTATTATAGGAACGATATGAAAAGGGAGTAAGTATTTAAGATTCTGTGTCTGTACAAACGTGTCGTCGACGTCTCTCTCTCTCTCTCTCGCTCTCGATTTCTTTCTTTATCGCACTCTTGCCAACCCAACCACTTTCCATCCATCTACCATGGATTGGGATTATAAAATGTATATGTTGACATTACACGTTTGCGTTAGACTACTTATGGACAACCTGATTTATTATATTTGTGTAACACAACCGACGGCCCTTTTTTCTTCTCTTTGCCTATATCAACCTACGTATGTGTATTTATTTGCCCTTCTCTACTTGTCGTTGTCTACCCATATGGGCGAAATAAAACGCAGCATGCATGCGTGCGTTGCTGCACTTAAGGGGAGATTTTTTTTTACGAAAGGTCTTATTATAATATACGGCTGGGGAATAAAGAGGAAACAATAATTTGCATCGACGTTGCGTTTGATCGAAAACGTGAAAAAGTCGGTTTATGAATTAATTATGCATTGGCAAATTTCTCATTAATTAATTGCGCATTCACTTCTTTTTTGTGTGTCGATTCGTTGCCCATTCATTCATCGAGAGAACATTTTCAAATGTGCTGTTGTTTTAGTTTGTTTTTTAATGGAATCGAATCAAGTGCTCGGTCGCAGCATATTGCGAACGATCGATGCAATTTTTACCGACTTTCATATTATTATCGTAAGCTGCATGCGAAACATTAAATTAATCTAAAATTATGATCTAATCGGATTCGTTTGCTAAATTAACAGCGAATTGTTTAATTGATACCGCAATTTGACGCCATAATTGACACCGCAGATTCACGATAATTTTGCAATTAATTCGTTGAATGAATTTTATTCTTCAAGTGCTTCGAGTGATCGAATTTTAAGTTATCGATGTTTTGTTGAAATTTGCCAAAAAAAAGAGCAAAATTCATCTCGTCATTCCGGTTCATTTTATTCTTTATTACTATATCGCGAGAGAGATATGTAGGGATATATGTATAAGTGGATAACGCTAACACCTGCTACCCACCAACCTACATCCGGTAGATCCCCCAACACTGGTAGCTTTTTCTGCTTCGAGCGCTTTTAAAGAGCGTCGTCGTCCCTTCCTCGTGCCGCGTAACGTTACGCCGACGAGGAAAATGAAAAAAGTAAATTGGAAGGACGAGCGAGGGCGAAAGGGGAAATCGCGAGAGCGATTGCAATACGCGTCTCAAAAATCACTTTTCCAATCGGTTCTTATGTTAATTAAGGTTCGGTTAATTAAATATTAGGCGATAGCAATGGGATTATTTCATTTGCCTCCCTTTTTGTTTCGTTCTTCCGTGCTCTTATTTTATTTAAACGCAATAGCAGGAAAAATAAAATGGAATTGGGTTTTTAGGAACGGTCTCTTGAGATTTGACCCATTCGTTCCGACGTATAATGGTAATAAAAAAAAAACGTACGGGAAAACGGGGAGGAAACGTAAAAACGTATGTCGAGAGGAAACCATTACTACCCGGCGTATCTCTTCGATATTAGTTCGTGCACGTGTGTGATGGTAAAGCTACACGGGCGGTTTTGTAGAGTATTAAAATCGATGACGGTTAAATAATTTGCATATTCCGCCACTCTTATAAACGCAAATTCGAAACTAAATTGAAATGTATGTGCGGCAGAGGGTAGACGAGGGTGAAAACTAGAACGTTATTCCGAATCGGTAAAGGGGTTTCCTTCGCAGCTCCCTCCCTAATTCTTTACGTGTTACTTGTTTAACATTACAAAGCCAAGCAAGCATTCCAATAAAATTGAAATTAATTGCGAACAAATGGTACAATCCCTCAATAATCTACTTCTCGTTTCTTTTATAAAAAAAGAAACTTTCCCACGCATCCAAAGAAAAAGAAAGTGTCCTCTCCGTTCTCGAACAATTTTCATTTGCCATCTACCTTAAGGTTACCCACCAAACAAACTTTTCATTTACTGTAAACGAGAGTAATCCTGCGTTTAAAAAGGAAAAAAAAAAAAGAAAAGGTTGTGAGTGAGTGAGTGAATGCGAGAGAGAATGATGATGGTAGTAGTAGTACGAGAAAATGGTATTGGATACGGTTGGTTTCATTTAAAGGATTTTCGTTGTAAAAGAGGTTACTTTACTCTCTATTCGTATACACGGTACAGGATCCGGTCGTGTTCTGGGGGCTATTTTATTTTATGTTTACACATAATTTTTGGGCAACGGTAAAACTGTAGATTTTAATGGTGTTTGTTAATTTCTTTTCTCTCTTATTTCTGCTCGAACAAAAAATCTGCATTGTTAAATAAAGGAGACGCCAAAGAAGAAAAAGGAGAAAAGGAGACGCGAAGGAGAGGAAAGAAACAGGAGACAAGAAAAGATGTGGATATTGACTTTAGTATGCAGATAGAATTTAAAATGAAAAAGAAAATTACATTTCGAAACTTCTTGCGCATAGAGGGAAAGAGATGAGAAGTAACAAGAAGTAAAAGAACGAAAAGATGGAATTCAAAGGAAACACATATATTAAAAAAGACTTAAACAGTGGAAATAAAAAGTGAAAGAAAATGGAGGAGAGGAGGCATCTTCTTCTTTGAATATAAACTACGTAAATGACTGACTAAGATGGGCGAATTATAAAAAAGAGCGGAAAAAGAGGACGAAAATATTATCGTCATCGTCATAAAAGATGTAGGAAGACCTTTGAGTTGATTAACTTTCTCACTTTTCAACGTAGAGAAGAAAAAAGGAAGAGTAAATGATGCATTCACAAATGGTCCAAATAACAATTAATGCCTTATAAAGTTAATGAAGTCTAATAAAAAGGCGATGGACGAGTGAATAGTTTTAGATGTAACAATTTAGCGAGGAGTTTTTCATTTCGAGTAAGCATAAGGAAAAGTCGCCGGTAAAACGAAACAATGCGAAAAGAAGGAGACCGTGAGGGGGAAAAAAGTAGAAAAGAAAGACCGGACAATAAATTCCATTCGCGTTCAACACAACAACAACAACAACATCCAGCTGCAGCAGCAGCAGCAAGAGCAGCAGCAGCAACTATAAAACTTGTTGATCAGGTGACGGCGGGTGTTTTGCTTCTGAAATCCCTACGAAACAGGAGCAGCATCTCTTTCCTTCCTTCTCTCCCTCTCTCTCTCTCTCTCTCTTAAACACTCTTTTCTACATTTTTTTCTTAATGTTTATGAGCACGTTTGTATGTAAGCACATAATATACCTGAGAACATTCAAATATACAACTTTTAACAAACAACAGTTTCTTTAATAAAAATTTATAAGACCATGCTCGTGTGGAGCGGTGCAAGAAAGACGGGAAGAAAGCTGAAAAGAAAAAACGGCGGAATCAAATTAAACCGCGTGAAAAATAAAGGATTATTCGTTATTCAGTACTGCGTTAACGTGAACAATTTTAAATAGCTCTTCTTCTTTTTTCGTTCGGGACCGTTTTCGTTGGCGAGCAACATGAAAAATTAGTGGCTATTAAAAATGATTAATGTCCGAGCAAATAAATTATTTTGACGATTTAAAGGAAGCCCCTCACAAACAAAAAACCGACCAAAAATGAAAAGTGTTAGATTTTTTCTCAGAATAACTTTTCGTGTGCAACGAAAATTTATTTCTTTGAGGAACCTGCTGAAACCGTTCGAAAGAATTATCAATTCAATTACATTATTATGCAAGCAGTAGAAGACATGACGTCAATAAATGATGATGGGAAACGAAAGCGTATCGAGATGCGGAGGGATGTGAATTAACCCAAACTAAACTTGGGGTGCGTTCTGGAAAGCGAAAGCTATTATTTAGTGAAACGGCGAGAGGGAAAAGGGGTGTTTATCGCAGTCCATAAAAGCGGACCTCCAACTGTTCTTCATAATAAAAGAATGGAAGTGAAAAGAAATCATAATAAAATAATAAGAGGGAAAACGTTTTTTGTTATTCCTCATTCGATCGCAATCCTATTAATTTTTCAAATCAAAGATTTGCGGGATTAAGTTTAGTGAACTTAAAACTTAAAAATATTTTCAAATACGATATAATCGACAAGTCCGGACCGTTTACAAGAGGTTTACAGTGAGGGGAAAGTTGAATGTGCAACTCGACTGGAACCGGTGGCGGCGGCTGGCGGAGGCGGCGCGTGTTTTCTGAAAGTCGTCGAGTACGATTAGCTTTTCGTGCTTTATAAAGTTCTCTTACTACTACTACGACTGCCGCCTTGTTCGTTGTACAAAAGACATTTTCCCCATCTTTTTCCAACAACAACAACTTCCACGCATTCGCAATCTTTCTCTTGCCTTCTTCTCCATCCATTTTCTACACCCACTTCATAATTTTACATTCTTATAACCCAGTGAGAAGACGCTCTTCTTCTTCTTCTTCCTCCCCCGTTAATTGTAAACGATCGATAAATAAGAGCCAACTTAAATTGCTTAAGGATCTTCTTCTACTTGACGCCCTTTTATTTTTTTCTTATCATTATTAATATGGATCTGCAATTTTTATTTAAACTTTTCTCTCTCGCGCGCTCTCTCTCTCTCTCTCTCTCTCTTTCTCTGTGCGTTTCTTTATTAGCATATGACCTTTCGTAATCTAGAAGAGAACTTTTTGCTCGCTCCTCTCGCTCGGATGTCACGTAAAGTTGTTAAAAGTCGATAATCCTTATCTTAATTACGAGCGTTTATTATGGAATCGAGAGAAAGAAAGAAAAGATGACGATGGAAGAGATTTAATTGGATTTAATTGAAAGTGGAGGAACGAGTGCGCCGATATGTTTATACGATGAAAATATTATAAATAGCAAGTCTAGACGGTGGTAGTAGTAACTTTGTTATTGTGAATTTTTATTTGTTATTATTTTAAAATGCACCTTCGAATGAAAATAATTTTAAAAAAACGAACGAACCGTAACAATAATAATGTCGTTATTGATACGAATTGGTAAATGATATTTGCTACCTTTCCCCACGCCTGAGACTTGTACTCATGAACCCATCAATAATCTAAGATGATGATAGAGCCTCAAAAGAGAGCAAAAGAAACGTTTCTTCTTGGAATATTCAATAAGGTTTTTACCTTTTTGCTTTGCTGCGCATCATTCTTATTCCATGTGAAACCGTTCGAATTTCATCGACGTCGTTTAGCATTCGTACGTTTTCGCACCTTTTTCAAGTTCATGTTGCAAGCATTAAAGTATGTTTTTGTAGGAGCATTTAATGATAACAGCAAACGAGAAAAATATTATTGTGCCACGCAAAAATTCAAGGTTTGTTTTGCAAAGCTCGATTAAAAACGCAGTGACGATTCGCAATAAACAAACGTTTCAAAATCTAATTATTAATTTGCAATTAGAATAAAATAGATATATTCTTGTCTCTTTGCATGTGACGCTTGAATTTTTTGTAACGCTGCTCGTTCCTTGAACTAAATGTTTTTTTAGCACACAGTGATGTTTGCTATTAATATTGGAAGCGTACGCAATTCGATGGCATTAGCCTCTAAACGTCGTTAATATTTTGGGTTTGTCACTCAAACACATGACTTTTGCTCGTTTTGCGTTACACTCTTTATATTTTTAAAACGTACCTCACAATTCAATCGTTACGATTGCCCATTAGAAAGGAACAATGATTAGCAGGCAATTATAATTAGCGTTAATTTATTTCGTATTGTGTAAAGTGTTTGAATAGTGGCGATGGTAAGTAATAAAGTAATTGTATAAAATTTATTGCTCTATTCCACTGTTAACTGAAAAGAATTCGCCGAGAAAAAATATTAATGTAGTTGATGCTATTTATAAAAGTAAGATGATGTTAACATTCGCGAGTGTAACGATATTGGGAAATCTGTGTACGTTATTTACTTTTCCATCGTTTCATTTTCTCTCTTTGTTATTTTGGTTTTCCGGATAAATATAAGTCGTGGATACAAAAATAAGTAACAGATTCCCCCCCGTCCAGCTGGATCTTTCTCTTTGATAATGTAAGGCAAAAGGCGAACGTATTAGTAGACGTGATGTAAGAATAATTATGGAAATTCTAGCATTTACGAAATAGACAGGAACTACTAACGAATGAATACGTCACAATAACAATTATAGTAGTGGCGTGTACGATAATTTAAATTTAAAGCAGTGTGTAATAGTTTCTTTATTTCAGCATCATCGTGCTTTATTACAAACACAATTTAAATAAAAAAAAAATAATAACCACTTTTCTACTCGTTTGAATTTCCAACGATTCGACATCGTTTCGAAGATCTCGACGAAATTTAATTGCAATCGAACGTGGAAGGAAGTATCATTAGAAGAAACGCTTATAATAAATTTAAATGATTTATTCGGTGTTAATATGCAGCAACTATGACGAAACGCTGTTATTATTGCATTGGAAATTGGCAATGCGCGTGGATTTAATTCATTTCCAAATTCTTTTGCAGGATTGAAAGAGAGAGGGAGAGAAAAGGAAAAGAAAAATGATAAAAGGGAATTAAATGAGGTTGCGTTACGTGAAACAAGTCATGGGAAATGAAAATAAAACAATTTCTTGTTGCTACTATTTTTGTTTTTTTTTTGTTAAATATTATCTAAAGGTAAAAATTATAGTAAAATAATCATCAGCAGTCGTTTTGCGTAGAATATAAATGTCATTATGCACGAACAAAGGTAATTAAGGACTTCTTTATTTACGTCATTAACAAAATATATATATAAATGCGCGGCATAAAAAGCAAAAGAGAGAGAGAGAAGGAAAGAGGGTGAAATGAAGGTATTTTGTCGTCGCTGAATTTTCCACTTTTCCTAATTTTTTTGTTTCCGTTTTCCCTCGTTTCCTTTCGTACACGTTTTAATATACGCTAATTATTTTTACTTGTCATTTTATTACTTTTATTAGGGTCAAGGGGTTTATTATCAACGTGTACGGAAATATTATTACGTAAAAAAGCCACTCTTCATTTATTCAACGGCTCGCTCCCTCGATCATTTATATTTCCGCATAAATCTCTTTAGATTTAGCCCAAAGAGAGATCCGTGAATTTAGTTACATTAATTTGTTGTAAAAAATCGTGAAATGACTATTCGACGATGTTGATTGCCAATTTGCGATTAATCCAGCAAATGTATCGCGAAGAAAAAAACGGAGAACGTCCTTCGAGTAAATTTCTATCGCGTTAAATTAGAGGCGACAAACTCTCTCTTCTCTTTTATTGTGCTGGTTAATTAATTTAATTAAAATTTTGCATTAATTTCGGTAAGACGAAACATTTTATTATTGTCGTTTCGTTATAGTACTACCACGATGTATTTAAACACATAAAATAATGTGGCAGTCGTAATAATAATAATACTTAATGGTTACATTCTCTCATTTTGTAATCGACCTCCTCAAGGGTGAAAGTCAAACGCGCGCCAGTGTAAAGAGAAGAGAAAGTGCGAAAACGGACGAACGAACTGTGGAAATGCGGTCTCCGACTTCTATAAAATACTAATAAAAAAATAATCCTTTTTCTTTCTGCTTTTTTTTTGTCAGAGATCTTTCATTTTCATCGTTGAGTGATTAAATTATGATTTTCCCGATAGGAATCTAATACACCCTATAATTTTTTGCCCTTCTTTCTTCGCTCATTCAATAATTAAAGAGGGTTTTCTACCTTTTTTTGCGCCGTTTTCGCGTTTTTTTCTTTTATTAACTACATAACGTCGTTAACATGTTGCTGCTGTTGTTATAACGATTACATGAACTTTTTATGACCCAACATTTTTTCCCCCCTTGTATTATATCGTATTTTATACGTTCAAACACACACACACGTCGTACGTAACTTCTTGTGACGATCGGAATTGTACGAAGAAAATTAGTGTTTTTTAATCCAATAAAAAATTACTTGTTGGCAGTCTTTATTAGTTAAGTACTTAGTGCGATTTTTTATAGCATTTTAATTGCTTAGCCTTTTGCAATGGGTTCACGTTAAAATTTCACGCTGACACCGGATGAAGTTAGTTCTTTTCGAGCATTTGTTTTTCGCAAATCTCCTTCAACAGGTACACGCATAAATTATTGATTCAACAGCGATTGTTAACAAATGCAGCTGCCGTAGCCCGAAATATTTTTTAATTAAACTTTCGAGTAAAAGATTACATTCATTTTAACTCGAATCCAACTTCCTATTTTAATTTCATTTAATGAAGGAAAATCTCTTAAAATGGTATTACGACTACGACATAAAACTCGATAAAAGTCTCTCTCTCGCTCATTCTAACACTCGCCCATTCGGTCTCCGTGTTTCTTTAATTTATTTGTGTTACTAAAAAGGAGTAAACGACCTTCGTGGATTAATTAATGTTTTTTTGAAGAAAAAAATATATATAAATTTTATACCTACTTATTCTGCTAATACTCGTTACATCGTTTTAGTTTATTCTTGTTGGACACAAAAAAAGTACAAAATAAATTTAAATAAAGCGTTTTACATATATATTTTGATGCTGTCGTAAAGTAAAAGAGACAAAGATAGAGTTTTCCAGGGGGGTGAATAAATATTGTATTTGAGATTATATTCGACAAGTAGTAGAATAGAGAAAAGGGCGAGAATCCGTTTTCACCCCTCCAAAAAAGAAGACAAGAGATTTCTCTCTCTCTCTCTCCGTACTAAACTCGATGGGCGATAATATCGGGAAACATAAAACGCGAAAGAGAGAAAAAGTCGAATAAGGTTGGGTTTAGTTGTATAAAAATACTGAATTTCCTTTTTTTCATTTCGTTTTTGTCCGTTCATATTCTAAGGGTGAGATTCATATGTATTTTATAACGCGAATGAAGGGAGGACGAGGGAAACCCCTCTTGATTTATATGTTTTCATATTTGTTAATTTCGTACGTGACGTTCATAATAAATTTGCTAATGCTCAATTTATTCCTATTCATCCTGTTTCTCAATTCTTTTTTACCACTTTTCTTCATCGTCTCATTTCATCTTTCTCCCTTTTTTTTCTTTTTATTATTTCCAGCAATCCACTCATTTTTAAGTTCTCCTTCTGCACTTCTTAATATTAAACGAAATAAAGAATCATCCACGATTCTCCCTTCTTTGAATTCACCCTTAACAGAGTCAATTTAATTTTTATCTCTTAGTCTCTATCGTTCCATCTCACTTTTTCGTATTAAAATAATTATTCTTATTGCTATTACAAGATGTCTAGCGAAAAATAAGAGAAAGGCATTAATTTTGTAACTCTAAAGAAAAAGTTTACTTTCATTTTCTCCTCTCCTTCATCAACATCATGATCATCGTCATCGTTCACAGCAGATTGCTCATAAAACGAATAATGATAATCTATCATAATCATCATCATCATCGCATTCGTGTAATTGTAATCATGTAAACATGTTAGGCAATGTCAGTTTTGTAACGTAATTATATTATTGTATTATAATCACTTAACACTACAACAAAATCGTTGTGTTTTTATTCGGCATTCGAATTGAACGATTATCGATTCTGCATTAATATTTTAATAACATTATTTTCAAAATGGTCAATTGCATTTTATTGAACTGAATAAACTTTTACAAAGTTCTGAAATGGATACCAAAATTAATCCTCAAGTGATTAATGCGATTTAAAAAAATGTTTGTCTTCCAGACTGTTTTTTAAAATAATTCATTAAACGAAGGCCAGTTTATTATCCAGAGTGGTTGACTTAAAAAGAAAACGTTTGCAAAAAGTTGTGATTAATTAGTCGATTAATATCATGTTTATACTCTAATAATAACAATGGACCATTAAAGTACCATAAACCACTGTTAACCCTATTGATTCATCAAATCTAAATTGATTACGTTATTGTCTCGTTCCAAGCTAGCATTTTCCAAATAAAATCGAAAACATGAACTATTATATAAGTTTTTTTCGAAAAAAAAAAATCCAACTAATGTTAATATTTCAATTTAAAACAATTTATTGTTTTTACTAATTCACAAGATTACAATTAGTTGTAATATTTCGTTGTGGTAAAGGAATTAAATAAAAGTGAACGAAATTTGGCATTTTATTAGTTTAGCATTTTAGTAGAGACATATTTAGGTCATTAAATCTTGCGAAACAACTTTCGTTTTATCTGCTTTTTTTTACATTAAATTCCTTCTTAACGGCATCAACGTTGAATTGCCGAGTTTTTCGTTAATTTTTGCTTTGTTCCAAAACGTTTTCGTATTCGTATTGTTCTCTCAAGTATTTGTTAAATATTCTTTTTTTTTAAGAAAGCGAAATGAATGGGGTTTAATTTTGATTGAAATTCTATATTCCGTTGGAAACCAATTCAAACGTCTATCTAGCCTAAATGCCTACTAAAATTTTATCTTTCCCCGTGCTAAATAAAAAATTGCGAGTTTCGTACGTCTTTAAAATGTGATCCAAAATGCATCCACTTTGGTACATTATAATGCAGTTATTATTATAAATATCATTGGGCAACAAGAAAGGCAAAATACGAAATTGATGTATCGATCCATAATCCGTCATGACATGAATTTTTCATGACCCATAACTTCTTTATTATTGAAACGTTAGTAATAGCGTTGGTGGTGTGGTAGTTGGGGTAATAAACTAAAGAGTTTATAGTATAACCCATGAAAGATTTAATAATACGAGTTACCTTTTTGCTCTTTTCTTTTTCGAAATGCATTGAATATGGAAAGAAAAACAAGACAGTATTACCAATACCTAGTAGAAAGTTCCACTTACTTACCTACAAAGTATTCAATTTAACAATTTTACGAATAAGCAGTTTCTATATTTTACATTGCTTCCAGTTATTGCATACGTTCGAGTAATTAAAATTAACGTAATACCTGGTTCAAGGAGACAAAGAGAACGATACGAAAAGGAACGCATTTTTAAACGACTTTAAGTAGCTTATTGTTAAAGGAAACTATGCTTATAATTGTAAAAAAAATATTTATGGCGTTAGAATAATGTAGTTTAAATCTAATAACGTTTTCCTCTTGTTATTTTTTTCGTTTCGTTTCGTTTCCACGTGTTGTAATCGTTTTCTCGCACCCACCTCTCGCGTACACGCATTTCTCATTTGATTGTGTCTGTTTACAAAGCGAAAGTTAACTTGTCTCTTTTATTGACATACGTTTTAAATGAGATCCGCCGTGACATTCGTAACGTACACTTTTATTTTATATATTTCGCTTTTTTCCCGTACTCTAACAGGTTGTTTATAGACGAGACAATCAATCTAAATTTAATTATTGTAATGTACCATTTAACAGTTTCCCTTCTTCACGCTTCTATTTTTAAATTTCGTCCAATTTACACGAGAAAGGTGTTTTAATAATGACGATGATGATGATAGTAGTGATATTAATTGAATGTTTTCATCTCACCTCTTTCGTTTCTTCTTCGTATTTTTTTCTTCTCACTTTAAACACCTTATAATTAGCATACATTAACACGAAATTAAATGAGGGAAAAAAGCGTATATATTGAGTTCGTTATTCTGAACGCTAAAAGAATGGACTCGTTATCGTTCGTTGATGATTTAATGTAGGGCAATTGTTAATGATGCATAATTAGATATCGAAGTCTATTGTCGCCACCGACACTTTAATTCCCAACTGGAATAGATTATTTGATCAGGTTGCGAGTGAGATTTCACAAAAGTGGCTCTTCATTAGTTATTGTCAAAAAAGGAAAACGAAAGAGAAAATGTTTTTCATTTTGCTCGTGATTAATGTTGTTGTTGCACTCATCTGCAAACTTAATTTAACAAGAAACAATTATAAACACCTGCAAAGTCGTTTGCAAAATGGTTATTAGAAGAAGAAATGTATTTATTATTATGAATTAAGGAAAGGTAATTGTGAGTTATTATAATAAAACGGTTTAATAGATCTTATAGAAAATGTAATAACAAGGAATATTATATTATAATGCAATGGCGGTAATGAAACTCGGTTTATTTAACACCTAGAGTATTATTATATTGAAGAAACGCGAGTTTAAATTAGTAGCTTCATATTTTATAATGGCACATATAAAACTTAATAACCATACAGATCTTTATAAAGCAACTAACTACCATTACCACACCACCGTACGTATCATGCATTTACACACACACTCTTATCCTATAACTAAATGGGGCCCTCTTTTAATGGCATTTGCTGCATTTATTATCATCATTTTATGTTGGTAAAACAAAGAATTTTAATTACTGCAAAAGATGCTTCCTTCATTTATATTAATCCACGCACGTATTCGTATTTAATCGTGTCTTATGAGCATTTTTTCTTTCGTTTTGCGCAAATTCTTCCCATCTCTTACCTTTAAATTAACATGTAAATATTTCATCACGATTTTGCATAAATTACATTATAAGGTATGCCGTTGTCCTATATCATCATCATCAATGCTAAGACTTTGAACGATCAAATTGAAAGAAAAAAGAATCCTCACGTGTCCTTCTACGTGTGTGTGTGTGTGTATTTTGTTTCAAGTCGAAACGTTAAAACGCGATATAAATCCCCCTCAAACATCGAAAATTACGTTAGGAAAATTAATTTCAAAGTTTTATTAATAATGCAACGTTAATATTCCTGTATTTTATCGTTTTACAAGTTTTGATGAGAGAAACGGCCACGTTTGAGAAGAGCGAGCGAGCTAGCGAGCTAGCGAATGGTAGTTAAACGTCCCTATACTATAAACCAGCGACTGTATATAGTACGTACACACATATATTTTAACAAACTATAAAGTTAGGTCATTATTATGTATGATGATGATAAGGAAGGAAAAGGTGGGCGTAAAGAGAGAGAGAGAGAGAAAGGGAGAGTAATAGTGGTATTAGTAGAGTGGAATCCCTCTTTGGTTCGGAATTTAAAAGGGACGACATATATTAACTTATTGGTCTACCGTGTCCCAAACACGAGTACACAGATTGCGAATAGGATTATTAGTGAACGGTTCTAAATCATCGACTTATAAAAATGAACTTTCATCGCATTCGTTACGACGAAGATGTTCATTTAAAAGTAACAGCAAAAGAGACATAATAATCCTAGAAGAATTTTTGCAATTAAAACTCTCACTTATTAAAAAAGAAATTTTGATAAATGTAATGGCTTTGGTCTAAAAAACCAATTAAATCATTCATTTTTTTTTAATCGTTCGATAATTAATTTGGGGCCTGCGTAATTAAGAGAAAAATTACTACGCCTGCTTCCTAAATAGAGCATTACCAGTGAATCTGGATCAACAAGAACAAAAGTCGTGGCACTTAAATTTGAATTAAAATTCTTTTCTATCGGAATGAAAAATCTCATTTTAAATAGAAAAATTAATTATTTGACAAGGATTGAGTTTGATTAGCGCGCGGACGGAAGGAAAATGTTGTGCGCTGTATGGCTAATCGAAATGGAATTTGCGATGAATCGAGCTTAATAATTTCGCGTAGAATCGTGCAAAAACATTAAATAATATTCAAATTACGAGCACTTTATTATTAGAATTGTTATATAGTACGAATGTTGTTCGGAGTTATTGTTATTGTTTTTTAGGCTCATTGAAATAGGAGGACGATGAGGTCATATTATTATTATTACCACGATTATTTATTATTAAAAGGGCGTGTAGTTTATCAAATCGAAAAGCCTTGAGCTATCGCTTTGGATGTATAAAGTTGAATTTATCACAAGATAAATGTTTAACAATTTATGGAATCACAAGAAAGAAGGAACGAAGGAACGCAAAAAGAAGGAAGAGATTTTACATTATAAACCTGTACCTACCATAATAATAATATTAATAATTTATGATAATCTGCGTACTTTTTTTCTTTATGAAATTCATATTCAGATATTATGATACCGTGTAATTTTATTATAACGTACGTTCGCGATTCTTTCGTCTTAAAAAAAAGGGAGGACTTTAAAACTCTTTTCGTTGCGAAGAGAGACTTTATGAACAATCTCTCGCGCAATCTTACAGTCAATCGCTCGATAAGTTACTTATATAATCTTCAGGATCATTAACAAGAAAGAAATTGCTCCATCGAAACAATTACGTGATGGGAAATGGAAATTCCTCCGTAATCAAAATATTAGTCAACTTTATCCCGACGTACGAAGAACTCATCTTCAATTCAATCCTCCGCCATTGTTATGGTTATCGTGCGGCCCTTTGTTTGATAACTCGGAGAACATCTTCCAGCATTTCCCATTATTATTAGTATTTTTATTGTGTACTAATAAATTCCGTTTATAAATGATTCTTTTTTATTATTTCGTAAATAAGTCTCAAGTTTGTATTAATTCCGATTAGTTTCGTAATAGACTCCTCGAGCTCTCTCTGGGATTATTATTTATAAAGTGGAAGGAAGTGTAGCGTAATAAATTCCCTAACGTCATTTTTCTTTCCTATTAGAATGTAACTGGATGGTGTTAAATTTACGCAAGGCAACGACGAAGATCACGACGATGATGTCACATTTATCTCTCTCATTCTCTGTCATTATCTATACACTAGTTGAAGTTCATTGGAAATCACGTTAATTTTTTATAATAATTTTATTCCATTGAATAAGACATTAAATTTAATATTTAAATCCAAGTTTTGCTCGTTTGTAGTTTCGCGTGTAAACTTAATCGATGATCGAAGGTTTAATGCGAATAATAATCAGAAAATGTGCTGATGCGAATTTTGTATTGTTGTAACTCCTATTATAAAATACGTAACGCCGAACGATCACAATAGGTTTTGCGTTCCTAACGTCATAAATTGTTTGTTAAACTCGATGACGTGGGCTAATATTATGCATTAATTTCAAACCCACTCGTTTTCTACTTGGAAACATTCTCTCTCGCAACTATTCCAAACGTATTTAACCGTCTTCGCCGCTATCACCATTTCAACTACTACTACCACTACTACAATTACTGAAAACATGTTTCTAAATTATATGCAGATGATGATGTATGGAAATTAATTTAAAAGAAAAAGAAGAGCTCTCCCTATTCATTAATGTTTCGATTTTAAAACGTTTCGAACTTGAAAATAAATTCTCGGAAAATTAATCAATTATCGTCAATTTATAATGCACACACTGGCGATAATTAAATTAATTAACAATTAAACGGAGTAGTTGCGAAGATTTACAATTCTGGTAGGTAAATCGTTTTAGTAGTTTTAATCGAAATTACTAGTTGTAAATTTTGGTTAATTTTCGTTCTTCATTTAACTGGGAAAAGAAAGGGGAAAAATTAAAGGGAACGAGACGAGGACGAAGAGAAACTGAGAGAGAGAGAGAGAGAGCAATTTAATTAAATTAATCCGTCTGAAAGTTTAGCAAATTCGCATCGGTTGTAAACGAGGGAATTCGCTCTCTTCCCGGATCGTATGACAGGTCGCTCCTACAAATAATACGTGCTACTGACACTTGTTAAAAATCGTTTTTGTGGAAAATCGTGGCCGGAAAATTTATGTTTTACTTTCGGTTTCGACGTGAAGAAAACGTTCGGCTTTTTTGCCCCATAGAGAAAGCATTGCAATTCGTTTAATGATGTTAATTCCACCTTTTGTTTAACATTTAAATTTCAAACATTCAAACAAAACTTCATTTGTATTTATTCTTTTTTATGGTATGTTTATTCAAATTGCAAAGATATACGCGCGCAATCATAACTTGCTAAATTTCCGGTTGATTCCCATTGATTTCGCATAAAAATTCGATTAAACGCTTAAGAAATTCATGTTTGGTTATTTGAGTGATTAATCGAATAAAGCGGTTTCCTATAACGTAAGACAAGTGCGTATATACACTTCGCTGTTATTATGACGGCAATAGATGTACTCAAAAATAATCAAGAAGAAAAAAAAAAGGAAGAGGCCTCAATAGAGTATTAAATAACGTGACATTGTGTTATTACGAAACAAAAGAGCCGTTCGCTTATATATTATTGATTCATATTCCTCGGTGGTTCGCTTATGAATTTGAAACGAGTACGGCGCAAAAATTCCGAATCGCAGATGGGTTACGTGAAAGAGAGGTTACTCGATGATGCAATTACGAATCGAAAACAATTTACGGGAGGAAAAAAGTAGGTAAATTCGAAGGTTTCGCCTGATTTCAAACGGTTTTATTTGCACGTAAAACGAAACTAATGGAAAGGGAAAAAATATTACAACAACACAAATTGTATTTTTTCAGTTTTCCTTGATTGTAAATTACCATTTCATCCATCAGTATCATGGTCGTCTATCAAAGGAGAAGTTGAAACAACTTTATTATTATCGCTATTACTAATTATCATTTAATAATTGTTAATTCCATGTCAACAATTTAATTTTATTATAATCGCACTTCTCTCTGTCTCTCTCTCTCTCTGTCTTCTCTCTCGCCTGTTCTCTCGTACATTCAATGTTAATTATAAATCTGAAGAGGTTTGCCGCTCATTACTCTTTTTTTCCTTCGTGTTTAATTAATAATTCACCCGTTCTCTTTAAATCAATGCCAAAGCAGAATTTCAAACTTAAATTCTTAATACGTTAAGGGAAAATAACAATTATAAATTTTTCTACTGCAATTAATTAAAAAACTTGCAAGATGGTGCAGCAAATACTCTTTTATTTTATCATTGAATTTGTTAATGCGCTATTTTTATTATCATCACCTTGATTCGAATATGGCGTACTCAATGTTTTTTTTTTAATTTCCGTTTAATTGTTCGCATTTACCTTCTCGCACATTTTATAAGACTTATTTAATGGACTCGGTGAATTTATGCGAATAATTTCGGGAATAATAACAATTCGTAAGTGAAAGTTTTGATTGGAAAGAGAATTTGCAATAAATTTAAATATCGTATGGTTTTAAAATTGCGCCAATTAAATTACTAATTAACAAAACTGAATTCGCGTAATTGAGTTATCTTTAAATATTGTGATACAAATCAATATTATTTATTCGAAACCGTCACACCAAATGTAAGCGCTTGTGAATCGTTTTTGATTACGTTTATCTCTCGATCGATCGCCATTTCATTGTGCTTGTTGCGTTACAAACGTTAATAATAGATTTTCATTTGATCCTGTTTTCGGTGCTAATTAGAAAAGCCAAGTTCACGATCAAAATGCGTGCAATTAAACGGAAAAGACAGAGAGCGCGAGAATGACAATGGAACGGGAAAATGCACGTGTGTAATTGTGTGTCTCTATCATCCAATAACGTGCAATGAAATGAAATAATTTCGATGCGTTAAATATTTAGTACAAGGCTATTTCAACTACGCTGCTTCAATTAAAAAGTAAAACGAATCACGTAAAATCCCCAACATTTTCTAATAAAACGTTTCGTTAGTTAAAGGTTTCGCAAAAAAAAATTCTGATTAAATAAGGAAAAACGGAAAACCCGTCCTCCTCCTCCTCTGTCTCCTTATAATACCTACATTGTTTCAGAGGTCATTTAAAATAACGCTTTGGCCTGATAACGTACGGTAAAATGACGAAAAGAAACTGATTCAATTGGATTTATGTTAAAGACGTTTTATCAAGCGATTTCAAAAAATTGCAAGCTCATTTTCTCGCATTAAACTTGTGTGTGTGGTTAATAAACCTTGAGCGAAACAGAATAAAATGATATGCATTAAAAGAAAATAATAAGGCCAATGAAATTTACCTACAAAAAAAGGTAAATAATTTAAATAAACAATAATAAACCACCATCATCGTTGTGTTTATGTGCTTAACGTACACAACAACAAGCTCGTCGTTAATTTTTTAAATAATAATTTACAAAGAAATAATTTTATTAGCAATTAAAAATTAAAGCAAACGTGATCATTATGAAAAGAACAAAAAAGGGGATACATTTCCAAAATAAAATTGGGGTCGAAAAAGAATCAGTCGAACAAAAATGTTCTCTACCTTGAAGGTTATTAAAACGTTATTCAAACTCAAATAATCATTAAGCCAAATACATTTCGATTAAACAACCATAAAAATTCAACAAAAAAGCAGTTTTAATTATTGTATTTTGCAAAACTTTACAGCCCAAAAACCGAAAATATTGTGATGATTTCAACTAAATTATACGAACAAGTTAAACACGTTTATATATTACTCTCGTCAGCGAAAGATTAGAGTGAGACGCAAGTGATTTCGATGCTTTATTGCCGATGCTTTTCGGATGATGTTAAAATACCTTTAATATGCAGGCACACATGTATTTTACAAGTGTATTAGGTGGAGATTAAATTACTGATTTATTAACTAGGCATAAGGACCATGCCGTTGATGATGATGATGATATATAACTTCAAAGTAATTTCTAAACTAAATAGGTAGAGGGATAGATACCGAACGTATTATTATTAGCGCTACCGTTGAAACCGCTAGTTCTGCGCTCCAACAAATATTGTATTGAGGCAATGGCAACATTTAAACAGATTAGGAATGGAATAATATTCGGTATATTTGTGTAAAAGTCCTACTCTCCCATCTTACTAATCCGGTTATGTGCGGTTGTGCACCGTTAGAAAAAATTTAATATCAGACATTACTAACGTGTTTCTCTTGGAAAATAAACGACAAATTATTAATTGACAATATTCCAATCTTGTAACTTTGTTGGCTTTACTTTGGAAAAAAAGAACGATCTGACGTTAAAGTAGCAGGTACATATATATATATATATATATATATATATATATCTTCTTTCGTTATAATTCTCGGCAGCTGCATCTTAAAGAAAACTTTTTAATAACTTCCTCATTTATTTCTCCTTTACTTTTGTTGAACAATTTTATAGACATTCCGAGAGAGACTTTTAGTGAAGAATAAAATCCACTCGAGCAATTAGAGTGCATTAAGAACTCATTAAAACGTTATGTTGTTGCTAGCAAATATGCAAAAAAAAAATCGATTACAGTTTTCGACGCCTTTTCGCCTCCAAACAAAACTGATAAATTTCTACTTTTAAGTTCGAAAGCTATTTTTTTTTAACAGCATCGATTCTAAGTTTACCTCAGCATGTGGTTCACTTACGTCGAGTTTAAAGGGCACATTCGAATTCAGAACGAGACACAATGGCAACAGAATATCATAAACGTTAAAAAGGCACTTAATTCTTTTATTTGCAGAGAACAGCCACGACTTGTTTCGATTTCGTATTAAATTGAAAGTATGCCATTCGTTCTGTCTCCTTTCTTTGCTGTTGCTGTCGTGTGTACGTAGCGGAATCGATCTAATGCATGCCGTTGCATATTAATTCGATTACATTGAAGTGAAACGTGTATTTTATAAAGTTAAAATGAACTAAATTAACGAACGAACAAAGAAAAAACTATATTAAGACCATATATTAACATAATAATAATGATTAAATGAAATTGTTTGGATGGAATAAGAGTCTGATAATATGTTGATAAGAAAATTATAAAATACAGTGTGCACAGAGAGAGAGAGAGAGACTCAGTGGGAATCATTTTTGTTATTAAATTTAATTTAAAGCATTAACAAGAAGATACGAAGAGTGAGTTCTCTTCAAGAAGTTAAGAGAAAGAGTTTTGATTATGAAAGTTTCCATGTGAAACGGAAAAAAATAAGGAGGAGAGAATAATGTATCCGCACATCTTATTTGCTCAATTTGCAAAGAACGAGTTTTCGTCCTCTCCATTTTGTTTCTACTTCGTAGTAAGTGTTGCATTTTCTTTATGATTCCTGCGTTATAAAGGAACAGAGCAAAAGGGAAATGAAGAGGAAAAGTTTTCTTTTTCCTCGCTTAACCATGATAATGTGTTTTCCTTTTTAACTTTTAAGAAATATAGATATACATTTTTTTGTAAAGTACGATTTTTCCTCGTTTCTCTTCGCTCTCGTTTTTTTTTTTTCTCTTGCGGATTTTCTTGTTTGCAAAACTCGGACATAATTTAAGGTTAGTGGAGAGTTTTCCAATATAACGGAAAACCGTTCCGGTATTGGATTCTCTTTTAACCTAATAAATAAATCAATCCAAAAAATTTCCTTCGCTCATTCAAATTCTTTCTTTCTACGCTTTGTACATTCTTACGTAACGACAATAATAATAATATACCTTCTTTTTTTTATGAATACGTTTTTGTGTGCCGAATCCACCTTAATTTGCAATTCTATTATGCACAAGGATTCTTTTTAACTATAAAGCAAATTTAGCTGTTTTTTAGTGGAATAGTTTTAATTTAAACGAAATAAAAAGTTTTTTTAAATCTATTTAGGACTAATCCTATGCGGGCAATTTTTATTTATTTTTTTAACATGGTCGACCTTCGTCCACTCGTTCTTCTTCGTGCTTCTTCTTCCAACGGAATGGCCGTAATATAAGGCAATTAGGTAAAAAGATTTACAACCCTAATAAAAGAGTGAAGGAAGTGTGTAAACAAGTATCGAGGGTTATTTCCTTTTTATCTCTCTTTTTGTTTCCCTTCTTCTTTTCTTCTTTCTTTCCAACACATCTTTACAACATACCTGAACGAAGAAATGGTACGATAAAAATTATAATTGGACACCTTTCAGCATTCGATAATATGTTAGGGAAAGGGTGTTTTACATCGATTTAATTTGCTAAACGATATTCTATCGAAAAAGAAATTTTCGGTTTGATAAGTAAATTAATTTTAATCTGTTCTATCATTTAGTAGTATTAAGAAAAGGAACGTTCAGAAATTGGTGGCTAGTTGGAAATTTCGCAGGATAAATACCTGCTATTATTGTTTTACAATAGCCAAATACTTCTGGTTCTTGTGATTATTGCTTCGCATTAACAGAAGCCAGCCAATTTGTCGTGGCATTGAAGTCGACGAATATTTAATAAAAACGCTCAAGAGCAATTTTAAACGAGTAAGGTCTAGGGGTAACAAGGATTCGTATGAGTCATTTATTTTGAAATATCATTATTGCAATAATAATTGCATTTAAATAAACACGATAACGATTGAGTTGTTATTGTACGATATTATTATTATTTGAAAACGGTACGTATTATCGGACGTGCCTCCACTATTATGAAATAATTTATTCATCTACAGCTGAAATAAGGGTAAATAAAGAAAAATTATTCATGAGAGATAACACAGGCAGACATTTTGCGAAAATAAATAAATCAAGAGCAACAAACAAGGGAAACGCATTTGGATAATCGAAAAAGCAAGAAGTAGAAAGTCTGGCAAGAAAATTTGAAACCAGATGATTATTTTGCTGCTTTTAATGGATATCTCATTAATGAATTTAATTAATCCACGATTAATTGTCCACTACTCGAATAAATTTATAAACGGGATCAAATGTACTATATTTATCGTTAATAATCCATTCGGCTGATAACGGTTTTATCGTATCGCCAACGTTATCTCTATAACATTTATAACATTATAACGATGACTTCTGATTCAGGATTATTATTTAGTGTACGGCACTGTTAATAATAACTGACTTAAAGAGCCGTCCGTACCCGTAGCATTAAAAGCAGTTCGATTAAAACAGTCGCAGCGATTATCATCGAATAGGTTTATCGATTAGAAACGGCGTAATTAGAATATATTAAGAGATAGTAAATAGAAAAGGCAAAACAAATATTGTGATCTTTAATTTACGTTTTGCAATAGAAGTTTTTCCGCAATTTCCCATTGTTCACAAAAGGAGAGGTAAGCATTTGACGTCAATTATAAGCGTTAATTATATAGCGAAGATGATAAGCGAGCAGATAAATTGTTATCGTCAATAATGAAATGAAAATAAAAAAAGTTATTGTCGATTTTCTGTATTTTTTCGCATTTAAATTCGTACAGAAATCCAATTAAGTTTTCTGCTCGCGATTAATTTATGCATTAACGAGTTAATTGTTTGGATTTTATGTGAAAGTTCTCCTTGAGAGAGAAGTACGAGAGAGAGAGAGAGAGAGAGAGAGACAACTCAGTTTTAACCGATATCGAATCCACACAGTGAAAGTAAAATGACTTTAATATTATTTGAAAATTAAATCTGGTGCTCGTTGTGTTCGTTCACTGTTGTGTGTGATGATTGTTATGTAATGTTGCTTGTTAGAAATCAAAGCAGACGTTGTTGCTTTATTTTATGGTGCAAAGTAAATTTGTGGATAACTTATTGTATAGATATATTAACAAAAAAAAATTTAAGGCCCATTGTTTTATGTGCAGATAAAGCTGATAAAATGTGTTACGATTATGAAATAAAATCAAATCAAACGTTTCAATATTACGCTTTGTGCTATCACAAATCAACGAATTGGCTTTGTTTGTGATGGCTTTGGTTGGTGGTGATCCTTAAAATTTCAGCGTTTTCCTTAAGAAATGAAAGTTGGACTTTTATCTTAAATCGTAAATTGCAGCAATAGAAATCCTCTAGCCTTTTTGATCGTTGCCTCGAATGACTTTTTTTTATGCAAATATTGGAAAGTTTTTACATTTTATTAGGAAACAGTTTGTCGCTCTTGATTTATTTAAGAGCAATTTCTTGCCATTTTTTTAACCAAAAGTTATTATTTTTAAAATTTAATACCCACTTACCGTCATTAAAAATTAATTAAACAATTTAATGTATACAAAGAAAATGCAACAGAAGGAAAATAGTGTCAATTTACTTTGATTGCTCCGCTTCAGATATGAAAAGTTCTTTTATTTTCATTTCATTATCATAATGTTCTCTCTCCCAATTTGGAATGTGGCGATTTGAATAATTTAAACGTAACATAGAAGTTTATAACATCTTAAAATCGTTTTGTTTCTTGTTTTGACATGAATCATCATGGATGTGTTGGTCAAAGTAGTTTTTGATTTCTTTCCAACGTATATACATATGATACTTATATGGAATAATTAAATACGATTTGCTCATTATTTTTCGTTTAGATAACAACGATGACGTGTTTGTGATAATGTAATATTATAAATTTGCAAATGGAACTTGATTCCTTTCCTTTTCTCTCTCTCTCTCTCTCTCTCTCTCTCCTACTGTTTCGTTGGCATTATTCATTCCTCTCGCCTCCTTTTTCATTATTTCCAACGGTATCGCTGTATCCCATTCTTTTTCTACGGTTTCCTTCGTCAATTCACTTCGGAAACTACCTGTATATGAAAACTTGCTCCATAAACGCCCCAATCTTTATTCCCTTACGGATCCCATCCCATATCCCCTCTCCTTGAACATATACATGCCTTTTTTCTTTTGCTGAACATAATCCACAATTATAGTTATGGTGTAGTAGTCAGTCGGTGAACTTCCCATTGAAAGGTTTTCTCTTTCGCGTTCAAGAGCAAATAAGTTCTTGAGATTGACGTTTTTTTTTTAATTATCAATTTATTTCGATTTATTAAATAAATTAATCGATCATCTGATAAAGGTTAATGATTTTCTAAAATTATCGCCCGTTTAATTTTTTTTTAATTCAACAACTAATTTTGTTCTCTTATCTTTGCAGATTAATTCGTGATAAAAAAAAAGGAGGAAAATAACGATCGACGTGCCAAAATGAAATCACCGCCGCCATCCGTGACGACGGACGATTGCGACGACATTTTCGGGCCGCCGCGGACGTACGCGACGGGCTACATGCCGCCGAAGCAGCGGCTCTCGATGATATCGGCCAAGTACAGGCAGAAGGAGGAGCGTAGGAAAGTGTTGAAAATCAGCATCAATAAACTGAAGAAGATCGAGGACCCGGAGGCGAGCCTCTGCCGATCGGTGCTGATCAATAACACGATGAAACGTTTGCAAAAGGAGGCGCGCGACGAGAAGCTCGCGAAGCAGCAGTTGAACTATCCGCGTTGTTACGAGAACGATAATTTCTTGAATTTGAAAAGTGAATTCATCAAAAACGAACTGAAATCGACGAACGGCCAACAGCAGACGGCGTACGACGAGCAGCAGCCGCAACAGCAGCAGCAGCAGGAGAAGATTATGGACAGTTTGAAGGTGGACTTTGTCGATTTCGACGCCGCGAAAATGTCGGCGGAATTGAGTGCGAAAAATCTCGAGGTGCTAAACGGTTTGGTCGAGGAGAATTTGAAAGACTTGACGAATTTCAGTGATATTAACGCGACGACGACGACAACGACAACGGTGACGACCGCAAACAATAATAATAATAACGTCGTCGGTGCCGCCGTTGTCGTCGACGTGAACGATGACGGGCAAATTAACGCCTCGTCGCCGATTGCAACAACAATTAATACGACCGCAACCAATAACAACAACAACAATAATAATAATAATAACGTAAGTGATCGATTCGCGTCGCGCAAAAGGTCGTACGACGACGTCGACGATTGTGACGTGCAGGCGGTCCTCTCGCAATTCTACATGCCGCCAACGCCGCGAATGTTAACGTGCATCGACGACGACGAAGAGGTCAACGTGACCGACGACCAGCCGCCGGAAATTAAACGCGCAAGAACCGATGTGATGTTGGTCGTCGATGCGACGACGACGACGACAACTACGAGCCATCATCATCATCATCAGATACAGAGTTGTTTGGACGAATCGTTACTGTTAAGCGATAACGTGCAATATAATAATAACAATTTAATAATTAACAATAACACGACGGGTACGATGACCACGACGGCGACGACCACGATGGTCAATGCGACGAGTGACGTGATTTGCAACGGGGCGGAGGCGGCGTTCATCAATCATCGATTGGAATCGATGGAGATCGATAAGAAGGACGAGTTCAACGTGAAGAACTTCATCAATAACAACATACCGGACGCGGAGTCGCGGTTGCGGTATAACGCGCAAACGGATAACGATAATACCGCGTACAGTTGCGGCCATTCGTCCATATTCAATGATTTACAAACGAACGTGTTCCACAGTTTGATCGCCTCGTTGGAAACGTAGCGGCGAATCGTCAAGCAAAATAATATTGCTGCAGCGCATTTTTGTGATAGTTAATAGATAGATTAAATGTCTGTTTCATATTATTAATTTGATTATATTTAGAATTTTATATTATATTATACAAAGTACATACATACACACGCCAGATATATATATATATATTTTAAATGCAAATTTCTCGATTGTACATAATGTTTCTTTTCGCGTTTCTAAAGTTTTTTTATTACTTAAAACATGAAATTAACGATCATTAAGCGAACGAAAATACATTGTAATAAAAAAGAATTATTAATTGAATGAAATCGTGTCTATTACAGTAATTATTTTTATAAATATAGACTAATGTGATATAGTAGAATGTACAGTTAATGAGGAGAATGTGTTTGCGAGAGAGAGAGAGAGAGAGAGCGAGATTTGGAAGAAGATTAACAAGATGTTGCACTTAATAATAAATTAAGACGTGCTTTATTTACGTTCGAGTCTCATTCGATTAAGACGGCAACAAAACGATTAAACGGTTTCAAACTCTTTGAGATTTGTAGATTATTTATTTAAAAAGGAAATTATTTAAAACGGAATTGTTATTGTTAAAATAGAGTGAGATTCTGAAATAAAAGATAAATAAAAAATTACGAATCCTTATGTTTCATTATTGATGTTTTAATTGAAGATATACAACTGATTCGTTAACAATCGATAAAAGAAACGCACTGACTGAATGGGTGACGATGAACTTTTGCAAGAGTACTTTCTTGATACTAAGTAATTAACGCGGCAATTAATGATACAAATGCAGAAAATAGGAGGAGACTAATGATTAATTTTATATTGCGCTCTCTTCGTTTCCGCCCAATTTACACCAACGATATCGCCTAATAATTTTTCTTATTCGTCAAATTTAATCTCAAATTATTGAGGGATCAATACTGCAGCTTCAAAAAGAACAAATCAAAGGATGTTTTTCTTTTGTAGCATTCAATTTGGAAATTAGTCTCAAATTTTTGATTAATAATAATGATATAAGGGAGAGCAAGTTAAATGTCTGTGATATTACAAAGTAAAGATTTTTTTTTAATTAGGAAAATCTAGAACAAATCGTTTAATTTGTGAGTGTTGCAAAGTTTTCTTTCAAAATGCCACAAAATTCGTCCGTGATTTATTATTCTCTCGAAATATTAAAGCAAATCTGAGGATGACGTGCAAATTGTTGAGGTTGAAATCAGTAAATGAGCCATTCGAACAAAATCAACAATTTTCTCTGGTTTGGTTCGATTATGGATTAGGAAAGATTATTTTATTTTGACGCCCTTTTGGTCTGTGACACTTATTATGGGTCAATAACAAAACCATTAATTTTTCTCTTTAAATTCTATCGTTTTGCCCATATCCAAACAGATGTTTGTCATTTAGTACGACCATCTAAATTATTGCGTTTAACTACCTGCATTCAAAATGGAAAGGGACATTTTCTGTTTCCTTATAGAATCAAATTAAAACTTTCCAACACCACAAAAGTAATTTTTTTATATGAATAATATTAATGAATATTACGATAGAATAAATTATAATTATATATTTAAAAAAATATATACATATAAACATAGTTTGCAATAAGCTTAAATAGAGAGAATAATGATAAGAGACAAGAGACGTGAAAATAATTGCTCTCTCTCTGGCTACTTTTTTTTTATTGTACACTTGAGAGCTACGATTATTTTAACGTCTTTAAGTAGTAAAGTAGTGCAAAAATGAACATAAAAAAGTTTAAACAGTGTCTATTGTGGCTTTAATTAGAGAGAGAGAGAACATTTTTTTAATAAAAAATATTAAATTAAGACCATCCCCCCATTATATGTATAAGTTAAATATTTAATAATTAAATAGAAAATTTAAACAAAAACTGAAATGGGAAGTAGTTGTGAATGAGCGGGTGAGGAAAATCCGGGTAAGGTCCTTTTAAAAATAACATATCAGTTATTTTCGAGGGAAATAAATGATGATGATCACGGAACTACAGTTTAATAGTGAAAGTAATACAAATGCAAAATAAATATTGTGTAGGTTTATGAAGTATTTTTGAACAAATTTTTTGATAAGACACGAAGAAAAAAATTAAGATTTTTGTGAATTTTTTTATACCTACTACATTCTCTAGATGAATGAACAGAAATAATGCATATTTTTCCAGAAAAGAATGTCAAAATAAATTAAAATTCCCTATGATAACACTCACTACTTCAATTATTCGATGCATAAAGAAAATTGTAGCGTTAACGGTAAAAAGGAATGCCAGCTTCCCTCGTCGGAGCCATGAAGTTTCTTTTTGATTTTTTGCGAATTCTTGTATTTAAAAAAAACATTCTTTTGATAATTAAGTTTTCGTTTCTTATTTTTGTTTTATGTAAATTTTGTTAATAATGTTTTTTTTAAATTATTTTCTTTCTGTTAAGCATTTTGGGATTTTTTGCGTATTTATGTTAATTGTAATGATTGTTTTCTTCCAAATGGCGTATATGATGATTTAAGAACACATTTTTTCTTATATTTTTCTGTAAGAGGAAAACTATAAAACAGAAAATCTTAAAAAAAATACCTTAGCTTATAGATAGACCCCAAGTGCTTCTACATGTACTGTAAAAACATTTATATATACATATATAAATAAATATATATATATTATATCTATATTCGATATTATAATTTTTTTTGTTAAAAATCAATTTTGTTTCTTTTTGAAAAGGAAAGCTTTTTCAAAATCAGTTCAACTTTCTTTCCTTATTACTATATTAATGATTTTATTACTACATTGTATTTTATGAAAATATTTATTAATTATTCTTATACGTTTCGTTTATTTTTACCTTTTCTATGTTTTACTTGTTTCTAAAGGGAAATTTTTTCCAAAAGTATCCAAACACAAAAAAAAAGTTCCATATAAAAAGAAAATATTGATTCCAAAAAATAAACGTAATATATTTGAGAAAGGTATATTATAAGTACTATTTGTTTAATGAAATGTACGTCTTCATTAAGAAAAAAGGAAATATACGTGAGAAAATTCGAAATAGGTCATACCAAATGTTTGTTTCTTCTTTTTTTTATGGTTACCGCCAATTACCATTATTTTTTTTTGTCTTTGTATAATTTATACATACTTATTATTATAAATTATGTAACATAAACTAAAAAAAAAGATATGTACGTTTAAGCATTATCTAAATAATACAGGTAGTGCAATAAAGTACCTGAAAAAATTAAATTGTATTTGCTTGAGTTTCGACACTTCCTCCATCATTCCTCTGTATAATTCTCATCAATAAATGTGGCGTTAAATTTTGAGCAATAATTCATTATTGAAACGCATCATATAACTGAAAGATACACAGCACATCTTTAACATAAATTATTCAAACGTGTTTATATCAAAGGTAGGTTAATCGTTATTAAAACCTACTCGAAGGATATAAATTATTTATTGAAGAAAATATTAGAGAAATTATCTAAACATTGAGTTTAACTAGAATCTTCGTGCCAATTTCGAAACTACACGAAATTCCGTAACAGTGACTAATCAGCCCATGCTGTGAAACAGGAATCAAAATTGTATTTGTCGTCTCTTTTCGAAACGTGTTCGTTGTGGGAAAACTAGAGAACGGAACCAGTTTGTTGTAAATAGACGATCTTAAGGTTACAGTCAAATATGGAACAAAGAAAATGGTAATTTTCATATGTCATTGTGGAATTGAACATATTACTTTTTTCTTTACGTTAAAAGCAACTTATCTCTAATAATAATTATTTCAATTTAATCGTTTTTCAATAACCTAAATCGTTTAAATGACTTTTTTTAACTGGATAAATCTTGATTTATTACCATAAGAGGCTACTTCATTCACAAGTGTCTATTGGATAGTAAGGGTAACTCGTGTATTAGGTAAGGTTTGTAAATATTTAAAGGTTCAATGGTTCTCTTTACCTGTTCATTTTCTGGAGATTACCATTCATTTTTGAAATGTTTTCTCTGTATCATTATATTTAATCAATACCTATTTACGATTTAATTTAATCCTTAAAAAAGGAAATGGATTTAACGATTAATTTATAATTAATAAATAAGAAACATATCAATAAAGTTTGCACCTTTACAGTTGTTCTAAGTGTTTAATTAAAAGAAACTGAACAGTTGTCAATCATTCGAGGTAAATACAGATATTTTGCTTCGATTTTTGTTCTTCTAAATAAGGTTTTGGTTACGAAGGTTGTACACATTTTTTTTACCTGCAACAAGAATAGTAGACGTAATAAAGGAGAACGAGGGAAGAGAAATGTAAATAATTCTGCACGGTTATTACGTAATATACATACGTATGGCACGTAATGGACATGACTTCAGAGAGATTTGTTTGGAAGGAAAAGCAATTTTCTTCGCGTATTTACGCTGAATGATGCATGAAACAAATGATATTGGATAAGGGAATCGATTTTTTTTTTTTCAAAATATTGCTTGTCTTATAAATGTTGTGGAAGCAATTAAAAGAAACTTTTTCGCTATTGATTTCGTTAATTTACTATGCTTGGAAATTTATGTAAAAAGAGGATAAACACCTCTACGTAAAGATCAATAATTTCCATTCAAATTCCAAACATCATTGTTACTAAAATATTCAGTAGTCTTTAGTAATAGTGTCCAATGGATTTTGTTGTTGTTATTATTAGCAAAGATAACTAAATCCTAATCAATTGGATTTTACTACTACTAACCATTATTATTATGCTGAAAATCCGTTAAGTACAATGTAATATTTAAATTGGTAGATTAACTGTTTGCATATTGAACTTGTGAAAAGTAAAATTATTGTGCACAACCAAAAGAAGCGAGACAGGTAAAACCGAAAATGCGAAAGACAGACGTCTCCTGTGTTAGTCATGTTTTGAGATTCTTCCAAACATTGTTTTATTGTAAATAATCCCAAGTATCAAAGTACAAAATGGACGAGAAAATTTATAAAATTCATCCAATTCAATATGAGAATGAAAATGATTCAAAGTACGATTACAATAAGAATTTAATTGAAAACGTAATTAAAAGGCTGATTAAAAGCGAAATTGTTGTACATTTTTTGATTCCTATTGCTTTTGTCATTCTTACAACGAGTGTTTATATTTAAAAAGGTAAAAAATAAATATTTCTTTATTTTATCTATAAACAACACATTTGTTATGATTCTATTCAAATATTTGCTATATTAATAACAATATAATGCTCGTGATGATGACATTTGCACTTCAATAGGCCACATAAACTAAGAGAAGAAAGGAAAAGTAACTGAATAGCGATACCGCAAATTATATATGCATATTATTGTAATTAACATATTTTGCAAAGTATTTGCTATGCACAATTTAAATTTTTAAATCGGTGAAAGTCCTTTTTAAGATAAAGTTTTTGTGTGCGGATTTTGTAGCCAGAACTGGTCAGCCATTATCTTGATTCTCTCTTTACATCGATTTTTTTTTTAAATTCATTATTTACACACCCAAAGAATGTCGACCACGACGACGACAATGATGATGGACACAATAACAAATGTATTGTACAAACTTTCACTGTTATATTCAAAATACCAAACGTAGACGAAGAAGCAGAAGCACCTTTTACATTTTAATCTCTTTTTCTGTTGCAACCGATAAACTAGATACATATTTTAGAAAACGTTTTAATCGAATTTCAGCCAAGATAATTAAAATGAAATTGATTTGAGTTTCGTAAAACTCTTTCTTCGCCAAGATTTATATTAGAGATTCGGTCCATGGGAAAGGAAGCAACAAAAACCGTTTGCTGCAAAGTTTATAATGCATTCACATAAAAAGGGGTAAGATTAATAATCATTGTGACGGTGGGGACGACGAGTGCCACTAAAAATAACCGCCCGTAATTACTAATTAATTACATAAACTGAAAGAGAGACGCGTGTTAAAAAGTTGTTCTAAAGACGTCTTCATTATTATTATTATTAGTGTCAAGGGCTCGAGACAAGAATTAAGGATCATTACAGACGCGCAAATAAATCATAAAAAGAAATAATTCCCCCGGCTCATATCCACATGTATACTTCTTTCGCTCTCTAATTAATTAAATTATAATTAACAGACTGGAATCATCTTTCCGGTTGTTTTCTCCATTTTTCTTTTCGGAAAAGCAGTAAAATGGTTATTTTAGTTCGGTGTATCTTCTTCCACGCTGGATGAAAAGAAAAAAAGGAATAGAAAGAGGTGAATCCATCCGAACTTTTGCACATAAAAACTTTTCCTTTCCTCTTATTTATTCTCTCTCTTTTCGGTTAAATAAAATATAAATTTTAAAATAACGAGCAGTAAGAAGTTAGATTAAGTTGAAGGCCCGTGCTGACACGAGGCAATGTCGGTCGTCGGTGTTCCTTTTTCAATTCTCTACCTATCTAACACCTGCCGTCTGCTCAACAAATATAATATACGTAGCAGTAGTTCTCTCCTCTCGTTCGATCCCTGTCATTTACACACGCACAAGGTAAAACCGATGTTGTAAGTTATATGCCATTAAAATATATGTAGAAGACTATTTTAAATGGTGTGTATGCGCTTACGTAGTAGAAGCAGATACTTTCCAATGTAACATGCACAAAAGTCAAAAAAGAAAAATGGAAAGAGAGAAAAGGAAAACCCTTTCGTTTAAAGTACGGCGGAGATTTCCATCTCTGTCTCCATTTTCGGTCCCTCTCCCATTGCTTCAAACGTAATATATATATACGCTTTAACACAATTACAAGTTAATTTATTTCACTTGTGTGTGCACGGTCATTAAAATGTTTGCCTTTTAACGTAACATAATATTAAATTGCACATTTCCTTGGGCGCAATTTTGATAACGCACCGTTTGTTTTGCGCGATACTAATCTCTTCAGATTAAATTTCTTTACGTAACGTCTTTTCCAGATTCATTTTCCGTGTGCTCTTTTTTTTTATTTACGAGGATACTCTTTTTAATCCGATTAATAATTGTAATGAACTCGAATTCATTTAAACATCCGGTTCAATTTACGTGGCAAACGAACGTTGCCGGAGACTCCGGTAGTGTTAAATTGTCGCAATTTAAAATGGGGGAAAGGAACACCGCACCCTGTTTACTTAAAGTGCGCCAAACATTTTCATCATAATCAGAATTCGATTCCTTGTTCAGTTACGTACTTTTTAATGAACATTCTTTTTGGGCGAAAATTTATGAATTTCAAGTAACGTCATTATTTGTGGTTGTTCAAATGGAAGTCACGACATTTTAAACTTGTTGATAACTCTTATCGGCATTAAATATTCATTGAATTAAATATAATGAAGTGCTGTAGTTTTATTTTATATAATTTCGCATTAAACTATGCTGCGACTAAAATTATCTAAATTTAAAAATAGAATCGTTAACCGAAAACCGAAAATCTAGGCTTTCACATTGCTTTACCAATTCGCGTTAATTACGTTAAAATATTTAGTATAGAGCAAAAATAGGTATTTTTGGATGTAAGAATTGATGTTTACTACTCGTATGAAGTATCATGATAGTCCAACAATGTTTCATCAAATATTGTTACTCTTTCGAAGCGAATCAGTCTCTCTTTGCGCTCAAGAACACGGTTATTGAATTATACAATCGATTCTTGGTTGGCTCTCGATGATTTGTAAGTCCCCGTGCAATTTATGCTGGGAGTTAAAGAACGTTGCTTTAAATTTATTACAATCGAACAGCTGTCTAGTTAAAGCTGCGAAACGTCATGAATTACACGTGTACGTAAATACCTGCAAGTTGCAATCATAATCTTGAACAATATTTTCGCGAACGATACTATCTGAAATTATTTTTAACAACAATCTTATTCTCCATTCTTTTACATTCGCTTCTTAGTTTAATCCTTGTAGTTGCAAAATGAGACGAAATGTACGAGCTGCTCAGGTAAAATCGACCAGTGGATCCTTCTTTTTCGGTGTTTTCTTTTCATTCTTCTGTTAACATTCCGAATTAAGGAATAATAATAATTTTAAAGTGGCAATAAAACTAGGACCACCATCGACTTCTTTCTAATGCCCGACGAACAATCCACGTGATACTGATGAATTAATAGGTTGTTCGGCAGGATGATGGCTAGACAAGTTTGGCTCAATCGATAACTAATAAACATGTGAAGCGGCTTAAACGGAAAAGAAGTCTTCGCTAAAAAGCTAACGTTTTCGGCCAATCGCATAGATTCCATGTATTGTATTTAAGCGGAAATGTAAATTCGTGCCGAAAGTATGATATAATGGGAAAATTTAATGGTAATTGTTACAGTTTGTTCCCCGTTATCTATCGCTGATAATGACGAGTAAATATTTATCCAGATTGCATTTCGGGGAGATAAAAACCATATGAGCGTGATGGTTTCGAAAAAGAGAAACGTTCATCCTCACACAAATCGTTTCAAAATGTTGAAACTCAACTTGAAACGCAATCAAATCGATTCTTAATCGTAAATCTGTCAGAAAAAGAAATTCGGCAGCATTTAATTCGCGCATTTATCCGAATCTTCGTACATTTACTCTTGGATATTATTGTATGGTCGTTTTTTTAGGATTAGGAAAAGGTGGTTGGTTGTGCGACGCCGATGGGGTCAGTCCCCTCTTTTAGAGACATCGAGGAACAACAACGGCGTAGAGAGAAAAGGAAGAGAAAAAAGAAATGTTAAAATAAGAATGGAATATAATATAGGGGCGACGTTCTCACAGTTCTAGTTTCTTTTCTTTTATTTTCCTCCTCTCGGTCCTCTTCTCTTTATCGAGGGAAAGAAAAATTCTTACAAGCCCGGCAAACGCACACAATAAAGACCCTGCGAGAGAAAGAAGGATCAAACAAATTATGTGTATGCATACAAGTGTCAAAGTTTTGAATATTATAATCAATTCTCGGAATTGACTCCTTTATTATGCATTTAACATTCGTTCCTATCTCATCTATTCATATTCATTTTTGGGATTAATTCTGATTGATAACAACCTTCGATAATTTATTAATAATAACGATAATGTAAATGTGAGCTTTTTAACATGAGGCTTTCCAACATAAGAGCGGACTCGAAGGATGTACAAAGACGGTTTTTAAGCAAATTAATTTTCTCGACTCTCAGATGAAGGAGGAATTTTTGCTCAAATACCTTCTCGGTCGTAACAAGTTTTGTATGAAAAAGAAACCGTGGAAATATTATCGCGAATTTTCGTTTAAATCTTTTGGTAAAACTTTACATTGAAAATCATTTAATTAGCAACATGTTTATGATTGAGAAACTTAAACTGCACTAATTAAATATCCGAAATATGAGGAAACTTTGAGGAACTTCTCCATGATATTTATTTAGAATTTAAAGTTTAGATTCGAAACCAGCGGAAATTGTTCAATTTAAACGAACCGTACGATTTTTAGCACTTTTTTGCATTTAAGGGTTGAGTAATTTTCTAACGAGGAAACGTACACGTGGGGTGACTTATAAGGGAGGATAGAAAAAGTATATAATAGATTCGCCCCTTGCCGTTTAATAATAGAAACGTGGACGTAATCGGTCGATGCCAATCGAAAAAGACGCTTCCTGGTTTTACCAAAAATTTAGGGGAAAAGTTAGGAAACGTTTACCGCACATGAAATGTATTTCGCACAAACTGAATGCGAATAATAGAATCTAATTTGCAGTGTTTGGTATTATCGCATTAAAAAAAAACATTCAGATATTGTAAACATCCTTTTTTGTTTAAAACATGTTTGTACACAGTTCTGTGGGAATTAGTTAGTGGATGAATAATTGGCAATAGATGGATGGCATAAAGTTGAGGTTGGGTCCCTTTTAGCAAATAAATCCGTTTTGAAAAGCAACCGAAAACTGGCTTCTGAGTTAGTAAACAGATTCGAATTAAAGTTGATCCAGACCGTCGACCTCACTTCACCATCTCGTGCGACTGCTACTAGTACTACTTGTTCTTGGTGCATGAAAGGCAACAAGTAGCCTAATCTCGAATTCACCATAACGTGCACGTTATATTACGTTACTATTATGCGAAATTCGAACAGCAAAATAAATATTAATTACGAAGTTAATTAACCGTGATTAAAATCTTATAAAATCCGCATTAAGTTGAATACAATCGAATCGAAAATATCATTCGGTCCTTTGACTCCGTTTTATGCGAGAGTCCATCTCTTTCTCTCCCGTTTCCAGCCGTGTTCTTTCTAACATTTAATTCCGAATTGAAGGGAAAAAAAGACGGAAACTTTCCTTTCTTGAATGAAACGAAATAAGAATTTGTTGCTTCTTCCATTAAATTCCCTTTTACTCTTATATAAAGAGAAATGACTAATTAGAATTTATACGGGGATTAAGATTTTCTATTTGTCTGTTGAACGAATCAAGTTATAATAAGTTGTAGTATAAGTGAATGAATGAGGGAGAGAGAGAGAGAGAGAATCAATAATTCTATTTGATACCTTCCATTTAAAAGTTATTTAATATCCTTTTTAATTATTTCAATTAATCAGTGGAAATAAATTGATATTTTAACGGCGTGTAATTAATATGTAAGTCATCAACACAATCGAGGAATTATATGTAGATAAAAAAAACAGTTTGTTGTCTCGACCATTCTTTATCGTAAATTAGACGAATACTTTTTAAAAGTCACGTGCTCGTTGTTGCTATTGTTATTGTGGCATTATTGAATATTATTGAATGGAGAAAACTGGTAGTAGTAGAAATCTTCAACAACAACAACAACGAAAACGTCTTATTATTGTTGTCGTCGTTGTTGTCAAACCGTAAAGGAATTATTTTACTCAACGTAACCAGCTGGTGGTGATGGTGGTTTGTCTATCAGGTAGAGAATTGAGTGTAAGAAATTTTTAAGAAGTTGATGGAAAGTTTCGACGTCCTCAGCTTCCTTTACCGATTATTTATTGTTTTCTTCCACGTCATAATTAGGATGAAACAGCAGAGGGTTGCAGGAAAATTGGAATGAGACAGGATTTAATATTCTTTCCTCTTTATCACATGATGGAAATTGTTCGTAACGAACGTGTTCGAATCAAGTTTAAGCGTGATTTTATTTACATTATACCGAATACTTCTTTGATTTTAACGAAGAAAATGTGTAAGTCAAAGTGACGACGTATAAGAATCTTAAACGTGATACTTATCAACATATCTCGATCGTATAAGAATTTCTTATCTCGTTCACATCGTCATTTTATTACATGATTTAGATTCTATCTATTGAATTCTGATGATTCGATATTATCATTATTATGCGCCACTCTACCATTTTCACCACTTCTCCGGATCTTCCTTCTTTTTCCTTTCCCATTCTCGTATTCGAAATCAACGTTAATTAACTCTAGCCAAGTGGAATAATTTATTGATAATTAAATGATAGATGTTTCAGATACTAGACCGAAAACATAACTCACTATCCGGGCCTAGGAAAAGAACTTTTTACATAGCTCTGTTGGGTGTTTCGTTATCAATAATTACCTGACCGTTGAACTGCAGGAACCGGAAGTGGCCATTTGTTTGAGATAATATCGTTTCGAGGGGAAAGAAGGAAAACTTTACTCTACGGCAGAAAGTAGAGAATTGATTTGAGCAGATTGTTTTAAAGGTCAAAAAGTCTGATAATTTCACCGGTTATTGTAAATAATTACTTTTTCAATTAACGAAAGTTGTATTATTGAAATCTACATATGTACATCTACATGTAGTTAATCATGATTATTGGAGTCGACAAATTGAACGACATTCCAATCGCAAATAAACACGTTTATTTATACAAATAGAAGTGGTCACACACACACACACATATATACTATATGCACTCGTTTAAATTTCATTTTAAATTACTTTTAATAATAATAATTTAATTAGAGAGCATACGATCCGAACGTATTATTGCAATTTAAATTACATTCTTAGGATTCGTTTATTTTTCCGTTCTTTCTTTCTCCATTAAATAACCGTTGTTTTTACCTTATATGATGATGCTCGATGCCACCTCCGTACGAATTAACATATGGACAATACAATGAGACAAGTTAAACGTTTCGTTTAACGCGATACAGCCTTTTTTGGATTATTTTTCTTTGCAAAATTGAAGATTATGCAAATAACTTCATTTTTCACCTATCCGATGAACTGATTCATTAAGCTTCTGTTAGAAAAGCTTATGAAAAAACCGATTGGAAATAACACAAAGATGATTGATTCCAAATTTTAGATATTTAGAGTCGAAAATAATCAAATAAATGCTGATACTTATTTAAAGCTGCAAAGAAACAATAATTTATACCTCTTTCATAATGCTTCAAGAATGTTTGCCATTTTATTTTTAGTTAAACTCGCGAAAATGGAATTTAATTGGACAAAATAAAGTTTTGCAATGCAAATAATTAAATATTAAAAGTACCGAAATCGCAAATCTGATCAATCTCGCTCATTAGTTCATTTCAAATCGCATTCCATTCGCATCTTTTTTTATCGTCCTAAATTATTATCAATTAGAACTTAAATTAGTCTGTAATTTTTCTCGAAAATGTGTTATTAGCGAAAAATCACAATTTCTTTCCGCTTCTTCATGGTCTCTCTTAATTTTCATTTTAAAGGCCGTCACCTCTCTTCGAACTAATTTATATTAATGTTTGAAATGTTTGGAACGAGAAGGTAAGTTTATTTTTAAATATTATTCAAGGTCGCTGAGAATAGTGTAAAGTATGTGTGTTCGTCGTCGTGTTGTCTTTTACAAGAGACAAATATTCTCTATAGGAAAGTATTTAAACGCGTTTGCAGTTTAATTAATTGCTAATTAAAGACTTTTCATGTGAAGAAAATGGATTTCTTCTAAACGCATACGTATATTTTTTATAGTAAAAAAATAGGGAAATTGATCATAAACCAATAATAATTAAATAACTTCTGAACAATCAGAACGAGAATAATAATAATAATTAAAAGGAATTCTCTGATGAAAAACGAATTAGTTTTCGTTTCAATTAAAAAAGTTAAAAGCCCGTTGATAACGAATAAAAAGCAATACTAACAAAAGGTAATGTAATCTAACTATGCACACAACAATAGGTAGTTTTTTTAGCGTACAATAATTATAAACATTTATTCAAATTGTTAAAAACACAACGTTATCGTTATTATTATTCAATTGATTTAAATTCACATTGGTTTCAACAATAATCTTACAAAATGAAACAACAGCTTGATGAATGGTTTGAATTTTCCTTTTTTCAATTCGAAACCATTTCTAACACCTTCGACGTAATTATGTTTCTTGTTTTGTGTGTGTGCACACACATAAAAGTTTCTTTCAAATAATTATTAACATATTATAGTATTAAATACAATTTATTTTACGGTTAATTAATGTGATAATGTGGATAATAAATGAATATTTAACAGCTGGATGACCTCAACTTTAACAAATAATTAACTTTCTATTGAGTAATGTTCATATCTTAATATGGTGAAATTAAAAAAATCATCAAAATCGATTCGTAAAATAAGAAGAAGACGACGTGGAAACGAGGAAATCGTTTCGATTTTCCTCATTTCCCATTAAATCAATTATTTTATTTTCGTTTGTAATTTCGTACGGTGGAAATTAATTAAATTCCAACTTTATGTAATACGATAGCATTTGAATTTATTTTGAGGCAAGAGATAATAATTGTAAATCTCTTAATAATTTATACTCGAAACGTAATATCTTAATAAAATACAAGTTGAGAAGGAGTGGAACTAATTGGAAATTAATAGTTGAGGAAATGTTAAAGAATCTTGCGTTGGATACGAGTTTTGTTCTAATGTACATCACAACAGTAAATTTATTTTTTAATTTAGGGACAGCATTAGAATATTCAATCATAAAACATACATTGCAATAAGAAATTCCAGCAAAATAAATGGCGAATTGAGCAAAAAGAATTAAAAAGCTGCACTTTCTTTTAAATAATTGTTTATATTATTAGTTACAAGAATCACAGAAATATTCACTTATCACGTTAAATAATTAACTTTGTTACGGTTTCCTTTCCTTATTCCAAGATAGACCCATCGATATTGCATAGATGAAATCTAATGGGGGGCGACCTGAAAGAAAAACGGAAAAAGAATCGGATGAAAAGTGAGAGAGATAAATAAATAATATACCTGGATGGTTATTGTATAGACAACTTTCCACTTCTTCCTTTTATTTTTCTCATTTCTCGTTCTTCCCGTCCTTCTTTAACGACACCAAACCAGATGTACACTTAGAAGCAAAGTATAAGAAGAAGCAAACGAAACAGAGAGAAAGAGTAACGTCGAAGATCTCCTTGTGTGCGTTTAATGGGTGGAATAGAAAGAGACGAACCGTTTTGTTGTCGTCGTCGTCGTCGTTGTTTTTCCTCCTATCATATCTCTTACATGCATAACATGCTCTCCTCTATGGCTTATGTGTTTTCTTCTGGTCCGTGGGTTTCTTTTAAAAATTTCATATAAACACAACATCCAACGACGACGTTATATACCTCTCCTCGTTTCCAGCTAGAACCACTTTGCGGGTTGCCTGAATTATAAATTTTCTTCTTCGTCTTCGTCTCTTTTATTTCACCTATACTCGGCTGGTTTGCTTGCTTAGTCGTTCGCTCGTTCTTTGAAACAACTACTTTTCTGGCACATTCCATTGAACATACCATAACGTTCTACCTATTTACTGCATTACATTTATAACGAACTTGCTTTACATTTCCTTTAAGTAGAAATGCGCTAAGACGAGAGCGGATTTACTGCAATGCTTTTGTGATGATAGAACAAGATGAAGAACAACGTCGGCATTTTGATCTCTTCCTCCCGTCGATTTCTTTTTTCGTCCTCTATTCGTTTGCATCAAACCGATATATTAATTATTAGGTTTAATGCTAGAGTCGTGATTTTGTGATGATGGAAGAAAAACCGTTCCAAACTGAAATTCTCCGCTAATAAACTTGTTTTCGCAAACTAATAAAATATTTATGGCTATCAATTGCACGTTTAAGAAAGATGAAAAGGAATGTGAAAAAAGTCGCCGAATTTATTGCGATACTTTGTTGTATATTATTCTGCTCTTTGTTATTGGTTTATTGTATTTAGCAGCAAAAACAACGGTGCACGTCGTTTGAAGTGTCTGGGATAAACATGCGAGTTTTCCTAGCAAAATTAAATTTTCCTTAGTCAAAATTAAAGGCGAGCAAAGAGGATGGCCATTAAAAGAATCGCATCTCCCCCCGATTTTATTATCAAATCGGTAATCTCCTGGGATAAAGATACTTCGTCGTATATTGAAGAGTTTAAAAGAAGGATTTCCTCTATTGTTAAATGAAGACGCACAATACGAAACTTTACAAAATACTACCTCTCTCTAACCGTCCTCATCTTTCACGCTCGTTCCTCTCTTGCACGCCTTCATCTTCCTACCTCTCTTCGTCGTCCATTGTACATCAACTTGAATAGAATACTGATTGTTATTTATAAACCGAATCAGCTGTTGTCGAGTCAAGTTCAATTCGGTCGGATGCAGCAATCGTTTACCATTTTCCTTCTACTGTATACGTCGCTGACCGTAAAATTTCCTCCGACCGAATTCAGGTGTGTGCGTTAAAGAACGTATTCTCGTTCGTTCGATTAACCATTCTCAATTTCGCACTTTAATTGGAATCAAGGCAAAATTCAATTTAATTTCTGTCCGTTGTTTCGCTTAACGGCGCACCATCGACATCGTCGTCCTCGTGGTCGTAGCCCATCGTCTTGCAGCGTACGTGACCTTAAAAGAGATGTGCCTTAATGCACATTAGTATAATTAAACTATAAATATCCGCGTATTATTAAATCAGATAAAGTTGAAGCGGACCCAAAATTATATCACTCGCTAAACCGCTTATCTGCCATTATTTACAATCGCAACTAATTTCCTATCTTATCTTGGTTACTAATAATAACGCCAATTTTTTATTGTCTTTGCATTAGTTGCAAAGGAAACGGTTTTCGTTGCAATAGAATCTAAACGCTTTTCTATTACATCACGGGCTATTAATAAAAATGAGATGCACGCAGATGATTTCTCGTCGGAATTTGAAGCACTCGCAGTTTGTTTGCCACTCTTCAATCCTAAACGAATAGCAAAAACTTGCCGCGAAAAGTGCCACAACATTCGATTCCTTTTAATCCATCTTCATAGACTTTCTTCGTATCGAGGGCGCACAAAAAGCGATATAAAGCCATCTTTTGCTTCGGGTTTTCTGATATAATTTCACGATTTGGCGATCGCAAAATGGAAGGCAATGAAAATAAAAAGAAATAAATGGCGAATGGATGTTAAAAGGTCGATAAGAAATTGCCATTGATTCAATATTTCATAGCCACATAATAAGTACATACACACGTTTGTTATTGATTTATGGATATGGATTCCTCGTAGACGCTTTCCTTTTCCGTTCGATTTGATCGAAGATGCGATATAAATTGATTAGTTTATTAATAACAACAGTCACAATGATAATAATAATAATAATATTAGTGAAACCCTTAAAATTTAATTAGCCTAATACGCCCTAGAGAAAGAGGCGGAAAGAGGGCCGTAGAACGAATAATTATTTCTGGACTATTAATTATGGTAATAAAGAGACGGCAACAACAATTATGCGCCGCTGCTTGCTTGCTGCTGTTGTTTAAAAATAGACGTAATTACACACATTTTAATATCGCCGTTACTATTATACAGTGCGGCTTTAAAAATAGATTATTCAACTGAATCATGAGGTTAACTAAACCCGAACTTTAAGGGCGTGTGGAGGAATGCAAAGTTTTTGATCAAAATACGTCCGGTAAGCGAAAGGGAATCAGGAATGGCGATGATGATGATGATAATAATAATGAGGAAATAGGATTCGGCAGAACGAATTAAAATGGAAAACAGCGAGCAAAAGGAGCAGACGCGCAAATTCTTTTAACGAGTTCCGTTCCTCCCGCATTTTATTATAATTATTCTCCTTCAACGGTGTCAATCCGTATGTTAAAAAAATAATAACAACGCATTTTAATTAATGCGCGAGGCAAAAATGACGAGATGAAGTTGACACACGGGCGGAAAGCGGTATTGCGTAAACCGAACGGTACCGGCCATTTCCACATCTAGTCCATGCGTACAGTTTCACGGATAATAATAAATGATACGCGATCTCGTCAGTTTCGTCTTGTTCTATTGCGGCTCTTTCAAAACAAGAGAACGTAAAGACAAACATGCGTATATGTTTGAGTCTACGTGTATCACAACCGTTACTATTGCTCTTCTATTACACAAAGTACGGACGCCTCTCTCTCTATCCATCTCGCTCCGTCTCTTCGGCATCTTCTTCTACGTCGTCGTCGTCGTCGTCGTCGCCATCGGATTTTCGTATTTTCCGTGCGACCGTGCGCTCGCTCGCTCGCTCGCCCGATCTTTCTCTCTTTGTCGAAGACCGAGTGGAAGAAGACGACGAAGAAGAAGGGTCGCGGTTGTTATAGAAACACTCGTAATGAGGTTTCTCTAAAGAGGAAGAGCGAGCGAGAGAGCGAGCAACATGTCGGCCCTTCTTCGCCTGCACCCTTTTACATCTTTCTCTTTCATCTGTTTTACATCGTCTTCTTCCATCGCGCTTTTATTTCGCTCCCCCTTTTTTTTCTGTGTTTGTAAAATAAACCGACACATCTGAAAACATATTTCCTGGACCGAGAAAGGAACAAGACGGAGAGAAAGAGCGGGCGAAGAAGGAATCAATCTACTTTTTATTTCCTGCCTTTGATTTATACTAATAAAAGAAAAATGTGGATGGGTTGAGTGTTGGTTGCTTAAATTAAGTCACTCGTTGTTATTGAATTCTATCGAGTTTTAATAGCCATTGTAAAGAGGTTTAAGCAATTTTATAAAGTTTTTACCGTTAACAAGAACTCTTCTCCAACACACACACACGGTTTAAATTACATCAATTTCATCGTCACGCTTTACTTTATGAAATGGGAAAAAAAATGGAGGCGAACTTTTCTTTCTACTTGCAATAAACTTCCGGAATGGGATTCGATCGGGGAAAGTAATTGACGTATCTTGTCAGTCGTATTATAATTGAATTATGATTTATTAATTGAAAATTAATTAACTTGTAATTAATGCGTTTCAATGGCGATTAATTCGTTAATTCGATCCTTATATCAACGAAACTAGAAGAGGTTTCATTAAACGGTCGCTCATCCTAATATACATCCGTAAAATTCCTCTTTTACTGCACAAGACAATATTTAGGTCACGCGATATTAAATGTACGCACACATGAAATATTAGTACGTGATCGGTGTTAAAAAGAACGAATTAATCGAATTCAGAAGTCGATCGCGATGGCAATTGGGCGAAGAGCTATTAGAATTTCGTTTTAATTAACGCAAACTTCCCCCCATTTGCAACGTTTTATTTGAAGAAGTTGCCGAATTTCTTTTGTAATGAGGGGTTCGCGACAGAAGTTTGTTGAAAAAAAAAGGAACGTGTGACTTTTTCGTCTCTCTCATGCTCTTAGGTTAAAGGTTAATCCGGTTGGAGTATGTGAGAAAAGGAAGTGGAAAAGTGGCGCATTCTTCTTTTCCATTTTTCTTTTTACGATTAACCATTAAAGGTCGCAAGTTTCATTCCTTTCGACCACTTTTACGTACGAATTTTTGTCGTTAACATTCTTTGCGATTAAATTTGAATTCATATAATGGAAAGTGGATTTAATTTGATTGTTTAAAATCTTCGTCGTCCACGAATTTGATGCATGATTTGCTTTTCTGTTTCGTCGTTCGATTTCGTCGTGTTTATTAAAACGAAACACTTTTATAAAGTGCATCGACATCGTCGTTGTTTATTATAAATTGTCCCCGTTCGTCCTCTAATTGCGTCGATCCTAATCTTAATTACGACGGCCCCTTACATTATAAATCCTTCGTGATTCTTATTTAAATTAATTTCAAGTATTCGGTGCTCTCTTCAAAGAAAAAAAATAATTAAACGTTAGAAAAGCCTTTTCGTCATTCATAAATAATAAGCGAGTATTTCGAAATTTCGATTTAATAATTATCGCATCGTTCGCATGTGAATGTATTATTTCTAAAAGAACAAAAAAAAACTGCGTCCAAGCGGCCGGCACGTGTATTGAATTAAGGTAATTATTATTATTCAGTAGCCTTTCCGATTGTAATGAAAGTTATTATAACAAATAGTGCGATCTAAAGTCGATGGAGCCATCTACAACGCGGAAGCCTAAAACGAAAACGAGTTCTCAGAAGTGGCTCATCAAAGTTATTAACACATCAACTTCTGAAGGATTCTAATTACAGACGGACAGAAGATTTTTGTTAATTGTTTTCCGTTTAATTAATAGTCTGTGTACCATTTTAATGGACTCTTTTATTAAATGGGAAACGTTTGCAATTTTATTTGAACACGTCGCCCTTCTGGATTAACAACGGTTATCATTCAATCAAAGCCAGAGGAATAAGTTGCACGTGTTTTTCCTTTCATTATCCCCGCGGGGGGTTAGAAATTAGAAAGGGGGTTGGCGTAAATGGGGGATGCCGAGGAGCCGAATGGAAAGGTGAATTAAAAGCACCTACTGTCGAATTTAAATGAACGATGCACCAGTTGGCGAATTAAAAATTTAAATATTAAAAGGAGAGAATTTTCCAATTAGCTCTTTGCAACGTTTAAATTAAATTAAGTGAACAATCAATGTAACAATAGTCGAAAGCATAATTCATAATAACGCCACCGCTGTAATTTACTGCTAAGTTCAACATGATCATAATTTAGGCGTACGTTATAATCGATGGACTTGGTTTCCTTGCCATTTAACTTGAGCACCTTTCGATGTTTGTTTTATTATTATCGGGGTTCGAAAACGAGTTTATTGCAATTTGTGCAAAAATGCCAATCTAGCAAAGGGGGGACCGTTCTTCAGCAATTGAAGTAAACTAGATCTCACAAAATGAATGAATCTCAATCTAAAATTCACAATTAAACGCTTATTAATCGATCTTTAATGTTTATTTCCATAATTAATCACTTTACGAGTTCCAAAATGATCTAATCCAAAAATTAATCCAAAAATGCAATTTTTTGACATGTGAAGTAAGTGATTAAATGCTAATCCCTTTATGAGCATTCCTGCGAAGAATTTGGCAACATTCAACGTTTGATTAATGAATCTGAATGATGTTATAGGTTTTTTTTTATCTTCCCAGAATTGCTAATTAATAGCAGGTAAATGATTTTTAAAACGTGGAATACCACCTAATTAACACGAGACAATGTTCCTTCGAGCGTAAATTCGCATTATTTTTGCACGATATTTAATCAGCGAGCGTATTTACAAAATTCGTACCGACGGTTATTAATAATAAATACGTTTGCAAATCGTATTACGATCACGGGCGTTAATCACAATTAATAAAACGAATTGTTAATCGGAGGAATTTATGCAAAAAAAGTTTATGATTAACATACCGTGTAATAATTTATTAAATATCATGTAATGATTATTAATGGCGTTAATCAAGGGCAATTGTAAAGCTAATGGCAAAAACTAAGAGCGAGTGAATTTTCCAGTCGAAAGCGATTAACATAAGCATGTTTTACGGATTGTAACCCTTTTTTTATGATTGCAAATCTATCGTATTTGCATAATAAATGAGCGTTTTATTTTATCCTTATTTGTCCTTTAACAATTGCATTTAAACGAGAGGAAAACTTGACGGGATAAAAATTTGCGCTTGACGAAATGTTCGGCTAAAGTTGTTGGTCTAATTGTTGTTATTAATTTTAACATGAAATAACATAAAAAGCGAGAGGGTTTAATGACGAATTAAACCGCTTAAACGGCAGCCAATGTTTTCTATTATTTTCTTTTATTGTTTTTCAATCTAATTCATTTATTTAATTCTTTAACCATTCCTATTTTTCTTCGTTGCTTTACCAGACAATTTTATTTGCTGCAATGTTTTCCACAAAAGTTGGATTACGAACACGAGCGATAGAAATTCTTACTATTCGTGCCCTTTGTTTTTCCTTTATTTCTATTAGATTCAACGGATCTGCTCTTGTGGTGGGAACGAAAACATTTTAATAAGAATCCTTTATAGTCTTATTTGTCTTCCACATTTTCCCTCGCTCTCTTCGCCGTAGATTCTTTAAAGATTAGTTAAATACTTTTTACAACTATCCACGCTTATTACAATCACTCTGGTAATCGAACGGAAATACTTAAGCAATGCAACGAAATGAGTACATGAAAAGCGAATAATAATGACGAGTCGGTCATTTTCTTTAGTATCCCCCCGATGGATTTCATTCTTGATTGCCCGAAACGAAATCAAAGAGAAAGAAAGCAGAGCGAAGACGGGAGGTAGGGGATGAAGAAGAAAAACAAGGAATTAGCAATTATTAGAGCGCATTCTATAAAAAAAAAATAAAGGAAAGGAAAACACGACGGGGATGGATTTTCGAGCGCGACGAACAACGTATTAAAAAAGGGTGGGTTACGAATTTATCGGTAACCTGTAGCCGAGGGGTGAATGCCGAATGAACTGTCATCCCTACGTTATTATTACGCAAGAGCCCAAGTATATGTTATTTATATAGAGAGTACGAGCCGTATGCTGAATCGTCATCCTGGGGCCATGTCGTCCTTAAAGCGAAGTGAACGAGACGCGGACACGGGCAAAAGAAAATGGAGTAAAACTGGAGGGAAGGAGAAACGTAATCCTCATTGTGCACAAAGCGATGGGTTTTTTTTTGCTGCATTTTACGTCGAATTAAATGTTGATATTGATTATTAATGACTTAATGTGTGCGGTAGAGTTATAATTCATAAACAGAAATATTAATTAACGATTGTCGTAAATCAATTAATTACCTAAGTTTTCTATGGCTATAAAATAAAGTTGTTGGTATTCTTTAATGGCCTTTTAAACAATTGCATGTTTGTAAACGTGCAAAATGCGTTTTGAACAAAATAAATAACAACATTTGCACCACAAATAATAATCGTCCGGCTTTTATTTCAGTGAGTAAATATTTCTAAATGACATTATTACCTTACTACGGCATAAAAATTTCAAAAATTGCTATAAATCGATGTGAATTATTTGCAAGAACCAAAGCATCGAATTAAAATATAAAATCGAAATAGCAACAAAAGTCGCAACTAATAAATTCATTTGTGTTTGTCCCACATTTGTGATGTCGTTTTCGACCGAATGTTACACACAAACACGCGTACGTTTACACAGGTAATTCAAATATGAAATCAATAAACAAATAAAATTGGCAAATTGCAATATTTTCGCCCGTTGTTGTACTAATTTTAAATCGATTGTAAGTTTATGCAATTTCAACAACAATTATATCTCTCATTAACGTGAACTTATTTTAAATCTAAAAGTTTTTCTATGTAAAATTTCCTTAAGAAACAATATATTATTAACTATCAATTTTTCTATACATTTTAAGGTGCCTTTTTATGAAGTCAATCAACTTCTTATCGAATAGATAATAAACTAATTTTAATAATAAACTTTTTCCTTTTATGTGCGTAATGGATACATTTTCTACGATTTTTCTTCATTTTCCTTAAACTTGCGCCCTCTCTTTCTGAAACGAAACTCTTTCGATTAATTTTTCCTGCTTTAACAACATCTAAATAGTTCAGCTACTTCAAACGAAAAGTCGCTGCATTGTGGAGAGAAACTTTAAAAATATATAAAAGGAAACATTAGTTTGCAGCATTTTCCATCGAATTTAGTATATTTATTTACAAAATTGCGAGAATCTTGCGTAGAATTTAAAAATATATATGAACAACTTTTCTTTTATGAAATTATTAATATTTAAATAAATTATAATTTCGTAACATTTTCTTAATAGTTTCTTAATATTTAGAATTGATTACGTTTAAATTTCCAATAAGAAAACGTTTAATCATCACAAATTAGGAGGTTTTGAGGGAAATTTCGAAATTGATTACATTTTTGAATCGACCAATGATGATTTGCCACACCTGACATTAAAACGCCGGCGACGTTCGCCAGCAGCTGATGGATGTGCACATGGATTGTTTGACGTGTACTTTAGCAGTAATTATTAAACGATCAGCGAACTAAGAAGTATTTATAAATTATAACATAGACAAAGACCAAAAAAGCGAGTGAGTAAGTTTAAAATGCACTAAATCGTACGAAGGACGATTTAAGTTAACAATGTCGATTTTATATAAATCACAATTCTAACCTCTAAACCGTATGTTTATTTCTTAATTTTGTTTTAGTAAATTACGATGAAACTACTCAGTCCCTTATTGCTAGTTATCGTTACACTTGTACAAATACATTTAACAAATGGCTTGGCGGTAATGTCAGTGGATTTTGGAACAGAATGGATGAAAATTGGCATAGTGTCACCTGGGGTTCCAATGGAAATTGCATTGAACAAGGAGTCGAAGCGGAAGACGCCGACCGTAATTAGTTTTCGTGATAATGTGAGATCATTTGGAGAAGATGCTCAAACTGTGGGAATCCGATTCCCTAAGAATTCATATTTTTATTTACTAGAATTATTAGGTAAAGGTATAAACCATCCAATAGTGAAATTGTACCAGCAAAGATTTCCATACTATAATATCGTTGAAGACGAACAACGGGGTACGATATTATTTAAGCACGACGACGAAACGTTTTATAGTCCAGAAGAACTGATAGCACAGTTACTGTTTCGTGCCAAGGAATTTGCGGAACAAAGTGCACATCAACCAATAAAAGAATGTGTCTTGACAGTTCCCGGTTATTTCAACCAAGTGGAACGTAAAGCTTTATTACAAGCTGCCGAACTAGCCAATTTGAAAGTATTACAACTAATTAACGATTACATGGCGGTCGCATTAAATTACGGTATATTCCGTAGTAAAGATTTCAACGAAACCGCACAATACATCATGTTCTACGATATGGGAGCATCGTCGACAACAGCAACCGTCGTCAGTTTGCAAACCATAAAAACGAAAGAACGCGGCTTCTTGGAGACGCATCCGCAAATCAGCGTGATTGGCGTCGGTTTCGATCGCACGTTGGGAGGCCTAGAGATACAGATACGTTTGCGCGATTATTTGGCGAAAAAATTCGACGAGATGAAGAAAACGAAGAATTCCGCCTTCGACAGTCCGCGAGCAATGGCAAAATTATTCAAAGAGGCCGGTCGCGTGAAAAACGTGCTATCGGCGAATGCGGATCATTATGCGCAAATCGAAGGGCTTCTAGACGATCAGGATTTTAAGTTTCAAGTAACACGCGACGATTTGGAGAATTTAATGTCCGACTTAATCGATCGCGTCGGTCATCCGGTGAAGGACGCGTTAAAAACTTCGGGTCTATCGATGGACGTAATTAATCACGTTGTTTTAGTTGGAGCCGGTACGAGAGTACCAAAAGTACAAGAAATTCTACAGAAAGTCGTTAATCGAGATTTATCGAAGAATTTGAATACGGACGAAGCCGCTGCTTTGGGTGCCGTTTATAAAGCGGCCGATTTAAGTACCGGTTTCCAAGTGAAGAAATTCATCACGAAAGACGCGGTTATTTTCCCAATACAAGTAGTCTTCGAACGGGAAACGGAAGGTACGGTTAAGCAAATGAAAAGAACACTCTTCAGCCTGATGAATCCGTATCCGCAGAAGAAAATAATAACGTTTAATAAGCACACGAGCGATTTCTCGTTCAACGTCAACTATGCCGAATTGGGCTATTTGAGCGAGAAGGAGATTGAGAATTTGGGCTCGTTGAATTTAACCGAAATCTCATTGAGCGGCGTGAAAGAGGCGATGGATAAGAATTTAGGCGAGAATAGCGAATCGAAAGGCATCAAAGCCCATTTCGCCATGGACGATTCGGGCGTTTTGAATCTGGTTAACGTAGAATTCGTCTTCGAAAAGACTGTAACCGCGGAAGCAGAGGAAGAAAGTACGTTGAGTAAATTGGGCAGCACGTTCAGTAAGATATTCGGTAGCGAAACGGAGAAACAAGCAGAGAAACCGGTCGACGAGAAACCGGACGAATCGAACGGCACGAACGCCGAACAACACGAAGAGAAAAATACGGAGGATAGTAAAGACACGAAGAATACGACAGAGGACAGCAATAAAAACGCGACAAAAGAAGCGGCGAAAGAGAACAAACCGAGAATCGTAACCGTAAAGGAACCGCTTAAAGCTACGGAAAAGTTGTTAACGATAAACAAGTTGAGTAAAGAAGAGTTCGTGAAATCGGGCGATAAATTGAAACAGTTGCACAAAGTCGAGTCCGAATTGAATCGTCGCGCAACGGCATTGAACAATCTGGAAAGTTTCGTCATCGACGTACAAAATAAATTGTACGAAGACGAATTCGTGCAAGCGACTACGGACGAAGAAGCTGAAAAGATTCGCGCCTCGTGTAACGAAGTCTCCGAATGGTTGTACGAGGAAGGAAGCGACGCTGATGCCGATACGTACGAAAAGAAATTGAGCACGTTGAAAGCGTTAACGAAAGAATTATACGTACGCGTGTTCGAGCACAAAGAACGGCCGGAAGCGTTAGATGCACTACGATCGATGTTGAACAGTTCGATGTATTTCTTAAACTCCGCGAAGAATCTAACAAAAGGTAGCAATCCGGAGAAGGACGTCTTCACCGATATCGAGATCGAAACGTTAGAGAAACTAATCAAAGATACGGAGGAATGGAAGACGAAGAAAATCGACGAGCAGAATAAAATGAAAAAATCGGAAACGGTCATTTTGACGGTGAAAAGTATCACGGAGAAAATGTCCGCGTTGGACAGAGAGGTCAAGTATTTGGTGAACAAGTTGAAATTATGGCGGCCGAAGAAAGCGGAGAAACCAGCTAAGGACGGCGAGGACGAGGAGAAAAAGGCAGCACCGAAAGAAGAAGCGGGCGACGATGAGGCGACCGTTAATCAGGAAGAACCGGAAGAGCAGCAACCGGAAACGTTGGAATCGCCAACGGTCGATAGCGTCACGGAGGAGGGAGTTAAGAAGGAATCGTCCGATGACGATAACCATCAAGAGTTGTAAAGAGTTTAATCTTTTTTGTTTCAAATTTAGTTTGTTTAGTAACTTTTTTTTCCACAGAAGTTTTTCTATGTGATATTTATTTAACTTCATGCAAATAATATCATCTTGATTTTTCGATTAATTGCAATTTTCGTATGTAATCAACGCAAAATTATGTTCGCATTCATTGATTAAATTGTAAGTTTGTATTCACATTAAAGAAGATTTGGATGGTATAAGAGATAAATCAAATAAATGAAGAGATTAGAATGAGCGAATAAATTCGTCCTGGGGGGTGTCATTCCAAATACAATATTTATTTATTGTAAATTTAATTGAAATATATTTATTACAATTAGACGTGCGTTTCTTTATTTCAAAATTAAGAATAAAACTTTCCTCCACAATGAATGACCACTTACATTAAAATCTTTCGTAAACAGAAAGAAAAGCGGAAGTGCTGTTAATCTTTGTTGTAATCTTCCGCAGAATTCGACTGACTTATACCGACTTTCTGGACGGAGGATTTGCAAAACCACTTAGAACTAGTTGCGAGTAACTTTTCGTAAATCCCTTAGATTTCGCAGTCTATTATATTAAATTTACTATTATTCGGAAGTTGCTGCGACAGTTTTGCACTTATATCTTCTCGAAAGGAGCCAGAAAATTGCCAACGGAAGATAATCCTATTACATAATTCGCAAAATGCAATTCTACGTAATAATTAACAATGGCACTCGAAATTAATAGTAATTCATTCGTTAAGAAACAAAAAAATCACTCCCATAGCGAGTTCTTTAAGTTAATTTCCTTCTTGACCCAATTTTCTTTTTCTAATTCATTGCCGCAATCATAAACAACGTCACGATTTCAATTTTCTTTTCGAGAATTCGGAAGAAAGTAAGTTTGCTGTTAATAAAAAAGTAATAAGATCACCTAAGTCCCGTTTGCGACTTAGTTTCTACAGAAAGGTCAACATTTGAATATTTGAACAGTTGAACTTTACAACACAAAACAATATCGATTAATTGACCCAATTCTTCGGTATTTTTCCCTCGTTTAATTACGAATCCCTGCGACACGATAAGACTTGAGGATATTGAGTATTCGTATATTGGCAGTTAGTTTATTTAACTTGGCAATAAATGTTAATTGCTAATTTATATAAATAATAAATCGATTACAATTATGTGCATAATTCTCATAATCCTAGTCCTAGTGTTTATCGATCTTCTTTTTACAATCGACGATAATCTCGTCGCCCGACTGTATGTTATAGCTGTACAATCGTTTATGCGGATATCTCATTTCTTCCGGGCCCTAAACAACAATCGAAATAATTAATTAATTGAATTCGCCATCAAAAATTATATAGAAACACAATTTTTTTACCGAAAAATCACGAAAATCTTGGTCCACGTAAAATAGCCGCATCTTCGCCGCCGTGAAACCGGCGAACGGTTCCAATTTAATCTTCAAATCGCTAACGGTCCGCGAAACGTCCACCGACCGGATCTCGCTGTTGTTTCCGCACGTGAATCGCACCTTCACGCGTTTCTCCGGCCTCAAATCGATGCTCACCAACGGATCGAGTTTACCGTGTATCGCGACCAGTTCGAAGTACCTGATTAGCAAAAAAAAAAGCTATTGTAAAAAAATTGAATTTGAATCCACGAGTAAGTTTCGTTGCCTTTCCGGTCGTTCGCTTTCCGGCTTCTCCATGTAGTACCGTATGAAAGCGCGTTCGGCGTCTTCGCGCTCGTCGTGCTCGATGTTACCGCCGCCGTTCAACATCTCCACGTTCGGTAACCGCGCGATGAAGAACTGCCGTCGCTCGTGTTCCGTGTACTCGTTGCTGTCCCACAACGGACAACCCTTGCGAATCAATTACGCTCGTTAAATCCGGAATAGGGAATCCGCTTAAGACTCACCTGTGCACGTAGACACTGCAACGCCGGGAACTTGCTCAGACGCTCGATGTCGTCCCACGTCGACAGATTCGTCGAGTTCAAATTCAAGAATTTCAACTTGCGAAAACTGTCGTGCGGCGACTCGACGGCCGCGTTCTCCGACTCGCACTCGCTCTCGGTGCGCGCGTACTCGCGATTATTGTCGCCGCGTTTCTCCGCGTCGGCGATGTCCAGCGTCGTTATCGGACAGTTGGCGACGACGAGCGATTCCAAATTCGGGAACGCGTAGCCCAACTTGCGAATCTCCTTCCATTGCGTCACCGGGTTGCCGGTGAAATGCAGCTTCTTCACGCCCAAATGCTTGTGCTCCTTCACGCAATCGTTCTTCGTCGTCGTCGTTGCCGTGCATTCGCATCCGTCTTTTAAATTGTTCCCTTCGTCCTTATCACTCGTCGTCGAAGAGCACGCACAACAACAGCCGGTAGTGTTATCGTTATTGCTCAGATTGACGTAATTGTAATTGTTCAAACTGAGATGTAGCTCTTCGAGCGTCGGCGAATAATCCAATATCTGCTGGACGCTCTCCCAATCGATTAGCGTCGAATTTAATACTATGTTACGTAAATGTTGCCATTTGAATTCGCGATTCACCGCGGCCTCCTTCAGCGGCATCGAGAGCTCGTTAAAACTCAAATTGACGAATCGCAATCGCGGCATCTGTTGCAGAATATCGAAGACCTGATTGCAAAAGGCAATAAATTAGAAATCAATCGCAAAAATATCTATTTTTCTTTACCTCCGGCCAATAATTCAACTTGTTCTTCGCCAGATCCAGCTCCTCGACGCACGAGCATTTATCGGCCAACGCTTCCTTCTCGCCGGCTTTCGTTATGTCGCAATCGTTCAATACGAGCAACGACGGCACCGTGGCCCGCGGCGGTTTACTCGGCACGAATATCGACACGGTGATGCCTTCGCCTTCGGATCCGTCCGAATCCGTCGAGCTGTCGCCGTACTTCTGTTCGATTGCTTCCACTAATGAAGGCATTTTCTCTAAAAAACGGGAAATGGAATTAATCCATCAATTGCATCCAACGATTTATGGTTCGGAGAAATATAGAGGAAAAGTGGAAAACTTCAAAAATATAAAATAGTTTTCCTTTGCGAGAGATAACAATCCATTTCTTCGCTCTCGAGGACCGTGTTGCAATGAGAAATATCATATTTCCGAACGCTTTGTACTGCACAGCACGTATATAATATTATCTCGTGCTATTTGTGAAAAAGAAAAAATTATTTTCTCTCACGCGGACATATATAAGATGTTATTATTTAATTCCCCGTGGAAAGCGAGAGAAGCTGATAACAATTCGATAATTCGAAATAAGCACGATTTATGGGGTTCGTTGTAATAATAATAGTACGGGAAAATTTCGACGTTTTCCCCGTAACGTGCTCGCCTCATTTTCAATTTAAACTCTCCGAGCGGCGACGGCTAACCCACATTCTCCTCGAGTGTTTATTTTATTGTTACGAAGGCTCGGGGATAAATAATCGAAAACGATCGTTGGCGATGGCTCAAAGCCTCTTCCCCGGCGGGAATTGCGTGCGATGATGACAAAAACCATCGAGATTATTCGCCTTCCCCGGCCCTAAGAACAACGCCTTCGACTAAGGTCAACAACAACAACAAGTGCGACGTCCTCGTCTAGACGTTTGCCAAATGATATTCAAGTCGAGGGAATGATATATCTGAAATAGGAACAAAAAACGGCCGAAAAGAAACGACCGAGGAGATTTCTTATGTACGAGGAACAATATGGAAATCTGGCGACTTTTTCTTCGCCAATTTCTGCCATTCGTTTTCAGTCCTTTGTCCACGAATAAACGAATATAAAGGGTCGTAAAATTTTCAAATTTGCTCGTCTAACGCGCATTACCAGTCTCATAAATAAAAAATGATTGCACTTTGAACTCGAGACTTTACTCCGTTTTTTTTCGCACTGCTTTTGATTATTATTTAACGTATTCGCAATCGCGTTATTTTTTGCAACTTTTTTCCAACCTGACTGTAACAAATTCATGAATTTTAATCGTATCGACAACAAAAGGCTCGTAATTTATTTAATAAAGAGCAACATCCAAACGAAATTCGACGTATTTACGGTTCAGTTCACTTAATAGCTTCGTGTTTTTATGTCGTCAGATAGGTATTTCCTGTTTTTAATTTATTTATTGCAGGTGCTGGTGAAGGAGAGACCTTAAATTGCAATCTGACCTGATGGACCCGCGTCAATAACGAATTCGCAATTTAATATTCGATCATCAACAACAACAACGACCATTGAAATCTCCCTACTTCGCCATGCTGAACTGAGTTCAATCAACTCCTTTGCCTTTTGTACGAAGTTAATTGAAAATTATTGTTTGGAGAGGCGGCGTGTGTGGATTATTTTTTTGCTAAAATAAATACAAATAATTCGAAAACCATGCAAGTCTTAAACGAATTTGCACCACGAAACTCGATCGAACGTTATTTGTCTTTTGGCCGGAAACCGATGAACGAGCACTTAATCGGGGAGGCCATTATGTTCGATGTGGGGAACGGTTTAACGAGGAAATCTCACGTTTTGCTAAATAAGCTGCGATTCAGTAATAATCGGTCGCAATTGATTGGTTCATTGTTTTCGCTAATTCGCCAAATTGCGTCCTTACAACGTAGAGCTCTGACCTCTTGCAATGCTTCACTTAACAATTAATTGCATCGGTTGATAGAGATTTGTCTTCGCATTAAAGATTGCAATACTCGCAAATATTAATTATAAAATGAATCGAATTGGTGGTATTGTTTTAGTGTTAAAGCTGAAATTGGAACGTTTTGCAGTCGTAATTTGCACGATACTTTGCTAATGTGTTGTTATTATCATTAAATACACCTAAAATATATGCCAAGTAATTATAATAAAATCAAAACCCTAATAACGCATCGTTATTAAATATCGTTTTATGAATTCACACGCATGCAACATAAATAATGTGGCTTAATTAGGGATTATTTTTAATATTTTTTAATTATTCCAAGCATTAAAAAGCGTTTGAATGTTGGCGAAATAAAAATACGCGAAGAAAAAATTGTAAAAGTTATTTTACAAAATTAACAGCAACAAGAAATTGTGTAAGAATCTGCAACGTACACTTTCGATTTTTTGAATGATAGCAATAAGCGAATTAATATCGTGTTATGGAATATGTTTAATAAGCATTTTTATATCTTTTTTTTTTCAAATAACATTTTTTTCTTCCTCAAACGTTACCCAACATCTGCCCGTTTCATTTTAACGCCTGAGCAATTGAGAAAATTACTATCTATAAACTATTATTACACGGTTTTCTATCGGGTTTACTCGTTAATAAGCAAATAAATAAATTTCAAAGTTTCCTTTCCGTGCGATTCGCATTTATTACGCAAAAGCAAAGTGAAATTAGATCGAAATGATTTCGCATCAGAATTAAAATATAGGTCAAATAACGAATTTGCTGGCAAGGTTAAATATTTGATGCAATTTAACGAAATTATCCTGTAATTTTCGCAGCGAGACTTGTTTCGCTGTCTTTGAAATGTATTTATAACGTCTCGTTAGCGATAAATTTCCTCGCTAGCTTTTGCATAAAACATCGAAAATGCAAAAGAGAAATAAATTAAAAAAAAAACAGATGGAAGCATGAAAAGAAATTATTGAGCATTAAATGTGAAAAATTACTGGTTAACAACTGGCGAATTATCATTGCATAATGCCCACACACCTAGATCGATCGATGCAATCGTTTATTGTTGTGGTTGTTGTTGCTGCTATTGCAAATTTAATTTATTTCCTGGGTATCTGTTCCTATTTCGCAGTTTAATACTTTATTGAAATTGCTCAGTGAAAATTGCACACGAACGAAACTAAATAGAATTGTTCACCTACAGGAAATTACCATAGATTTTGTTATCAATTCAAATAGGACAAAAGAATTCAATTACCGGTGCAAACAAAAGTGCATTGCATTTAATCGAGTGTTTAAATTTAAAAGAAAATTGGAACAAGTTCAAAATCTGGTTCAGGATATGGATTTGGCTACAACCAGTTGAACAAATGGATAATGCTTGCATCGTGAAGCAGTCATTTCAAAATTGAGTCATCAACAATTAATCATTTAGTTAATGCGCATTACAAAATTATGAAAGAGACAATCCTCGTGTTACCACTTAAACCAATGTCTCAATTTCTATTATTTCTTAACAATAGAATCACGGAAAGCAAACATAATAAGGAAATTCACCTCTAATTCTGTTTTTTAAGGAAATCAAAATTTATCAACAAAAAATTATTCACATTAAATTATTATCAAATTATTCCCGATAAGAATTATGAATGAACTATTTTTTATATACGCAGAAACTATTTTTGCATGCACATACGAAACGCGCGCTTACTATGGCCTAGTGCAATTTATTGCCAACAATTTCGATTGGAATAAAATTGGACCATTATGAAATCGTAATTTAAGTCTCGCGAAAATAAACTTAAAAAAAACGCGATACGTAAACATTGGCACACATTTTATAGTTCTATCTTTACTGCTTTACAAAAATAAAGTCAAGGAACAGAAAAGGATTGAAATAGAGGGAGATGAAAATTGGGTCAGAGAGTAAAGTATATAGCTTCTTGTTCATTTTCTTCTCGTTCGTTTTCATCAATTCTTTAATTTACTGAAATTTGCAACAATATACAAAATAACGGCATCGCATTATTATTATTAGTGGGACGGACTATAAACAAAGAATAATCTAAATTTTAATTGCGTTCGTATACGCTAAATAAGTTGGATCATTAGCACCATCATCAACGTCGTCGTACTCATGGGTATCATCAAAAACGTTGTTACAATTCGTGCTTTAATTTATACGCATAAAACCATTTGAACGTTTGTTTGTTTATTTTTCGTTTTTGCTTTCAAATACATTTGATGACCTCGTAAATTGAGATAATGAAATTCATAACGAAATATTACGTACACGTGTATTACACAGTACAGCACATGAGAGAGAGAGAGAGACGGGAAACCTTAATTATTACGTTGTTATCAACAAAGCAAAAACAAGCTGCTCGTTCATAGATCCTTCAAATTAATTGTGATATTTTACCTGCGAATTGTTCAAACTAAAACGATAACTAAAAAAATCCTTTGTTCAAATGGAAAGTGATCTTGAACTTTAATTTATTAAGCAAGGACATTACGATGATGATGATGATACACGAGCGAAAAATAATAATTAATTGCAAGCACTAATCTAAGTTTTGCGCATTTTCTTTTCATTTTTTGGTTAAAGTCGCTTCAAACAGAAATTTTTGCAATTCCATTTCTATCAGAATAATAATCGAATCCGATAAATAATGCGAACGTCGTGGAGAAGAGTGAAAAGAAAATAAATAACGGAGCGAAATGTAACGTGAAATTGTAACAATAAAGAAAAGCGAAAAAAGGGACGAGGAAGAAGGAATTTGCGAAATAAATAATGGCAAATGTACGATGTTAAAGAATGAAATATTACACCGTACGGAGGGCAAAATCAATTAGATGACGTTGAAAATGTGTAAGGAAATTGTTAAGATGAAAATTTAAAGAAGGCAGAAAAACGAATGTTAAAGGAACAAAAAGAAATGTTAAAGGAATAAAAAAGGAACCAGAAACGAAATATGATTGAAGGTTCTAGCCAATGAGGAAGAGCAAAAAAGGATTTTTAATTAGATTAGCAAACTCAATTTTGAGATTGCAAAATAGATTTCATTTGAAAATCCCATCAGTTTGCCTTTTAGAATTGTACATTGTACGCAAACTAATTTCCAAGCTACGAAAGCGAAGGTCGAACAATTTTCAGTCGAGTAATTTGCAAATAGGGCAGCAACAAAAAATCGACTACGCAAATAAAAAAAAAACAAATAAAGAAAATGAGCTTTCCAAAAATAAATAAACAATTTTTGAAAACTATTTCACGTTCTGTTTTTTGTTGTTGCATAAAACTTTCCATTAAATTAACTCCTGTCCGGAACATTCATCCAATGCACACAATATCTTTGTAAAATTTTCTCGAATAAGTCTGCAATCTTCCGGCTAACAACTGCAATTATTTAAAGAACACGACTTCATAATACTTAATCAATACGTATATCAAATAATTGGCTCGGTAAAAGTTAATACTTTAATTTTTTCTCTTCTTTATTTAAAAAAAAAAGGATATTCATTGGTAAACTTTAATTCGTCGGATATGGAACACGAGTAAATTGCGCGATTACCAACTACTTTTTGCAAACGTAATTAGAATTGCTTAATCATCGTTTTTATACCGTTTAGAAACTCCTTGGTTTATTATCTTCATGGAAGTACAAGAAGTAAAGACCGCAGATGAAATACAATCCAGCGAATGTAAAACGGTCAGCCTTCAACTCACGATGCCAAGTCTACAGGTATTACAACAATATACCGGTTCTAATTGGTTTCCTTCTTCTTGTTGCCAACTCTCTTTAAAAAAGGAGGGAATTTTCCTTTCGAAAATTTGCACGCAACAAATACTTTTGCATTCGAATTGCAAAAGGAATTTGCATGTGCATTTTTCTTCTTCTAAATTACTTTGAAACGTTTTGCGTTGTTCGATCAATCATCATCATTGCGAATAACAATAAAAATTTGAATTTGCGAACCGACTTCCATGTGGAAGGTCATTTCGATCAAATTAAAGCGAACTTCTTGCAATTTATCGACTAAACGTCAGTGACCAAATAATAATAATAACAATTCGTTTGCATTTCTCAACGGTTTCTTTGTTAGGAGAGAACGTGGGTTACTTTGAAATGTCAATGACTTACGTAATTAAAGAGATCGGAGCGAGAGGTTCAATTATACAGAGAAATCGAAAATGGAAAGATTTATAAACGTCCACGATTCTCGTATCACAGATCTGTTATCATTAGCATTAAACAATAATTTCATCGCTATTTCATTTTTTCTTCTTGAGCGAGGCCAGATGCGTGCAATTAACGAAGAGTTGCTACAATAGAAATCCAATAAAGTTAATTAATTTATTTGCAATGCTTTCCAAGGTTTTTTCTTCTGCTACTTCTCTATCATTATTGTTTATATTTCCTTTTCTATTTTTCCTTCGCGATTATTATTGCGAATTTCTAAAATAGTGATTGTGTTTACATAACAAAGCGAAACAACACGAGGATACTCGTTTCGTATCGCTTCCATCGCACTGAAATATACCTGAGCAGCGACGAGAACAAAGAGAATTCATCAATAGTAATAATAATAACGAATTATACTCACTGGATTAGAGTGAAAACGTTTAAAATCCACCTTCAACGAATAATAAAGAAAGGCAAACAAATAAAAACGCACGTTTATGTCCTCATCAAATATTCTTATCACATTTATTGCTGTTATTATTTAGTCTTGACGTTAAGTTAACACAGTCTAATCCATAACAAGTTCCTCCATCAAATTAGCAGACGAAGAACGCAATCGTATTTTTTGCCAATTCGAACAGGCACTACCTGATGATTAATTAATTATCCTTAATTACGTAGAAAAATAAACATGTATCAAAAATCCGCAGGAATAATTCTTTCAGTTCAATTCAACTGCGCAGCGGTCTTGAGTGAACCACTACAACACAACACACTGCCGCCTTTTACACACGTACACGAAGAACATTGTATGTTGTTGCCGTTGCACACCGATCAGCTGGTCGAAGTTTTCGAACGCACAGCTGATATTATTACTATATCCTCCTGCTGCTCGTTTGGGTCCCCGTCTGTTGGGTACAAACAAATAATAATCGACCGCTGCGAACTGGCTGCCAAGTCCCCACTTTAATTCGGTCGAACAAATCTCCTCCGCACGGTTCTCTGGCTTCTATTAAAATTGCCTTTTTTCGTCACTTTTTATCTCGGACGATGGATTGCGAAACGTTTAGATTTTGCGAGTGCTCGCTCGTTCACTTATAATCAGCTAGCAATGCACGAGAGGACTGGATCAATAATGCAAGGGAGATAGTGCGACATTTCGGTTGCCAGCGAGGAGCTTTTCCTTCTCCCATTGCCGCCAAGTGGAAAACGGTTTCATCTCACGTTCGTGCAGAATTCAAACGGTCCTTTTGCTTTCGGCCCCGGGCTACGTCTTTGTTATTATTGTTTTTTTTATCGTGGAAATGCGTCCTTTGCCATTGAAAATGATTAATTGCTAATTTTCCACGTAGCTGCGCGTTCCCACGTGCGCTTTTTCAAACTTGCGATCAATATGTATAACTTCATCGAATTGCTTTTGTTTGTAAATATTTGAATGAAATAATAGCGCTTGCTTTTGATGAGTTGCGAAAAGTTATTTGCGTATAATTCGTAGACGTAAGACTGGCAAAATTCAATTGTTATTGTTATCGCGGGAAAATTACGTAAATCAATTGGCAAACGCTTATCTAAACGATACAAAAAACGATTCAACCAATAAAACTGTTGAATCGGAGTTGTTTGGCCAAACTTCCAACTCAATTAGGACGGTAACATTTTTAGAAACGGTACAAGTTGTTTCCATCCATAATCCATCGTTGTTGCTTCAACTTTTTGATTCATTTGCAACATCTTCTAATTGTTATCATTACGTTTTATCGTTATTTATTATGCGTAATTTAATTTATAGTTTAAGATAGGAATTAATGCGTTTCAAACACGTTTTATATAGAAAAGAAATGGCAGTTCAAACGTTCAAATGCAAGATAATGCAGTTTGCGTACCGACAATGCGATTTTCTTGCCTCAAAGGCAACTTTTAACGATATCATTTGCATTATTGAATTATTGCATTCCCAATATAATAAACGGATGCATGGAAAATTGCATCGATTTCCCATTTAGCGTTGGCTTAATATTATTGCTATAAGTTTGTCCAATAATTTGTTTCAGCAATTACTTTTACGGACATTATCTAAAAGTAATTAGAGAATGTAATTTTATTATTTAAATGGGACGAAAATCTCGTGCGAATTTAAAAGGAAATTGATTTCTCTTGTTGTTTTCCTTTAGCAAGCATTTAATAATTTTCGCTCATCTCGTCGTACTGCTGGGTGTAGTTATTGTTGCGGATAGTTTAAATTGATCAAATTAAAAGTTTTTAATGGTTGACACTTTTTTATTATTGCGGTCCCAGGTGTCTAAGGCTACTTCTATTTTCTGGTAATAACGTTCTTCTTTGGATTTTAATTTAAAGTTCAGGAATATTTGTGGGCAATTTGGGGTTGGTCTTGCTGATGAAAATGCAAGCAACGAAAGAATGGCGGTCGAGAATGGTGGATGGTATCGTTTTAAAATTAAAATAAAAAAGACGGTTTCGTTTGTTGCGTATTGTTCTTACCTTTCCATTTATTATTTCTATTGTATAATAAGATGATAATTATAAACAATGGTTTGCATATAGAAAAGAATAAAGTTTCAACATAGTTTGTTAAATAGTGCACAGTGTAGGAATAATAAAGTAATGTTCGATTAATAAACGTTATGGTAGTAGTAGTGTTTCCTTTTCAAAATCACCCACTGTAACTTATACTTTTTCATTATTATTTTATTATCATTAAAATCAACGAACCAAACGGCGACATTTTGCTCTGGAAACGCTCTTGCAAAATTCAGGTCGATTTTATGAATAAAACGTTATTAGTAATATAGGTCACGTTGGCAAATGTATTATGTGTATCTATATTTAATTTTGTGAAGAGCAAGTAAAATTACACGATATTCCACTTTTGTCGATTATTTACAGAAAAAGTTTCAAGTGCAAGTGTACATCCACTCATTTCAAGAAACTTTTAGACATTCATAAAAGTTTCTTATCGCTCGTTGTTGTTGTTGTTGTTTTTAAGCAATAATTCTCAAGACAATAGTCTTCGATTAATAGCTTTGTCTATTGTTAATGAGAGAAAAATAACCTAACGTTTGTTTATTATAAAGACTAATAAACGGCGATATTTATCAGTTTACATCTGATGAAAATTTATTGCATAAATCTTAATAAAAACCTCGTTGAAAATTTGCTAAAAAACGTCTGACGTATACAACAGACAGTATTTATAATTGTTATTCGCGATCCTATCTTACGATTGTTTCTCTTTTTCTTTCATTTCAATTTCTATACTTTTACGCAAACTGCCAATAAAAGTTGCTTTCATTAAAAAATTGAAACACACAATTAGACATCAGTAATTAGTATTCCATTAACTGCATGAATTGTACGTTGCATTAAGTCGTGACACTAATTAATGTGACTTTCTTTTTCCAAATCTAATTTACTCCATTCAATATTATATAACAATAAATTGAATAGGCAAAAACAATAATAAAGCAAAAAAAGACGTCCTTGTAATTTGTTGTTTCGCTCTAAGATCGAATTTAATCTGGTAATGCGCGTTTTTTATTTAATATTCCGAAAAGAAATTTATTGACATTTTGCAAAAAACCAAAAAAGAAAAGTATGATAATGCCTTTAACCTTCGTTTATCCATTTATGTGTAATTTATAATTGCAAAATAAATGGGATGATAATAAAATTGCGTTCGATTCCCACGCCTAAAAGAAAACATTCCAAATGGGATTTTCCTTAAAAAAAATCGAAATTGATTCAGTCAAAGGTCGTACAATTGCCGAACGGGTTTAATCAAAGAATTAGGAGAACGAGCCCCGTTTAAACATAATCGAGAGAACTTGAAGAATTAATCGCATGGAAAACTGTGGGACGCCATTACTAGAGTTTGCTCCTAAAATGGACAATTGAGGTTGGTCTAATCCGGCTAAGCCTTTTATTTTTGTTTCTCTCCACAAATATTTAATTTAATCTTTGACCCGTGTTTCACCGTTTATCGAAGAATGTTGCTCTTCAATTGCTGGAAGAGTATTTTTTGCAATGAAAACCACAACAAACGGTTTAAAGATCATGTAAAATTTCGCGGATAACTATGCCCCCGCCATTGTAGGTAAATGTTTTATCATATTTGCAATGAACGATCAACTATTTCGCGATGGCTCCTTAACCTTACAAAATAGATGTTTGTTTCTTTTTTAAATAAAGTTCTGTTTGTTCGATTGGAATTAATCAATTAACTTAGTTTAATTGTTAGTCCGCTAAATGGAGAAATTAATGAACCAAATTCCGTTTGGTTCGTTTACATTGGCTTCGTAAGAAGTAAAAGTTTCCTTTCTTCTTGTTGTGTCTGGAGGCTAGACGATCCTTCTTTCCTTTTATTCCTTTGCCAATAATCACACCTACACAAATTGCACTCAATAAGCAGAAATCTCGGCGTCTGTTCAATAAACGAGAAGTAATGTAAGACATCCGCTAGGAAATGTGAACGGCTTATTTGTGAGACTTTAATTATTAATTGCCGAGTTAAGTATGGTAAGAAAGATTCGCGCTTCATTTAACTTTTTTTTGCGTTTCGCTAACTGAAGAAACACGAAAGGAAATGGCAGAATTAATTTCAGAATCGGCTTTGATTTAATCGATTATCTGCAGGCCATTCTTCTCCGATTGCAATTAGTTTATAATACAAAGCAAAATTGCAAAAGAGGATAGAGAAAAATTGCACAACTAATTTATTGAACTTTCACTTCAATCAAAAGCCATTACGGTTTGTATGAATGCATCTGTTCAATATGCAAACTTTTTTTTGCACGTATACGAAATAAACGTTTAATGTGAAAATTGTTCGTTGAATATTTATTTAAAGATTTTTCTTATTATTACGAAACTCTATGGATAAATTGATTAAAAGTTAAGCAATTCAATTATTTCTCTACAGTCGAGACGAGCTCATTAAAGATTAAAGTTAGGTAACCGAATGGAAATTATGTAAATAAATTTTGAAGATGATATAGGGAGAGGCAGCAATTAATTGCTGATACTTTAATTCTCTCGCAAAGAATTTCGCACAATTCAAAAACCTTCTCGACCTTTATTTAACCGGCAAGGTTAAAAGTACGTTTTCCACTTCGTATCTCGTTTCAAGGATGCGCATCTCGTTCGCTCTGTGATTCGGAATTTTTGTCGATGTTATTCAAAAGAAACGCCAATGGTCCGGCGGCACGGATGGTTTTATAACAGGATAATGATTTCTATGAGTCACATTGCAATGACAATAAACTTGATTCGCATCAAAACAACAACAACGAAATTAAGTTTCTGGGTTTACCTTACAATTAAAAAGCAATTTGATTCAACAAGGCAAGTTTAATACGAACGTAATTTAATCAAAATTAAAAACTGCAAAAAAGAAAATTGAAATAAATTTTCCACTATTAAGTGGCGGCGTTTAAAGTAGCGAAACAAAGAAGAAAGAGGGAAAATCGCGAAATTAAACAACGTTCACTTGTATTTATTTGCTTCTCATTCTACTGGAATAGAATTTTAATTAAAATATTTTGTTTTCTTTTTGCAAAATGTTTTACAAACACCAAGGACGCGGATTTAAAAATATTTTTAGGACCGCTCGTCGTTGAGTTTTAGATTCCTCACGACTGAATGGAAAACACATGACGTTGGTTATATAACAACAACGCATTTGCAAAAAAAATGCATATTCAAATCATCCTCACAAGTAATGATTGGCAATTTCTTCTAGTCTTAAGTTATTGCGCATTACATTAATGATAATTTGCAGATGATTTAACAAATTAACTGAGGTGTTTCAATTAAAATTAAGCGAAACAAGCATCGCTCTTATTTTTTATTTTCTATCAAATTGTCTTTAATAATAACAATAATTGTTAAGCATAGAAAACTGAATAATTCGCAAAAAATTAATGAATTTTAATGAGGCACCTTGAAAAACTTCAAATAAGTCGAATGCAGATGCCAACGCTGCCATATCATCATCATTAGGAATTCACAGTCGATAGGATTATGAATTATTCTTCAATTTTATTATTACGAAATGTTCAAGAACGTGGTCGTCAATTCTAAAATCAATCGCTCATAGAGTTTACGTCGCTCTTTTGCCTTCGAGCTAATAGAAATAAATAGATCAAGCATTTTTTAGCTTTTAATTGCGCTAATGTATTCAATCAACGACGATCGATACCTAATTTCTTTTAGTATTAAAAGGGAATCGATCGCATTTTCCCTTGCCATTGCAATCGAATGGAATCGTATTAACGTCGATGAATTCACTTCAACACCGGCATTCGACATTACGAAAGCCAATTAGTTCGAATCGGTTGTATCGATCGTGTTTGATTTGCTTAATTAGGGAACCACAGGTGAGCTTTTTTATAGCGATTAAACTAATTTATTGTTGGTTAATTGAAAAGATTTGAAAGTTAAAATCAAAGGAGCAGAGTGAAAGAATTCCTTTTGTGTAACTAAACTCGAAAACCGTGCAAAAATTGCAACACAAAACAATAATTACAATTAATTTTTTGTTCTCTCTCTCGCTCGCTATTATCCAAACTGCTATAATAATTATTATCGTGTCTATTTGAATAGGCATTAATTTATTGCCAAGGCGAACGTGAAGTGGAACAATTTTTAGTCACTTTTCGACGTGATCTTTTAGAATAGAACGTGCCAATTACTTTTTTTTCCTGTTTATTTTGTTCGGCTGTAGTTTGTAAAACACGTGGCGTTTCGCAATATGTAAGTCAAAGTTTTGTTTCGCACGAACGTTGTTTTGAATTCTTTTCAGTTTCAAATTGTTGCTATCGTTTGTTAAGGAAGTTTTCTGTTTGCAACGAATACTGCAACATTTTAATAAATTCATATTTGCAATTGGCAATTCCTTAGACGTACGTTTAATACTTACATCTTGAAATTATATCTAACTCAAAGGGCGGAATTTCGCACTTTTGGATGAATCTTTATCTATTTTTGCAAGTGTGTTTAATTAGAATCAATTACACTTGCAAACCATTAATCTCAAGAATAAAGCAATTTTTCCCGATTAATATTATTTATGGGATGACCTATTATTTGCAATTAAAGAGCCTTGACGTTATTTTATAGCAGCTTTCTCCTCGCTCTATTGGCCATTGTTTGTTGGAATCGTAACATTGTTTTCTAGGAAGTTATAAGGACAGTTTATTATATCGAAGTACTTCCTTGTAAAATAACGAGCGCGTATATTTGCATTTTGGATTCGCAGTAGTCATGTAAAAGTAACCCATCGATGGGAGTTGTTGCGATTAAATGGGAAACGTATGAAATTTCATCCATTGCAAACTTTTCCTAAATATAAAAGTTCGCTTCAATAACGATTTATTCGTAAGTTTCGCGAATCAACTAATTCCCAGCGGCTGTTTCTAAGTTGTAAAGAGTTGAAGGAACTCGGCTAGACGTTTTTAATTATTTAAACGCATACTTACAGTCGATAAGATACGTCTTATAATCTCGACTTTCTTTTTTGTTTTTATTTTGCAACTGATTGATCCTTGCGTTTTTGCGAAGCAAATAAACCAAAAATTAACCAATTTATCTGAAATCAAAGCGAACGATTTAGATTACGCTTCAAACGTTACCCAGCTGCCGAGCGAATTGCATATTATTCGATCTCAAATTGGATATTTCTGGATTTGTTTACCTTTCAATTTTTATTGCCAGATTTTTTAATATTTTTCTCACATTGATTCACACTTAATTAACGAAATGATTTTTTTAATTAGTCGATGTACTATTAATTTACGAACGTCAAAAGAATGCCAAAACAAAACAAAAAAAACAAAAAATCGATTTAAAATAACGATGGTTTCATCATTTTCCGCTCGTCCTTGCAAATTATTTGCCTTACGCTGATGGGGATTTCCTTTGTTTCACTTGCGTAAATTGTTTGCCAATTATTTGCAAATGTTTACAATTATAATTGCAAGTGCATATGTAATTGAAGTAGAAATTTTGAACAATATAGAAACGTGCTGACATCTAGAGAACGCTCCGCATTTAATGTGTGATTAATGATAAAAGGAGATAGAACTTTGTTATTAAAAAGTTTCGTTCCTCCTCTTTAACAATTGCAGCAAAGAACGAGTTAAAGTGAAATGTTTACGAAACATATCAAATCATTATCGTACTGTGCAATTCGCAATAACACTAATTTACTTCTTCATAACAGTGCGATTCCACGCAGATTTTATGGTATGGCAATGGACGGTGTACCGCTAACCAAAGACTTCCTATTCCGTCAGGTAACGTTTGATTTTTATAGCCAAATTGCGTGATGGCAATTATAATCCATCCAATTAATTGATTTTTGGGTTATATTATCATCACTAATATTTCATATTTCGTAAATGAACCTCGTGCAACATTTCAGCTATTCGATACTACGAGCAGCACGTATACGTATCTGCTGGCGGACACGGAATCCAAAGAAGCCGTCCTTATCGATCCCGTCGTCGAACATGCCGAGCGGGATTTCAAACTTTGCCAAGAGCTCGGTCTAACACTGAAATTTGCAAGTGAGTCGCCAAATAATGGCCATCGAAAGGGGGCAAACAAATTGTACGATTAATCATCAGAATTTTCCGGAGAAACAGATTGTTTAGTGTAATTTGATACGGCTCGATTAAGCAATCGAAAGCGATTAAATGCGAAAAAATAATTAAGCGATAAGAAGCGATACGAGCATGTTTCAAGTGTCACGTACGCAAAATAAATGATACGCTTTTTATAGCGTTGCCTATAATAAGATTATCCGTTGACACATTTTTTTTTTGCGCATTCAAAGGTGAAAATCACTTTTATTCGCAAAAAGAGCGGCCGTGACCTTTCGACATTTAGCGCTAATTAGAGCTTTAAGAACGTTGTTTTTTTCCTGCTGCTGCCAATTCAATCCAGATATAGTGAACGTCGTACGATCCGTTTGCCCTTTGCCGGACTAATCCATAAAATGACGGTGCATCTTCTTTGTTCCTGCTTACCTCGTTTTCCTTTTGACCTATATAAAATTGTTTCCGTAGCATTTTCACGAACGTATTTTTCCAGTAAACACTCACATGCACGCGGATCATATAACCGGCACCGGGAAATTGAAGCGTTTGTGCGACTGCAAGAGCGTAATATCGCGTGCGAGCGGCGCCCAAGCGGACGTTCACATCGACGAGAGCGACGAGATCGCGTTCGGTAAGCATCGATTGAAAGTTTTATCGACGCCCGGTCACACGAACGGATGCATCACCTATCACATGCCGGAACAGGTAATGAGCTTTAAACGGCGTTCGTATATTTATAATCCAAATTTTGTTTTGTCGACGATTCGATCGGAACTGGATTAAAACTTGCTATTGTTTCGGAGTGCGGAGTTTCGATATTTTTCAATTAGAATCGAAATTGGATATTTCAAAGACGAATGTTTATCTATGTTAATAACGGGGGGGAAAAAGAAAATTATGGAAGAATTCCTACGGCTTGAGAAAGAAGAATTGGATAATTCGTTTTAATAAGTGCTCCACCGCCGCTTCCATCTATCTCTTTCTCTGTCTCGTTTTGCATTTGCATTATTATGTATTCCGCTGTCCTGTCGTTTGCGCTTCTCCTAAGAATTTTCATTAATTCTTATGGTTTTTTGCAAAGTTGTCACGTTTTAATTAAAGAAAAATGTATATGCGAACGTGTTGCGTTATTTAAATCGTTTTCTTTGCAAAAATAGAGATCGTCTTCGAGATGTTTCGTTCTATTTTTATCGAACGAGACAAATTCGCCATTTATTCGCGACTTGCCATTATTTCCACCTCGATCTTGACAAATGCGAACGCATAAGCAATTAATTGATTTTACTCGAAGAAGAGGTTTTCCTTGCTTTGCGGTTATATTTAGATTGATTTATTTTTGGAAATATTCTCGTTGTTAGTTTTCTTCAATAAGAAAGAAATTAGGGACTGTTAAAACAAATGTTCAAACGCATTTTCTGGTAAGAAAGTTCTGTTTTGTCGCTGGCAATTAAAATCATTTTTTCCCAAAGAAAACGTAGCAATCCAACGTGATGAGAAAAATGTAAAGCCTCACTTAAAATAGTAGCGGTAACCTAGATATTTCTGCATATGACTTTCATGCAATTTTTACTTGAAAACGTTATGACGACGAGCGAAAAGAGAGGCACTCTTCTTTAACTTATAAATTTACTTTTAAGATTCCTCCTCTGTCTATCACCATCTTCATCATTCTTTTTGAAGCCAGAATGTAATTTTCTTTATAAATAATATCTGTTTACGAAGCACATCGTTTTTATTTTTAAAGATTTTCCATCTTAAATAATTTATTAATAAAACGCCTTTTCTCCTTATTTTAAATAGTTTTTCCTTCTACTCATTCTGCTCGCGAATGTAATGAACTCTTTTAAAGGTCGCTGAGTTGTTATTTTTCTAAAAATCCCACGTTTATTCTTAATATTTATGAGGGAAAATAACGAAGAAAATCACTTTAAAGCATCGTTAGTTACCGGAGAGAAAAGGCTTTCTCTATTTTCTCTCGGTGCTTAAACTTGCATTAAACTTTAATATTTATTTAATATTTTTCCAAAGACTCGAAGCACTCTAACGAGCATTTAATTTTAATTCCATTAATTTTTCTTAAACTAAATGAACAATATATAAAAGAAAGTTGAATCGATAAGCAACTGAACGGAAAATTGCTTCGTTAGAGTAGAATTTTGCAAGTTTTGCAAGAACAAAGTGGGCGTCTTAAAATATCGAGGATAACGAGTCCATCATCATCGTGGATTACTAATAATCCATAATAAATAAACGAATAAAACGAAAGGTTAACGCAAAAAAAAAGTTCAACGTGGGTTCCGAGCCATAAAATCCAACCAACGCGAAAGGAACTAATAGATCATTCTTTATTCGTTTGAGATACGTTTCAATTTTCTTAATGAACTTCTTTGGCTCTTATGAAAAGAACGCACCAACAGAAATGGCGCCCTGTGAGAGGAATTTCTCATTATTCCTAATAGAAACTTTCTTTGATAGGACGACAATTTTTCAGATTATTAAAAAGCATCGAATGTCAATTAAGTTATTAGCAAATTAAACGCAATTTCTTAGAGTTTCAGCTCCTTCACGTGTTCTAGGTTTTTCCTTCTTCGTACAGTATCTTAAGACTTTTTACATTTATTTTTTGCTAGAGAGAAAATACTTGGAGAGCATTAGACATGACGGCGACGATTTGACCCTTTAGATTTAGGTCAGATGATAATAAATGGAAGCCATATGAAAATGCGAGAGAGAGACAGAGAAAGAAACTTTTCCTAATTAACATAAGCATGGCGAACGTTGCAGAAATTTCTATAATCCATCCAAGTTTTTCGTTTTGGTTCATAAAAACCTAAAAAACAATCGATTATTCCTTTCTTTCATAAGTTTGGTACAGTTCATTCTGTTTCAGTTAGTCGTAGGTCGTAAACGTAATTCTCGATAAGATCGATAAGATTCCATTCAAACTCGTAGCAATTTATGGAATTACACGCCATCGTTTCTGCGTGCGAATTGTTCGAACGGCGCTTTTTATTAGAGGTATTAATCTACGTTTCGCACACGCATCGAGTCGCATTTAATTACGATTTTTTGTTTCGGTTTCATTGAAAACGGATTCCCTCTACACGATCGACGTAAATAACGTTGTTCCAATATTATCGCTTCCTGTAATTATTTCCCATATAAAACGGGAGAACTTGCGCCGTTAAAATTGGACAAGGCAACTTTGTCTATCTGCAGAGTTGATTGGAAACAATTACTGCAGCATTTAATAGAGACAGTCGAACGTTATTTATTTCGCGCCAGTAAAATTCGTTTGAATAATGATCAAGTTTACACAGCAACAAGGGCGACGAAAGAGCGAATTATTTCGAGCGCGTGTTAAAATAGGCGAATGGATTTGCGAGAAATATTAGCAAAATGCTTTATTGCGTAAGAGTTTAAATGGGCGTGTGTAACAATAAGAAGATTAAGGCAACAACAAGACTTTCGGGACGAAACGTTCCTGAGGATCTCTGGAAGTAGTAGCTGGGACGTGTGTGTTTGTGTGTGCGAGAGAAAGGATGAAAGGTGGGTTAATGATGAAACTAATCGCTGCCCTATATTCTCATAACGCCTAATTACATGGAAATTAAATGGAAACGACGATTAGAACAAATCGAGAAGAAGGTATTATAACATTGTATAGGGAGGCTTTAAGTGTGATGCTGGCACTAAGTAGGCGTTTTAAAATTAAGGCCCCATTCATCGTCAATGATATTGAATTTTTAGCTATTTATTTCACATTATTAACGCCATAAATTAACGTATTAGTGAAAAATGAAATAATTCGATAATTTTATGCATAAAATGCGCTTAATATTTCATAAATGTTATTCATCAATTGATTAATATTAATAACATTAACAGTTCCAATTGAACATCAAATGATAATCGATGACTGTTTATGAGTAATGCAAAATTAATCGCATTTAAAGCATAATTATCGATGAGGTAATCACTTTTTTTTCCTCTAAAAAAGTTAATTTAAACAAGGTAAGCCACCAACACCAACCATTTTTGAATCCTTTTTTTATTTCGTGTTAAGGGATTTCTTCTCTACCTCTCTTTGTTTTTTTTTTCTCTTTCAAATTCTGGCTTCGTTTTAATTGTAATTCAATCCCGGCGAAACGTGATTTATTGACATTTCAAATAGGTACGGCGAAAATGTCAATTTGGTGTTTATCCCGGTTAAAATATATTGCCACTTACCTAAATTCTCGCAACGGTTTTTCCTCCACCTCGGGAACAGATTCCTTTTCCCGTTCGAAATGCTTTGCATTAGATTGAAATTAATAAAATTTAATGCGATTGAATTGTAATTATATTGTACATTTTGCTATTGACGTTGACAGAAATTGGTTTTTGTGCGTGGGATTGAAAATAGTTTCGAGACCGTAAAATAAAAAGGGCATTCAAACGTTTAATTCGAAATTAATTTATTTTCGCATACGAAAATAAAGTTTAAATTTCCCACTGTCAAATTGCCCCCAGGCCGAAACGGCGAGTTTATCATTTCGAAAACGTATCTGCGAAATTGCAATCTACCTTTTTTTTGCACATAATGAAAAACCGCGTTTAATCCCGTACGGAAAATATCGTTTAGATTTCTTTCCAAATGATATCGATTAAACTATTTGCTCTAGTAGCCAGCTTTTTTAAGTACGCCAGCCAGCTTAAACGTACTTAGAGGGAAAAATTATTGTTATTAAGAGTAAAGAGATCGGGCGTTGCATACGGAACGAGAATTGAACACTCGAAAACGGTGGAATGTAATTTAATGAAACGAATTATTTTTCGCTGTCTTTCTTCTTCCTTTCGCGCAAGAAACCGTGAAAACGAATCGAAAGACTCTGCTCAGATTACCAGCAAACATTTTAAATATCTGCTCGCTGTGCAGCAGTTTATAACTTATCAGGATAATATATATTTAGCGAGTGTTACATGCGTAGCATGTGATACAGTTATGTTAATAGGTCGATAATGGTCTCTTGTATACAGTAAACGTAGGAGCAAACATGTTAAATGAATCACTTTATCCCTTTGCGCAATGTGCATAGATATAGATATTTTTGTCGATGGATCATACGTTATATCTCTTCGGCTTGTAAATATTTATATTCGTTAGAGTGCAAGCGGACACAAAACAAGACCACCCGAAGAAAGAACTGCACGTAAATGTCACTTAATTAAAACTGTTTAATTAAAGTAAAAGCATCGACCCTTTTAGATTTTCTTCGCATTGCTCCCGCAATAATTTATTCTTGACAAAATTTTCACTCAGAATATTTAATATTAAGAAAAAAAGCAGATTTTTTCTTCGGGAATAAGTTGTGGAAAACAGTCGTCTTTTAGTCGTCGAGGTGCGATGGAATTTCTCACGTGCTACAATCTACTTCTTATTCTGTCAGTCATGTTTTATTAAACATTCAGTCGCTGTTGAATCCGAAATAAGAGAACAACCTGCAGGCACGTATAGTAGTGTCGTTTCGGTCTTTTCCCGATACTTCCGGTGTAAGAAGTGAAGAGATGGAAGGAAGACGAATCTATACGCATTTAAAACTTAAATTACTTTCCAACTTAGGAAAAGAAACAATCAAAGTTTGGAAAAAGGGACAACAACTGCAGCAAGAAAAAAAAGGGGAATTTCTATTAATTAATCGTACAAGTTTCATAATTATATTGTACGTTTCTGTCGTTCAGACAAGGAACTTAAAAAAAATAAATAAACGAACAAAACGTAAGACGATACTTTCAAGCATCAAGTACAATAGTTTCAAAATTGGCCAGATGTTAAACTAGTTTTAGTACGCTTAAAACTTTAAGTTTTACGTTACTTAAACTTAATTTTTATGCGGTTGTTATATTTACATATTGAAATTAGCATAATTCGTAATCTAAAAGGTGTCGAGCTATTTTTTTGCTGCTATTACTTCATATTTGAATAATAGTTTGTAATATTCGGAAAAAGCGAAATGTATGCTCGAAAGAAATGTGTACAACAAAGTTTGCTTATGGCAACGAAGATTTTTCTGTAATATTAACCTACTTGTTACACATGCCTCGTACCCGAATATATTGCGCGAGCAAGAAGAGAAGCGCGAGAAAACATGGAAAAAGCGGCGAAGAAAGAAGGATGGAGAGAAAGGGAAAGCTTCCATCAACTTTTCATATGTTTTAAAATGCGAAATGAAATATGAATTCTTTCCGGTTTCTCTTGCATCTTATTCTACAATTTTCCTTCCTCTCCCTGCCTTTTTTTTTCTCTCTCGCCGTTTTCCTTGAGCAGTTTTATTACGCCCGGATTTTCCACCCAAAATTACAAGGGAGGGACGATTTCCTATTCGAATTACGCATACAATGTTATCACCATCAAAATGAAAGAGAATATATCCTAACGGCATAACCGCCGAGGTTCTCGTTTTCATTTCTTCCTTTTTTTATTACGCCTCTTATATTTATGATCGTAAACGGCGAAAGAATTTCCGAGCAACGTGCAAAGTATACGGTTCGATTAACGATTTCTGTTCAATTGCAGTTTCATTCCGAATTGAAACTGGTTAAAGTGCGGATTTTAATTGATTTAGATAACGCTCTTCACTTGTCGGGAATTTAATTCGGGTTCATGTTCAACGCGATCCCTTATCATTTTCAATTTTATTCAGGGTTCAAAGATCCCCCGCAATGAGCCATTATGCCTCGGAAATCGATAATGCTGGTTGAAGAACGTTCTGAATTTGCACTGAACCGAAACGATTATTATAATTTCGCGTAACTTTTAACCTTTGCGCGATCGCATATGAAATAATAATTATTAGCCCTCCCATCCGCCGCGTCCTCTTCAAGGGCTTTACGCATGGTTTTCTAATTAATCCTAATAACGATAGGGCATCGCCTTCACCGGAGACGCCGTCCTCATCCGCGGTTGCGGTCGCACCGACTTCCAAGAGGGCAATTCGGCCACGTTGTACAAGAGCGTGCACGAGAAAATCTTCACTCTACCGTCGTTTACCAAACTCTATCCGGCGCACGACTATAAAGGTTTGCCATTTACCACCGTCGACGAGGAGAAGCGTTTGAATCCGCGACTGACGAAGACGCTGGATGATTTCATCGATATTATGGACAACTTAAACTTACCGTATCCGAAAATGATTGGTGAGTAATTTAATTTCTTTCGATTGAAAATTATTCTTTTTAATGTGAAATCCCAGTGAACGGTTCGACAATCGTTAAACTTTTATTAGAATCGACGAGCACATAAAGACGCATCGTTTGCCATTATATTCTTCGGCGAAGAATTAAATTGCCGTTGGCAAAAAAGCCAAATGAAGTGCAATTCTGTTGTTCGCCCTCTCAAACAGAAGCTTCTTTCTCACGCAAAGAAATGTATGCTAAACATTAAAGTTTTCAAATCGAAGACATCATGTTGTTAATTGGCGTTTAAATTAGATTCGCATGCAAAACGTAATCGCATGCGAATTCTCACTGATTCGACAACACTTAATTATCGCAAGATATTTGTAACGGAAAATATCGTTTGAAACTTTGTTTAAGGAACTCTCATCCTCTTAAAGCTTTACAGTAATAACAAAGTTCCACTTCCCATCATCATCGTCTTCGTCATCATCATCTTCCTCGGTCGCTGTTGCTCTATAGAATCTATTCGGTTAACGGTTCATTAGTTCTCCGTTGAAAACCCCTTTTGTCTCTCTCTCTCTCTCTCTCTCTCTCTCTCTCTTAATAACGGCCACATAAAATGTTTCGCAGGACTGAGAGTCCTTCGCGTCGATATATATATATATATATATATAAACAGAATATCACCGATACGAACATTATAGATCAAATCATATCCGAGGACGTAATGCGATACGTTCAGTCTATGAAATGTTTCAAACATTAATGTAACTACCAACTTAAAACCACACAAAGACTGCACGGAAAATAGAAAGTTTTCCTCGTTTCTTTTCGGGGTTCTTACTATCATCTGTCTCTTCGACCGTATAATAAGAAGAAGAACAGGGAAAAAATGATACGGTTTAAGATCGTACACACAGATTCGTTTACAATATAAATTCGGTTTCGTTTATTTTATTTATATATATTTTATTTATTTTTCTTCTCCTTTTTTTTATTTCTTTAACGTTTCCGTTAAAATTATAGTCCCGCATATCCTATAAATTTTATTTATAAGTTGTACGGGAACGAATGATATAAAACAGTCGTTTCGTAAGAGAGGAACCGTTAGCCGTGGAGATAGGGAAGAAGATGGGAGCAAAAGGGGGAACACGGGTCCTTCGCGAGCCGGTTTATAACGTACGAATGGATAAAAAGTAAGAGTTGGAGAGTAAGGAGTGAAACGGGGAGAATTGTAAATAAACGGGAAGAAGGAAAAGGGAACAAAAGGCAAAGAAATGAACCGTTTGTGTGTGCACGTTTTGGAAAAGAGACGGAGATAATAAAGCTCGCACTCTGATACGAATTAAAATTATTTCCTCCGGTTTCGCTTTCCTACTCAAAATCCGAATGCTAGTTATGAAATTGCAATTAATTAAATTCTCGCACCTGTATTATTAATTTCTTCAATATTGTATTATCTAAAAAGACTTTCATAAAATTTGAATGCGCAAAATGAAAATAAATTGAAGTAATTATGAAATTTTCGCACAGATTTTCCCTTCATCTTCTTTTGTTCCCTTCTTGCTTCTTTTTGTTCTTCGTTTCATTCGTTTTCAATTAATGGAAAACTGTTTCCACTAATTTTCGCTCATTTCATCGATTAATAATGTTTATTTTCAATTAGAAAGGACAAAAAAGTATAAAAAGAAACCCCTTTGCATCGAATTGAAGAATTTTAATTAAAATATAAATTCGCTTACGCAAAATGTATTATTAAAAAAATTATTAATTGCGTTCACAATTGTTCGGTAATTTGCGAGTGAAAACTGTTGGTGCAATCAAATAAATATTTCGCGAAAATGGTGTAGGTGGAATCGTATGAATAAAAGAAAAAAGAAACGACATTTGGATGGGAATTTTAGCACGTGTTTCAATAAAATTGATATTTTAAACATTTTCAAAGCACCTGCCGTATGAAGATGGGGAAGAAAGTGAGAGTAATGCTATTTGTGGAAAGTCATCTCTTTGGAAATTGAATTTTTCGGTTATAGGACTTTTCGAAATGTCTTAAATAGTTACAGCAACAGAAGTGTGCAAAAATACTCTTTAATTCTTTGGCCGAAAATAATTTATCATGGAAAATTTTACAAAATATCGAACTTCAGAAGGATTGAACTTTCTGAAATAAAATGTTCGTCTCTCCAATATTCGCAAAAAAAAACTTAAGAAGCTTATCTTGAATTGAACGTGCATCCACCAAATATACCGACTAGAGTAATACTTCCTATTTCGATTGCCTCCATATTAATATCAACTTCTGTAATATTGCAGTAAGTAATAGCTTTCTATTCGCCATACGTCTTCGCACAATATCACATTTTTATTATTCTCTTGTCCAATATGCGAAAAAATGGTACATTTAACAATATGCCAATAGTAACTTACAGTTGAACACGAGAAAAAGAGATCCTTTTCCTTTTTTAGTAATTTTATTAACTCTGTTCAGGCTTATGATCCTTATAGTGTTAAGGAATGTATATTTGTTCATATAGAGCAGGAAAATTCTATTCGAATGCAATTGGATTTATTGGAAACACTCGCGCGAACAATATAGTAATACTTTCCGGTGGAATATCAAATGAACGCTCAAAGGATTATCGAAGATTGTCGAAGCGAGATTTTCTTCCACATAACACATATCTGCACGTATTGAATATTATGTCATGTGTGTAGCTCAGTTCAAAGGGAATCCAAATAGAAAATAATAATCAGCGGAGCTTTCAACGTTTGTCTAAAGAAGTATGTAGCGAAATGCTCTCTGTCAGAAGTTCGATGGATAAAGGAGCGTTCACTTCTTTATTTCTTTCCAAAAGAGCTACTTAAACATTTATCGATCTACATTTTCGTGGTTTGCTGTTACATAAATTTTCCTTATTAATAAAATTTAAGCACTCCTAAACAAATATGTGGAAATATCGCGAGCAAATATTAAATGAAAATTGCAAACAATACTGCGCACATTATAAAGTGTCCGAAACATTTATTTGGTTTAGATATCGTAGAAAATGTCATTAACAAAACCCCACAAACATTTTATTATACAAACGATGATGGGCAGACACATATATACGTACGTTACAATACAAAGTACAAAATGGTTTTAAATAGGCATTTTCGGTTTTTGGGGGCAACTTTAAAGGAAATTCTGTCATTTTCACGGAGACAACGATTGAACGATTATCATTTAGGCAAGGGCTTAAAGGCTCGTTCAAAATTACTCGCTGCTCCAAAAAGCTTCTATCTTCTTTCATTCAATTTATGTTCTCTAGTGTAACCAATTTAATACGAATTTAATAATTGCAAATCTTGGAAATTATTCTCGGCCCGTCCAACGTGTGTAATTTCTATAACAATAGCGGGAATTGCTTCATTATTATTTGGAATCACACGTAATAATACGCTAGCAGAGGATTGTCGCGTGTGTACACACTCGGTTATGCTTGAAGATTGCTTAGCAATGTTAACATTTGCATCTGGTGCAACCTTTGATAATCTGATTTTAGATAATTGTGATTTATCGAGTATTATTATAATTTGTCTTCATTAGATTTACATTCGTAATCTAATTAATATAAGCTGGATTTAGTTTAGAAATGCAACAGAATAAATAAATTTATACGGGGATTTTTTTATTGGACTGCTGTTCAAAATTTATAAACCAATTACAGTTCTATCGTTTTATTAAACCATGTTTGTTATCCACATCCGACATACGAAGTGAAATATATTTGTATTAAACTAAATTCTTTTTGAATAAATAAAACTGTAATAATGTGGGATGCAAGAATAAAAAGAAACGTGGAAAGAAAGCACTCGTATGGAAAGTTGTAACGGTAAGAATTTCAAAGCGTCTTCATCTCTATATTATTCAGTTCTTCCTCTCTCGACTCTTATAAGATATAACTCGAGTGGTTCTTTAAACGTGGTTTTATTATTCAAACAATTGTTAAAAAATAAGAGAAACGAAAAAAGAACGAGAGGAAAAGAACGGAACGTTGTAAGTGTAATGCGTAAAACCTTATTACTCTAGTAACGTGAAGAATAAGAGTTTGTATAACGTTTCCTATGAAATAATTTTTAATAAAGTCAACTTCCACCCACAATACATTCGTATCTATTTAACCGTCTCATATACCCGGTAGATAATTTCATATTGCATCTAATTGGGAGGATTCTTCATCATCTCTTTTTCTTCTTCCTCTTCCTCGTCATTTGGTTCGTACTGGTTTTAATTTTTATACGATCCAAATGAATTTTCGGTGTGTCACTTTTTGTTTCTCGTGAAATGAAAGTGCTTTTGTTACTTTGCGCAAAAATTGAAAAGGAAAAATGGAATAGAAATAAAAATAGAAACCATCTTTCTCTCTTCTACCCCACATAATGTAATATATTTGGCGAAAGTTAAACATCGCTAAAAGAAGGCTAAACAAATTTTTCGAAACCGTCACGTATATTATCCAGTCTTTTTTTGTTGTTTCTGTTCTTTTTTCATACGTATTTTGTATCACGCCGCATTTAATGTGGCGTCAATTACTTTTTATTATAAATAATAGCCATCCATCATATCCTATACGAGAATTTACGCTCTCCTTGTTGTTCTCGTTCCTTTTATTTGTATACTTTCCGAAATATATATATATATATTTTATTTCTCATTCCAGATAAAGCAGTGCCAGCAAACAAAGTGTGCGGCTTGTACGACGTGGTTCCGCAATAGATCAATATTAAGCCAGTAACTAAAATTAAAAAGAACAAATATGTACATATAAAATATTTTTTATTGCAATTAATTACTAATTTACTTCACGGGAATAATTAATAACTGATTAAATTGGTGTTTGTTTTTCTTTTAAATATATTATAGAATAATTACGATGAGAAATTTAATTGTTAAAAATTTGCAGGAAATCTATTTACTGTTGCGAAAATTTAATTAATAAAAAATCAAGCAAAAAGGAAATTCAGTACTGTTTTGTTAAAATTAATGTTTCCATGTCATGTAATAATCTTCAGAGGCTGGAGCTTATTAAAATTTCATAATAAGTGTGTGCCACGGTAAATATTTAAGTATGAGAGACTTAATAGAAGGATTTTAGGTGACATAAATTAATTCCGTTCCTTATAAAAGTTTGGAATTTTACGAGCAAACAAAACGAACAATATTGTAGACTTAAATAACACGGAGACGATGGTTTTCTTGAGAGAGGCACATCGAGGTTATTTTAACGGCGAATATTCGATGACTTTCAACGACAAATTAAAAAACCTAATTACCTTTCCTTTTTCATATTTATGCTCAGATTTGTTCGCATCCAACAGGCGCAGAGAGCAGGAGGGTTTTAAAAATAATTCACGAGAGCCCCCGCAATTAATGTCTTACGTTCACAATATAATAATAATAGCCTTTCATTTCCATTAAGGCCGAAAAAAAGAATTTCTAATTAAACGGCCGCAGAGACAAAGAGTGAAAGACAAAAAAAAAGAATAGGAATGTGTCATTGACTTGATATATTTGTAATTAAATTTCGCTTATTATTAAAAGGAAAAAAAGGGGAATAACAATAATAAGCGTCTACATACGAAAAGAGGACAATAAATCTTGCAACCGAACGGACTGGAAATTAATTAATCGTATCTCATTTTCTATATTGCGATGATGATTATAACAATAGAAGCAAATCCATCTAACTGTATTATGCGTAACATTTCCTTTTTATATTGGCCAAAGTTACTTTTAAGCAAAAGCTTCCGCTCTAATTCGTCCTCTGCGCCAATATAAATCATTCTTCCATATGAAGTTCGCTACGAAGGATCTTAGCATCGGCAAAAGAAAAAAGAAAAAGGAATATATGTGAGCCGAATATTACTTTCCCTTTATTCGCTTTATCTTATATTCAAACGGTAATAAACCAGAATTAATTTATTTTTAACGTCCTTTCTGCTTTTCTGTTCTAACGGGATAGATAACGTAAGAGCGATATGTTAATAATATCCAATTCTTAAGCTTTTACCTTTATTCCCATGAACGAAATGTGTATGTACAGTTTTATTATCCGGCCATCTAAAGATAAATTTGATTTAGCGTGTCCTCATGTATCGAAACGGAACTTGGTGGATAACGAATAATGGGAAATTCATGATATAATTAGAGGATGGAAGACTTTTTAAACCTCCACAAGCAATCTTCATCGTTTTCCATTCTTGTTGCTCTTCTAAACGCACACTTTATCGAGTTAAATATGAAAAAGTGCGAGAGTCCTTTATTATCATCCTTGAAATTCTTAGGCGTTATTCCGCATATTTCCGCAGCTTAATAACGCACTTTACGTTATTAAAACGGCACACATTCGTATATATTAACTTCATCCTCATCCTTTGCCTTGTACATATGTTAGTTCCTTTAACAATGAAATGAATAAATTAAAATTATGGTTGGAATATTTAATTTGCCTGCCCCTATTATCGCAGAAAAAAATGTATTTACTAAAACAATTTACTGAAAATGGTTGGTAATTTGTTGATGGAACTTGTCAACATAGTTTTATTAAAATTGAAGTTTTTTCTTCGAGCTTGTCAAGGATAGTTTAATAAATGTACAGTCCTTCAATGTGACAGTGGAGTTTGCAAAACTATTAGGACATTATCCTATAGAACATATTAAAATTATCATACGAAATGATGATGATATTTAAATTACCACCGCTGCTGGTGTATTAATAATATTGACTGCCTCTTCGTATACTCTTTTCAAGTTAATTACGGATACCTGCTGTTCATTATTAAAATTAAATTGCCTTTCTTAAGCACGTAGCATTATTTTTTGTAAACTCAAAATTTACGCAGTCAGATAAATTTCCGCTTTTATTTAAATAAACCAATAACTTTCAAACAAAATTTGTTGATTTTTGTGTAATCTACGTTTAACTAACCTTAAAAATGCCGTCAACAAATAAATTTTATGATCTATATGCTTAATTCCACGAAAACAAGGTCGTTCGTTTTATGGTGGAGGCGCCGGGTACTTTGTGTTCCTTGAATATTCCGAATTCATTTCCTTGAGTGTTTTGATATTGTTGTCGCGCAAATAAAACGATAAAATTTTATTGTTTAGCCACTCTTTTGCAACGTTTTTGTTTCCCTCGAAAATAATTGTCTTACGTTATAATTTTTTCCCTCTTCAATCGTTAAGAGTTTAATGTAATAAATGTGACCTTGCTACACGCATGCCATGTAATTTATGTACATGTTTCATAATTCTCTGATACACGTTTATCGATTGGAATTTCAGTACATCTCCGTAATACACCGGCAAGCACGATCCGTATTATTATTTATTAATATTACGTTGATTACATATGTAAATTTATTGTTTATAAAGTGTAGGGAATAAAATAATAGATTCAATTTTCTTCTTTCTTCCAATTTATCCATTCCCGTGCTATTTGTTCAGGACTGCTGACTGAAAAGATGCTAGAGTAAATATGCGAAATACAGAAACGACGGGCTTCTATCTCTAATTGGTCGAGGGTCTCATCGTGAGGCACGTGCCTCGTATACGTAATGGATACCCAGGCAGTGACCTCAAAATTAGCTTACCACTATAATGGCAATATTATGAAAATTAATTATACCACAAATCTGTAATTCTGGTCACATAATTATTCAAACCAAATTTCTTTTTAAATTTTCCTTGTTAAAAGTGTACGACGATCACCAACCGAAAGACGTATTAATCGATCTTAAAAGGTTTAACGTCGAGGTGTTAATAGGGCATAACAAATCAGATTTGGGCCATTGCCTTCCTTCTGTTTTCGTTAATGGCTCCTACTCAATTTACTCCCGCTTAGCTTCACTATAAGTTTAAATAGAGAATGCATTTGAATATTCTCAGCGACAGATTTAATTAACTACGTTCTGTTTGCATTATACAATTAAATCATAAGCAGTTGCGAATCTTTGAGGAAAAATAATAAGCAGAATGGAACTTATATTATAGTTGGAGAATGATTCATCTTCGGCGAGTCAAAAGGCTTGGCTCTCGTATTAATTGTACGCCTACGAAATAAAAAATGGAGGGGAAATGATAGAGAAACCGAGTAAAATGAAGAAGACGAGAAACTTTTGGCGAACAAGCACAATAACGTCGAAATAAAAAAAAGTAGAAAGGAAATTAATTAATTTTTCCCCTCGTTCCCTCTTTTTTTTTTCTTTTCTCTTCGTAATTATCTTCTTTTCTTGCAAGATGTGGATGGAACGAGTGTACTTCATTTAAATTGGTGGATAAACATTAATAAGATGAATAAGATCAGATTCTTTAAACTGGTCCTTTTACTTCCATGCGAAAATAGAGCTCATAGGAAAATAATTCGAGCTTTTTGTTACAAAACGTTTGCAATATATTAAATTCTTTCCTCCCTTTAATTCTTCCTTGTTTTGCGAAAAAATTCGAGACTTGAATGCTTACTCTTTTCTTATTGAAATAAAAGCCTCCAAAATTTGCAATACGAATCGATTAATAATTAAAAAATCGCTACTAAGACTATTTGCTTTTCGCCAGAGAAAGATCCGAATGATGACGAAGGGTTAATGTAGCCGAACAAGCAAGAGGAAAACGAATGACGAAGCAAAAAGAAAAATTTAGAACTGGATGGATTTGGATGTATAAGAAATGATTATGAGACGCAATGGCCGTAACTTTGTTGGTAGTCGTCATATCATCGATCGAACGCGTCGCTTGGCAACCTACGTACTACTATCAGGAGCGTCGCGACGACCATGGTTAAAATGCGATATGAGGAGGAGAGCGTCCTTTATTTTCCTATATAGTTTCAACAAAGAATTTAAATTTAACCAAGTGACTAACAATCGTTCGCCAGTTTATAGAGCTGTTAGAACAAGAGAAAATGCAGTTTATGTTTACGGCAAAACCGGCTCTTCATTTTGGAAAATTCGCCTTCGAAAGAAAAGCAATGTTGTTGTTGAAGAGATTGCTAATTTTGATCCGGCTAAACTCCCCATTCCAATTCTTAGAAGATGCGAGATAATTGACGACGAATCTTGCTTAGCATAGACTTATCAAATTAAGTTTGCTTTTCATGATGCTGTGCACTTAAAGAACAACCCCCTGTGGCGTGTATAAAGTGGCTCGTAAATATGGGAATTTCCTATGACTGGCGTCGACCGTAGGTTCAATAACTTATCCGGCGAATTTTATAAGTTTAACGGTACCGAAATGTATATGCGAAATGATCATTTCCACGACAGTGTCTCGCGTTTCCTCTTTGCCTACCACAAATTTAATTTAACGAAGAAGCTCTCTCTCGCTCTCATTTGTTTATTGCACGTGTTACGTATAATAAAATGTCCAAATAAATTTGCGATAATAGCGTAACAAGATTGCAAAATTGTATTCTCGTTTTTTTCGCCAATACTTTCCGCATAATGTGTTCGAAGAGCCAAACACGTTGATCGATAATGTGTAATGTAAAAAGGCATTAATAAAAATAAAAGGGCGAGAGTGATAGAGGAGCTCATAAATTTTATCAGCTCCATTTGTTGATGTAAAATCGAAGCAAATGCAACACTTAGCAACATGAGCGCAAAAAGAAGTCACTGACTATCTAATATTTACTCGGGGGTTGTAATATTTACTGCGAAAAGTGATTTTTAATACGAAATCCAATCACAATTTAAACATGTAGCCTTCGTCGGCATTTAAATTCGATTTTCCTATCGATCCAGTTAATCTATTTTTGAAAATGTTTCGCTCGAAAGCTTAATTGCTCTAATAAAATGCCATTATTAGTCATAATGATGAAAAAAAAGTGTTCTATTATTTTTTCGTCGTAAAACTAAAACTCGTTATAATTAATTCTTTCAGTTTCATATCCTCACGGTTCTCATCGATCCGTATGTTAAACGAAAGGAATTAGTTTGTTTTCGCTTTTTGTACGCTTTCATTCTAGTAGTTTCTTTCTCATTTTAAACATACAACCGCAATTGTTGGGGAAGTTATCGATTGATTAATTTTTTCATTTTGCTACAAGCAAACTGGAATAATGTAATCGTTCTTTGTGTGAATCATTTTATTAGACTTTATTGTCACATTATTTCAGAAGGGTTTTCTCCATTTATTTTTTTTAACAATCAGAAACATGCATCGACATTTTATGTATAGAAAAAAGACTTATTCAACAAACAATTCGATTCTTTTAATTTTACGTTACTCGGTTTCCATTTCCTCCTTCTTATTATATTCTTATTTAGCTGCCGTTAACTGGATTAGACGAAAAATTCAATTGCGAAGTAGTTTAATTGAAACCTATTGAAGTTGCAAAAATTTCTATTTACTCCGGGATTTCCTTTCATCCGCTTTCCTTTTATTTTGCTAATGATTGTTACTTGAAGTTGAAAACAAAACGTTTCCAGTTTAAAAGAACGAGAGGATACAATGGCAAACAAAACCCGGAGAAAAGGGTTTAAGTGAGTGGAATTGAATTAAAGATTAATATAATTTTTATATTACTTGAAGTAGGATTATCATAAAAAAAAAAAAATAAAACGATCCGGATTTTTTAAGGAGCGTCTTTCACGATGGTGAGATAATTCTTTGTCCTAAAGAGATTAGATTACTTGCTTATTAATCTGCTAATGGCTCCAATATAATTGACCGACTTTATTTGTTGAGATGTCTTCGTAAATAATTACTCAAATTAGTTTTACAATATTCTCGTTGCACAATATTTTCGCAGCAATTGCTTATTATTCTTCGTTGTTTCGTTAGCTAGGATTTGGTATCGTTAACAAACTAACGAAGTTATCATTATCATTATTGTAGCTAACTATCCATCAAATAGATGGATGAAAACGTATTGCTTTCGCCAGTTGTATAAAATTACAATATCTATCATCGTTGTTGTTACTATCATTACAAGAAGTTAAGGTGTGTTTGAACTTGCGACTTATAATAATATTGCTAAAGTTATTTCAGTTTCATTCACTTGAGTTTGCAGCATTTATTTTTGTTATTATTCGTCTCTTAACTTTTTATTCGAGCACGGCAAGAAAGCAGATGGAAATTGAATAATGTTAAGCAATAAATGTCTTGGAGATATCGTATATATCACGACGCTTCTTTTACACGTGTCCATTTGTCATATAATTAAAATTACTTTCAACGTGAGAAATGTCACAGCAACAAAGCGCTACATTGTAAACGGTTTTCAATTCCAAACTACGAATGGTTAAATTTAATTAATTCCTGCAATGCCGTAGGCCATTTAAAATTATAATCGATCGCTATCATTATTAAAGCTAAATAGTCAGCTGTAGTTTATTTGTATTGGGATAGTAATAAGAACGTTGTTATGCGTATTTTCTCCTTTTGCAGAAGAAACAAACATCTGCATTCCGAATACGTATGATATTTCCATGATTCCGACTGAAAATTGCGCTTAACTTTGTTTTACCAGCAGTAACTGGCACTACCAAGTCGTATCGAATTTAACAATTGAACGATTTTCCGCTGCAAAACTGAAACGTGTATGTGTATAATACGGCTAAAACTATAACGAATTTAAACAATTCCTTCGTTTGTTTGTTTGCCTCTCGTGATGGAACTTTTTTGCGCTGTTTCTCCTAATAAACAAAATCGCTACTAGTTGTTGCGCTATTTTTCTATTACAGCAAAATCGAAACAGTCGTAAGTGCAAATAATTTTATAAAAGTTCGTAATAATCGAAACATAAATTAAAATTGTCCCATTTTTTGCTTCGAACTTGACGCTAGCAGGATTCTAAATCGAATTAGCAACTTTGGAATGAACTACTAAGAGGGCCCCTTCAGCACGCAACACCTTTTAAGCATTTTCCCCTTGTATTCAATGGTATGTTTAAAAAAAGCAAAACTATACGGGCTTGTTCAGCACAAACCATTTTTTTATCAAATCTATCCAGTTTTCCAAAGGGCCTTTGTTAAAAGTTAAAATTCGCGCGTTTACACCTGTTTGGGCCACTTTAGCACAAAAATGTGTAAACAGTTGCTTAAACTAAGATTTCGATGTTTTCCATTTACTCTATTCGATTGCTACTCGATTTATCTCGATTTTGAAAAAGTCTGATTTTTACCATTTTTGCAAAAAAAAGCAAGGCTAACACCCCTTTGAATTTTTCTCATTTTTCTCATTTTCCTTCATCTCTCCGAATTGAATGAAATTCGCCGCATTTGTAGATACGATCGAAACCTAATTCGTGCGAAAATTAGAGCGCAATCGGCCGCGCGGTTTTAAAGTTATCGCACTTTTAAGCTCTTAATTTTCCATCACTTTTTTCCTTCATATTTCGCTCTCTTTTGTGCCGTTCTTAACCGATTTTCTTGCAGATTTCGATGTTTTCCATTTACTCTAATCGATAGCGACTCGATTCTGCTCGATTTGGAAAAAGTCTGATTTTTGCCATTTTCTGCAAGATTCAAAACAGGGTAAAACCTTCGAAACATTTTAATTCAAAAATATACCTTAAAAACAAGAGTAAAATGTTTAAAGCAAAAGTGTTCTGAGGGGACCTTCTTACTACTGAATGACGATGATGATGGTGGTGACAACAAACTTTAATTGTGTTAGCTCCATCGGATTGACGATATGCTAAATGTTAAAGCTGATGTGGGAAAATAGGATGACAAAAGACATTATGCGCATTCCGCAATTGGAACGGGGGAGGATACGCATTTGACAACAATTGTTACGTAGAAAGATTTATGCATAACGAACACGTGATAACGTTGGATAAATAATCGAATCGACTTTCGCCACATTATCAACGTTTTAAACGCAGAATGTTCAAATCGATTTTGAAAAACCATTTTTCAAAAAAGATCCTTTACGACATCACATTAGGCATTTGTAAGTATTCCTTGTGGTTTACTGGCAATTTGATGAGTGTACAGGTAAATTGTATCGATTGAATCATCTTTCTCCAAGCTTGAATGGCGGAAGAAATAATTTAATTAGAATAATTATGTAAGGATTGTAGTGATTCATAGATGTGCCTCTCTTCCCAATTGAGCTCACTTCTTGTAGGTGGTCCTTTGATTCCCAATGAAAACCGATCCGCTTTGCAATAAACTCAATAGTAATAATAATTACGCGAACTTTGATTTATAACCAGGAGTGTCGTATTTCGTCGCAAAAAAGCCATTCAACAATGATTGTTGATCAGTTTCGTTTATTATTATTATTACCGCTTTTTATCCCAGTGGCAAATTAATGATAAATGACGTTGCATGGAATTAAATTACATTGTTAAACACATTTTGATAATCGTCATATTTTCCATGATTATTTTTTATTCTTCCGCCGCCGATGTTGTTGTTATAAAATCATTTTGTTACATTCGTTACGTGCAAAATTCATTTGGAAAAATTAGTTTTCGATTATTAAAAACCGAACTAATAAAAAAAGAAACTGGCGCTTGGAAATTAAATTTGGATTGATAGTTTTAATTTACTATTCGATATCGTGCCAGGATCGTTCGGCACTATCGAGGGACGAACGGAAGCGTACGCTATCGGATTATTTATAAATGGCTTTATGCGAATTTTGCTTTAATCTCTTACGATTATCAATAAGCTTTTTCGAATCTACTCTAAGGATGAATTTGAGAGAGCAATTTTGATTTATAAAGCGTATTGTCTCGTAATTTGACGAACGAGCATATTAAAACGGATCTTATTCTTCGTTTATTTGGAGTACGTGAGAAAATGCGACTTATTCACAATGAAAATACGTATTTATAAGAAAATTTTAGTTTACCCGAGGGAATAATTGCAGCTATAATTCCCTTTTGGATTAGAATGGAACTGCAGGTGGACAATAATTGTTCAAGGTGTAACAACTCCCTTAATGCCAGTATAATAAAATCTATATTTAACCATTTATTATCCAGTTGGAGTTTTTCGCTTTTCCTTTATGAAATAAACATTACTTTTAGCGCTAGTCTCAATACTTAACCACACCTGTTTCGCCATTTAAACGACTAAATACGTCACAAGATTATAATCCCCGAAAATTTGTTTCTTCCTTTCATCTCGAAGTTTGCCAAATTATTTTTGACTCTAAAATTAATCCACTTGATAAAATTTAATTTCTAATTCTTTTTATGGTTGGCATTTGAATGGAACATAAAGTGTGGCAATAAAAGGAGGATTTGAAATAAGTTTGTGGGGGACAATATAAGAGTAATTAACGGTAGACGTAATATGAACGTTTCCGTTTGCAGTCAAATGAAGCTACTTCCGGTTGAAATCCCTAAATAATAAGAAATTAATTTTGTAAGAAAATCATTTAATTAGGTATTTTGTTTAATAGAGATTAATTTCGATTAGTGAAAATTGCAAAAACTAAGAACAAAAACTCCGGGCGTTATCATCATAAATCAATGGCTAAATAATTATTATAAAAGGGTCGAAGTTTATTAAAGTTCTTTTGTGCGAAAAAAGAAAAGTTGCAAACCTATTCATTCATTATATTGGTGGGCGAGTTAACGAATCTTAAACCCTCTATTATACCATCAACTTTCCAAAGAATAAATAAGGGTCGGCATACTAGAATTAGATTATTGGAATTGGCGGAGGTTTGCAAATGACAAGAGGAGAAAGAAAAAAAAATTATGCAAAGAATGGAATCCGCCGATTGGTATGGGGGAACTTGTGAAGAATTATTGTCTCGGTTGGAATTAAAAAATAGAAGAGGAAAATAATTATGGAAGTTGCTGAATGTTACTTAAGTGAGGAAAAAATGAGGTTTTCACAAATAAAGATTTCACGAGTCATGATACGGTTTCTTTACGAAGTTCTTCAAAGGTGGATGAAGAACGAGATATTCCAATTTGAAGAACGTGCGTCTTAAGAAGTAACGCCATCAATTCGAGCGTTCCCTGTATGTTATATACGTTCGTCTATATACATATACGTATATACGGTTCTTGTAATGTTATGTATTGTGTTGGAACGGTTCAGAGTGAGATGGTAGTAGCAGAGAACCGACGATGACTAATACCACGCAAGCGTCCTATCTTCCTAAGTAGGTGGAGCTGCGATCAGTTCTACGAATACACCCAACAAGGGTAAATTCTCCGGTGTTAAAGTGTAGAGTGTGTTCCGGTGAGAAATCGAATCCGAAAATGTTTCGTTGGTACGCGTTAACATTTGTGATAACAATCCTATTTGGAATTTTAGAGACGAGCAAGGTAAGTGATCGACAAACTGTAATGATTATCTTCTTGAAAGGAGAGAGCGAGAGAGGCCACGATTTTTAGTCGAGAAACGATTTGGTGTCTTCTTCGATCTAAATTCGACCATGAACGGAGTACGAGTGCCATTGATTTTCCATTATTTTTTTTGGAGAAATTAAAATGTTTCCGAAAAGCCTCCTTGTTGAGCGTTTGTTTCACGTTGTCACCGAACGTCGTTAGTGAGATTCGATTAAAATAATTAACATGTGCATACTCGAGGAAAGAGTGTTGTGGGAGAGAGAGAGAGAAGAGAGCGAGAGAGCGAAACGCTAAAATTACACGAACCACCTACGCATTTTACACGCATTTGAATAAGATCGTGATGCAGCTGAAGAAACTGACAGGAATCGGATAAAGCAGAAGTTAAATGGAGCCTTGAAATGGTTTAAAATCGCTTAAAATAAATAAATTATGTAACGATCGCAAACTGGTTCGCTAAAAAAGAATCGATTTTAATTCTATCCGATGTTTTCGGGCGAGAGGTAATTAGAATAATTTTGTCGCATTAAATAATTCGCTAAATGTGTGCATCTGCAGATTGTGAGTTTTGCAAAATACGCATACAGAATTATACAAAACGAAGCCACCTTGAACGAATACGTATCATAAATAATTTAGTACTAACGTTAATTAAATATTAAATAATTTCTTAGTGGTTGTCGTACGAACGGAATAGAAACAAAAAAGAAGTAAACTAAAAGCGCGTCGTTCGCTAAAAGAAATAAAAAACGAATCAATGAACTTATGATGCAAGAATATACTGCAATGCCGCTGAGACGGTGCCAAGAGTGAGAAAAAAGTTATATTTACTACCATTTGTTTTATGAAAGGAGATTCCACCGTCGGAATGAAATTTATCTCCCATCGAATAGAAAACGCGTAGAACAATAATTGTTTAAACAAACGCTTTCCCTGACGTTTATTTATTAATTAATAATTTACGAACTCACATGGAAAAATAAACTTAACCGCAGATAATTGTTTTATTAATCGTTAATAGTAAACGCGAGAGGAAGACGTTCAATTTTGAGGAAATTCTGCGGATGTCCCATCGAAATGAAGTAAAGCCAGATTTATTCGCGCGTTTGCAATATCGAACGGCGACCATACATTTTTCTAAGAGCGAAGAAGCTTGTGTGATTCTTGCGAAAATTTTCTTGGTGCTTTAACGTTAATAAGAGGAAATCGTGCAAACGTTTTATAATAGTTAAATATCGATAATTTCCTGATATATCATGTTGCCAATCAAAACCGACAACTTTCTTGACATATTTTCACGTTTATTTCCAGCATCGACAGAGAATGTTATTTTAATCCGAAAAAATTGAAAGTGTATTGACCTTAATTGGCACCATTATTATTACAATCTAGTCTATGATCTTTATAATAACTAGCTCCATAAATGTTTATCTCTGATATTCTTGCGCTCGTTATTATAATTTGCATATTGTGTAGAATGGCAAAGACTCGAGTGAAAAATACCGGTCGATCTGCTTAATGGCATTTAATTAAAATGGTTTTAAATTTAATACGTTCAAGTGCGATATGGAATTTATTATCCATCGAAGACGTTGAAAGAGTTTTTATCGTTGGAATGAGAGAGAGCGAGAGAAAATTAAATTTTTGATATTCAATATTATCCTTAAAGTGCCTCCTTAATAATAAGTGATCGATGGAAACGTGAGATTTATTGGTAGGCATATTGTGTTTTCTTTTTCATTCCACGAACCGATCTCTAAGCGAAATTAATGCTACTTAGCGCTAAGTAATTTTAATGGCGTCAACTATCGTGCAAAATATATAAACATTTTAATTGAGAGTTATATAATTACGTTCAATTAATTTATTTTCTTTTTCTATTGCTCTCGTATCGAACAAAACTCATTCTACCATAACAACTTATTACGCATATAAAACCCATTTTCAAAACGATTTCTTAGACAATTCATTAACAGATTATTACAATAATTAATTAATTATTAAGTGATTTCAATTCGATTGGTTAGTAATTTGGCGCAAATTAATAACGCCTTAACTAGCGTATCGCAAAACGATTAACAATTTTTAACGATTTTCGATTATGAACGATAATAATTTCTTTGTTCGTTAATAATTTGACTTCGATTTTTTGGACCGTTCAAATGAGTTCGTAATTAAAGACTAATTACGGTTATAATGATAATTGCCGGTTTTTTTGCAATAAGGCGAAAAAGAAAAAGGTCCCATAAACCTCGTCCTTTCCAAGTACGATTATCTTTTTTGGCGAGATTTTATTTCTGTCATATATCATATTTAACTTTATGTCTTTCGCAACTTGCAACTGCTATTACATCCTTCTAAATTTAACTTTCTGTTAGTTTCAATTAAGCCATCTCCTCTAATATACGGGAGTTCAACTTATTTTCATTTTCGTATATAACATTTGAGGCTAAACATATGGTGTGAAATTGTGTAAAATTCGATAAAGATGACAGAGAAAAGGGAAAACAATAACGGCACAAGCTGTTAAAAACTCGTAAAAAAGCCTGTTGAAAACTAATTTTAAATAAATGAAAAGCTCGAATATTGTTTTACAAAATAGTGTCAGAAAACGGCGAATATTATATAATTAATAAAAAGGTATATTATTATGCCTTTTAGCGATGTACAAAAAAGTTATTGCATTAATATTTCGTTGGAGTCATCAAGTTTTAGCTCCGTGCATGCGAATTAAAAAAAAACTTGTTAATAAAATTCGCAATGTAGCAATATAAAATCGTATATTCAGCAGTTTTAAACGGTTTTGCAATTACAGCAAATAACGCACAAAACAGAAATATGAGGAAGGAAAAAACAACAACAACAACTGAACGTATAAAAATAAATGTACAGGTAATTCTAGAATACATCATCATCTTTATTCGAATGACACCTTTTAAATAATAATAAAATAGAATAAACGTATGCAAATGGCAACGTGGAAGGATTTCATTTAAATAACATTTGCATTTTATTCAAATTATTATTTTATAAAACAGTGAAATAAAATAGATCAGAGACTTTATTTTCCATTTCTTGCGCCGCCTTTTTGCAAGACGTCGTTCTTCTTGCTATTCGCCAATGGAGAAGGACGACGCTATTCTAATCTAATAATAAACTTGATTATCGCATTAAAAGTAGAGAACCCAAAATGAAGAAAACTGTGCCATAATCGTGACCGGTTTTTCCGCGCGCCGCTCATACATAAACGTAGCGATGATAAAACTTTACACTTTTATTCGGTTTGATGCACATTAAAGCTACCTGGAAAGCTTTTTAAGAACTCGCTACTGCAAACTCTCCCTGCACTGATTTTTAACCGCTTTTCCTCTCTCTGCCAACGACAGCAAAAACTTTTAAAAACCCTATGGCAAGAAGAAACCCCGAAAGATTCTATGGAAGCTTTACTATTATTATTATTAAAATCCAAAGCTAAGGATCGCATTGAAAACGTGTAAAAAGCTTTCGATTTTTCAATTGGCATTCGAAGTCGAATTGAAAATTGCTTGCATGCCTTTCGTAATTGAAAATGGCAAAAAGAAAATACGTGCAGATAAATGAGTTTCCATTGGATTATCGAAACAATAATTTATTGGTAATTAACTTAATTTAATCTCAGTTGGGTGAATTCGATATTACTTAAAGTAAACTGTTATTTATATATATTTTTTGTACTCGTTCTTCTTTCTTTCCTTCTCTCGTGCCATGAAACGTGTAAATAATAATAATAAATTCGTTTAGAGATAACGAGGGTTGTCACCTTAAGAATTTCATTTCCTCGACATGTATACCTGCTGGTTATATTCACTCTTTCTCTCTCTTACTCTGCCTGATAACGACATGAATAACAGCCTGAAAATGAAATTAATGCTTCGAGCTTAAAGAACAGTTTAGGAAGGCTAGAATTTCTCTATAATCAAATTAATTTCTTTAGGAATGAAAGACGGTTTCTTATAATTGTTTGATATTTTCGTAATCGATTAGTTTATCGAGACGAATACGTATTGAAAATAAGGAAGAATATACCGGACTTTAGATGAATTTCCTTATAGGATTCATTTACATAATACGGATACTTCCTTTTACTATTTTTCCATTGCGAATAGTACATTACTTAATGAAATTATTTTTACCAGACGAACCTTTTAGGAATTGGCAAATTAATGATATCTTGACTAATTTAGGAATGCAGCGTGGCGCCAAGGCTCTCAGAATCATCAGCATTACGTAATATGTTTTTCTTTAAATCGGCTGTCAATTAATTTTAAGCAATTTGCTAATTGCAAGAATGGCAAACGTGCTAAAATGCCAATCTATAATTCTTAATTAAAGTTTTGCGAACGGTATTTTCGTTTATGGAAACGCCAAATGCGACCTCATTACTTTTCACACTTGATCTCGATAATTTTATGACTGCGTGGTTCGATAATATTAGAAATAATTTTATTGCTACCTTTTTTAAATCTATTTTCTTAACGAGACAAACAAAAATGCAAGTTCACTCGAACGACAAAACTTTTATCATTTCTGGCTAACTGAAAAACGAGAGAGAAAAGGTCTAGAGACACGGAATGGAAATTATAATAAATTTTAAAGTTTATGGATCGCAAATAAAGAATAACTAGAGAGAGAAGAAACTTAATTTCACGCTTTTGCAATCACGTTATTTAGTTTTGCTCAGCTGTTTAATATTAAAACAATTAGAAATTAATCGTGATTTCTTTGTAATTTCTATAAACTTTGCCCCGCATCAATTGGATACGAAACGATGAAAGTAAAGATCGTGTTTCTTATTGTTAGCGTTTTGATAGAGAAAACGTAAATACAATACGATGAAATTGCATTTGTAGAGAATTGTTTCTGATTTATGATCTCACATTCAATACTGCAGCACACTGGGAAACGCCTTAAAATATATCAAACAATAAAATTCTTATTTATATTAAAAGTGTCGTTTCCATCTGTCCTTTTTCCTCTTATGCAAGCAACGAGATTTAACAGTTTTATGCACGTAAGAAAAGAAGGGGGAGACCCCGTATAAAAGGATTCAATTCCTTCGAATAAAGATCGAAGAAAAAGAGAATTCTTTTACACGTAAAATATTCCTCTTTCGTTTTTCTTTATTACCTTTTCTCTGTGCCAGATAATAAATTATGTTAAAATTCGAATCAGTGGGATATTATTATCACCGAATGTTCCTTGTTTCAGATGGATTTTTATTGAAAATTTATGACACGTGAAGATACCGTTAACAAAATTTCGATGTACCTTTAAAGAAAAAAATCTCATATTATACATTACCCATTGAGTCAACCAACCCACGTTGATATCATAAGTAAATAAATCTTATGCTACTATAAGAAAATACTACCATCGAGTTTTTGTGTGTATAGTAGTGGATATTGATTATCTTCAACACTACTAATTAATTCGATTAATTATTCACAATTTAGTGGTTTCAATTAGTTTTCGAACGCAGTTTCGCTAGAGAGTCTAATCCAATATTAATAAAAGCTTCTCTCCTCCGGATGATGTTTTATAATATTTCGCGAAAATTAGATTATTGTAAATTTAATTAAATTACAAAACGTTATAATCGAATAACGTTAGGATATGTGATACTTGCCGTTGTTAATTAAGGCGATCGATTTCGCAGTTAATGATATTCGTTTAATGAAGGACCTTCAAATCTAAATCAAATATTAATTATTGGAATACGTAAATCCGAAAGCTAGCTATCAATGAACCGGAAAATGAACGAAAGGATATTTTTAGAGAAATATTCGCAAAATTGGATCGAGAGAGAAATAAATGGATTTTTCCTTATGATACCCTTCGATGTCTCGGGAAACAAACAGTAATATAAAAGTGTTCGATATGAAATAACAATATCGTCGATGGTATTTGAATAAAGCCGATCATGCGATGGAAAAAGCATGTCGGAATTGCATGGGGAAACGAAATCTCAATGCGAAAATAACGGCTTTGTTTATTAATAACCACTAAACTTAAGTGCTAAATCTTGCTATTTCCTGTTTGGTATCATATTTAGTTTTAACAGATATCTACAGTTTGTTTTTGCAATCGTTCTCCTTGACACCGTTTTGCCTCCATTAGAATTGATCCTGATCGTCCGTAATGAACTTTTTTATCATTACACATCGCTTGTTATGCACGTTATGTAACTCGAAACAAGCAAACACGGAAATAGTTTCTGTTGGCACGATTTTCAATAGCAGAATTCAATGGGCAAAACATCCACTTGCTTATCATTCCCCACTTTCCACCTCCTCCTTTGATGTATCCCATCATTCGCACTAAATGGAGAATGGAATTGTTGCAGAAAAAATACGGAAAAAGAACAACAACAACAAGGACCGGTGCTGAAATAGTTTTCATGAAGGCGTCACTTTTATTTTAGCCCCCGTTTCATCGCTCGATGTCCATTCAACTACGTAATTGAATTCTTTTATAGTTTAGCGCAGGTTACGTTGTATTGGTTATTTTTTCCGAAAAAAAAATTATTGAGGACGAAGATATTTTTTGCAGGATTAAATTTATTTATAATAAAACCATAATCAACATTTTAATTCGTAAAACGGATGTAAATCTCTTGTTGACTAATAGCAGTTGTTGTTATTGAGAGATTATCAATAAACTGCAAATAGGTTCAATAAATCGGTTTGTAATAGACTGAAAATCCTAATGTTCATTTAAATAATATGTGTTGTATTTCGATTAATAGTCGTAGATTATTTCAGCGGTTAATGTTGGGCTTAATTTGCACGTGAAACACGTATCAAGTTTTTTTCATCAAGAAAAACGTTCCAAAGCCAAACATTTAATTGACTTCTTGGATAATTTGATAAAGTTTCCTATAAGAAGGAACTTAATTATGCTTTCTTCCGCTTTTCTTTTCTACATTATTCGATAATTAATGAATGTCGCGCACGAGATAGTCTCCGTTTTCGACAAGAAAAGTATCTCTTTACACGGTATTTACCGTTTTCTTTTCTTTCGGCATTAACTTTATAAAATTATTAACTTGTTGTTAGATAGAAGAATAAATTGAAGATAAAAAATAAACGATATTCTTAAAGTTCTATTAAACATTTTTTGCCAATTAAACTTTAATTCTTTCTTATTTTTTTTCTAAACTTTTGCATAAAATTCCCCGTAGCCTCCAGCAAAAGGATGATGTCCTTTGTGTAAAATGAAAAAACGGTTATACGTCAGAAGAAGTTATTTTATTGACTCCCACGTAATAAATATAATATGTGTAATATTCGATGCGAAAAGCTCATGGGTTTTTCTTTTCCGCTTTTCCTCGCACATTTTCCATTTCTCTCATCTTTGTTCCTGCTTTTTTTGTTCACCGTTGTTGTTGCTCCTCACAAAGTCAATTTATTTCGCCTTTATACGGCTAATACGTCTCGACACGTGCTGTTAGAGATATCGATCTAATTTTCAGTTCTATAATTAAACTTTAATATCAACTTTTTTTCATTTTTTCCTCACCTAGATATTACAGGAGATATGAAAGATTGCTGCGTGAATCCATTGTTTTTTAATAGGAAGGAATTACCACAAAAAAGAAGTCAAATAGAAAGGAAACACGTTTGAAATTTATCATTTTTTTAACTTTTTGTTTTAGCGGATAAGGGGAGGGAATATTGGGGGTGATCGATAGTTTGCGTTGTAGTTGTAAGGTACTGATTGGAACTTTTTAACTCCGTTAATTACGTACTTTGCATTTTAATAAAATAAAACCCAACGACCTCGTTCGGTCTCTCTTTTTCGCCCGTTCTTCCATCCCCATTTCCTTTTGCTTTTCTGTTATAAACTCTTTCTCTCGGTGTTTCTCTACACCTTGTTTGTACTTTATATTTAACAAAAATCGATAGCTTTTACTTAACCGTTAGCATATAAAATACACGTAGAACGAAAAAATGGAATAAAATGTAAAATACACATTTGTATATGTATAAGCAACGTTTTAAAAGCGAACAGGTTTTGTGATAAGAATTTGCGGTGTTATTACATTACTATCCATTAATCAAAACTAATTAAATGCTTTGCTTTTTATTAAAATGCTACATGCAAAATTATTTCAATTTCGTTGGAAATTTTACATTTATTTTGGCTCGACATGTTCCCAGTTTATAAGGTAATTTAATTTATTGTTATATTTAGCAAACGGGTAGCTTTTTTTTCTTATTACTTTACAAATTTTTTAATCATCGCTCATTCTATCTAAATTTTTGGAGGTCATTACTATTTTGTTTTTAACATGAAAAAATTCGTAATAAAGCTTTAACGGGGCCTTCAATCAGTTTTACGATTATAGAAATTCGATATTGTAGCACGAAAGGTAGAACAGCGAAGAGGAAAAAAATGGGAAAAAGAATAGGGAGAAATATTGATATCTATTTCGTTTAATATAAAAAGGAAGATTACCGATTTTTTTCAATATTTTTTTTCAGTTCTTTCAGCTGCCTCTAATCTGAAACTTTTTCCAGTACATTTTTTTTTGTTGCTTTCCAACGGAATATCAAATTTTGTTTTTGGGTCACATTATACAGAACGAATCCTATTTAGAACATATAAAAGGGATATGCCATAAGCTAAGGCAAAACGGGGAAATCGTATTAATGTTGGTTGGTTAATCCAGTTTTTTTTTCTCCTTCATTTCTTAAGTCTTGTTTCTGCGGCATTCATCCACGCACGTTTAATTAATATAAACTACTGAACGTAAATTGTTAATGGGGAAAACTGCCCGTTTTCATAAAACGATCAATTATTTCCTAGTTATTTGTTCACGAGCGAAAACTTGCGTGCAGTTAATATCGACGCTTTTTTTCCCTTCTTTTTTGACTTCTATTATGGCATTAATGTATAATATAAAAGTAGGTAGGGACTAAAAGGTTGGTCGATGTTACGGCATATTATTTTGTTGTAGGGCAAAAAGAGCGTCCCTTTCCTGCGTTCGATATGGAAAAGGAGGTGAATAAACCAGCTCGCAAATTTGAAATATTTTCTTTTCGACTGTCGCTTCTTTTCCTTTTGTCCCTTTCGACTGACGTTTTATATTATTATCAATGGTCCATGCATTTTCGACGTAAAAAAGAAATTCTTCTAAATGTATTCACGGAGTTATCCTTTATACTTGCGCAGAAATAAATGTCTTACGGTAACATTTATTTCTTCGTTTGTCATTTTTCCGCTACCACCTGTCCATTTTTATTTCCTCCTATCGCCTATTTCTTTAATCCAAATTTGAAAATTCGCCACGTCCTTCATAAGATTCCCATTCTTTCGGTCCTCAATTCGACGCCCCCTTTTTCTTATTATCGTTGTTAACTTTAGATTAACTCAAATCTACTTTATGCGTTAATAAACATTAAGGAAATAGTTGCTTCAACGTTTATTTAACGGCGGGAGCAGAGAGATTACCTCTACTACTGTTACTGTTATGTGGGGTCCTTTAAAGAAGGAAGCGAGAGGCAAAAGTACGCTTCAAAATGAAAATTCTGACATAAACAAGACTTAGCGTTAATAACGAGCCTCATCCTCTGTCTCCCTCCTTTTTTTTTAACTCTCGGTAATGTTTGTTTTACTGCTGCCGTTACAAGGGAAAAGTTTTTCATATCAAAAGAAGTATGAAGAAAGCAAGTGAAAAAATAAAATAACGTTCCTCATCTTCCAGTTCTTCTTCTTCTTGGTTTATACCACCCACTCTTTTAACTCTTCACTACTTACTGCCTGGTACACGTTAACGGAGAAAAGGACTGTAGAGTTATAGTTGCTAGCACAATTCTACGTTGTGTGGAGTACCATATAGTATAAAATACAACTTTGCTGAATTATGTTTGAGGGCAAAAATGGGGTGTAATTTACTTCGACTGAAGGAGTAACAGTGGATTTCTTTTCAACAAACAACAGCCATGTCCCGCAGTAATGCCCTGGACAATTTCCTAAGTAACTCTTAATATGATTTTAACACGCAATATAACAATTTTAACGTGATGAATTGCATCCTACTTTACTTTAAGCTGCATTACAATCGTATTAAATTACAAAAGTAAAACATTTTAACAGTTAACTGGAACAGAATAACGCCACACGTATATCTTACATGTATTTTATTTTCCGAGGTTATTATAATAAATTAATTCGTAAAACGAAAGTAATAGTTCTTAATTGAAAAGAATTTCGCTTGGAATTCATCGAAATGAGAAGGAATTTTCTATGAATAATTAAATTTTGAACAAACGTGACAACACTTAAAGGCACTCAAAAATAGAAACTCTCTTCTAACATAGATTACATTTAAGGAAGGTCCTATTGGAACTAATCTCGATAAACTAATTGGAGCCGATTAATAAATAATAATCAATTTTCGATTTCGCCATGGGTTAAATCATAATTTTCTCAGTACCAGTCCAATATTTGTCGATTCCGCAGGTGGATTGCCACGAACGCCGATTACGGCCATTAAAAAGGAAAAATCATCCTTGAAAATGAATCAGTACGTGTGTATTTGCAATAGGAGCGCAATTTCCGGTAGGTTTTGCATATGCGATCGTAATTACAATTCTATAAAACGTGTTGGCAATTACGTAGGGGCGAGTTAAAAAATGTATTGGTTCGATGAGAGAACGAATTTTAAAATGATATCCACGGATTTAATAATGTTTTTCTTCTGTGAAGGTGCCTCGAGGAAAGTTGATAAAAGAAATCGATACCGAAAGGGTGGCGAAATGAAGTTGACAAAAGAATTTTATAAAGGAATTAAAATGAAAAGAAATTATCTGCGCGTCCCCGCCTAAAAATAAATTGCCAATTAAAATTGAAACCAAGTGTTTCCTTTAATTAAAAAGAAATATCTTCTTCGCCGGTCTCCGGAGAAAAGAGTCATTTGCACTTCTCTCTAATTTACGCCATTTGATCAATCTTGCACTCGCTTTTTTTATCTCTCTCTTTCCATTCATTTTCCTTTTATTTCGGTTAAAGCAGATAACGCTAAATTGTCTGAGAGTTTACGGCCAATATTTATGACTTGATTGGCACTGACATTAACTTTATAACCGCCGTACCTGCAGATGAACTTAATGGTCGGATAATAAAAGCAACGGGAGAAAAGAGAGGAAAGAGAAGGAGCAAGCAATGCCATCGTCGACTGATGCGTGTTGCGTGTGTTGTGGAATAAAAACCAATTCCGACGATATGCAAGGGGCGAATGAATGCCAATGGCGCATAGGAATCGTAATGATGATGATAGTCAGTCGATTTCAGGAATCTCCTCTCCATTTTTTCTTTCCATTCAATTAAATGTTATTATTAGATTTACGCTTGTGCCCAGAGGGGGATTCGATTTATCTTTAATTGATAAATGCTCTTACATATTTTGATTTTGTCATATTTATTGCTACGTTTTTGAGGCTGTGGGCAAAATATTGTTTCATATGCTTCACTTCTATGCCACTTTTATTCCTTCTATCCACAAAAACTTATGCATCGCGTTGTTGTTTTTGAATTCCATTATTTTTTTCAAGATTCATTCTTAACAGTTTTTCAGTGGCCATTTTTTTACTTCAATTGCAATCAAACACTCGCAACGAAATAACGAAAAACAAACATTGTTTCTCGGGGAAAGCAAAAAGAAAAATGATGGAAACAGTGGGAAAAAAGGGGTTGAATTATATTATGTTAGTGCGTTTCTTTTACAGCCATTTCGACCCCCCGAGTTCTCTCCTTCTTTTTCTCTTTCCTATCATTATTTTTATTTTATTTTAGATCCTCTTCGTTTCTTCGTTTGGTGAGTGGTTTTTTAAGTACGTTTATAATAAAATCTTTCTCCCTGTTTTCCTCCTTCTTTTTTGATCCCGTTGCCCTGTATGCGGTTTTTCAGTTGGTCCGCACAATAATATTCCATTATAAACCTCTCCGGAGGACCATTGGGTTTAAGTTTGGTAGCCTCTTGACTGGAAACAAATTTCTTTTTAACAATATAAATACGAAAGATGGATGCCTGAACGAGTACGATAAAATTAAATATGGTGAAAGAATCATCTAATCATCGGTCAAGATATGCTCATGTTTACGGATGGAAAACATACAAAGAAAATTGTCCGATTGTTTTGTGCAATAGCGGTTCCATAAATTTGCACATAAATAATTTCCTCGTCGCCATTTTCTTTATTCAAAGTTTCTCACGGGGAAAACCTCGCACGATAATAATGTACGTACATGATTTGCATGCATAATAATGTTGCGAGTTTTGCATTATACGACGTACACCTACGCCCAAATATGATTAATGTTGTTTTATCAAAGCAACAAGAAACAAACCACGCGAAAATTCAAAAGGTTTCGCAATAAGATTCCATTGTTTTCTCGTGCTTCTCATTTGGCGTGCAATTTATGAATTCAATTCCTTTTGTTCGCATATTGTGCAGATCGATTACGTTTTGCGTTATTTTCAACGAAACTTGTAAGAGAGAGAGAAAGAACTACAATAATCAGTCTAGATTAAAGTATTAACGGTCAAAAGATTCAATGGACCGTTAAAAAACCTTCCACCTATATAGCAGATTTGTACAAATTGCCAACCATTTTCTAGAAGGAAAGGAAACAAAAAGCGGGGAAAAGGAGCAGCACAGGAAGAAAAATGTTGAAGGATTTTTCTTTCATTTATCCGTCGTCGCAATTAAATCTCATACAATCGTTCCATCTGCAAATGATTTAACACGCGTATATTACAAGAACGATAACATTGTTCGTATTCTTTAACAGAGAGAAAAATCATTTCGCCATTCTCCATTTGCCTCCTATTGTTCATTTTTCGAGTACGTTACTTAGTTGCACTATATTGTCTTTAATTTTATTCGCATCTTAATCTACCTCTCGTTGTTTTAATATCAGCTCGATAATAAAACGTCAGTAGAAGCAATTGCTTTATAACATTCGTTTAAGTCCACTCTACACCGAAACACATTAAAAATGGATCTGTGTGTATAAGAAGTAAAGTGATATTGTAAGTTAATCAGCATTACACTCGACGTAAATGGCATTTTCTCTTATTCGCAATCCATTTTACAAACAAATAAATTCCGTTTGATGAATATCGTTTATACTATATCTGACTGTCGCAAACGTAACTGTATTCGCTACTTCACTTTAATCTTTTATGCAAATTATTATTGCGAGTTAAAGTTGGTTACATATGAATAAGTTTTTAGCACTTACATAAAATCGCAAGACGAATAAAGCGAAGTCGAATTAAAACGTAAGATTCCCTGTTATTTTTATCATTCAATTTTGTTTGCATTAGAGCTAATTGATAATTGAAAAATTGGCAAATATTTTCACAATTCGAGATGCTTCTACTTGGGAGAATGAAATGATTTTTTTTAAATTATAATTAAGAGGATACTCTTTCATTCTCTTGCAATTCCATTACTTTTTCCCTTTTTTCAGTCTGAAATCCTCCCAGTTATTCCACATTTCGAATTCTCTTCCCTATCCGCTGAATGGAAAAGAAACTGCCGAAACTTTCTGAATATGTTTTTCGTTCGCGCTCTCTAATAATAAATCCCATCGTCAGGAAAGATAGAGGAAGGAGGCGAAGAAGGAAAAGAACTTCCATCTGGAATTACTCTGCAGTTTCATTTGAATTTTAAGAGGATCTTCGTGCTTTGTTTTAATGAATTAATTATGTTTTATAATAACAGATTTTCTATTGCGCATCCATTGGATAAGAATCCTCCGTATTTAACAGGGGCCGGAATCGTTGAGAATAAATTTAATATTTTATTAAATCATTACCAGTTTTTCGTTTGTTTTATGATAATGAAATTGCTGCAATAGCTGAAGGAATATCCGAATAAATTATTTACAAATCATGGGAAGAAACCCTTCATCATAATATTACTCTTGTATGTGGATACTATACACTTTTAAATTATAAGCCACCATCAGCCATCGATTCCAGCTTGCAAGTGAGTGCACGTAATTGCTTCGTTGTTTTAAAAGTCTAGACCAGATTTTGTGAAAAATGCCCCTTTTTATAATTTATTTGCCGAAAACTTTCGTCGAAAGCTTTGGCTCTCGTCCAATACGACAAACAAAAAATTCTCGCCATTGTATTCCCGACATTTTTTTATTCTCGTCTAAAAGCCGAATTAAGCGACACGAGAAAATGATGCTATCGATTTGATCGAATCGCTTCGATAAATCGCAATTGTTAAAAATACTACATGCAATTGAATTCAATTCTATCAAAATGCGGAAACGTTCCTCTGGCGCGATAAAAAGGAAATTAAAGTTCTTGCGGATTAATTTTTTGTTCGTTACAGTTGCTGTTGAACCTCAGGCATTAAATGCGTTCATGAATAGGTGATGGATATATAAAAAATGGAATTGTTGTTGTTCGTTTAAACTTTACACATTTGTCCGTTCTATCTTACATCATAATCCCGTATTTATGTCAACAGAAGCGGCGTGTAAATATTTTACTTGCCCCATAAAAACCTATGCTGATGATATCATCAATTCCTTTCCCGACCCATTTTTAAATAATGCCATTCGAAATTTATGTATTTTCAGTTTTCGCATAAAGAAAAATCAACACGAAATAATCATAGAGACTCGCACAGACTTTCTCGTCTAATAAATTATTTCATAAAATGTTATTGTTAATCTACGAATTAGGTCGATGTCATTTATTAATGTTTATCCATAAATCCATAAAAGGGATTGTTAAAGAAACTACTATCACATATACATTTATTAATATCGTTCATATTTTATTAACATTCAATTTCATATTTAATGTCCTATTGTGATTCTAATCGAACAACAACAATACGATTTCCAGTCACAATCTGTAATTTGATAATTTGATTGGAACGCAAAACCACAGATGATGACAATGATAATAATAACAACAACCAATCTTATCGTTTACGTAAAACCAAATTGAAATGGGTATTAATTTAATCTTTTCGCTCTTGTTTCACCTTCAATTTACAATTTAGTTTGTTTTAATGTTAATCAATTAATTACGAAAATGATTTTATTCTGGAAATTGCCCTAATCCGTTATATGATTTTGAGTTTAGAATAAAAACTATTCGGAGAGAAAGAAGATAAATCAATAAAATACGAGCTTGCGATGGTTGTTGTTGTGTACTTGCGAAAGACTTTATAAGTTGTTATTTGGTATGGTGCCAACAACAATAAGGACTAGAGGCTGATTTAAGGATTTCCAATAGGAATCTGGAGACGTTTTTCGCCTTTCCGACATCCACTTCTCTTCTCTCCACATTATTATTTGCCATCGCCATATAGAGTGGTTACGCGAATAGTTTAGTCGTTATATTTTATTAACGAAAGAACTAGTTTTATATACAAATATTGATCGAGCATACACTTAAAACGTCCGCCTTTCTCGTACGTTTCGATTCGATGTTGTTGTGTGTTGTCGTTGCTGCGGTTTTAAAAGTTGGTCAGTTAGCTAACAAGAAATTACTCGCGGCTAATGGTCGATTTACCAACAATGAATTGAAATGTTTTAAAAGTTATTTATCCACCCAGGAAAATAATACCCAGAGGACGTGATTTTTTATTCCTCGTCCTCGGCGACTTTAGTTATTTGTTATTATTATCATTTGCTTCATTTTATTTTCAGCTTTGTCATTACGTTACGTACGTACTCTATGTTGTCGTCGATAATAAACGAGAAATAAAAGAAATGAATTGAGAAAGGTACATTCAATTTCGCGTAGAAAATGAATATACCTGTACCTGTCCTAATATCGTAACGTAGGATAAATATAACATATAACAAACATTGTATGGTGACAATTTACATAGTAAATTTTCATATTGTTGTTACGTACGTAACTGTGTTCTAAAAATAAAGTTTTAGGCAAAACGACGCTCTTTATTTACGTTCATTTTCGCAAGAACAATCTCGAAGTAAAATTGAGATATTTCCACGAAAGCACAAAAGCTCTCTCTGGCTGTCACATCTCTCTAATATTTGGAATACAAACTTTTTCCCTCCTCGCTAAATAATATCTCCGTCTCTTTTACTATTTCTTTCATCCCCGTCATCATTTCACTTACATCATTTTCACTTACAACTTCATCTCTTACTTAATAAAATAATTGTTTCATTACAGATTTACTCTTGTAATTAACTAATATTAAATGTTTATGTCTCCTTTCGTTTCGCTGCTCAGTGTTTAATATATAAAAGTTTTATGTTGTTACTAATTAAATTAATTACGTACTAATTAAAAGAAGGAGAGGAACGAGGGCAATAAAGATGTGACTGGGAGGAAGAGAGTGAAAGAGGATGGAAGAGAGAGTTGCAAGAGGCCGGGGATCAATTTCATAAAGGAGTGAAAGAAAGTTTGTTTTTTTGGTGTTGTTGTTGCTTGTCTCTTTAGTCGATGTTATACAACCACGGGTGTTTTTTACTACCATTTCTTCTTTCACTCTTCTTGTTTTTTATTCTTCTTTTTTATTATTTGTATGTATTCCCTAGGTATGAATGTGGTTTACAGCTCTTACAACAATTTTTTTCCTATATAAAACTGGAAAAATGAAATTAAAACACGAAACAAGGAAGCACGAAGAGAGAGCGAGAGAGAGAGAGAGAGAGAGAGAGACAGAAAGGCAAAAAAGTTTTTTTAAGAGAGTTAATTGCACGGAATTACTTTATTATTATTATTATTCGTGTCTTGTTTTATTTCATTATACAAAAGCAATTGTACACAGATGCAGTGACTTTTATTTGCTCACGACTCCGGCTCGCATCGAGTTATTAATATTTACTCACAAAGTAACTGTTTTAATTTAATTAATTTTGAAATGGCATCACGAGTCAATTTGAAAATTTTTATACATACGTACACATATCAACAGGATTTCGTTTAGAGACAACGGCCATAGTTTATGGAATTGTAAAACAAATAAATTTCGTACATTATGCAGTTAAATTAATTGGCGATTTGCGCAAATTCTGAACGCGATAGATTGACGTGGAACAGAAACAATACGAATTTTATTTGCAGTGGAATTTTAAGGTTTGCTTGTTTATTATTAAAGCTTAATGGCGATGATTCTTTAATAAGTTCTCGTGCTGCATTAACGCTCAATTCAATTTGAATGACTTTGAAGGCAAGACAATAATAATGTTGAATAATCAACTGCATACGATATATTATTTACAAGATTTATTATGGGGTGTGGTCGTACAGTCTCGCATTTAAATTAATCCTACCTCGTTTGAAAAATGGCAGCCTTATAACACGTGTTAGTTTTAGTTAACGAGATTAATCCATAAGCAGGGAAAGCCTTAAAAGTTAGTGGCTTTCAAATATACTTCCTCGAATTCTTTTCACCCTTAAAATACACTAGCCATTACGTTGTTAATGAAAATGATGACGATGGTGGTAATAAATGTATTTAAACATTTTACCTGCATTTTATTGGAGACATGTGAAGAAGAGGAAAAGTAAAAGAACGGAAATGGAATAGGTGCATTTTATGAACACATCGCTCTAGGGGGTTTGATGCTACCGTTTACCTGTTGTCGTCCTTGCAGTCTGTCGTTAATGTTTCCTTCTCTTCTACTTCTTCGTATTATAAAATTATTTCTACAGGCAGGCAATAAAAATGATGCGCCATCGGTAACGTAATTAGTTTTTAAGGTAAACTACATCTAATTAATGTACAGAAAAAAAGAAAGAAAAAGGCAGAGAAATAAAAGAATAGAAAGCTGGACGACCTAAATCATTCCTCTCGTTTGTAAACTGTGTCGTTCGCTTTTCTTTTTCGTTTGATGTACAAGCCAAAAGAAGAATTCGTCTTTCTTCTCGATTCGAACCAGATTTACTAATGAGTTACATCTCAAAAGAATTCATTCTAAAACTCTTTTGAAACTTTGAAAATCTTAGTTTGCGCATTATACTATGGAATTATCGCAGAATTTTGAATTTTTACTAGATGAATTGTAAATGTTAATTTATTTGTCAAATTACAGTGGCAATTTTTGGAGTGGTTGAAATTCAATTTGTGTAGTGCAATAAAAATCGATTATTTTATGTACCGTTGCAAATTATTTGCAACAATTTTGTTTGCAAGTAATTTCAAATGACAATGATAAGATCATTGCTTATTTACCATCATCAACGGCTCGAGGAATTTTTATTTTTTAATATAAAAACTTTATAATAAACGCAATCATTCGAGAAGAAATGAATTTGCAAAAGTTTGTCTTTTACATTCACGTAGAATAATTTCGTTTGTGGAAGATTGATTGCAAATAATTTCCGCAATATTAATCTTCATTATAATAATCTTTTTCAACAATAACTTATAGTTGCATCCATCACATTGATCAGCTAGTTTATTACTCGTATAATTAGAAATGATTAAAATCTTTAAAAGAACAATGTAAAAGCGTCATCTTGTACAACAATAGCAAATCCTTTTAATTCAGTATTTAGTGAAACGTTTTTCTTCTTTGTCCATTCTAATTCTTTTCCAGTGTCTAAATGAGAACAATTTATGTAAAATAAATTCTGTTTTAATGCCATTAATTGTCCCACAAATCTTTCATAATAATTTCAAGTAATGTATTCATATAGCAAAATAAAAAAAAACATTTTATACCATTGTACAGAGCAGATAAAATAATTATTCGATTATAAAGACCGCTCACGTTCTAATTTTCTTTTTGTGTCTGCTTTAGTTAAATTTATTTCAGTGGAAAAATTACATTGAAACAACTATTGAACACAGAAGGACCGTGTTAACGTTGGCAGAATGATTGTGAAAATATTTTTCTCGCGTTATGTGTAAAATTTCTGCACCAATGTATATAATTTCGTTCCATTTAGTTTTATGTTGCTTTCAAAAGAAAGGAAAAAAAGCCAGGAAATATTTACATACAAAAAGAAACAGACACGCATGGAAAATAAAAATGAAAAAAAAAAATGGGCGAAGAGCAAAAATGTGTATTTGTTTTCGAAAAGGTATTTTATTTTTTTAGAGCTCGACGTAACGTGCAATTAACTAACCGCTAGGGATAATAATAAAAGTAAATTGTTGCGTTATTTATGTAAATTATCGAACAAAGTATTGTTGAACAACAACGAAAAATAACAGGCTTGATGAACTAAAAATGGTATTACTTTCCGTGTCCTTTCAAAGCAGATTATTCGACGGTCAAAAGGAGAAGGATATAAAGGCAGATTTTTAATTGAATCCCACGAATAATTAATGCTTCGAGCTTTTTTATTCGAATTTATTTGCAAAGACATTGTGATTTAATTCGTCCTCTTTTTTGCCTCGGCTGGTAATAGGTGATTTTCAGGACGTAATAGGGGTCCAATATATATTTTTCAGATACATTCCAGACAACAGCTGTTACAATCGTCCAAATCCTTTAGCGGACCATAGAGTTTTACTATATGGCAAAGATCCTTATAGTATTTATTCAGAAGGGCGATTGCGCATTGTGTGTGAAGGGGAATATCATATTGATTATATAGTCGTGGACTCCTTCTGTGTGTATGTGGTGGAATAGTAATAATAAAAAGAGGACTTGTAGCCAAGGAAATATGACTGTAAACATCTGGAAAGCTGGGAATTTATTTAATTCCTTATTAAATCTCTTTAATAATACTCAAATTACATCCTCTTCTTCTTTGTCGCTGGAAGTTGTTATACTCGCCCTGACTGACTGGTGTCAATGAACTTTTTCCATTCCCTTTGGTGGGTGGAAGGAAGTCGTAGAAATTGGTAACATTATATAAGATACGATATCAAAGTGGATGATTTAGCATATATTTAAGGGCCTTTCCAACCGTACTTTCTGTGGAAATCGTCATCCTTTTCAGACACGAGCAATGTTTTTTTTTGCTTCAGAATGGAGTTAAAAGTTTGCTGAAAACGTACGTTTTTTTCCATTTAATATTTTTAGTCGGTTACGTTTACTAAACAAAAGCTTTGTTAATTAGTTGCTTGAGATTAGAAACTTAAAGATCCTTGTTCCTTTATTCCATAATTATGCCAGAAAGTTTTTTCATTCAAACACATTCGCCAATGGGCCGCATCTTTTAATTTATTAAAATAAATTGAATGCTATCCAATTAGTTGTCTTGTTAAGTTTTAAATATTAACTTCATTAGAAAATTATTTTGAAAAAGCGGTAAGAACGAAATTTTTAATCTCATTGTTGTTTAACTTTCAACAACAATTTATTCATTAAGAAATTAATACTAAATCGACGGAGACAAGAGTAATTAAATTTCTTTTTCTCCTTCAATCGAAATTGGTTTTGGCTATTGTCGCTTCTACTTAGTTTACTTTTTTAATACCTTTCTTATAGCTTTTCGTTTAGTTTACGTCACAATTAAATTAATTTCTAGTTTTGACAACTTTTCGCCTCGCACTTTGTTCTTACTTTTGCTATATTTGATCTGCGGATGTGCTGCTAGTAATATAAAGATTAGAAAATAAAAGGAGAAGAATATAAATTGCAAGGAATTGTGAACATTTCGCTATTATTTCATTAAGTCTTCTAGTTTCTGTCGTATTGCCAACAAAAAGAAATGAAGTGACACACTTGGAAAATTACCAAGATTATCAATTGGCCGTAAAACATATATCACTTCCTATACGCAAATAATTATGGAACAAGATGATGATTGTGATGAAAATTCTTACAAGTCATAATTACTGTTTATACAAACATCTACCTTCGTTTAAAATGCTGACCGCAGAAGAGAGATTAATAACGTCGCTCAACGATTCACTTTGATCTCGTTCAACATATAAAATGCGATTTTATTTTCAAGATGACCTCGCTTAAAATTAATCCAATATTTTTTTCTTGCTCTGGTAGATAACTTTCCGGCAATAAATTCGATTGGAAATCTAATTCCCCGAGCCACTTCAACTATTAACGCTCCATCGGATTTGAAGGATCAAAATCCAATAATAAATCTCAATAAAATCAATTTTCCATTTGCGCAATTTAATGTAGTTGCCCAAATATAATTTAAATAATAAAGTTTCTGCAAGCGAGTGCCACTAATTATTATCTAATTAATTAACGAGTATAAAATGTACGTGGAATTGGCTTGAATTAAGCAACAACCGTACTTTTAATGAATGTCCTTACATTTATTACTCGCGAGAGAACGAATTTGAAATTATGATAAATCGAATTTAATATTTCATTTATGTGTGTGTATGCGGTTAAATGTCAAAAATAGCTTCGAGTTATTGCACTTTGAACGCTAACATTATAATGAGCAGATGGATGGTTTCGTTTTACGCGATATTTATTATGTGTTCGTTGCAAAGTGTCTCATTTATTCCCAAGCGTTAACTATCGATTTCTAGGATGAAAAAGAGAGAACTTATTACGCGATACGTAATGTTGTTTAAGTGCTAGGAATCCATTTATTTATTTATTCAAATCGTTATTTCCAAACGGCAAATTATTGCACGTTTTGGAGACGTAAAGATAATTGATAGTCAAATAGTGAAATTCCTTTATGCTAATGGAGAACGGCAAAGACAAATACTGTTGGGTGTACATGAGCACGTGATAAATGATGAGGTAACGACAGAAAGAGAGAGAAAATGCAACAAATCTTTAATTCATTGCTTTGGACAGAAGAAGAAGAAAGAAAATAAATAGCGAAAGGCATTGCAAATCAGTTGGAAAATGGAGTGGAAGACCCGTTTCCATCGAAATGGACTCTTGCAGACTGATGGAGAGCGTGGACAACGAAGAAGAAAAAAAGTGTCCACGGGGAGAGAAAGATGAATAACACGATAAACTCCAACCAGTGTCACAGATGATGTAGCCTTTCTTTAACATATAGGGAGGATTCTTTAAAAGAAGGGACCTTTGACAGTCAGGGGGAAACTGCAATGAACCGCAGGCGAGGACATTTTCTAACGTTTTTTGAAGTTATATCGACTCCAAATAATTCCCACACTTGTTTTGAACATTTTACCAACTCATTATATAATAACATTTGGCTCTTATGTGCTTGTTCTTCGGAAATCATTAATTAGAATTAACTAAGTTTTAGTCAAATAATAATACCAGAACTAGTAAATAAAGTGCAGCACACAGTAATGCAAATAGTGTTTACGTACTCGTAACAATATGCTCGCTCTTTAACACTTCTGCAACAACGAGATAAACGGATCGGGAAACTTTTCGATAGTGTCCATACGGGGGATTACTTCCTTGCATTTTACTAATCGCATCATTTTCGAAAAGTTCCCGTAGAGTATTACGAAGATACAATTTATTAATGGTTCTAATTTTAATTGTATCGTTATTGTTTGCGCCAAATTGGCATAAATAACTGTGCGAAACGTACTTCTATATATCTCTTTCACCAAGAGGGAAAATAGCCGACAGATCGGGTTGATTGACGTCGTTAAATATTGTTCCTGTTAAACGTAAACAAAATGATCAAATGTATTCGTAAGAAAAACATTAGTTTTCCCTTCTTTCTATTGTAAAGGATATCACATTACGATTTATTTATTCCTAACCTTAAGAAATATGGAAGCCAAGAAAAGGAAGGAAATAAAAACTGTATAGAATACTGACAAATTATCCTTTGTAGGACAACCGAATGTATTATGTGACAAGGACGGTCGAGCCACGAATAAGAAAAAAATTATTATACGTTCGAAAAGAAGACCTCTTTCTTTCCCCTATGCATTATTCATTTTATTGCTTAAACTTTGTTGTAACCTTTTTTTTTCAAAGAGAGTCATAGACAAAGATGCGGGGATTTATCTTTAAAAGTAGAAATGAATTATTTTTACTTTTATAGTCGTAGTTATAGCAATTTTAGTAACGAAAGGGTGAATCATTAAGCGCACGAAACCAACTTTCATCTACTTTTTAATAGAAACAAAAGCAACATTATCAAGAAAATAAAAACAGTCAATGAAAGAAACATTCCATTATTTCAAATTACATTAATTACGTTTATCTAATTAAGAACAATCTAATTTATTTCATCAACTCCTTTATTCACCGTATCTATGTGCTTTCGGATACCGTAAAGTGCATTTAATTTTACTCTCATCTTAGTTTTTTTTTGTTTCCTTTTTATTTTTACTTTTTTTTTGCTCTTACTCATTAATTAGGTTGCAAGTTGTAGTTGTAAAGTCTCTCTAAGTCCGTCAGGGACTAACGGAGAGACATTAATCTAACTTGTCCCTGTTGCAAATAATAAATTACGGTCGTAGGGCGTAGTATTACTTATACTGTAGGGAAAGTAACATACATGTGTGACTTTTGGATTAAACATTTTCTCTTGTTTCTCTCTCTATCTCTCCCTCTTTCTGTTTTTTTTTTCCTTTTCACATTTACATTATCTGTGTACAATTGGAAATACATTGTTTATACGTTACAATAGAAAACGTTTTTGAATAATGTTGATAATAATTATAATCTGTTTTTGTTGCAGGTAAGAAACGAGTTGAAATATCTCGTGCAGCGAGATGGATCGTTTATTATTATGAATAATAATTACGATGTGACATTTCGAATAACGTATGTAGCATCATTAATATTTTGAGACGAAGATTACAAACTCTACTATTGCTGGCTATCTCGCTCATACAGATTATAAAACATTTACGTACGGTAAGATTTATTATATATGTTAAGCTATGATTTAACGGTCCTAAGAAACTGCCACGAAACATGCACTACTTTAAGGTCATTTCCTGATAAAGGTAAAATCGGCAACAAAACCAACTACTAAATGCTAATTATCAATTAGCGAACAATTTTAAATTTAAAAAAAAATGAATTGCCCGGCGCATCCACCAAAAACAACGTGAATTTAATTTGCCACGAATCACGCTTTCTGCTTCACGTTTTGCATTTTAAATTTATTTATTACAATTAAATCCTATCAGTAATTGTGTTCAACACAAATTTCTTCAATTCAATTGCCCTGAAAGCAATGCTTTATATTCAAGTCGTCAAAAGCAGTATGTGCGATGCGTGGTAAAACGATGTGCAAAACCACGTTCTTTTTCTGTTTTGTTTTCGGGACAAGCTGTTGACATTAAGCCCTAGGGAACTTTGCAAAATATAATGAACTGCCATACGAGACATTGTCGTACAAGTTTGCGATTTCCATTATGCATACACATTTTTGAGCTGTTTTGCTTTTTACGAATATGTGTGCAAAGGGATTAATATTGATGACACTTACTTTCTGAATATAGGAAAGGTGCTGCTTCTTTTTTGTTTTCTTCCAGCACGTTCGCATCTTATTCGGTTTCTTTTTGTTCTTTTAATTTAATATAGGTGGAAGGAAACTAGCGAACAAAAAGGGAAAATAAGAGGAAGGAATAAAATAGAACCGAAATGAATGGAGTACGTGTCTTATCTTTTAGAATTTAATTTGCTTAATGCGTTTTTTTTTGTTAGTTTCTTTCTCCTTTTGACCAAGATGCCCTTTTCACTGCTTTATCAAAACTTTTTTTTCCTAACCTTTATTTTGGTTTGTTTTGTTACCTAATTCAATTAACAATTTAATGAGACTTCTAAAAAAATTTAATCAGAATTCGTCCTCAGTTTACATTTATTGCCTCATAATATTTTCAACAGTTATTCCATTCGGTCGTTGAGAAATCATTAATAAGTCGAGTGAAAAAGAATGGTAATAAATTTTCAGGCGGATTTCCAATAAATTTCGTTTCATTAACGCCCATTTCTATGCCATTTTAGTCTTGACAAGCCGTTTAACGATCGAATGGTCTCGCGCAAATGGATAGAGGAAGTGAATTAATAAAATTGCAAATTCTGAAATTCATCCAAATATTTTACGTACGAATTCGAAACGAGAAATCCTTTTTGTTTCTTTTTGTCAAATATTTATTTTGACGATAATATCCCTTTCATTTTACGCAAAATGTATTATTATTCCGAAAAATGAAAAGCGGACAAAATGACGTTTCGTTTATTGGAGACGATTTTAATCCTCAGCTTTGGGAGATGGAAGAAAATGAGTGGGTCGAATTTAATATGAAATTAATCATTAATTTCGCGCCGATATTATTATGATCTTTGAGATGACGTTTTGTGAGATGGAACAATCGATTCCCGTAGATGTATAGATATGCGGCTGATAATGACGTAGCTTAAAAGGGCTTTCGTTCCATTATAAAAAAGTGAAAATTGCCTTCCCTCACTTCTATCCTCTTCCATTTCAATCTCTAATCTCGTGTCCTCTTCAACGCGGAAAGCTTTGGCTCCAGTGCGAGCGAATGAAAGACAGAGACTTAATAAAGCGAGTGGGACGCCGACATTTTATTATCTGTAGAGTATGATGACGAATAGGGAGAAGAAGAAAAAGATGAAAACGTCGTATCTTTAATGTACATATTCCCTACATTTTGACAATGTCGAATTTAAATTGCCTTACATAAGTAATATTAAAGTACCTCCTTTAGAGGAGCCGTACATATCGTGCGGAATGGAGGGAATGTATGACGATAATAAACGGAAGTTGCATTAAGAATTGTTAGATTGCTACTTATTTCGCTGCCATCACCATTACTTGCACGTTATTATCATTATTACCTGAGAGGTATTTGCATATAAGTTGATATTAATCCATCATCCACGTGGAACTACTTAGCGTACAAATATTTAATTTAGAACGAGAATATTGTTGGATTAATTAAAACTCATAATTACTTGTTTAACGTTTAACTATTTTATTGAAAGGCATAATTTCAAATTAAAACTAAAAAAAAAAAGGAAAAACTGAAATGATTGATGCTGTTCAAGTTCTTGCCACCGAAAGCCCTCGTCGATTTGTTAAGTGCCACGCCGTTGAACTACTGACAAAACCACTGCCGTAGAGTTACCTTTAAATTAATATCTGCAACTTTGGAGTAAGTGCGCGCTTATCATCGCATTTAGTACGAGAACAAGTTATATATCAAACAGACACAATAATCGATCGGTGTAGTTTGTTAGAAATTAAATTCCCTAATAAATATGGGAGAGTTGCTTTAAAAGAAATTTAATTGTATATTGAAATAGTTTGTGTAGAATGTAAAAGTTAAGTTAACATCGGTACAACTTTATCTTCGTAAAGGCAATAAAGTGACCGAAGAGGAGCATGTTTGATTCCTTCTCAAAAGTGTTTATTAAACGCTCTTTGTTGTTGCTCGTCATAATATGTGCACTTTGTATAGAAGTTTGATGAAGTTTAAACGCTTTTCTACGAAGATTTATGCCACTCGACGATAAATGCTGAATTAATTAAGAGGAAATTTAATAACGGGGCAACTCATTTCGCAAGCGTTTAGGATATTGGTCAAATTTCAGTTTAATCGATAATAAAAAACGACAGCTTAAAGAAAAGGATCATAAGAACTTATACCGAGTAAGGTATAAGGCCATTATCATTAGAATCGAAAAAAATGTTTGCGTGCGAATGGGAGAAAAAAAACAAAGAATTTATTGCATAATACTGAAAGCAATAATGGAACAGATGTTTTTGACGTTAATTTAACGATATGCACCAACCATTTTACATATTTGCCAAAATATATGTATATATCGTTATGTGCAATAAAAGTAATGTTTAAAAGTTCGACGTTAAAATGCAAAAGTAAACGATTTTCAAACATAAATCGTAATCTTTCCGAATTGTGCCGCCGTTTAAAAGACTTTCAGATTTGGTGCTTTGCAGTTTTGCTTCTTTTCGTTTTACCATTCCCTTAGTTTGTTTGCAAGGTGGGTCTATAAGGTTGAATGGTAATAGTTTGAGTGTAGTATGTAGTACATACTTGAAACTTGATTCCTTTCGAAGAGTTGAAGCGTATAAAAAATGAAAAGAACTTTGGGGAAAAGGCGTCATATTTTAAACATATCGCTTGAATAACTTCTTCCTTCGTTTCCTGCGCTCTTTTTTCATCCATTCGCCACCCTGAACACCGGTCGTTCACCAATTTCGCATACGTAACATTTATTTGAAATTATTTAAGAACAAAGTTAAATTAAGGAATAAGAAAATAAAAATGAGGAGTAGAGAGAAAGAAAAAATAATGGGACCATTAAATAAGAGTGAGAGGGATGAAGTAAAGTTTTTCTCATTTTCAATGGAAGAGCACTTTATTTCTCATGAATACAAGAATTTATATTACTACAAAAACAAGGAGCTTATATTTTTGCCAAACGCGAAAATGAGAATTTTCTTTTATTCTCTCTCTCTCTCTCTCTCTCTGCCCCCGTCTCTCTTTTATCGTCGTTATTCTTCACTTTCAACGATGAATAACGACAATTTTATTCGTGGCAAATTGTTTGAAATTTACTTTAATTAAAAAATATTTGTTTAAATTTTTAAGTCGGATTAGAATTGGACAGATGGCAGAGGAAGAAGGAAAATGAGAATTAATGAGGGTATCATTGTATGGGAGATTAATTTTGGGAAAAGTAAAGCGGAAAATGTCCATTGATACCTTTTCCTTGTTTACCTTATTTTTCATTGGATATTTATTTCTTACACTCGGCTAGATTTAAGTTGTGGTTTTTGTAATAATGAAGAGACTCTTATTTATTTTTGCTTGCAAAACGTGTCAAATAACACATCTATAAGAAGAATGATGGATATCATGTGAACAAGTTTAAGACGGTATTATCATGAAACAAATCTGGATGCATAGTTTTATGTTGGTCGTTTCTCCTCCAATCCGTTACTTTACATTTCTTTTTGCTCTTCACTTCATTTTCTAAGTGTTTCCAACAATCTTTTCTCGGGTCTTATGTAAATGTATTGTTGTTTCTTTTTTTTTTCCCATCCTTCTCGCAATAAATCTCTGCTCTCGTCTCTCTTATTTACCTTTCTTTTTATTGTCGAACCAACCGCATACTTTTCTTCTTTTCGCCAGATTTCTTGCGGGTGGCAAACACAAAAGCAAAATAAATAACTTTTATCGTTTGCAATTTGTTATTGAAAAAGTTTCAATCCATTTGGCTTGGAAATGTGTATTTATAGAAGAGAGAAAGGTTTAATAAATAGCGCAATAAACGTGCACGATCGAAATTAAAATGAATACCATCGACAATAACGACGACACGTCAAAGGTAACAACAGCCTATAATGGGTATGGATTTTTCGTAAGAAATTGCCATCGTCTTTTTCTTTTCTCCCGTACAAACGATTCGAGTGGAAAACGCAGAGAAATCTTTTACTATCTCGAAGTAACATGCAGATGTTGGATTTTGCATTTTTAACCAAATTGAATTTGTTCTTCCACTTCGGTTAAGTTAAAGCTACTCCTCATGTTAAAGAACCCGTATTATACTAAATTTATTGTTCCACTCTTTGTAGCAATAAGTCTCGCAATTTTCGAAAAGAAATCTGCAAAAGGATCTAACCACAAATCTGATTATCTTTTTCTTCGGCCAATGCATGCATTTTTTTAGAAACAAATCTGTGGGGGATTTGTTTCATTGCTTAATTTCTTATTATAATTTAATCATTCAATTTATGAAAGTGCCGCAACAACAATGGAAAGTAATTCAAAGAAATATTGACTCTTTAACAATACCGCAAACTTTTGTTTTATTATTAAATTAAAATATAAAGTTTCTGTCGCTTTGGAAAGTCGTAATTTAAGCTCTTAACTTGTATAAATACACCTGATGGCAGATTATTATTATTATTATAACATATTAGTGCTGGGTGGTCTTTCATTCCTTTTATTATCCCTTCGCAACAATGACAGTATTTCTAGCCTTGCATGTGGTCCCAACATTTCCTCTTCACTTCGCCTTCCATTTAATAAATCTAGGATGGGTTTCGCGTTTCTTTTTTGCGCTTTAATTAAAAAATATTGGACAAAAGAATTGGAATTACGAAGGAGATAAGGATCGACGCCGTAGATTGAAATTGATTTACTATTATTAATTTGTTTCCGATCATTTTTCCTTCTTCAGTTATACAAATACTTGAGTTACATTCTAACGTAGCACGACGTTGGAAAATTGAATTTCAAATTAAAGCGGACCTTCAGCCATTGTGCATTCTTTTACGTCGACGTTGTTAGTATTCTATTAAAATAGATTTCGTGTAACATCCAGGAAAACACGTGAAGAATTTCTTTTGCGAGCGCAGAGAAGAAACGAAGTAAAATCCTTCTTTTCTGGTTAACAAGAAGGAAATTTAAAATTCAAAAGTCTTGAATATTCATAAGGGACTTGTATATTGTATCCATCTATACAGAGAGCACTATACATAGATGTTATATGGCTGCTTATATAGGATGGATAGATCCGAAATCTTCACAGTTCATTTATGGCTCAATATAATTTTAGTGGCGAATTTAAAGGATAATTTGCATCGGACGCCCAAGGGTACCTAAAACTGTATATTATACGCCATTAAGCATCTCGTAATATTTATAATCGGTTGCCCTAGAATTCATTTCGTGTAACGTTATTGTGTAACAATGATAATATATGAAGGATGGTGCGAGAGAGAGAGAGAGAGAATGAGGAATAGATAGAAGTTTACATCATTGTGCAAATAATATGTTTTGGTTCGTTGGCGAATAGGTAAAGGCAACAACAATAACGGTGATAGTAATAGTAAAACGTGTACGTATGAAACTTTATGCGGGAGTGGAGTATCCAAATGGCCTTTTATTTTCTAAAATGTGTGTCCGACCACGTTAACAAAGCACTTGACATGGTCAAACGAACATGTTTCCATGTGAAATCCGAAACAAATAAAGGAAAACGAACGAAACAAGTTTAGGATTCGTCTGCTGAATTTTGACTGACAAAGAGAAATTTGACAATAAAAAATAAATAAACAGAGCGGAGATGATTCAACGAAATCGTAATATTATTATACAAAATTGAAACCGAATTGCAGAATTCGTGTTATTTTTCTCTTTTTCCTTTGCTGCTGCCTTCGGTAAATTAATTTAATCCTCCTTACAGCAGTATTAGATAGTAGGCGGATGAGGGCAATGATGGTGGCGGCGGTTGGGAAGGTTTTAATTAGATTTTTATTCAAATAACTTTTATTATGAAACTTGTTTTCACGTGGAGCAGAAAAGTGCTGCTGATGCTTAAATGAAGTAAATGCGACAAAAAAAGAAAAGAGCGAGAGAGCGAGAAGAGGCGGAGGTGTAACAAAATTATTTGCATTAAACCGTTTGGGAAAGGTAACGGGAGAAGAAGGACTCTTCACGCTTCAAAGACGAAAGAAAATTTCGAAAATTAATTAATTTCTTTTCAACATTTCGCACCGCTAACAATTGTTCGAAATAATTGCCACCCCAACATTCACTCGATTACTAACTGAAAAGTTTCCAATTGCACGCAGAGAAAGACGTTTATGGTTATAATAGCGGTTGGAGTAGACCGGGGGGAAATTGGTTGACTAATGTAAGAGATTCGTTTGACATTTCCTCACGCACCGAACTACGTGCAAGCAAATGGAAACGTTTTCGAACGTACAAATTGTTTGCGAAAACAATGGAACAGCAGGGTGCAAATAAAACGTTAGAGAAAAGAATAGGCGTTTTCCCCGGGAATCTTGTAGACAGGAAAAGCAAATGATGATGGTATTAAATGAAGATTCGCGTGTCTTTCGCTAGTAGCTTGTTACAGTAACGTTCATTTCGATCCACTTCCGCTCGGTTCGCTTCTTATTTTTATAGTCCGTTCCCTTCGTAAAACGAATCAACGTGACAACGTCTTCAAATTGTTTCCTAACAATTATTATGCCACTTTAATTCGTCCTCGCATATTTCTTCCTAATAAAAATTTCCATGGAACTGAAAGGGTTTCAGTAATAATCTACTGCAATTGGACGGTTGTTGCTTGTTAATAGCAATTGACAGGATAGATCATAAATCGGTTCATTAGGGCCATGAAAAAAAAATTAATCCAGCAATTTCATTTCTCTTTGGCATATTCAGCAATCTTCTGTTGGCGATAAAAAATCAATCATCATTAAACGAAGTTGTAGATGAAGAAGAGGAAAACCCACGAAAAGAACTTCTTTAAGATTGTATTCGTCATTAACGGTTTTGGCTTTAATAATATTGTTCGGTTCTTCTAGTAAATTGAATGTAAAGTTCCACAATTCTTTGTGTTGTTGTAGTACGAAAAGTTTTCCACTTCTAAAGCATTTAAGAAAATCATTATGGCCGAATAAACTAAATGTTGTAGAAGTTTAAATTTTAACATTTGGTATTGTTTCTTTTGTCGCATTATGGCTTGGAAAAATTGAACATTTTGCCGTTGTTTTCGTTTTGTGTTATTTAGTGAAACGATCGCATATGAAGCAAGTAGATAGTAAAAGAGGTTTCTCATAATAATAGTAAAGAAGAAGGTCGTATATAGATATAAATAAAAAACAAAAAAGGGGGAAAATCAATAAAAATAAATTAAATATTTGATGTCCTTTCTGTTTTTTTTTAACAAAACGCAAAAGCATTTCCATTATTTTTTATCCTTCGCCCATTAAAGCGAAAATACATTTTCCACGGTTAGTCACACAAAATTAATAATATTAAGAAAATTTATTTAGTCTATGAACTTAATCCTGAATTATAGTACGTGGTTTCGGTGGTATATCGATCAACTCGTTGAACAATGAAAGCTCTATTGCAGTTGAAATCATTTCCAAGTTTCAAACTGTTTAATTGGAATTTTGATCAATATCTCTCTCTCTCTCTCTCTCTCACACACACGCGTTATGGCAACATTTTTATTACTATCATCCGTTGTTGTTATTTGCGCTTCAAAATTAATCGAAACGCCTAAATATAAATAAATTAATATAAAGTACTCAATGAATATTTCACTTTAATTCCATTTATTGATCCTATTAATGAAACAAAAAGACTAGGAATGTTAATGTAAAGGATTCCCAATGTATGAAGGCATAAATAATAAATCGTTAAAGGAAGTCGGAAAGCAAAAAAAAACCTTTTTTATTCATATCAACCGACTGAAATGATCCTTTCATTAACTTCACAAAATCATCATCGTTGATCTCCTTTTGATACTTTTTCGACGTACACGAACGTGCAAGATTTAAATTGGCAGCAAAAGAAAATGATGGAAATTCATACGGAATTAAATCTTCATTTCCTCCTAATATGTGCGTTAAATGTGAATTCCAATTAGAAAATTAAACATCGAACACTCGCTATATAACATGTAGCCGTGTAATTTATAAAGTGTCATATACATTTAATGGCTTAATATTCAAGTGTCTCGCAAATCCTCTTAATTAAGTAGTCGTACTAATATAGCAGAGGCGGCAGCAGAAGTTATAGTGGCGCTCGTATTAGTGATTCATTGAACTCTGTTATTCCTTAATTAAAGCACACACAGGTAGCGATATAATGATTTGAAACGTAGAAAAAGTCGTTAGAGACCGCGAAAAAGAAAGCCCTATTAATCAAAAGGAAATGGAAATGTGGTTGCGAATTAAAGGCAAATGTTTGATTAATCTTCCACCAATTATTTTGCCGTTAATGAAGCACAGCCGTCAAAACAAATGTTTTGCAAAGAATTTCATTAAAGCATTTCGTCAATTGAAGTATTCATTAATGCTCGAGCTTTATAAACGAAAAAGGGATAACAATTCAAACGTATCTATTGAAAGCAATCCACTAGGATCCTTCATCCATATCTCATTGTTAGTTTGCACATAAAATATTCGGCTAATGGTTTAATAGCACACGTTTTCTCTTCGGCTCGCCATTTCGTTTACTGCAACTCTTTTACGCGATTGTTTTTACCCTCCAGTAATATAATGCCATTTTATTACACACGATTTATAAATGTTAATAGTTTGTTTATACGGTAAGAGAAAAATACGGAGCAATCAAGGCAAATAAATTAACTCGAAAACAAGCAGGAAAAGAACACAGGCTTTGGGGTCAATCTAACCGAAAGCGATTAAATGCCCGGATTTTAAATTTAAACCGGCCTCTAACGGAATCTATGCTCGCGTGGTCCTTTAGAATGTGGAACTATCGCACAATAGGAGCGGATGTGCACAATTTATAAAGTAGAATTAAAGAGTACGAAAAGGGTTTTTTTATCGAATGTACGAAGGAAAGATAGCAGTTCTTTGCTGGTCCTTTATGTACTTGATATAGAGCAGATGGTGTAATTTTCATTTCCATTATTCCAATTACGAAATGATAACCACACGTTACATTATAATCATCGTTTACGAACAGACACAGATCGTAGCGAATTCTATTTTTGGCTGTAAGTGAACACACGTTTTCCCAAAATATTTCTACTGCCTGTAGAGAATGAGATTCATATCGAAGCCCGAATTTGATTAGGCCATCTCTTAAAAGCTTCTTTCTGACATAGCTAAGAATCCGGTTAAATGGCGTACTCACATCAAAAGAATAAGTATTAAATTGTGTTAAAAATAAAAGAAAAATATCAGCATCAGCATCTCCGGTCCCCCATACAAAATTAACGGTTATTCAAACGTGTGAAATTGGATTAAAGGGACTAAATAAAGGGCATTAATGGGGACGGCACGAAGGGAATGTTTTTTTGCTTGATTTTTTTTTGCGCTGGCGAAAAGAAATAATCGAATTTTTGGGCGCTGTATCATTGGCTGATGGCGGAAAGCCGGTTTGTATGATGACGACAGGAAAACATTCCTCTCAGGATAACATCCATAGTCATTGTAAGAAGAGACTTTTCCATTAAGGATGTTTTAATTTAGATTTTTATAGAACTGAATTATTTAAATTGGTTTTGCAGGCGCTTCCATTTCGAAATTACTATATCGAATTTAAATAATCGCGGTCGCCTTTTTGTTGATAACTTTTTAAATATTTCGTCGTGGGTAGTGTTATTAGTTTAGATGATGAATGGATAAGGGAAAATCTAGATAATGTATGATTGTGTTTATATGTATATTCTATGGTAATACGCCCAATTTTAGCATATAAATTACTTTCGGCAAAAGTTTCGCCGAATTGGAAGACGACGAAAGAAATCAGCTTTGGAAGAAACCGAAATGATTATCGACGACGGGAATTACAATTCCGAATTTCCGTACGAACCGAACGTAGTAGCGAAACCTTAATTTAATGACGTGCATTTATTAATAAATTAAACGGGAATCGATTTCCGGAAACCCCTCACTACTCTGTAACGTGCATAATATTATTAAATTAACTTCATTTTCAAATAGTTCCTCATCAGACCGAAAATGATGACGGTTGTGAAAGAGAGGAATTCGTGCAAATTGGTTAAACGAATTCTACTATAATATTCTCGTTATTGCAATTTTATTTCGCATTTATATACGCGATTTAGATTATAAATTTAGCGGGTAGACAACGTACGAAGCTACCGTCGAAGTTTTAACGTTTCAGCAGATAATCTTGCAAAATATCTAATTTCCTGTTTTACGTATGAGCTTCAGGTAATTTCCTACAAATTTATACGCTAGCAAATAATATCGGATGGGCGCTTAATATGGTTTTTTGTTTTCTTCCTTTCTAATTTCTTTGGATCGCAAACAATTTGAAAGCAAATTATTGATTTTAATGAACAAAATTCGACGTTAATTTCCAATAAACGAAAACTTCATCGACGTTTCTTCTATAACGTCATCATTTAAATGGCGCACGATAAAGGCAACGAAATCCGTACAAACCGTTGACGGAAATCAATAGACGGTCGGACAGAATGTCTGAGTCATATATGCGGCTTCTTATTCTTATTCAGCCGGCATATAAATATGACTCTGTGTAGTCGAAGCTCCATCCGCCATTGCCACCGCTTTAAAACTTTATGCATGCACGTATAACAAACTATTTCATATCTCTTCAACCGATGCGAAAGATTTATGAGCGTATTATGACTTCCATTTCTGATGGAATGGAGTTTCTCTCTCTCTCTCTCTCTCTCTTTTCTTTTGCCTTTTATTCTTACCCCCGCTTTTTATATCGTGACTCGTCTATTTCCGTTGTAAATGATGAATTTAATCAAACTTTCGCGAATGAAATTCGTTTGGTAATAATAGCAATTGTCAATTTGATGCATAATTTAATATTGCTCGTGCAATTTCGAGAAAAGAAATTGATATTTATCCTGTATTATGGATAAAGATTTGCGGAATTACGTTTTGCAGTAAAAGTACGCAGGTAATTGATGGACGGTCACGTCAAATTTTGTATGAGGAATTTTTCCGTAGTCATGCTTCCTTCCATTTACCATGCTTGCTCCATCACTAACGGTGATGAATACCGTTCATATGGTTCGCTAAACACGTGAAAGATTTATGAGAACATCATCTGCGCCTAAAGTTTTAGATTTTTTCTACATGTTATTGCCATAATCCTCGAAGAAGATGTAAATAATGTAATTGATAGATAATTCCATTTTCTTAGAAGGCCCTCGCACAGACACGAAATTGCGCTTTAAAACGTGGCGTCATGTTATTGTCCCTGAACGCTGTTCAGAAAATTATTCAACCCCATCATAGTATATTTAATGAAAAATCAATGTTTGCATTATCTTTACGACCTTTGCGAAAAGAAAAAGGAACAGGGAACAGATAAACAATTACATTTTGTAAAACGTCCCTGTTTATGGACATAATATAAAAGTTATGCCTTCTCCCAAAAGAAATTTTTAACATCAACAACAGTACGAGAAAGATGAACAATTTTGGCCCAATTTAACAAATGTTAATGGCGTTTTATTCATTATGTTCAAGCCTCGCTCTTGTTTTTTTTTTACCGAATACGTATCATTACTTTCATTCATTTTTATCAAATTAATTCCTTTTCTCTCCTTGTTTTTTGCTTCGCTTTTAGACAGCAAAAAAATGAGGGTAGAAATTATTTTTCGTTACGATGAATAACATCAAAAGGAAGTTTTTTTATTTATTTTACAGTCGATCTATAGGATACTATTGACCCGTAATGTATTTATTAGAGCATGATCGTATTAAAAGGAATTAACCTATTTAGTTATATACACTTTGTATCGGATTTTTTTTTAATTTAAGATCAAATAATCGTTAGTAGACTTTTTGAATATAAATTTAATCATTTAATATTTTTGTAAATTACTAAAAAATTAATTCACTCTGTTAATATAAAAGTAATTTTGCTCATTTAGTGTTTTTAATTTTCGCGTCCTTTTTGTTTATTTTTCCAAAGCACTATAATTGAATGCCATTCATTTCAAATTTCCCTAACGAAGCTTCTTACTTAAGGAAGAACAAAAAAACATGTTTATAAACTAATTAAAATGAGTAACTCGCAGATAATAAAGTTTTTTATGATGAGCAGCAAAAAATTTGAACGTTAATTTACTTATAACAGAAAGTAGTTAAAATTCATGTAAATAGATGAAGAAGTAAACTCCACCTTTTGTAGTACTTTTAACTTTATAACAATCTTTTGGGCAAAAAATGCATAATGAACTTTAATACCAACTTCCTCTACTCCTACTGTTGAACAAAATAAACTTCAATCTTCGATTCTCTAATAGCTTCTTCCGCAGATTTCTCTCTTTCTTCCCGATATTAAACAATTAAACAATGATTCTTTTTTGCAAATGAAAACAAATAGGTTTAGATAAGAATGGATTTTGATATGAGGAAGAAATAACGGAAATGAAAGGTGCGTAAGACGATTAAGACACCATTCTTTTATTCAATTGTTGGGATCTTATAAATATTAATCTTTATTATAATTATTAATGAGGGATTATCTTTTTATCGGGGAAGACTTCCACTATCTCTAGGATTAATGGATGACGGTGGAGGACCACGATTTTTCTCTCTCTATGTCCTATTAATAACGATGATAATAGAATAGCCGGACGTGTCTTCATCATTACTCTTACTTACTGAATCATCGAACGTACTTTTGTAATAGAAATAGAACAAGGATTGAATTGTTGAAATTATTATAAATTATCAAATAAACGTTACGCGAAGAACGGTAACTTTATGAAACGAACTGTTCCATTGAATGGATAGTTGAATCGCACTTTTTGTGATGTGTCGCTTGTTGTTACTAAACAATTCGAGATTTGAATGTCATATAATGGTAACAATGTGAATTCAACGTTGGAAAATCCATTCAACGTTTCATTTCGTATAAATAAAGATATGTAAATTTCACTCTATTTATATGTTTGCTCTATAATTCATTAAAGTCTAAAGACAGGAGGATTTATGTCTCAGGGGGAACCTCATTCTATAAAACGACCATTTTACACTCGAAACAAACTGAAAATGTGATATATGAATGAAGAGAACGAAAGAAATAGACTTAAAAAAATAATAATTGATGTAAGAGGAAAAACACAGTCAAGACGAACACTACAGCTCAGAATTTCCATCATTTTCCAGTTCAGTATTCAAGTAAAATATTTTGCTCTTAAACCTTATTTATTATAATTTTGTTTTATTATCATACTGTATTTTATTGGGGTGAAATAAAGAAAAATCGTTAAAAAAATGGGTTTCCTTTCTCTTTTTCTTTATGAGCGACGCCGTTAAAAGATTTGAATTCGGTAGCAGATCGATAATAATTTAAATGAAGACGCACACAAACTTTGCATTATTGAAATAAAACGACACGTATAGTTTAACTTTTGTTAGTATCTTATAATTTCCATTTGATTAAAATGATTCCTCCTAATCAAATTTTAATCTAACGTACATTAAGGTTATTAAAAGGGAAAAGAAAGAGTGATTTTCTTCTGTATTTATATTTTATATTCAGAACAAATAAGCGAACACGAAAGAACATTGATTTTCCCATTCACTTTCTGATATCGTGTATACTTTTTCCCTCTTCTTTTCGGTTCCTTTCTTTGGCATAATGATTGATTATTATTGTGGATGAGGAAGGGGACAAATATGCGCGGTACACGCACATCGTTATAAAGGTACCAAAGAACAAAAAAAAAACTAGCACTTTCTGATAGTAGAAAAATTGAAAAGACATGCAATTAATGTTATAAAGAAGTTTGCTTTTTCAGATAATACGATATCACTCATTATATGTGAAATAATTTCAGTAGGTAATTGGTCTAAAGTAATAAGTCTAAGATCATTAAAGTTTTTCCTCCTTTTTCACCTTTCGAAAATGTTTAACGACTTTCCAAAGTTATTATCATTACTTGTAGCTCTACATGCATAAACGTGAAACTTTCTATATATAATTTTTTAATGTGATAAAAAGTTCAAGAGTATATCTAATTAATGTTTCATAAAATCATATAAATCGTCTTAAATTATTAAGCGTGCAGCTGCATATTGCACTTTAACGCTAAAGTATCTTCTTTTTGCCAATTTAGTATAAATTTCTTCAATGCTAACGCCAAATTGTCGCAATCTTGAAAAAAGAAAGAAGAAAACTAAACATGTAAAATCAATATTTAATAACGCATTGTCTCTCATATGAAAACATTAATCTTGGGGAATAAACTGTATAACAAAAGAAAATTGTTTTGGCTCCCAAATTACATTATTTTGATTATACAATTTTTCCCATCTAGATATGCCTTTTCCCGCAGCCCTTCATACATTGACGAAATTTATTCAAGCCATATTAAATTTCGTCGTAAAGAAAAGAAGAGAAAAACAGCGACAGACAGTATGTAGCCAATTTTCTCCTCGCTGCTTGCCGTTTATTTGCGATTTTTTCTTATTCTATTTTACCATCGTCTTTTTCCCCTTCGTTCAATTGATTGTATCTCAAGATATCTGCCTAATTATCATTGATTTCCGTATGTTGCACGGATATTCTTCCCTTATTTCGGGGAGCGTTTCCCCTTCGAAATATTTTAGCATAAAAATTACAAATAGACGCTCTTTCTTTTTTTTTCTTAATCGAGAAAGTTGCCATCTTTTAGATCCTTATCATAAGCAATCAGTGACCATTGAAAATATACAAATTTGATTGCGAGAGTGATTTATTGGCGAAGAAATATGTGATTTTTTTGCGAAATAGGGTTCTCAGAGAAAGTTGGTGGATGCGCCGGGGTTATGTATGTATAATGGATACAAATTGAAGTTAAGCTTTTAATAAATGTAAATGCGTTCCGTTGCCTCATAAATAAACAAATATTGATCTCCTTTAAGGTTTTTTTTTGTGATTAAGTATATTTTTACATTTAATTTATTCTTAAATTAATTATAGCAATTTGTTAAGCTGGTTAGGGCCATTTTGTGTAATGGAAATCGTACATGTTGACCGTTGTTAATAATAATAATACGTGTAACATTACAGTATGAATTCGAACGTAATTAAATGTTTCCTCTTTTTCGTATATTGTCCACTAATTAATTAGCTTCTCCCATTCGCTGCTTTTGTATAATTATTAAATTCCGATACGAAGTGTACGCATTTAAAATAAATTGATACAAAAAGGGGAGATTCTTTGTTAGAACGTGTATTTAGTTTAAAGTTTATCAAATTTATTTACAATTTAAAACAATTTTTGTGGGTGGAAAAAGAGATTGGACTCGTTTCTTTTTTTTTTGCTTTTTATTTTAGTGGGAGCTTTTTAACCGAACTCTTCTCATCCAGCGGTAGATATAAACTTGGATATAACGCATAAATAAAACCGAAACAACGGCAGAGAAAAGGACGAAAAAATTATGTACAAAAAAAAACAATTTGTGATCCAGTATTTATTATTTTCGCGACATAAACTTTTGTAAATTGTAAATTTATTACGATTCTGTCATTTTATTATTTCCATTCGTGCGAAATTTTGTATCTCTTTTTTGTGGTCGTATGCATTCCCATCATGATGCTTTTTATTTATTGTTGCATGTAAACGATTAATTTACTAAGATAGTAATTGTTATTTCGTAAAAAAAACTCATAATAATTTATTGTTTGATAATTCAAGTTAAACCACGTGCGAAAAATAATAAAAGTAACGACCAGCTGAAAGAGAAATAGATTTAAAATTGCATTCTGTATTCGTGCCATGTTATTATAGGAAACGATGCTGCAGTATCATTTTCTATGGAAGAGCATCTTCTCCTCCATTTCGAACGTGTCAGTGAGTGAGTGTTTTGCTGCAACTACCCACCTATTATTATTTCTTGAACGGCCGGATGGAATTCATAGTTTTGTTCCATTGCAAACAATCATCGATTTCCATTTTCCTGGAAACTCGATGGAAAACGAAATCGATTTTCAATGTTCGACCAGTTTATCTTCATAATGATAATATGTGGAAAATAGAAAAAAAGAAATACATAGAGAGAGTTTCCTTTGAACGCATTAATCTTAGTTTAACGTTGGGCAAACAAGTTTTACTGCTTTAAGATAAGGAGAAATAGATCGTTACTCTTTGCTTCAACAAACAAGCGGTAACGTTAAAATCTCTCGACACTTTAATAGCCCAAGTGGAGGTTCCCGATCGGTCCATTTCGATTGCTGCTGTAATATGTATCGACTATAAAGTGGGTGGAATGATAACAGTTTCCAGACAAATGAATCAGTCGGACGATATTTCTTAATTAGTCGATTTTAATGACGGGGTTTTATTGCTTTTGATGACATATCATTATGGCTTTATTAATCGTTTGTGTCATTACGAAATAAAAATAATAAAAACTAATATTATCATCATTACATTGAAATTTTTTGCTAGGTCTATTTCAACCATACACATTTTGCATCTATTTTATACGTTGGATGCCGGTGACAACTCAATAAATATGGAAAATTTGCATTATGGTTTAGTGCACTAAATAACACAGCTCCTCTTAGGATTAAAACAGCATGTATTTATTTAATTCTTTTTGTTAAAAATCACTATATTTACAGTCCATCTAGTGCAGAAAAAGTACATCAGTTTCGTCATGAGAGATCATTTGAAAATGCAAATTGATTAAACTGCATCATACCAAAAAAAGAAGCGAAACCCTTATAACAGGGCCAATTATTTATTCTTATCATTATAACAGATCGGTGGCGGTATTTAAACTCCCCAGCGTCATTATAAACTATTCTAATCGAGCGTGCACTTCTACAAGTATATTAATTTCGTACGTCTATTAAGATTGTTATCAAGGGACAATTTTTATGACGAAATGATCATTTAAATTATTTTGATAAACGAAGGATCGATTACCCATTAATTATTTAAAAGATATCGAGCGAAAATATTTCGAAATAAATCCTATTTGCTAGTCCTCTACCTGTGAAAGTGTCACCTGTTTGTCTGGCACTTTAAAATTCGTGTAGTCGAATCAATAATTTCCCTTTGTAAGGGGATTTTCGGTACAAATACAGCAACAACGTCAACAGAAAAAAAAAAAGGAATTTGCTAGACCGTTCGCACCATCAAACACCTTTATTATTGCGTGTATCTTTTGATGTAAGGGAAAGACGTACCTTTAAACTAAATCCTTCTTTTTTTTGCAACTTCTCCATCATCCTTTATATTCGTTATCGTTACGGTTTGCTTGTGATGAAACATTATCGGTCTGTTCGTCGTTGTTAATGATTCTGTAAAACACGTGTTATATGGGAACTATATTTTAATGACTAACGTTCCTTCCATTGAAGTTCAAAAATAATAGCGTTCATAAAGATCTAAATTCTTAATTAATTATTTAATATTAACTCGGAAACTTGTAGTTGCCTGATTTTGCACATAAATTCGACTCAATTCTTTCCAGAAACTGTTTTGCCAATAGTATTTATGTTGATTTCGTTTAACCTCGAGCATTTTGCATTATGCACCTAATAACAATAACTCATTGCGATTATTATTAGCAGAATCCATTCGCGGAGCAATGCGTGGGTTTCTTATTATTGGTATTGAAACTGGAAAAACGTAGTTAGTTCCAAACAGAACATGAAGTATGCGTACGTGGGTGTATAAATTTCTGCTTGCGTAGCTTATCAAGTTGATTTTTATTATTAACGATCCGTACACGTCGTATGCGAACGCAATTATTAACTCTCGATAAAAGTTTCTTTTGCAAAGTTTGTTTGTATAAATCAAATTCTCCATCAATAATCGATAGTTTTCAAACGAAGGTTGGAAAAAAGCTGTTAATTATTCATGGGTAAAACGTTTATGCATTTGATGTTGATTGAACTTTGTCATGCATTTTAACAGCTAATCCCTATTGTAGGATCGACAACTAATTAAACTTTTTTTTTGTTTGCCGTCTGACATTCCATCAAAACTATCCATAACGTTATTAATCACATTAATTAACACTGCACCGTACATGGGATTAGTTACGGGTTGTTCTATGAGGTAATTAAACCGTCATTAACGAAATTAATTGTTTCAGTTTGAGATTAATAGCGAAAGCGAAAGATACTATCCGAAAAAGAAATGGCAAAAATTAATAAATGGTAGCAACTTTGAGTAAAAACCGATTTTGTGTTATTGCATATTTATGTGCAAAATTCGAATAAAATTTTATTTTGTCATTTCGTGCCGTCGAAATTACTTTATTATCTCCGTGTAAATTGCAGACGTTACGAATCGAGAAAAATCGTTCGTAGGGATTAGAATTGATTTAAATTTGAAACTTTAATAAATCTTTATAGATAGCCGATAATCTCGTCCTACAAATTATCTGGAAGCTTAAAGCTCGTTTGCAAAGTGAAACTAATACAAGTAGGAAAAAATTATTCATTTCGAACGACGAATTTATTTGTTACTCATTTGCAACTGCTAACGGTTAATTGCCAATTTAACTTGCGTGTGACCGATGGTAATTATAATCGCCTTTAAGCTTCTTTCAACTTCAAATATACGTCTATTTAACCGCATGCAATGAAATAACGACGCGTTATTGTTGTTGTTGTTGTTAAAGTTGTACGAGGAAGAATGATCGTTTCAACTAACCGCACTGAACTTCTAGTAGGTGGATAATAATTCGTTTTTGGTATGTGAGATTCGAACGGTTTTACAAAACGAAAACAGTTTATTCCGTCTAGTTGTTCGGTGGATATATGCGTGTATGACCGCACAATAGAATAATCGTATGTGTATTGCCCCCATTGTCAGTGTGTGTTATAAGGTTTAGTTTTCCCGAAACTTAATGGAGCCGAAAGCTGTGTGTGTGTGTGTGTGTGTACGCCCTTTCTATAGCACCAAGTTAAATTACCCTCGGGTTAATTAAAGTCTTCTATGTACACACACATGCACGATGTTTGTATAGAGAAGAACACGCCTAGTGTAGATTTGAAGGGCGCAAAAATCTAAAGGACCACTTCGCATTCAATTGCTTATAAATGCGGCAGGGACGGTGGGATGTGGCAAAAAAATCGTTAAACGAAAATTCGCTATGGTAGATGACATCGCTGCTCATCGTGATTTATAATAATTCGTTTGCTGTAATGGATCTTGAGATTTTCTTCGTCGCAAATTACCTCTTTTTTTTAATATCCTGCAAAAGTGGTATTCTAAATTTTTCCTCGTGTATTACAATATGGGGAGGCACTTCGTTTTAAATGCGACGACCTCGTAAAACTTGCCATCGCTCTTACTAAGCAAATTTGCTACAAAATAAACCTCCATTGTAAATTGTAAATGGACACTCGAGCTGGAACTAGATGGACGCATCATCATCATACCCCTCTCTCTCTCTCTCGAAAAGCACTTACATGTTTCGTGGAAAGTACCAGAGAAAAGAAAAGGGTTTTACTTTGTAACCCAGTTTTTCGAATAAATCAATGCACCAATTTAATGATGTCGCTGGTTTATTATTTAATTATCTCGCCTGAAACCCGTGGCTCTTTTAAACGTTTTAGGAACGTTTCCCTTTATCACGCCACATGATTTATGCGATCTTCATTTAAATTTCTTTCAGTTTTCTCGGCGTTTTATTACTTGTGTTTGTTGTTGCATGTAATACATTAATTTATACGGCACGGTTTACTTGGAAAGTTTTTTTTATTTAAGTAACTCGTGTTTGCAGCCAGCTTTTGCGGTGGGTGGATTAATAACAAACGCGATGGAAAACAGAAAACTGCGAAATCAGGTTTTGTGTTTCGTTCGCTGCCAAGAGAAATTTATGTCGTCCGTATATCTTCAGAAATAATAAAAAATCAATCTCAACAAACTTTTTTCGTTAATTTTATTACTTAACGTATACGATTTATCGATAATGTTTGACTCATAATTTTATTACAATTTATAAATCAAAATGGTAACTTTCGTTGTTAACTGACGCTCAAATAACGGATTTTGCCAATCAGAATTTACTCATTCACACAAAAAAAAACCATCTCGCAAATTGAATGGTTCCATGTTTGCCCTAATCCTTGTATGGCCCCGTCACATATTTTCACTGTGAACATGTACCTAAACAATTTTAATGACCTGGAAAAAACGAGTATTAAAATGATGAAGGCCGAGCTTTTAATTGCAGAACTGATATTGTGTGTGCCGCGAACGTTTAGTCCAGCATTTTTGTCTGTTTATATTCCACTAACACACCTAAAAAAAAGCAGTTAGCCTCTTCGCAGTTGAAATAAACTCATCTCTCTCAGCGCGAATAAAATTTACTGCGTTTATTTATTTGAAAAAACATAAACTGCAGGAAGATTGGTGCATATAATTGCATTACTTCTCGAAATTCACCAAAAATATGCGTTCAATTGTAAAACGCGGTTGAACAGAAAACAAAGATTCATCCAAAAGTGCGTTTTTTTTGGCATATGAACTAGTTTACTATACTAAACCCAGCAACTTTATCATTATTATTTTTTATTATCATTATTAAACTGGATTTTCTACTAACTTTATCGCCGATTTATTATTGCTATGGAATGTTCCACACACAATAGGCAAACTTCTCCCTTATATTTGGATTTAGCCGTTTATAAGAAAGAGTTTATTTACTGTTGGTATAATAAGGCAGCTTATTTATTTTTTCTCTCTTGCCAAGGGAAAAAGTTCTGGCACAAAAGAAAACATCATTAACTCTATTATACACTTTCATATTCCCGTAGTAGTCACACGAAACTCGGATTCATTTCCTGTTTATTTTCGTGGCAACTTTTTGACGAAAGCTGATGTTAATAAATGAGCGTCAAAATGAATGGAGGTCGAAGAAGATGAAGGTTTTTCGCCAGTATTAGATAAATGATTCCGAATACTGGAAAACGTGCAATTTATTCTAATTCCCATTATTCTCTACTTATTCACAGGTAAATCTGCATAGAAGGTTTAACGGTGGCAACCGATTCTTATTTCAAGTGCCGAATTGGAAGGTTTAAAACGAGAAAAAGCCACTGTTCAAATGCTATTCAAATTATATGAATTCAGATTAAATTAAGCAAAATAATTACATATATCTTTTTGCAAAAAAAGGTCTTTTGCTCGAAAAGCGGTACCTTTTTATTGTGATGTTTATCCAACGGCATTAAATCATGGGTATAATAAAGGTGGGTGGAAAGGCGTGAAGAAGACAATGCGTATAATCTCACTTTGTCCAGTCTACGTACATATCAAACCGTGTCTTACTTTTGCTATCCCTCAACATATTTATTTACCTTTCTTCTCCATTACCGTTTTATCTCTGCCGTTTATTTTAACAAGGCAGAAGGAATATTTGTGTGTATTCTTTGCAGCAATAAAAAAAATGCCGAGCGAATCTCATAAAACGTTTTTTTTTTTTTAGAAAACAATTTCCAATTTAAGTTTAATATGTTTTTTCTTTATTTAATTGATACAAGCTACATTTAAAGTATAAATAATCCATTTAACAATAAAGCTTCAGAGTGAATTTTTGCCACACGACGACAACGATGATGGCCAACAATCTCATAAGTATATAAAAGAATAAATATCGTATGTTTGCGAAACACTGCGATCAATACGCATATTGATTTGTACCAATTTTATTTGCAACGAAGCAATTTCATTTCGGCAGAATATAAACTTGCAAAGAAGTGGACAAACCTTGATGGTCTTATCTAGTTTTTGGGCTAAATTAATTGTCGATGAAGTTGAAGAATGTGCTGAAACAGTTTAATGAGAACGACTCATAATGCAAAACCTTTAAAGCATTAATAAATATATATTAAACGAGAATAGATTTTCCGAATTCTTTTAGAAAAAAACCTGTTTCAATTTCGTACATAATTCGATTCCCCCCCCCCCCCCCATAATGAGGGAACAAAGAAAAATATTGCTACTGTAAATGGACAGTGGAAGCTATCGTTCATCGAACGGTTGTCGTTCAATTTAATTTCGATCAGCTTTTTTAATTAGATTAAAATTGCATGTCTGCAAAAGAATCTTCCTCCTTATTACTACTTCGTTCCCGCCGTAGCTAAAATTCTTAATGGAGGCGCCTTTTCGTAATTAATTCGAGGGTAATTGAAAAACTTTAAACTGTTATTACTTCTTCTACTATTATTACAGTCTTTTTCCTATTGCACGTTTCACTTCTTATTACAGCCTTTATTGCTTCTTCGTCACTTAACGAGAAACAAGTAGAAGAAATTCGTGTAAATTCAATACGTGCGCCGTTCGCTCTTTAATTTAAATTTTAACGCCAATTTTTTTATCTTTTACTGCATTCGTCTTACTCTTCTTGTCTTTTATTTTTTATAGGCACTTCAAGATGGCTCGCTGGGAGGCGGTTCCGTTTCACACTTCGAACCACAAGTCGCAATATTATGCGATACGGGCATCCACGGCCAGGAGGCATATCATCCGCAATACATGACGGAACAAGGCAGATGGCAAACGGATCTTACGTCGAAAGCGACGTGCCTAAAAGATAAAATGGACATATTGGATTATTGCAAGCGCGTAAGTCATTAAAATCCACACATTTTTATCGTTCTTATTTAATTTCATGTCAGTTTCGAATTCTTTTTATCAATACACATTTTTCTTCGTAAATGAATGCCAACTTTTATTTCGAATATGGAATTAATTGGGCCCGTAATTATTTTGACCGGTTATATGATTGCAAATTGATGCGAAAATAAGAAGAACTAAAGAGAGAGAAAAATACGTCCCTTTAAAGTGGAATGAAAAGAGCAAATAAAATGGGAAAGAATTTTAATTCTAATCGCTTATTCCACTTTTATGACTTACAAATTTAAGTTGTATGACTTTTAAAAAGTTCAATTTCGAACATCAATTTCCGGGTGCTCGAGCTCTCTATGAAATATTGATTGAAACCCCACTTATTGTTCCCCATCGGACTTGGTATTTTGAACACTGGCATTTTCGATGTTTTATCATCTAAAGAAAACTGCTTTTAAATATCCCTCAATCAAAGAAGCGTTTCCATATAATTAATTTTATTTAAAAAAGGCAACAAACAATAACGATTTTGTTGCATTTAAATCATATTTAATCGTTGTTAATTGAATCATCATTCTATGACGCTTCGTGGAGGTAAAATTAGTTAACAGTTACTGGTAGATAGACGGAGAAGAAGGTGGTTACTTGGCGAGAGGAAACGGAGGAATTGCTCGAGCAAAAGGAAACGTAATTTAACCACCTAAATTAATATTTCAATGTTTACATCTTGATTTTAGTCGCGCGTTTCTATTCGAAATAATAGTTTAATAAAGAACGTTGATTTCGGTTAATGAAACGATATCAGTGCGAAATTCGATTAATTATTATCAAACTCCTTAATTTTTATACAAACTTTCCAATGCACTTGTTTTATTGTTTGTCGCTAAAGAAGAAACTTTCTCGCTGGAAACCTCGTCGAATTTCTACAATAATAAACCTACTTAACGTACTCTACACATCTAATTCAATCCAATTAAAAACCTATCAAAATGCAAACTAGTTTTACTATGTCAAAACCTGAACTTTACCCATATATTAATATACGGATATATCATCCTAATGGTAATATATATCATCATCAGTAGTAGTGTGTGGTAGCGCCTAAAGTACAAAGTAGTAGAAATTGAATTAAACGCGCTTTTCATCGCGAGGACACCATTAATGTGTGTTGTGAATTCGTTGGTTGAAAAGAGACCAGAAAACCATCAAAATTCAACTTCGTTTATTCTCTACCGAAAACTCGAACTATACATCACAAACATACATGCATATATACAATTGCTTGAAATTAATAAATTCGGAGTTGCTCTTCAACAACACCATAAATTTTCGTCAAGAGTTTCCTCCGGTCTCTCTTTTATTTTTAAACTTTCTTTGATTTCCTTTTATAATTAAGTTATCATTATTATAATTGCTGTTCCTTGTAAATAATGAGAACATTTTATGGAAATTTTAAACGTAATTATGCAATAATTCATTTCAATCTACGTACTAACGATAATGATAATTATGATTTATACGCTCGTCATCCCTTTTGTTTGTTAATAATTGAATTGAAGATTTTAGGAGAATTCGAAGCGTTCGTCGCAATCAACCGAAGAATTGTATATTGTAATTTATTCCTAGAGCCAAATAAATTAAATTAGTTTCAGCTCCCGAATTCCTTACGACTTCCTTATTGCTCTCGCAAAATGATTATTCTATCTTTTATATTGTTTTTCTTTTGTTCGTTACAAAACCAGTGAAATTCTCGGAATGAAATTCGCATTAATAATTTAAAACACCGTGAAACGTATGTCCTTGAATTATTTATACGTTTTGCATAACCGATGCCTTCTTCTCCAGCAGCTCTTATCGAGATTGCATAAGGATGGAACTTTTGTTGAAAGAATAAAAGTTTGCTATTCGTTGGTTGAAGATTTCCTTTTCAACAAACCACCAAAAATGGGGTTTGCGAACATCTGCACGATTCCCTTCTTAGATTCGTATTTATTGCAGAAAATAAATGAATGATTTCGTATTTGCTCGCATGCACAATCTTAAAGTTTACATCAACAAAAAAAATACAAGTTGATGATGGCCTTCTGTATTGTTGCAGAAATCAATTTTGCACAATAAGAAATAGTTTACCATGCAAAAACCACCAGGAAATAACAAAAGAGATTAATTATAATCACATTAGTCCGTTGGCCCACGTAATCATCCGCAAATATTCGCTTAGTAAACTGGGTTGATGATGGCGTTAACATTCCGTTCACTTATTATACGGAATTGAATTACAAGAAGACGTCAGCATGGTTTTTATTCTGAAGGTCTTTCGAATTCTTAAAAATTAACTTCCATCAAGCCATCCACAGTTTAAAAGAGTTACATTATGATGTTGCTTTTTTGCCAACAACATCAAAGATGACCCGAATAACTAAATTAAAGAGGTATTAAAGCCCGAGAAAAAGATTAGCAAAAGCACTCTAGAAGTTCGTATAATTATGGAATTTTGTTTCGACTTTTTTTGTTAGATTGGTCTCACGCAAATAGCAAATCTTCTACATTCAATCATATTTCTATCCTTAACACTTGCTAATTAATTTTGCCATTAGCAATAATTTTCCTTTGTATCTTTGACAACTTAATAGTAACTTTGTTACACGCAAAAGTTTATTCAAGTTTTTCGTGCAAATTTTTTTCTTGCATTAAATTCCAAACTTTTGTTTTGAGTTGGAATGTTTGACACTTAACAATCTTAATAATAATAATCAGATAACGAACATGAAATAATCCTTTATAAGATAATTACGATCTAAATAATAACAGAACAAGTGTACGTGACATAATGATGTTTTAACAAATTAAAATAATTAATATTATTATAGCAAATACTTTGCAGGGGTTGAAATTCAATTAAACCCAAAACGTTCCTCGCATCTCGTATTACGGCAATAAATAATTTGTTGCCCCCCGATTTTCAAAGTTGAAGCCATTCTTTTTAAATTTAATTCTTATAACATACTCTCCGTTCAGTTTTAATCAGCAGAAATTTTGCTCGTGTCAGAAATATGTTACACCTCCCCATATACACACATATTATATAATCACATCCTTTTGACATTGAGCGAGCCTCGTAGTAACGCACACATTTAATTAAATCCTGACGCTGTAGTATTATTATATGCGGAATCGTTGAGATTGTGCAAAATAGATCCACTTGTGCACGTTCGCAGCAACGAATTTAGGTCAAATTTCGATTTATAATGCCTTATTGACAAGCAAACGATTGATGGCAATAACAATGGTAGTAATAATCGTACTGAAAAACGAGGATTAATTAGCCCAACGAGTTTCGAGTTTATTGTAACCATTTTTCTCTTCGCTTTTTTTAAAATTGTAATCAAAATAAGGGGTTGAAACTGAATTTTCGCGTTTATTTTATAATTAACTCATTGTAACGTAAACGGTCAACTATGAATTTAAAATGAGAGTTGATTAGAATGGGACAATTAGTTGTTTTTTGCTTCCCTCATTTTCCATTCTACGCGTAATAAGCGATAATTTCATAAAATTCAATTATGATGCATTATTTAGCAAATATAATTGAATGAAACCGCCTATTATTATTATTATTTCGATATTATAATTTTAATTAAGCAAATATTAATTCAACCGTTTACTGTTTAACGATAATCTTCTGCAGGCAATTGCTGGTTTAGACCGCCTTTTCATTGGGACGTAACAAAAATATTAGATGAAAATTATTGCCTTTCATGCTCTTGTCCTTCAGGTTCGTTCGTTGTCAGTTGACGAGGGACCGAAATTGTGTGTTGGCATAACTTCGGTATCCCTCGGATTCACGTTGCTTAAAGCGGAAAAGCTGCGTATATACTATACAAGCATCCGCGAATTAAAGACCGAAGAGGATTCCTTCTATTGCAAAATTTACCAAGTTTCGTATTAGTGTCTTTGGAGATTTATTTTTGAATTTTCCAGGAAAAAAATCCGCATTCTTACATATGAAAATGCCTATTAACCGCGTACCGAATATTTTATTACCATCACGTTAAAGTTAACCCTCCGAAACTGATTTATAAAATTGTCTGCGGTACGAGAGACGAAGAAAAAAGGGAAACAAAACTTTTTGCAATCGTTAAACTTACGAGGTTTAAAAAGAAAATGAAGGAAGCTTGCTCATGTACTTTTTTAACTATATATCCGCATATAATATACGTTGCCCAAAAGCTATATATTTAATATGGAGGTAGGGCACACTTTCTTTGCATCATAAAGTTTCCTTATTCCATCTTACTTTATATAATAATTTATTATTGTCTGACATGACACATAAAAGTGCATCCTATTCGCTCGATCAGTTAATTATCTCATTTCAAAGCCTTTTTTTTCAATGGGAATCAATAATTTGCCACTAGGGTTTGTAATTAGTTCGTCTCGCAGAAAGTGCCAAATTTAGTCCTTGCTCCACGCTATTTATAAAGATTGTTGAGAATTTTACAACAGCCACCGAGTTAATTAAATAAAATTCGCGGCGAACGATGGAGACATTTACATATTACAAATGTGGCAGTTGTAGTGGTTTTCTTGAAATTTAATTTTGAGATTACCAAATAGCTAATTAGGGGGTCTCTCTATCTCCACCTCTCTTTGTAATCGTATTGTGGATTTGTTGCGTGTGAAATATTTGAATTACATTACAAAATTAGAAAAGAAAATCTTTGATGAATTTAGCAAATAAATCGAGTAATGTAATTGTTCGCTACGTTTCCTATCCCCTCTTAGTTCGTTGTTTTTCTTTAATTTATTCGGCCATAAATCAAATTTATTATCCCATTTATTGCTAATCGGCCAAATTAACTGTAAACAGTTACGTTAAGGCTGCGATTCGAACGCCTCGAGTCGGCAATTAATGATTTAAATTTCGACAAATTATCGACAATTTCTCTTTCGTAGTAAATCGATTAGCTTTTATTTCCTTTTACTTGCATAGAAAGACACAAAGTTTCGCAACGATTTGCCCTTTGACATTTTCGCGAATCTCTAAGTAATCGTTATTAACAGTTTGTTGAGTTGTTATTAACAAAGAAAAAAGAATTTGTTAAAGGTTTTGTTAACCTGCGGAATTTTATAATAAAATGGAATTTCCCCGGTTTTGTCGAACAAGCGAAAATGATTAATTAATTAATAATTGTTACGCCGGCAAATTTTACCTTTATTAATAGCGTAGAGAGAGAAAGAGAGGATATTCATTAAATTTTGACCTACGACCTCTCTCTCGACAACAACAACAACCATCTCTAATGAATACCCATAAACCGACAAAACCCATTAAGAATTACATTTTCACGGATCATAAATTGATAATAGATTTTATTATTATTAGCTAGAGAACGATTTATTCCAACCAGCAAATCTTCAGATATTTGCTTTTAATTTAAACCATTTTAATAATTCGTTAGCGTTAGAAATAGAAAAATTCTGCTTGTCCCTTGTCATAATTTCATTACTGGTTAGTAGAGCCTTCTAGAGATACGTTTTATTAGAAATTGATTTGATTTATTTACAATTGATGAACGTTAAGGATCGATACATATTGTCAGATACAATCTTCTTCGTGATATAAAATCGAATTAATCTTGATCTCGAACAACATGTTTTGGGAAATTTTGTATTCTAGTCGACGCGAAGAACTCGCAGAAAAAGAAATGAAAGAATTTAACGAAACTGTCTGAAGACTTCAATTAAATTGACGAAAACGTTTTCATTAAATATGCCACGTACGTGAAAAACTTCCCAAACTACTTATATATAATTAGAAAAGTAATTATCGGCGCCACCTGGCGCTCTTGGTGTCGTTTTCCAAAATTAAAAGCAACTTTTCCTTTTACAGGATAATTACAAAGAAAGCCGATCGAATCCTTTATACTCTTTCATTCAAATTCGTTTCGATAAATTTTGGGAGAATTATCATCAAACGTTAGATTATTATTATTAACGAACCGTGTATAAAATACAATTTATGCTTTGGTAATATGTTTTCGTCTAAATTGGTTAATAGAGATAAATGGTCCCTATTGTTAATTAAACCTATTCCGTTTAATAAATCTAGTTAAAGTTATTATTTATTCAAACATTTCGCATCCAATAAATTCACTTGTTCCTTCTTCTCCTCTTGCACCGTGCAGACGGGATCTTCTTATTCTCCATTACCAACTTTTGGATAAGAATTGGATGCACGCAAGAAGAAGAAGAAGACACTTTCTTACACTTCAAACTAGTTTAAACTAAAGTTTTATCATTAGAAAGAAATTTAAGAGATTCCGTTTCTCGCTTGACAAAATAGAATTCTTATTTCGTTTAATACAAATAAAATGTAGAACAATTTTCATTGAAGGCGATAATTTTAAAATTATTCTCGAAATTGAAAAAGACTTGAGAAGGTTAATTGAAAATTGTAATAAACCTTACCTAAATTAATTATGTATGAAGTAAATATATTCAAACGAATATAGAAGGGAGAAACAACTTTTTTTTGTGTTTTTTTTAATTGATTAGTTTGTTGAATTAATTAATATTTAATAGAGGTTCGATTAAACTGCGAGATTGGCAACTTGTCAATACGAATAAAGGAAACTTTCAACTAAACTCAAGTTTGTTTTTTCTTTATCGCTTAGATGTATCCAAAGAGAGACATCACCAACATAGTGGAGAGCGGTCATTATCTAAAGATTGGATCGTGGTGTAGGGCCGGATCGACCGCTGGATCGCAAGCAAGGGGCAAATGTAAGACCGCCAGATGGGTGAAACCGTTCAGGTGTTTGGGTGAGTAATAATTACAAATTAAAAAAGAAGTCTTTTACCATCTACGTTTGTCATCATTCCTTCGCAATATACTGAACTATGCAAGCAACAAAAAATGAAGCTACTAGAAAAAGCGTAGGAGTTATCAAAAACTTTGCAAAACACATAAAACTTTAATATTACTTCGGATAAAGTTGCTCTCCTTTGGCGGAAAAACGAAAAATGGACGAACTGAAATACACCATAAACTTTTTTCGTCTTTTCTCCATCAGTCTTCCATCAGTTTGTTTATAATTATTTGCCTTAACACAATAGGTCGAACGGGCATAAACGTTGGGAAAGACGAGAATAAAAACCTTTCTTTTGGTTGGCTTCCATTTTGCGGTTTAAATAAATTTCTACAAACAGTTTTACGCTAAGAGAAAGAAAATAATAGGTCTTGTTCCGTTTCCAACCACCTGATACTACGAAAATCGCGTCTGTTCCGTTTTTATTTTATTTATTTTTCCTCTACACGTTGATGGATTATCGGTTCTTGTTGTAGCAATTGGATGACGAAAATTGAGAATACAGGGGAGACTTTTCTTTATTCGTTCACATGCAGTATTCTTAAGAGCAAAAGATGATGATCGTGTGTTTATTCATTTTTAATATTATTATTCCTAGTCTCCGCGAACGAGATCCATCAAATATCCCATTCACTTCGGCAAGACGTTTGCTGGTTCTTTTATGGGTTTTCCACCTCCTTTTCCTCCTTCATCTATTCGCGAAAGTGTTCATTAGAGTACGTGCATATTGCTAATTTATGCAAATAGCTATAATATTCAATATTAATTCTAATTTTTTAACATTCAACTTCTGTTTAACAAGTTTATTTAAACAATATATAATTTATTTAATTACGGTTATCGATAGTAATAAGTTTATAAACAATATTATGATGTCTTGAACAATAAATTAGCATTTTATAATTTTATAATTTACATGCAATGGAATGGAAAATAAATTACTCGCTTTCCTACTAGATAAAACTAATGATTAATGGCCATGTTTACAAAGGTGTAACAATAATTACTTTGTTCTTTATTGTGGAAATGTAAATGTTGTTTAGAAGGGAAAACGTTTTTCTCGGCGCAAGCCGTTTAATTTTCTTTGAGGAATTACATTCTCTCTCCGGGATCCGATAATAAAAGAATCAAATCGACAGTAATTAACGAATTTTTAAGTTTATTTAAATATGCATTAGAAAATAGTAAATTTTCCTATACTTCCATAAAAAAGTCGACAGGATTCTAAAATTCCCCTTACTTTCATAGGATTCATACCGAATGCCCAAGAAACTAGTTACATTTTAATGCGATGCAATAAAGGTGTATTATTTGTGAATATTATTTTTACGATTCCAACCTTGCAATTGGCAAAATGTACCTAATTAAAAATTTAAATTAATTGAATGCGACAATTTGCAGAAATAATTTTTGAGATTAACATTTTCCCACTTACAATAATTCATTTTTCCAACTAAAAATGTATTCGAAACTCAAAAATGGAAAATTACTGCAGCAACAATTCATGGAACAATGGCTCTTGGCAACTCTGGCTCTCGAATTTTCTTCTTTTAATATGAGACAATGGGAAATTGTCGAGAAAACGATTGCACCAATAAAATATTTTATATGGTGGATAGAGCGGGGAACGCATCAGTATGTGCAATTTAGTTTTAAGATCGTTTCGTATAATAATATTACAGTTGCATAAAAATTTATAATAGAGTGCATTTTTATTGAGAGAAGAAAAAGAACGAATATTTATTTTTCATACGATTTCGAGTGACTTCACAAGTATTACTTAACCTTTGAATTATTCAGGAGGCTCGTATACTATATGAAACGAAAATATCTTTGAAGAATTCTCATTTCCTCTTTTTAAGAATGACGAACATTATCGCAGATCGACAGGGGTAAAAGTTCGTAGGAATGTAAAAACCGAACCTCTACTAATCTTCATGAATAATTATTTAAAAATTGCTTCAATAAAAGTGGCTTGCCTTAGAAATGCAATCAAATTTATGTTCGCTTCGAAATGCAATATGATTTATTATTCCCATATCCTTCACCAAAAAAGAAAAATGTTAATACGATCCATACAAACGTATGGTAGTTAATCGTGGTTACTACATTAGAGATCTTTAAAATCCAACATAACTTGCTTTAATTTGCCAATAAATATGAAAATTTAATTAACGATCTGTCGCATTTTACTCTCACAATTTATAGGTATCTACGATAACATTTATAAAGTTTTAATTAGAACGTATTAGCTAATTTCGCAATTCAATTAAATATAATTCTAACGGTGTGCAAAGTTAGTTTTCCACCAACGTTAGGTAAGATTGAGGAAAGTTTAAGTTTTCCAGCCAACCAACTCTAATATTCCTATTGGACTTCTTTTAACAGTATGATTAATTGGAAATACAATTAGTAATTAAATTTCCCAAAAATTATCGATTTTTTTCGTCAAATGGAAAATTCGTGCAGGCCTACTTAAACGAAATTGGATTAAACGCACTCTTTCGCATTCTATAAAAAATAAAGCAACTTTCATGGCTAATGGCTATAGAAATGAACGTTCATCCACATGAATATTCATTATTATTCAACATTTTTCCCCTCATTTGTTTGTCTTTTTTTTTTTAGCTTATTTGAATCATTCGAAATATAGAAACGGTTTATTACTCGATTGTTTTGTTAGATGAATATTGCAAAAGTTCGTTTAGGGCAAATAATGTGCTTTTTTCCTGACAATCGCTAGCATAAATTCTGAACGAGCACAATAAAAAAATTGAGAATTCAATTAATGGACTTCAGGTAATACAACACACCTATTATGCATTTTTTTTAGTTGATTCCTAAATAAATCATCGAAATGGATGGAAAAAATGTAAGCGGCAATCATTAGGTACATAATTTTTTATTCGAACGGCTTTTAATAAAGAGTAAAACGAATTTATTTATTGCTATTAATTGTCAGCCATTTGTAACGACGATCGGCAAGTTATTGATTTTGAGCTTTATGAACATTGGTCGGGTTGTCAATTAAAACCATCGATACAAAATTTATGATATCCAAGTATAAAAATGTGGATTGCCTCAAATAAAAATGTTTTCTTTGTTGGCTTTTTGTTATATTAATAGTTGTTGCTCATTTCCTTCCATTGTCCAACTTTATTTGCGAGCATCAAAGAACTGAATCGATTTATAGGAGGTCGGCGAATAAATGCCAAGAAAAAACGCAACCCGTAAATTAGATTCGAAAAGAGATAAAAGCGTTTTTTAGTTAAAAGATGTTTGGTCCTTTTCTCACGAAAAGGTGGTCTATAGGTAAAAGTTACATGTTATTATTATTGGGTCACAGAGAGAGAGAGAGAGAGAGGACGTACAGCAACTTTTTCTTCATTCAGGCTTGTTACTTTATAAAAACACATTCGAGTATAAGTTTTCCCTAAAAGTTATAAAGCTTTCCACGTTTATATATTTTTCTCACTCACACACTTTCCATTCTTGTATTCTCTCCTCACTTGTTACTGATTTATGTTTTCTTTATACGTCAGAATATGTTAAAGAATAGCATCCAAGAAGACGTGGAAGAAAAAAATGCTAAAATAGAAAGAGCGAGAGAGAGAGAGAGAGAAACCTCTTTTCTCGTTTCGATCCAATATCGTAAACGTTGTTCCTATTTACAAGCAGTTCGACTTTATTTAGATTGGATTCCCGTGGAAAAAAAGGATGTATTCGTGCTCATTTTTTATTGATCGTCATCTATATCAAAACTAAACCATCGTTCATCGTATTGCATTATTTAAAGTATCTCATTTTTATGTATATTGCCTCTTGTACTTTTATATTCATACTCATAGCATAACACGAGTGTACAAGCATTTTAGGGTACTGAAGCATCCTGAAGAGCGTTTAATCGATACAACCTATCGAAGAATTATTGTCTATTGGTAACACTGAAAGAGGTTTATTAGCACTTTACCACCAACGATACCACTTTGTAGGATTCTTACAAGCAAACGGATACCGCGAATTGTAGGAAAATTATTTTGTTTAATCGATATTACCTAAAAATGTATTTAAGGAAAACGATATTTCTTCATAAAAGCATTTGTTGAAAGCATTAAACCTTTAAAAACAAATGGAAAACGAACCTATTTTAAAGGCAACTTGCCTCGAAATCACGAACTTTCAACGTGACATTGGAGATATTTTTGGCTTGTTTTTTGCTTCTATTTACCCAGCAACTTACAGGATTATACGAAGCCACAAATCTGCAAAGCCTGCAAATTACCAAAAGTGTTTACAGAAGACTTGTACAACAACAAGCTGAAATATTACTTCACTTGAAGGCATCATCATCATCTCTACTTATCTACCGTGATATATTTAATACACTCTGGCTTTCAAGCAATTCGCAAACGATACCCAATTGTACACGTTGAAACCACATTTAGTGGCAACAACACATGCTCAGTTTCGCAAACACGTTTTTTTTTCCAGATTATTTTCCACACACCATTTGTGCGTAAATATTGCGGTCGAAATTTAAACTTTTCCTTCCACTCGCTCATTCACCAAACACACACACATTTATTCGTGCGATCGATCTCAATTCATTGACGTACTCATTAAGTCCGGTGAGTTAGAGAGCGAGAGAGAGAGAGAGACAGAGAGAAGGAAAGGGAAAGAAGTTTCAATTTACCCAACAGTTTTACGTTTCAATGAATAATTAAACTTGATACGCGTCTCTTTGTGCGCGTATGTGTGTGCTTCTGCATTACCATAATTACCATTAAACTAGAGTTTATTCCTTGGAGTGTTGATATTTAACCAACCGGTTGAGAGGGAGAGAGATAGAGGAAAAATAGGGGCGAGCTTTTTAGGTTCAAACTGTAAATGGAATAAACGTATCTTTTCGATAACTCTGGAAACCTTTTAAATAAACGCAAACTGACCGCAATACTGTTACAGCCACTTTTAATAGTTTCTTTTTTCCACCTTTTTGTTCCATTTCGGCATATACGTGCCTCAATGTGTGTGTTAAAATGTATTATATTACTCTATCCCCAATCCACCTTGTTTTTACAGGGCATTGATATAACATTCACGTTTACGTCTGTTTCCTGTTTCGCCGGTTTTCTCAATGTAGCTTTTTAAACGAGCCTCCCCCAACGAAAACGTTTCCGATTGTTACCCATTTCTTCTCTACGAAGCAAATTTTACATACAAAACATGGAAACGGATCCCTTTTTGTCAATGTTTCGTCTCTTTTCAATCAAATTCATATCTGACATTAACGAAGCCTTTTTCCTGTGCTAAATATTGCGAAACCCTTTCATTCCTACGTGTCAAGTAAAAAAAAGACGTTTACCATGTGTAAAAAACGGTTTGTTTAACAACGCAGTAAAAACCGTAAGCTTGAACTTTAAAAAATGGAACGTGTTTGTAGTCGATCAAAATTGATTGAGTTCAATTTTAAGCAATGTAAGCTTCGGTTAATTAATATTCCATATAGGTTTCTATATCTCATACAGGCATTTCTTAGTTGATTATATTTAATTAATAATTTGTTCCATCTAATTAACGCCATGTACGTTTCGGATCGAGAGAGAGAGAGAGAGCTGAATCTTATTAGATTTTAAATGAAATACGCAAAACTGATTGAAGATATCAATTTAATTAAAATTGCATGTATTGATTCTCGAAATGATCTCTATATGCTAAATAAATTCCATTTTCCAATTAAATAATAATAGTCAAAATAAACAACGGTTCGATCATTTCAATAAAAGAGGCTTGGCTCCAGCCGACAAGAAAAACGAAACACTCGTCATTATGAAATCATTAACGATAATTTTATGTTTTGTCATCGTAAATGACGATTCGATTTAATTATTAATAATAAATAGGGTAGCAGATGATAGAAAAAGTAATCGTCGTATTAAATTTTATGGATTATTTCAGTGGGAAATGAAACGTTTGGATTTATTTCTCGTATAAACACATTTCCATCAACATTATCATCATCGTTCAAACCTTCCAGCTATTTACAATAATAACTTTTTTTGTTGGCAATTATTAATATTCAAATTTATTCGCGATAGTATTATTATTGCCAAATGATTTTCAACAATCCCCCTTTTTTCCTTTTATTATTATTATTATGGCAGTTGATGTTAATCTAAAACAAAATTCCATCTGGATGAAATAAATTAACAGAGAGAAAAAACAAGGATTAAAAAAGGAACAATAACGATGATGACGATAATGGCAACAATACAACTAAAATCGAGTCCATATAACACCACGCGCGCGTTCTTCTTTTTATTTTTCACTCGCTGGTTAGTACATTTTCTCCGGTATTATTTATCTGGCCCAGTAAATATTGTTGGCCATCGTCACAAATTTTCCGAAACAACCTATTGTTTTATCCATACGTTACAGATCTATTTGGTGTACTTTATTTTGCAATGGCCGTGTATCGCAAAAAAGAAGCGCCATAAATACATTTATCTTTTTTATTTTCCTGCTTCTGCTCACATTCATTCGAGCCTTTATTTCTTTTAATTTTGTTGTTCGGAGGAAAATGAAAATGCTTTATTCTGATACGTTTTCCCCTTGCTGCTGTTTAAACCAATTTACGATATTAAATGATTATCACCATGTTAAACTAATCTCATTATCCTGCACCCAAAGAAAAAATGGTTATAATAGGAAACTGCCGGATAGATTCTATTAAACCTGCGGTTATCGTAAACCGTAAACTTGATGTAATTACGATTCCGATGGAATATTTATGGCCAGCTTTTTTGTGATAACAACTTACACAACATTTTGTCCTGGTTCAATCTTTCGTTTTTTCTTTTTAGTTACTTCGTCCCTTATTTTCTCCCCGAGATTCCATCTATTAAATATTCTTGTTAATATGAAGACAAGGAAACCGGTTCCGGTTCCCCTAAACACGATAACTTTCTTTCGTCGCTCCTGCCATAGGAAATACTGAATATTTCATACGATAAATCCGTGCTACATTATCAACACTCAACTTTAGGGTGTTCACCCTATTTTCTTATCATTTTTTGCCGCTCTTCGTCTTCATATTTTTCCGTGTGTCGAAACCAAAGTTGAAGAAAGATCGGCATAAACAAATTACACGTCCTGCTTTTAAAGAAATTAAACTATCCACACAAATTTATGACCCCTAACTAATGAATTCCCAATTCTTTTAATCGAATCATAACCATATTTCCCTCCGAATGCAAGCAATTCTGTTTCAGCTTTCCAGCTGATGATTTATTGACGATCATTAACGTTCTTATCATAATAGAAACAAAAAAGATCGAACATAAAATTTAAAGGCAAACTATTTGGACGTCCTGCATATAAATATTTAAGGCCGCTGAATAATAATAAAGGAAGCGAAATTAAAATGATCGATTTTAATATACAAATAACGTTGACGAATTTTCAAGGGTCGCTTATAAATACTCCGCTTCCTTCATCCATTTATCCTTAATACTCGAAACTTTCCCCATTTCCATCGATGTATAATGTAAATTAATGTTGATATTGGAAATTAATTTGCCCAATTAAAAAGATTAGTTCGGAGTAAATTATTCCGCAAATTATTGCGGAATTCCCTTCGGTTTTTCAGTAGCTTAATACCGCTTCTTGTCTTTTTTATACTGATTGGTCCTTTTTTCTTTTAGAAAATCGGTTTATGTGATATATGTATTATGCATAAAGAATTGTGTTATTATGGCGTCATGTAGACAGCAGATTTCCTATCTTGTTTTTTCCTGTTGTCCTACCTTTTTCGTCCCCTTTTTTTTAGGTCAATTGATATTTCATTTCGAGAACATTATGTTCTCAGCATTAAATATGGAAAGGAACAAATAAAGAGACGTTGAGAAATGTGAAAATCCTCCGCGCTCACAGATACACGAGCGGCGACACAATGGGATCGAAAAGGGAGCGTCCGTATATAAAACGATTGGTTCATCATATTGATCTTCTTCTTTTGACTGGTTTCTTCTTCTTCTTCTGCTTATAAATCTTCTAACATCAAAGTCAATACAAATCTTTCGATGGGAGAAATTTTAATAAGTAGAACGACTCCGCTTTTTTTATATCTACGCCTACAGGATGAAACAAATTGTCTGGAGTTTAGGAATATTGGCAAAAAAACTGTACGATCTTTTTTTTTTCTTTCTCGTCTTCGTATTGTTAAACATTTGCGAATTTGGTTTTTATATTTTTTTATAAGATCATTTTGTTGTTGTTGTCGTATCCAACAATTTAACATTAATTAAAATGACTTTTTTTTTCGCGAAAGGATCACTTGAAAATGCGAAACCTTTTCATCAAACCTAGTACACAATAATTTTAATTACTCTGGTAAATTGCGTGTTGTCTTAAATAAAAAAAAAATTATCATTATAATTTTCCCAATAAACACAATTATGGTTTTGTATATGAAAATAATATTATCAATAATAATAATAATAATCGTGCACGTTCGAACAATTTAATTAAATTTGCGTTTCGGCAATGAATGGTTTTGAAAATAAACAAATTTGCGTATTATTAGAAATGCTGAAAAGCGAATGTTTCGTTCCCGTTTTTCTTTTTCGGTTCTGTTTTCTGTCTGTCTTGTCAACACGATAAATTGCAGACAAACCTCAACCAATTTATTACTCGCTATTTATCCGTCAGGTTTACACGCAAAACCGTTAAATAGAGAATAAATTACGAAGAAGATGTCCGGAAAATAATTTCCGTTTTCTGTTCATTAAAGAAAACCGCATTTGTATTATTATTGCTTCTTCTCCATTTTTCAGCGCTTCTTTCAGTCAAAATTATAATATGAATGAGTTACAATTGTAGAGATGATCTGCGTTTGATAAAGAGATAAAGGTACGCAAGAATCTGTAAAGATACGAACAATATGAACTTTAATTAGCGAGCCTCAGTCACGTTTACCACAATTTGAACTTGTCCTAATCTAAAAGTCTCTCTAAGGACCTTTTTATTACATACCAAGTGACGATTTTATATGAGTCACGTGTGGTTATTGTGACTCATGGACTGTAATAAAGTGATAAACCATTTTTTATGTGCCAGGGCGAAACTAGATGTGGGAATGAACCATAAAAATAAAATTAGGGAAATAACTGATGACGATGATGCGGTTGCAAATTTTCGCTTTGGGGTTTTAATGATTGAGGGCAAACTGAAAAAAAAAAGAATGCATGTTAATAATGATTTAATCGATTATATAAACTGGCGAGTATGATTGTGAAATACCTAGTTTAAAGCATAAATATTCGTGATGAATACCGCTCGCCCTGTATTTTATGATATCTAAAGGTTTTCGAAAACAAAATAAAAGCCAATAAAAGCGTATGAGAAAATAAATATAAAAAGGTCCATCAGAAAGTATGGGCGATTTTTTTGCCTAGTTTCCATCGCCTCTGGGTGTTATTTGTGTTCGTTGTGGTAGAGAAGAAAAGGAAAATAATAATAAAATGTCAAAAAGTTAAATAATATTTCGCAAGTTGTTTGTTGTTGTTTTTTTGCGGGTGTGAAAATAATACTAATTGCATTGCGCTTTTCCACTTTGCTTTTTTATTTATTTATTCGCGTTTTGATAGAAACGTAAACACAGAACGGCGATAAATTTGTTTCGATGTTTCATTAAGGGATTATTTAATCTTCTCGTTTTTTGTTCGTTCGCCTCTCTTATCCAACAGCATTCCTTTTTATATGCACGTAATGCACATAATCCGATTTAATCTGTATAGATTATTGAATAAACTCGGTCGACTCTTTATCGTTCATTTTTGTTTTTGAAAATTAATTACTGTCGCCAAATTTCTTTTGAAAAAATGTTGTATATGAATGAATGAATTGTTTTTTTCTTCTGTAATTTCAGAGGGTCCATTCCAATCCGACGCGCTCCTGGTGCCGGAAAATTGTTTATTCGATCACATACACAACCAGAGCAATTGTTGGACGTTCGGACGTTGGAATGCAACGGCTGCCAATGCCTGTCAAGAACGCGGTCTACAATTACGCTCGTTCGCTATGCTGTTACCTTGCGGAATCTCCCTTTTCAGCGGCGTCGAGTTCGTCTGTTGTCCAAAACATTTTAAGGGTAAGTTTCATCAGTAAATATTCCACTCGGTTTTTCCCCACTCACTCTCCTCTCCCCAACGGTCCTCGCAATAGAACCGACAAACAAACGCGCACGGAGCGGAAAAGAAAAAGGAAATTCTTCGTCGATGTGAAGCGTAAAAGGGAGAGAACGGAATTCCTTCAGTTCATTCCTTCTTCCATATATATATATATCTCGTCATATTTCAAAGATTTAAATTAATCTTTGCAAAGAAATTCTTTTGGTTGTTGGATAATGTTGTTTTTTTTGCTTTCTTTCTTGTGTACCTTAAGGGAATTTCCTTTTTCGCTAATCGGGGAGAGAGGATTATTTATTTTACCCGCCCCCATCGTAATTACGCTCATTCATAATCCACTAATGGAGTTAATCATAAATCATTCGCAACCGGATTTTTTTCTTTACGCATCGTGCATATTTTATATAATAATCTTTTTTTTTTTCAAAAAAAGTTGTTTAAAAACGAGTAGGATCATTGCAACTGAAAAATAATTCAATTCCACCAGATTGCACGCGTAATTAATTTCCAATAATTTCCGTGGTACATTTGCGTTTCAAAATGTATTTATAGTGCCCTGTTTTTCCTATTTACCAGTTATTGTTTGTATCATGATTTATGATTGTTAATGATCTAACGAGCCTCTTTTCTGTTTCTCTCGTTTTGTTTTCTAATAGAAACAATTTATTTGAAGAACATTTATAAGAAATATAAACAACGAAATTAGCGATGGAAAATCGTAATGAAAGAAGACTAGAATTTATTTCGTTCGAATCCATTTTATTTTACTTCATAATAATAAATAATGGGTCCAGTGAAGGAGAAGAATCCTTAAAGTGTTCCACTTTACTAATAACGTGCTTGTAGTATAGTTGGAAATGGTTTTCTATACGAACGAACGGATTTAATACTGCACGTATTATTTCCCCAAATCTTTCATCCAGAACAATTTCTCTAAATTTTCAAACCGTGAAATAATCAATTATAGAACTTTATTTTTTTCTTTCGACAAATTAGATACTTCAAAGTTTTATAATAAATAATCCACTTAGAAGGAAGAAGAACAAAACTAAACGGGAATTCTTTTTACATTTTAGAAGGTTTTCACGGCTTTAGCCTTTCCAAACGTCCAATAAACTATCTCTAATTACGTGAACTAATCATATTTGAAAATATGAGCGTAATTCATTCGAGACTTAGCTTTTTAAAACAAATATTAAATTTAAGCCCACGCAAGCAGAAGAAAATTCCATTCTGCGGTGAATTGGTAGCAAAAAAAAGGTGGTTCAGCTAAGCAAAAGCAAACTATATGCATCCTTAGAGATTTGGCATAGTGGAAATTATGTAAATGAGGGAACAAGATCGTCAGTGGTTTCGATAACAATCTAGGTACGTTAGAGATTTAGATAATCCGCTTTTTCTCACTCAGAATTTGTCATCAAGGAAATTTGCAATTTACTTAAAAAAAATTGTAAAAATTTAACAATTTGTGATTGTGGTCTTCAATACCACACACGAAATTTGAAAAAAAAAAGCGGAAATTTTTCTCTCGTAATTTTATTATTATATTTTCCTCTTCCTGTGACCATAAGGACAAAAATAAACATTTCGTTGAGTGAATGATAACGATAACAGTAATAATAGTGGTGGCTATAATGTTAATAATAATAATAGAACCCGCAACGTCATCGTGTTTTTACCACTATAACGCCGCCGTCCAACCCCTAAAATTGGACGCTAGGATAAAGTACCGTAATAAAGTTGATATAAAAAGAAGTAACTCCGTTGTAGCAAACGAAGAAAAAAATATTATATCGGACACGTATTGTGATATAGGGTTGAAATAAGGGAAATTGATATTATCGATAATATTTCCCTTGTTCTTCTTATATTTCCTCCCTATAAACATACCTACTCTATTCTTGTTTTAAAAATTATTTCTTAAACACGAAGACGCTCTTGTTTCGTGTAATTCAAGGTATAGAAAGTTGATAAGTTTTGGAGTTTTATTAATTTTTCTTACGGATAGCATAGAACACAAAATGTAATATAAATCGGTCGGTGGCTGATCCCTTTCTTCTTGTATAAATCAGTGAAAGTTGACGCAGATGGATGAGAACTAAGACTTGATTTAGTATTACCAACTGTACTAGATTGAAACGATACCTTTTTCCTTCTTCGTCTTCTCCTACTTCTCGTTCTTCCTGCTGCTACATCTACTACTACTACTACATCTATTGCTAGTGGAGATCGAGAAGATCGTTAAGGTAAAAGGGTTATTCGATGTGATTTAGGCATAAGGCCAATTTCTTATCCCAGGTGCCTTTATAAATAATTGAACAGTCAGTCCACGATATTTGGCACCACATCAAATGTGTCCTCTATCTCTCTCACCAATTCCCGGTTTTTTCTTCTTGCAGATGAACCTTGAACTAGTAGTAGCCCAAAGATGCCACGGCGTTTATAATAATAAATCAATTCTATCCGCATTGGGATGAGCCAAGTGTCTACATAAAGGCGTGCTCTAATTTTTTCTCTCTCTTCTTTTGCTTTATCTTCTTTCATTTTACGACGCTGAAACTTGTAAACACATAAAAAATTCATTAAACCTTTTCGCTTACCGTAATTGTATCAGCAGAGAAACCGTTCGTCTTCTACGTTTTATTCTTCGGGGGCCCTCAAACACACAAAGCAAACATCCAACCATTCGATCGTCCTCGGCCTCTGAATTTTCGAATACAATTTAATTTGTTTATGCCAAAATTAAAATTTTAATCTTCTTCTTTTCTCATCCTCGCCTCTCACATTTTTCTTTATTACCCTCATTTTTTTCTTATTTAAATGGTTTATTATTTAAAAAAGGAAAAACCTTGTTTCTTGATGATGACGTCCTTTTATTTCGGCCAACGTTCTCTAAAGACCTGTTCTTGTCCTTAACATTGTCAAATCCCTTTGGATATCTACGTATATATTTGGGATGGATAGAAGGTAAACTTATGGAATAGAGGACCCTCGGTGATTTTGTGAATACTCCGAGCGGTAAAAGCAAACCAAAAGGGTAATAAAAGTGTGATCAGAGTTTTAATTTTACATTCGCACAAAGAACAAAATGGCTGGGGAAAGAAAGAGAAAAGGTCGAGGGTTTGGGCCGAGGAAAAAAAGATATACTTCAAAGGTTCAAATAGAAATGTTAGAGAATTATTTAAATCTTCCCAGAAAAAAGGAATTCAAAAGAAAACAATACAAATAAACGTTTTAATTGCAAGTAATTGTCAATGATGAAGAATCGGAATGGCGCGTTTAATTACAACTTCGAATATTATTTAAATCACGAAAGCATCGTCATCGAAACGGTTGGCCTCGAGTGTTCGCAAAAACGACACAAAATGGAGAAGGAAGAGTGTAAGAGGAATTTAATAATTAATTCCTTTTAGAAGAACAATTTCTTAAACAAAGTTCGTTGATGTTTAAATTCGGCATTAAATTCTATCCCCAAAAACCCAAGTAATTTGATTCTAAAAAATAAACCAAATAAAATTGCTAGTGCGATTTATATCTTCAACGTAGAACAATAAAAGTTAATTTTGGTTTTTCGTTAATTGCTATAATGATAGTAATGAAAATTATTGCCATTTTTGTGGGTTAAGGGCTAATAGTAAAACACTATTTCTGCTTAAATGTATTTCTCTTTTTATTCCACTAACCGCATATTTCAGTGCTACAATTTCTAAATATTCGCGTAGGTTTAATTAACACCCATACGAAAGCAATTCGTTTGGTATTTTATTCAACAACTTTTAACTTTTGAACTGAAATTAGTTTAATGCGAAACAGTTCTGCAACAATAATAATGCAATATGAATTCGACTTTTACGTTATATTTCTAAACTGCAATGCAGTGCTTAACTGGCAAATTACCTTACGTATGGAAGAGGAAAGGAAATTAATCAAACTCGTTTTTGGAGAGAAACTTTTGGCTTCGACGGAAAATTTTTTTTATTCAAAAGAAAAGCCTTAACGAGGGCAATTTTGATTTATTTTACATTGAATAGAAGCATTCAAGCCTTGATTGTCTCCGATGATAACAATACATTTTGCAGAAACATTAAAATTTATTATTATTTAAGAAAAATCGCGTCCGCCCGGCGCATCCACCATTTTTCAACATGGCTTGAATTCGTTAACTTATTAATTTTTTGTTTTTAAATCCGAGCTACAATGGGAAATTATTACACCTGTGACACCACAAATCCTTGCTGTTTTATGAATAGTGCTGCAAAATGAAAATTATATAAAATAATAGTAGTTTTATGTTTATACGTATACATGTGGCATAAACGGAAATGCTGCATTGCACACAATTGCTTGTTTCAGTATTGCATAAATAATATTGCATACGTTAAAATTTATCGTCCGGGATATCCCGTACAATTTAACCTGCGCATATGAATAATATAATAAAAAATAATTTTGCAAAAAAGAAAACAAATTTTTTACCATAACAATTCATTATGAATTATTATTAAGAAACGTTTAATTTAGCCGAAGCATTAGTTTAGTAATTAATTCAATGTTGAAGAAGAATTTAATGTTTATTCAAGGCAGTGGATTCTTTTTATTAATTCGTTCATCATAGCCAAAATACGGGATTTATTATGTGGAAAACAGCAGTGCCTCAAGAATTTCTTTTTCCTCTCATATATCTTTCTTTCATTTCGATTTTATTTCTTTTCCTTTTATTTGGTGTAGCACAAATTTCCAATAGAACGAACTCTCGTTTTATGTTTATTATAGTTTCGATTACGATAATCCCGGAATATATTTCGAAACGTTATCAACGCTAATAATAAAAGACGAGCCGAGGAAAATAATAAAAAAAGATGAATAATAGAAAGAATAACGCATTTAATAAATATGTGTAGATGAACGTAAAATATTGGAGCGGAAAACTTCCGGAAAGAAAAGAGAAAAAAGGAATTGATGGGTTCGCTTTTTATTTTTTATTAATACAACCTAGACGGAAATCTGAATATGATAAAACATGCTGCGATGCATTGTTTGTACGTAAGCATAAATTTATTATTCGACGAGATCGTCCTTTTTGCGTTTACGTTCATTTTCAATTCAAGCGCCGTTTGTTATTTGCGATTGCGGACTTTATCCTCTTGTTCAGCAAAAATTTTACATAATTCGCAGCAGCAACAACTTTCGAAGCAAAAGCGTAATCTTAAATCGATAAAAAATCGTAATTAACGAAATTTTTCGGTGTTCCATAATAAAATTGTTTGTAAAAAGTAGTCTTCTTCGTCGACAAAAAAATCTAGAAATTTCTGTCACGTACAGCGAGAAAATTTATTCCATTTTCGTTCCTCCTTCGGGCAATAAACTTGTGTTCCGTTTGCGTACTTGCAGCACCAATGTGCAAGGTATTTTTCTATTATTATTAAATAAGCGAATCGAGGGGACATTGTATTTAAATTCAATTTAACTCTCCAATACATCTTTCGCAAATTCCTTTTCTGTCGGTACATTTAGATTAACCGCCCGAAGATTCCATAATGAATAATAAAAGACGGGTAATTGCCTATTATTCTTCACCTTCCTCCATTGTTAATCACTTTTTTTTCATCTGCTCAAGACCTTCAATAAATTATTTAAATAAATTGCTTGCGCATTCAACGTGGATCTTGGTGAAAAATAATTGTTCTTCGAACGTATAAATAGATAAATATATCGCCAAATGAATGTTTAAAAGCGCATCCGTAATTAACATAAGTGGGAAAAAGAAATTTACCATCATGATATCGATTAAAAACTGCTCGACCTTTACTAGTTTAAACAACTTTCGAATGGCTTCATGCACAAACGAAAATATCGTTAAATTTTCATCAATGTATTCAATGACATTATGAGGAGGACCCTTAACTAAATTAAGACCTAAATATACATACGTAAACCAATGTTCTAAACCTGAAGCCATTACATTTTAACGTGTATATACGAGGAAAAGTTATTACCCGAAAGCTCGGGCAAAAGATGAACATTTAACGTTACGATTATTAACATATACACTTTAGTTTAAATGGCTTTCTAAATACGCATTCTAAATTCTAAATGATAGGAAAAGGTATAAATAAAATGAAAAGTGGAAAACGAAATTTAAAAAAAAAATAGGAAAGGAAACGGGGAAGCTAAAGCGAGCAACGGATATGTGTATTAATGGAAAGTCTCTGCAGCAAATCTAATATTGATTTTTATTATGTTATATGAAAATACAAGCATTGAATGCGAAATATTGTAACGTTTCCCCTTTGCTCTCTCTCTCTCTTTCTCTCTCTCTCTCTCTCTAGCCCTAAAACGAGTTTACGGACGTTTTTTTTGTGATTCTTCCGTGAACTTTGCCCACGACCTAAAACGTGATTTATATATTATTATTATTACGATCCCTGCAACGAATTTTAAATCAACCTCAAACAATTGGCGGCCGGAAAACTCGATTTTCTTCCTCATTCAATAATTCAATTTGCAGATAGCGTTAAACCGAAGAAACCAATCGATTTGGCCATACTCAAAACGCCCGATCAGGATCTGCTAGATTCCGAGGACGATTCCCTCGATTCGGACGAGGACGACGAGGACAAAGACGATTTGGACGACCTAGCCGACGACACGGAATTGGCCGACGATCCAAACATCGACGAAGAGGAGGACGACGATGACGAGGAGGACGACGATTACGACGATTCCGATCAGGATTGGGACACGACCACATCGGCGACGACGTCCACGTATAAGCCGACGACGACGCCGCCGGCAACGACAACTACGACAACCACGATGAAAACTACCTCGATACCGACGCCCGATCCGTATTTCACACACTTCGATCCACGTAACGAGCATCAGAGTTATAAAGAGGCGCAGGTAATATATCGAACCGGAAAGTAGGTCGCATTACAGAATACAATTAACCTTGTGATTTCCGGATTCCAGGAGCGTTTAGAGGAAACGCACCGGGAGAAGGTGACGCGCGTGATGAAAGATTGGTCCGACTTGGAGGAACGCTATCAGGACATGAGAGCTTCGGATCCACGGGGCGCCGACGCCTTCAAACAACGGATGACGCAACGGTTCCAGCAGACGGTCCAAGCGCTCGAAGAGGAAGGCGACGCGGAAAAACATCAATTGGCGGCGATGCATCAGCAACGGGTGCTGGCACACATCAATCAGCGGAAGAAGGAGGCGATGACGTGCTACACTCAGGCGCTGAACGATCAACCGCCAAATGTACGAATAGAAATTGTAACTGATCAATTAATTAATCGCAATTTTTTGTTACAGACGCACCGCGTGCAAAAATGTCTGCAAAAATTGCTACGAGCTTTGCACAAAGATCGAGCGCACGCCATCACCCATTATCGTCACTTGTTGACGAGTAGTTTAGAGGCGGCGACCAGGGAGCAGCCGCGCACATTGGAACGTCTCACCGACATCGATCGCACCGTCAATCAAAGTATGCAAATGCTGAAGCGGTTCCCCGACTTGGCGACGAAAATCGGTCAATTGATGGACGATTACATACAAGCCCTGCGATCGAAAGACGAAACGCCCGGCTCGCTATTGTCGATGACGCCGGAAGCCGAACTGGCGATACTCGACAAGTACAAGTCCGAAGTGGAGAACAAACAAGCGGAACGCGAGCGACAGAGATTGCAGGAGAAGGCGCGAAAGGAGCAGCGAAAGAAAGAGCGCAACGAGTTGCGGGACGAGAAGAAGCGCGTCGAGGCCGCTTTAGGCAAAAAGATTAGTAACTTCGATGCGGAAGATATGGAAGACGAATCGCTACCCGAGGATAAGGTAAAATTTAATTGAAGTTTTACGGTAGAGACTAAAACAAAGATTTCAGCTCCAATCGACGATGCCATCCACTTCCGGCGTCACCGCATCCTCGGCGTCAATGGACAAATCGAGCACGACAATTGATTATCGCAAAGAAGTGGACGATGCCGCCGTTCAACAGGCCGTCGAAGAAGTTGCGGCCGTCGCTCATCCGCAAGACGTAATCCGGATTGCCCACGCGATGACGCACGATATCAGCCATGGAGAACCGGTAGGTTTTTTTTTTCTCTTGCGGAATTAATGCTCTCTTAACATTTAAACAAGTCAATCGAGCAACGAAACGCTTTTTGCAACTATTTCAATTACGATTATTTATTTGTTGTAGACATATTCGGTGCGTCGTGAAGTTTACGGTCGTAAAGATGGCAAAAGCGTTTACTTCACATTGGCGTTCGCCGGCATGGCTCTAATGGCGGCGATCGTCGTCGGTGTGGTGGTCGCGCGACGTCGATCCGCACGTTCGCCGCAAAGTCAGGGCTTCATCGAGGTCGATCAGGCGGCAACGCCCGAAGAACGGCACGTGGCCAATATGCAAATAAACGGTTACGAGAATCCGACGTATAAATATTTCGAAGTCAAAGAGTAAGGGGGCAAGCGGAAGGAAATGATTAATTAAAAGAAAACGGTGAATGTTGAAGATGAAAACGAAAACACAGAAGAACATGAAGAATTCAATCAAAAATAGTAATCGTATATGTAAAAATGACGGACATTTTTTACGTTTTATTCTACTAGAATTCTAATTTAATTTATTAATAATCATTTCCAATGATATTGTAATAATATTATGATTAATGATCTGTTTGTTGAATTTTTTTTTATCGTTTCTCCTTCCAATACCTTTCTTAACTTCTTTGTTTGCATTGAAAAGCTTCTGATAATTACTACAGTATTTAAAGCGTATTTTAGAAACGAGGAGGTAGAACTTTTTTTTTGTTAATTTGTTTTTAATTAATTAGATCGTAAATTAAGTCGAAAGGATCATTAATGACGAATCATTCCATTTAATTACTATCATGATACTTATTATATAATATATTTAATTAATTAAGTGATTTTGTGTACTTCACCACTTTAGGAGCTTTATTTTTTAATGAATATATAAATATATATATATAAATGATGAAAAAGAAAATAGAAACTAACTGATAATAATGATAATTGTATTTAAAAGTAAACTGATTCAGCAAAAGGAAGGATATATATATATTAAAATAAGATATTTTCAGATATTACCGAAACTAATTTGCATTAACTATTATAACATTTGAAAACAATAATCGTAATTAATTAATTAAATCAATGAAACCTTTTATTGCATATAAACGTAAAACAGTCCAAAATTGTAATCATAACATGAAATTCTAATAATAATTCATTGCGTTTTCTGCGATGTTGTAAAGGTGCACAGAAAATTAAAAATTATGTTCACTCGTAATCGAATTTCGTTAGTATTGCACTGTTACAACATCAAACGGTCGATAAAAATATGAAAAAAAAAGAGATTAATAATGATAAAAAAGAAATGAATAAAATTGTAGCTAGATGTACGGTATATTCTAGACCCTCCAGAAATAATATATTAGATTATATATGATGCATGTCTAAAAAATTATTTAAATAATAAAAAAATGGAAATACTGATGAAGCTTTTTGTACAAAGTAATTATTCATTTTATTATTAAATAAAAAATAAAAGGAAGGACGAAAAATATATATATTCTGCTACTTTAAACAACATTTATCACGGCCCTTATATTCGGGTTTCAATAAACAAAATAAAAATTTTTAGCACAATTATACAGCGTGATTCATAACGTTAGTTTAAGGAATAAGTAAGACTTAATTAATTAACGACAATTTTGTATAAAATACACGATAATAATCATGAAAAAAAAATGCATAAAAAAATTACGTAGCGCGCAACAATCCTTCTTGGCGAAAGAAAAAATACAGAGCATTTCGTTTTTGTAGTGCCATATGTTTCAATCGAATAAATAATTATTGTAATTAATTTAGAATTAATGGGTTTTTGTAGGGAACTTGAGAATTTGCTGAGATGGATTGGTACTAGTTTAAATAAAAGAAAAAGAAAACTAAATAATCAAATAATAATAAGGATAGAAACGAAAGAGGATAGGAGAAACGATACAGGACCGTGCATTATGAATCACGCTGTATACACCGTAATTAGTCGTGTATTTGAATACTTGTATTACTTTCTTTAAAACAATGGGTGTGTTTTTACATGTTAAGCCAATGTGCTTGTGTTTTGGTTTTAATTGCAAATTATTATAATTAAATTTAAAATGAAATCATGGTTTGCAAAGCATATATCATATAATAAATTTAAAGGAAATAGAGATGAGACACGTAAATAACACGAAAAACAAATTCAAACGATTATTGTGCAAAAGATTGAAATACAAAGTATTCATTTTTTTCCTCTTTTTGGTTATTTTCTCTTAAATTAAAACTAAAATAATTGACTTGGATCAAACTTAATAACGTATAATGAGAGAGAGAGAGAGAGAAAGAGAGCAAACAATTATTGTAGATAATCCCTGTTCTAATTGATTCGGTGACGACGGAAGAGAATTTGTAATAAGGGCTTAATACAGCTTAATGTGTACAGTCTAGTAAATATGATTACGAGAACTTTTTTCCCAAATTCTCTTTTCATTTTTCTTTTTCTCACTGTAGCTTATGGAGTGTATAAAATTTAAGGAATTAATCATAATAAGTAACAAATTGAGTGTGGTTGATGTTACATAGTTTTTAGATTTATTTCCGTTCCGTAAAAAGAATCGCATTATTTCAACAATAATTAAAAGTAATAATATTCGAAATTAAAGAGAAAGTACCGTATATGTTCGATGTTTAACTATTCTTTAATCGAGGCAAATATAATTAAAAATTCGTAACAACAACTAAATAAAAATGAATCTAGATTAGTAATTTTTTAGTATATAGTATATGTTTTGTGGCCATGTAATTTTAAATTTAATGTAATAAAGAAATAAATTATTTTATTTCGTTTATAATTACCTTTATTCAAATAAAGTTTCCATCGAAGCAATCAAATTCTATAAATAAATTAGATTAGAGAATTAATCAATTGAAATTGATGCAATAAACAAAAACAATCGAGCAGATATGCAAATCGTTTTCACTTTTCCAGAAGAAGGCGCAAATTTAATAATCGATAACTAAATCCATTGGATATCCAATAAGACTTGTAGAGCTAAATATGCGCTTTAAGATGTGCGCCCGAATTCGATTAATTCCAAATCAAGGCAAAAACTTATTTGAGTAATACAAATTATTATTTGAATAACTATTAGAAAATAACTAATAATACACAAATATTTGGAGTTTATCTTATCAATTCGCTAATACATATTGCAACTTAGAAAACTTCGTGAAAATTAAAAATATTCAAAATTAACTTAATAAACAAATATGTAGCTGTTATCAATTCGCTAATACATTTTAGTTTTGCAACTTACTTTGCAAAAATTATTATTTTAATCTAATGCAGATAATATAATAATAATAAAAAACGAAAAATGCGAATTAATATTAAAATGAGACGCGGAAATTTAAATTTTGTCCGCGAAAAGAGCGAGAATTGATGGTCATGCGTGGACGCTGTTGGTTGTTGTCTTGGCTGCTCGTGTCACTAGAATTTTGTATAATTACCCATTAGTATTATGGTGATGATGAATAATGTGTCTTGGGTTTGTTTGATATGAAATGTAAAGTTTAGAAAACTACGTTCATTGAATTTAGTGCAGTTTCAATGCGTTTATCAATTATTATTTATTAGTGTAACGTTTAATGTTATTTAATACAACGAGATTGGAAAACTAGTACAAAAGGTGAGTAAACTTATGGTTTTTTCCTCTCATTTCTGTTTGGTGTATGCTGTGTATTATAATAATCTTACGAGTGTGTGGAGAGATCTTGTTATTGTTGTAAAATGCGTTTTATTCAATTTGTTTAAGAAAAAAAAGCAAAGTGTTTTCTTTGGGATTTAAAACAATATTAACAAAATCATCACCTTTAAAATGTGGAGTAACATGAATGATAGTAAATAGGTTACTTCAACGAATTTACTAACGATAGTGTAAAAACTACGTTCATTAATTGACAAAAAATGAATGACAGCTTTTTTTTTTGTTGGTTAACGTGCACTGAAAGAGGTGCTGTTAACCTAAATTACCAAAACAATAATTTCTCAATACGTATTCTACGTTCATTATGTTTATTTCTTCACTAATTCTAATAATAATAAGCATTATTCGAGTATATGTATAAAATGAAAAGGAAAACAGTTAAATGTCGCTTAATTCTCTCGTTTCCAGTATAAACTTTTATTGAAAACAAGTATTACGTCATAATTATCTATTATATTTTATGACCTTATGTTAAAACAGAGTCGCAGGCATAAATAATAATTTTCATAAGAAAATAATCATCTTAATGAAAAGAATATTTAATTGGCATAAAAGAAACGTCTACCTTTCCTTTCTTTTTAACCCATCCAATTTCGAGATTAAATTACATTCTAAACATTGTCGCATGCTTTTTTTTTTAACGTCTCAAGTTAAACTCTTGACTTTGCCATTTAATCCTGACAATGTTAATAATCGTTTTCGTAATGAAATAAACGCGCATCTTTTTTTTAATTTTTAAAGTTATGACAAAACAATTTAGTGCGTATAATAAATTTATTAATACACGAAAGTTCGCTTTGATTGTTATAGCATTAACAATTACGTTCGTCTGTCTGGCAATTTACTTAACTCCATAAACAATAGAACATAATATTATTTAATTTAATTGCCATTTTCTTCAACAACAAATAAATTTAGCAATTATCTAATTTAATGTTTTTTTACAACGATACATACATTAAATTGTGTCTTGTATATAGAACTGATTTTGTTTAAAGTAATAAATAAGTTTAAGCTTAAATTATTATCTGTGATTATTTACCTGTAAACCAATTTTTAGTTTATAAAGTTTTGGTATTTAAAGAGAAAAAAGCAAAAGAAAAGTTCAACTAATTCGCATAATTAATTAAAGAGAAACGTAAAAGCAGATTAATAAAACGGATAAAATAAGGAAACGAAAGTTTAATTAATATAGAAATGAATTTAAAAATGGATCGGTCCTTGAGCAAATTACTGCAACTAGTTGACAGATGGTGAGGGTTGATTGATATTGAACGTGCGGCTGTAGTAAACGCGATTTTCTTATTACACCTTTATTCATTCATATGTTTCATCCCAATGAAGCTTTTCACTTTGGATTACAAGTTCTTTCGTATTATTACTATCAACTTCCTGCTATTACTATGTATATAAATGCAAAAGAAAAACTTTTAAACGTAATTATTGCTTGAAAACCACAATCAAATTATGAAGTTATCTAAACAATTACATTATTCCCTCGTACTATACGGTTGCTGCTACTACCGCATAATAAACGTTAATGTTATATAATAATTGTTTTAGTTGACTTTTTTTATTAAAAAGTAATTTCATCCAATCTCTCCTTGTTTTCATGTTTTTTTCCTAAAAGTGCATTCCCCACGAGAAAAAGTTAATTGAAACTTCGAAATTTTATCTTTATTAATCCAGCTCAAGGTGGACTTTAAACTCATGAGCAAATTGCTTAAAATGTAAACACGAACAATTATCTAAAAATGTGAAAATTTAAAAGTTCTGTGATCTTCAGCGAGTACCATTGCAAATACGTTCTATAATTAGAATAATTCGTAAGAAGTTAATAAACAAATTGGCTGTTGGGAAGTTGCATTCGTGAAAATCCTGTAAAATTTAAATGGTTCGTCTAAAAGTAATAAAAATGAAACGTGGTTACATATTTGTAGAATTCTATGAAGCATTAGTCATTCGTGTTTTATGGTCCTCTTGTTCCATAATTTTATTATTAGTATTATTGAGATGAGATCGCATCTTCACGCGTTTCAACTTCTTTTTTTTTTACGAGAGCATCCGTCCACTTTTGATTTTGGCACTTTGCTGACGCATTGCAAAATAATTAATTCAAAGAAAAATAATCGCAGCAATAACAATAATAATGCAATTTGCAAGAAGACAAATAAAGAAATAAAACAATATGTGTATTGTTGCTGGCAATACTTGTGATAGAGGTCATCATTCCCCTTTTCATTTCATTCTACTTTGCTTGTCTCTGCAAAAGAATAATTACGTTTTGAAATTATCATAAATTATTGTCAATACAAAACGCATTTTGCAAAACAGAGAGAATAATAAATAAGAATGAAATCTAAAATAAGAAATAAATGCCTAGGTAAGTGGATTCCTTTAGACTAGACAATTTATTGCACGTGCAATAGCAATAAAAAATAGGAAGCTTTTATTCCTTTTTCATAAGTTGGCATTATTATTTGTTTATGATTTATAAATACGCCCAATAATGTATTGCATTACGTTTTTACGATTATTATTCCTGATCGTTATTATTATGGACACGTTATTAAATTAGATACTTTACGTTCTCATTTCTTTTGCATAAGAGACAAAACAATCCTTCGGGCACGAGCAAACGTCTAAATAATTTGCACACGCAATTTTCCCGTATTTGCTCCCATAATGAATGCATCGTGCTCGTTTATCTGAAACAGTTCGTCCATTACAACATTGTAATGTTCTATTAAACACGTGGAAATTTCATTTACAACGTGCACACCTCCAATGACAATAATTCACTGTTACTTTTTTTTTTTTCGTTTTTGCACGCGTTCGTTCGCAACTTTTCCTAACGAATTCAGTTCAAACATTTTGCAATTGAACGAGCGCACGTGTTAGAGATGTAATTCAAGTTTTGTTTATATTTAATCCAGTTACATTTGTTTGCAACGGAAAAAAAAGCAATTTGTATAGGTAAATATTATCACGCTATAATTTAAAAATTAATTTTTTGCTGTATAATCTAATTTCCCGCACTCGAAACTAAATTCATCCAAATTCCATTTGCAAAAATAAATTGAGCATTTTTTTGCGAAACGAGTAACTCGTGTAAAGAATTTATTTTTATTGTTTTTTTTTCTTGTTTGATTGTTCATCAGAAAATTTATTAGTAAAAAAAAACAAATTTGGGCGTAGATGAGGATGTTGTTATACTGGGCAAGATTGCGATTTGCAAAACATCAAACGAAAAGAGATTGTTATTAATGCGTCCACGAATCATTTAAATAAAAATGTTCCGTCTGATCTATCTTTTGAATGGCTTAATATTTAGGTGTTGATTGATCTACCGAAACTTCCTCTCCAAACGTGTATTATTATTAAACCGACACATGTTCTAATTTCTTTGTAAAATAAAAACCGGAAACGTAATTATTGGTTAGGACTTGTTGCCTCAAACGATTCCGTTGATGTGTCTTTCCGCAATCACTTACCTCCGCTCTCGTTTGGATATTTTTGGATTTTCTTCGACGTTTTGTTGAAAGAAGTGTCTTCAGCTCTTAGAACGGAAAATTTCCATCTACAATTTGATATTTTATTCGAAAGCTGATAAGTCGATTTGTAAATTGTTTTTAATGGGATTAACATTTGATTTGGATTTTCCAGCTGGAGATTTATTTATTTTTTTCTTCAAAGGTCTTATCCACAATAACGTCCACAGTGGTTTCCCCAAAATACCCATATTTAATTCAAACTTAATCCAACAATACTACTAAACAAAGGATCTGATTTGTAAATTTTATATTTGCATTAAAACGAAATAAAAATAAGAGACCGTAAAATAAATAACGATATCATTCCATAGACGCGTGTATAGTGTCACTTTATACGATTCGCGTTTTTATTGTTTATAACAAACAATTAAATGTGTGCGTCTGATAAAAAGGAAACCATTCGCAAATTACATAAACGAGCCATGTTGTTGGCGCCTCTCTCTGACACAAACACTCGCAGAAACGTTTTTATTTTCTCTAATCGAAATGAAAAAAAAAAAGAATACTCAGACTGTAGCGTAATATTTTGGCATTTTATTTAGTTATACGATTACAACCTTGGAAATGGTCCAGCATCATCATCATCTACAAAAAACACGGTATCATCACGAGATTTTATACGTATGCGGGACGTTAGGAATTAAATTGACGGCCGATCAACCGAAAGTTTTCTTCTTCCTGCATCAATACGAAAATTTTAAAGAGCCCGTGGCTTACTTTCCATAAACTAGAAAAATCGTTTTCGAGCAATTGAAATTCCACGCAGATTCTTGCTTTCTTTTGGCGCTCTCACTCTTTCACTGTTCGCTGCGGTCTACCTTTTATTTTAATTTTTTTCCGTTAACAAACCGTAAGAACATCGGCTACCACATTTTTGTTTGTTTTGCCAAGACATTCCTCTTATTTCCGGTTAGAAAAGAAAACAAGAACAAATACTTGTCGTTCTTCCCCACAAGTTACTTAATTGGGATTTACGATGCGTTACAAACGAGGTCCGTAAACTCACTTTTTCCCGCTTTTCCATACATTTTTTGTGCATTTTCATTTATTTGTTCGCAAAAAGGTTAAATTGGCGCGCGATGAACGGTCAAACGTTTTTATTGGTGCATAAATTTAAACTAATTTCAATATTTTGACTACGATCCTCTTATTGTTATTATTCTTCATTTCGACTTGAACGCTCAATAAAAAGTTTTTCAAGTTATCGAAGCGAACAGAATTTAATGGTGTCTTGGATAATCCCAAAACGTCTGCCTTCCTTGCTTTTAAATAGTTTTAGCATCGGTTCGAATAATGCTATTATTCTGTTTGAAATATTATTTTCGGCCACTGTTTGTCTGCCTCATTGTCGTTCTAAAAATATTTTCAAATAAAATAATATTAGACAGTACACTTACAGATATCGCTAATTGAAAATGCATCATAACAAAGTTACGTAAACTTCAAAATTAGTAAGTAAACAGAACTTAATCTAAATCTTTGGAATACTCGATGACGCGAATTAAACAAATCAGGTAATTCCCCCGTAAGTAAATACGTATAATACCTTGATAATGAGGTAAACCGATGAAGGTTGCAAAACATAAATCGACCAACGTGGTAAAACAAATGTTCGGAATGTTTTGGTTTTATCATTTCTGGTTTTGGATGAGGCATAAATCACTGCTTATTGAATTGGGTCAAACTTAATTGATTCTCTTAACGATCGCATCCAGAACGGATTGATTGCATCAATCTATAATAAACTTTGACTGTAATTATATTCCATAGGCATCACGTCGAGAAATTAAGGAGCAATTTGATGAATTAACTAAAAACACACACGAAAAAAAATTGCTCTTGATAAATATTTTTTGCAAAGAAAGTATCAAATAAATTTCAACATTCAGTTTTTTTATTATTAGCGGAGAACGAATGCGGCGAAAACATGTTTTTGTAATTTGTTGAAACTGAAAATAATAATTAAAAAAAGAAGTCGTAATTAAATAATCATTATTATCGTCTAATTTCGCTGCGGTGGATTAAATATAATTTCGTTATCGTTAATTATTGCTCACTATTCATCATTATTAATACTCTTAGTCATTTCTTGACCATGTTACATAACGCAACGTATATTTCTACGTTAAATAGGCGCCGACAATATTTTTCGAAAGCGTCGAACAACAATTTAAAAATAATTGTGCCCCACAATATAAATAGATTTTTTTTCTCCGTAATTTTAACGCCCAAAATTGTGCGTGTTCTTCCATCGAATCACTCGAAAAACAGTTTTTATGACTCGATTTAATTTGCTCTCCTTGACATTGATAAAAAAAAGTGACAAGCAAATAAAGATTTATCGTTAAGTGTATTTGTTGTGAATTTGCACAATTTTGTTTATGTTGGCTCACGTTAAAAACCAACGAATCTGTTCCTAAGAATTTGCCTTGTTGTCCACGAAGATTTGTTTTCATTTTTCTACTAGGTGCGATTGTCAATATTTATATTGTCAATTTTCAGTGGAAATTATTTTGCTTGATCGAAGCATAGTTCATAATTCCAATCACACTCTGTTTAATTTGAAATAAACGCTAAAATTTCCTTAACAATTCAAGAGAAAATGAATACACTCAAACTTGCTCAATTCCATTTGTTATTTGACAATTTTCAATTTGGTTTACGAATCCTTTCATCAGATGAAATTCGAGTGTTTACATTGTTTGTTGGTTTTATTCAGCAGGTAAATTTTTATTATTATTGATGGATAATTCATTTTCGTTCGATTTTCAACCAATGCGAACCGACGTTTCCGAAAGCGTCCATTCAACGTGATTAAGTTTGGTTACTTTGTAAATTACGCAAAAGAAATAAAATGTGATTCGTATTTAGAAAATGGAAAAAAAAAGTAAATAAAACTAAATGAAAACAGATAAGAACGTTTCAAATATAAATAAATATTGAAAAAGTATTACACTTTCATTCCAGCAGTTTCTTCATGTTTGTGTTTATTAACTGTTATTCGAGTTCAGTCACAAGCAAAGTTTCTTCTTCGTGGTATCCAAACACATTTAAAGTAGATATTGAAATAATTACTCATTAAACGTGATCGAGCGAGAGAAGGAAAGAAGAAAGACGAGAAGGCAACTATTTGTTTACTATTAAATTATTTGTTCTTTTCAAATGATAATTGTACGACAAGCAATAACAAAGCGAATGCGTTGATGATTAATAATATTTTTCTTAAAGGCTTATTTCAGAAAATAAATTGCAATGAACGAGATGGAGAGCAATCATCTGGGCGGATTACCCAACAGAAGGATGCTATTCAATTCCCGAATAGTGAAAGAAGGTTGGCTGCAAAAGCGCGGCGAGCACATTAGAAATTGGCGAGCCAGGTATGTTAATTTCACATCGATTATTGCTTATTTCTATTTGAACAAAACAAATCCACGAATCGATGGAATTCTTTCAATTTCTTTATTGTTATTTGTTTTCCTAAGTCACGTCATAAACACATTCCATAAACGCACTTTCGTGCATCGATAACAGATAACAAAGACAGCGATTAACCATTAGAAGTACCTTTTTCGAAAAAATAAAGTAATAAATAATAAGCAGGAATCATTTGATGAATAATAACAATTCCATAATGTGCTGGACGATTCATCTGTTATTAAATCCCGTTGCAGGTACTTTTTCTTGCTGGAAGACGGTTCGCTTAAAGGTTTCAAAAATCTACCGGACTCGACGCCGACAACGGAACCATTGAACAATTTCACCGTGCGCGGTTGTCAAATAATGTCCGTCGAGAGGCCTAAAAGATATTCGTTCATCATTCGCGGCTTACAATTGACGACGATCATCGAGAGAATGTTCAGTTGCGAGTCGGAGTCAATGAGGTTGTTAATAATCGCAAACAAAATGAGAGATTTCTTTAACAAAATTAATGTTTTCATTAGACAAGAATGGATCAAAGCGATCAAGAAAGTGTCGGAGAGTTTGTCGGATCAGATCGAAGACGTCGACATGCAGTCGTTGGAGATGCACGACGAGGAGGAGGACGACGACGAGTATCTGGAGGAGAAATTCTCCGTGCAAGGTTTGACCGTTTCGAAATCGACCGGCAAAAGGAAAGTGACGTTGGAGAGTTTCGAATTTTTAAAAGTCCTCGGCAAAGGTACGTTCGGCAAAGTGATTCTGTGCCGCGAGAAAGCCACCGGGCGATTGTACGCGATCAAGATTTTGAAGAAGGAAGTGATCATACAAAAGGACGAAGTGCAGCATACGCAAACCGAGAATCGTGTATTGAAAACGACACACCATCCATTCCTAACGGTAAGACAATTCGATATGTTCAAGCGGTGAATAGATTTTCAAGTCACTTTTCGATTTGCCTTCACTTAATCGCTTCATCTTGATGACAAATTAATTAATGAAATGTCTCATCGTTCTCTAGATGTTGCGGTATTCCTTCCAAACAAACGATCGCCTATGCTTCGTCATGGAGTACGTGAACGGCGGCGAATTGTTCTTTCATTTATCGCGCGAACGCCAATTCACCGAGGAACGCACGCGGTTCTACGGCGCCGAGATTATCAGCGCATTAGGTTACCTGCATTCGCACAATATCATCTACAGAGATCTGAAGCTGGAGAATTTATTATTGGACAAGGACGGTCACGTGAAGATCACCGATTTCGGTTTGTGCAAGGAGGACATTACGTTTGGCACGACGACGAAAACGTTTTGCGGCACGCCGGAATATTTAGCGCCGGAAGTATTAGAGGACAGCGATTACGGCCGAGCCGTCGATTGGTGGGGCACCGGCGTTGTCATGTACGAAATGGTAAAACAAAGAGAAACGTGAAATATCGCCAAACAAGCAATTCCCTTTAACACTTATAATTAATTGCTTTCAATTTGTTTAGATGCTCGGCCGCCTGCCATTTTACAACCGCGACCACGACGTCCTCTTCACGCTGATTATAATGGGCGAGGTGAAGTTCCCGAAGAATATAAGCTCGGAGGCGCGCGATTTATTGTCCGGCTTGTTAATTAAGAATCCGGCACAACGATTGGGCGGCGGACCGGAGGACGTGAAGGAAATTATGGAGCATCCGTTCTTCAGCTCGATCAATTGGAAAGACTTGGAAGAGAAGAAGGTGCGTGTGTGTCAAAGACGCCAATTATCTATTGACTAACCGAAACGATTTCTGTTTTGTTTTCCTTGTAGATAACGCCGCCGTTTAAGCCGCAGGTAACAAGCGAGACCGATACGCGCTACTTCGATTCGGAGTTTACCGGCGAGAGTGTCGAATTGACGCCGCCCGATTGCACGCGCCAATTGAAAGACATACAAGAGGAGCCGTTCTTTCCGCAATTCAGTTTCCAAGACCTCTCGTCGACTTTAGGCAGTTCGACGCACATAAGCGACAGCATGAATAGTACCGGACCGCCAGGCCTTTAATGATTGATTTCGACATTTCGTTGTACGTCGTCTCTTTTTTTTTATGGTACTTATTAATTGATTAAAAAATATATATAAATATATTAAAATATCATCATGAACCGGTTAATAATTAAACGGACGAAAATGTTGTTTGTGATGTTTATCTAAGTGAAATAAGAAGAAGAGGGATTTCGTTCGGTGCGACTTTTATAAAGTGCCACGCGTTCATATCTGTAAAATATTTGTATATAAGTTTTTTCCTTAACTTTTGTTTCCGTTTTAATATTTAATTATTGCATGCACGAGATTAATTTAAAGAAATAATTATCTTTTTCGTTTCTTTATTTTTGTATATAACAATAATGTTTCACTAATATTCAAATTATTTTTTAAGGGTTAATATTAAATAGAGCAAGGGATTGTATTGCTGCCGATAAAGAAAATCAATGTAAAAGAGGCAGACTTATTGAAATATTTATCATGAAATAATCAACAGAATATTCGATATATTATAATAAACAGTTGAAGAACACAAGACGCGAACTTTAAATGTTAAATAATTAGCAAATTGTAAAAAAAAACAAAGCAAAATTACTCTTTCAAGTAAAATTTTCCAATAAATGGCAAATGAAAAACAATAAGCATTTAAAGGTTTTCGCGGCGTACGCTGTTGTTTGCTTATTATACTAAAAACAACGTGGTTGGTTCAACAGTTAGGGTTCAAATTAAGTTTCGTTATTCGTAATATTTTACTTGCAAAATTTATTTTTCGTTATTTTGGACTCAATTTTGTAATAAGAGGCGCTATTGTTGTGAATAAATAGAAGAATTTAGGAAAATATACAAATGTTTTAAGCTGTAAAGAAAAGTGTGTAGTGTTATTAAAAATAAAAACGAAAAGGATGATTTTTATATAACAATTAATGCTGAAAACTAATTAACAAAACAATGGTGATGATGTATACGAGACAAAAGGAAAACGATAGATTTCATATTTATATATGTATATAAGGATAATTTAAAGGAGATTTTTGTTGGTGAAACTGGCAAAGAAAATCGAAGCGTATTTAATAAAACAAAATTGTTCGACGAGATCAGAAGCGACGAACAAAAGCCGAAATCAATTGATATTACATTATCGAAGAATATTTGTTTAGCTTACTTATTATTATATTAATAAGAAAGACCTGAATTCACAATATAAGATTGTTTTTTCGTTTTTGGCTAAATAATATTTGAAACAACTGAAAGTTAATCAATTTGATCTATATGTTTATAAGGAGCAATTATGTTCGACCCGTATTAGACTTAGATGTATACATACAAGCATAAAATATATTTGAAACTTAATTGTTTTATTCTTAGCAACGCTTTATCCTTTAAAACGAACGATAACATTTGAAAACCAAATTGTTACAAAGGCCCTTAGAATAAGTTGATGTGTATTAACAAAAAGAAACAGGTTTTTTATTTTTTCGTTTTACCCGGCGCATCCACCATAAATCGAAATTATGTTTTAATCGTTTTTCACATTCCGAATATAAAAAAAAAACAAGTATGGATTTTTATTAATTCGCCCTACTGACCAACATTCATCGGGTATTAACGTTTTCATTTGGGGAAAATTAACGTAATCGGGGATATTGAAGAAAAACGCGCTCTTATTTTTCCCCAGCTTATGTATTATTCAATAACTAACGTAACGTTGTTGTGATTAGGTCCGAATGAGTCGTTGACCAACGAAAGAAGAATAAAAAAAAGGAGCAGGAACGAAAGGCATTTAAAGCATAATACAATATATTGATCGATTATTATAGTTTTCTGGGTTGGATTTGGGGAGAATGCTCGAGGAAAGGGGGGTGGACAACTACTGCCAACTCGTGGATGTGTACGCAATTATTGCTGCTTTTCCATTTGCCACAATAGGAAACGCGGCGTCGTCCGTCCCCACTTTGTGTTCCGCGTCGCGGCGCCTAAAAATCGACGTCTTGCGTACTAGTTAGTAGCGGCAGCAGTCGGCTCCGGCCCCGTTCTCGTTTAATAAGTTAAGGCAAAGTAATTGATATAGTAAAAAAATTACAATGTTTAAAACAATTGGTGTTTGTATCCAATCGTTTTGCACGAAATCACCATCATCCACGAATAAATCGTTTATCGTCATCGAAGTGAATTAATTTTTGCCTTCTTGTCTCGCTTAATTAAAATCTAATCGTAATGATCGATATGTAGTAAAAACACGATTTAGGAATCGTTTTTTTCGACGGACGGTTTTTTTAATTTTTTTCCATTCAAGCTTGAACAAGAGCGAGCGAAATATTTCATTTTCGTAGATATTTTTAGCGAGTAAACGACATTTAAAGAGACGAGGGATTAAATTACACATAAAGATTATATCAATACACATTAGGAGGAACAGGTAAAATAAATCACGTTAGTTTAAGTCACTTAACTTTATTACGTGAACAAAATAGAAAAAAAACTTATAATAATAGTCTTTTATATTGTGGATTGATCCTTATTACTTGACGTATTCGTTTCCTTAAGCATTCTTAAAACATTAAATGATAATTTTACCAATTTTCTTTCTACACGTACGATTAATAAATTCTTTAGCAAATCGATTCTATATCTATGTGTATACGAACGGAATCTTTACTACAAACGTAGTAATACTACAAACCAGCAGCTACTACGTCCGTTGGTTTCATTTTCTATTTCTAAATTAGTGTAAATTTTATTCTTTAATGTACAAACTTTATTATTATCGAATTTAAACCTTGCATTGCACCTTGTAACTTAGTTTCATACCTAATCTATTTCTTTTGGGTGTATTCATTAATCCTTATTCTCGAAACCGTGTCACCGTAATGTGTCGATAGCAAAAGCAATTTTAAGTTAATTTCCCATCGCGTAGCTTTCAATATTTTAAAAAAATTCATTGTGAATGTGTTTAAATTATTTTACATCATAATAATTATTAGTAGAATTTACGGTCGTTTTTGCAAAAATTAAATGAAAATTACGATTTTCTTGTATGCTATTTAAGAACCGTTACCTCCGTTTTCTATGACATCCGTAAGGAAAAGTGCTACTGTGCCAAAATAATTGCATCTCAATATCGTTTTCGGAAATATTTTTTCATTAAATTCCATCGAAGAAATTTATATGAAAGAGAGGGAGAAAGAGAGAGAGAGACGAAATAAAAAATGGGCCATCTTGTGTTTCTGCATTATTCAAATTGCATTTGATATGAATTAGATATCATCAACATTTTCCTTAGCACACGTTATTGCCATTCTACGTTTTTGCACATAATATGCTATTTTAATTTGCTTATGTTCTCTCCATCTCTCTCTCGTTCTCTCTCTCGCTTGTACGATTATTACAGATATTATAAATATTTAAGCGTGCGGTAAAATATTATGCTCCACGTTCCGCAATTATAATGCGATCTTCTTCAATTCGTTCGATCCATTTCGCACTTCATAATCTTCACAAACAATAAACGCTCTTCTTCTTCGCACACAATTTAAACCTATGAGAATAAGCGTTACTTGGAAATTCATTTAGCGTTAAAAACGAGTGTTTTCCCTAATTCCCCCTCTGAAGCAGTTATTAATTTTAATTTTTTCTAAAAGCTTCGTACATAAAGAAGTTACAATTTTCACAATAGGAACAACTTGTAGGGCATTTAAGCGCCCTTAATTGCAACGAATCTCTTAGATAATTGGCACCACACAAAGGTTAAAAACAAGCTTGAGTTTATAAAACAACTGTGTTGAAAAGTGGGGAAAAATAATACTCGAACACGTATTATGTTTCTGTGGGCGGTTTTTCTTGTCATTCAGCTTTTTTCCTTTATTTGTGGTTCTTCCGTTCGCCCTAGGACGATTTTCTATCGTGTAAAAATATTCTCTGTAGAGCGTTTTTGCCCTTCAGTTAAATCCTTTTTTTCCTCTCTCTCTCTCTCTCTCTCTCGTTTCTCACTCGTTTTGTCATTTTTCCTTATTCCATTTCGCACGACTTATTTTTATGTTTGGACCATTTTCGCAGTGACGTAATTTTTGTATATAATATTTAGCAAATAATGATATTAAATATCGCGTTTAATGTGGTAATTTAATTCAATTATTTATGCTGAAGAAAAGTTCACCGTTCCATTTTCATGTGTACGTAAAATATTCATTTTAAGTGAATCTCTGAGATTCATTTTCCGATCCCTTTTGAAAATAAATCTCACGGCGAAGACCTCGAGAACACATAAATTATGGATTTATGTATTTGAAACGAGTCAATGATCTTTTCTAGGGCTTTTAAATTTAGCTATTTACCTTCGAATCTTATTGCATGACGTATAAATCCGTACGTTTTATTACTTTATTAATGCAAGAATACTATTGAATTCGATTTTTTATATACTCGACTGAAAGAAGGCTTTTTAAATTATTTTTTTGACTTAAGAAAACAGTTTCAGCAGTTTTGTCGTTCTTAACTTTTAATTATAGGATTTAATTGTTATAGGCGACCATTATTGTTGGCCCAAAGTCAAATCCAATTTCTGGTTAATGATTTCTCATAATAAAAAAAACTATTATTATGTTTGGGAACCTTTTAAATTTCAAGTACCTGACCTAACTTAATAATTGATTTTAGTCGCTCTATTTAGCCTTCGTTAGACATGAAGATTATACGAGTTTTGTTAATTAAAAATGGGTTTTAGACATCATCCAAAAACGATTATTATGAACTTGATATTGATTTCATTTGGTTTCGTATAATCAACGGATTCCTTTTTTTTACGCTGAAAACGTTCAGCTTATTCTCGTAGCATAACGTTCATTGGCGTCGACTTTTCAATGAAGATATTTTCCATCGAGGTAAATGCAAAAATGTCTCGCCCATTGTTTTAAATTTCCGCAGTTTCATCGACTATCTCGCTCGCTTCTTTTTTCTGTTTCTATTTTTCTCTTTCTACATGCTCAAACAATAAATCCTCGACTACAATTATTCTCATCCACATTGCTATTATTTAACCTTTGTTCCATTCGTTTTCCCCTGTTTCATCCGTCCCTTTCTTCTACTAATCTTTTTCATTAACCGAGCAATTCGGCTTTAAAATGAAATTTTCCACTTCTTCTTCTTCAATATGTAAATCGCAGTGGCCGAAATGTTTTTATTTCTATGAAATTTTTAATTAGATCGATTGTGATTCGCATAAATTTCAACCGGTCGGTTTCGTAAAAGCCACTTGCCACGTCAATTTTGCCTAAAAAATTTATGACCTGCCATCGAACATATTTTCTCCTCGCAAATTTTAAATAGAGTCGCGATTTTGTTAAATCGATAAGGAAATTGATATTGCCATATATATTTACGTCACGATTTATTTATGTCTTCTTCAATTCCTCTCTTCGACCTTAAACTGACTGAGGAAATTGAAAGATAAACTGGAAAGACTCTTAAAAGTCTTCGAGGGAATAAGAAAAAGTTAAAGGAGAATCAGAAAACTTAAGAAATTGTGCTTTGAGTAATAGTTTGCATTCGAATTTCGATTTCGCAAACGTCTCCCTTCGAAACCTTTTAGCTGAAACTAAATCGAACACTTTGAAGTCCACATGCCCATTTCAACCTTATTTTGATACTCTGATAATAGAATCTATGACAAAGTACATTTAACTGAAGGGAAAACCCGTCGGAAGATTTTGCGACGAACATATTCTTTTGGATTTAATTGAAAATTAAATTAAAATGCGAAAAGATAATTAGAGCACAATGAATCATAACAATTTACGAGAAGATGGTTTCGTAGAAAATTATGCATATAAATTACAATCATCTAATTGTTGCGCTTGTAATTAAAAAAGTAATTGAAATTAATTGGATCATCGCAGTTTACGGGCGCTTTAACGTAAAACAAACCAACTGTAACAAACGACATTCTATAGATTTATTAAGGTACTATTGATATTCAAATTACTTTTGTTGGATTTGTCGAATCCCAAGCTTTGGATTTAAGTTGAATTAAAATTTGAATATGGGCGACGGCAGTTAATTTCAATTGAATTTCAATCGTATCAATCGTGAATCAATTTGTTTACGTTTAATAAATACGTTGTAAACGAGTTGTTTCTAAATTAAAATTTCTTCTTGAATTAGAACAAAGCAAATTTGGCAGTTTATACGCGTTTAAAATTTGTTTTACTCGAGTGAAAATGAAGGCAAACAAATTATTGACCCACTTGAAAAGCGAAAGACCAAAGCGTTTGAAGTTTAAGGAAGCGTTTTCGTAATTTAAAATTGTATTTTCTTTTTGCTTATTTCAACGTGAATACGAATTTCAAATGATAAGAAGCATTGGTTGTTATGGAAGTCTTGGATCTGAAAGATAAATAATGTTAAGTACTAAAAGTTGGAAAGCTACTTCACCAACAGTTGTAACCGTAGAAACTTTATTTTTTATATCATGAACAATAAAATAAAAACGTAATTGCAAATTCATCATCTTCTTGCGGCGAAAAGCGAAGCATGAAAATTACCACGAATAATAATCGTAATATTTGATTAAAGTTATCAACCATTTAAGATGTGCGATTTAATCTTTTGCCATGATTTCTTATCATTTATTCGCCGAAATAAATCCGGATGTTCTTCGAATCGTTAGATTCTTATCGCATAAATTAAGAGTAATGACGACGATGATCGATATCTTCGCCATTACGATCCTTGTTAAGCTACATGAAATGACTTCCTTGCCAGGAAAAGTAACAACGGCTTAACAAGAAAAGAAACCGCTCGCAGATTATTAATCATAATGGATCATGCGATATAAACATTTTGGCATGTGCCACATTCATTAGTTTAATTGAAATATATACATTGTTTTTAATAATCAAACCTTTATTTTTCGAGTTTAAGTTCTTTTTTAATTTCCTCCAAGTATTTCAACGTTCAATTAAGCTTAATTTAAATGTTCTCTCGCTTTAATTAATTTTAATGTTGAATTGATTAGATAGCTGGTGTTTAAATTCGGTCTGGAATAAATTCCAAAAACGGGGGGGCTCCTGCGATAGACAATTAGGGCACTGACATTTCGGTGCTGTAAAGGATTTATGGGCGACACGAGGTGTTATTAACTAATTTCAAATTTAATCACGTCCTCCATAGTTAGTTAACCGACATATTTATTTAAAATTTAAAGTAATGGTAGATTGGGATTTTAATCAAATTTTCAACCGCGGATTAAGCTTCGCATCTCTCATTTGTTGATTTCTTTAATCAAATTCAAATTTTATTATAGGTTTCCTTTTTTCTGTCGCTTAAGGCCCTCGCAGTGACTTTGTGCTATTTTGAAATTCTAATCTACGGTTTAATTGAATTTCTAATTTCGCATTGAACGATCCATAATTTATACGTCGGCTAATACCTTATCTTCCTTAACAGACACGTATCACCTATATATTAGATCACGTGAGGGCAACACTATGGAAATAAAAATTGATCAAGGGAGAAAAAGGAAAAGGGGGAACGAAAATTTAATGGATGAACATTCTTCGTATGCGCTGGTTATAAATAAATATCGATTCGTGTCCATTAGTACGACCATAAAAATATGCATAAATAATTAATAGTTATGTTGCAATCGAATTAACCAATGCCTTACTTATTGCCTAGTGAAATAATCGTTATTAACTGAAACTAATTAACAAATTAAACAAAAACCAATTAAATATCCAAATAAATAAAATATGAACCAAATCGTTAACATTAATCGTTTAGTTTATTTCTGTCGAGAAGTGAATAATTGATGTACATCCAAACTATATTTATATGCTGCCGAGTAATGTTTATCATTTTATTAATGATCTCGAAGTCGTTCGTGGAGTAAACTGACACAAAGACCGCGAAACACACGCATCTTCTATTAAATCGTCCGGGATATTTTGCCGAATGGATAAATCGCTCTTTAACTCAATCTTATCGTTGGAAGTGAACTTTGATAAATTGCCTTTCCCTAACATGATTGTCCTTAGTACTGAATGGGACCTTAGGAGACTTTTCTTGTAGAATATGCCATTTTTCTTTAAGATACTGGCAGATTTCATCTAAAATTTAAGATCAGCTCGCATTTCATTCGCTGCCTAAATTCTTGGGTAAAAAATAATTAATTTAACGTATTAAACGTTTCAATTAATAATGGAATAATTGATTTTAATTTGTCCACAATTCACGTATACATCAATTAAATTTAAATTGATGGAGTTACTCTTTTCAAGTTAATGTAGCAGATGAATTGAAATAGTTATTAGCAAAAATGATTTTTGTGCCATCGAACCAACGTAAAATAATCGAAGGACCGATCGTAAATATTTGCAAAAAAATAAGAATAATTGGACTAATTTTCCATTAACGCGATTTCGAACTTCCTCCTCTCTGTTTCTCTTCAACTATTTTCCTTTTTGCACTCATTCGCGATTATGCAATCGACGTCAATTGCGTTAAATAAAATAAAAATGAAGGTTTTAAGTTTTAACCTTGCAAAATAAATTAATACGTTGCCTTAAACTCAGTTCTGTTCGAATGTCCGATGTGCAAAATCAATTGATCTTAACTATTATCACGTGTCAAATTATAAAATATAAATGTTTTAAGTTAGAAATCAGTTTGAAATTAGTTTGAAATGCTCTGTAACGAAGATGCGATGCTAATTATATTAATCCAATTGTTGCTTGCCAGTTGAAATACCCGAAAACAAACATAAAATAGTAGCATCATCATCATGTCATCACCTGGAGTTCCCTCAAGTGTTCCCGGTCGCCGCCAGAAGCGAATGGGCCCCGCTCCTTTTGCCTCTTTCGAGGACCTCTCTGACGAGGTGAGATCCCATGTACGTATCACGTTTAGAGGATGAATCCTTGTGGAATGTTACTGTTAAATACTTATTTTCTCTTCTCAATTGTATGTCTCTTTTGTCACTTTAAACTTTTGCAATTGTCATCGATTTGTCGGCCCTTAGTATTCAATGTTCGATGTCGATTTTGTCTTGCTTTTGTTTGTAAATAAATGAGCACATTGAGCAATTTGATTTAAACTAACGTGTTATTAACCCTCATCGATTTTCTTTTAGCTGGAGAGTCCGGAGGATAAAAATGCCGCCGGTTCGGTCGTTCGATTGCCCGGCATACGCGAAGATTTAACGCCGAGCACGCCGGCCAAAGTGGAAATCGACGAAAGCGTGACGATCACGACGACAACGATTACGAGTTCGGCGACGATAAGCACCTCGCAATTCGTCTATACGGGTATTAGTTTAGTCGGGGCCGCTTGTGCGCCACAAGCCAATTCGCCATCGTCGACGACGACGACGATGTCGACGAATTCGCAGGGCACGATCAAACTGAGTTTGCAAACGCCGAGCACGCCACGGATCGATATCTCGCGGGCGAGCAGTTCGTCGCATCACGAAGACAGTAGAGACAGTACGCCCGATCGCGAACTGTTCGAGGGACACGACGCGGCCGGTGCGAAATTGGGCTTGGGTTTTCGCGAAGAAGGTACGTTAGATTTGAGGTCTTCCACCGAGGAATTGGATTTCCACGAGCAGCACGTGCAACAAAAGGGCGGCGGCAACAAAGCGAAATCGACGAGGCCGCAATCGCCGTGCTACGATTCGTCTTCTTACGCGAGCCAACAGCAGCAACAGCAACAAAATCGCAAAGACTCGCAAAGCTCCGAATTAGGATTGCTTTCAATTTCAGGCAGAACGTCTCGATTGTCGAGCATAGGTAGTCAGGGTTCGGCGCAGAGCCGATTGTCGAACGCCAGCCATCTCTCGGTCGTATCCGGTCAATCGGGCGGTCTGTCGCGATCGCCGTCCCCGCATAAAATGCTATTGGAGACGTCGTTCTGCGGCACGAAAGCACAAGAATCCGCCCAACAGATCGTCGACAAAGAAGGGACCAAAAACGAGGAGGACATCGAGCACGTGATCCTCGCGCGGAAACACGATCCGACGAAGGCGATCCTCGCCGAAGGAATTATCGTCGAATCGAGGCCCAATCGGTCCGTCGATAATAAACCGTCGACGGTTAAAGTTCCGCCGGAGAAACCGGCGCGCACCAAAATCGAAAAGAACGTGCAGAACGTGAAGAGCGACATTACGATTACCGTCGATAAACCGCAGCCATCGGCGGCGACGACAACAGCAGCAGCAGCAGCATCGAGTATTAATAAACTTCCGAAGACGATCGTCTCGCAAAGCGGCGTCGTTTACACTTACATCCCGCTGAAAGGTCCGTTGCCCAAAGACGCGGCGAACGTTGCCGCCGCTGCGACGACTCCTTCCGGCCGCGTTAACGTCGACAGAGCGAGATCGACGGCAGGTAAGGCGACGAAAAGTAAAAGTAGACCGGCCGCCGCGTCGAGCTCGCACCATCAACATCGTCAAGACGAGCCGAAATACATTCGCATCAAACTGAAACCGGATCACATGTACGACGAATCGCAACGCGTTGCCGCCGTGGGCGAAATACAAAAACCCGCCACGCTGAATTTGAACGATACGAATAACAAGCGACAAGCGCAATCGTTTGCGGAAATCATCGAGAAGAATTATACCGTCGAATCGACCGTAATAACTACGACCGTCGCGGCGAGTAATAATAAAAAAAGCATATCGAGGACGCCGAGTGCGAGTCCGAAACCGACGCGTCATCAAATGTTAAAAGAGGTCGCCGCGAGCAGTAAAAGTCCGTCGCCGTCGTTATCGCGACGCAGTTCGTTTTGTTCGTTGTTCAAGAGCAAAGAGGGCGTGCTCAGTCCGGATTCGCCAACCGCCGCGGCCGGCGGCCACAAGCGGAAGAACACGTTGACCGGGATTATAAGAGATGCGAGCGATAATTTACGCGAACGACGTCGCAGTCGATCGAAGAGTCGCGACCGCGATCGCACGCCGACCACGTCCGTTGGACCGTCGTCGACGGAAAGTATCGATAGCAAAGGTAAACAGAAATCGGTGTTCTCCATATTCAAAGGGAAGAAATCGTGCGAGAGACTTAAAGACGAGGCTTCTTCATCGGACGGCGGTAGTGGTTTGCACAGTATGGACGGTATCGAGTTCAAATTTAAACCGGAAGCAACGCAGAAGACGAGGAAATATCACGAGACGCAATTGGACGGCGAAAGTATACGGATCCCGTTACATTCGCCCACTTATTACGAGAGTCGCGACATCCTGCAAGAATTACGCACCTCCAGTCAGGATTCTCAAGAGACGGTCATCGAAGCGGCGCCGAAACATGTCGAATCGGTCACTGTATCATCCGTCGCAGATGCAATCGCCGATTCGACGCTGAAAGAGGAGGAAATCGTGAAGAAGCCGTCGAAGGAGGAGTTTCGCAATCGGCAAAGCAGCACGAGCAGCGAGAACATCGTGTTCTCGACGAAATTGGGCAGCGACAATGCAATTTTCACGACGAAGTTGCCCAAGGAGAAACACATGAAAAAATTAATTGCGGAAAATCATTTTGCCAAATGTCACGCGGAACTCGCGAACGACTTGAAGGAATTGCAAACCGATGGACTTGACGAAGACGTAACCGAAGATGTTAGCGCTAAGAAAGAAGAGATTAAAATTGTTCCCGAGGTGGTTGAAGTGAAACAAGCGGAGATCGTTAGCGAAACAAAAGCGTCCAAAGAGGACGATGCGTTAAAGAAAGAGACTGCAGCCGTTGTTAAATCACCAGAAATAAAACAGGATTGTCCGCCGAAAAAGCCGGAAACATCGCAAAGACAATCACCGGATCGTGTTAAACAACCGGACGACACGTTGACGGTCAGACGCGCGACTAGTTCCGATAGCTTGGGCAAGGATTTAACGCCTCAAACGCCGGACAAACCGTTGGCGGACATCAAACTGAAAGAGAAATATTTGAAGACCTCTCATAACAAGTTAGTGAACGAGAGCGTGGACAACAGCATCGTCGACGACAAAATCGGCGATATCGATGACGATCGTCATTCTTCCGAGTCGGAGAAAGACTCCGAGTGCGAGTTCGTTCGCAACAAGTCGGACCGCACGAAACGGCACGTCGTAGCCGCGGAACCGTGCGAACCGGAACGTAAAGGTTTAGTGATGCAACAGGATTCGTTCGACGAGGAACTGCCGTACGTGCCGACGACTTTACCGCTAGAACGATCGGTCGCTGTACCGATCGTGCCGATAAAGCAACGCGGCAACATGGAGATTAAAACGTATCCGATCGAACGGCCGCGATCCACCACGCCGATCATACCCAGTTCGTTGGAGGATTATTATTGCGACGATCGCATCACCGCCGCACATCATCATCATCAAATGAGCGATCACGCGCCGAACAAACCGTTTGAAAAGTTGAAAATCTCGCTGCCGAAGGACGAGGATCGCACGAAATCGCCGCGTAGCAACAAATCGGGGAACACGAATTGGTTCGAATTCGCCGAGAAAGGTTTAACGTCGCAACGGCAAACGCCGACGTCGTCGTCGTCACACGAATCGGAAACTATCGTGCCGCCATCGTCGACGACTTCTTCGTCGTCGTCGCCGCCACCGCCGCCACTTCCACCGAAAGGCGTTCACAAAGAATGGATCAATTTCGAAGAGATACCGGAACGCAGGAAACCGCCGAAACGCATTCAAACGATACCGTCACGCGGTACGATCGACGTGCCGGAATCCGTACTCCAAGAGAACGTCGTCTATAGTTACGTCAATCCGGAGGACTGCAAGTGCGAGTGTCACGAGATCAATGCGCGAGGAGAACGCGAACGTAAAACGGACCGACCGGACGTCGATGAAGATGGTGAGCAACCGGAAACTACGGCGACGGGCGCGAATAAAAGCGGTTTGCAAGAGGACGAATTGCCATTATTGCTTCCCGATGAGACAGTCGAAGAGGAGAAAACGAATAAAAGCGTCGAACAAGTTAAGTTGGATGTGACGATTTTGGACCGACGGAGTATCGTCAGGTGAGTTAGACGGCACGTGTGTTTTTTTATTAGAGTTTATTTTGTTTTTGATTATTTATTGTCGAATTCCACTTGTTTACCTATTGATAATGGAATCGTTAATTAGCGACTCCTCTGTTGATCTAAGCGCGTCCGTGGAACATTCCGAGACCAATGGTATCGATCAAACGTTACAAACGCCCTTCACGAGTGATTTAGGAGTTTCCAGTAATCGATCTAGTATTATATCCCAAGTAAGGCAAACTTCTTTATGTTCTTTTGCAAAACTTTACACGTACATTCCCGTAAATTAAAAAAAAAGAAAAATAAACTCGAAAAACTTCCAGAAAATTAAGAAAAACTTGAAAAACTTCAAAGAAACATCAACAAAATTACGAAAGACTTTTAAAAAACTAAAGAACTTTGAAGAAAAAAAAAACTAAAATAAACTTGAACTTGAAGAAACTTAAAAAACTGCGAGAAATTGAGAAAAACTGGAAAAAAAATAGAAAATTTACAACATCAAAAACTGAAGAAATCCATTCGAATTCGCAAATATAATTCGGTTTTTCCTGATTATTTTCTTAAACGACGAATGTGCGAATAGTTTTCGGGAAATTATTGCTCTCAATTTTTTCTGAATTGCGAATTGTTTTCTTTTTTCAGGATGAACCTCAATCTCCGGAATCCGGAACGCCAAATGCCTTTCTTAAATCTTAAAATCTCTTTGTAATAATTTTTATAAATATACACGATAATATAAAATACAAAAAAAAAATAATTATATTAAATTAAACATGAATATACCATTTAAAAAGAAAATGTAAAAGAGAGAAATTGTGCAAATAAAATCGCATTAAATATAGTTCTTTGTTAATGTAAATGAATTTAAAACGAATAATGAAAAATTAATATATCTGTGTACATTTAGAATGTTAACTCTTATTCTCATTATGTATTAAAATACTTGAGTCAATGATGATCGATAATGAAAATACAAAAAAAAAGATATATGATAACTTTCTGGCGCCCGAAAAATCCTATAATAAATACAAATAAGCCTTGTATGTGTTATAAAGAAAAACCTACGTAGGCCTATTTATTATATTCAGTCCAACGTAAATATAAGTTTAAATAAATTGTTATAAATTTGATAATAAGTAATGTAATTTAAATGTATTGGATTAAACTATTCAAAGCCTTAAACAAAATAAATATTAAGCGTTTAAAATAAACATCCATTTAAGCAAATGCAATTAATTCAAATTACATTACTAAAGGAATTGTTAATAATAATTACTACCAATTAGATATTTAAATGAAAAATGTTAAACTTTGTTGACCTTGTGATAATTTAAATTCACTCCTTTAATACATTATATGAGATTTACCTATTTGAAAAACAAACTTTCTCATTTAATAACATATTCCATATATTTTGTACAAAGAGATTGATTGAGAAACATTAAAGTAGTTGTGCAACATTCTTGCTTTCAACAAAGCATGTATTACTAAGTTAGAACCATGAGAAAAAAAAAAAAGAAAAATCTACTCATGTACAGTATTATTCCAAACTTAATAAAAAATATGCGTGTTAAACAAGAATTTCAATCAATTAAATCTTCTCAAGCAAATGCGGAAATTGCATAGATAACAATCGATGTAAATAAGTTGTGCATAGATCTAAAGGTGTTTTTCTATCCTTGTTTCTTAATCCCAATTTGGCTCCATTTTGGACTAACAAGACACTCTCATCACGTCTATCCTCCTCGCATGCCAAATGCAATGCCGTATTATCATAAGCATCGATAGCATTGATTAGCAAGTTATCCTTGTGTGTCAACAACAGTTTCACAATTTCCAAATTGCCCTTTGATGCAGCTCGATGTAACGGCGTCGCACCTCTTTTATCCGCTATATTGATGTTTGCTCTATTGTCTAGTAACAATGTACAAACCTAAAACGAAAACATAATCTTTCTGAATTTAATAACCTATGAATTAAATTGATTTAACCTCTAGCCATCCCTTTGAACAAGCATATTGTAAAGCAGAATGTCCCTCATCTGTTTTATGATTGACATTGACTCCTTCGGCGATTAATAACTTAACAACTTCCGCACGGCCAGCTGATGATGCCAATATAAGTGGAGTCGTACCAGTGTCATCAGCTAAATCAGTAGGTGAATCTAATTCAATTAGATACGTTACCAGCCTAATGTTTCCACTTAAGGCTGCCCAATGTAAAACGATGCGTCCATTCTGAAAATGAAAGACTTTTTATAACAAGAATTAATTAAATTGGTTAATTACTAACATCGTCAGTAATCAGTAATAATGATGGATCGTCATCTAATAACTGCTTCACCCTTTCGTAATCACCTTTATATGCTGCTTCGTATATTGAAATTTTATCTTCTTTAGCTAATAATTCAGACATTTTATTGACACAGTTATTTACACGAGAATTGATGATGATTTTGAAAATTAAAACATTTGTCATCAACAAATAGACATGAAATTAGCGTATAAATATGTCAAAATCGAAACAACAACGAACGATCTGAAGTGAGGCTTTAATTAGTTTTAATCACATGTTTATTAAACTAAACATGATTTATTTAATTAAATCAGGCTAAAATATAATCGAAATGACTGCAAATAAGAAACGCAAGAGAAATAACAAGAAGAAGGTGACATTTGACGAAGAGATTATAACAAAAAATGCAGCCGCTAACATATTAAAAAACGTAAAAGAAATAGTTGAATCAGCAGAAGAACCAAAGGTAATCAAGAGCAAGAAAAGGAAAAATGATATAAATGTGAATAATCAGCAGGGTAAAGCTGATGAACACATCCTTAAAACTAAAGTTAAAAAACGCAATGCAAATAAACCACAAGAAGAGGATAAACAAGATGATGCAATTGATGAATTAGATCCATCTAAACCAGAGATTAAAAAGGTTGAGTCGATAAGAGAACGTAAAAGGCGAAAACATTCAGAACTATTGGCGCAGAAACGACAGAAAATCGATGAAAACATGCAAAAACAATGTTTGAATTACATTTCGAAATGGAAGCATGCAAGAGATTCATGGAAATTTGAAAAGTTGAAACAGATTTGGTTGCAGAAACATGTATTCAATGAATTATTGGTTCCTAATGCTATGTGGATCAATGTATTAGAATATTTGAATGCAAGTAAAGGAAAAATTAGAGAGATGCTGTTAAAGGATGCATTAAAAATTGTTGAAGAAGTTGATGGTGCAACAAAAGAGGATGGTGTTGGTGAGGAGATCAAGTCAAAATATCATAGAGCAAGGGAAATTGTACAAAATTTACAAGAATAAACAATCAAATACAAAAAAGTTTGTTTAATAACTTTTAATTTAAAAAATATCAATTTTTTAATATAATCACATGGTAATATAAATTGCATGTTTCCACAATTGTAATATACAATACCTAATAAAAAAATCTATATATTACTTAAGTGAAACAAAGATTTCTTTTATACATTTTATACACAAAACTGTTGTACTCTTCCCTTCATTTTTTATCTGTAGCAATTACAGTCAAATTAATTCCATCACAAATATTTATTAAAACTAAAATAAATATCGATGAATGAATTTACACAAACTGTTCATTACTACTTGCAGAAATATCTAATAATCGCCAAGCCGAACGTGGATTCGGTTCACTCGGATCGCGGCATAATACCCAAACGTACGTCACACGCATCACTTTATCCGAATCACCTTCAATCACATTCCCATTCGCATCTTTAACACACATGATTTGCTGCGATGTAAAAGTAATTATCAACACCGGTCCTTGATCCATTACTTTACCCATCACCAAGTCGACGTTGTCGATATCCAATATCTTCGAATCGATCTTATACCCTTTCTTTAACGCTTCCTTAATTGGGACGGCGAAGAGATTGAACGGACCTTCGTGACACCAATCTTTCAATATCTCCAAATCACCTCGGATCATTGCTTCCAATACGTTCGGTATAATATCGGTTTCGCATTGTTTTAAAAAACGTTTCTGATCGAACGACGGATCGATCTTACAGATTTCCGTTAACGTTTCGGAGAGTTCGGTCTTTTGGAAAAGGCCACCGACGATATCCGTGACTTTATCAGTTAATAATCGCGATGCACGAATTAAAGGATTATCGCTTTCCTCGTACTTTAACTTCCAATCCATCACTTTATGCACATATGGGTTGTTCTCTTTGAAGTTCTCCCACGATTGATAGAACTTTGAGTCCTTGTGCAGCTCCAATCCAGTTGCCTCCGTATTAGGTTCGTAGTATTTATTTACGCTCGCGCTCGTTGCTTCCGTACGTTTCCTTAATTTAGCAGGACTTTGATACACTCGACCTAAAAAACGACCGATTCTTATATGTGAATACAATTTAATTGGAGTCCAAACCCTGCATGCTTTGTGTATCGATTTCTTGTTTAACGGCCTGAGTCGCCATCGATATGCTTTGGAAAGCGCTGCTCTTGCCCAACTCGTGAGCTTTTTCCGTTATATTGTGGGTGACGGTTTTTCCTAAATCTTCTGTGATTTTCCCTGCTTTCTTAGCAATATCCGTCTTTGCCACATCCTCAATGGCATCATGTACTTTGCTCTTGATTGTGCTGAGTCTTTCTTTAAACACCTCACTACCTAAAACCATTTTTAATTAAATTTTACATTTATTAATTGTCAGCGAAAATAGAAACCTTTAGAAGCCTCCTTCTCGACGGCTTCAAACTTTTGCCTTGCTGCCTTCAGTGCGTCACTTTGCTCTAGTTTTTCAGCTTCATCACGGAACTTCTTCAACGATTCTTTCATCTCCTTATTCTTTGCCATCTCGTCACGCACATTATCGTATAGTCGCGATAAGAAACTCGGTTTTCTAGCATCTCTCGAATACAACCTCAACTGCAATTCAAATCATATATCGAAGCAAGTTTTAACTAGAATTCTTACCACTTTTGTCTGTACGTTAGGCCGGAAACATGTAGCATTTATTCGTATGATTGGCAGAAACATCTTCCGGTAATTGTGCTGAAAAATTACGGAGAAGTTTAAATCGTGCAAAGCGTTATAACCTATAAGGATTTGATAACAACAATTTGTAACTTTAACAAGCTACAACTCAAATTTCTTTATTATTCCGTTATGGCGACTAATTTACGTTTTTCTTACCATTTTTTATTTAGAAAATTTCGATTTCGTTCCAAAACGAACGGATTCTACCTAAAAATTACGTGATTAAAACACCGAACAAATTCGGCAACACACATAACCTTATGGGGTAATGCTAAACTGTCATCTGTTTGTAGTCGATTGATTACTTCACGAAAAACAATCAATCGTGAAGAAAGTGATTAGGTTAATTAATTTTAGTTATTTAACAGCGTTCTGTTTATTTTATTTTAGATACCGAAGATTAAAATCAGCAATGGCAACCGGCATAAATAACGACGATGAAGATAAACAATTAATTCAAGATGCAAATGTGGGCGTCGCAATTGAAGGTGGCCAATTAAATATAAGCGAAACGGCAGCGAAGAAAGCATTAAACGTAAGTGCCAAATGTGCTTGATTAATCAATGAATTAATTTGAATGATTTAGACGTCAGCTGGCGCGATACAATTACGAAATTGGTTAAACAAATGTCTCCGGATTGAAATGTCCGATGGACGTGTTTTAATTGGGATCTTCCTGTGCACGGACCGTGATGCAAATGTTATATTAGGTTCTTGTACTGAATACTTGCCGGAGGATAATAAAGAAGCCACTCTACCGTCGTATGTTAACGACGAACCGAGGATGTTGGGTTTGGTTATGGTGCCCGGTAAACACATTGTTACGATATGCATAGATGAAAATGAATTTCCAAACACTTTGCAAGATGATTGCCAATTAAGGGAACCTTTATTACATGGCGAAGTCAATTCGGAGGACGTAATGTAAATTCGTCCATAATTATAATTAACAGAGTTGGATTATGTCCAATGTAACTTTTTAATGATGGAAAGTAAGTTTATTTGCAAAAAGCTCGTTTATTTTGTTACATATTTTTTAATAATAATCGATACTAAGTTTCAGGTAAACAATTCAGCATAAACTCTCCTTTTCACTGCTGCTGTACACATTCTGGTTTCGTTTATTGTCCTATTAGGGATTCTGCAAGGAAAGTTACAAGAAAGACATTGAAGTACTTTGTCATCATATAAATGTAGGGAAAATGAAAATTCTCAATGTGTTTGTTAACTTTATTCTCTTTAACTATTTAGCATAACTTGACCATTTATTTTTGTGGTAACGGTTCATACCCTTCTTTCTCGATTTTGTTCTTAAATTGTAGATAACTTCGTTTACGATCAAAGTGTTTCACCCATTGCGAGGAGCAACTATTCTCGTAGACTTTGCGAAATTCCGCACACGGACCATCGTCAAGTTTAACAGCTTCTGCAATGTGATGCTCGTCTAAACACAACCAATATTTGTCTCGAGCGTTCCAGCACTTTGAACGCTCCTCTTTAGTTGGGAACGACATAATTTCGACTGCTCCTAAAATAAGAAAAAAAAATATTCGTATGATATTAAGTTTATTTTTAAACGGCCATGATAAATGTAACGAGATCAAAATATTAGTAAACCGTGCTAAATTTAAGCTAGTCGTTTGGGCGCACTTTAATAAATAATAAAAAAAAATCGAGAAATTCAAGTTTGCGTTAATTCGAAGTTGCCGCCACGAATCTGTTGTTCGAAGTGACATAACCAGCCATCAAAGGTTATGTTATGACTATACATCTGATTTCTTTTATTAAAATCGCACGTCTTTATGTATAATAACTTAATTAATTAATTTACCCGTTTTGTGTCTTTGATACGAACGATGTAGTGACTAATTTCGGATTTTTATTCGGAAAAAAAACAAAGAAAAAGTATCTCGAATTAGTTTAAATACGAATGCTATAATAACCTTAGTTTAACAATCAAGATGTCTGCTTTTTAAAATAATACTTCAACCAAAAATTCCTCGACGTCTACTACGACTTTGTGTTGCTAATAGTGATTTATTAGTTTATTGAAAAAATATGAATAAAACGAATATCAAGAGTAACAAATTAAATGGTGGTAAACGTAATGTTAAATTACAAAGTACTAGCAACCATAATAAAAATGGTGGTGGCGATACGAACGATTTAGATAATAACAAATTGGAAAAGATCGAAAAGGCGACGAACAAATCGAAAACGAAAAATGGTTTAATAAATGGCATTGCCGCTGCGAAAGAGGATTACGGTGTGAAAAGTAAACGGGAGAAGAAACAAACAAAGCAAAAGTTTGTGGACAAATCGAACGAGTTGTTACTAAAAAAAGACTGCGTTCAATTAACTGAATCTGTTAATGTTGCTGTGCCTAATGATGATGATCAAGCAGATGAGAAGATTCATTTAAATAATAATAATAATAACCTAGAAACAAAATTGACGAAGACGGATTCAAATGCATCATCATCTTCATGTGCATCAAATGTAGATAGAAATGTAAAAGCCACTGGTACGAGTAGAACAATAGAAAATCCAAAATGCAATAATACCACGAAAGGGAAAAGTAAATCATCTGCTTCAACTACAATAACAAGTACTGCAAGCACTTCGAGTACCAGTGAAACGTCTGTGGACTTTGATGCACCAAATTTCGATATTACCGCATTGTTTCGTAGCAAATATCAAACGGAGAAGAATCGAAAGGCTGATGATAAGAATAACTTAAGTTTTAATAGCAACAGGGATGGAAGTCAACCTGATCTTGTTAAAGAATTGGACGACTTAGATGTGAGAGATGACGTGAAAACGATCGATTATGTACAATACGAATCCGAGTTGCAAATGCCGATGATAATGAGGATCATACAAAAGGATCTATCTGAACCGTATTCGATTTATACGTATCGCTATTTCATACACAACTGGCCGAACTTGTGCTTTCTGGTAACAAAAAGAATTCCCCCCAAATACGTTCCGCTTCGAAAAAGAATTCAATTAATTGCAATTATTTTGTATGTTTGTTTTTAGGCTATGTGCGATGGTAACTGTGTCGGTGCAATCGTATGCAAATTGGATTTGCACAGGAAGGTGATCAAACGGGGATATATTGCAATGTTAGCGGTGGATAAGAATTATCGAAAGAACGGTATCGGTTCCACGTTAGTTCGTCGAGCGATTGAAGAGATGATTCACGGCGACGCGGACGAAGTCGTTTTGGAAACGGAAATCACGAATAAGCCGGCGCTACGATTATACGAAGCGTTAGGTTTTGTCCGTGACAAACGTTTATTTCGTTATTATTTAAACGGTGTCGACGCACTACGATTGAAATTATGGCTAAGATGAGGTTTTTATTTCGACGTTTCGATCATCATCGTCATCACTGTACTCAGGGTATTATTAAATTAAAAACCACTTTGTTGAAAGAAAAAGGAACTCGCTAAACAAGCGGTTAAATAACATGAAATTCGATTCAAGTTTGAAGCGAAAGCTTTAAAGCTAATTTAATACTGTTGAATAAAATTTTATCAATAAAGTAGAATTTGGGTTGTAAACGAAGATCATTGTAAAGCTTCTCGATAAGAACTGAGCTTTCTATTTTATTACTCAAAAATTTCATGTTATTTAATTGATCTTTGTTAGTTGGGAAAAATTGTCTGTTACTTTGTTATTTAATTGAGTTATTTGTGTAAAGGATACATCCGCATTTGTCCTGTACAGGTTTTGTATCTTGTGAAAAATTAGCGAAAAAGTGATTTGTTAAAATAGTTACCGTTTAAGTTGGGCATGAAACAAGGCAAAATAATAATAATTGATTCCGGAAATTTGTACATAATAAATTAACCGCAGATTTTGTATATATTTCAACACGAAGAAATGAAAAAAAAAACGGGGATAGACCATCACGATCAGCTTTATTTTTTAATTAATTATCAATGAATCGGATGATATATAAATATTATACATGTGTGTCCCATTTAAATGTTCATCGTATTTGTAAATTAATATTTATTATTTCAATTCCGAGCAGCTTTATAATTTTCAGTTGATTTTTTTTTTGAATTTAAAATAATATCGTAGTTTTTAGAATAAAAAACAAAACAGAAAACATTGTGTGCTTAAAGCAAATTGAAACGAAAAGAATAAATACCAAAAGCTTTATATTATATAATAATAATTATAAATATCATGTGTAAAATGATGAGGAAAGAAACCTATTAATTGTGTGGATACTATTTAAAATATAAGAGAAGAAAATAAGTTGGAGCATAATGTTCATAATGTATAAATGTAATGTAAATAGTTTAAATTTAATAAGAATGATGAGAAAGTAAAGTAACATAAAATAGATTAAAAAAAAAAAGGAAGTTGAAGCAAAAAACAATTTGTTTTTGTAAATTTAACATTGAAATCAATTTAATTTGAATTAAATTCCGAAATTGATAGAAATAAAATGAAATTATTCGGATCACAAAGTCCTTTTAGCTCAATAATTACTTTTCATGTAAAATCCTTTCAATGCAAAATTACTTGAGGAAGAAACTTTACTGAACAATGAAAGACGAAACGTTTGTTTGTTTGTTTCCTCGAAATTTTTCAAGTCTATTTTAAGTTTCATCAAAGTTTTCTAAATTTCTGATGTTCTCTTTTAATTTTCTCAAAACATTTCAAGTTTCTTTTACTTTTTGTTAAATTTCCTTGAAGTTTTAAAAGTTACTTTCATTTTTTTTTTGCTCGAAGTTTTTCAACTTGATTTTAAGTTTCCTCGAAGTATTTTGACTTGTTATTTTCAGTTGTATTAAATTTCCTTGAAGGTTCTTAAGTTTTCTTTAAACAAAAACAAACGAAATAAAAAAGGAATAATGCACATTATTATTTTTTATTATAACGTAAAAAATAAAACTAAATTACAACAAACAGACTCAAATTGAATTTTTTGCTATTTTCTATTACTACCGAACGCCGCGTTCGCTTTCCTCTTCACCGACTTCACTAACACGCTCAATTCCGCGCTTTTCTTATCATTCTCCTTTCTCGGATTCATCATTTCCTCATGTTCGTCGCCGTCCCGTTCAAGTCGTCTCTTGATTTTCGCCTCGATCAATTTCTCCATACCCTTCGTCCTCTTGAAATGCGAATCGGTCGGATCGATGTTATAATGATGGCTCGTGAAAAGCGCCGAAAAACGATCATCGTCGACGTTCACGTCGAACGCATCTTCATCGTCGTCGCTGGTGAATTTACGCTTTCTCTTCGACTTTTCAACTTTTTGCAACTTTTTCAAGTTGAAATGTTTCTTTGCTCCCACGTCTTCGTCGCCATTCGACGACAATAGCAGCTCCAATTCGGCTTGTTTACGTTTCTCTTCATCCGTCGCCTCTTTGCTTTTGTTGTTATTAATTTTCTTCTTCGTTTTCGAATTTTTAAAATCGTCATTTTCGAATTCTTCAGCAAAATAGGGATCGTTCATATCGATATCGGATGGCACATCGTCGGAATCATCTTTTTCGCCTTGTTTCTTCGCCAAACGTTTACCTTTCCGTTTCGCTTTCGCCTTATCCAAGTACTGTTGAAACGGCGTTTTATTGGCGCTCGCCGCCAATTTCTCTTGCGCCAATTGGTCCGTCCTCGTTTTCAAATTGATGCCCCACGTGATCTCCAACTCGACGTCGCGCTCTTTTCTTTTCGTTTCATTCGATTCAATCTCCAAAAGTAACGCTTTGTATTTATCAATCGAAGTCTCCTTTTCGCTTTCGACATCATCTTCTTCCTTATCATCATTAACGTCAGCTTCGCCGTTTTCATCTTCATCGTCTGTGCTGCTCAGCGCGAGATAATCTTTTAAATCCGCATCGCTGACCGCCTCCATTTTACCTTTATTTAATTGCGTCGTCAATGCGACGCGTTCCGGGTCGGTTTCGTCCCACGTTAAAGCGACTTTCGCCTGTTGCAGCGCGGTCGTCGTAAAGTAACGCGGTTTATATTTGTTTATATCCGGCATTTTGTCGCACGTTTCTTTAGCCTGTTGATCGGCGAACGACATTTCGTCCGGCACGAAACGTAAATCAATTCGCGTCGCCGTCGATTCGTATTCCATGCCATCGCATTCCGTATAGATGCGATTCGCCGTCTCTTCACAGTCGCACTCGATCACCGCGTAATAATATTTCAAACGATTCAATTGATATTTACGTAGTTTTTCCATTTGGAATTGCGCGCCTTCTTCTTCCTCCTCTTCTACTGCGTCGTGGAAACTATTACTCTTTGTCGCTTCTCTCCCTGCGTCATTACTCGCTTCCTCGCCGTCCCCTTCAATCGCGCGGTTTAATTTATCACCGACTAATTCTATCGGTCCGTTCATTTCCTCCTCCTTCATACGCTGCAATCCGTATTCCGATGGGTAGATGTGAATCGCAAGTATTCGTGCGTTGTCGACGCCGCCTCCAACTGGTAGAAACGAATTAAACAAAACCATCAAATCTACGGCACGTATTCGATCCCAATCCATGTTGCATAACGCTAATCGCGATGTGATCGCGTCTGTTCTTTCCGCGTCCGCATCTAATTCGCCCCAGTTGTGATTGATTCCTTCATCTTCAGTTTCAGAAACAATCGAATCGTCGTCATCGTCCGACGATGACGAGTCAGAGGATATAAGTGCGGCTTCGCCACGTGCATAATCGACTTTTAAGTTTTTCAATTTGCTGCGAATGCGTTTTGAAATTTGCTTATCACTCTTGTGCATTTCATTTAAATTGCTGTTGGTCAAGGTTTCATCATCATTATCGCTATCTGATGATGGACGCCTTACAAAACGACCGACATCCTCCAGTTCATTGTCAATCTTCTTTTCGTCTAAATTCTCATCATCTTCATCACTTGGCTCTGATTCCAAGTGGTAATACCGCTTCAAGTCTTCTTTGGAGCTATGAGCGATCGGTCGTCCACGTTTATCGACGGTATGTTTCATTTTGAATTTCTCATCATTGAACATCGACTCGAACCGTTTATCGATCATTATCTTACGCTCGCGTTTAGGAATCCTACGGAATTTCGGATCGGTGGCGATCAAGCCAGCGAAACGTTTATCACCGTCCATCACCAACTAAAAAAGAAGAAACTTTAGCAATTAATAATTATTTAATTAATGGCACTATCGACGATTACCACGGTTAATGAAATCAAGAAATAAATATAATAATATTATTAGGTTATAGTTGCGCCCATACATAGAACATCAACAACACGTGCGACTAACTGTCACTAAGGTATGTAACTAGGTTCGTTAACATAGCTTTTGAAGAATTTCAAATTTATTCGATCCATCATCATATTGAAGCATATTCGTAATAGAATCATGTGTTGGAAAGGAAATTCACGAGTTTGCTCCAGCGGTTACTGTGAAAAGGGGTTTTAAAGCGAAAAAACTCTCGATTGACAATATTTCAGTCACTGTCGACTTTAGCGTAATTCGCGCTCTGGGGAAAAATGTAGAGCGCAAAATTCCCCGTCGATTGATGTAGGATAAGTCGCACTTTCCTCCAGCGGTTACTGAGAGAAAGGGCTTTAAATCGAAAAAACTGTCAATATCTCTGTTGTTATCGACTTTGGCATAGGCAAAATTCCCTGTGGATTGATATGTAACAAATTGTACTTTGCTCCAGAGGTTATCGAGAAATTAAGCTTTGCTACAGAAAAATTTATATCATAAATTTCGCACTACATGACGGGAGCCGGCCTCTTTTCTTAAGTCGCTCAATTGCGACAAGTTTGTAACGCAATGCATTCAGAGATGCCGCAAGCCCAAAATGTCGATATCTACTTTACCCACGCTAGCGAATGTTCAGCGCTTCATCGGGAGACGGCGCCGAGATGTGAAATTCTAGTGAGCTAAGTGTATAACGGAAAATTCTCTGTCGATTGATAGGTAAAAATTTGTACTTTGTTACAACGATTACCAAAAAAGTGGGAATTATTACAAGCAATTGATGGATTTAATAAATTTCGCGCTACAGAAGGGGCGCCTTCTATCGTCAAGTTGCTTAATTGCTACTAGTTTCTTCACATCAGAGATGGCGTACAATATTGCGTAACTGAATCAAAGATGCCGCAAGTAGTAAATGTCGATTGCTACTTTATCGAGTCCAGCGACTGTTCGGCACTTCGTCAGGAGATAGTGCCAAAATGTGAAATTCTACTGAGCTAAAGTGTGGTCTTTTCAAGACTAATTAATTGATTTCTGAATTAGTTTCGTTCCAAAAGTAATTCATACGAAAAATAGAGCCGAATTTATAGAATGTTTTCGCACCTTTAAACCCTCCCTTTTTTGCGCTTTTTTTTTTACTTTTCTTGTCAGTTTTCATCCAATTATCGATCGATCGAAAAGGAATTAAATGAAAAAGTTATAGGCATTTAAATTCTATTTATTTAATCAATCAGAAATATTATTCAAGTTTTACAATATTAGCTGATTTATTTACTAACATAAGAAACAGTTTCTCGTAATTTTCCTTTCCAGTCCTCAGCGGTCTCTCCTCAGCAATCTCTCCTCTATCATAAGCTCAACCTCGGCTTTTCTTTAGTTCTCATCGCTTGTTTCCGGAAAACAAAGTAAAACACTCTCAATTTACAATTTGAGAAAATTCACTAATTGATTAAATTTTGCAAACATTTTCAATTTTTATCAACTTTCCCACAATTCTCTAGACCATTACTTTCCCTTTATATGGATCCTGATTGTTTCTGCGATCCTAAAACAAATAAAAAGTTTCTTAAACTATAAATTGATAAAGAGAAACTCATTTCACTGACCTTTTTCAAAATTTCTTACATTTCGACGAACCTCTTGCACATCTGTGGAAAAGGGGCTGCGGAGGCCTCAATTTGAGCCGTCTATCGCTCGCATTTGCCCCCTCTAAGGGGGCTCAGGAGTCCCCTAGGGTACGGGTGGGCCACTTCCGGGGGAGACCCAATGACGTGTTACCCATCTCTGGAAAGGGGGTCGCGAGTGCTTCAATTTGAGCCGTTTATCGCTCGATTTGGGCCCCCCTAAGGGGGCGAAGAAGTCCCCTAGGGTATGAGTTGGCTCACTTCTGGGGGCCTCATCAGCTCATTCCTAAAATGAATTAGCATTGATTAATAAAAAGTTCTAATTCGAACAAAAGCAATCAATCAATCAATTCAAATGCCTTAATTAAATCTTCACCAAACAATTTTTCATTCCGCATCATTTTCCACTAATCAATCCATGAATTTGGCAGCGCTTTCCTCTTGCTCGTGGCCATTCAGCATTTCATCCTTATTTATTTTCCTCTAAGATTTGTTTAAAAAAGATTTTCCAACACTTTTCCAACACTTTTCCATTGGCTAAAATAGGAAAAAACAATCAATAATTAGTTAAAATGGGCTTAAAACTGAAGAAAATCGGCTCACGCCGATTGCCCATTACATGAGACAAAAGAAAATCGAGGAAAATCAATTCATTTCCCGCAAGAAAAATGTCATTAAAATTCTCACTTTTTTCGCATGGCCGATCACCAATTTCATTCTCGAGCGATTTTCCCCCTTATTATTCACTTAATCGAAATTTACGCAGAGATCAAACTTGTAGAGCGGAAACTCCGTGATCGATTGCTAAAAAGAAAGTTATATTTTCCTCGAGCCGTTTTCGAGATATTATTTAAAACGTCCTTACCGCAAAAAGTACAGTTTTGCGCAATTTCCTCGCTTATCTTGCATTTCTCAGAAATTTTTATACTTTGCAAAATTGTAGGGCTTCACCTGATCCATCAATTTGCTCCTTGGATGTTTTCGCGTACGATGCACCCTTAGCAAAAAGAATCGCATGCAAAGAATCGAACGCCATCCAACAAAGGGGGTACCCTTTGAAAATTTGTTAAAAAGAATTTTTTTTTAACGAATTGAAATCGAATAAGGATCAATTATAAAATGAAGAAAAAATGATAATAAAGTAAAGAAAATCGCACAGAAGGCGTGGAAAGCGTCGGAAAATTCAATTATACGAAATCAACCTCAATATGAGGGAAACGTAGTTTAACCAATCAAAATCGCTGGGCAACGATAATAAACTAATGGAAAACGAAGCAAAGCAAGAAAAAGAAAAATTGATGGAAATTCACTTTAAAAACAAAAATTCTTTCCTTTCTTTTCTTTCAATTCGTAAGCGTCGCCATCTGGTGCCACTTGATGGAACGGAAGCTACACGAAACGATAGAAAACGGGTTCCAAGCGAAAGAAGAGAAATCCGCCTCTAGAGAATCGTAAATTGGAAAATCGCCGACTCAATGAGAGCGGAATATCGCAGATCCGTGCGGTAAAAACTAGAGAAAAATCCGTTAAAGTGATGCTACCGCTCTCGACCTAGTTTTCGGAACTCGGTACAAATACGAAAAGAGCCACCCCCACCAGCGCCGGTGTCTAGCGGCCAAGACGCATAGGCATCGGTGGAAGTTTGGTCCCCCGATTACGTCTCGCTTACGTCACCAGGTTGCGTGAGTGGCTGAGCGAGACGGCAATTCGGGGTGTCACTCGTCCGGGAAAATAACTATGGAGACTAGGTAATCGTCGAGTTCGTGGGACGACCGTTAACGTCACCATAGGAAACGGCCCCGCCCTTCTCAATATTGTCGTCGAGCAATTGCGGACCTCTCGAACGGCCACGACGGCAACCGAAGTGCGTAATTGAGCGGCGGGGGTATTGGGGGGAGCGGGGATAGGCGTCTTGGATCTTAATGGGGCTATTAGCCCCATTAAGATTGTAAAAATTGGCGTGACCTTGAAGGTTTAAGACTTAAGAAACCCTGGCAACAGCGCAAAGTTGGATTCGATGTTGTCGTAACGGAACGTAAACAAAGTAATTGAAGTGCGAGAGATTGGTGTAATTAAATACGGGCGAGCGATAATGCTATAGTAGCGGCGTGGATTAACAAAGGAATAATAATAACGGTTGAATAAAAGAAGGCAAGTGAATAAAAAGAAAGAACGTTGTAAAGCGAGTGTTAAAATAATCAAAGGAGAAAGAGTAAAAAATAATGATTAAATTAAATGGGAGATGAAATGGAAAAGAATAGAGAAATTATTAATACGAATTGGAATAAAGAACGGAACCATGAAAATTTTTTTACTCAAAAAACCAAAGATAATGTTAAGTGATAAGTTGACAAAGAAAATAATGAATGAGAAAAGCGCAATGAAAAAGAAAAGCATTAAGAAGAAAAGAAGCAAAAATGTTTCATCTTAGGAACATTTACATGTTCTTTGGAAGTCCATAGCATAGCGGCCGGCGGGGCGGCGACGAAGAAAAACAAAGACGCATTTAACTAATAAACAAAGAAGAAGATTAATTAAGTGAGAATTTAATGAAGAGAAGCAATAAAGAGAGAAACGCAGATGGAAGAAGAAGGATGGTAAATAGGGCGATATGAGAATTAGGTGATAGACAAGGGGAAAGAGACGAACGTGAAAAAGTAAGAAAAGTTGTTTGAGGTTATGTAGCAAACAACAAGTGTTAAAAAAGTGTGAGTGGAAACGAAGGACTAAATTGATAGAAAATGTAAATTCATAGAAAGAAAGGAAGGAAGAAAATAGAGGTGAAAGGTGTAATCATGTTTTTTTAACTTGTCTGAACATGATAATTAATGTTTGTTTTAGGGTTGGTGTCCACAGATGAAGAAGTGGAATAAGGAATAGTGGAATCAGAATAGAGGAACATATTGGTGGAAAGAAAGAGATTTAAGTAAGGAAATGGGTTTATTTACAATCGATTAACCATAACCTCACAGTTGCAGTTTTAGGTAAATAGAATATTGAAACCTTTCTGTTTGTTTTAGGAGGAGTAAATGAATCAGGAGGCAAATGAGGGATGGTAAATAGTTGGAGAATTGCAAGAAAGTATAAGGAAAGTGGAGGTAAAGAAAGAAGTTAAATAAAAGTGTTTTTATGGGTTTTAGGTAAAGAAACATGATTAGGATTGTATGGTGAGAAGCTATAGAAATGAGGAAAAGCTGTGGGAAAAAAAGGTGAGAAAATTTTGTAAAAGTGGATGCAAAATTGAATAATGTGGAATTGGAAATAAAAGGTGCTTGAATCTGTTTTAGGGGAGCAGAAGCAAGGAGATTTGATGGAAAGTATTGCATATAGTTGTAAAATTGCAAAAAAAAATCGAGAAAAGTAATTGTAATTTTTTGTTTTGAATTCTCTTTGTTTTAGGAAGAGAAATTGAATGATGAGGAAGATTGCCAGGAAAATGGGAAAAAGTATGAAGAATAAGTAATTGAAATGTGAATATTGTTAAAAATTGTTTTAGGTAAAGAAAATGGAGTGGGATCCCAATGGTGAAATGGCAGATAGATGTGAAGAAAATGGGAATTTGTAGAATTGCACTGAAGAATGACTGCAATTGAATGTTTAACAATTATGTTACAATGAAAGTGCAACAAGCCATAAGCTTAGGGAAAATCATGCTAGAAATAGATGGAAAATGCATGTTAAAGAAGTGAATGGTAAAGAATAAAGGAGAATTTAGCAAACTGCACAGACTGGAAAGTTGTGGAATTGTTTTAGGATGAACAGAAGATGATGAGAAGCAGCTGGAGGGAGGCAAGAAAGAGGAAACAACAAAGGAAATATAAGGCAGTCATAATTTTAAAGAAAATAATGGGAGAAAATTGAGAGACGACGCAGAAAGGGTTGCAGCACTTTTCAGAAAAGAGAAGAGTAAACTGAATGAATTTGATATTATGAAATAGATGTTAAAATAGATTGTAAATGATGAATAGTACAGAATATGAAGTTGTTAATAGCAATAGAGATGTAAAACAAACACAAATGAGATATTGTTATGTGAAAATACGTTGTAATTATATTAATAGTAGAGTTGTTGTTGTTAATAAATATAAATAAAAAACTAGAATAAATTGCGTATTTTTGTGAATGTGTGAATGAAGAAAGAGAAGAAAGCAACCAAGCAAGCAGCAAAGAAAAAGAAGGAAGGGATGTTAAGTGAGGGAAAGCATAAATTCTGGTTCATTTAAAGTAAATCTTTGACTAAAAGTAGGTAAATCGATGGATAAAAATAAGGGTAAGTATAATTTAATATGAGGGAGGAACGAATTAAAGGGGTAACTAGGGGGTGGAATGTGAAAAGTGCAATTATCTCAGTAACGGACCGCTTTACGGACATTTTCACCCTTATATAAAACGTAGAGGAGGAAATTCTGAAGAAAAAACATTAATAGTAATTAACCCTAGGACGCACCCTTATCGAGATATATCGCTTTAAAGTTTTAATGTGCAATTATCTCAGTAAGGGTGCATTTTAGGGAATTCGTGCCCTTGAATAAGTTGTAGATAATTGAATTGTCTATCAAAAAGGTCCTATGGAGTTTTGTCGTAGGATGCACCGTTGCCGAGTTACGAGCGATTGAAAGTAACAAGGGAGAATTGACGACACGGGAGGTGGTGACAGATTCTCGTAAATATCCGGCTAACAGTGCACTTTAGCGAGTTTTCGTCATAATAAAAAGTGTAGAGAACGAAACTATCTATAGAAAAGGTCTTTTACAGTTTTGCTATAGGACCAATGGTTACTGAGAAATTCGCCGTGAAACGTAATTTCCTCGATTCTCTTGTTGCAAGCTTTAATCTGGAGGAAGAAATAAGATAGTGAGCCTTTCATTATCTCTTTCTTTCGATTTAAGTAGTAATATATGAGCTTTTCTTGTTAGTTTATTGCAGATTTCTGTTCTCCACTTTTCCTATTCGATTTAGAAAAGACATTTTTACCCACTTTTGCCAAAAAAGCAAGGCTAACCTCTTTGGATTTTTGATTTTTTTTCACAATTTCCCTGAAAACTTGCTGCATTTGTAGATACATTACATACTCTATACTAAAGTTAATATTTTTTGTTCTTATTCTTTTTGCATGCGGATTTGGATGTTTTTCTTCTTCTCTAATCGATTATTATTCGATTCTGCTTCATTTGGAAAGAGTGTAAAATTTACCGATTTTCGGCAAAAAAGCAAGGCTAACCCCTTTGAATTTTTCTGATTTTACTTCATCTCCCCGAATCGGCTGAAATTTGCAGCGACGATGGAGAGGAACTCTGTACCAAAATTAGTGCCCAATCGATCGACCGGTTTAAAAGTTATCGCACATTTAATTCATAAGAAAAAGTATGGATTGGATTTAATTTTCGTGAAATTTGAAGCAATTATCGGCTGCCGTACGATTATCTTTCATTTAATATCGCTTTTCATTAATTGCAATCAACCTTTAATTGATTTGAAAACTATGAGCTTTTTCCATTCTAACATAATGACCTGTTTTATTTAACCTAATGTAATCTTTATTAATCCCCATCTAACCTAAGGCTTTCTTGTAAGTAACCTAACTTAAGGAAGTTATGATGTTAACCTAAGGCTTTTGTTCCTTAACCTAGCCCAAGGTTTTTTTATTTACCTACCCTAAGGTTTTTTTGTATCCTAACCCAAGGTTTTATGCCCAATTTTTTTCCCTAACAGAAGGTGCTTTCTCCTAAGCCAAGGTTTTACTTTATATGTACCTAACCTAAGGTTTTATGCCTAACCTAAGATTATTCTCCAAGCCAAATAGCTTATCTTTTATACCCAACCTAAGGTAATTTCTGCCTAACCCAAATAGCTTTTATTTTATACCCAACTTGAGTTTCTTTTTCCTAACACCTATTTTATACCCAACCTAAGGTAACTTTTCCTAACGCAATACCTTTTTTTATATAGTCAGCCTAAGGTTATTTTCCTAACCCAAATACTTGTTATGCCCAACCAAAGTTTTTCTTTTAACCCAAATATCTTTTTAATTTATACACAGCTTTATACCCAACCAAAGGTATATTTTACTAACACAAAAAACCTTTTATTTCATACCCAACCAAAGGTTGTTTCCAAAAACATATTATACCCAACCTAATTTATTTTAACCCAAATATCTCTTTAATTTATACACAACCTAAGGTTTTATCCTCAAACGCTTTTTTAAATACCCAACCTTATTTTTTTTCCCTAACCCAAAAACCTCTTATATTTTCATACCCAACCTAAGGCATTTATCGTAACCCAAAAAACCTCATATTTTGTATGATCCTAACCCAAAAACGTTATATTTTACACGCTACCTAAGGTTTCTATTTCCCGTAACCCAGAACACTTTTTTTTTCATACCCAACCTCAGGTATTTTAGTACCTGACCCAAATTTTTTGTGCTAGCCCAAGGTTCTATAATTAACCTAACCCTAGGTTAGGTTAGGTTAGGTTAGGTTAGGTTAGGTTAGGTTAGGTTAGGTTAGGTTAGGTTAGGTTAGGTTAGGTTAGGTTAGGTTAGGTTAGGTTAGGTTAGGTTAGGTTAGGTTAGGTTAGGTTAGGTTAGGTTAGGTTAGGTTAGGTTAGGTTAGGTTAGGTTAGGTTAGGTTAGGTTAGGTTAGGTTAGGTTAGGTTAGGTTAGGTTAGGTTAGGTTAGGTTAGGTTAGGTTAGGTTAGGTTAGGTTAGGTTAGGTTAGGTTAGGTTAGGTTAGGTTAGGTTAGGTTAGGTTAGGTTAGGTTAGGTTAGGTTAGGTTAGGTTAGGTTAGGTTAGGTTAGGTTAGGTTAGGTTAGGTTAGGTTAGGTTAGGTTAGGTTAGGTTAGGTTAGGTTAGGTTAGGTTAGGTTAGGTTAGGTTAGGTTAGGTTAGGTTAGGTTAGGTTAGGTTAGGTTAGGTTAGGTTAGGTTAGGTTAGGTTAGGTTAGGTTAGGTTAGGTTAGGTTAGGTTAGGTTAGGTTAGGTTAGGTTAGGTTAGGTTAGGTTAGGTTAGGTTAGGTTAGGTTAGGTTAGGTTAGGTTAGGTTAGGTTAGGTTAGGTTAGGTTAGGTTAGGTTAGGTTAGGTTAGGTTAGGTTAGGTTAGGTTAGGTTAGGTTAGGTTAGGTTAGGTTAGGTTAGGTTAGGTTAGGTTAGGTTAGGTTAGGTTAGGTTAGGTTAGGTTAGGTTAGGTTAGGTTAGGTTAGGTTAGGTTAGGTTAGGTTAGGTTAGGTTAGGTTAGGTTAGGTTAGGTTAGGTTAGGTTAGGTTAGGTTAGGTTAGGTTAGGTTAGGTTAGGTTAGGTTAGGTTAGGTTAGGTTAGGTTAGGTTAGGTTAGGTTAGGTTAGGTTAGGTTAGGTTAGGTTAGGTTAGGTTAGGTTAGGTTAGGTTAGGTTAGGTTAGGTTAGGTTAGGTTAGGTTAGGTTAGGTTAGGTTAGGTTAGGTTAGGTTAGGTTAGGTTAGGTTAGGTTAGGTTAGGTTAGGTTAGGTTAGGTTAGGTTAGGTTAGGTTAGGTTAGGTTAGGTTAGGTTAGGTTAGGTTAGGTTAGGTTAGGTTAGGTTAGGTTAGGTTAGGTTAGGTTAGGTTAGGTTAGGTTAGGTTAGGTTAGGTTAGGTTAGGTTAGGTTAGGTTAGGTTAGGTTAGGTTAGGTTAGGTTAGGTTAGGTTAGGTTAGGTTAGGTTAGGTTAGGTTAGGTTAGGTTAGGTTAGGTTAGGTTAGGTTAGGTTAGGTTAGGTTAGGTTAGGTTAGGTTAGGTTAGGTTAGGTTAGGTTAGGTTAGGTTAGGTTAGGTTAGGTTAGGTTAGGTTAGGTTAGGTTAGGTTAGGTTAGGTTAGGTTAGGTTAGGTTAGGTTAGGTTAGGTTAGGTTAGGTTAGGTTAGGTTAGGTTAGGTTAGGTTAGGTTAGGTTAGGTTAGGTTAGGTTAGGTTAGGTTAGGTTAGGTTAGGTTAGGTTAGGTTAGGTTAGGTTAGGTTAGGTTAGGTTAGGTTAGGTTAGGTTAGGTTAGGTTAGGTTAGGTTAGGTTAGGTTAGGTTAGGTTAGGTTAGGTTAGGTTAGGTTAGGTTAGGTTAGGTTAGGTTAGGTTAGGTTAGGTTAGGTTAGGTTAGGTTAGGTTAGGTTAGGTTAGGTTAGGTTAGGTTAGGTTAGGTTAGGTTAGGTTAGGTTAGGTTAGGTTAGGTTAGGTTAGGTTAGGTTAGGTTAGGTTAGGTTAGGTTAGGTTAGGTTAGGTTAGGTTAGGTTAGGTTAGGTTAGGTTAGGTTAGGTTAGGTTAGGTTAGGTTAGGTTAGGTTAGGTTAGGTTAGGTTAGGTTAGGTTAGGTTAGGTTAGGTTAGGTTAGGTTAGGTTAGGTTAGGTTAGGTTAGGTTAGGTTAGGTTAGGTTAGGTTAGGTTAGGTTAGGTTAGGTTAGGTTAGGTTAGGTTAGGTTAGGTTAGGTTAGGTTAGGTTAGGTTAGGTTAGGTTAGGTTAGGTTAGGTTAGGTTAGGTTAGGTTAGGTTAGGTTAGGTTAGGTTAGGTTAGGTTAGGTTAGGTTAGGTTAGGTTAGGTTAGGTTAGGTTAGGTTAGGTTAGGTTAGGTTAGGTTAGGTTAGGTTAGGTTAGGTTAGGTTAGGTTAGGTTAGGTTAGGTTAGGTTAGGTTAGGTTAGGTTAGGTTAGGTTAGGTTAGGTTAGGTTAGGTTAGGTTAGGTTAGGTTAGGTTAGGTTAGGTTAGGTTAGGTTAGGTTAGGTTAGGTTAGGTTAGGTTAGGTTAGGTTAGGTTAGGTTAGGTTAGGTTAGGTTAGGTTAGGTTAGGTTAGGTTAGGTTAGGTTAGGTTAGGTTAGGTTAGGTTAGGTTAGGTTAGGTTAGGTTAGGTTAGGTTAGGTTAGGTTAGGTTAGGTTAGGTTAGGTTAGGTTAGGTTAGGTTAGGTTAGGTTAGGTTAGGTTAGGTTAGGTTAGGTTAGGTTAGGTTAGGTTAGGTTAGGTTAGGTTAGGTTAGGTTAGGTTAGGTTAGGTTAGGTTAGGTTAGGTTAGGTTAGGTTAGGTTAGGTTAGGTTAGGTTAGGTTAGGTTAGGTTAGGTTAGGTTAGGTTAGGTTAGGTTAGGTTAGGTTAGGTTAGGTTAGGTTAGGTTAGGTTAGGTTAGGTTAGGTTAGGTTAGGTTAGGTTAGGTTAGGTTAGGTTAGGTTAGGTTAGGTTAGGTTAGGTTAGGTTAGGTTAGGTTAGGTTAGGTTAGGTTAGGTTAGGTTAGGTTAGGTTAGGTTAGGTTAGGTTAGGTTAGGTTAGGTTAGGTTAGGTTAGGTTAGGTTAGGTTAGGTTAGGTTAGGTTAGGTTAGGTTAGGTTAGGTTAGGTTAGGTTAGGTTAGGTTAGGTTAGGTTAGGTTAGGTTAGGTTAGGTTAGGTTAGGTTAGGTTAGGTTAGGTTAGGTTAGGTTAGGTTAGGTTAGGTTAGGTTAGGTTAGGTTAGGTTAGGTTAGGTTAGGTTAGGTTAGGTTAGGTTAGGTTAGGTTAGGTTAGGTTAGGTTAGGTTAGGTTAGGTTAGGTTAGGTTAGGTTAGGTTAGGTTAGGTTAGGTTAGGTTAGGTTAGGTTAGGTTAGGTTAGGTTAGGTTAGGTTAGGTTAGGTTAGGTTAGGTTAGGTTAGGTTAGGTTAGGTTAGGTTAGGTTAGGTTAGGTTAGGTTAGGTTAGGTTAGGTTAGGTTAGGTTAGGTTAGGTTAGGTTAGGTTAGGTTAGGTTAGGTTAGGTTAGGTTAGGTTAGGTTAGGTTAGGTTAGGTTAGGTTAGGTTAGGTTAGGTTAGGTTAGGTTAGGTTAGGTTAGGTTAGGTTAGGTTAGGTTAGGTTAGGTTAGGTTAGGTTAGGTTAGGTTAGGTTAGGTTAGGTTAGGTTAGGTTAGGTTAGGTTAGGTTAGGTTAGGTTAGGTTAGGTTAGGTTAGGTTAGGTTAGGTTAGGTTAGGTTAGGTTAGGTTAGGTTAGGTTAGGTTAGGTTAGGTTAGGTTAGGTTAGGTTAGGTTAGGTTAGGTTAGGTTAGGTTAGGTTAGGTTAGGTTAGGTTAGGTTAGGTTAGGTTAGGTTAGGTTAGGTTAGGTTAGGTTAGGTTAGGTTAGGTTAGGTTAGGTTAGGTTAGGTTAGGTTAGGTTAGGTTAGGTTAGGTTAGGTTAGGTTAGGTTAGGTTAGGTTAGGTTAGGTTAGGTTAGGTTAGGTTAGGTTAGGTTAGGTTAGGTTAGGTTAGGTTAGGTTAGGTTAGGTTAGGTTAGGTTAGGTTAGGTTAGGTTAGGTTAGGTTAGGTTAGGTTAGGTTAGGTTAGGTTAGGTTAGGTTAGGTTAGGTTAGGTTAGGTTAGGTTAGGTTAGGTTAGGTTAGGTTAGGTTAGGTTAGGTTAGGTTAGGTTAGGTTAGGTTAGGTTAGGTTAGGTTAGGTTAGGTTAGGTTAGGTTAGGTTAGGTTAGGTTAGGTTAGGTTAGGTTAGGTTAGGTTAGGTTAGGTTAGGTTAGGTTAGGTTAGGTTAGGTTAGGTTAGGTTAGGTTAGGTTAGGTTAGGTTAGGTTAGGTTAGGTTAGGTTAGGTTAGGTTAGGTTAGGTTAGGTTAGGTTAGGTTAGGTTAGGTTAGGTTAGGTTAGGTTAGGTTAGGTTAGGTTAGGTTAGGTTAGGTTAGGTTAGGTTAGGTTAGGTTAGGTTAGGTTAGGTTAGGTTAGGTTAGGTTAGGTTAGGTTAGGTTAGGTTAGGTTAGGTTAGGTTAGGTTAGGTTAGGTTAGGTTAGGTTAGGTTAGGTTAGGTTAGGTTAGGTTAGGTTAGGTTAGGTTAGGTTAGGTTAGGTTAGGTTAGGTTAGGTTAGGTTAGGTTAGGTTAGGTTAGGTTAGGTTAGGTTAGGTTAGGTTAGGTTAGGTTAGGTTAGGTTAGGTTAGGTTAGGTTAGGTTAGGTTAGGTTAGGTTAGGTTAGGTTAGGTTAGGTTAGGTTAGGTTAGGTTAGGTTAGGTTAGGTTAGGTTAGGTTAGGTTAGGTTAGGTTAGGTTAGGTTAGGTTAGGTTAGGTTAGGTTAGGTTAGGTTAGGTTAGGTTAGGTTAGGTTAGGTTAGGTTAGGTTAGGTTAGGTTAGGTTAGGTTAGGTTAGGTTAGGTTAGGTTAGGTTAGGTTAGGTTAGGTTAGGTTAGGTTAGGTTAGGTTAGGTTAGGTTAGGTTAGGTTAGGTTAGGTTAGGTTAGGTTAGGTTAGGTTAGGTTAGGTTAGGTTAGGTTAGGTTAGGTTAGGTTAGGTTAGGTTAGGTTAGGTTAGGTTAGGTTAGGTTAGGTTAGGTTAGGTTAGGTTAGGTTAGGTTAGGTTAGGTTAGGTTAGGTTAGGTTAGGTTAGGTTAGGTTAGGTTAGGTTAGGTTAGGTTAGGTTAGGTTAGGTTAGGTTAGGTTAGGTTAGGTTAGGTTAGGTTAGGTTAGGTTAGGTTAGGTTAGGTTAGGTTAGGTTAGGTTAGGTTAGGTTAGGTTAGGTTAGGTTAGGTTAGGTTAGGTTAGGTTAGGTTAGGTTAGGTTAGGTTAGGTTAGGTTAGGTTAGGTTAGGTTAGGTTAGGTTAGGTTAGGTTAGGTTAGGTTAGGTTAGGTTAGGTTAGGTTAGGTTAGGTTAGGTTAGGTTAGGTTAGGTTAGGTTAGGTTAGGTTAGGTTAGGTTAGGTTAGGTTAGGTTAGGTTAGGTTAGGTTAGGTTAGGTTAGGTTAGGTTAGGTTAGGTTAGGTTAGGTTAGGTTAGGTTAGGTTAGGTTAGGTTAGGTTAGGTTAGGTTAGGTTAGGTTAGGTTAGGTTAGGTTAGGTTAGGTTAGGTTAGGTTAGGTTAGGTTAGGTTAGGTTAGGTTAGGTTAGGTTAGGTTAGGTTAGGTTAGGTTAGGTTAGGTTAGGTTAGGTTAGGTTAGGTTAGGTTAGGTTAGGTTAGGTTAGGTTAGGTTAGGTTAGGTTAGGTTAGGTTAGGTTAGGTTAGGTTAGGTTAGGTTAGGTTAGGTTAGGTTAGGTTAGGTTAGGTTAGGTTAGGTTAGGTTAGGTTAGGTTAGGTTAGGTTAGGTTAGGTTAGGTTAGGTTAGGTTAGGTTAGGTTAGGTTAGGTTAGGTTAGGTTAGGTTAGGTTAGGTTAGGTTAGGTTAGGTTAGGTTAGGTTAGGTTAGGTTAGGTTAGGTTAGGTTAGGTTAGGTTAGGTTAGGTTAGGTTAGGTTAGGTTAGGTTAGGTTAGGTTAGGTTAGGTTAGGTTAGGTTAGGTTAGGTTAGGTTAGGTTAGGTTAGGTTAGGTTAGGTTAGGTTAGGTTAGGTTAGGTTAGGTTAGGTTAGGTTAGGTTAGGTTAGGTTAGGTTAGGTTAGGTTAGGTTAGGTTAGGTTAGGTTAGGTTAGGTTAGGTTAGGTTAGGTTAGGTTAGGTTAGGTAGGTTAGGTAGGTTAGGTTAGTTAGGGTAGGTTAGGTTAGGTTAGGTTAGGTTAGTTAGGTTAGGTTAGGTTAGGTTAGGTTGTAGGTTAGGTTAGGTTAGGTTAGGTTAGGTTAGGTTAGGTTAGGTTAGGTAGGTTAGGTTAGGTTAGGTTAGGTTAGGTTAGGTTAGGTTAGGTTAGGTTAGGTTAGGTTAGGTTAGGTTAGGTTAGGTTAGGTTAGGTTAGGTTAGGTTAGGTTAGGTTAGGTTAGGTTAGGTTAGGTTAGGTTAGGTTAGGTTAGGTTAGGTTAGGTTAGGTTAGGTTAGGTTAGGTTAGGTAGGTAGGTTAGGTTAGGTTAGGTTAGTTAGGTTAGGTTAGGTTAGGTTAGGTTAGGTAGGTTAGGTTAGGTTAGGTTAGGTTAGGTTAGTTAGGTTAGGTTAGGTTAGGTTAGGTTAGGTTAGGTTAGGTTAGGTTAGTTGAGTTAGGTTATGGTTAGGTTAGGTTAGGTTAGTTAGGTTAGGTTAGGTTAGGTTAGGTTAGGTTAGGTTAGGTTAGTTAGGTTAGGTTAGGTTAGGTTAGGTTAGGTTAGGTTAGGTTAGGTTAGGTTAGGTTAGGTGAGGTTAGGTTAGGTTAGGTTAGGTTAGGTTAGGTTAGTTAGGTTAGGTAGGTTAGGTTAGGTTAGGTTAGGTTAGGTTAGGTTAGTTAGGTTAGGTTAGGTTAGTTTGTTAGGTTAGTTAGGTTAGGTTAGGTTAGGTTAGGTTAGGTTAGGTTAGGTTAGGTTAGGTTAGGTTAGGTTGGTTAGGTTAGGTTAGGTTAGGGTAGGTTAGGTTAGGTTAGGTTAGGTTAGGTTAGGTTAGGTTAGGTTAGGTTAGGTTAGGTTAGGTTAGGTTAGTTAGGTTAGGTTTAGGTTTAGGTTAGGTTAGGTTAGGTTAGGTTAGGTTAGGTTAGGTTAGGTTAGGTTAGGTTAGGTTAGTTAGGTTAGGTTAGGTTAG